>OZ022265.1:70390794-71815794 GCA_963978885.1 Nemotelus pantherinus | reverse complement strand
GTTTTGCTATCATAAACTTTGAAATTCATGCCAGTGGTAATATCTGAAACCTTTCCACCATATGAGTTTTAATGCATTCTTGAGACCAAAGTAAAACGTGGCGTTTGAAACAGTTTGGCTGCAATAAGCAGCTCGTGTGGTAGAATATGCACTCAAAATCTGCACGATTCTTCTACTGTTCTTCGAACATTAGTGTTTCTAGCGATTCAGGTGCGCTAGAGTTTTTTTTTCGCTTTGTAATTTATCCGTGAATTGTAATTTTTAATTCGGCGGTAAACGTATTATTATTATTATTTATATGATTGGGTTTTGTTCCACATGGGCTCGTAGGACATCCTCGTCAAGCTCTACAGAAAAACGCATTTATAGTATAACTGAATGCATAACTCTTCGTTTGTCTTCTCTATATTTACTGTAAAGAATAACAAAACCATATAATCGATGCACATGTGTCTAAATTTATTTTTTAAATCGTATAGTGAGTAATTTGTGTCCCTGTCGCTTAGATTGAATACTTAATTTGGAACTTGTCATTATTTGAAGCAGATATGTTGAAAGTTGTTACTAACAGTTTCGTTTTACTTGAGAAAATCTGCAACGTCGATTTCGCCAATTCACACTTGTTCATTTAAGTTGCAATATGAACGTGTTTATTCATTTGAATGGGAATCGCAGATGAGTAAAATATCAACATTTTGTTCATTTATACCGAGTTATTTTCAATATTGATTCAGATGGCGAATCAAAAAATATACATATGACTGACCAATGTTCGCTTCATTGCCAATCGTTGTTCAAATATTTTTCTGACTTTATATTTTTGAAAATAGCAATAGTTAGTTTTAGTTAGATATCAAGCAATGAATTAGATTTATAGTTTTACATACATATTCGGGTATCTCACATTTTAAAAATAGATCATGCTGAAGAACTAACCAATAGAAACCATACTGTTTTAATGGATTTTCATTACGTTCATAACTGCATAAGTAAATTAAATATCGGTTAATACCTCCATTTTTCCAAATTAACAATGAAAATCCCAGAAAATTGATAAGTGTATAAACCTTCTTGTAAGTCATCGCAATACTTTCACAATTACCAGCAACTTCGTATCTCTGGGCTCCATTATTCGCTTCAAATTCAGCACAAGTCGGTTTCATCTGTAGAAAAACACGAAATAGTACAGTTTCAGTAATAACGACTCACGAAGCTTTAACGTTATTCACACATATGTGTGTACGTATGGTACGTGTGCACGTACGTACACATAGGCATACGTACATACAATCGTATGTTACACTAGAAGCTAGCTGGTGTTGAGCAAAAACCGTTTGTTGCGGATGAAATTATTCTTCGGCTGAGCCAGTGAACAAGACGAGACTGACTATTTATTTACTTAATTAAGTAAAGTCCAATGGACACCGAGACAATGAATTAATTTCTTTGCTTCGGGAAGTGACTCAGAAAACCCGTCCAAAGACATATCGCGGAGAAGCTAGTAGGACTAGCATTGGTTAATTCGTAAGCCGAAGAATGGGGGAGAGTGGTGAAACGCGGAACAGTAGTAAACAACGACTTGGTTGGTGCTCAAATGCACATAAAAGTTGCTTGGGATCTTATGACAGATTTGCAAAATTCGAAGCATTAGTATTTCACACGAGAAAGTGAAAGCAACCAACGAACATGTTTGTAATTCGGAAGATGGATGGCAAACCTACCTGAGGCAAATGATGATCGCGTCGCTGAACGTAAAGAAGTTATCAATACATATCGACTTGCAACAACAATTGGTTAGATTTGACCAAAAACGATTTGTTTCTTTGTTGCGTGTCACATATATAGTAGTGCTACGTTTGTATGTGCACGTATTTCAATAAATTTGGCATGCGAATTTGGATATTTTGTATTTCACCACATTAGACTATTCTAAGAGGTACACAAGTAAATAATTTAACCCACATTCGGAGTCCCGATAATCCAAACTTTTCCGCTATTTGAAACCGGCACTATCAACCTATATTCGAGAATAAATTTACCGCATTTGTGCGAATGCCTCAAGTAAATCTGCATTGACGTCGAGCGCATTTAAAACTAGTGTGCTTAAAAACGTAGCCCAGCGGGAAATTAAGCGCCCAAAAAAAATTCGATGAAACAATCTTTCATTTCAAATACAGTCAGATACCGAAAAGATTACCCTCTATTAACAGGTAATAGAAATTGCAGAAAATGGCTCTTAAAACGGCCCACAGACACAGAGATCTGGTTGTCGACTTGGTTGCAGATATGCAAGATCTGCGACCAAATTCATAGTCTGTGGGCTAGCCTCAGATCTGGTTTGTTCGCAAATATCGCAAGTCTCCAAACAAGTCGGCAACCAGATCTCCGTGTCTGTGGGCCGTTTAAGTAATTGCATATAGTGGCCCAAATGTGAAATGATGCAGTCAACTATTGCACAAAAGTCACCAGCATTTCAATGTTGACGGATTTTCGGAAGAGAGAATTTTATTAAACTTGATATGACTCATAGATTTCGCATGGCAAATACCAATTTGAAAAGTAAGTAATGAGTCATCGTACTTCAATTGAGAAGCGGCAGTTGATAACGAGCCACTCAAGTGAGAGGAGAATAGCCAACGAAAGATTGTAGACATTTTAGATTTAGAATTGTTAACGAAAAAAATTTATTTGAGTTTTGGAAGTCAAAATCCTCTAAAAAAAAACATAAAAAATCAATGAAATTTATAACGAATAGATTTTAGGAAACCAACAAGCAAATTTTGAATAAAATGCTTAATTTCACGGTTGTACTGCATAAACGAATCGTTTATAAATACTGAGAACAGACAACACATATTACTGGCGAGACTACAGGCAACAACAATGTTGGTAAACAAACATATTAGGTCATAACTGTTAATTCACAGGAAAACCCGAATGCAATGATAATAACCGATTGAAGTAATAACTTATTGAAAAACTGAATGAATTAAAATAAGTGTATCATGTTGTTTCACTGTTATTATAATAATCTGATGTCAGTAACTATTACTAAAAAACTAAATAAATAATCGCATGAATTTTTTTTTCTATTTTATCCGACATTCGTGTCTGCGTACTTCAATTTGTTCCAACCTAATTTTCCATAATATTGCGTTACATGATTTATAAACATTGAACGCGTTTTTTGTGACGTCGATGAAAACAAACAAACTATAACATGATTTTTAATCTTCTGCCTCTTTATAGCTTTCTGTGGCATCAAGGTCAATGCTATGTAAATTCTCAATAGCTAGTAAATTTCAATAAAAACCCTATAGATGACGGCGTACATCAAAGAAAATAGGATAAAGGTGCACTGAGAAAATCTACATGTAACATAGCGCAGCATTTATGGTGATCGCACACACTATGTACATAGTACCCTCAGACATGAAATGCCAAATATCCCTAATATCACACTCTACATAGCACATTCTTCTATGAAACAGCGAAGCGTTTATGGTCTCATAGGCTGTATTCAGAATACCCTGGGCCATGAAATATTGCTGAAAGACTAAATTCCCATGCATCATGGGCTTTTCTTCTACGTACATTGTCTCAACTTACTTGTAACATAGCGCCAACTACTATGAACATGATCTCAGCACACACAATTGAAGTAGACGTTAATAAATAACGTTAGCTGACTAATAAGCTCGTGTAGCTTCCTGGATAGAGCGTCGGCTCTTGAAGAATAGGGTCGAACCCAGATTCGATCAGAATTTTGTTGTTATAGCTTAGAAGTTAGGAAATAAACTTGCAGTAAAGTTAGTAAAATCTTCCGTAACGTAATAAACTACTTAACTACCAAAATCCAGAAATTGTCAAGAATACGAATGATTTCGCTATAACTTTGCTTTCTATTGGGGGTATGATGATGATGATGATAGCCTGGAGTGGGTCCAGACCCAGAGTGACCCTAGCACTGCGACCTCCTGGGTCTATTGTGCCTCCTCTGCGTTATGTCCTATAGGATGTCCAGGCTTCTAATGAACCTGGATATGTTCCTTGACGGGACATTTGTTATGTCCCTGATGGAAGGAAGAGCAGAGCCGAGTAGCTTGAATCTTCTTCTCGCTAGTGCTGGACAGACTGTGAGCAGATGTTCTACACACTCTGTCGTTTCCCCACAGTATCTGCAGCAGTCGTCTTGCTCCTATCCTGTGGAGGTACTTTTTGCATGGAAGGTGTCCTATCAATGCTCCGCATAGGACTCTTACACCGCTTTTGCAGAGAGCCACTGCTTCTTTTGCTCTTTTGTTATCGAAGCCAAGCTATTTTTTTGAGTGTTTTAAACCCTCAATATTAAGCCAGCAGTCTTCGATCTTTTTCTTGCTCCATGTTTTAATTTCCTTTTCCGTATCTGCCATTATAAAACCCCAGTACGAAGAAGGACCTATGAAGGGCATTTTTGCACCTTTTTTGGCTCTGGTATCAGCTTCTTCATTTCCTCGGTGCCCCTCATGGCCGGGGATCCATATCAACTCGAGGCTGTTTTGTGCCCCTATTTCATTTAGGGCCTCTCTCACCTCTAGGAGAATAGCCGAATTTATTTGATTGCGATTTATAGCCATGAGAGCCGCTTGACTATCCGATAGGATCTTAATTTAACCCTTTTAGTGTTCCTAATTTTTATTGCTTGTGAGGCTCTTAGTATGGCAGATAGTTGTGCTTGATAGATAGTGCATGGCGTTGAAGCCCATAATGCATAGCATTGAGGGCGATAATACATAGTACCTACCCCTATGAACTTGTCGTCATGCATTATGGTGTCAGGTGTTATATGTTATCAGAATCCCGAAATCAACTATTTATATATCCCCACAAGAACATAAATTATGGTCTTTGGCGCTATGCTTATTCTCAGTGTTGGTACTTTGGTATTACTATCAATGGTAAAACCACCGAAGTCGGTACCTGGCCACTCCCAACTTATCGCTCCCAATCGTGAGCCAATATTAACCAGTCAAGCATCTCTCAAGCATTCTGGTCTACGTCATATTTCCAACGCAAGCATGTCTCCTCAGCTGTCGCCAGTCATAAAATCTGCCACAAAAGGTTTTCCTAATCGCTCATACAAGCCAGGTGCTCAGGTCATCGGAGTCTACCGAGCTTTATTTCGTTACTATGTGTGTTTTTAAGTAAAAGCGACTAGGCAAAATTTCGCTAAAACTTTCCTCTCGAATGCGACTAAAATTTGAAATAGATTTTTTTAAGCCTGAGATCTATACAAAAACCATAATCTTGTCCAATGTGTTTTCAAAGATTAAATTCTGCACCTGCGGGGATCGTGAAAGCTGCCACGGTCAGTACTGTTATGAATTTTTCGTATCTATTAAATCCGATTGGGCGTTAGGCCCATTTGCAACTCTGCGCAGAGGCCTCGTTCCTCACCGCTATTATACTAAAGTGATACAACACCCATGGCTGAATACACTGAGAAAACACATGGCGCCAGACGCCATAATTTATAGAGTTCTGGCGCCATGTACATAGTCGATTTAGGGATTGTGATAAAATATGGCGCCACACGCCATAATACATGGCGAAAAGTACATAGGCCTCCACGCCATGTACATGGCGTGGAGGACTATACTGTATGGCGTGGAGGACTATACTGTATGGCGTGGAGGACTATACTGTATGGCGTGGAGGACTATACTGTATGGCGTGGAGGACTATACTGTATGGCGTGGAGGACTATACTGTATGGCGTGGAGGACTATACTGTATGGCGTGGAGGACTATACTGTATGGCGTGGAGGACTATACTGTATGGCGTGGAGGACTATACTGTATGGCGTGGAGGACTATAGTACATGGCGTGGAGGACTATAGAACATGGCGTGGAGGACTATAGAACATGGCGTCTGCTCCTATGCACTATGACGTGTGGAACTATGTGAAATCGATTATGTACATGGCGCCAGAAGTCTATAAATTATGACTTCTGGCGCTATGTGTTTTTTCAGTGCATCTGAAGATGATCCAGTTCACATCCAACAAAACGCCACGAGTCTTCTCAGTTCGATGCTCCGAACTGAAAATTCCCGAGGGATAAATAACTTCAAGAAGCTTGCTGACATTTATATATCTCCTCACACAGCATGGCTGCGAGTTATAATTGTAGTGCCATGAACCATATTACATGGTTCATGGCACCATGTAATATGGCGTGTGGGGCCATAATTTCTGCGCCATGTAATTATGGCGCTGGGAGCTATACTGCATGGCTCAGGGTACTATGTACATGGCGTGTGGCACCATAAATGCTGCGCCATGTAACATGGCACCACGCGCTATGTAGATTCTGACATTATGGCGCTGGGAGTCATATTGCATGGCTCAGAGTACTATGTACATGGCGTATGGGGCCATAAATAATGCGCTATGTTACATGGCTCTGGGCGCTATGTGGATTTTTTTCAGTGTACGCAGTAATCCGGAAAGCTTCTAAACTACAGCCAACATGAATTTCCACCAGAGGGCCCATATCTAATGACTGGTGTGTAGACACCAAAATGAACACAAAGGTAGATACCTGCCGCCTATGGCACCGAATTTCTACTCGGTCTCGATTGGAGTGTGCAACCAAAAAGATGTAAGCTATACAGCTCAAAAGTTGAACGCGGTGGAAATGTATAACCTAGAAGCCAGTCTTCCAGCAGGTAAGTATGATCTTGCCACACCTAAGGTCAATGTCGCAACAAATACCTAGTGCAAGCAGGTCTTGGTTGCGACATTAATCCTGGGCGCGGAAACGCAATCTGCTGTAAGGGTAATACCGTTCTGAAAAGAACAGCAAAAACCTCTCTGGCAGTAGTTTGGGTCGTTATTTTCCTAATTACTCCGTTATTCCCATTAGGTTCAGGTGAGTGTGGTTTGCTAATTCCCAAGTCTCCAATGAGTGTATTTCGGAAACAGCAAAGCTTTCTTACACTAGCTTGGTAAGTGCAGGGTCGCTAACTCTCTAACATTCGAGACAGGCTACAATCGAATCCGGTTTCGCCAATCTTGTTGAGCTTTTAACTTAGTCTGTCTCCAGTATAAGCCATCTATTATCTCCAGGAGAATAATAGGCATCCGAGTACCAGGTTAAGGTAGGCGTAAAGGGCACTATTCCCCAAGTTCCTAACTATATGGCCTTTTGATTACAAGACAAGCAAATGTTTATTACAAGCATTTATACAAGCAAATATTTATTTGTTTATTTATATTTGTTTAGTTGTTCGAAATGTTATATCTAGGATGGCATTTGATGGCTAACCAGTGATGTCTTTCCCATTTCAGAAATGATCTTGTACTGAAATGTTCTAGTAGTTTTACCTCTACACCTACATAAATCGTAGTTAAAAGGTTCACCAATAGGACAGGGCCCATAAGTTGCATGGTTAACGACGTGCTGGTTTCCGACAACACTACCAAATTAATTCGATCTATGCTGTGGAGTTCATCAATGTTAAAATGCAGAGACTATCCACACGCTTTTTTTTTCTATCATGCTAAGGAGACACAACACCCGGCTCCAGATAGAAATATAATGTTTTGTCAAAATACATCCTAAGCAAGCGTCAGATCCGAAGACCAATATGATTTGTCATAAGATAATTATAAATTATACATTTTGCCACCTTAACATAGTAGTACCTAAGCTAAGCTAAGTAGCTGGTGTGGGGCACTAACTTTTTTCACAGGCTTGGATTTGTGTAGGGGGCGTTATCTCCATAAGTTTATTTTCATTTATTACCTCTAGAGACATGTGACTGAACTGAATACACTTCCGTAGCGGATGGTCTTGTACAGCAGTAGCTTTGAAATTATGGTTGAACTCACGAATTGAAATAGCTTTGGTAACCCGTAGTAGTCTTTATTGGATTTAAGCGGCCACCAATCCAGTACCTCGACCATGTTGCTATCAGCTACTACAAGGTAGCTAAAGTTTTTGTCGGATCCGGATGAAGGATTCTTGTACAGCTAATTTATATTTTTCATTCCATGGAGCGTTTTTATAAAAATTACAGATGACTTGCTCTTGAGGCAAAATATCTGAGCCATTGGCTTCTACATTAGAGTTGCAATAATTTATTGTCATATTCAATTCGCTCGAGAAAAAACGCATTTAACATTGTTTGAACAGTTTTCTAGTTTTCTGTTGTTATTTGTTAGATTCATTTAAACTTACCCGAAATGCGCTTATCGAAAGGCGATGCTATCAAATCATTTGCCTAAAAATTCGTAGCCAACAACGGAATCTTTCAATTTTCGATGGATGTGGTGTCTACCAATGGTGTCCAATTTCTGCTTCGGCTTGAAATCGGTTTGCTTGAAACTGAGCTGATAGATTTCGAAGCTTAATTTTCCGCATAGTTTTCAGAATTTCGATATTTAAGCACTTGTTATTTATCTTCATTGTCATCATGATATCAAAATGTAATGGTAACATTTGGAATGACAAAAGTGTTCAGAGCTGGCAACTTTTTTCTAGCATGACCCTTTTTCTAGCATGACCCTTTTTCTAGCAACCAATAGTAGACCTACCCACTCTGTGAATTTTAAGACCTACTCACTCTGTGAATTTCGTTTCGATCAGATGACTGGGATGGAAGCTATAGGGGTAGAAAGGTTTTTAGAGCTACCGCCCACAAATATTTCAAAGTTTCACAAACTGAAACATTCGCTGTTTATTTTCATAACAAGGTGATCATCGTCTGAAAATTAAAAGGTAGTAACTGGTTGTAAAAAAATGACCAAAAATTAACGTAGCTGGCAACCCTAACCTAATATTGCACCCAAAATTCGACCAGACTGGGCTCTATATTAAGGTTAACCTACTTTATGAATTTTATACCTATTGAATACCTGCATCAGAAATTATAGTGCAAATAGCTTTTGTTTGGCTGATCGTTTTTTCAAGATGGCACCCCAGTCACAGGGTAACCAGCATGTTCATTTAACTCCTATCAGACTTGTTTTTGCTTAAAATGAATACATCCTGTGAATTTCACACTGATCATGAGTTCTCGCGAAAACAGATTTAGGCTGCTAAAAAATAAATAATTTGGTAAAGGTTTACCGATCTCGTGCGTTACAATTGACAGGATTAGCCAAGCATCAAATTTGTCTGTCGTGTGTATTTTTTCCTACAAATCAAAATTTTTTCAGGAGGGTCGACGGTTTGAAGGATTTCATTTTACGTTCCTGCCGTATCTACAGGGTTACTCGTATAGCAACCATATAGTTTATATATCCACACAAGATAAACATACAAATTAAATTCTTAAACACATCAATGTGTCCTGTTTTCGTAAGGATCGGATGGCTCTATCAGAAGTTATCACGATTCCACATTTTGCAATACATACAGAAGTACCTTATAATTCACAAAATCCCCACTACCGCCAAAGGGTTAATAGTATCTTAATTTGATCTTGATTCGGACCAACTTCTAGTATTTATACATTAAGGGGACGTAGCACATTCAAATTGAAAAAAAAAATGTTTTTTCAAAGGCTTGTTTTTAATTGAATAAAAAAACATATCTTAATGAAACTTTTTACACATATTTAACACCTTTTATACTACATTAAAAAAATTGTTAAAAATGTTTTGTGGCCCCCTGTCGTCTGCTACAATTTTTTTGGAAAATACACCAAAAAAACCTGGCATGCATGATAACTGTCTTCAGGAAAGTCTGAAAAAAACAAACAAAAACGTGGTTTTGATCAACATCAAAGCGGCCTTAGAATGAACTAAAAAAAAAAACTTGGTTGAAAAATAACAAAATGGCGGCGTTTTTTCGAAAATCAAGGTTTTTTTCCCCAGAAATCGGTTATAACTAAAAAAATTTAGTGCCGATTTTTGCATCCGTAGTTCATTCTGAGCATCAACATGTGCAGATTAACGTGTTAAAATTTCAGAACAATTGAATAATATTGTTTTTCTTAGTCATGCACGCCAACTTGCAAAACGTTGTTTCGAGAAAATCGCGCTTAAAGTTAAAATTCAATATTTTTTGCAATAAATCTTACCGAAAATTAATCTGCGAAGCCTGGACCATACAATGTACCTTCTTTTTGTTCATACTCCTCCTCTTCCAAAGATTTTTGCTCCCTTCGAGCAGTTCTGGCCTCTTTAGATGCCTCAGTCGAGTGTTTTTCCGCTTGGTTGATTCTTGCAGCATCTCTATGTTCTGCATGGTCCAGCGCACGTTCTCTAATCGTAACTCCCATTACATGCATTATTTTCAAGATAGCCATAAATCCTTCATTAAATGTACATGCAGAAATATTTGCAGCCATATTTAGCACGTTTTTCCCACAAAAAGTATGTTTGGGTGCCAAATTCCAAACACAAAAATTATAGCTTTCGTTATTATTCTGCGTAAAATTGCCCAAGCAGCGCTTTAATAAATCTTTTGATGATAAGTCATCATAAATAGGCTTTAAAATTTCTTGTACCTCATCATCTAAAGGTGGAGGATGCTTGAAATTTTTTAATGCATTATCACCAGCTGCCTCCGCCTTGCGTCAGTGACACCAAGTCTTTTGTCTCTGAGCGTGTAAAAATGTTCAAAAACGTAAAAAAAACAGTCACATGGAAATACTCGAGCGCGTCAGACATTCATAGTGTATACGCGCTTTGTCTTTCTGATAACCGATCGATATTAATCTGACGATTAACTAGAGGGGGGTGCCCGTAAAAAAGGGTAAAAAAAACAAAAAATAAAGTTATTCGAGCGTGTCAGATATTCAGAGGGAATGTTAAGTGAACCCCAAAAATTGTCCTATTTAAATGACTGACGATTTGGACGTGACCGAAAGTCATGACTGATTTTTTAAAATGTAAAAAAATAATGTGACCATGAAATACTCGAGCGCGTCAGATTTTTATAGAGAGGGCTCAACTTGATGTCTTAGTTGTCCTAAATGATAATCTGACAATTATATGGAGGGATATTGTTAATCTGACAATTTAAAAACAAAATTTTTTTTCGTTTATTCTTTTTATTGCTGGATGAAATAAAAACAATATGTACATATATATATATATATATATATATATATATATATATATATATATATATATATATATATATATATATATATATATATATATATATATATATATGTATATATATATATATATATATATATATATATATATATATATAATATATATCTAGAAAATTCAATCATTTATTGATATGAAAGTAGAAAAAATATATATAAAACAAGTATTTTAATCTTCATCCTCACTGGACTCGTCTTCGAAGTTGGTTTCCAATTGTTCAACTTCCTCGTCATATGAAACTTATTGCATTAAATTCACTTAATTATTTTAAAACACAACAAACAAACCAAAGCGTCGTACATCAACAAAAACTAACAAGTCATTGTGATCGGCTAAAGGTAGGTATCCACATGTTGCATCTCTTCCGTGCCGTATCCCTGTTGCGTATCATTCACTAAACGGATACGGCGTCCACACTACTCAATATTCCATGTATCATCAATACGATCCGTTGCAAAAAACACGACACGCAGCGGCAACGCTTTTATTCACTAATCTATAGTATACAACGCGACGTGTCCACACATGACTCCACTTCGTATCGAACCATTCCTTGCACAAAATGTGATATCGTCGATATACTTCAATAAATTGAAGAATGTTTTCTTTATTCCACTCCATTATCTATGCACTGCACTACAATATTGACAAGTTAACGACTCAAATGTCAAATCATGCAACGCGACTTGTGCAACGCAAGTTGTCCAAATATGATTCGAGAGCGTACCGTTTCATTCCTTTGATGCGACGGCAAGAAACCGCCAAATGACCGATCGAGTTCGTTGCGTTTCTTTGTATCAAATTTTGATACGCAACGAAGATACGTTTGTCGTATCCACTGATACGCAACGGTGATACGATACGCGAAAATGATACATATGGATACATACCTTAAGATATCATCATGGCAGCAGACGGTAGTGTGATGACAGTGAGAGGATTGAGAGATAGAGAAAGAGTGAGAAGGAAGATTGGCGCGGAGTGGGGAATACACAGTTCTCAGCATATATACGCTTCATCATTTATTGATGGTTTTAGCTACATCGCCCCATGAAAACCGTCAGATTAGATGTTTTTCATAATCCTGATAGGATTTCCTTCAAAATAAAAAAAAATTGAATCGCGCTCGAGTTTTTCGAGGTGAGGTTTTTTTTACAACTTTGTGACTTGCCCATTTCCTTATGTCACGCTCAAATTGTCAGATTATTGAAATATACTCTTTTCTGGATGTACTTAACTTACCTTATCTTAATCTGACGCGCTCGAGTTTTTCTGAGGATCAATTTTTTTTACTAATCTGACGGGGTGCCCTCAACGCACCCCACTATATTAAGGGTTCATATATGGTAGGGTACATTACAGGGGTGCAAGGCTTCTCCCCATATGATTTTCTGACGCGCTCGAGTAACGCGCGAAATCCCCGCTTGGGCTCCCCTACTATAATATGTGGCAAAATTTTTCATTAATTTTAGTGTCAGTTGAACTTTTTTCGGACCTTTTTTGGAGACTACACTTTTTTTTTTTGTTTTTTTTTGCCAATGCTAACTGTTTTTTTGCTTCTTTTAAAGGAGATGACTCACTTATCTTTGTTTACACTTTGGGTTAAGTCGATGTAGCGATATAGCGCAGTCAACGAAAATCATAGAAAAAATGACCTTGGAGCGCTTCGCTATATATACTCACAAAATTTTTTTTTTAGAATTTCAATTTTATATTATTAAAATCATGTTTTTAAAGCTTCATTCTAACATATTCAATCAAAAAACAAAAATCGATTTTTCTAAAATTTGGAGGTGCTATGTTGCCTTAATATGTCCTAAAAATTTCAGCTCGAACGAGTAACGCAACCATGAGTGATACTCACTAAATTGTGTTGATATATTGAATTAACTGAAAAAAGCACCCATTGTGAAACGAGTTGAGCGAAAATTTATTCCCCAGTTAGCAGACTAACTATCATCAAATTAATTAGAAAATTTAACAATGGCATCCTTATCGCAAAATTTTTCATTCCCAAAAACCTGATAGAAAAAAATATTCGAGAAATCACAAAATTCAGAATGAAAAAATGTTCTTCACATTTTGTCGTAGAAATATTTTGATCATAGCGTAAAAAATAATCTTATTAACCCTCCGAGAACACAGGGGGTCGAATTGACCCCAGTGACCTTTTTGGCCGATCGCAGCGCTTAGGCCTGCGGGAAAGGGGGGTACTATAGGCTCCTAAGTGTATTTCTGTGCCTTGACTATAAGTTTACACCGTCCGCATACAGTCCCAAGTCGTCAGTCGTCTCGTCGTCGAGAAGCCTTTCAAGCAGATTAAGGTGTCAAATAGACCCCATATGTATTCGACGGCAATTTTGAGGTAAAAATTCAATTTTTTTTACTTTATAAATCGATAGATTAATTTAAAAAGGCCAAAAAATAAGTTTGCGAGTGCTTTTATTTTTTGTTTTTAGCAATATGACAAATAATCTGCGTTCTAGTGTACGCAATAATTTATTAGCTGAAGACAATGATAACAATTTTGGCGACAGTGATTCCTCCGAAGACGACCATGTCTCGAAGCAATTATGAAAAATTATTCAGAAGATTACACCTTTTTTTTGCAACCCTTTATATAAGGGTATTTTTTTATTATCCTACTATGTCTTGAGAGTATCCTTATACATTTTTAGCTCAAAATATTAAAAACTGACAAAGTTATGATTTTTTTTTTAAATGTGCAAATTTCAAAATCCTCCAAATCGCCACCGTAAATATGCAAAATAAATACTTTTTTTTCAAGGGTCACTATAGGACTAATTTTTTATGATTTTGTCATACCTTGAGTGTACCCCCCTAAATTTTTAGCCAAAAACATTGAAAGTTGACAAAGTTACGATTTTTTTTTTTTGTAAAAAAGCTGATTTTCGATAAAACTGTTTTTTTCGCGAATTTTTTTTAGGTATGTTAAGGACATTTAGGGCACTTCTAATGCATGAAAACTACTAAAAAAAAGTCTCAATCTATACCTACAATTGTTTTCAAATAAAAGTCCTCAGTGGCGGCTATTCTATAGACGTTCAAAAGTGGTTGGGGTCAATTTGACCCCAATTGTTCTCGATGATCGAAAAAATAGGTGTGTTCTCGGAGGGTTAAAAGAATCCATGCTCATGCAATATGATTATTTAAAGTGATGTTGGTGTTCAATACAACTAAGTAAAGACTTTCGAACGGACATACTGGATACTTCATATTTTTCATACTTTTTAAATTGATCAGTTTTTATTTAGGAAAGATAAATAAATGTATGCATTAGAAGGTCTAGGTTTACTTACTTCCAAGTAACACATCGAAAAAGCACAGATTAAATCTGACCAGTTTGCCTAAAAGTGTTGAAATAAAACACTGGATGATAAATTTGAACCTTGAATTTTAGTTATGTATATGTTCAAATAACCGATAAAAGCTTATCATTGGAAAAATACAGAGATCCACTCGTGTGTGCTTGATAAAACAACTCTACTTGAGTAAACAAACTTTCAAATTGAAAATCTATTTAATCGTGTGTTCAACGCTCGTTACAAATCACTATGCTACTTTTGGTACATAAACACATATTTTCAAGTTAGTATTTCAACATTTTAGTGGTCTTACTCTCAATTATGTGAAATCCAGAAACACCAGACACTCACCTAGCAATATTTCAATATTGTATGTTTGCATCAAAATTTTTGCAAATTAATGAAGCAACTATCGTTGTAAACACCGAAATTACACCCTGTCTATAATTGCTAACGAGCGTGTAACTCTCATGCACGTGCACATACGTTTACGTTGAAATGGATGCAAAATTGTTTAGAAAGTGGCTATTGACAATATTAAGATAGTAATGAAAGGAAACGTCTTATTTGAAAGTGAAAGATTATACGCGCAAGTGTGTTGCGTATAGAAAAGTCACTTATTTCGGTGTTCCATGCTTGAAATAATCTACATGTAAACAAGCGTCTCAAACAAACAAGAGCTTTTTTAATTGCTGACGTCACGATGCGGTTTTTCATCTCAGGCTTTTATCAGACTTACTGGTATCATTATTAGATACGTAGCGAATAATAATAATAGCCTGTGTAAAATTTCGAGGTGAAATTTAAATTGCGTGCCTTTTTCGGGGCATGGCTTGTAGAATAGTCGAAAAATTCAAAGTGCAATAGATATGAATGTTTTGAAAAGCTTACGATTTTTTATTTTCATAATATTAAAAGCTAAAATGGTTTCATTGTTATTATGTTCCCATAAACAGATGGAATGACGGAGAAAAACAATCGATTAAAAATTTATTAATACTATCTATGAATGGTTCACAGCAACATGCTTACTTGCTAAGGTAAAATTCGTCATGAATATTGAACATTGAATTATTGTTCAATGGAGATGATTAGATTTGACTTTTTCCCTATACAAATCACTTTTCCAAGGAACTGGAGTTGACTACTCGCACGTAGTTATCACTATTGTTTTCAATAAGAAGATTAGATTTCACAAACAATTTTTGGCATATATTATTTCAATGTGTTGTTCTTTAAAGTGAACCTTTTGACAGCGGAAACTGTTAAGTATTGACAGTACTCAAATTTTTAATTAAAATATCAAGTGCTTTTTGTATTGTTATGTGCCACCTTGTTTCACTAAAACCAAGTACGGAGATTCGGTAAAAAAATTGGATCGAACTTTCCCAATGCTAACAGTAAAATAATAGGCACAGACAAATTTAATAGAATTCTTCGCAACGACGAATTTATATGCTAAAATGAATGTCAATAAATATCTTGTCAAGTTTATTTTTTTGTCACAAAAGAATACTTTATGTCAAATACGTTCACGATACAAGAAAAAATAGTACTTGAAACTATGAAATTTACACAAAAAATGATGATGCACGCTTAATTCTAGCTAAATTTCAAACTTTTAAGCCGCGTTTCCAATGCTAGCTTGGAGTGAAATGTGTTTGTGTACAATTTTGCTCTCATGCACTTTCACATATCTTCCTCTCTCTCTAATCAATCTCTAAAATCTGTAGTTAAACTCTAGAGTAGGACCTATTTCAACTCCAGCGTGAAGCTTTTCGGATATTGTTTGTCGAATGACTGTATTACTTCTAACTTATGCCGAGTACTATACTCATCGCGAAACGAATTCAACGGTCAAATCCCATACAAAAGAGCTTTACTGACGAATTGAAAAGCTCTTTTTGTATGGGATTTGACCGTTGAATTCGTTTCGCGAAGAGTATAGTACTAGGCATTATTGCGAACACTTAGCGTTGTATTTTGCACTCATAGTAGATTTTTTCAGTTGTTTTGACGTTACCTGAACAAACATTCAAATATTTACATCATAATTATTAAATTCATACTTGCTCAAAGGGAAAACATACAGCAATGCTCAAATAAATCAATATTTTATTATTATCAGAATACGAATAAAATTCAAGCTATCTATACGTACCGAATTCTACACATTAAATAATTTTTCAGCAGAAAGTTATGCAGAAATTATGTGAAAAATTTTCTTGACCTTGAACAGATATTTTTCTGGAAAACTCCTTTTTCCACAATTTTTCATGCTGATCTGAAAATCGTTTTTGGTCCGATTAGCAAGTACTACTAAGCGAATTTTTGTGCAGCTAATGTGGTTCACTGTCCAATTCTAGAGGTTGGCCGATTACAGAGTGAATTTTCCTCAAGAAATAGTTTGTGCGTTAATTTTATAGTTCAATTGTTCAGGTGGTTCGATCATACGGTGTCCCGATTAGTAGATTTTACGGTATAGCCCAAATATAGTTTTTCATACAAATAGATAGCCAAAAAACCGCCAACCCGCGAGATGAAAAAACGTCCCGCGAATTCAAATTTTAGATAGCCCAATTGGCGGGAAATAGCCCAATCTGGCCACAGTGCTCGCCACTAAATATTTTTTAGTGGTCTTTGTTTTTCCACATGCTCTCTCCACTAATGGGTAAAGTTGCCCAGAGTATTCTAAAAAAAAAGTTACGCTAAACTTTTTATGTCTTATAATATCTTCTTAATTTATTTTCTTTATAATTTTATTCTACATATTTCTCTGCCTAGTTACTCAAACATGCATTCATCTTGATTCACTGGTGCTCCGTAGAGGTGTTTTATAATGTGTTATAATGGACGAGGGGAGAATGATTCTAAATGTACTGCAATGCATTTAAAAACAAACTCATTCACTGAATATTTACCACAAATCAAATTTAGTTCATTGTGGCCGTTCTATAATTTAATTGTCGTGAAGTGTGTCAGTTTAACTTACTGTTTCGCATTTATTGTAAATCACCACCATTCACGGTCTTCCCTGTTTCTAGGTTGCTTTTGTGTGTACGAAGAATACCTAGTGGAAGCATTAAGTAACTCAAATGCTGTCAATCATTTCAGAGTTATAAGGCTTGAATTTAGAACGAGAAAGTTGTTTTGTCATGCAAAGCCTGTTTGTAAAATGGAAAATGCAACTGATATAGATATAACACTTTAATACTCAAATGCAAAAAGAAGAGAAAAAGTGAGATTAACATGAATTGACTTATAATTTTGATTCATTTGAATCTATGCTTAGTTTAAAAATAATTATATGCTCAGAGATTTCAGAGAATATTATACTGTCGTGATTCATATTGCACGTACCCATAATAAATGGGGATTTTCTGATTTTATCATTAACATATAAATAATGAATGGTCTTTCTAAGCACAAGCAAGTAGCAACAAATTTTACTTTCGATCTGCAATTGTAGGTACTATTTAGAAATTTGATAAAAAATTCAACAAATCAATATATATGTTAGAAATAAGAGATGAAGGCGACCTTATATCGACTCAGCCATCTGAGAATAGGATGGAGAAATAATTATCCAATGCTCAATATGTTCATGCAACATAGCAAGTAGCTGAACAGCGACTAGAACGTACCCATAGAATTCGTCTTGAAAGCTTAGTGACTATTTAATTATCTAAGTGGCTTTCGAAGGAAAAAAATTATCAAAGAATTTTCCAAACTCAAGTGGAGAAATACGCTTTGGGAAATACACATTGTGAATCGCGAATAAAGATATTTTCAAGCATGCTATCTCTTAAAGAAAAGCATTGATGCACGGCTTTAATATTAGCATATAATTCGAGTGCAAGCGCTAGCGGTGGTTTTAGTAAATCACGAACCGTCGACATCCGAGTTGTTGGCTTAAAGCATTAATAACAACTTTCATTGATTATCGCTTTCTCTCCAAGTGCACCATTATGATCCTTTAATCGAAGTTACAAAAGACATTTTCACATTTAGCCTCGAAATAGCATGGTATTCTATCGAATGTTGTTATCAAATTAAAATAGATGGTGTGTATGTATATGTAAATGGTAGCATGAATCATATACGCACATGAAGCGAATGCAGTGCTCAAATGCCAACCTATTTATATAACCATTGTGTACCCAACACTCACTCATCGTCTACCCGTAGTTATAAGAAAATTGTATTGAATATTGTCAACTCTATATTTGATGCGTTTTGTTTCATATTTATATTCACTGCCTTTTCATCTTTTATCCCAATCAAACGTTAAATGTTTACATTCTATTTACTTCCTTACACTATCTGAGCATACAATACTTTATAGCCTTTATAATTGACTGAAAATGATTAAGTCAAAGTTGCATGCTAATTTTTGGTTCGTTCCAGCTCCGACATTAAATTATAATAGTAAGTTTAAAAAACTTGCGAAAATATTTAATTTACCCTCTTACTCTGCATTTATATATTTATCAATATTTAAAACAACTTGCATTCTTTAAATAAGCTAATCTAATGCATATATTATTTTCCTTATAGATTAATCTACGTCTGATTCTGGTCAGTGGCAAAACAAAGGAGTTTTTATTTAGCCCATCGGACTCAGCCGGTGACATAGCGCAAACGGTTTTTGACAATTGGCCCGAAGGTAATGTTTTTTTTTATATCATTTATGAATGAATCGAATTTGATAGAAGAATTTTTTTTTAGATTGGGAGGCGGAATTGGTTTCAAAAGCAGAAATACTGCGGCTTATATATCAAGGTAGATTTTTACATTGCAACGTAACATTAGGTGCACTAGGACTTCCACTGGGTAAAACCACTGTCATGCATTTAGTTCCACGTGACAATTTGCCAGAACCGAATTCTCAAGGTAAGATTTTCCAAGTTCAGGCTATACGTTTTAAATTGCTGCATGTTTGTCATGCTTTAATTGCGTACTGAAATGCGAACAATAAGTTTTAGTAAATTTATACGCTCTGAGATGTAGGTATTTATGTTCAAACTGTTGACAAAATAACGAAATTATGATAAATACACTGCGTGTATAATATAATCGTGATTCGTCGGTTTTTTTTTGCTGGTACACGTGAATTCTCAAATAACCTTACAACACGCAAATGTCTCATTTAAGATAAACCGAACTATGTCGGTGTGTATATTATTTTTATAATGAAATTTCTCTCGAAGAATTGAGTCGATCCTCGTAAATTTTCATTAAGAAATAGTTATTAAACTGGAGATTGAAACAAATATTTTCTATTGTGGCTCCCTAAAGCGCCGTTTAGTAATTTTTTATGTCTCACAAAACTGTATTTTCGCTTCGTTTATGCAGAGGGCAGATTTTTCACCAGTATACACAAATAAAGATATAACTGGACATTCAACTAGTATGCAGATGCTACTCACAAGATAATTCTATATTTATTGCATACTCGTTTCACTTCTCTTTGAAAGCGTCGCCATTGCAAATGAAGCTTCAGAAATCAAAGAGTCCATCCAAATTGTAACTGCCTAGAATGTTAACTGCATTGTAGCTGGTGCAAATAAATGGTGATAGAGTTTTCCTTACATGTTGACGATTTCTACGCTAGCTCACTCAACATACGCATATATTTCGTGAAGCGAACATTTACAATATTCAAAATTATATATGAAAGTAGTGCTAATAAAAACGACATGTTCTTCGAGAATAAAACCCTAAAAAGGACTCCACTATCTCAGCACCGAAGATTCTCTACCAAGTCAAATTATAAAATATAGAATTCTTCAAGGCGATTTCGGCCACTTAAACCAAGAATTAAACCTGCACTCGGACAAGTTTTTTTGAATATCTTTTTATGTTACCCAAAACTTTTCACATT
Organism: Nemotelus pantherinus; assembly: GCA_963978885.1. NCBI lineage: Eukaryota > Metazoa > Arthropoda > Insecta > Diptera > Stratiomyidae > Nemotelus > Nemotelus pantherinus. The sequence continues at coordinate 71,795,472 of OZ022265.1, read as the reverse complement.
TTAAAAGCTATAGCATGATGTACTAGAGCAATGAAGAAATTGCGGAAAACTTTTTGTTAACTATATCTAAGTATTTGGCCACTGGAGCTTAGTTTTCACACTTAGCATTGGAATTTTGGTTGGGTGTATAGACTCTAGAGAAAAATGTTTCAGTTACACATCATTTGAGATAGGTAACAGCACACAAAGTTTCAATATTTTAGAAGATTGCGCAAGAATTTTGTAAATCTGGAACTTTCCGCACTGCATTGGAGCAATTAATGGCTAGCCCTCGCTAGTCATACATTTTCCTCATTTGTCCAGCAATTTGGGGATTCCACGTCAAAAGACTGTTGCTTTTTTGAGACAAATCAGTCAATTTCTCTCAATTTCATTAAAAGTGAAGCACTACTCAGCAAGTGTGTGTCCCATCAATGCAAATAAGTAATGATTAGAAAGAGCCAATTTAGTGAATAAGTCGCATACAAAAGTATTTCTCCAATAAACATCCCAATCGTTCACTTGGCCGGTTTTACTGTGTGTGTTTCTACTTTTCTTTGATATTCTGGTCGTTTTTCACGCAAAACTTGATTCAAATTGATCATTAGTAGTAACAGTTTACCCATTTTAAGCAGATCATAAAAGGTCACACCTAACCGATCCCACCAAACACAGAGAATTTTCTTCCGTTGAGCGACTAGACCTTGCAGCCGATGTCGATGGTTCGCCTGAAGATACTCATGATATTTTACGCGTAGGATTAAGCGTGGCTAGGATTCTCGAAATATTTTTACCATCAGTTATAACTCTATGGATAAATGAAATTCTTTTGTACCTGGCGAGCAACATTTGGCAAGTGGTTTTTTCGGGATTCCTGTTGTTTTTCATTGGATCCCACTTCATGTGAATCCCATATTCCCACCTTTTCAATCTTTCCTATGGCTTTCAAATGTATGAAGACGACTTCTTGTGTCACTTTTAATTGATCCGCGAAGTGCCGTTGCTTTTGAGTTTGATCCGCATCTAAATATGCTTACTAATCGCTGTTTTCAAACTTTTTCGGTGGTGTTCCACGTGCTTCGTTTCTCACGTCAAAATCGACACCTTTCAACTTTTTAAACTACTTAAAGCACTGTGATCTGCCAAAAGCATGCTCACTATAAGCTTCGAAAAATATTCGATGTCATTCTGCAGCAGTTTTTTTTTAAATGTTAACAGAAAATCAATGCACAGTACGGAATCTTAAAAAGTAAAGCATTCTTTATTCTTACTATGTGTAGCAGGCTTCTCGAAAATTGAATTATCAAATATTATTTCTCGTCAGCTGCTGTTAAAAAGTAACTCGTAGAATCCAGCGAGTGTGATTGCCGAAATGGTTGTCGAAAATATGTTTTGTATATATTTACTTTTAAATCTTATAAGTTTGAAATATGTCGGTATCTTGAATTCGACCTACAATCAATGTTTTCACTTAGCCGGAAAGACATACATTAGTTTTTAAAAGATATCATCTTACTTCAGATTCGTAACTGACTTGACCTTCGTATTCAATCTAGAAATATTCTTTAAGTTCTAGGTTGCTGCTTAATCTAAAGTTAATATAATTTATCATTAAGTTCAGTATTTATTCTAGATCGAGCCAATAATCAAGGTTCCATTTCTCGACAGAAAACTACCAGACTGACACTTCTTTGCATAGTTTAGTAACTTTTTGATTACTTGCTGTTGTGTTACTGCAACTGTTAAACACTCTTGCATTAGAATATGTATGTCAAATATGCGCTGAAATAAGCCCGAATCATGACACATCAGTTTTTGGAATAGAATGTTGGAATATTGCAGGACATTGATACTTAAATTAATTGTTATATTGTTAAATTAACCAGAAGGTGAAAATAATAAATGAAACAAAATTGAGTCACAAATGTGGCTAGTCTCGAAGTATAGTTGCAGTAGGTGATTTGGAGAAATTGTAAAATAATGAATGTCAACCATCGATTTCTCCAACCAACAAAATCAGCGTCGGTATTACCATTCAAGTTTGAATTCAATTTCAATTTGGTGTTTGATGTACCTTTGAGGTACATCATGAGGAAATGGACGTGTTCTTTAAGCAACATACAGGATACTTCCAACAACCTCTTGAAACAATACACTCTTCATTTACAATGTTTCTTCGTTATCCTTTGGAGATATTTCATTTGTGAGTTTCTGGTTTATATCGAAAGCTGCTGAAACTGGTTTGCAATACGACGTAGCGAACCGTTCTGAAATTTCATTTCTGTATTTTTTTCGTTATTTTCTTAACACTAATCCAATATCTAGTTCTAATTTTATTTGAAATTGTTCTAATTCTAATTATTCTAATTGAAATTGTTCCATTAATTTTAATTCTGGATCAGCTTTTATTTGCTCATCATTCTAAGATATGAAAAAATCGTCGACATATATATAAGACAATAAAAATTATCGATTTATCAAAAATGCGAAAATAGATAAATAGAAAGTAGAACCCGGAGTTGTTTAAATTCAGCATTCACTAATATTTGACTCAGCTTGATACTTCATTGAACGTCTCGCTTTTTTCAATCCGTACATCGATTTGACAAATTTACACATCCTACCGGAAATTGTTCTGGCTGATGCATAAACACTTCTTCATATAAATCTTCAGTATTCATACTATTATTGCATCCATTTGTATGATTTCCAAGTTAAATTGAACGCCCATTGAAATTAAGAATGGAATCGAAGCGTATCTGACAACATGGCAAAAAGTTTGTTAAGTCGGATCACTTCTTTAGTGCACATTCTTTAGCCCTAAGCCCTGGCTTGTAACGGATCACATTTCCATCGCGTCCGTTTTAGGTTTAAATACCTATTTACTTCCAATTGCTCTTTTATCTTTTGGCAATTCAATTAAAAATGGCAATTTAAAAAAATCATCTAATGAGTTGATTTCACATTTCATTGTTTTTCGCCAATTGACTGCGATCGAACTTTTTGATGCCTCCTGAACAGTTATTGTATCAGGTTCAATTTGCTTCGACCCACACATCTGCGTTACAACTCCTTCAAATTTACGCGGTTTTGGTACCCGTTTCAAACGACGTGGTGTACTTAAATCTGATTCATGAATTAAAGTAATCATCAAGAGCGTCATCGACACTGTCATCTTCTATGAATTCTCTGTATTCTCTCACTGATTCCAAACTATCATCTCCTGAATCGATTTTTGTGTTTTTTGAACTTTGGTTCAATTTTCCGTTTCAATCACCATATTTGAAAAATTTTTGAAGTCATAAAAAACTGCATCATGACCAAGGCCATCTTAGCGCATGGGCACAATCCGCAAGTGCCCAGGGCCCCGCGATATATGGGGCCCCTTATATCCAGATCACCAACCGATAAATATATTTATTAAAATTAAACTATAATTACCTGACTATACTTAATAATTATAGACCTAACACTGGCAACTCTATCAGCTTACTTGTAGGTGATTTCCCTAAATTTTTTGTGAATGAATCAATTGTAAAAACAGTTGTTGCAAATGCACATTTTGGGTTATGTTACTTTGGGCATGACTCTAATAAACATAAACAAATCGATCTGTGACCCCTTCAATTTATGATGAGGGCATTTTAATTCCTTCTGTTCCTATTTGAAAAGCAAGGCCGAGGCGCATTTCTGTTCGGGACTAAAAAATATTCAAATCATTTCAGTCAAGATTGCACTTGTAAACGGTATGTTTTATTTTGTGTTTGCGATTGTTTTTAGTGCGATTAAATAGCATATATTGAATAATATATGTATATATATCAAATGACCAAACGGTCATATCCTGGTGACTGAGAAAAAAGGAAAAAACATGCACATTAGAATGAAATAATTGATAAATTACCAAAATTAACATCATATATTATACCAGGAGCTTATGTGAATAGTAACCAAATAATAAACCATCCACATAATGAATCATATCAACAACAGATTGTGGGACTTCAAGGAACTTCACAATCTACTTGTTCTTCGCTAAGTCCTATCAGTTCAGACAAAATGATTGAACTATATTGTATAGAAGGCGTCCGTCTCTACGGAAAAAAATGCAATAAATTCACCAACAACTGTTTTAATTGAGTAACAGCAGTCATCATACCGAAAAAACCGCGAAATTTGAATTCGTAAGGCCCCACATGTTTCCAGAAGCGTCCAAAAACTACAAATACAAAGAAAATGGAAAATTAGCAATAAGTTATTTTAATAAAGCATTATTTAATCGTAAACTAAAGAACAATGAAAGTGTTGAAAGAAAATGGTTGCTGCTTTCGCCTTCGAAGAAATCTGTATTTTGTTTTTCTTGCTGCTGATTTAACACTTCGGATGTAAACCTATGCTCACCAGGTGGATGTGATGATTGTAGTGATGGGTCGCTCATGAGCGAGTCAATCAAAAAGAGCGACTCTTTTGAAGGAGCTGTGTGAGTCAACTCTTCAACTCTGAGCGACTCAGCTCTTCGACTCTTTTGAAAGAGCTATGTGAGCCATCATTTAGAATAGCTCCGCACACTTCATACCTTCAATTTAGTGGCAATAGCGATATTGCGGAGCCACTCAAACAACCACCCGACCAAATAAAGCTTATGCATATACACACGGCAATACTTCATTAGACTACCGTGTGTACTTGAAGCGAAATCTATGCTATTCTAACGTCGGAACACGAACATATGTATACGACTATCGTATTGCATAGTGAAAAGAGTCGCTCCGTTGAATGAACACTGTGCGAGTGAGGAATAAAAGAGTCGCTCCGTTGAATGAAGAACTGTGCGAATGATGGATACTGATCGTGTGCGGTTATTGATGGCGACATTTTGTGAACACACAGTATGCGTTTACGTGCGTATATTTTGCTCTGGTTCACGAGTATTTTAGTAGCCAAATGTTGGCTATTAGGCAGTGCATTTCATAGGTAGATTTTAGAGATGAAGCGTATACACTAGAACAGGTATATGGAACAGGTTCGTATCGAATATTTTCGTTCTTCAAAAAGTTTTTAGGGCAAAAGTAGTTGAAATCGGACAAAATCGGCCAATTTGGGGTTAAGGTGGTTTGGGACATAGCGGGCCAAGACCTATTGCTGCGATACAAAAATTTCGGTTTTGTAGGAGAGTAAGGGGTTTTTTGGCCACAGTTTGGCAAAAACTGCCTTTAGGACGTTTTCGATGATTGGAAGTGGTCGGGGAGTACAATAGTGATATTTCAAGGGCAAAAAAAAATTTTGATAGGGGAAATTGGGCAAAAACGTTCATTTTTCCAAAATATTTTTTTTTCGACTAGCATGAATTTGGGGACCTTTTTGAGTTGTTTCGGGCGAAATTTCCATACAAGTCTGGGAAAAAGCGGACTAGTTTCGAAGATACGGCAAAATGAAATCTGATGGAAAACCGTCCGAAAAAATTTTGGTACCAAAATAACGGCAAAATTACAACAAAAACAGAGGCAAATGGAATACGTAGAGTTTAAATTAAAGTTTGATGCTGTAACCAGGTGGAACTCTACGTAATCTATGCTTGTGCGCATTCAAGAAGTAAAAGAGCCACTATTAGCCACCTTAGGTGTCCTGAACTAAAATCTACCAACTCCTTCTTCTGATGAATGAAATATTATGAAAACAGCCCCTGATATATTGAGCATCTTCAATGAGGCTACTCTAGAAATAAGCAGTGAGAAAACAGTATCGATTTCTAAAATATATATTATTATATCAACGATTATAAGCTACATTTCAAAACTCTGTCTTAACGAAAATAAAACTGCTGATGTACGCAGTTTTTTAAATGTGATCCAAAGAGAACTTTCAAACAGATTTAAATTATGTAAAGAAAATATGTTTTGCCTAGAGAGCGTTCTTTTAGATCCACGATTTAAAAGACTAGCATTTCAAAATGAATCCACGTACAAACTTGCTTGTATACATCTAGTTTCGGTACCCACAGCACAAGGAACGCAAAATTCGCTATGGCGAAAATTTGATGACAAAGTCAATAGTGTAAGAACCCAGCAAAGCTATGTAGCTGCAGGCATTAACGAAATGGATAAGTATTTACAACATGTAAATACACCCAGAACTGCTGACCCTCTCAATTGGTGGAAGGAAAAGAAAGATTTACATCCCAGAATCTGGAGATAGTGAATCAACGATTGAGTAGAGTGGCCACTTATATGGAAAGATTTTCAGATGATTTTATGGTTTATTTTTAAATTTATATTATATAAAAGTAAAGCAATCCCACGTCAACCCTCGTACGGGTCTAGGGGTTGAAGCTGGTAGAGAGTTTCATTACAATTTATTTAATCATTGTGAATACGAGTGTGGAGTGATTAGTTCCACGACTCACTTTACCCCTGATTTAAATCAGGTACCTAATCAGAGCTAGGTGAACTCAAAGCTTGGTGCGCGGACCCTCGTCCGAATCTGGATTCGAACCAGGGACCCCACAATATATATTATATGCTATATTATATTTTTAAAGTAATGTTATGTTATATTAGATTTAAGCTTATTATTATTAATAAAACAACAAAAAATAGCAATTTACTTTATACTTTTGCAACCATAAAAAAGTTGCTTGAAGTGGCTCTTTTGAGTGGCTCTTAAAGAGCGACTCTTTAAAGTGAGTGAGTTTTACGGAGCTGGCTCACTTCAAAGAGCCATTTTGCCCATCACTAGATGATTGGAAAAACATTAACCACATAATTTTATATCATGGAAATAGTCCTGCTCATAGGCAATCTATGATGACTTATCGGGCACTAAGTAAAGCAGTTAGTAGAGTAGATACAGACTTGCTATGTCAATATCAAAAAGAAGGGGATTCTCGGAAAAGTGTACTTAAACGGGCTGTTGCAGCTGTAAAACTTTTCGCATCGAGAGGAGTTCCGTTTCGAGGTGACAATAAAATCTTTGGATCTCCCAACAATGAAAATTATTTAGGATGTGTGGAGTAATTAAGTGAATTTGATTAACTTCTTGCAAATCACCTCAAATATATTTGAAAATCCTGGAAAGGGACACATTTCTTATTTATCAGCGAATGTTTGTAATGAAATTTTTGACTTAATGGGAAAACAGGTCCTAAAAAAATTATAAATGAAAAATCAACTAAATATTTTTCGATTAGCGTTGGCAGCACGCCCGATCTGTCTCATACTGACCAGTTAACGTTTATAATTCGATACGTAAAAGACCGTGTTCCAATTGAAAGGTTTAGCGGAAACCATCCTGCAATTTTTAGGGAATCAAGGATTGCAGAGGCCGAAACTACAACAATGCTTGAAATATGTCAGGAACGTATGCTGATCTGCAAGCGAAAATCAAAGAGAAATGTGAATCTGCTAGCTACTTTTGTACCATGTGCAGGACATTATCTAAACTTGCTAGGTCTTCATGCCACTGGGTGTGTACTAGAGGAACAAGTTTTTTTTTTCAAATGGTTCAGAAAGTGTACAATTTTTTTCGGATTCTACCCACCAATGGAATAAATTGACTGAATATTTAGGTTCAAAAAAAGGTCTTAAAAGTCTTTCTGAAACCAGATGGGTTGCGGGAGCTGATGCAGTAAGCGCCTTACTTACATCAAGGTCATAAACAAATTATAGAAGCATTGAAGTCTATCGCGATGCAGAGCAGCGACAAGAAACTAAGTACGAAGCTCTTAGTATGTCCAAGAAATTGAAAACCTAGAATTTATTTTACTGACAAATTTAGAACACCATATTGGAAAGAATAGACAAAACAAGTACTTATCTTCAGAAAAAACTATAACAATGGACGTTGCAAAAAATTTGTTAGCTTCCCTTGATGATTTTATTATTAACGTCAAGGATAAGTTTGATGACTTCAAATTGTGCGAAAAATCCGGAGTGTGACTGCAAAGACCTATGTATATCTCGATAAATAGGAGATAGAAGCTCACGTCAGGCATCATTTGATGGCTCTGCGCCGTTAGTCCAACTAAATGGAAAGGAGAAATTCAAAGTAGAAACCTTTGTTCAAATAATTGGTATCTTGAGTGTTCATCTAACACAGCGATTGAATTCGTACAAGGAAATAAGCCATCGGTTCGGTTTTTTATCTCGCTTGAAAATTTTGAGTCCCGAAGAGTTGAGACAAAGTTGCAAAGAATTCACTAAAATCTATCATAACGACATTAGCGCAAAGGAGTTAGAAATGGAATGTCTGCATTTACCAGAATACTTGAAAAGTGTTCAAACGAGTGAAAATGAAAAAACTAATAGTTTTTCAGGAATATATCATCTTTTGAAAGAAGAGAAAATTGAAGACATGTTTCCAAATGTAGAAATTGCATTGAGAATTTTTTTAAGCATTATGGTAACCAACTGCAGTTGGGAACGCTCCTTCTTAAAATTGAAAAGAATAAAAATGAATTAAGAAGTACAATGCTTCAAGACAGATTGACCAGTTTGTCCCCGATGTCCATAGAATGTGCTGTGCTCAAAGAGATAGACTTTGAAGAAGTGATTAATGATTGTCTAAAATCTATAAAAGTACCCCTTCAATCAACATAGAGTTTTTAATTACTAACCTGCGTATAATGATTGAAGAGTTATTTTTCCGGATTATAATTACCTATTGATTTAATGTAACTTTAAATATATAAAAATAACAGATAAATATATCTGGAGTTTCGTTCCTGTTCTTTTCTATTGCCTGTTGCTAATAACCCTCTGTCTTAGGGGCCACATTTTTTTAAAGTGCTCAAGGTCCCAAATTGATCAAAGACGGCTCTGACCATGACTGTAGAATAGCTTCTATCTGACTGCTTGCATTTAACACGTTCAATTACAGTCCGATTCACTCGTTTAATTAAACTGTTTCGATACTTTTGATTTTTCACCATTGCCTTGAACTGCATGCAAATAATAAGCAAAATCCATTCGAGTCAAATCATCGAAGGAATAAATCGCACCGCCAGTGGGCTTATGCTCTATCAGCCCACACAAAACTGCATGCACTAGATCCAAAACATTCTGTTCTCTTGAACCAGTTGATTTTAAAGAATACCAACTTTGGTTGCCTTCGCAAAATTTGTCACTTTGCCTATTCTTATGATTCACCTTATCGATGAGCGTCATCCCACGATTCCTTCTTCCTTTTTTCATTTCCTTTTCACGTTTTCCTATGTAACAATCCGATTTAAAATAATTGCCCGTTAAAAAAGCCGCACTGAAAGCATTTTTTGTTTTGGAACCAGTATTTTTGGAAAGTAATAGGACTGATTTTCTTCCGCCGCGACTGTAATTCGGAGCGCGCGCGCACCGACTGGATTCGGTAGAGGAGGTTCCTACCTAGCTAACGAACGAGCGGCTGGTCAGTTATCTCCAAGCACCTGGAGAGTCAGGACAGGCTTTTTTGCGCGACGTGTTTCCGTGAGTGGTGCAAGCCGAAAATGCAGCGTTCGTTAGAGCGGAGGTACGCAATTAAATTCTGTGTGAAACTCGGTAAATCTGCGACAGAGACGTTTGATATGATGAAGCAGGCCTACTCAGATGATGCTTTAGCAAGAAGTGGTGTATTTCGGTGGCACAAATTGTGACGGAGCATTTGAACATGCGCAAGTTGTGCGCGAAGATGGTCCCAAAAGTGCTCACTGCCGACCAGAAATTGCGGCGAATGGAAGTGTGCCAATAAAAATTTGAACATAAGTGAAAGTGACCCCCGATTTCAATTTTTTAAAAACGTAATCACAGGTGACGAGTCATGGATCTTTGAGTATGATCCCGAGACAAAGAGGCAATCTTCCGAGTGGCACACGACGGTGTCTCCTCGCCCAAAAAAGGGAAGAATGAGCAAAACCAAAGCGAAAACGATGCTCATTGTCTTCTTTGACATCAAAGGCATTGTCCACCATGAATTTGTTTCTCCTGGACAAACCGTCAACGCCAAGTTTTACGTGGAAGTGCTCAAGAGACTCAAACGAAGGGTCAATCGGGTCCGACAAGACTTCGCAGCCGACTGGAAGTTGCACCACGACAACGCCCCGGCTCACACCGCCTTTCTTGTGAACAACTACCTGACCAAGGCCGGCATCACAACGCTTCCGCAGCCGGCCTACAGCCCAGATGTGGCCCCCGACTTCTTTTTGTTTTCTCGTCTGAAAAGAATTGTTTTGAGTTGAATTTGTTTTCTCGTCTGAAAAAAAAAACAGAATTGTAACGATTGGCTCAATAAATTTTTTTAAATCGGCTCAGTCCTATTACTTTCCGGACAAACCCTGTATTCCCCTTGCTCATATCCCTACTATATTTCATCCTAGTCCGGCATTGTAACCACGTGAGACCTAGCTATGAACACTCCTAACACCTTTTTGTTTTTTTCCTGAATTCACTTATTCGCTAACTGGCTAATGCGCTGACTCGACCTTTTCACCTTCGTCTGATTCTAGCAAATAAAGGTTTAACAACATCAGCCGTTATTTCAATTCCAGAATGCTCAATAGCTATGCCAATCGGAAGATATTTTCTTATGGGAAAACCGGTTAATCATATCTATCCAAACCATTCATTCGCCAGTGATACCAAGACCAGTACCTTTTATTGTTTGCACTTTATCTATAGTCATATATACATATATATATATATATATATATATATATATATATATATATATATATATATATATATATATATATATATATATATATATATATATATATATATATATTATATATAAATATATATATAATACATGCTTCCATCATTGAGAAATCGACGAGTCTCGTTGATATTACCTAAGGATTTTCTTGTTATCAAAAATTTTTTTGAATGTCACTATTTCTTTCGCGTTTATAATAAACACGCTTAAGGGTGAAAAGCTGAACAGATTCGCCAATACCCGTTGACTTTATGTAATCGAGCAACTGAGTCCATAACTTATTTGAGAGGAAACCACCGTGTCCGGTGATTAAAGCGAGACTAAAAATGTTATTGATACAGTTAAGAGGAATGTACAATTCAGTGTGACAGTTTGTGTTTCTATTATGTCAATAGAGCATGATGATGACGAGGAGGAGTATGTAACAACCTGTACATACTATGCTGCCTGCATATCTACTATAAGGTGCACCGAGTTTGTTTAGAAAATCTAGAAATTCTAGTAATTGTTTTAGGTCCCCAAAAACTTACACTAACCAAACTTTCCCAAATCGAATTCAAAAACCGCTAAAAATATATTTATTTATTTTTCGATATTCTTCTTCTTTAAGTTCATTTAATAATTTTTGTATGCATATCATTCTTAGTATATTTTCACTCGGACTAAGCACAATGTAAATTTGTAAAATGTAGAATTATTTTGATTTTATAACGCCACGCATGCAGTAGCTGATAAATATTTTAGTGGAAACACAAAAGTTGTTTTGCGCACCAGTATTTTTAATATTTTCGCATAATAAATTTTGTTAGGGAATAAAATAACACTAAATTTTTTTGTTACCACTAGAGATGTTAAGTTGAATTGCGCATATTCAAAAATTCATAAATCAATCAAATTTTGCAATTTTAATGCATCTCGGTGTCATATTGTTGCTAGTATATTACGATTCAAGCGGATTGTTTTTTTTTATTTCAGATCAGCGGCAGAAGAGCAAAGGCGGTTCTAGTAGATGCTGTTCAACAACCTGCTGCATTTTGTAACTAATTTTTTTCTAGAGCTAGTTATATGTGTAACTATATAAGAATTATTTAAAGATACTATTATTAATTTAATGTTTAGATTTTTATCTAAAGAAGCAGAAACAATAACCATACATAATATATAATGCGCAGATAAATTATTTTCTTTGAACTGTTGATTTTGTTTTATAAATGATAAAATAAAGTAAAATATGGTTATGACACCGTCTTTAAAATCGAGCATAAACACGCAGAAAAGTATTTGATAAGAAACGAAGTGTTGTGACTGACAACAGCATTCAAGATCAAATCAAATAATAAAGTAAAATGTAAACTGATTGTGAGAGATGATAGTATTGTTTAAAGAGAAACATAAAAACGAGATTAGAACATTTATTTAGATCAATTTACCAATCTCATTATGAATAATTGTAATTATTTCATATATAAGTGAATAGAATGAAACTATGTAATCTTATGACGAGAAGATGAAAATGAAAAGATGAGATAAGCGATGTGCTATGCAGAGAGGTGCATTGACCTTCTCTCAGAAATCATTGCGTAAAGCTTTATATTTTTCGGAAAAGTGTGGCGACCTACGATTTGAGAGATTTTATGTATTTTATGATGATGAACATGCTTAGATAGTCTACTTTAACCCACTTTCATTTGCGCTCCATCCTTAAAATCACATTCTGTTAACTAGAATTCTTCTTCTGCAATATCTTGTTCGTATCGAGTACTTACCTTATGTAACTTTCACTAGATTTTTTTGTCTTGATACTTGTAATATGTCGATTGAATCTCATTTTTACCGTAGCATCCATAGTTCATCGTGTAATACGAATCAAAATCGAAACTATTCAAACTCTCTGCTTTACTACTTGGAACTCTAAACGATAAATGATTATCACACTATTTGATAGAATAGAGAAATGAATTAAACTGAAATCACCTATAAGTAACAAATAAGACGACTGTATATACATAATTAGGTTAATAATATGCTGTTTCATTAATCCAAACCAAACCATTACATTTTACCTAGATGCATTATTGCAAGTTGAGTATCGATGGAAAAAAATTGTTTATTGCCCAATGACTTCCGCTCACCGGATTTATTTATTCATATTGATGACACCGCATCACATGCATGTGCGTCTTGTTCTGATCTGAATTTGTCGACTTTAATCAACATATCATACAAATGCCAAGAGACTAATAATTCCTAGAATAGCTATAATCTTGTTTTCTGCCGATTTTCGCGCGTTATTCGTTTTTTCGTTATGCTTTAAGTGCTTTTAAATGGTGAAAAACTCCTAATCAAATCTTCAAATCTGCATCAGAAAAGCTAAGTTCAATGTTATCTAGACAACGTTTTGGTAAAGTGATTTGACAACTAAGCACGTCAATCATATTGTGAAATTGAGGAGTATAAACATGAATTGAAAATTAATGATGCTTTGCAGTGCTATGTTCCTCTGTGGAAAAAAAATTTTCGAATAAAATCCGTAAAATAGATTTCGTAAATTTATAATTTTGACCAGTATGAACAACTGACAAAAATAACACGAACATTGCTCGAATTATTGAATTATTCATGCTGCACAAATTTTTATTTGCTGCGGAAATCTTCTAATCCAAGTTGATCAAAATAACGCGATTCAATGATATGAAACACTTAAGCATAAGCTTTTAGTACTATACCACACTACATGCTACTTCTGCTGCACTAATATCCTTTTCAAAACCACTCATTAGACGATTGTCACGTTCAATCCCCCCATTCATCATAACTGTATTAAGAAGTGTTTTTTTCAATCTAACTAAAATGTACAGAAACTATTTGTCAACATTTTTGCCACACGCAAGGTATAGAATTTTGTTACCTGCACTACGTGTTGAATGAAGTTTGGTATTGGTGATAGTATTAGGCCAGATATTTGAAGAAAGAAGATGACCGCATTTTCATATAAATTGAAGAAAGATGGCCGCATTTTCGAATAAAATATACCAAAGGTATGTTACCACAACATGCTCGACATTATTTACCTAAAAACAGCGCATATTTTTCAGTTTTCTCTTTGCTTGGATGTTATCTCTTTCACATGCATTGTTTTTCTTTGTGCTCACTCTGGATCAAGTTTTTGTTAAATTTATTTCGAGATCTTATCGAACAATTTTAATATGGGGTGTATTTCAATGAGATTTCTAAATGATTTAAACAAAAAATTCACATCGAAAATGCATGTAAACGTCAGTACTTAATTAGCTTCCTTGACTAGAAAAACTGCGGACACTCCTCCCCCGAAACGTACTTAACTGCTGACTTGTAACATTCATGTAATTTAGAGTCAAGCGACCGGAGGATTGTCTGAAATCATTGAGAGTTAAACTCAATTATACACTACTAGTTTTGGTATCTGGTCAAATAGTTAATACCAACTGCATCCAATTCGACTTCGTCTTATGTGATATGTGGAAATAAATAGGTTGATGATTGCATAACATATATTACTTGTCTATTAAGGGCTTAGACCATTCATTAGATGTGCATGTGCATGCAGTATTGTCTCTCGTAAATGATATTCTCGAGCCACTAATTTTAATTGTCACAATCGTTACGGCTTCGTATTTCTTACATCTACCCCTAACGAACATCTGCGTCTATGGTGATGATATTGTTCAAAGTACCGCACACTTCCTTCGCGATAATGATAATTGAGTCCAAGTATTTGTAGTGCACAAATCATTTTTTATTTCGTATAAGTATCACGGAACATCTATTGAATTTAGTTTTATTTGATATTTGGCGATATCTCGCAGATTTGATTGTCAGCCTTGACATATTTTTTCTTCTGATTTTCCAAAGTATTACTTATAAGCTGTATGGCATATTTTATTAAACATTTTTCTAACCTGTGATACATTTCTAACTGCTGCAGATTTACCTTTTTCTTTCATGATTTCGTTTCTCAAAGCAGCAAATATTTTTGGAATCTTATTAGTATTTTGTAATCGATATTAATTATTAAACTATTTGATGTTGCAATAATAGTATTACTAAAACTAGATTTATTTCAGAACAAGATTGCGTCATGTATTATTATTATTTGACATTCATTTCAAATTGTCTTGACTTTAACTGTGCATAATTTCCATAAAAGTGAGAAACATTAGCTATAAAATTGAGTAAATCAATAAGAGATATAATGTACACAAATGATAAACGAAAACGTAGTTAAAGTGTAAATTTAATTTCAAACAACAATAAACATTTTCGTTAACATGTTAAATGTGTTGTTTCAATTCAACCCACAACTAATATGCTTCCGTATCCTTGAACATAATTCTATTCCTTCTCGTAGACCGTCTGCAGAAGCGTGAAATAAGACATAGATGTACTTAGTATCTGAAATTATAACAGATTAGATAGTAATTAGATAGATGTAATAGCATAGAATAAAGATGAAAAAGGACTCAAATGAGCAAATACAATAAAATAAAAGTTATTTCCCACTCATCTTTCGATCACCCGTAATTCGAGGAGAAACTTTAAAAGCCATGTGAGCA
The DNA here is from genome assembly GCA_963978885.1 of Nemotelus pantherinus. Classification (NCBI taxonomy): domain Eukaryota; kingdom Metazoa; phylum Arthropoda; class Insecta; order Diptera; family Stratiomyidae; genus Nemotelus; species Nemotelus pantherinus. The sequence goes on along the minus strand of OZ022265.1, from coordinate 71,780,221 downwards.
TGTTACCTTTGTGAAGCTTTGCAGTGACAGTACAGAGAATTTCAAAGCCGTTATATGCAGAGGCCGTTGTGCTCGCAGCATCATAAACAGCATACATTTCAAAAACGCTACGTCCGGAGGATAAACTATTTCCCCGTCCTTTTCGATTTCGGCATTCTTTCGCCGACCATGAACTGAAATCCGTTCCCAATTGCAGGCGTACAATTTCCACACCGTTGCCACACTCTATGTTATTAGGGTTGTTATTTTAGTGACTACTTCTCACGAAAATACAAACCAGTCTTACATTGGTAATTAGTTTATCACCACTCCAGCATATTATGAAGAGTTGTGCAAGTGCGGATAGAATATAGAGCAAAAATTTCAAAGAGTCTCCAAGTGACATTCGTACCTGCGATTGAGACAAGAGAGGGCACAATATAAAAATATGTGATAAAGCTAATTTTACGGTTGTTACCGTGACAAGCTGGAATCCAACGACGCAGATGAGTATCGAACTAATGCAGAAATTCACGAGTAAGTACGGGCTGCAGAAGCTATCAAGGTCTGTACAAAATCTGGAATATATTATAAAAAGTAGTCCTATTCGATTTAAAATTTCATAATAATTACTTAATTAGGATATTGTGCTCACGAATTATGCTTCTGATGTGTAAATGGTATTCAGATTGAACCAGACTTTGGTTAAGACTGGCTCTACCATATTTTTTAACAGCCGCTTGATGACTAGCAGTTAAGAGTTTTTCTATTCGGCAATGCAATACTTTGAATTGACCGCATGCATGTATGATGAAAAACCCGAACAGACTGTCTTCGGCGAGTAACGTTGAAACTGCAATGAAACCGGCAACAGAAGTGTAAAAGTACGTTATAATGTATGGAAGTCCCCGTTGAGCTGGATATGGGAAAATCATTTTATACGGGAACGGTCTTTCCGGATTATTTGAACTAGAGAACAATTCGTACAAAGGTAGAAGGCAGTACATCCATATCAGTGCGAATAACATTGCAGACATAACTCGGTAAACATTGAGCTCATTGTCACATTGCCGCTTGATAGACCCACGAATTTCACTGTGAAAATAAAGGTAGAATTATTTCATACAGCGTAAAAAATCGTTTTTTGGCATAAAAACCTTTTCTTATTTTGTTTCGAAAAATATTTTTGATTTATAAGGCATAGTTAAAAAGAACCACAGACAACATTTTTCAGAGTTCTGGAAATTTAACATGGATGATTTTAAGTTGCTAAATATATTAAATAGGCACATAAAAGCCAATCCCCAGTAGATAAAATCGCGTATAACATGGTAATGGTGATGAATGACGAAATCGAAATACTTTCTAAAAGCAGTAAATAAACCGACTAACATCCTGGATAGAAAATGTTCACGATTATTCTCAAATCTATGAAGGACCAAAACAGTCTAGAAAACATCAATTATTTGATTGTGATGATGGTTCCCTTCTTGTCTATAAATCAGCATAGATAACGTATATCGTCTCTAAAGCTTATCAAAGCAGAGAATATTGATACGGGAAACTCGATCGTTTCGCGGAATAAGCCTCCGAAACCGAATCAAATTGGAATTGTTTTTTGCGGGATTTTGCGTAAATATGTCGTACGAAGTGTATCATTCGAAACGTAGTCTGTAGGCGCCGCTATTCGCTGTAACCTTGAAAATGTCCCCGAAATTTTCGAACAAGTACCACGTTTCAAACCAAACTGTTGCAGCTACCAAACAAATCGCGAAAACTGACCAGCAACGGTAGAGTTGCGCGAACCTGGAAGATTCTGTCTGAACAGGCCAAAATCCATTCAGTTTCAGCAAATTACATTGGATTGGAAACGAACAAAATTTTCAGGACGCGGTGCGAACATGCTGAAACTAATTCAGACGACACGGCTCAACAAATGTTTGACACAACACCGTGGGAATCGTTCTTTCTGTGATAAAAGGGAATGCTCAAATAGCATGTGGACGGGTATCATTAAATTGAAAAGCCTTTAATTTAGCATTTGAATGTAAATATTCACCAGGAATATTAAGAAAAATGGAAACCTTTGTAAAACAATGTTTTTGCAGATGTACTGATTTAATCTGAGTACGTAGTACTGTATTCTTATGATAATTCTATGTAGAGAATAGCGTAATATTTGATGAGGCTCGTCATGCTATTAGAAATTATTAGGTAAAGTGTTTGATTTGGAAAAAAAGTTATATCTATTTTTTATAATAGTTCAAAAGAGTTAATTTCTCTCAGTCGAGTTTAATTTGCGTGTAGTTTATATAATATTGAAATTGTGCATTATTTCAATCATATTACCATTTCATCCGTAAGATCACTGCATTAAAAATATAAGTAATTTTATACTGCTATAGTTATTTTGATATCTCCTTATTTTATTATTAAGCTGCTGTATTAAGGGGGGAAATACATGTAAAATCGAAAAAAATTGCTAATTTCAGATTGACTTAATATATATATATATATATATATATATATATATATATATATATATATATATATATATATATATATATATATATATATATATATATATATATATATATATATATATATATATATATATATACATATATTGTTTATTTAGAAAATTTTTAATATCAATTCCTTAAAGCACATGTCTTACAGCAAATAAAAATATTTTTTTAATAATTTTTCAACACAAAATGGCGGCGATGCGAGCGAATGAAAAAAACACATCAAAAACTGCCTCGTACAACTTAACGCCTTTTCCGGGGAACGTGCAACGTTCAGAGAGAAAAAAATATGCTAATGAGAAGTATAATTCATAGGTGAAGCAATAAAATTTATAAAAAAAAATTAAATTTTTACATGAATTTTAGATTAAACAAAAAATTTATTATTTTTCAAAAAAATCACGCTTGAAACATTAATAAACAAATTATTTTTCTGAAATTACAATAATATTTAGGTTTAACGAGGAGATAATACTGTTTTGTAGATGTGGTATAAATTTGAGCCGGATCGGTTCAATATTTTTTGAGATATTTTGTACGGAAGTTGAAAAAGTACTACTTTGAGAAAAACGCGTTTAAAGTTCTAAAGCTCGACCGACCTGAGTAACGCCACGCTGCCTATAACTGACTATAACTCGAGAAATAATACGAATATCGCTTCAAAACTTTTGTGGGTATATTTTAAGAGCATTTCAAACATTTTGATGTAATAAAAAATAATAGATTTTTTATTAGCAGTTACATGTATTTTCCCCCTTAAGATATTTTCGGCGAAAATCATGTTTTTTTTATTAGAAAGAGAAATTCATATTAGAAATAGAACATTGAAGTTCATACGGACCTTTTTAAAATGCATTCTAAAGCATGAGTACAAGTTATCGTGGCAGAGTGGTAAAGCAGAGCTCTCGTGTTTTGATACAATTTTTAACCGGATAAAATTATTATTTATAATTTTATTATTTATAACGTTATTTATTTTCAAATTATTCTTTATAACGTTATACTTTCGATAATTAACGTTGATAATTTTGCTAAATCACCGGTAATTTTTTATTTGTACTTCAGGGTTTGACGTTCATAGTGGAATGTCTAATGATTTCAATAGTTTTCGTTTCTTAAAACACCCGTAATTTGTTACTTTGCGTTAAACTTTCGTGGTGAAATATCAAATTTTCATAATGGATTTAGTGGTAATGACGTTATAATTACGAATGGTTTCGTTGAAGTTTTTGCCATATAGTAGTCGTGGACGTTTCTGTTGTTTTCAAAAAACGAAAACGAACTCTTTTTTTTTTGAAAAAACTATTTTTTTAAACTGTTTAAAAAACAGTTTGTTAACGACAAGAAAAAATGTTATGCTATGCGACAAAATAAATATTTGAAATGTATGTAGTTCAATTCAGAAACATCGTTCATAATTTGAATAATCTTCAATTAATTCAGTACAATGAATTTTTACGTATTATGTTTTTCTTATATATATATATATATATATATATATATATATATATATATATATATATATATATATATATATATATATATATATATATATATATATATATATATATATATATATATATATATATATATATATATATATATATATATATATATATATATATATATATATATATAATGTATTATGTCTTCCATCATCGTATCGTCAACATTCATTACTAGTGCTAAGCGCTTCCAAACTGAATTGATACTTGTATTGTCCCAATTTTTCAATGCTACCTACCCTAACCAGCTCTGATCGAGATGCGAAAATACGCGACTAATAAGTCTGAAAACTTCGTATTATATATGCATACATGCATAGTTTGCCTCTGAAAATCCGTTTTTCGCAGCTAAACAGTTTTTCACGGCCAAACAGTTCTTTTTAACAAACTAAAAACGTTTCAGTTTTTAAAATAACGAAGAACGGTTCGTTTTAAAAAAACGAAAAACGATATGTTTGATAAAAACGATTCGTTTTACAAAAACGAAAAACGATTCATTTTAGAAAAACTACTGGTTTTAGAAAAACTATTCGTTGTAGAAAAACGGTTTTTCGCTATTTTGAAAAACTGTTCGTTCGTTTTTTTGCAGCCAAACGTTTTTTGCAAACTGTTTAGCGGTTTTGAGTCCATTACTACTATATAGTATAATTGTATTCATGAAAACATTATGATACTTTTGTTCACGATGGTTTTTTCATCATCATCGGGGCACTACAGCCCGAATCGAGCCTTAGCCTCCTTAATACGTCGCCTCCATTCGTCTCGGTTCAGTGACCGCGTCCTCCAGTTCGGTGCTCCCAGAAGTGACCTGCTGTCGGCATCGATCGAATCCTCCCAGCGCTTGCGTGGCTTACCGACTGGCCTGGTTCCGCTCGCTCGCCCCTTGAGAGACCGTTTGGAGATACGATTGTCGCTCATTCGTTCGACGTGGCCAGCCCATTGTAATTTTTGTAGTCGTATGACGGTAGAGACTTCCGGCTCGTCATATATGGTATACAGATCGTTGTTGTATCGGATTCGCCATCCATCTTGGACCGAGGATCCTTCGCAATACCCTTCTCTCGAACGTATTCAAGGCTTTTTCAGACGCCTGGGTAATTGTCCAGGTTTCGCTTCCGGAGCATAGCACAGGTCTAATAATTGTTTTATAAATGCGAAGCTTCGTATTCCTGTGTACGCATCGAGATTTCAAAGTGGGAAGCAGCAAAAAGAATGTCTTATTGGCGAATTGAAGCCGTCGTTTGATTTTGTCCAGCTCATTCCCATCCTTCAAGAGGTTCGTCCCTAGGTATACGAAGTTGTTTACATTTTCAAGGTTATAGTCCCCTATCGTTATGTTTTGTCTTATTGGCGTCCTTTTCCTTGATTGAGTCATAGCTTTTGTTTTTTGTTCGTTAATTTGCAGACCAACTTCCTTGGCGGTTTCGTCTAGAGCTACAAATACTTCCTTGGCGTCATTGAACGAACGTGACATAATGTTGATGTCATCAGCGTAAGCTACAAGCTGTGTCGACTTAAATAAGAAAGTTCCTCTCGCGTCAACGGGAATTTTTCTGATGACATACTCAAGCGCTAAGTTAAAGATTACCGGAGCTAATCCATCTTCTTGTTTTAGCCCTGTATTCGTCGAAAACGAGTTGGTCATATTATTCTGAATCAGCACTTGTGACGTGGAGTCGGTCATGGTAATTTTCACCAGGCGCACCAACTTTGCTGGGATTCCGAACTGCAGCATGATGTTATATAATGCAGTTCAGTTGATGCTGTCGTACGCTTGTTTGAAGTCGACGAATATTTGATGGACATCAATGTTGAATTCCCAGAATTTTTCCAAAATTTGTTTGACCGTAAATATTTGGTCAGTTGTCGATCTTGCACGTCTGAAATCACCTTGATATTCACCGAGAATTTTCTCAGCGTGATGGCAAATCCTTACCTCTAAAATGTTTGTCAAGAGCTTGCACGACGTACAAAGTAGTAATATGCCCCTGTAGTTTTCGCATAGCAGTTTATCTCCTTTCTTGTGAATGGGACATATAACACTTTTTCGCCACTCATCCGGCATCGTTTCTTGTTGCCGTATGTCTGTGACCAATCCATGCAATCCCTTAAAACGGAAATCCCGCCTTTCTTCAGGAGCTCGGCGGGGATCCCATCGATGCCCGGTGCTTTGTTGGGTTTTAAGCGGTCCATGGCCTGTTGGACTTCATCTAGTATAGGAGGGTGAGATGAGGCACTGCCAGGATATGTACCAATTAGTGATGGCGATTCGTCGGGTGCGGGGACATTTCCGTTCAGTAATTGCTGGAAATAGGACGCCCATCTTTCCTTCACCTGTTCTGAGCCACTTATGATGCTTCCATCGACAGCTCTACATAGGCTGGTTCTTGGTTTAAGGGGGCAGGATGGTTTCCGACTTAAACAAAAAAAATTTTTCAATTATTTTTTTATATGAAAGTACAACATCTCAGGAATATCCTTTGAAAATTTCGAGGCGATCGGACTAAAACTCGCAGAGATACCGGTTATTTTATGATCGTGTTGCCAGGTATATTTCCACGAGAAACCGAAATAGTCTAGCTCGAAACTCCAAACTACATTTTTGAAGTCGGTGCGTAACATAACTCAAAAAGTAATGCATCGATCTCAATGAACTTTGCCGGACATCTTTAATATGATAAATACTCGCGGATGAACGATCGTTTTTTTTCAAAAAAAATTTTTACTATTTTTTACAGGGAATCAAAGGTTGATTTTTTATGTGAAAATGGTACCTCCAAATTAAAAACCGCACCAAAAATCGGAAATCGCATATTTTTCAATATAGTTTCGTTCATCCGCGAAAAAAACTAATATATTAAGTAAATCACTTCGATTTTTTGATTTCAGATAACACTGTCAGGCCAGGTTTTACGCACCGCATGACGCCTTTTTTTCGAAGCGCCTTTGATCTACTGCCACCACGGGATAACTAATTCATATTTTTTTATACAATAATTCCTACATACTCTCAAAATATAGTTCTTTAATGTGTTATAAAAAATTAGTAATTATTTTCAATCAAAGCTGAGAAAAAAAATCGCAAAAATCGGCTTTTCTTCGGCTTCGGAAACCATCTTGCCCCCTTAAAGCCTTGTCTTAAGTGCCTCACTACTTTGTACGCTTGTCGAGTGTTGTTAGCCATAAAGTTGTCATTCATGTTATTCAGCATGCTGTCAAAATGCTTTCGTTTCTTACGTCTAATTATTCTATTAGCTACTCTCCGAAGATCGTCGTATTTTTCTTTCTTGGCTCTAGTCGGTCGTTCAATGTGGATTTTGTAGGCCGCATTCTTTTCGTCCAACGCGGCTTGACATTCCTCGGAGAACCATTCATTTCCGCGGTTCCCGGCTGTGTATCCCACTACTTTTTCGGCTACTGCATTCACTGCGCTTTTGATGGTAGTCCAAACTTCGTTGATAGATGTGGTGTTAGGCGTGGAAGCTAATTCCATTTCCAGAGCAGATCTATACTCGGCTTCCATCGTCTTATTTTGAAGCTTGTCGACATCGAACTTGCGTCTTGAACTTGCTCTGGCTTCATACGACAGTGATATTCGACATCGATATCGAGTCTTGACTAAGTAGTGGTCGGAGTCGCAGTTGGCCCCACGGAAGGTTCGCACATCTAAAATACTGGAGGCCCACCTTTTCTGAATCAGAATATGATCAATCTGATTAAAGGTGCGGCCGTCCGGGGATGCCCATGTCCTTTTGTGAATGTCGCGATGCGGGAAACACGTGGAGCTTACAGTGAGGTTTCTGCTACTCGCAAAGTCGACAAGTCGTTGTCCATTGTCGTTGCATAGGTCGTGGAGACTAAATTGGCCGGTGGTTCCGCGATGTGTTTCCTCCTTTCTAACCTTTGCGTTGAAGTCGCCCAGCAGGATTTTCACATCATTTGATGGCAGTGAATCATATAGCCTTTCCAGAAGGTTATAAAAATTATCTTTCACTGCCTCCTCCTTATCTTCAGTAGGGGCATGAACGTTAATGAGCCAAACGTTAAAAAACTTTGCACGAATGCGGATTGCACACAATCTTTCATTGACAGGCTTGAAGTCGATTATTTGCGGTTTCATTTTTTTGTCCGCGATGAAGGCCACTCCAAATTCGTGACTTCCCGATGACTTTCCGCTTTTAAAGATTATGTACGATCTCATGTCACTAATCTCAGCACCAAACAGTTTCGTTTCCTGGACAGCGAGAATGTTTATTTTGTAGTGAGTGACCTGTTCCAGGAGGGCTGTGATGGCCCCCGGTCTGTGCAGGGTTCGCACGTTCCAGGTTCCAATAGAGTAATCCATATTTCGTTTGCGTGGCCGTTTCCGTTGATCCAATCCAAGTATCCGAGGCGAAGTATCAGGTTCCTGAATAAGTCAAGTTTTACGGGAACGGGTTAGTGGTTTGATGGTTTTTTAATAATTTTAAAATCAAATATGAAAACCACAGTCTAATTTCATAGTTTAAAGCTATCACTTCTGTCGGCAGTCCCCAATGGCTGCCCGATGTCTTTTTATTATGCAAAGTGGTTTAGCAAGGGAAGCACTGCTTCCTTTGCGTACACCGACGATCCGCCACTGAGTTTTAAAACGTTACCATTGTTTTAAATATTCATTATCATTACTTTTGTGTACATTATCGTACATGTTTTGTAGTTTCCATGAACATGCATAGTAGTTTTCTGTTGAATATCTCACCATTAGATGAAAACAAAATATACTTCTATAAAGCAATGTCCCATGTTTTTCTAATATCTGGACTATAAATTGTCTTTCACTTCATGATTACGCTAATCTTGCCCGATTAATTTCACCTTATGGCTAAACGACATTCTTTCATCCGTTTTCATAGCACTTTTAGATTAGGAGTGCTATTAAACTAAAATTGTTCTGAAATGTTATAAATATAAATGATTTTGTTGATTACAAAATCATTGATTAAGTAAATAAGTAATTAAATAAAGCTTTAATAGAAATGTTCCACTAAGGATATTGAAAAAAGGACGAAGGCTTGTGCAAACCACCACTTTTATGCAACAAACACATCGAATGCATAGCGAATATTAGCAGAATAATTGTAGATATTCAGCAAACTCAAACGGAACACTTTTGCAAATCAGTCCAACAGCTTTTCAATTCATAAAATATGAAATTTTAATGTAAGGTTTTTTTTGTCAAAATGTCTTGGCTTGAAGCCGAAATACCAAAATATTTTTAAAAATTTTTGCTGAGTTAATGGCAAATTATAAAATCCAAACAGTTGAAAGTTAAGGGCACTTTTATTTTGTCACACACAGCAAGCGATAAGCCTTGTTATCATAAACGTTTAAACACGTAATACCAAGACTCTTGTTTCATTCAGAGTAGTGAAATACCATTGGTGCTATGAGATTTTTCTGCATTGCTTGGATGAACTCAACTGCACTTACTTGTCATCTGCATGCACGTAAATATGTCGTACGAAATCTCCAATCAGTTGCTTCATTTTCTTCTTATTCAACCAAATGTGTATCAATCGGAATAAACTTTGTAGCCCCATGAACGATGTGCAGCAATTCTCTGTAACCTTGAGAATGTCCCCGAAATTTTCGAACATATACCACGTTTGAAACCAACACGTTGCAGCTACCAAGCAAATCGCGAAAACTGACCAGTAACGGTAGAATTGTGCGAACCTGGAGGATTCGATCTGAACGGGCCAAGATCCATTTAGTTTTAGCCAATGACATTGAATTGGAAACGAAAACTTGGGAAAATTTTCAGGACGCGGTGCAAACATGCTGAAACTAATTCGAACAACACAGCCCAAAAAATGTTCGATACAAAGCTTTCCATATTTATACAAAACACCGTGGGAATCGTTCTTCATGTGATAAAAGAGAATACTCAAATAGCATGTGGATGAATATCATTAAACTGGGAAGCCTTTAATTAAGTATTCGAGTGTAAATATTCTCTTAGAATATTTAGAAAAAAGGAAACATTTATGCAATAATGTTTGTGCATATACACTGATTTAATCTGAGTACGTACTGTATTCTTATGAGTATTCTTTGTACAGAATAGCTTAGTATTTGATTATGCTCGTGATTCTTATTAGATTATTATTTCTTATAGAAATCATGATAAAGAATTTCTTCTGGGAAAACAAGTACGTTATTTGAAATGTGGAGTATCGTATTTTAATGATTCAAGGGAAATATGTTCGTAATAATTACCGAACTAAATATGCGATAAGATCTCAGAGCAGAACAGGGTCGCCCGGCCGGGGCTTCCATAGGCGCGTATGGAGCAGTCGCACCGGGCGCTGGCGAAAAGGGAGCGCAACTAATCAAACGTAAAGATTTACCCTCTCATCTTCAAAAATTTAATCTTAAGTTATCAGTCACTTAAGTCATGCTTATCAACTTTTTCCGTTTTAAAGAAAATATGTTCGAATTTCTATTTCTATTTAAAAAATCAACTCTTCTCAAAAAATAGAGTCTTCTACCCGACAATCCCATCAGGAAGCATAGCCATATATGAAATCACCATACATGATACAGTCATTACCTGCAATGCAGTCGTATAATGGTTGAAAGCTGTTTTGCTTAAAGTTTATGATATACATATGTCAATTACTTGCAGCAAACACTGCCTTCACATGCAAGAATAAGAGCTGCCTACACATTACAGGCAATGCAAAAAAACACTATTAATTTTCCCACAAAAATCATTTCGCTTACCAGCCGATGACATCCATCGATAAAAAAGAATTAAAATAATAATATTGCTGTCAGATTTCCATCCTAAATTGAAAATTTACATAAAATATTCTTGGACATTACTTTTCTCGTTGGGATTTGACTTAATCATTAACACCCGTACACAATGGTGCACTATTTGAAAGTAGCACCAGAACATTTTGCTCCACATATTTTCCATACAATCACTATGCCTACAAAAATATGTATCGATCGATCGATCAGCAGCGAATGGACGAAGTCTGCGCCACAGAAGTTTTTTTTTATATGAAGTTTTCTACATGGCGAGAAACTATCATGAAGATTGTATACATGAGCATGGCGCAAGATCCTAATATTGCTCCATTTACTATGGTATGCCATTCAGGCGATTTCAGCAAGTATTTTGTGATGAAAGGTCTGTTCCCGTACTACGATTAATTGCAATTAATTGCAATGAAACGTACTAAAACAAAGTTTTTTAGTCCGTTTTAGTACGCTTCATTGCAATTAATCGCAATTAATCGTAGTACGGGAACAGACCTGAAGAGTTGTTTCGCTAAATGCTAATGAAAATTTTAGAAATGCATATTGATTTGTAAGTGTAGTAATCAATTTTGGGATTGAATATTGATGCATGTTTTTCAATGACTAAGATCAAAATAAAATATCTATGTGGGGAGTACATATGAAAACTGGAGTAAATTTATAAAAGTTTTCTGTATATACTGGCAACAATTGTGTAATAAATTTGCTTTTCATATTCCTGATGTTCAGTAACGGTATTTTGCAATGCCAAGAGTATAGTGTTATTAGTACAATGTTAAGAGTAGTGCTTGCATTAGCTGATTTTTCTGAACAACATTTATTGGTAAATTATTGTATTTGTAATTGTGTTATTTTGCTGCTGTATTTTATATTTATGAAATATTGATTATCTATTAGAATGTCATCAATTATTAGCAGAAAATTGTCGGGTAGTGCAAATAGGAAACGAAACCGGCTCTTAGAGCAAGCGATAGTGCGGGATAAAGGATCAATCCGTAAGTTAATTCGAGCAGACGAATCGGTAAATGCATCTGCTGATCAAGTTCATCAACGTTTAAATTGGGGCAGTTTCTACCTCAAACAAAAATGCTACCAGTGCCCCTGATATAAGTCACAGAGGGCTGAATGCATCACACCTTGACTTTGAAGATCCTTGTAAGTAACTAGAACTAGACGATAAAGTTGTACAAATTATAGTTGAAAAAGGTTCCATTCAATTAAAAGATTATAATTTTCCCTCAACTAACAAAAGGAAGTTGGCCGGACAATTTTACCAAAAGATCTTCAAAAAACGGGAAATCTGTGTCTCGTCAATAGCTTGTATATTCGAAATCAGCGGATGCTGTTTTTTGTTTTTGTTGCATGTATTAGAAAAATTGTTCGTCGAACAATTTTTCTAATACTTCGATAAGCTCCGGATTTCAAGATTGGGGTAATTTGAACAGATTGGTCAAAGACCATGAAAGTAGTCTCCTGCTTATGCAACATTTTAAAAAGTGGAGAGATATTGAAAAAGTTCTTAAAGTATGTACTACTGTAGAAAGGAAATTGCAAAATCAAATATAAAAACTCTAGCGCACCTGAACCGCTAGAAAACTAATTTTCGAAGAAATTGTCTTTGAGTGACAAAAAAGTGTGGAAAGACGTAATACACTGTTTTGTAGAAATATATCAACCATTCCTTATCCAAAGCAACAAAACTCAACTATAACACAAATGATGAAAATGTTCAGTGCTGGTAGCACTTTCCGAACGAAGCAGCAATAAGTTTACCATAACAAGCTCATACTCAAATCAACTTATCCTTTGAATTTCGTTCTCATCGCAGGATTTCATCGAAAGTTTCAGCGGTTAAACGTTGTTTGAGGCTGCCATCCGAAAAATGTTCAAAACTCGGAAAATTTAAAAATTGATTCCTTAATTTTATTGCAAATGCTTTGCATATGAGAACGTAATTTGAAGCATCTGTTGGTGCAATATTAACGGAAATGGCACATGGCTGGTTAGCCTGTGTCAGCAGCAAAGCAAAATACATACCAAATCTGCTTCACGTTAAGTTAAACCCAACCAGTAAATTTAGTTTCGATTGAATCACTGCGCTGGAAGGTATACGTGTGAAAAGAGTTTTAGGGCTACCACCCTCAAAACTTTTCAAATTTTTAAAGCGTTAATATTTGTTGTTAATTTTCATTGCAGGATCATTCTCAATTGCAAATCTAATGACATAATCGCTCAATAAAGAAATTTCACAAAATTACAAAAATGGTCATAGCTCCCTTTCATTATTTTTCTACGAAATTCCTACGACATTTACTTCACATTAAGGTCCATTTACTGCATGAACTTCGTTTTGATTTCTACACTGGACCGGAAGTTATAGGGAAAAAAGCTTTATGCTCTGAGCAAATTTGCAAGATTTATGAGACAAAAATCACCACAGCTGCCAGCCCTATACTAGTTTTTCAACCAAATTTTCACTCAATGTTACATAGAGTAACATCCAAGTAATGTGTAAATTTTGTTAAAATCTGATAGCTGAATCGGAAGTTATAGGCCAAAATAATGTTTTTTTTCTCAGTAGTTTTTCAAGATGGTACCACTGCCACAGGGTTGCCCGCATTTCAAAATCACTTCTATCAGTCCTGGTCCTTCCTAGCTAATACCAACATATCCTGTAAATTTCATTATGATCGGATTATCCGGTCGTCAGTTCTCGTGAACAGAACTTTCGAGTGCTGAAAATAGAGGTAATTTGGTGATGGGTTGCCGTTCTTATGCAAATCGGAATTTTGAAAATTTTATCTTGAGATGAAGGACAAAGAATGAAATTTATCAAAGATTTGAAATTTTTGTCAAAAATCAAAAATTTTTCAGGAAGGACAATGATTTGAAGGATTTTTTTTCAACGGCCTGCCACAGCTACAGGGTTACCCGCTTTATGCTGAAAATCTTTATGTGCCAAATTTTAGTCAACATCAATACGCTCTGTAATTTTCACGATTATCCATTGTTTTTCTTTTTCTTACAAGTAATGACAAATCAAAATTTGAAAAAAATTCCTTGCCTACTTTTAGGCACCCTGCACCCACACACGGCTCAAAATTTCCAATTCTTTATCATATACAAGCTTAAAACATAATTAGTTTTCATTCCCAATACTTTTCTTTAACAAAAATTTACACTGCTTGGAAATATAGGAGTTCCTCAAAATTCACTAAAACGCTCGCCACCGCCAAAAAGTTTAGGATATCTGAATTTGAGAAAGTCATGGACCTACCTACTATGTACATCTACGTTCTCCGAAAATTTCAGCTCAATCGGATCAGCCACTCCAGAGATTATCTCCCTTAATCATTTTGCTGATATATATATATATATATATATATATATATATATATATATATATATATATATATATATATATATATATATATATATATATATACATATATAAATATGAATTTTCGGCGAAACGAGTTTAATACTATTGTTCTTCGAACATTAGTAAAAAGAAGTGGAACATTGGCGAAATGTGCTCAAAAGTCTCATAATTTTTGTTAAATTTTTAGTTGCACAATCTTTGGCTCTAAGAGGAGATGACAGTTTATGTAGCAAAGCTAATGTAAACTTTTAGCGGCTTGTAGAATCGATTGGGAAGTTTGACTTAGTACGCGCAGAGCATTTGCGGCAAAGTCATAATAATGAAACTCGAAGTTAATATCTCAACAAAGATATTCAAAATGAGCTAATCGAGCTTCTTTCGAACGCAGCAACACTGAAAAGTCCAGTGGAATTAGGTTGACAGAATTAGTTTTAAATGATCTAGAAAAATTAGATATACCTTTGTTTGATTGCAGAGGCCAAGGATATTACAATAGACCCATATAAAAGGCAAGCACTGAGGAATGCAAACTCAAATTAAATTATTAGAACCCAGAGCATTTTTTGTTTCTTGTTCATCACACTCTATGAATTCGGTAGTTTCAGATGCTGCACATTGCTCTACAATTGCAGTTTCGTTTTTTGTTACGGTTGAACATCTTCACGTCTTTTTTTAAACACTACAGCACTATGGCAGGTTTTGAAAAAGTATATAGTGTCGCTGGCCTTTCAACCGTTGTGTAAAACGAGATGGGAAAGTAGAATAAATGCTCTTAGACCTTTGGCTTTTAATTTAGGCAAAGTTTACGAGGCTTTTGTCGAACTTTCGTGAGGCGATGATGCAAAATTCAGTCACACCGCTGAATGCTTAGGTAATAAAATTATAGAATTCTAATTTTTATGTTGCATTTTGATCTGGTAGATATTTTAAACAAAATAAATATTACAAGTAAATGTTTGCAAAGTCCTGAAATTTGCTTGGAGGCAGCGGTTGAAATATTAAGCTCTACAAAGATGTTTTTAAAGCAGTTACGTTCAGAGAATGAATTTGTAAAGTTTTTAGGTAATGCAAAATCAATTGCGTGTGACTTGGATATTCCTTATGAATTTCAAAGTTCATCTGCATTAAGATCAATGTGAAAAATACCTCTATTTCACGGTTTTGGATCCTCAGGAAAATATTGGACTAGGTAATACAATCATTTTCTGAAAGGTTCGACCAAATAATTGTACACAATTAAATGCTCCGTTGCTTATATAATATTAGCAAAATTCAATGCACCCCAGATATTATTTCCCAAGACTGTCTCAGTTTGGAGGAAACATTGATTTTAAATTGTTAATTTGATATAAGTGGATCTGAGCTTTTTGAGGAAATAGAAATGTTTTCTGTAGTTATGCTTCCTAACAATTCACCAACAAAAGTGTTGTCTTTTATTTTTGATAGACATTGGGAAACAATGTGTCGAAATGCAGCTGTAGAGTTGAGAATATTTTTAACCCTTCCTATTACAGCCGCACCTGGTGAACGTAGTTTTTCTAAGTTAAAGCTGATCAAGAATTACATGAGGTCAACTATGTCTCAAGAAAGATTAGTGGACTTACCAGCAACAGCCATACAAGAGAATTTGTTGGAAGAGCTAAATCATGATAAAATCATAGACCAATTTGCGAAAATGAGAGCAAGAAGGGTACAGTTTAGCTAGTACGAATTGAATTAAGCTTTACTTTTATCATATACTTAAGGTCAGAATGAATTTTAAATTGGGTTTGCAACTCCAGCGATTTTTATTAGCGTATGTATGTAAATTTCTAAAAAATTGGAGACGTTGTTCTTGTATAAATTTTATTTACTGTTAAAGTATTTATTTTTGTATATATTAATATCATGTATAACCTTATTGGTTATGTGGACTAGGCCTACTGGGGAAACCTCTAAACGTGTCTAATGTTCTACCTCTTGTGTTGTGGCATATATATATATATATATATATATATATATATATATATATATATATATATATATATATATATATATATATATATATATATATATATATATACCCTTAATGCCTTAGTGCACTGAAAAAAATCCACATAGCGCCCAGAGCCATGTAACAAAGCGCATTATTTATGGTTCCATACGCCATGTACATAGAACTCTGAGCCATGCAATATGGCTCCCAGCGCCATAATCTCAGAATCTACATAGCGCATGGTCCCATGTTACATAGCGCAGCATTTATGGTGCCACACGCTATGTACATAGTACCCTGAGCCATGCAGTATAGCTCCCAGCGCCATAATTACATGGCGCAGAAATTATGGCCCCACACGCTATATTACATAGTGCCATGAGCTATGTAATATGGCTCATGGCACTCCAATTATAACTCGCAGCCATGCTGTGTGAGGGAAGGTATAAATGTCAGCAAGTGACATTAGAGCTTGGGTCTACATAATTGACTCATTTTGAACTGAAGTACTGGCTGCGATATTGTCGATACTTCGACCGGTGAATTTTCACACTGGAGCAGCAACATTCAATAGTGAGTATGTTGACTCGAATTTATCGAATTTATGTTTGGTAGAATTTATATTTGGTGGAATTTATATTTGGTGGAATTTATATTTGGTGGAATTTATATTTGGTGGAATTTATATTTGGTGGATCTATAAATGTCAGCAAGTGATACTTGAGTATCGTCGATAGATCGAGAACATTCTCAATCGGCTAAGGGCGCATATTATTGAATGGCTCCTTCGGTGACTCTAAAAGCAGCCAGCGTCTGTTTGTTGCAAGTAAGTGACTTCTCCGTGTGCTCATTTATGGTAAGTAGCACTGTTTTGACTGATTTGCTTCTTCAATGTACTATAGTCCTCCACGCCATGTACTATAGTTCTTCACGCCATGTACTATAGTCCTCCACGCCATACAGTATAGTCCTCCACGCCATACAGTATAGTCCTCCACGCCATGCAGTATAGTCCTCCACGCCATACAGTATAGTCCTCCACGCAATACAGTATAGTCCTCCACGCCATACAGTATAGTCCCCCACGCCATACAGTATAGTCCTCCACGCCATACAATATAGTCCTCCACGCCATACAGTATAGTCCTCCACGCCATGTGTTATAGCTCTCCACGCCATGCACTATAGTTCTCCACGCCATGTAATATAGTCCGCGAAGCCATGTACATGGCGTGGAAGACTATAGCACATGGCGTGTAGGCCTATGTACTTTTCGCCATGTATTATGGCGTGTGGCGCTATATTTTATGACAATCCCTAAATCGAATATGTACATGGCGCCAGAAGTCTATAAATTATGGCGTCTGGCGCCATGTATTTTCTCAGTGTGTACTCACACACACGGGTATTAGTTTATTTATTTATTTATTTATTGTCATAATCAACAGATACAAATCCAATTAAAGATTAGACAAAGAATAAACTTACATATAAGAAGAAAAGAGACTATAAATTGAAACTAAATAAAGTAAAATAAAACGAAATTTCATCATAATTCAAGGTAATATTTCGTAGGATAAGACGCATGCTCTTAACTTATCTTTAAAGGTGCGTAACGAAGGCGGAAGAGGACCAATATTCAAAGAATTATGCTGCCTAGGCAAGCGTAAAAGTGGAGAGTAAAAATATGTATGAGTACGAGCAAAGGGTACGTTGAGAGTAAATGGAGACCTGGTAAGACGAACCGAGTCCCGAACAGAAAACTGACTGGGGATAGAAGTAATAGAACCAGTAATCATCTTGTATAGGAGACATTCGTCGAAATACACTCTGCGTGAAAGGAGGGTAGGGATTCCAAGGATTGAAAGACGCATACAATACTCACAGTAGGGAATACGGAACTTGAAGAATAGAGAACGAGTAAATTTACGTTGTACCGACTCAACAGCATCAATTAAGAAGCGGTAATGAGGACACCAAATTTGACAACAATATTCGAGGACACTACGCACGAAGGAGATGTACAGACGAACACACGAGGAAATATCAGTGAAAGGTCTGGACGCTCTTAGAATGAAGCCACATAAGCGCGAGGCCTTATGTAGTTGATTGAGCATGAGGTATATTCTTTCAGGATTCATTGAATGTATTGCATAGGCGCAGGATTTGGCTTTTGCACCGGGCGCAGAAATCATTCGCCCCGGCCCTGGAACAGATATATAAGTATGTACAAGGAAATGTAAACAGTAGAGGACGCAGTAAATTTGTTAGTTTAGATTTAGGTTTCTTTTAACAAAAACTTGGTGGTTAAACATATACAAAATTGTCCGTATACGAAGAATATGCGTCAGTAATCTATAAAGACAAGATTTCGTTTATCCAAAAATATTTCCATATTATGTACATATGTATAAATGAAGTTTCAAGATTAAATTAGATCTAGGACCGATCGACAAAAAGGTTTGTCCTAAGAAATTGGTTTCACCAGTTGGCTGTATTTTTTGCCGGTATACGAATTAAACTCGTTATATTGATTCATCTATTTATTTATTTACCAAACAAGGTAAAATAATATTATATATAAATGAAATAAATATAAAAAATCAAAAAAAAAACTAAACAAATTTAAAAACAGATTTAAAAAAGGTATAAAATACAAACAAATACAATATAAATAAATAAACACTCGATAATTATATTACATATAGGTTATCATATAAATTACATGTAGGTCACAATATTAAACACGCAAAACGAAATTAAATAATTAATTAATCAATTATAAAAATAGTACTAAGTCATAAGAGGATACTAGGCCGGCAGACTAGGGAGGGTAGGATAAGAGAGCCTTGATAACTCTATTTTTAAAAGACACTTTGGATATCGTGGGGGAAAAGTGCTGGCTCATACTGTTGAATATTTTCAGGCATCTGTTAATTGGCTCATTATCAGCATATGCCGTGCTATGCTTATATTGAACTAGCATTCGTCGGGATCTAGTGACTCTCACGGGCTGATTAAGCACAAATCTTTCCTGTATATAGTCGACATTAGCTAATGACATCGAAACTGAAGCAGGCAGATAACATTAATGCAAGAGGTTTAGAAGTCTAAGGCGAAATTCATATGACGGTAAATTGCTAAAATCACTAGTATAATAAAGACCTCTAACAGTGAATAGCAAGAATTGCTTCTGAATAGATTCAAATCTTTGGCTGTGAATTTCGAAAACTGAATTCCAGATAATGCAAGCATACTGAAGAAGAGAGCGAACGAGCGCGGTGTATAGTGATTTTGTAACCCGAAGATTCTGAGACTCCCTGGCGCGTCGTTTAATGAAGCCAAGTCGTTTACTTGCTTGAGAAATCATTTTGTCGTAATGAAAATTAAAGCGGAGCTTTTTTCATCCAGCACCACACCGAGTTCTAAAATATTGTCGATCCTACTAAGTGCCGTGTTGCTTTAAAGGTACGTATAATGTACGCGCGTACTTTTCCGAGAATAGCTTATCACATGATATTTTGCGATCTTGAGAGGTAGGTTGTTCATGCTGCACCAATGCTCGAGGGAATTTAGTTTTAATTGAAAAAAGTTGGTATCTGAAGGCGACTTTATTGTATAATAAATTTTCAGGTCGTCCGCATAGAGTAGATGAGGTACAATAGATAAAACCTTTGACAAGTCTGATATAAAAATGTTAAAAAGCAAAGGGCCAAGATTTAGAGATTAGCCCTTGGAATTTTACATATTGTGAGCGGTTGTGGAGGTAAGAGCTAATCCATCTTAGTAGAGATCCGGCAATTCCGATTTGCTGCAGCTTGGAAATCAAAATGGAGTGGTCAAACGCTTTGCTAAAGCCAGTGTAGACTGCTTCAATTTGATCACCTTTCTCCATTTTACAAAGAATATGGGAAACCAGCACAATTAGGTTGGTAGTGGTAGAACGACCTTTCCTAAAACCATGCTGCTGTTCGTTAAGTTGAGAATCGACCAGCTGGGATAGTTTTTGAAAGTTTTTTCAAAGAGTTTAAGAATAGTGGAGAAAATGGCAATACCCCTATAATTTTGAATTGATCTTCTATCGCCATTTTTGAATATTTATTAGATCAAACAGGATAGATTATTCAGGCAGAAATAACCGACCAGAAGTTTTGCCTTAAAAATCCACTTCTTTTAGAATCCTATTATTTTTGTTTTTTTAAGGGATGGCAAACACAATGTGGATCACCAATTGCAAAGTAACACGCGCAAAAAAATTAAGTTCAAAGGTAATGAGAGCAGTTGGTAAATATCTCGTTAGTTATAGGTTTCATTATCATTAGCATGACAACCGGGGTCCGGTCTTGGCCTCCTTGATCAAATTTTTCCTTCGGTTCCGATCAGGCGCTAATGTCATCCAATTAGGCACCAAAAGCTCCAAGGCTCCGGGTCAACGCCAGCCCTCTAGCATAAACAAAATCTCCCACGCTATCTTCTGCTGTGAAATCTGCCTGAACTTTTTTCCTTAAAATGAGGGAAGCTTATTATGTTATATAAGATGCATACTATTTCTTCAGTTCAGTAAATCCTAGTTTGCTGAGCTGAAGAAGTGTGTTACGAAATCGGATATATATGTGTATTTATACATTTACATATATATGTTTGATTGTCGACGACGAATTCGAAATACAGGGATTGCCAGTTTCTTACAAACTGGTGTATGAATGTAATTCATATTAGGTATGTTCCCGTACTACGATTAATTGCAATTAATTGCAATGAAGCGTACTAAAACAGAGTTTTTTACTCCGTTTTAGTACGCTTCATTGCAATTAATTGCAATTAATCGTAGTACGGGAACAGACCTATTGTAAAATTTCAGCCGGTTATACTGGTTGGCCCAAAAGTTTCACTTGTTTAAAAAGTGCACTTTACTTTTTTGTTGTCAATGAATGAATAAACGATGGTTCAATATTAACTTTTGAGCATCCGCAAAAATTATATTTTGCTGCACCTCTAAGCATTCAGGCCAGAAAGGCCTATTGTACTCACAACATAAAGAAAGGCCTATTTTACTCAGCCTCAATGACGGTTCGTAGCATAAAAATTAAGATCGACCAGCTCTATTTCATAAGCTTGCTTAAATTTTCGTAAAGCAAGTAAAATTTGACCTTCGCACAAAAATATGCTCCAATAAGGACCACGAAAAGTTCTTGTAACATTATCATCAAGAAAGAGAAAGAATGTATTTAATTGGGGGAGGAGGAAGACAAGTATATTCCAAATTAATGAAACTCAAATAAAATACTAACATACTAATACAAACAAGAGCAAATACTAATTCCCAAAAGCATATACAAAGAGCAATAACATGTTTGATATTTATTCTTTCATATTATGGTTTTAACCACTGGCATTCGCAAAGAAAATGCTTCTATCCAAGGGGCTTTTAGTAAAGATATAGAAGAATATCCACTTCTTCTATATCTTTGGTTTAGGTTCAATGTATCAGAGAGATCCTTATGGGTTTGGCAAAGCCTTGTCAACAAAAGAAATGAAGCTCGGAGTAGGTCGTTTCAAATTTTTGTTCACTTATTTGAGATATTATGTATCAAAGGACTTCCAAACTGCTTTTAGATTCGTAATATGTTATTTCTAGGTCTGTTTCCGTACTTTCAGCAAAATGCAGCAGTAACAGAATTTGGCAGCTGGGTTCTTTTTGCTGCAAAATTTGGCTTGCATTTGGCTTGTAGCAAAAGTACGGAAACGACTTGCTGCGAATCTATTTTAATATATTATAATAGATTCAAGTACGGAAACAGACCTTCCATAAGAATTTTTCCAACGGAAAAAAAAAGAGAACTAAACTAAGATTTAGAACTAAAATCACTGACATCTATTAGTAAGCACTTTTCTTTGAAAAATTCTCCTCGCTCAGCTGTTGAAGTTTCTCCTCTTCACTCATGTCATTTTTTCCTTTGCTTGACAATTCTACTATTTGTGTTTAAAAAGAGCCAAGTGGACTGCTGTGCGAGGTAAAAAAAACATAAACCAGCTGATTCCATCTAAATTCCCAAGAGGAAAATCAAACATAACATTGAAACAAGATGTGTCTGAACAGAATCCGCATATCCAATAATTCTTAAGGGTGATGCAAATAAAGAGTTGGAGATGGAAGTCGATAGTGAACAAACTAGAACATTGGCCTTGGAAAAAATTAAGCTTGGACAGAATCTTCAAGTCAAGCTTTCAAAATTTGATTCGGTAGAAGGGGTACCAAAAACGAAACGAAAAATAAATCAAGAGATAAAATTTCTTCAGAAGGTAAATATATTTCTTTCCAAATAAAATATTACGTTCAACGAATACGTCTGTAACTATGATGCAATTTCTAGGTGCTATCAAATGGAACACTCAAACTTAGTCATGTTACTTGTAGTAACTTAACACATTACGAGTTTCTGGTCAAAGTTTTAGAACAACAAAAAGATGTGGTTGAAGTTGATGCTGCTGTGAATTGCGAAGAGCGTGATACTCCACTTCGAGTTGATGTGATCTGTGAAGGTGGACGGAAATGGATAAAAGGTAATTCATTTCGAATTTCGTTGCAAACCTAGTTTTGCATTTAAAGCATCAGAGTAGGATTTTCGAATTAGGCCGAATTTCATGCCATGGGCAGACATGATTCATATTCTAATTATTGGAAAACTATTTCTCATTTAAACATTTATTGCAAAATGGTGTCGGATAAGTCTATAGGTCTGCTAAATATGCTACGAATGAATCTTCAATTTGTTAGCATAGATATCTGTAAAATCGAAGCGTTGGTATGACTTCTATTTGTATAGTTTTCCTTTCTGGCTAATGCAAAATCAAAACTGATGTTTGCAGTTTGTTGATGATAGCATCCATTCATAAAAAGGATTCGTAGCTGTAATTACCAAGTTTGCACGGAGTCGACGTTTCTTGAATGCCTAACCTGCATTCCCGTGGCGCATGAAATTTCCCCCAACAAACTGCACACATGGTGTTGACAGTAAAATATTGAAGAAGAAAAAAAACAGGATTACAGATAGTTTACACTATTACAGTTTCAAATGATTACTTTCAATCGCAATTTTCTTTGTTTTAGTTTTACTAAACATCTCGGTGAGTAGTTAGCGACAAACATATTCTGACAAGGAGTGTGTAAGAGTATAACAGATAAAGTCAGCATATCGAGTACTGTTTATTTGCTAGATATCGTTTAACATACGTCTTAATAGTTTTCTCAAAGCATATTGTGCTCAAATCGCTAAACTATCAAATTTGCCTGTACATTTTTCCAGTAAATTTTTCAAATAATGATCATATCGTTCAAATGTCAGTAAAACCAGTAAAACAAACCAAATGAAGAGTGATCGATTTTACATATCAATGATCACCTCGGTCTCCCAAATTCAGCCAATAATTTAGTATAAGAATACGCAGTAGATCGTCCAATGGTAGAAGAAACTGAATCCAAATGTGAATCCAAAAAGGAACGAATCCCGACGAAAGACAAAATACGCTGTAGAATTCTTTTAAAGTGACCAAAATAATTTGGAGTCAAGACTCGATATCCCAGGAGTGCTGCAAAGTAAACTAGAAATGGAAATAGCCGTTTAAACTTTAGTACTCTTGACGTTTATATCCCAATGCAAATATATTTAATCAAGCAATGGAAATAGAATCGAATCGACAAACGAAATGTTTAACTAAAAAAATCAGCTGTTTTTTAAAACTGTTTGAAAAAAGCAATTGAATTGATAACGAAACAAGCTTTACGAAAATGTGAAATCAGGCTTAACTAAGAAAAGTTGAAAGATTGGTTACTTTAGTTCATATTAAGGGATCTTTGAACAAACATTAAATTGAGCTATTTACTACTCAAATTTAAAATTATAATAGTATCTAAGAGAGCCTTCAAATCATAATGCGTATATATATTATATCCTATAAAACAATATTATTATTTTATTTTATTTATTCACCAAACAAGGTACAAAACCAGATATAAAATAACAAATTAAAAATAAAATGGAAAAGTCAAGTCAAGTAAAAAGTAAAAACAAACAAGTTAAATAAGTAACAAACAAATGAAAAAAGTAACAAATAGATTAATAAATAACAATCAATAAATAAAAACATTGACATATAAGCTATGGCTTAAGGTTTAGGGGTATGGATGGCATGCAAAAGAGAGGATTTGAAGGATGATTTGGAAATCGTAGGGGAATATAAGTAATTTATGCTGTTGAATACTCTGCAGCATCTATTTATAGGCTCATTTGCTGCATATGTGGTCGAATGAGAATATTCTTTTAGGAAACGATTGGACCTGGTGTTTCTCACAGGGATATTTATCAAAATTTTATTATTCAGGAATTCTACATTAATAGCGCCTCTTATGACGTCGAATGTGAAGCAGGCCGATATCATTGTCGATAGGTTTAAATGACCCAGTCGAAACTCATAAGGGGGCAGGCTATTAAAATCATAAGGGTTGTACAGTTCTCTCAGGGCGAAAAGTAAAAATTGTTTTTGTATTGACTCGAGTCTGTCACTGTGGGTTTCAAAAGCGGGATTCCAGCTAATGCAAGCGTATTCGAGAATAGGACGTACAAGTGAAGTGTATAAGGATCTTGTGACCCACAGACTACGGAATTCTTTGGCACCTCTTTTGATGAAACCTAGCTGTTTGTTCGCACGAGAAAGCATTTTATCAAAGTGTAAAGTGAAGCGGAGTTTTTCATCTAAGATAACACCGAGGTCAGCAATGTTATCAACTCGGGTTAGCATATTATTGCCCAGAAAGTACGTATTGTGTGTGTTCCTTGAAAAACTAATAACTTGGCATTTGTTGATATTGAGAGAGAGCTTGTTTATATTGCACCACTGATCAAGTGAATTAAGCTTGGATTGGAGAAAAGGGGCATCCGATTTCGATTCAATAGTCTGATAATGTTTGAGATCGTCTGCATAGAGTAAATGAGGTATGCCTGCTAGGACGTCAGATAAGTCGGAAATAAATATATTAAAAAGAAGTGGGCCAAGATGGCTACCTTGGGGCACACCAGAGGTAGCACTAACGTTTTTCGATAAAAATCCCCGAAATTTTACACATTGTGTTCGATCGCGAAGGTAGGAGGTCAGCCAGCTGAATAAAGACCCGGCAATACCGAATTTCTGAAGCTTTAGAATCAAGGTAGAATGGTCAACTCTCTCAAACGCCTTACTGAAGTCAGTGTAGACTGCGTCAATTTGGTATCCTTTTTCCATTTTGCATAGAACATCAGAGATTAGAATTGTCAAATTCGTGGTAGTTGAGCGACCTTTTCTAAAGCCATGTTGTTGCTCGTTCAAACGGGAATCAACAAGCGGAGAAAGTTTATCGTATACCACATTTTCGAAAAGTTTCGGAATCGAAGCCAAAATGGCAATGCCCCTCTAATTTCGGATACAGCGTCGATCACCATTTTTGAATATGGGTGTGACATACAAAAGCTTTCAACAGAATGGGAAAATTCCCGACGAAAGTGATCTATTAAAGAAAATATGCAAGGGATCTATAAGCTGCTCTACACACTTGCCCAAGAAGATCGGAGGAAGAAGATCAGGCCCAGGATCTTTGTTGCAGTCGAGATCCAAAATAGCTTTACGTATTTCATCACGGGAAATTTCTAAATGGTTCACAAAAGCTGTTGAAGCTGAATCAGCGGAAGAAAGGTGTGAGTGTAATGGGTCTGGTGCATTGAAAATTTCTTGGAAACTATCAGTGAATAGGTCACATATCTCTTTAGGAGAGGAAGACGTTATATTATTCAGAAACATGGACGATGGATAGCCAGTAGTTTTTCGCTTCACATTAACAAAATCAAAGAATTTTTTCGGGTCGCGGACTATATTTTCGCTGGTTGTTCTAATGTAAGTGTCATAAGCCTCATGAGACTTTGCTAAAAATTGCTTAGCAACTTCATTATATTCTTCCTGAATAGCAGGAATAACATCGGTATTTTCTTTAATAAGCTTATAAAGTTTGTTCCTACGATTTCGCATATGCCTAAGGTCCCTATCAAGCCATGGCTCAGGCAATTTATTCTTTTTTTTTATCTTTGGAACATATCTTTCAACGGCGTCAAATATTTTATTGTAAAAAGAGGGAATGGCTGTCTCGAGATCTTGTCTTGAAAGAGTAGTCGACCAATCAGTAGTATCAAGAACATGTCTAATGCTTTCATAATCAGCATTACGGAAGTCAAATGCAAATACATCCTGTGAGCATCGCAAAAACGAATTTAATGTGATTAAAACAGATAATGTGATGAAAAGCTACCACCCACTATTATAGGATGCGCAATTTTGAAAATTTGAATCTGAGGATAGAAAGTATTAAATCTAATATTTGAAATTGACTCAAAGAATTTTTTTCATTTGCTTGCCACATCTACAGGATCGCCCGCACAAAATTCCAAAATTACGCAGGCTTACATTTTAAAAGCATTAGTTTGTTTCGTAAGTATTTGTTGACTCTGTCAGAATTCATCAAAATTCGCACGTAAAAGTAAAGTAGTTGCAGGACAACGCTTGTCTCAAGGGGTTGAAGCTGATAGAGAGCTTCATCACAAATGTACATACAATCAATATGAATACTAGTGTAGAGAGATTAGTTCCACGACTCACTTTAACCCTGATTAACTCCTGTATCTATTCAGAATTAGGTGGATTCAAAGATCAGTGCGCGGTCGGTCACTCGCCCGAACCTGGATTCGAATCAGCGGCCCCATACAAAGAAGCTAATGCTCTACCCACTTGGCTACTCAAGCTTTTGAAAATTCGTACGGGTAAAAACTTCCAGAATGCTATCATTAACAAACTGCAAACATCAGTTTTGATTTTGCACACTTGGTTTTTCCAAACTTATTTTTTCATAGAAATATAGACACCTAAAAATTCACGAAAACATCCGCTGTCTCTAAAGGGCAGAAGATATTTTAGGTTTAACTAAACGCAGGCCTACACTATATTTATATATTTCACGGATATACTCATTTTACATGATTATTATAAAAATACATTTTATTTTATATTTACTTAATTGAACTTTGTATTACTCTTGTTACTGCTAAAGATCAAACAAGCAATATTGTAATTTGAAAACTAACCTGACATTTGAATGCAATCATAAGCAATTCTTTTGAGCAATGACACCTCGATATTGAAAAATTCAAAGTGGGGTCATAATAATCACCGGTACATTTTAATCTATCGATAAGCGAATTATGAGAGTTGTTTGTTTTACTTCTACTCGCTGCAAACATCTCGTTACATCGAGTAATTCTCGTTGGAACTCTTAAAGGAAATGCTTCCAAAATAGCTACAGCTTCTAAATTATAGCTTACAATATTAAAGCTATATGTATTATATCCGAGTAATCTAAATAAAAATAATGCATTCGTAGGAATCCTTCTGTTTCCGAGCGTAGTCAAATTCAATATTCTCAATAATTTAGGGTAACTACTAGGGATGGGCAATTTCGGCATTTTTGGGTAACAGTTCCAACTGTTACAGTGACTAGAAAGTAACAGTGACAAAGTAGCATTTCCAAAGTAACAGTTCGTAATAAATATTGTTAGCTTTTACTTTCATGCGGAAGTAGGAATACTTAATAATTAAATGCATTTATTTTGTCATAAACCACTTGGTAGATCTAGTCCGACTAAGAAATTCTTCTACCTTGCCATCTTCTTATACTTTAGCCAAGTTGATTCCTATTTTTATTATCATGTTCTTAAGCTCTTCTTACACTTTCCTTTATAAATAGCGTACCCGAGTCAGTTTTAAAGTAAAATCTAAAAAACTAAAATCTGAAGTTCTTACTCTTTTAGTGTTTTCGGTCCCAACTAATTTGCACGTTTTATTTCTCCGGCTTTCACAATATAAATGCTCTTAGCGTTCTTACTGCACTGTAAAAAATTGTAGCCAAAATGATCAAAATTTAAATTTGATAATTACATAGCTAACATGAGACTACCTCATCATTACCCACTTTTTTACATTGCTTGAACTAGATCCATGAAGAGAAATGTGAGTGAATAATGCTTTCCTGTCATATTTTAAGTTACTGCGAGAAATTCGAGATCTATACGCGATGCTGCTCTTGGATGCTCTGGCTTCGGTGCTAGGAGTATTTTGGATCAGGCGGAAGAATACGTATCGTTGGCTCAACGAAACCTGTTCATGTTTCAACCACCAATAGTATAGTGCTATCACATCAAGTGCCAAATCTATAAAAATTAACATTATTCATTGCCAGGTAGTATTTCAATTCTTGAATAATATCGATGATGATCTGAAGGCAGGATTAAAAGAAATTGGTGTTACCGTTGCAGAGGCTCTTAGCTCTGCTGAATATGAAACTAATTCTCCAGAACCTGAAGTGCCGAACATAAATATACTAAACATAGATATTACAGTGATGCTAGCATATGTTAGTGCGTTAACGAACGGCAGTAACTGTTGGAGGTTCAAAGAGCCTATATTAAATCAGCAATCAGAGTGGGAAGCACAGTCTCCAGTGAAACCTGTTTTAGATCGTTTATTCGAAGGTAATAGTTAAAAACTACTGTTTTTTGAAAGTACAGTTAGAATGAAGCTGTATTACTATGGATATTTAAATGTGAAATGTCTCTACACGTGTTTCAAATATTTCAGGCAAGCGTTTAATTTGCTGTAAAACTGCTTTAAGCTCCTTTGAGGATATTGTTTCTCTGTTAGGAGGGCCGAATGAGAAAATTCGAGCCGAACAACTTATTGGGAGAATGGAAATTTTCGACGATGTTGAAGATATCCCGGATGATTTAATGGAAATCAATGTCGGTGGCAAAATTAAATCAAGAAGTTTGAAAATTTTCGCGTTTGGTGTCTCTATGAAAGCTGTGACGGTAACATCGAATGAGGGCTTCATAAGATCTGCGAAAATGAAGGTTAGTATTATTTACGTCGCCTACTGAAAGCTTCAGATATATTTGAGCGTGAAAAGTTACAAAATGGTTTGGTTTCAGGGTGTGAATATCCCAGTGTTTATTGTTCAGGCGAGAGCTTTGACAGAGTCAAAACAACAAACAGCAGTAAGAGCAGAACGTAAATTTGGACCGATAACGTGACAGAAAAAAATCAAAATGATGCGAATACAAAATTTACTGCATCATATATGCTTACTTGATTCTAATTAGATTTGATGATATGAACGGATTAGTTTAACATGAGTGAGACTATGCAATAGGCATCTTATGTTAAGTATTTTAATAGAAAACTTCCAGTTTCGACATTTTTTAAAAGTCACTTTTGCACCCTCTACTTTTCAATTATTCTTTCATTTCAAAGCTTGCCGAAAAGACAAAATACTAATTGGTAAGTCAAATCTAACATATTGTTTTGTTTTACCCTTAAAACACCTTTCGTGGATTTGATATTCTCCGTGTTTGCGAAATAAAACAGTTTTCTTTTACACCACTAATCATACTTTTATTTTAAACAATTAATTCTAGACACTAAATCGCGTACACTTTACTTATCGCACTATTAACAGTCGCATAACAATTTCACTTTGCATCGCTTTTTAAAATAACCGCGCGGATACACTTGATTCGTATTACCCTGTAACAGACTACCGCTGTATACTGACTGTTGCTATTAACTGAGTTTGAAGACATCTTGGGGCGATATATATACTCGTGAGGAGAATTGAAGGTTCGATCTGGCTTCTAGAAGGGTATTGTGAATTTCCGTTGCCATATGAGATCTGATTGTGTCTTGCTTCTAGAGGGCTCTAGCCTACGTTTTATCTATAGATTGTTTTCGTTCTTTGAAACACATGTATGAGACAGATATTTCTCGAAGTTTCTAGCTATTTCTGGTACTGTTATGGGGAAATATGATTTATTTGGCGTGCATGCAACAATATAAAATTGCGCTAATATGTGTGTAATATTTTTAAATATTGTAATAAAAATTGATCTACTATGCGATGATGGCCTAGAGATATCCTATTTTACAAGATCTTTCACTGGTCGACTTAATTTATTTGATATTAATTATTAAGAGAACATTTTTATCAACAATATGATTACTACACAGTAACGATAACAAATTAATTATTACAAAAATTACTTGTTTGAGAGGGCCGACACCTTTATCAACGGTGAAATGAAAATACGAAAAAAATAAAAATCATACGCTGAGTCAAAGTTTCGTACCATCGCATAGGTTGATTCATTTAATGCATAATTGGTTTTGGCTGGCAGAATAGATAGCACGAAAATTAATTTAGGATAGCCGAAACTAAGAGTTGATGTTTAGCAGCGGTCATAGTAGTAGAGTTTTGAAATTTTGACGTCGAGTTTCAATCGTGGCCCTGGCCAATTATTGCAAGCAGTTTGCATAGGAAGGTAAGTAAAAAGAGCCCGATCAGTGGAAAGAACTAAGAGCGAAAATCAAAAATCTCTTTTGGACAGAGTCAATACTATCTGCATGATCCTTATAATATGGAGATTACATCAAATAGGATCGGTTGAACCAGAGAGAATAATAGGATATTTGTTGTAAAAATATCGTTTAATTCCTTAGAAAGTCTTTTGAAGAGGCCAAGAGCAGATTTAGCTTTTATTATTAGTAAGTCGAAGTGGTGGCAAAAGTATGAATGAAAAGTATGACATACCTATACATTTATCAAATTCAGTTTAGAGTGCGCCAATTAGGAAAATGTGATCTATTGTATTGCTGGAACTTACAAACGTTAAGTGATGATAATTTATTGAACATTTTTGTATACTAAGCAAAAAGTAAAATGGAGGATCCTGGACCAAAAGTAATCAAGTCGTTAGTATAAATAGCTATTAGAATGGGACCAAGGTTGTTGCCTTGTGAAATATCCGATGTGGTAATGGCGATGTCAGTCGATACAGTGCAACGAAATAAGGTAAGATTTAACCCAGTCAATAAGCTTATTAGAGAATTCAAGAAGGTGCAAGAAAGTCTTTATGAAGTGGGTGTGAACGTAGTTAATTTACTTAATCTTTTCAATCAAAGGGATGACTAAATTTGAAAGTTCTAAAAATGTTGTGGTGGTGGATTAGCTTTGATAAAACCATCCTATTATGGCGAGATCAATAGCTTGGAGTAGAGAGATGACACCTCAGACAGTATTGATTCAAGAAGCTTGTTGACACATGGTAATTTGGCGATTGATCTATAGCGATGTACAACTTCTCTGCTGTTTTTTTATAGTTTGTTGTTATATAGGATGATTTCCACAAGTCCGAAAAAATACCTGAAGAGATTTATTGGTTGAGAAGGTTAATATTAGTTAAATAAAATGGTACAACGCTTAAGTGCGATGTTCAGGTATTCATCAAAACGATCGTCGGGTATCCATCAAATGAAAACTATTAGGACTGGCTATATACTTTAGAATAGTAACAATGTTGACGTATAGGCAAATAAACAAGTTAGTTATTGCTTGCGAGTTATTAATGTCTAGTGATGGGCTCAAAAACGCCAAACAGTTTGAAAAAAACGTTTGGCTGCAAAAAACGAACGAACAGTTTTTCCAAATAGCGACAAACAGTTTTTCTAAAACGAACTTTTTTTTCTAGACCGAACAGCATTTCTAAAACCAACCGTATTTCTACAACGAATAGTTTTTCGAAAACCAATTATTCTAACTATTCTACAACGAATAGCTCTTTTAAAGCCAATCGTTTTTCTAAAACGGACCATTCTTCTCAAACCAACAGTTTTTCTAAAACGAATAGTTTTTATAAAACCAATCGTTTTTCTAAAACTAATCGTTTTTCGTTTTTCTCAAACGAATCGTTTTTTTAAAACGAACTATTTTTTTCAAACGAGTCGTTTTTCGTTTTTTAAAAACGAACTGTTTTTTCAAACGAATCGTTTTTCGTTTTTTTCAAACGAACTGTTTTTTTCAAACGAACTGTTTTTTTCAAACGAGTCGTTTCTCGTTTTTTAAAAACGAACTGTTTTTTTCAAACGAATCGTTTTTCGTTTTTTTCAAACGAACTGTTTTTTTCAAACGAGTCGTTTCTCGTTTTTTAAAAACGAACTGTTTTTTTTGCAAACGAATCGTTTTTCATTTTTTTCAAACGAACTGTTTTTTTCAAACGAGTCGTTTTTCGTTTTCTAAAAACGAACTGTTTTTTTAAAACGAATCGTTTTTCGTTTTTTTTTAAACGAACTGTTTTTTTCAAACGAGTCGTTTCTCGTTTTTTAAAAACGAACTGCTTTTTCAAAACGATTCGTTTTTCGTTTTTTAAAAACGAACCGTTTTTTTTAAAACGAATCGTTTTTCATCGTTTTTCGTTTTTTTTAAACGAACCGTTTTTCGTCTGTTAAAACGAACTGTTTGGCAGTGGAAAACTGTTTAGCTGCGGAAAACAGTATTTTCGTACTTGCGAGTTTTTAGGGCAAAAGAAGCTGAAATCGGACAAAATCGGCCAATTTTGGGTTAGAGTGGTTTGGGACATAACGGGCCAAGACCTATTACTGTGATATAAAAATGTCGGCTTTGTAGGGGAGTAAGGGGTTTTTTGGCCATAGTTTGGCAAAAACTGCTTTTACCGCGCTTTCGATGATTGAAAGTGGTCGGGGAGTAAATTAGTGATATTTTAAGGGCAAACAATTTTTGATAGGGGAAATTGGGCAAAAACGTCAATTTTTAGCAAAAATTTTTTTTTGATCTAGCATGAATTCGGGCACCTTTCTGAGTTTCGGGCGAAATTTCCATACAAGTCTGGGAAAAATCAGCCTAGTTTCGAAGATACGGCAAAATGAAATCCGGTGGAAAAACTAAAAGTAGCACTAAAAGTGCCAAGGAGGAAAAGGTTGAGATCCTTTTTGGTTCCCTCCTCGTGACTGCAGGTCGCCACCAGGGTGTCTCCATACCTAACGAGGTTGTAAAATTTACGAGACCATGGGAGGTAAAATGCCCCTGGACTCATTCCCAGCCTTACGGAAGAGGTTGGCCCCCTAGTGGGTGCATGTTTAATAAACGAAACATTTTTTTTTATTGCTTGATAAAAATTTCATGCTTCAGTGAGGCAAAGTGGAAATCCGACTGTTTTAGATTAGCCAGGAAAAGTTTGGTATCAGAGATCGCTCGATGAAAAGTCATATAGATGACAAGAGGATTAGTTGGTCCTATCTCAGTAATTTTTTTACTTTTGTCATTTGAACGACAGGAGGTGTTTTTTGCATATAATAAAATGAAAAACAAATTAAATGGATTGAATTTGATCGTTTTTCTTTAGATGGCCCCTAGACTGGAGAAAGACTTGCCAAATAAATGACCGACCATTGGAAAGTTACGAACAAGCTGCACAGACTAATGACTCGGTATTCTTTTAAGTTAATCTTGCACCATCACCATTCTAGCTTGGGAATGCTGTGTCTGGAGGGTGGAGGAGGGCATATTAGTCAATTTCATTACTTTACTGCAAATCGTATGCATTGTATGTAAACATGTACATACTTCAAATAGGTATTTGGAACAGGTATTTTTTCGTACTCCTACTAGTTATACCTAGTACGTGAAAATCCTAGTACGACTCAACTCTAATTGTCGTACAGCATAAAATTTGTTTCTCTTTTTAATTCAAACTGTTTTTTTCAAACAGTTTTAAAAAACAGTTGTTTTTGAAAAAAAACAGTTCGTTTTCGTTTTTTGAAAACAACAGAAACGCCCATCACTATTAATGTCTATGCACTCAGAGTTAAAAGAGATAGGGTATTCATCTCGGTACCTTTTTGAATCGGCAAGAAAAAGGATTCTCTAGCTGGTGCTTTCGTCTGAAAAATTTGACTTCTGTTGTGTTCGCATTTAGTTCTGTTTCTAATTAATAAATACAAATTTGATAGAACTAACGTAAATAAAGGTATGGCAGGTATGCACTATGAGCTAAAGTCTGATGAGAAACAGTGTATACTTTCGAAACTACTCAGTTAAATTTTAATTTTAATCATCTCACAGAAGCAATTCCACAAATGAAAGATGTAGTTAAAGGATCAGCCACAAGATATGTTTCTTTAAAATTTTGAATACAAGAGGAAGATATAAAATCCATTATAAAAAAAATACCGATTACCAAGCACTATTTCATAAGCTTAAGTCGAAACAAGGGGAAGCTTAAAGTTTGCATTTAGAATATTCAACCATAAGTTCATTCGATGTGTACCTTTTGCACGTCATTCTGTAAAAATTGTATTCAGATTAGTTGAAACTGTAAACTCGAATCTAGCATATTGGGGTAGATTTTTAATCATGCGAAAATCTCCTAGGCTTCTGTTTGATTTTATTCTTTTACATAACTCAGATGTAAGTCATATCTAATGTTTTTTTTTCGAATACATCGAAACTACGGTACATTCTCTACCATTTTAGATTAAACATGTTAAAAAATTACACTGTTGGTCACAAAATTGGCTGAAATTTCGTGTAATGCAAAATTTCACCATTTTGCAGATACAAATGTATTTTATGCAAAAATACAAATTAGACGCAAACAAGATAGCCATCAAATATCAATTCCTATTATCTGAATTCTTAAGTCATAACGCCGACATGTTAAAATTTCTATGAACGGGCGTTCAAATACAAAAATCGTTTTATTACGTGATAAGTAGGATCGAATAAAATACGAACAATCTTAATTCTTTAATCCTTCATGTTAAATCCTAATAAGTTCAAATGACTTTGAAAAGTAATGAATAAATTTAGCGACAAAAGCGATTTTGTGTTTTTGTAGTCTTTTTTTGAAGGTGTCTATGGTGAGTAATTTGGGCCATCAGCACGAGGGGGCAAACGAAGGATATAATACAAGCAATATCGTAAGCAGAATCGTGAAAATTAATTTGATACAATTTACAACAAGTTTATACTGATACACGCACTGTACACGGACAAGATATGAGAGCTGGTCTGACCAAAGTACAGAACAATATTATGGTCAGGTAGGTGGGTATCTTCCCATTATCACTACTTTAAACAATTGATCAACTTTGAACGATAATGCACGGAACAGTCATGAAGCCGAAAGACAGAAATGAAGATATTGCTGAGAAAATAGTTAATCTAATTTTCTGCTCAGATGTATTGAGACTATATGGCTTTTGAAGAGGGTAAAGTTAATGCGGATATGACAGTTATGAAATTTTAGATAAATTGCTGGGACGAAGAAAAAAAGAATTTGGTGACTTGAGATTGAGAAAAAGCGTTTCCGGGCAGTGTGCAATTAACGGTGCAGTTCGTCCAGTTTTGTTGACTTATTTTAAAATGAAATACTTTTATATACAACACATAGAAAGTAATTTGTGTCATTCTCTATTTCTATATTTGCCCGAAAATTGTTTTCTTGATCTTAAATTCAATTGTATTTTTAGCACTGGCACAAAAACATTTTTGCCACGGATAAGGGAGAAATATAGTTTTGCTTGCATTTTATATTTAATTCATAAAAGTTACAATTAGCTGAAAAAATAATTGCAATAGTTACACTATTATCTCTGCGAAACGGTGATAAGATCCTTCTCTCAAATGTTTCAGTGGTGAGAAGAGCTTTAAAAATAACAACATTTTTTTTCATTAATTTTCATCTGTGCTGCAATCCAATCTTCCAAACATATACTACTACCACATAAGTAAAAAAATCAATATGATCAAAAATTGCAAACATTAACATAATTACAATCTACAATTGCATAAATATTTACTACAAATCAAGGCAGTGTGCAGAAAAAAATACAATTTTTATTGTTGACTTTTTATTTTTGATGCTTTTTTTAAAATTTAATAAGGTGAAAATGAAAATTAAGGTGATAATCAAGGTGAAAATGAAAATAAATTTTCCCTCTGAAAAGGAAAAAAAAGGTGGTTTTAAAGGGTGAAAATGAAAATAAATGATCTCCTCTGAAATTTCTGAGAATAGGAGATCATTATATATTGTTACATTCCAAGAATTCTCTGGGCACTATTTGAAAAATTCACATAGAAATTCCTTCATTCACAAAATTTACGCTCATACAATACAACATTCCATTATGCAATAAAAAAAACAATAGGGAGAATCAAAGGGTCTAGAACTGCAGAACAAAACAAACACATCCGCACACCTACTTGGTCGTACTTGCCATCCAATTGTAAACAAAATTGTTTATAAAAACGCAAGCCATTACAAATCATTCATAAAAACTATGTGATGGAAATATGCAACTAAAGAAAACAATAAACATCAACAAATAGCCGAATGCAATAGCAACGTGATTGAAATGTGAACAACCTGATCTGGTTGAAATGTAAACAAACTGATCTAGAAGACAGCGATTTTCGTACGAGTAGCATCTTCCATAAATAATACGGAGGAAAACAGTGAGATCAGTTGAACAGCGAAAGTTACCTTGAAACGATATTAAGATAGTAGTGCCTTGCTTAGTACAGTGAAAGACAGGAGTATTGAGAGCGATATTGTTAGTAAAAAGTATAATTGTGAAGTTGATTTGGAAATAAATAAAGTTAATTTATATGGTAAAATCGCGAGTTTTGTACTTTTGTGAAATCAATTAGAATCTGCGAATCAGCAAGCGTGACAATATTGCTACTGTTTTGCTTTTCCACTTAAAGAACAAATTTAAAAATATGAATTAGGCGTTAACCATCGAGGGCTAACCTTAAGAATCTGCAATTTGGACAGAGGGAAGCTTGAAGTAGTAGCAATGTTGGGCAGGCAGGTTATGAAGTTGGTCAGAAAACAGAAGAATTACACTATATATAACCTAGACCCCCTTGCTAACACTTCAAGCTTCCCTCTGTCCAAATAGCAGATTCTTATTTTCGTTAACGCCTAATTCATATTTTCGATTAAACTAAGAAAGGTCGATAGTCAAGGTAGGGTAGGTAGGTTGATAATCAAAACGATAGTTAAAGGCAGAATAACTTTTCATAATTTTTAAAGGTTTTTTTACCTTGAAAAGTTCGATGAATTCAACAAACATATTCCCAAGGTTTTGCTGAGTATGATATGCAATTAACATATTTTAGTATTCTTTTATTTCAATGGAAAATGAATAGAAGCTATTTGTGTATTTCAAAGTTAAAGATGATCATTAGTACGATCCTATGAATACGGTTAAGGCGAAAGCGTATTTGGGACTTTTATTAGTTCTAATCTATTGAACCACATTAAAATATTCTATAGTTTAACTTCTTACCCTTTCCTTACTTCTGCCAATGAAGAATATTTTATTACTTTTACAATTAAAGTTTGAAAATATAGTAAAATCGAATTACAAAAATTATGCATAAGAGGGATGTGAGTGTATATACAAATAAGAGATAGACGCAGTATTGTAATAAGATCTACCTTAGATTTCCAGGAAACCCTTTTTTTAACATACAAAAAGATTTAGATTGAGGTTAACAATAAGCCCATCAATAACAATCAAAAATTGGGAATCTATTCAACTTGATTGGTGATTGCCAATTTTCAAAACGGTGAGACATGTGGCTTTCGAATACGTGCCTTGCTGAGATAGCGTGCCCTCCGTAGACGTTAGATAATTTTACCGAAATGCTTCTGACATATTAACCTAAATCATTTCTTGCTAGTTTACTAGCTGTGGTGATAGCTGTATATGCAATTCTTATAGCATGTATACGCCAGTTGTCATATGTATGTAGGGTATTTTTATGTAGGGTATTTTTATTTATAAGTGAATCCGATTATACTTTGTATATGAAACATTCTCAATTTATATGTATATATGTATAAATTTGTATGTTGGTTCTTAAGCTACAGCAAACCTTGTACTATTCGATGCGAACCATTATTTAGAATCCACCGAATTTTGTATGTTCTTCTTTACATGCAATATATTACCTGATTCTATGATTGATGGGCAAATAAACTAATATTGGGTCAGGCTGCTACAGGAAGAAGGAACGATAGAAACCCTATGTCGAGAAAATTTAAAATTGTAATAAGTATTTTTGTTAATTTAAAGTTATGTGCCGACGGCTTTTGTTGCTTCTTTACAACAAACATCAAAAGCCATATAAATGTTATACATATTCTTAACAAGGTGAACTAAACAGAACACCAATTGAATATCAAACTAATATTCCTCCAAACCAAACCAAACATCCCTCCAAACGCATAACCTTCACTCCAATTGTCTGAAGAGTCTCTACTCTATCCATAGGAGGGACTCTCCAAATTCTCAGCTACGAGATTGGTTCACTTTGTAAATTGAGTTTTATACTTTGCAATTGATTTTTCTGCAACGCCTCGTATTTGAGATGAAAAGTTTCATCTCACAGTTAGATTCAAGCTCAAAGTCCAATTTGAAATGTTAACTGAAAAACGAGTGTTTAGAAACTACTATTCACCGCGAGGCGTCACTTCTGTTCTCAAAATTTGAAGCGAATATGCGAATTGGTCGAAGCGAAGAGAACTAACAAAAATATGGTCGATCAGCGGCCGATTTAGACAGGAGGTACTTTGTTGTAAATATTTTGTGTGTCGTGATTCGAAGCCGGAAACTTTATTATATGTGAGTTGGCTGTAGCGCGAGTGGATTTCATTTCGAGAGCAGTTTGCAAAATGGTACGTCAAAGGTTTGCGGAGATTTTAATTCAGAACAACAAGAGGTGACGGCCGCTGGCCATCCGAATGCAATTTGGCCGCGAAGTGGCGAATGAAAACAATGCACTGTATCTGTCAATGGCCGGGTAAATTGTTAAATACCGGGTTTTCGTTGGTAAAAAGTATTTTCAAACTATGATCTGTGTACTTACGCCGGCAGTTAAGAGCCTATAAAGTGGCCAGCGGGCAATTGCAACCATTGCGTGCTTGGTAAAATTCATGAACGCATTCGGTGTCGTGATTTCAATTGAAATGCTCTTCCTGAAAAAAGTCTTAGTGGTCCTTGTTTCACTACCCGCTTTGTAAATGACTGCATTTAAAAGGAAGAAAGAGGAAAGGCGAAAATATCTAGTCGTTTATTAAAATATGTAATTTATAACCTCAATTCGGAAGTTGTAGCTCCCAATGACCGGGCATATTTATTTCTGGATTAAAAGTTAGCATTGGATTTCAGTATAATGTTTAATGAGTAAATTTCATGCAAATAATGAATACGGACGTATTGGAGTAGATATGATTCCAGTTTAAGCATTTCCTAAAAATAGTAAGAATTTATTTCCGATGGCACTGACAGCCAGCTATGAACTTTCAGTCTTCAGAATTTTCAAGCATTTTCAATTGCAGATATGAAATTGAATTTTATTCATTTTCCCGTTTGTCGGTTAACTACTTCTGTATGGTTGTTGCATCTAAACACGAATAAAAGTGCTCGTTCAATTCTATTTCCGTTCTGCGCCACTTTATTTTTTAGTCCTCTAAGTCCCTAAACAAAAAGGAAAGAAAATATATCGCCTGAGTTCGTCGTAAAAATACTAGTTGCTTGTAAGATAGTTAGTTTTGAGGTTTTAGTTTTGATTCTGCTAATAGAATAGCATTTTTACATACATACTTACTCTATGAATAATTCACACCAATGATTCCCCTTTGTGTAGAGCCGTTCATGATTCATCTTTAAATATCCAATCGGATTTAACGAGGACAGTAATATAAAATAGTTTCCGTTGTAATATTTAGTGCACTTTCATTAAAACAAAGTCACTAATAATATATTACCAGCGGCAAACTTTTTTGCTACGTAACTTAGTTTCGGACAAATATATGAGGACTAGGAAGCCCATGATCTTGTGTAGAAGCAGCTTCGACTTGGAGAGTCTTGAGTAGAATAGTTATGATAGACTGAAGAAGGCTTTGTTGGCTATCGCCATGTGCGGATTTCTTCGTTGGTGTGATTTACGATCTGTTCAATGTGTTATATTAATAAACTTCACAAGTCGAGAGTTCTGCTAAGTACTTTATTTCCAGATCTCAATTCTTGCTTTCTAACTTACACTAACACTTATAGATAACTTACTTAGGGGAGAGAGAGAGAGTTACAATACTACAACACCTCTGCTCTTAAGTTTTTAATGTACTTGTCCATATAATCCAGGGAAATTTAACATGGTGCTTCGGGAAAATTAGGGTAAAGCTGAATTTTGGTGTGAATTAATGCTGACGTGCTGAACAAAATACTTTGATTTGGTTACTAGTTTGCTCAAGTATAAGAGCGATCTCGGTAGCCTTGGTGAGGGTAATGTTCCCCTCCTGCATTATTGTTGTCTTGGTTTAGACCCCAAATGAAGATGTCTTTGACTAGTCAAAATGCAAACCGCCTAATTCACATGACGAACTTAAGTTTTTGAGCTCCGTTATGAACTCCGTTATTGTTTCATGTGGAAGTTGTTTTCTTGAAAAGAATTTGTGGCGTTCCATTGCCAAGTTCTTCTTTGGAGAACCATATGCCTCAAACTTATCAATAATCCTATAATATTTGACCTTATCGAATTCCTCACCAAAGGAGTTGAAAATAGGAAGAGCCGCTGGACCAAGTAAATGCAGAAATACTGCCACCTTCTTTGCATCGAGTTCCACTTCTAAGTCTGTCGCCCTTAAATATATCCTGAATTGTTGCTTCCAATATTTTGTAGCGATTAAAAGATGGGATGTGGCCTTAGCACAACCTAGAACCAGACCGAAGTCCAGAACCAAGAGTGCTAAGGTCCGAAAGTGGAAATGGCTGCTGCCATTCAAGAGGCAAAACAAAAAAAGAATTGCCCCGAGAGCAGGGTGCCCTAGAAATGGCCGTGAAGGCCCCTCGTCCGCATTAGCGGAGCACCCTTTAACCAACCCCGACGGATGCTGAGGTGCCGCTTTGCTAGCTCGCTGC
This sequence comes from Nemotelus pantherinus, assembly GCA_963978885.1. NCBI lineage: Eukaryota > Metazoa > Arthropoda > Insecta > Diptera > Stratiomyidae > Nemotelus > Nemotelus pantherinus. Next base: position 71,739,127 of record OZ022265.1, on the reverse strand, counting down.
GGCTGGGGTGGGTTCTTGAAAAATGGAGTTGGTTTGCTCTCAAGAAACGGGATGCTACGTATATTCATCCGTCATGAATCGTAGCCGCAAACTGGTATGTAAAATACCCAGGGACCAAAAAGGGGGCATCGTTCCGTAAAGGAAACCACCCAGGCTCTGCAACATGGGCTGACTAAGCAGACCCAGTGCTCGTGACAACGCACGGAGCCAAAAATTGAAAAATCTAAAAACGGGAAAAATAGGAAAAAAGGCTACCTCTCTTTACAAGGAACCCGGGTGAGGCAGACAGCCCCGGGCCCCCGATGGTAGTGGAGCCCTGACCCCGATGGTCTGGGGTCCTCCACCCTCTGATACTGGCCATATATCAAAATTCAAAATTCCAAAAAAAATCTAATCAAAAAAAATACAGAAACTAATAATGTTTGGCCAGTATCCCTCCCTTTTATAGAAAGCTGAAAGAAATTCACAAAAAAACTATTTAATCATCGTTATTTGTAGGCCAGCCAGGCCATGCGCGGACCCTGAAAAGGGAAAAGAACTTCTCGGGCTTTCGCCCAATAAGAAGACCGCGTGTTAAATTCAATATTGCATTATTATTATTATTTCTTCGTCCATTGACAAGTTTAGCAAATTACAATGCATTAATATTTCTATAATATTATAGCTTCCCACACTTTACCGTAAGGATTATGGTACTGTCGACAACTTAATAAAGGTAGTATGTACCTCTTATGAAATGATTTAGTACTTCATGTAATTATTTAAATAGTGAACGTTTGTGTTTTTACATAACTATTAATCAAAATTATATTTTCTGTTAGTTTAAAGAAAGAGTATGTACCAGAGGTTCTGAAAGGCTTTGAATGCTTTCTATAAGAGCTCTAGGTAGTCTCGATATAGTATATTTTAATCTTGCATTGTAATATTACATTATTTGTATGCATGTCTTGTTTCGGTTACGAAATTAGAAATCATTCAAACTTTCTCACTATACCTCACATCACACAATCAAACGTTCTCAATATATTTCCCATCACACAATCTGACGTTCTCACTATATCTCACTTCACACAATCTAATTTCTAATCGAAATAAGATATTCGAATTGAAATCGTCGCTTCTTGCACTATTCTTGCAATTTCGAAGAAACAAGGTACTTAAAGTAATAACTCGAAATTTTCTCTTAATTTTAGTGAATTTTGATTAAGGGTGACTTTAAATTGATACGAGCTTCTGCGAAAAGTTTGATTCAAAATTACCTAGAGTTTAAACTTAAGTTTCAATCGCAATTCCATAATTTCCTACAATTTCTTAACGGAAATAGTCATATCATATTTCTCAAGTCTTCTTATACTCTTCTGCTTTTCAATTCTCTTGTATTGTATTATTTTTTTTTTTTGTGACTACCTTGATATATATATTTGGTCATTCAGACTGTGAATGATTGAATGTATTATATAGATCAATAAGCCAATGATAATGAATCCTTGGCATATGGAAACAATCTTTAATTAAGATTTTCGGGAATTTTCTCTTTAAGCGCTCATAAAACATACTATTTCGATTAGTGGGTGCTCTATTTATAAAATTTACAGTACTATGTGAAACAAAAAATATAATCACAAATTAAATGCTTTAGTGCTTTCCAAAAATCTCGTAATGATCAGTAGTTGTGATTTAATAGCTGGTTTTTCTTTCATATTTTCATAATACGAATAGGATAATAAGAAGAAACAATGGACTCTATTCGTATACATGTGAAGATAATAGATAGTCCGTTAGCCAATTGAATTATGAACTATTATCAGCAGTACCTCAAATGTTTTTTTCTTGCTTTAAATATTCTCCAACGTGCATGTTTATGTAGTATAAGATTACCAGGGGGTATACCGTAGTATCCGGATCGGAACCGCCTCCCTAGTTTATGGGTTGCAGATGAGCAGCCGCAGCGTCGTGTGTTGGCATCATCTACCTTGCCAGCGATTGGTTGCTATAAACAGTCCAGCGATGCTCATGTCAGGATACAAGCATCATGACTAGGCCTTTTGATGACAACCGTTAGGCGGGTCCAAAGAGAGACGCTGGTCGAAAACAGCAAAAGAAAATCGTTTTTTTTTTTTGTGCATCTTACCATTTACAATCCGTCAAATTTTCTCTGTCAAATGGAAACACTCTGTGATGGCGGATCCAACCAATCGTCCAAATATTCTGCTTCATCTAACGGGACCCATTCGATTCCAGCCACCGAACGGTTCTGATCTAAAGGAGACTTTCTTTGTTTTTCCCAGCAGAAAGTTATCTGTCCCTTTCCGAAGTACCGAACATGTAATTATTCTTCATTTATTCTTCATTTCCCTACGAATTGCACACGGATCGTAAGAACCGAATTCGGCACAACCTTAATATGCATTCCTTGTTGGATGCTGAATCTTTATCGTTGCAAAACACTCAACTGCACTGAATGAATTCGGAATACACAGTTTTGACAGGTACGCCACGAAGTAAATTATCACTAGGACGGCGTTTTGTTTCTGCTTGTTGTCAAATATGCAATTATTTTATGGTATGAAGGCGAACGCATAATATACCGAACACTCATGATTATCAGCAATCACCCAAATTTGTTATTACAACCTTCGCGATCCGGCAGCCGGCACTATTTAGGGGCGATAACACTGTACGCGAATTATTTTGTAAATGTAGTTGGTTTAAATATTTTGTTGAAACAGCGCCCGTGGGATTTATTAAGGGAAAATGATAATTGATCAGAATGTGGCAATAAGAAATCTTCTGAATTTTTCCCTTTTAGTACGTCGAGTTCACATTCACAGGGCCACTGACCGGAAGGCAGACACGAACAGCTCGAGAATAATAGCCGGCGTACGAAAGCCATGTGCGAAAACACTTTACTTAGCGGCACTGTGGTTGCGCAAAACACTCATGGCAGCCTCCGCGGGATTTCGCATTTTTTGTTTTTTTGTTTTTTTGAACCACCAACTAAACCTAATCCACACTTTCCGCAGACTTGTACATAGCCGACGCAAACTCTCGCCATTAAGTAATTTGCAATTGCAACCCAAAATAAAATATTTGTACAGTCATCGCAAATTCGGTTGCGGTATATACAGTCTTCCATCAGCAAAACTATTCATTGTGGGACTCGCGGACAGATTTATATGTACATACGAGCGAGTTTTGAACTCCTATCTTCAGTTCGACACTGCCAGCACGGAATCGCGACACAGTGCAGTCACAAAACGAAAGTTTAAATACCTCAAAAATTGCGCAGTCGAAACACAATATTGCTTTCTGCACACAGAAAATCTTTATTGAAAAAGAAAAAAGTCGCCGGAAAACTTAAGAGTGCGCGACTCAACTCCCGCCTGGCCTCGGCCATGAATCCAATCCGACTGTCACGAGCTTATCAGCTCCAGCTCGCAGCCCGCTTACACAGCAAGAAGAAATTCCGTTAGGAATTTCGTTGCTGTGCGAAAACAAAAATAAGGTCACCCAGGGGACTTGCGGGACTTATTTTTGTGCACTTGAAATGCGTTTCGATTTAAAAAATGTGGTAGCGTCTCCGATCCATACAGGGTGGGCCGGAGATATGTGACCAGCAATTTTTAAATAAAGAAAATTTAAAAATTACTGGATGCTACAACACAGATCTTTCCACAAGGGCAAGTGCGTGGAAAGAGCTGAAGGATGGATGTAATATGTGAAAGACAATGACGTGAACAGGTGATCATGTCTTTTACTATCCAATCTTTTTAGATTTATTGCGTGAACTAGTGAGCAAATAAAAGGGGTAAATGTAATTGAAGGGAATTTCGTGAACACGTATGCTAAGTTAATGACGAAAGTATCTTTGATAGAGGAAATGGTGAACCAGGTGAACATCTCTAGATACTTTCTAATTGGGGCAGGAGTGACACCTGAAATAGGCGCAAATGGACGATCTCCAAATAAAATTTGGAAACAGATCGTGAACTGGTGAACTAGTGGGTATATCACTTAGTGATGTCTTTCGCGTGAAAGACGCCCACTGATCGTCCATTTTGATCGGCCAGCTGGTAGTAAGCACCGCCGATCTTCTTAATTACCTTACTAGGTAAGAACTTCCGGTCCAGCTTTGCATTGTAGTGCGCGGCTGCGTCACTTTGCCGGAAGTTGCGCCTGTAGACCACTTCGCCAGGCTGGTATGAAACCAACCTGGAACGAAGGTTATAGGCCTTGGCATTGCGAGACTGGGCTTTGGTGGTGAGGTCGCGGATGGTCTGGCGTAGAAGAGCCAGGTGGTCAGGAGGTGGCAGAGTGGTCTCGGGGTCATCCAGAAGATGGAGTTGCCGCAAAAGTTGGTAAGTGCGGCCATGGGTGACCATAGGTTGCCCGAAGACTGCCTGATAGGGCGAAGTTCCTATGGTTGCGTGAGGTGCTGAACGCAGCGCGCAGGTTATTTCTGAGAGTTTGCCGTCCCATTCCTTTTGAGCAGGGTCAATATAAGATCGAATTGCTGCCAGTATGGAACGGTTAAGACGTTCCGAGGCGTTGGCTTGAGGGGAATACACGGCGGTGAAGGTATGCCCGATACCGAATTCCTGTAGAAAGGTTTGAAAGATGGATGACCGAAATTGTACACCATTATCTGTTACGACACTCTCCGGGACTCCAACAAGGTGAAATACCCTTTTCCTCAGAATGTCAATAACTGCTTTCGCAGTGAATTTACGAAGCGGCTCAACGAAGGGGAATCGCGAAAGATGGTCCAAGACGATGAGCGCTCCAATGTTGCCAGACTTGGACCTAGGGTAGGGGCCGATAATGTCGATGTACAAGCGCTGGAATATGCGCTCGGGAACGGACTGCAGCGTCATTGGTGGACGAAGGGTGTGTGAAGGGGCTTTGGTGGTTTTGCATGTAAGGCATGATCCCACATATTCACGCACTTGAGCGGCCATTCGTGGCCAGAAAAACCATTGCCGTAATCGGCCGAGGGTTTTGGCCACGCCACCATGCGCACTCAAGGGTGGGTCATGAGCTCCCTTCACTAATTCTGCCGTCATTTCTGACGGCACCCACAACTTCCAGGCCAACTGGTCTTGAAGTCCGTTTCCGGTCGCATACTCAGTCCGCTTGTACACGAACCCGTCTACAACTTTTAGGTCCGGCAGTTGGTCTTGTTCTGCCTGGACTTAAGCCGCCAGCTCCGTATAGGAGGCACTTTTGAAGTGGGGCGACTCTAAGTCTAGCTCCATTGGAGTCTCCTCGCCTTCTGCCGGCATCAACGCCTCGGCAGAGAACATGCGCGACAAGGAGTCCGGCACTACGTTTTGGCTTCCCTTTTGGTGGACAATTTTGAAGTTGAAACCTTGAAGTTTCAAGGCCCACCGGGCTAATCGTCCATTAAGGTCTGGTTGGTTCATTAGCCATTTTAGGGAAGCATGGTCGGTCACGATTTCAAATTCGTGACCTTCCACGTAGGCACGGAACTTCTTGATTGCCAACACCGCTGCCAGACATTCTTGCTCAGTGACGGTGTAGTTTCGCTGAGCGGGATTCAGTTTGTGGGACATATAGGCGATGGGGGCTTCAGCTCCGTCTTCTGTGCGTTGCACCAGCACGGCACCGACTCCATGTTGACTCGCGTCACATTGGATGGAGAAGGGCTTGTTAAAATCTGGGCTGTGCAGCACTGGGGCTGAAGCAAGGCTGTGTTTCAATTGCTTGAAAGCATTTAGCCTCTCATCGGTCCACACAAACTGACTCCGCTTAGAAAGCATGTCTGTCAGTGGCGTTGACAATGACGCATATTCTCTGACGAAGCGCCGATACCAACCGCAGATTCCTAGAAATCTTCGGAGTTGCTTCGTGGTAGAGGGAAGGGGGAAATCCATGATAGATTTCACCTTGTCAGGATCGGTCTGGATAGTGCCCCCACCAACAATGTGGCCAAGGTACTTGAGATCTCGCAAGAGGAACTTACTCTTTTCCACATTGATGGTGAGGCCAGCTTGTCTCAAATGGAAGGCGACCTGATGAAGTACCTGAAGGTGCGCGTCGAACTCGTCTGTGATCACCAACAGGTCGTCGAGGTACACAAATACCTGGTGCTTGAGTTGGGGCGGAATAACCTTATCCATCAGTCGCGACATCGTTTGGGGTGCATTACACAACCCAAACGGCATCACGACAAAATGGTAAAGGGGTCGACCGGGCACAGTGAAGGCTGTCTTCTCTTTCGACTTCTCCTCTAAAGGTATTTGCCAGAAGGCATCCTTTAAATCAAGGCTGGAGATGAAATTTGCCTTAGGGAGTCTGCTGAGAATTCCATCAATCAGCGGCAAAGGATAGGCATCCCTCACTGTGACCGAATTAACCTTCCGGGCATCCAGGCATAGGCGTACTTTCGAGGGCTTTACCACCAACGTTACCGGCGAAGACCATGCACTCTTCGACTCTTCGATTGCGCCCAACGCTAACATCCGGTCAATTTCCTGATATAGGAGCTTTTCGACAGCTGGTGACACAGAGAAATGTCTCTGTTTTATGGGTTTCTGGTCACCAGTGTCGATTTCATGACGGATGAGCGTAGTCTTTCCCAAGCCCTCAACAACAAACGAAGGAAAGCAAGCAATCGCAGACCGAAGTCTGCGATGCTGCTCCTGTGTGAGAGGGTGGGCGCAATCGTCGAGTGCGTCGAGGCTGTTGGTGGTGTCGACCTGTGGTGGTGGCGCAAACAGGTCTGTGGCCAGGGCGAAAAGACGGACGAAGTCCACTCCCAGATAGAGATTCTGACTGAGAGTGGGTATTATCCACAGCGTCAACGTCTTGGTGAGCCCCCGGAACGTAATGTCGGCTGATACTCGGCCTACGGCTTGATGTTGTGTGCCGTCAGCTGTTTTCAACCCGAGAGAAGCTCTTTTCCAGGGAAAAGCGTTCCTCTCGAGGAATGAGCGGGCTAGATCAGCCGCCATCACGCTCACGTTGGCCCCCGTGTCGATCAAACCCGATGTTAGTTGGCCGAACAACAGAACCTGAGCGTACGGTCGAACGTCACCTGGAGGCACGTTCAACAGAGTCGCACAATCCAATTGATAACGCCAACGACGGAACTGAGCGTAAAAACGCCTCATTCTCAACGTTGAGCGTTTAGGTGTACTAGAAGGTTGTCTAATGGTGTAAATTTCGGAATTAAAAATTCGGTTTCGGACCGCCGTATATTTCCGCCATCTTAAGTGATATGGCAGAAAAGCCAAAGGTGTAGGAGGCTCTGCCTGTAAGAGTGGGATCGATAAGGTAGTGGAGTCCCCACTCGGCTGTAAACTATCATCATTGGTGGTTGGGTCCAAGGAATTTGGAGACAGATCATCAGTCCTGTCTACCTGCTGGAACGGGGTGGAGCTTGTTTGCCCTGCGGGAGGCGTGAGATCTTGTTCCGCGCTCCCTGCGGTGAGTTTTTTGTTTGGCAGTTTACACAATTCGGCTTATATGTGTCTGCCTTTCCGCAGCCATAACAGAATATTGTTCTGGGCTCCAAACAATCGTCGAAACGGTGTCCCACTTGCTTGCAGTTCCAGCAAGTAGGCAGGACCGTGACTGCCTCCACTCCATGTTCATCGGTTGAATCCTCGTATTGGACCAGCGGGTACTCATCACGTAGTTCTTCTGTAGCGTGTCTCCATTGGGAGGATCGGCGTCGACCTCCAAGCTCCACTTCAAAGTTCTCCGCACGGATGACGGCCTGGCGGAGCAGACGAACAGAGGGAAGGTGTATTTGTAGCAGACCACGACGGATTTCTGGCAATAAATTGCGTCTGAGAATGTCAGCTAAATCCGCGTCGGCAATAGGGCGCTGTAGCCGGTCAACAATCTTGTAGACGTCCGCACTAAAATCGTCGAATGTTTCTTGGGGTCGCTGTTTCCTTCCTCGTATCTGCTCCATCAGGTCGGCATCCGTGAAGCGATCAGCGAAATGATCGCTCAGGGCCGACTCCAAATCCCTCCAACTGAAGTCACGTCTTGAATTGTAAAACCGCCAATACCAATCAGCGGCAGGTCCAATCAAAAGTAGGTGCATATGCTGGCATAGAACATTAAAATTTCCGCCCAAGGTATTTCTAGTAAGAGCTGCTACCCTGTTGATGAAAACTTCTACTGGCACAGTAGACTCACGACCAGAGAATTTTAGGCCCCACCCACCAATAATGCTAGCCACCTTATCGTGGTGGAACTGGACATTATTACCACGAGGGGTGCGAGGTGAGTAGGATCGCGGCACTGGTACAAAGGATTGTGCGCGAGGGTTAAGTCTTGGCGACTCTACATTCCCAGTCCGGGACGGAAGGTCTAATTGGGCCATGCGCTCCAGCATCACACGCATGCCGTTCTGCAATTCGTTAATCTGTTGTTGAAGTCCGCTTAAATCCTGGGGCACTATAGAGCGCGCTCCTGCGGCTTCTGACGTCACATCTGATATTGGGGACGCTTTTGATGACGGGCCAGGTGGCTGAACTAAACCTTCCGCCCCCGACTCGGCCTGCAAATCGAAGTCCCTGATTTCTAAATCATCATTTCTCATGCCTCGGGTTCTTACTCCCGGCCGTTGTGTTTTGGGCCGAGCCCCTCGTGGCATAGATGCTGCAGCAGTGGGGGCCTGTCTGGCTCCTAAGGGGAGACTCAGTGGTCCACGGCACAGCGGGCAATCTGTATGATTCCGAAGCCATTGCTCCAGGCACGTTTCATGAAATGTATGACCACATTTTGTGGTGTACGTAACCTGGGCAGCAGCGAATGACTGCTGGCATATGGAGCACTGAGCCTCCACTGTGGTGCCAGACAGGTCCTCACTACTGTGATGCAATGGCATTGTCTAATCTGTGAAAATAATTGACAAGTGATGAAAATTCAAAGAAAATGCACGATACTCGTGACTAACGAATTAATTCGCTTAATCTAAAGTTGGTTGGCGGGGAATTCAGTCCGCAACCAAATGCACAAAAAAATTTGTCTAATTTTTTCAAAGAATCTTAACAACTAATAGGCCAAAGTGCCAAATTCAAAATAAGTGGATGCACACCAGTGGTGTGACTAACTCTTCAATGAGTCTTAATAACTAATAGGGCAAAAATGCCAAAAATTCAAAAATATATATAAAATATATATATAAGTGGGTGCACACCAGTGGTGTGACTAACTCTTCAATGAATCTTAATAAAGATCTTAAAGCCAAGTGGCTAGAATTCGAATGAGAAAAAGAAAAAAATATAAATTCCAAAAAAAAAGTTTTAAACTTTCCAAGATAGGATCAAAATTTAATTTTCAAGAAATGGCCTTCTTACTAGACGGAACCCGATCCGTTCCTCTCCAATTCAGGTCCGCTGGCTGGCTGGCTTTTGATTTCAAAAATTGCAGGAAATTGAAATTTTAATTACGAAATGTTTAAGTAGGAGAAGTGTTTACGTATGAAAAATGTTTTGGTGAGAAAAAAATGTTCAAGTGTGAAAAGTGTTTAAGTGTGATAAGTATTTAAGTTCAGTAATTTAATTGGGTCGATTCCAAAAGGGAATCTCCCAGTATGGGGGGACTGTACTCTCACCCGAAATTCCTCGAAAAGAGAGGAGCAAGGGACCAAAAACAACTATGTTGCTGCTTGACTCAACTCCAGCAAATGGTTCAAGTTTGGCCAAGCTGCAGGGACGTGTAGGCGGCGCCACGCCAACCCCACGTAATCCACTACAGCCTGAACCAAACCCAGGCCAAGAGCCGAAGCTGGGTCAAGACAACAAGGATATACAAATTTGGGACAGCTTCCCAACATAAAGTGGGGCAGGGGCCCTTCGGTTGACCGGGACAGGAGCGGCGGTAAACCACCACAACCTGTTATCCGCGGCCAACCTCCAGGTTGCACCCAGAGTCAAAAAACTCCAAAAGACAACACAACAGGAAGCTGCCCAAGAGGTAAACTAACTAGGAATTGAATTTAACCGGATAGGACTGGGAAGGATGTTTGCGGCTAGTAAGGAAAGAGCGAGCGATGCAGGTCTTAATTCAAGGGGTTTGTTCTCTCGAACGAAGTATATCGAATCGCAAAGGAGGCGATTCTAAGACCTGCTAGTGAGAATGGAATTATTAGGATTTAAAGACGTGAAGTCTTAAAGGGAGTATGAGTCGAAACTCATAAGTATTTTCTCACTTTGGTGGGTCACCCAAAAACGAGTTTCGGGCCCCACGTTGGGCGCCATTTGTAGCGGTTATAAAGATGAGAGTGGCCTTAGCACAACTTAGAACCAGACCGAAGTCCAGAACCAAGAGTGCTAAGGTCAAACAGTGGGAATGGCTAATGCCATTCAAGAGGCAAAACAAAAAAAGAATTGCCCCGAGAGCAGGGTGCCCTAGAAATGGCCGTGAAGGCCCCTCGTCCGCATTAGCGGAGCACCCTTTAACCAACCCCGACGGATGCTGGGGTGCCGCTTTGCTAGCTCGCTGCGGCTGGGGTGGGTTCTTGAAAAATGGAGTTGGTTTGCTCTCAAGAAACGGGATGCTACGTATATTCATCCGTCATGAATCGTAGCCGCAAACTGGTATGTAAAATACCCAGGGACCAAAAAGGGGGCATCGTTCCGTAAAGGAAACCACCCAGGCTCTGCAACATGGGCTGACTAAGCAGACCCAGTGCTCGTGACAACGCACGGAGCCAAAAATTGAAAAATCTAAAAACGGGAAAAATAGGAAAAAAGGCTACCTCTCTTTACAAGGAACCCGGGTGAGGCAGACAGCCCCGGGCCCCCGATGGTAGTGGAGCCCTGACCCCGATGGTCTGGGGTCCTCCACCCTCTGATACTGGCCATATATCAAAATTCAAAATTCCAAAAAAAATCTAATCAAAAAAAATACAGAAACTAATAATGTTTGGCCAGTATCCCTCCCTTTTATAGAAAGCTGAAAGAAATTCACAAAAAAACTATTTAATCATCGTTATTTGTAGGCCAGCCAGGCCATGCGCGGACCCTGAAAAGGGAAAAGAACTTCTCGGGCTTTCGCCCAACAAGAAGACCGCGTGTTAAATTCAATATTGCATTATTATTATTATTTCTTCGTCCATTGACAAGTTTAGCAAATTACAATGCATTAATATTTCTATAATATTATAGCTTCCCACACTTTACCGTAAGGATTATGGTACTGTCGACAACTTAATAAAGGTAGTATGTACCTCTTATGAAATGATTTAGTACTTCATGTAATTATTTAAATAGTGAACGTTTGTGTTTTTACATAACTATTAATCAAAATTATATTTTCTGTTAGTTTAAAGAAAGAGTATGTACCAGAGGTTCTGAAAGGCTTTGAATGCTTTCTATAAGAGCTCTAGGTAGTCTCGATATAGTATATTTTAATCTTGCATTGTAATATTACATTATTTGTATGCATGTCTTGTTTCGGTTACGAAATTAGAAATCATTCAAACTTTCTCACTATACCTCACATCACACAATCAAACGTTCTCAATATATTTCCCATCACACAATCTGACGTTCTCACTATATCTCACTTCACACAATCTAATTTCTAATCGAAATAAGATATTCGAATTGAAATCGTCGCTTCTTGCACTATTCTTGCAATTTCGAAGAAACAAGGTACTTAAAGTAATAACTCGAAATTTTCTCTTAATTTTAGTGAATTTTGATTAAGGGTGACTTTAAATTGATACGAGCTTCTGCGAAAAGTTTTATTTAAAATTACCTAGAGTTTAAACTTAAGTTTCAATCGCAATTCCATAATTTCCTACAATTTCTTAACGGAAATAGTCATATCATATTTCTCAAGTCTTCTTATACTCTTCTGCTTTTCAATTCTCTTGTATTGTATTATTTTTTTTTTTGTGACTACCTTGATATATATATTTGGTCATTCAGACTGTGAATGATTGAATGTATTATATAGATCAATAAGCCAATGATAATGAATCCTTGGCATATGGAAACAATCTTTAATTAAGATTTTCGTGAATTTTCGTGATTTTCAGCTTTCTATAAAAGGGAGGGATACTGGCCAAACATTATTAGTTTCTGTATTTTTTTTGATTAGATTTTTTGGAATTTTGAATTTTGATATATGGCCAGTATCAGAGGGTGGAGGACCCCAGACCATCGGGGTCAGGGCTCCACTACCATCGGGGGCCCGGGGCTGTCTGCCTCACCCGGGTTCCTTGTAAAGAGAGGTAGCCTTTTTCCTATTTTCCCGTTTTAGATTTTCAATGTTCTGGCTCCGTGCGTTGTCACGAGCACTGGGTCTGCTTAGTCAGCCCATGTTGCAGAGCCTGGGTGGTTTCCTGTACGGAGCTATGCCCCCTTTTGGTCCCTGGGTATTTTACATACCAGTTTGCGGCTACGAAATTCATGACGGATGAATACTACGTAGCTTCCCGTTTTCTTTGAGAGCAAACCATCCCCATTTTTTTATGAACCCACCCCAGCCGCAGCGAGCTAGCAAAGCGGCACCCCAGCATCCGTCGGGGTTGGTTAAAGGGTGCTCCGCTAATGCGGACAAGGGGCCTTCACGGCCATTTCTAGGGCACCCTGCTCTCGGGGCAATTCTTTTTTTTTTTGTTTTGCCTCTTGAATGGCATCAGCTATTCCACTTTTTGACCTTAGCACTCTTGGTTCTGGACTTCGGTCTGGTTCTAAGTTGTGCTAGGGCAACTCCCATCCTCAATTTCGCTACAATTTCCAATGGTCTGCTAGATTAGTCTGTCGACTAAAATCCAACGATGTGGTTCCTAGGAATGTCGTTTGGAGTTCCATAGTGATATCACTAGGTTCCCAAATGTTCTGTTTCACTTATTATTATTTTTCCTCTCACCACTGTGTTATATTTATAACTCAAAAGATACGTTTTTTCGTTTTTACCTACTACGCCATGTTATATTAAGGCTTACTTTATTTCCAGATCTCAATACTTACTTTCTAACTTACACTAACCCTTATAAATAACTTACTTAAGAGAGAGAGAGAGCGAGAGAGAGAAAGAGAGAGAGGGAAAGAGAGAAAGAGAGAGAGGGAAAGAGAGAAAGAGAGAGAGGGAAAGAGAGAAAGAGAGAGAGAGTTACAATACTACAACACAATGTTAATGAAGAAATCTTCAAAGGTTAGTTCGTTTCGGCACCTGATGCCAACGCGTCAGCATAAACCTATAGAGGATGTTACCTCAATGAGGAAGATACACCTCATGCTCATCTGAGTATCTTGAATCACTTTCCAATGCCACGTTGTAGAGGACGCGAGGAAGAGCGTTTCTTTATCGCAAACAGTAGATCATGTTAAATGGCGAAATAAGGATTCAGTTAGCTTGATCTGGCTTTGATCCGCTTTCGCTTTGCTTTCTCAACTGCCAATTGAACAGCCGCAAACTACTTGTTTTGTCGGAAACAATAGCCTAGCAGCAGTTACCGTTGTACATTGAAAGCTAATTAAAGTAGGTACCATTGAGAACAACAATCCTGCCTCAGTTGTTGCTTTCAATGCTGCCTAGTGCCTACCCTAACCAGCTCTTGATCGAAACGAAAAAAAGTACCTAATTTGTGCGGTGACCAAGACGCACAGTAGTACATATGTAGCTCGTTATTGCGACTTCCAATCGCAAAACGAGCACCGTTTACGTTTATTCAATTTGTTTACTCTGGATTTAGGAGTGTGTTTTCGCTAATCAAGTATCTAATGTTTCATTGTGTGTTGCGGAATAGAAGGCGAGCATTCAAGAGTGGCTTTAAAGCTTAAAAAACCGATGCTTCAAGGCGTTGTTGGCTACTTATATGTTGTATAAAATCTGAGCGTGTATGCTGTAGCGGTCCAGGATTTCCATAAAAGAGGTGCAGAGGCCACCGCTCAGCAACTGGACTAGTGGTGTAGTTTTTATAAAGCTGGTCGAATGCGTCCGTATCGCCCTTTTTTGCATTGTAAAAAGTTATTATTTTACAGTTTACCAGATTCTTCATTCCTTTGACCAGTCATGTGTAACGAGGATAAAAGTACCTTAGTTCCCTTGGGGCAATAGGACACTAGGGTCATCAGCGAAACCAAACCTTACTGTGCCAGCAGTAGCTGTTGGCGTACAACATGATAGTATTTCACGCTTGTTCTACCGCAACGTGCCAACCATTTTCGAAGAGTATTAGTGCTTCGTTTGTTGAACGTCACGACACGACTCGGACAATCTATCTGAAATATGGGTTACCAATCATACTCCGGCGCTAAAATGGCCACGAAACTAAAGAAGTTGATCGTCAATAGTAACCTTCTGCAGTTTTCGGTAAATACTTGCTCAAATTCTTTGATGTATGCTAAACCGTGTTGTATTTTGCATTCGTTTCGTGTTTCCTTGTCAAAACGAATATATGCCAAAAGATGCTAAAAGACGACGACGAAGAACTGTGTTTGTTCGGAGCTAATGTTGCGATTCATACATATTCCTCTTTTCTCTGTGAGCAGTCTTGCGCTCAGCTATGAATCTTGGGTACTAAGGCTGTGATTTTGGCTGTGGTTTGCACTAGCTAGTGATTTTCTGAGGTGTAGGTATGTCTCGCGGCACTGGTCGGGATTCCAAGAATATCCATAGTAAAATTAGTGTGTCGGACTATTTTGCTGAAAAGCTTTAAAGATTTGTCGCCTTTGTATACTGTTTCGATCATAAAGTCTTGTGTACCACGTTTCTAATGTACCATGAAATTCGGAAAATTCTCCGCAGTGCGAAATTTTGGCAGGTCAGTAAGTTTTGTTAGTCTTTGTATTTGCAAAACTACCGTATAATAATGCCGGTCTTAATATTTGCTTATAAATTAGTGATCTGTTGGCTTTGCTTAGTCTTCGAGCTTTGATGAGATGGAAGAGTGCTTGAAGGAGTGGAAGAATCACGTGTCATTGGTGTATATTAATAGTATAGCTACGAGCAGTTGTAGTCTGCATTGTATATATTATACAAAAGGGGATAATGGAGAACCTTAGGGAACTTCTTTTGCAATTTGCCGCTCGGATGAGAAGTATTTGTTAACTCTGACGCAGGATTTTTTGCTTTTGAGAAAAGATCCAATAATCGGATAAGAGAGAAGGGTTATCGAATCTCATGCATTTTGGAAATGAGTACTGCATGCCAGACTTTGTCGAAGGTCTTTGCTATGTCGAACATAACTAGCCCTGTTTTTGCTTGCTGGAGTGAAGTGGCTTGCAGCCAAACTGCTCTTCAGAGAGAATGTTGTTCTCAGAGACTTGATTTAAGCGAGAAAGAAGACCAATTTAACTATTGATAACAGGAGGCTAATTGGTCTCCAGTTCTGGGGGAATGTTATGTTTATTATGTTTTGGTAGTTCGATAATAATGGCTGCTTTCCATGCATCTCTTCATTGCAAAGCCATTAGCTTTATGTGCACTTGCATTTTAGGCCCTGTGTATCGCAAATTGGCATTATTGACGTTTTGTTTTTGGTTCTGAGAAATCGAGACAGTCGCCATAGAGTGCTATCTCCAGGCTCGATGCCCTGCTTCTTACACTCCAGCTGCTCATTCTGGTGTTGGGATATCTAACTACGCATGTAATTGGTATACCGGTCTGCTTCCCGCTTTATTCTAGAGTTATCTGTGCCTCTAGCTCTTGGCTGGGATTGATTTCTCCTCCTTATCAGTAGCTTAATCAACTTAGAAAGGTTGTAAGGATTGTGTTATTCTTAGTGATAATTGTGATCGCCTGCTTTTACCTACTTTATGACAATGGTGAAAAAGTCTATTAACTTCTCTATGTTGCTGGCCATTTCGGGTATTTCTGGAGTGACTACTTTGGTCAATACAACTTGGAAACCTTCCCAGTTGATGATTTTCCACTCTTTTACGGCGTCGTCGATGTAGATGTTCTTTATTCTAAAGAAGTCCGGCTTGTGGTCAGATGAGAGCTCGTCGAGGAAGTTGATATGCACATTGAAAGCGTGTGACATCTATATATCTAAGCCGTAGTGAAGCCCAAGTGCGTAGGCTGATTTCTCCTTCTAGTTGTTCTTGCATAAGGACGAAGAACTAGTCTACGTGTTCGGGAGTAGTTACAATTGGTGAGCCTGAGTGCTTAGTTTTTCGCTATGGTGTTGTATACATGTTTGACTGTTGTAGTGATACGAGTTTGTAGTTGTGAAGTTTGATTTTCACTTCTGTGCAAATGTGCAAATGATTTACTCAAGTTCTTTGCGTTGTGTGGGAGTCCCTCATAGCTCACAAGATGTACGCCTCTTTGGCTTTTCTTCCCTTGATTTTTTACAGTCTGAAAAGTGGTGGAGTCCGTCGCCTTTGACGTGACGAGCCTGAGCATGACAACTGCTGGCAGAATGTCTAAACTGCTGGCAGCTGTGCCACTAGAATTATCCGCCTCGCGAATTTTCTGCCTTGACTTTGCACATTAGATGGCAGATGGCCTGCATGTTATATATCTCCTTTTTATTTATTGGAAGGAGATCTTGCAAAAGCTTGACGGACCTGATTTATTGTTGAGGAAGAGTGCTCGGTTGGGGTGAAAGCACTGACGTTCTAAGTTTTCTTTTACTTCCGTTGGCGTGAAACCGTAGAGCCATCGCATTATAACGTTCAGATTTTTCTCTGTGTGGTACTGTATCTTAAGTTCGGAGAAGATCTTGGTGGTTAGAAATGCTTGATGTTTGATTAAAAATGTGTGATTCCCAGATGTACTCTTTTCAACGCCAGTCGAGCCATGGCTATCCATTGGTCCGACTGGTGTAGGATTATTGGAACTGATTCGACTGCTTCCGGCTCAGCATCGTTATTTGTCGCAGATGTTGATTTTGCTTTTGTCGTTTCCTGTTTTTTTGGATGTGCGGGTTTTTGTTTTTGGCTGCGTTGCTTGTTTTGCAGTTTGTCTTTTCGTTATAGGTGTGGATATTTCATGCAGGAGAGAGATGTGAGGGGTATGCTAGATCATCATTTTGTAAATGTTTTCATTTTCGATTTCTTCTGTGTCAGCTTATCCCTCGTGCTTGTTGTTCTTTTCTGTGTGTTCTATGTAATGATAGCTGTCATTTCCTGATGTAGCCACATCGCTTTCAGAAGCGGAGGATGGAGAGACAGACGTGATTTGGGGAAGACTATGCAGTTTGTTTTATTTTTCTTTTGTTAGGGATTTTCATACTAATTTCTTTCTGGGGAAAGGTGTAGTTTTTGGTTCCACCCCTGGAGGGGGTGGGCAACTTTTCGAGGTCATTCGTAAGGGTGCCGATAACGATTCCGTAGCAAAAACCTGGCGGTAACCCCTTAAAAAAGTTACAACCCCTTAAAGTACGGAAATTTGGATTAAAGAGAACATAATTTATGAGTATTATTAGAAATTTTAAACTTACGATTTTGTCAATAACAGAAGGGGTAGGAAACTGTTCAAGGTCATTTGTGAGGTTACCTATAATGATCCTGAAGTCAAAAAACATGGCGGCTACCCCTAAGAAAAATTAAAACCTCTAAAGTATGAAAATTTAAATTAGGGGGAAAAAACAAGAGTATTATAAGAAATTTTAAAATAAAAATTTCGTCACTAATATCGGAGAATAGAAATCGGTCGAGGTCATTTTTAAGACCATTCACGCACACACAAAATCAGTAAGGTTCATCATCATTCAGAGTTCTTCACTAGTAGAACTTTTAGAGTAAACTATAAATTCTCTTTGTGTGAAATCACTTATAACTCTTCAATAGCACAAAGTTATACGTAAACGTAAACAAAGAATGAAGCGTTAAGCTTAATAACTTTTTTTGGGGGTGACCGCCGCGATTTTACACTTGGATGTTGTTAGGGGACCATTCACAGCACCCTCGAACAATTGCCTACCGCCTCCGGGGATGGACCCAAAACTACACTTTTACCTCTTTCTGTGTTGTTTCGTCATTAGTTATTTGAGTAGCTCTTCGTTACATTGCATTAATTTTTTTTCATGTCTCTGTCTTCAACGTCGTTGTTTTGCTGGTTATTTTTGTGTGTCCTCCCGTTGCTGTACTATTTTATTCAGTTGCTGGTTTGGTTATCGATGACATTCTTTGTACTGTTTGTTTTGCTCGAGCTGATCGGGCAGAGTGGTGATCAGTAGACCTTTGTCAGTCTCGCCTATTTTTTCCGTGTTTGTTGAAATTGATTAACTTTGGCGCTGCCTATCGTTTAACAAAACACGCCGCTAGCTCCACAGTCAGAAAGCGATTGTATTTTGTCAATAATTTATTTTAATTAGATGTACCTTTACGTAACGTCGATCTTTTCTGTTTGCTCAAACACTCCTCTGCTTTCTTTATAACTGGTCTTGTCTTTTTTTATGTATTTGCCGCTTCTGTTTTATTTATATATCTGCTGATTCTGAGTGTGTTATTTCGTAAACGAAAATATATAAAAATTGGCGAAACGTGTCGAAAAGATAACATTTTCCTACCTATGAAAACACTGACGCCGTGTGAACGCTGGGTCCTCAATGGCACGGAGTCGACTTGTACCCTGTGTCGCTCACAGGTAGACTGGTTGATCCCGATGCCAACTAGCCTATAAGGCTCTGCTACTATTACCTTGATTTTCTTGGTGAGAGAGCAGAGTCCCGCCTTTAATTCATATAGCAGAAATAAAAAATTGATAACTCAACTGTTTCCTCAAAGCCACAGTCTTCAAAGTGTTCTTGTAGTTTAAGGTGGCTTTGAAGTTGTTGAATAAGCTTGAGTAGCCTAAAGGGTAGAGCACTGGCTTCTTGCGTGTGGAATTCCTGGTTCGAATCCAGGTTCGGACGAGGATCCGCGCACCAAGCTTTGAGTTCACCTAGCTCTGATTAGGTACCTGATTTAAATCAGGAGCAAAGTGAGTCGTAGAACTAATCACTCCACACTCGTATCCACAATGATTAAAGAATTGTAATGCAGCTTTCTACCAGCTTCAACCCCTAGACCCGTACGAGGGTTGTCGTGGGATTGCTTTTGAAGTCGTTGAAAATGTAGAACAGCTCCACGTCCCATTTAAGGCTGCCTAAATTACAAGTGCCATATCTTTAGTTACAATGATGAACTAAGAGAGGTTGTTTCTTGAATGATCAATTTTCGATTTTAAATAGCTTAGATACATTTGTGGTAAATCGTTCGCTTGGACATTGTTTATACACATTGAGCAACAAAACATTTGAAATAGTTCTCAGTATTCATTTTTAAAACAAACTTGAACTTGTGCTATTCATCGGCTTTCAGGTGATTATACTTTATTAACAAGAGTCCGAGCGGCAAAATGTTGGTATTTTAGAAAGACGATTATAACGATTGTCTAACATCCACAATAACAACCTTATCCGTTGAGAAATCTAGACCGAATAATACTCGATAGGCAGCAGTCTTGAAAAATTGTTGGAAGCACTTCAATTAATGCCGTCAAAAAATTACACGCTGACTTTAACATTCGAGGTTAGGAGGTTTGGAGTAACGAATAAAATATCAACCACAACGAATAAAATGTCAATAACTAGGACCGCGTAGAAAACCTAGTCTGATATTTGGTTGACCTGACATCTTTATTGAAATTGTATTGAATCTTTTGTAAGTAGAATGGTAGCACTGTAATTGATGGCCACATACTTATAGGAGCATTGTGCGTCTTCTATTTAGCTTACGAGTAGCTACCAAGCAATTAATTCAATAATGCCAGTAGCTGACAATGGAATAAGATTTATTGTGGCGTTGGAAACTAATAAATAGTACTAAAACAAGAATCTTAACATAACAAAAAACACCGAATATTAGCGTCATATTAACTTCCCAATAAAATCGTATTTTCAAAAAAAAAAACAGCAGCACGAGAATTATTTTTTTGGAAAAGAAATTTAAGACTAATGAAAAAATACGTAACCTTTTAAATATGAAAAGCAAGTGTCTGTGAATATGTTTTGAAATGATCCATCAAAGTAAAAGGCCTTTTATAAGAAATAATAATGATCACACATTTATCTGCCTATATGCATTGCTACAGTGCCATGTGAACTGACTTTGCTGATGTTAGTGGCTGAAAATCGGAGCCCGCCCACAAGCTACCTCTTTTCTCCTTAGGAAGAATGGAATTTTTTTTCAGTTAGAAATAGAAAAAAAGTTGTCAACTGGTTTTATCGACTATAGCCGACACAGGTATCAGTAGTTATCGCCAGACGATCCTCCCGGAACTATAACGAAGTCTTCACCACTAGAAGTCCTTGTTGTGTGTATGGTAGCACAATAAAGGCTTTTTATGGTGCTAAACGTAGGAACGTAGCTTAACCAATCCTAAACTGAACTCTCAGCACCTACGAGAAGTTCAGCAGAGAAGATGAAATAGGCGTAAAATTATACGTTGTACTGTGTACGATTAAACACTAACATACAATTACCTACAATTTCAATGCAACCACCTCTTATATTACACAAAATATTCGATTTGAAAACTCAGCAGTTGTGCGAGTCAATTCAAATTTCTACAATTCAAGGTTAAAAAAAAATAATATTTGCAGGAGATACAACAACTGGAGATCTTATGCAAACAACTATATGAATCTACAGATTCTGTGGTCCGCAGTGAAGCCGAAAAGGCATGTGTGAATTTCTTAAATAGTCCAGACGCACTTCCAAAATGCCAAATGCTTTTAGACCGAGCTGACTCAAGCTACGCGCAAATGTTAGCAGCTACAACATTGACTAAACTTATACCAGGATTAAGTTTGGAGCAAAGAATCGATATCCGGTATGTAAGATGTAATTTGACTATCGTTGCAAGACTCCTGCTATTAATGAATATGATTAATATATTACAGGAGCTACGTTCTCAATTATTTGGCTACGAGACCCAATCTACAGAGCTTTGTCATCCAAGGCTTAGTGGCACTACTGGCGAAACTAACAAAATTCGGATGGTTGGACTTGTACAAGAATGAAAATGTTTTCCGTAATATTGTGACGGACGTAAGAAAATTTTTACAGGTATGTGAAAAATGTGGTTAGGAGTAACTTAATAATACTTGTTCCTTTCGGTGATAGGGATCTGTTGAGCACTGTACAATAGGAGTGCAAATTCTTTCGCAACTCGTAACTGAGATGAATTCATTTGCCGAGCAAGATATACATTTGTCATTTTCGAAGAATCGCAAGATCGCCTCATCATTTCGGGATATTCATTTGTATGATATATTTTTGTTGTCGTGCTCGTTGCTGATCACTGCTCGGGAAAATAATAAAAATCTAAACTTCATGGACGAGGCACAACGAAAGTAAGAATTACTCCTCAGGCTTGACCGTAGATTTACTTATTTTATATGTTTCAGTTTGATATCTCATATACTAAGACTTACAAAGAATTGTATAAGCTTTGATTTCATTGGAAGCTCTACAGATGAGTCGACAGATGATATGAGTAGTGTGCAGGTATGACATGACTGTTAAAAACTGAGTGAAAATGTCACAGAACATATTTTCTAGATACCGGCAACATGGCGTCCCGCATTTCTTGATACAAACACTTTAAAACTGTTTTTCGATCTGTACGAAAATTTGCCTGGTAGGCTAGCAAGTTTGGCCCTAGGTTGTCTAGTTCAGGTATGTATAAATAATATTAGTAAGAAATGAAATGAAATGAAATGTATTAAGAAATGTATTAAGACTAAAGTGTACGTTTCCACAGATGACATCGGTTCGAAGGTCTTTGTTCAGCAACAGCGAGCGCACGAAATTTCTCACAGTATTGGTTAGTGGAGTAAAAAATATCCTAGAAAATTTACACGTAAGTTTGGTGAGGTTTGATGTGTTGCTCATGCGCTAAATTTATCGTTTTACATAGGGCTTAAGCGATCCGAATAACTATCACGAATTTTGCCGTCTGCTGGCGCGTCTAAAGTCGAACTATCAGCTGGGTGAACTGATTCAAGTTGAATGCTATCCCGATGCCATACAGTTGATCGCCAAATTCACGGTTCAATCGTTGCAGGTACGTTAAAAGTCAGTAAATTGAAATAATTTCACCAATATTTTAATTGCAGATGTGGCAGTTCGCTCCTAACAGTGTGCACTATTTGCTTTCACTATGGCAGAGAATGGTTGCTTCTGTTCCATACGTGAAAGCCGCCGAACCACATTTACTTGACACATATACTCCGGAAGTTACCAAGGCTTATATTACATCTAGACTAGAATCGGTGCGTGTGATAGTTAGGTAAGGCTTTCGATAACAATGAGATATTTGTTTTGATATTAAGTTTTTGGTAGGGATAATTTGGAAGATCCATTGGACGACCTAGGAATGGTACAACAGCAGTTAGAACAGCTTTCGGTGATAGAGCGTTGTGAATACGAGAAAACATGCACTCTTCTAGTACAGTTATTCGACCAAGTAAGATATTTATTTTTTGTGAACTTGAGTTTGGTTTTATTTATTATTAATACATATATACCTGTTGATACCAAAAGTTCTCTAAATAATTTAAATGAGTCCAAGCAAAATTAAAGTATGAATAGGACCGTTCTTCTGGTGAAAGTCAGTTAATATTCCTGAAACTCATGCCTGAGCGAATTTGTAGAAACCCACGCCGAGAACAGAAAATAATAGTTCGTCTAGAACTGGACATTGATTCACTTTCGGGTATTTAACCTGTTAACTGGGTATGACGAAATATTTCGTCATGCCAAGAAGTCAACCGCAGTGCGCATGACGGCATTTTTCGCCATGAAAAATTTTAATAATAAATGGGCATGATGTAAGTTTTTGTCAGGAGAATTTTTAACTGTGAAGTAAGATCACGATATGGAACATTTGGAATTGGCTCGTATTTGTACAAGTATTAAAGTCTTCAAATACAAGATGCTGGTGAATCAATGCAAGATAGTCCATAGTAGGAATTAAGGAAAGTAGTGTAAATGCAGCGATTTTTCTTAATTTTATTCTGACGCATTCAATTTGTTTAAAAAAAAGTACATTAATAGATATATTATAAACATTATTGAAATATAAACAGTTTGCAAAATAATCAATTAATGACCATTTAAATATATAGTACTGCTTTTGCTGCTAAAAACAGAGTACCGGGGTACCCAAGTTAAAAAAACGGACCTTTAATTATCCTAGAAATCTTTAACAACAACAAATGCACTGGTTCGCACGCCAAGTTGTAGAACATGTTCGAAAGTGTGTAGAGCTTTTAGGGATGGCCTGTAAGCGTGATCAGAGGTGTGATTTGTTCTTAGTTTATGAAGGTTTATGATTAAAGTTGTATTTCTTTTATAACAACAAGATGGGAGAAACTATAACCCCTACCGCCGCCAAAGAGTTAATAGTATTTTAATTTTATCCTGATTCCGACCAACTTCTAAAAAAAATTTCAGCTCGAACGAGTACCACAACCATGAGTGATACTCACTAAATCTTTGTGTTGATAATTGAATTACTTCGCACTGCGTTGAAAAAAGCCCCAACGGTGAAACAAGTTGAGCAAAAGTTTATTCTCCAGTTAACAGGTTAATGTGAAAAAATATCTAATTTTTTGCTATTGTGTGAAACGAAAAGGTTCAAGCTGGTTCAATACTTGAGTATTGATGTGTTCGGGCTGTAAAGTAACATAAGTCTTAAACCGTTGAGAATTCATTAGCATTATCTGAGTCAGGTTTAAGCAAAGTTCCATTTTTGCAAAAAACAAAAATCGGATAATGGCACCTTTTCTACTTTTTGTGTTGCGACTATTACATTGGTCGTCTTTCATAATTTCATCGGGTCACTTTTATTTTTGTGCGCTGCAGACATAATATTTGAATTTCGCCAGAATTAATGGTTTTATTTAAAAGGTTCCCATACATTTTAAATCCAAGTTTAATCCAGAGTTGAATGGCTGATTCTTCAACCTATTCGCAAGACGATTTTTGAAGCGAATCGAAACTACAATTCTTATACTACCCCATGGCTTTAAAAGAATTTGTTTTCTCTTGAAATTGTCTGTTTGAATAGTTGACATTCCAAAGAGAAGGTTTCAAATACTTAGAAAACAATTTATTTTATTTTATTTTATTAATTCACCAAACAAGGTACAAAATCTTATATAAAATAACAAAATAAAAATAAAATGGAAAAGTAAAGTGAAGTAAAAAGTAAAAACAAACAAGTTAAATAAGTAACAAACAAATGAAAAAAGTAACAAAAAGATTAATAAATAACAATCAATAAATAAAAACATTGACATATAAGCTATGGCTTAAGGTTTAGGGGTATGGATGGCATGCAAAAGAGAGGATTTGAAGGATGATTTGGAAATCGTAGGGGAATATAAGTGACTTATGCTGTTGAATATTCTGCAGCATCTATTTATAGGCTCATTTGCTGCATATGTCGTCGAATGTGAATATTCTTTTAGGAAACGATTGGACCTGGTGTTCCTCACAGGGATATTTATCGAAATTTTACTATTCAGGAATTCTACATTTATAGTGCCTCTAATGACGTCGAATGTGAAGCAGGCCGATATCATTATTCTTCTGGAGGCTAGTGTCGATAGGTTTAAATGACCCAGTCGAAACTCATAAGGGGGTAAGCTATTAAAATCATAAGGGTTGTACAGTTCTCTCAAGGCGAAAAGTAGAAATTGTTTTTGTATTGACTCGAGTCTGTCACTGTAGGTTTCAAAAGCGGGATTCCAGCTAATGCAAGCGTATTCGAGAATAGGACGTACAAGTGAAGTGTATAAGGATCTTGTGACCCACAGACTACGGAATTCTTTGGCACGTCTTTTGATGAAACCTAGCTGTTTGTTCGCACGAGAAAGCATTTTATCAAAGTGTAAGGTGAAGCGGAGTTTTTCATCTAAGATAATTCCGAGGTCAGCAATGTTATCAACTCGGGTTAGCATATTATTGCCGAGAAAGTACGTATTGTGTGTGACCGTGCATTTCCTGGAAAAACTAATAACTTGGCATTTGTTGATATTGAGAGAGAGCTTGTTTATATTGCACCACTGATCAAGTGAATTAAACTTGGATTGGAGAAAGGGGGCATCCGATTTCGATTCAATAGTCTGATAAAGTTTGAGATCGTCTGCATAGAGTAAATGAGGTATGCCTGCTAGGACGTCAGATAAGTCAGAAATAAATATATTAAAAAGAAGTGGGCCAAGATGGCTACCTTGGGGTACTCCAGAGGTAGCACTAACATTTTCGATAAAAATCCTTGAAATTTTACACATTGTGTGCGATCGCGAAGGTAGGAGCTCAGCCAGCTGAGTAAAGACCCGGCAATATCTCATCTTCATCTTTTTTAATTGCACAACTATTTCATCATGGTTTTACTCGACGTGATTTTTTCCTTTTTATTATATTATTGAACCTCACACCATCTTATGTCAGTTTTGCTGCAGAGCATTAATTGGTCAGTGATACAAGATTGAGAATTGTTTGATCCAAAATTTAGGCTGCTATGTCCTTTGAAGAAATATAATCTACGCACGAACCACCTTCAACATGATAGCAAGTAGGTGCTGGTTAAATCCAAATTTTCCTAGAACATTGAGGTATTCTTGTATTGTAGATGTAATTTTATTTTATATATTAATATTAATGTCTCCGAGTATCATACGGTGTTCGTATTTTGTGAAGTTATCTAGAAAATTATTTAAAGCGACAATAAAGTTGCTAGGCTCAAGAGTTGGAAAAAGATAGATGCAAGTGACATGAAGGATTACATTATTTGGTAATGATATTGCCCGTATTCCATTATTGCTAATTAGTACTTGCAAGTACTTCTGGCTACTACCAACTTCTCGCGCTCCTGTTCCCGAGTAGCTCATGAGTAGTTACGTTTTTTTGCCGTAAGTTGGCTATTTAGGTGGCTATATTATAGAGAACGCTTTCGTTTTTTCAAAATTATGTTGAATGTTTTGGTAGTTAGGAAATTAGAAAAAGCTATCATAATGTGTAGAAAGTTAAAAGAGGCAATTTTCTGTTAGTTACTTTTATATCGATCGATTGTGGTAGTTTTTACTCGTTATTTTCTCCCTTTATTTTCCTGCATATAATTTGAAAGATAAAATAAATGTATACGCAGAAAAGGTCTTTGGGGAGTACCAAGGAGACTTTAGGTCTGGTAGATCAACTGCGGATCAGCTCTTCACAGTCAAACAAGTGCTTGAAAAATGCTGGGAATTTAACGTCGACGTCCACCAGATTTTCGTGGATTTTAAACAAGCATTTGACCTTATTGACTGAAACATACTGTACAAAATAATGCTATACTTCGGCATCCCGACAAAACTAGTCCGGCTGACCAAAATGACGATGACAACCTAGCACTGTTCAACCTAGCACTTGAGTACGTGATAAGGAAGATTCCTGTCGACACAGGGGGTACGCTTCTGTATAAGTCGAACCAGTTAGTGGCCTACGCGGATGACATTAACATCTTGTCCCGTTCCTTCACATCCGCCAAAGAACTCCTGTTGAAACTTGATCAGGAAGCCAAAGAAGTAGGCCTGAAGATTAATCAGACGAAAACAAAAATCATGACGCAAACAAGAAAGAAGACCTCCATTAGACAAAATATAATTTTGGACGTATATCATTTAGAGAATGTGGACGAATTTATATACTTAGGCTCGAAATTGACAACGAAAGGCAGTGAAACTGACGAAATTAAACGGAGAATACAGCTCGCTAATAAAACTTTCTACTCCGTTCTGGCCCTACTGAAGACCAGCTGCATACACAGGAAGACGAAGCTCCAAATATACAAATCAATCATCAGACCTGTGTTGTGCAACGGAAGTGAAACTTGGATCCTTACCCAAGCGTCCGCAAATATGTTGAACGCCTTCGAAAGACGGATCCTCAGGCGTATAATTGGAGCTAAACAAGAGTGCGGCCAATAGCGGATAAGGTACAACCACGAGTTGTACGAGGTTTTTGACGAGCCAGAGGTTGCTACAATAGTGAAACTGCGGAAGCTGCAATGGGCTGGTCACGTGCAACGAATGGACGAGCATCGAGTACCTAAGAAGGTATTCGACGGAAGGGCCGAGGGTCGAAGACCACTGGGAAAACCCAGAAAACGCTGGTCCGACTCTGTCAACGAAGACTGCACAAAGCTGCTCGGCTTTCGAAATTCGAGGACGCGGTCATTGGACCGAGACAACTGGAGGCGTCACCTGCGAGAAGCCAAGGCCCGAGAGGGGCTGTAGTGCTACGACGACGACGAATTTGAAAGGTTAGAATCTGCCCGTATGAACGAAGATGCGTTCCATTTGTGATGTACTGCCAAGGACTTGGAAGTACTAATTAGGAAAAAAGAAACACAGCAATTACAAAGTTTAAAGTTTTTCTAATCTCAAGTGATACATCTACTTGAATAAATGAAAATTCATATTTAATGAAACTCCATCACATCTGTTACATAAACTTCGTTTATATAAACATTCTGACTGTTAGGTTTCGTCAAAAGCAATTACGTCAAAGGTGTAATTCTTATTACACAACGTTAAAACGAAATCATCGAATTTTTTTTGCAATACCCCTAATATCCCGATTTTTCGTTTCCTAAATTCAACTTTCGGTATTCACAAATGTCACCAACTATATTCGTATACTGATCACATATTTTTCGTTCCTCAAAAAATCTCCAAAACGATCCACACAAAGCAATTAAAATCTACGACCTGTACTAGGTTAAGTTAGGTTAGTGAAGAGGGCTGCCGGGAACGCGGCCAGCATTAGGCCACCAGTTTGGGCACATTTGCCACCCTCATAGACAATCACACGCATTCACACTTACAGCCATGGCTTTGGCGGGATTCGAATCCGCAGGCCCCGTAGCACGCCGCTTTTCAGCCTGACGCCTTAGCGAGTAGAGCTACCGGGCCCCCACGACGTGTACTCAAAATAAGACAAAATTAATTGATGAAGTTTATATCATCATAATATCGTTGGCTTTTTTTTGCAAAAAAAAAATGTCTCGTGCTTTTTCCAAATATATTTATGTACTTGCAGTTGGTTAGAGTAGTTTTTGTTTGGTATAGCAATGACGCAGTCATAAAAGTTATGTGCTCACCTGCAAAAACTCGGTTGTCGTCCACGTTTTTGGGGATCAGTTTTGCAGGAAAACCGTCGTTTCGCTTTTTCACAGTTAATTTTTCAAGTTTTAATAACTCCTTTGCGAATAAGACAATGACTATTTCTGAGTTCACGCGTTCAATTCTGAACACGTCCTGCACATTGCATACAACAACTGTAGGATCAGCCCACAACGCAGTTGGGGTTCATCCATAAAGTACGTCACACTAATTTCATGAGTTTTTGAGCAAACCCCCCCCCCCCCCCGTCCTTGTCACAGGTGGTCACATTTCTGAGAACAACCCCCCCCCCCCCCTCCATAGAGTGACGTCACATGTTTTGCAATTTAACATCAAAAAATTATTAAATTAAAACAGCAGTTCCGAAATTAGTTTTATTTCCATTTAAATTAAGTACTTTTTTATGAAATCAACATAATATCAAATATTTGAAACAATAACAAAAAAATAAACTAATGAATATAAAGAAAAAGAAACTCAATCATCTTCAATCCATGGACTTTGAACCCAGTCCTTTAAATTATTTATAACTGGCATGGCAGTCACTTCACAGTTCACTTCGTTTTTCACGTCAGGAACATTTGTGGTGTCAACATCTTTTTCATCCAACCATAAGGCATCATCATTAATATCCAAACAAAGAATTTCTCTGACACGTCTAGCTGCTATTCTTTGAGGGCGTATCTTTGCAATGGGAACTTCATCTTGCTTAATTTTATGAAGTTGTTTGTGTTGGTTAGTGGCTTTATATGATGCAAAATATAGACCACAGAAGCCGCAAGATCGCTTACACAAGTATCCCTCAACACTAGGGCAGTAACTATCATACGGTACTTGCTTTAAATGTGATGACGCGCTCAGTTTTAAAGATAATTGAAGTAATAGTGGAGCGAATTTACCTTCGATATCATCCTTTTCTGTTGTTATATACCCGCTTGACGTCTGTTTAATTAAAACAGGTGGTGGCAAAAAACCCTCTCGTAGTAGTCGCCGAAGGCTAGATCGTTGCACACCACAGCACGAAACCACTTCACATTTTACTATTTGCAGTAAATATTGTGATTCCCGGACATGATTTGCGTACCAAATCGCATCACGTTTCAATGCCTTAGCCTGTTCAACATCCAGTCTAGTTTCTGTAGGCATAATATATTTGGCAATCACAGGATATCCATCAATGACCAATTGGCTCCAAATATTACTCAGTACTGTGCCTGTACTCTCAAAGTTTCGTTTTTCCAAGTCCAGGTCAGTAGTTTTATTACTGGAATCGAGATGTGAACCGAAATTATCGTGTTTTAATACAACACCAGTAAGTTCACGACTAAGAGGTGCCATTCGTCGTTCTACTCTGTTAAAAGCACTTCTTCCTGGGGCATTAGTGGCAATGTAAACAGCATCCAAATCAAAATCTTTAAAATGTTGTATAGCTAAAATTATAACTCGCTCGTATCTTGGATTTTCGTCGGGACCACCATCGCAAGTAAAAATAAATACGGGTTTTACAAAACCTTCTCGAGTTTTCATGAAGTTCTCGAAGGCCGATATTTCAGTAAGTTTGTGTATATCTGTGGCATGAGTCTCTGCATTAGAGGACGAATGCTTTCCACTGCGAATTGCTACATATGTAGGCCCGGAATGTGTCACAGCTTCAGGTTTTCCTTCACCATCTTTCTTTACTACAATACCTGCATAAACAGAGGGAATAAGTTTATGTTTTTCCGCAACCACGAAATCATGATCCGGTAATTTTACACGATAATCAAGGTGCATTAATATTGGTGCTTGAGCGTTTGCTGCTGTAATACCTAATGGCACGCGTGCTTTGTTATCCATCGATAAAAAGAAAACTTGTTCAGGGCCCAAAATTGAAGCTAACGATTCAAGGTTTCTTATCGTCGCAGTACAAAATGGACCATCTTGATGTTTCGTATGTAGCGTAGAGTCGGGTTTGCATAGTTTGACAGGAACAGTTACGACATGTCTTTTTCCTTCCTCTGTATTGACTCGTCTGGGCAGAAGTCTCAAGTATAACCCTGATCGACTGATAGTATATCCCAGTTTACAAAGTTCGGCTTGTAAGTCGTCTAATGTTTTACAGCACCTTATAGCTTCAGTGCGACGTCGATCATCAGCTGCGCCACCAAAAACTGCAAGGTCCTTTATGACTCCAAGTAAACCGGATTGTGTTTCTTCTATTCTAGGCCGACCAAGAGTATCTCGAAATTTTAGTGCTGCGGCTAAATCGGTATTTTTTTCGCAAAGTTCTACAATTTTTCGTTTTTTAAAATCACGACTTTTTTTCTGTCTTTCTGCTACGCTAATCTTTCGCTTTAATATATTTTTTTCCTGCTGAATATTTTTCTTTAAAGTTGAGATTTTTTTTATTGCTTCATTTGAGGCTATACCAGCATCGCGTGCTAACAACAAGCTATTGAGTTCAGATTCTAAAACTACAATTTTATTCCGTGAAGCACTCTGACTAGGCGTTGGTTTAGGTATTGTTTGAAGCTGACTTTCACTTGACGGTATATTAACCATATCAGTGTCTTCTGGTAGTGGTGTCTGACCTTCGTTAGTATTTCCCTGCAAATTATATGTTATATTGTAATAAAATTCCAATTAATATTATTATATCGTTACTTTTTATACCGCGGTCTTCAACCGCACCATATTAGAATTACTTGTATGAAGTCCTATGAAACCGTAGGTGTAAAAATAAACACATAATCGTAGTACACGCGGGCAAAACTACGAGCGGAAAGCTAGTCTTAAATAATTATTAGTACCTAATGCGGCGCGTGCGATGCGATTCAAGTCCGCGTCCATCTTTGACTCCTGAGCGCGATAATTAAGGATTGTAATTAAATTCGTAATAACTTACTTGTACTTTTCCCTCCTTTTCCCGCTTTAGTTTTATTCGTGATGTTCACGCCGAAGGAATTTTCGAAAAAAAATTCATTAGTGTCGCTTTTTTTTTCGTCATTTGTATCTGCAGCTCTTTGATTTTCAATTCCACATCACCTTCGATATTGTCACTACTTTTCAAAATTTTCCATAAGGTATTAACTTCTTCCTGTATATGCTGTTTTTTTTATCAGCGTAAGTCGCACTGTATGTTTCGTATAATCTACGGTAAAGATTACCTAAATCTATCTTTTTGTTCATTTTGAACTTGATTTATTAAACTATGTTTATATCCACAAAATAGCACAACTAAAAAAACGACGTCGTTCACTCAGCGAAAGCAAATTGTCGAATGAAAATATAGAAACAAAAACATTACCTACGCGAGGTGCGGTGCGTTTGGCGGCATTAGTCAAAGGGCTCGTTGGCGATCGGCACGTGTCAGAAGCGGCTATGAACTTCTCAACAAAACAATTTAAACCGTATTGCCCTAAAGATAGAGTTGGACATATTTTTTAGTTTAATTAATATTTCAAATTACGCGATTAGTACCTCTAGATTTTGAAATGTGATGTCACGAAACTTAGGACCCCTCCCACCCCTTGTCACACCATGTCACACTTTGTCGACCCCCTCCCCCCCCCTTTACGTGTGACGTACTTTATGGATGAATCCTTGATTCTGATCCAATAGCTTTGGTTAGGTTTTCATTGTTTGTTTGATTTATTCCGCTTATTATGACGTTATTTGCACATAGTACAGTAACAAGAATATTATTACCAATTTTCGTAAAATCTGGATATATCGTCAATAGGGCCTGCAATCCCGAGATTTCGGAATCTCGGGATCCCGACACATTTTGGACATTTTCGGGATCCCGAATTTTTCATCGGGACTCCCGAGATTTCGGGATTGATAAAATACAACCCATTTTGAGAATTACAAAAGTTTCGTCATTACAACATGACCGAGCAACCCAAAACTTAATACTAAAACAAATATCGTTTTATGATTACATGCTTAATATCCCACCAAAAAGTGTAGAGCCCGAATTATGCATCAAAATCAGGGCTAGTTTAAATTTTGAAACTCTTGACGAATTATGTTTATTATGTTTATTTCAAAACGAATCAACAGTTTGAACCAATCGATATGATTACTTATCACTTGTTTCATTGAAAAGCAATATTATTTTATAATTGAAATGTAAACAACTAAAAAGAATATTTTTATTATATTATCGTAACATCCGTTATGCTGATTAAATTTCAATTTGTTTTTAACTAATTTTATAATTAACTATCAAGAACAAATAAGGAGGAATTATTGCACGAGAAGATAAAAAGAAATTAGATCATAAGATTAAATTAGATGCAATTATAGATTAACGTTTTATTTGCTAGGACCCATGTACATATGTGCATTAATTTAACATAATGAACTTAACTTCCGGTTTTATGTATATATATTTGAAATAAAGTTTTAATTGAGTACGAATAAGCCAATGTATCTTTTGAAATTCCCTTATGAATTAGTATTTATAAAATCGCGAAATCTCGGGACTATCTCGGGATCCCGAATTTTCCGGACCACCATTTCAATCTCGGGATTAATGCCCTGATCGTTAAGCTCTCATTTTTCAAATTAGTAATCTCGTTGATTGACTTTCATCGATTGAAACTGCCAACTGACACAAGTAATCGATTAACAATTACTTAACACAAAATTTGGCCATGATAATAAGGCACTACTTAAGCGGCATTCTATCGGTATGAAAACAGTTAGGTGAATTAATTGAGCTGCATTTTTATGATAAATAAGTCAAAATTGCGATTTTTGTTAAAGTAGTGCAGTTTGTAAGTGTGACGTATTTAAAGATAAGCAATGGATATTCCAACAAAACTTAGTGCGCGCCAACAAAGCGAAATTAAGGCCTGATCTCAATCTTTATACTTTGTGAACAATTTTTGATTTTTTGTGAACTATTTTAGAGGAGACAGTTTGCACTAAATCATACTGTAATATACAATTGCGAGTGATTGATTTAGTGAAGTATAGGAATACTCTGTAAATCATGTATACTGCGCTAGACCGTATGACAAAGTGCTTCAAGGAAACCCGCAGATATTTTGAGGGGCTATAAACTATTTTGAGCTCTTGAATAAATAATAAGTTTTAATTATTTTTTTATCATTGACTGAGCTTATGGCACGATTCTGTATATTATATGTATGCTATAAGCAGCGAGTCTGAATTTAAATATGTTTAACATCAGCTAATCATAAACTTCGCTTTGCAGACAGCTCGAGCGTACCAAGAATTGATTCAAAATCCTACCTCAAACTCAATCGAAATAACAATACATGAGCTTCAGTTAACTTGGTTGGTATATATAATAGGATCAGCGATAGGAGGTCGCTTGTCCTTTAGTGCCAACGAAGAACAAGATATAATGGATGGAGAGCTAGTGATTAGAGTAAGAATTTCATATCACCGAAATTTTGAATAACATTGAGTAGCTGAGATTGTGTATTTCCATTTCAGGTACTTCAATTGATGAATTTAACGGACTCGAGATTGCCGCAAGCTGCATGCGAAAAGCTTGAATTGGCAATAATGAGTTTTCTAGAACAAGTACGGAAAATACACATCAATGAACAGATTCAAAAAGCAAAAGTGTACAAGCGATTGTCTGAAGTGCTGGGGCTGAATGATGAACAGATGCTCTTAAGTGTGATAAACAGAAAAATGTATGATTGATGAAACGTTGTTATGAAAATTTGGCTAAATTCGATTTTTGAAATTCCAGAATAACTAATCTAAAATTTTGGGGCCGTTCCGAACAAATAATTACAAAAACTTTGTGCTTACTCAATGATCTCTCGCTGAGTTACTCTTGTATAAGAAAGTTGGCAAAACTGGAGGAAGTTCAGTTCATGCTAAACAATCACACGGTAAGTGAAATATAATTATTGCAACCGACTCTCATCTCCTTTACTTTATTTAGGGAGAACACTTCTCTTTCCTTAGTACAAATACATCACTTAGCGAAATGCGGTGCCGCAGTATGTTCTACACATCGCTGGGAAGAGTTCTTATGATCGAATTGGGCGAGGATGAAGAACGATTTTACAACTTTATGACACCGTTAACAAGTAAGAAGCTGTTATTTGAGTGGAAATGCAAAATATCGCCTAATTGATTTGTTTGTGTAGATCAATTCGAGACAATAGGGTCGGCTCTGTTGGATCAAAATAGCTTTCCAACGGAGGAGACAAAGAAGGCCATTATAGGACTCGCTCGGGATTTGCGGGGCTTAGCTTATGCCTTAAATGCGAAGAATCCGTATTCGATGTTTTTCGATTGGATGTAAGTCTTTAGTTGATCGATTAGTCGAATCAACTTTCTACTATTGTCATTGGATTGCGATGATTCACATACATTGAAATGGTACATTTTTCATTTTATGACAGATATCCCGACTACACTCCCATTTTGATTCGAGCTGTTGAAATATGGGCACACGACCCTTCCGTGACAACGCCTATTTTGAAATTATTTGCCGAACTTGTTAACTGTAGGTCGCAGAGACTCCTTGGAAATGTTTCTAGTCCAAACGGAATCCTTTTATTTAGAGAAAGTTCAAAACTGATTTGTACCTATGGTAAGGAATTTGATAGTTGTCAATGTTTAAAGCAGTCAATGTTGAGAGTGT
Organism: Nemotelus pantherinus; assembly: GCA_963978885.1. Taxonomy (NCBI): domain Eukaryota; kingdom Metazoa; phylum Arthropoda; class Insecta; order Diptera; family Stratiomyidae; genus Nemotelus; species Nemotelus pantherinus. The sequence goes on along the minus strand of OZ022265.1, from coordinate 71,704,397 downwards.
GTGTTTTTCAGGAAATCGTATTCTGCTGCTTGATGTTCCGCATGAGCAACACTATGCGATGCGCCTTAAAGGAATTTCGATATGTTTCTTAATGCTGAAGCATGCTTTGAGCGGTAACTACGTAAATTTTGGAGTGTTTCAGTTGTACGGAGACGACACGTTGGATAATGTTCTGAATATAACAGCGAAAATGATTTTGTCCATACCACAAAACGAGCTACTGGTTTGTATTGAGATGCTGCTGACTGCAAGTTCAGCTGTAAAATATTTTTATTTCAGGAATATCCAAAGCTGTCAGCGACTTACTATCTCCTTCTCGACTGTTTAGCACAAGATCATATTACATTTATAGCTTCATTAGAGCCTCGCGCGTTTTTGTACATTTTAGAAAGTATATCCAAAGGACTGACAGCTATAGGCAAGTAGAAGTCTTTTTTGCCATTGCGTATAATTAGCATATTTTTATTTGAATAGATACATCAGTGTGTACATCATGCTGCTCGGCTTTCGACCACATCGTGTCGTATATATTCAAACAGCTGCAGCTGAAAGGTAATGACATGTCCATCAATGAAATGTTTTTGATTTAGAGCATTCTTTCGCAGTTTCCACATTCCCAAACAAGAAAGCCCGGCACGGGGTATCAATGGAAAATACTCAATTCCTTAGTGTAAGTCTTACAGGGCTTTGGTGAACTTTATAAGTGTTAAAATGTGATAGATAAATCTTTGCAGATGGTGGAAATGCACTCAGAGATTTTCCAAGGCATTTTGTCAACGCTCCTAAACCTCGTGATGTCGGAAGACTGCCGCAACCAATGGTCGATGTCGCGTCCTTTGTTAGTTCTTATCCTATTATATGAAGACTATTTTAGGTAAGTAGTAATAATTTGTGTGAATGTCAGCGTAAAAATAACACCATGAATTTTTAGATCGCTCAAAGAAAGCATAATTCGTGCTCAGCCTATCGATAAGCAGGAGTTTATGGCGCAGTGGTTCAACGCTCTGATGGAGGGCATAGAAAGGAATTTGACTGTGAAGAATAGGGAAAGGTAAGATGACTTGCAGTATTTCGAGAAGTCCATAACAAGACTTTCAATTTCAGATTCACGCAAAATCTTTCAATGTTCCGTCGAGATATAACAAACTCTTTAAAATCGTCAAATTATAACACTGGTTCGTCTATAAATGATATGATTGTTTCATAGCTTTGTAAATCGAATTGCGTTTTAATTTTGTTACTGAAAGCTTTTATTTTATATATACCTGTTTTATTTATGATTATTTTGTGTCCCGGGAAAGACTGCGTGACAGTATTCGCCATTCCGTCCACGAAATATTGAACTGAAACTGTCGCTACCGCTGATTGGCACTAATTTAAACTGCTAAACTAAATTTGAATTACTTCAAATGCATAGGGCTAACAAAAATTTTGAAATGACTGATCAAACATTTGGGAAATTATATATTGAGTAACACTCAAGCTTTAAGTAGCTTACTAGTGAAATCTGATCAACTCGTTCCTGAAGCTCTTCTATCGATATCGATCGATAAAAATTTCGATGGAACTAGAAACACTGGCCAATGCTGTCACTAAGCAGTCTGTGGAAGGGTGGTTTGCTTTCCTATGTTTGAACCTTATTTCCACCTTTTGAACTTCACCACAACAACTATATCACACATTCTTTTTTAATTTCCAGAACTATCTTATCAATACCCTGAGCAAAACTACTCAGTTTCAGTGTAAAGCTGTGTAAACAGTGTGTTTCTAAATAATTATACGTTTTTTGTAATTTGTATGGATGAGTGGATGGCTGAAGAAAAGTTTTTCTGCTTTTTGATCTTTGGTTACTGTAAAAAAACCAAACAAAACCGAAAAGAAATCTAAATTGAACGGACAAAATAAAAAATCTATAAAATAGAATTAAAAAAGAAAAGAAAGAAAAATGAAACATAGCAAATAGAATGGAAAGCAAAGTATTTTTATGATGTTTGTAGCATAGCCCTTCTATGTAATTTTACAAATAAAATATTTTATATAAAATGATATTAAAAAAGTAATGTGATGATATTTGTTGGGATGACATCCAACCCCGTGAATGTTGCAAACTTTTCCATGATTCAAGCAGTCTCTTTGTTTCGAAATGTGCAAGTGCAATTGTTATTTTTAGTTTTTGTGATACTTCTTTCAACGGAAATTACTTATTTGGATATGCATTGGCTACATTTGTATGTGACAAAATTTGTGTATGGTATCTTATTGTTCGAATGAGGTTCGAAGGAACGATAATAAAATAACGTTTGTGTAGAAATGTTAAAATGACAGTTTATATTTTTTGAAAATAAGAGTGCTTTATTAGTTGAAATTTGGTAAGTGGAACTTGGTTAGCGTGGTTGTGGAAGTGATGATTGTTTTTGAATTCGCAAGACTTTTGGCAGTACATTTGACACTCTCATTAGCAAGCTGAAGCATTTGCTTCAAATAATATGCTAGACAGAATCTACGTGAATTATAATTTAGTCGAAAGCAATTTCCCTAGTAGAATATTTCTAAACTAATTGGGAAAAAATATCGGAGCTATAAACACTGCATAAGTGATATTTTTTTTAATTAGCTGACATGAGTCAATTAGAAGGAAAAACACTCAAACCCATTTGCATATGTTTCAAAATCATTGACAGGATGTGTGGGGTAAAATTGGTTTATTATAGGTAAAATAACTGCAAAAACAGAAGAAGGAGCATTAAGAGGAAATTATTCTTCGTCAGTGCGATACTTACGCCTTATTTCTAGGCTGTTCTATAGGTAATGGGAATGACACAGAAGGGGAATTTATAAGACTATATGTTTATGATCCTTTCAAGGTATGATACTTAAAAGCAGGTACTATCAAATTTAAGATAATTCGATTGAGTAGTTTAGTTGTTAGCGGACATGTCGGAAGACTTTCCGAAAATGAAGCAAATTTAAATTCGTGCTGTTATGAAATACCTCCGTATCAAAGAGTTAACGGCAACTGAAATAAAAAATGAGATTTACTTGACTTTAGTAGCCTCTTCGCTATCGCTTGCCATAATAAGTAGATGGGTAGCGGAATTTAAACGTGGTCTCATCCATTTGTGATGAGCCCAAAACCGCCCAAAAATCGCTGCGACTACGGAAAATATCACCAGTCCACAATGCAGTTACAGAATCGACGAGTGACAGTGCGTGAGCTTGCTGACTTTGCAAAGATTTCAATTAGCCATGTTACTAAAATTTCGCATGAAGATTTACAAATGACAAAGCTTTCGGCGCGATGGGTGTCGCGTTTGCCAACCAGTGATGCCAATTTAGCTATTTTGTAGCTAGATTTAGCTACAAAAAGAACCTGTTTAGCTACACAATTTTTCATTTAGCTATTGGCTACAAATTTAGCTACTAATTTATAGATTATAAATAATCTAAATTTTTGCTTTAATTGCATTAATTTTCACTAGTTTATTGATATTTAAAACACTCAGTGCTTGAAAACAATCTCCTCAAATTCTAAAGTAAACGCTAATGTTTTAGGTAGATACAATAGCAGTTGTTTTCAATTTTCTCGGTAAGCCTCTGCTATTCAAAATATCGCAAAATATTCACACGAGGTAAATTTTTTCTCCCGATGAGTTGGAAAAGTACAAAGTAAGTTTATCTCTGTAAAGGCGGCAATTTTTCAGAAACTTCAACATACATACATATATATCCTTCAAAGTCAACTCATTGAAATATAGGCGGTTCACTGCCAAAATGTTTCTAAAGTCTAATGCAATAAACGGTGCAATGATGCAAATTTACGATATCACTTTCTATTATCGTTCTTACACGTTCTTCAATAGAGGGATCAGTATCAAGGATCATTAGCCAATGGTTAGAGCTAAAAACCCACTTCAGTATAGTCCAAACATCAGAAGAATGTTATTTGGCTAAAATGATTTATAGGGAGTATAACAATGATATAAACCTTTTATATCTCTTATTTCTTCAATCCATTTTAAAAGATGCTTCAGTAATGAACAACAAATTTGAAAGCAATTCTGTTCAGCCGACTAAGCTCCTTAACGATTTTTGGTTATTTATTGAAGGGTTGGCTAAAAAAATTGTGTATCCAGATTGTACAATTAACGTTCTGTCAGAAAATGTGGAATTAAATGACTACGTTCACAATAATGCCTATTTAGGATATAACTTTGAGCAAAAAATAGTTAAACTACGAAGTAATAATACAATTTCAAGGTCAGATGAAGAAAATATAAGGCAGACTTGTTTAGCCTTTATAAAAAACTTAATAGAAGAGCTGAAATATTGATTACCTGATAATCTTAAAATTTTGCGAAATATTTTCCAATTTTCTGTGGAAAATATAAATTTAGTCGATGATGAAGACTTTATAAAAATTATAAAGTTGTTTACGGCTGATAAAACATCTATTCCGAATATACTGGTACAGAAAAAACAATTATCAATCGTTAACTGGAGAGAAAAAGCTGATAACAGAACATTTTGGCTGGAGGTGTATAATTATAAATAAAGACGCAGCAAATATCAAATCAACCCGTTTAACGATCTCTGCGCGATTGCATTTAGGTTACTAGTTCTTCCTTGGTCCAATGCGGAAGTTGAACGCATTTTTAGTCAACTTTCGATTGTGAAAACCAAACATAGAAATAAACTCAACTTAAAAACTTTGCACTCAATCCTTACTATTAAATATGGGTTGAAACGGTCGCAAAAATGTTGTAAAGATTTTGAGTTCCCTCAGGAAGTATTGGTGAAAATCGGCACTTTAGACGCATATGTAAAGAACGAAAATGAGTTTATAAATTTTGATATATTACCCCAGCTTGAAGAAGATTTTTTTGACATAAATATAATTTAAAAATGGTTTTGTGAAATATTTCAATTGCAAGCATGAGTTACGGTTAACAACAAATGAATGAGTTTAGTATTAGTCATAGTTCATAGCATTAAATTAATTAACTGCTCATTATCCGATGTACATTTAATATTTTTCTACATGAACTATAAAGATTAGCTGTTATTATATTATAAAACTAATTAGCTGTTATTATATTATAAATAACTATTATAAAACTGTTTTCCAGAACATTGAGTTTTTTATTGTTGAATTTAGCTACACTTTTTAGCTACAAAGTGAACATTTTAGCTATTTTTAGCTATTTTTTCCCTCAAATCTAGCTACAACGGTTGGAAAAAAGTTGGCAACACTGTTGCAAACAATCGATCAACTATGCATTTGCATGAACGTATTGCAAAAGTGCTTGGACATGTTTAAGCGCGATTCAAGAGATTTTTGATCACAGTTGACGAAACGTGGATTCACCAGTACCCGCTAGAGATGAAACGACAGTCTTAGCAATGAGTGAAAGCGAGCGAAAGAGCTCCGAGGAAGGCGAAATCCGAATTTGAAAAAAATTCTTGCTGGAAAAAATTGCAAGTGGTTGCTGAGACGAACGCCTATTTTTCAGGATTGGAGAAATCGTATTTTACCAACAGTATAAAAAAATTGGAATACCATTGGGCAAACTGTATTGAGGTTAAAGCAGAGACTATATTGAAAAATAAAAAGACGATTTGGCGAAAATTCGAAGTTTTCTTTGCCTTTCTCATCACTTATAGAACAGCCGTCATATATGATTTTTCTGCATCAGGTGGTTAACGACTCTAAATTTGCTAATCCTTTCGTTCATTATAAGCCCATGTTTGCCTTTAAGAAACATTCAGTTTAGCTCATCACAAGAGAAATTGTTACCGAAAAATATTTCTCAACAGCGATTGTATTTTATTCCGCGAAGAGTGGTTGGTTGTATGGTATTAGGCAACAAGTAAAGCGTGCATTGGAAGTCCGAAATCGATGAAAGATCGAAATCAATCCTTTTTAAAAAAAATGTCGGAATTTAACGATTTGGGATTGAATAGATCACCAAGCTTGAGTGGAAGTCGCAATAACCAAAAATTTATGAGAGTAAAAATTAGCACTGTTAAGCCCAGAGCTTTTCAATTAAAAATGTTGCTTATGGATAAAACAATATGAACATACTTATTTGTGAGCTTATATGCTTTTGAAGCTTGGGAAAAAATTGAAAACAATTTAAAGCGTAAGTGTACTAAAATTAGAACCAAACGTTACCTAGAAGAAATTTATTCGATCCGGAAAGCATGAATAATGGGAATTCAACAGATTGTTTCAACAAATTAAAACCATCAAATTGCAGAGAAACAATTATTCTTTGCAAGAAGGCAGTAATTCAAGTGCTAGTTTGAAGCAATACAACGATTTTTGCAACGAGCTTTAAAAGTTCCACAGTTATGAATAGACTGAATGCAAGGCATCCGCTTGATAGCTATTACCAGTTAGTTCATTACTCCGAAGCCGATTTGTGAAGAAATAAAAGTAGGAACGACAGATCTGAACGACAATGACAAGTGGGAATTATGATAAACAATAAAACATAATGTTGCATGTACATTAACATAAATCATATTTCACCCTATCAGCCGCAGAAATAACGAAAAATTTAGAAAAATATCGTGTCAAACTATCTCCATACAAAACATCTAATGTATTTTATAGAACGGTTAATTTCAACGCGAGTGATATTGATATTAGTGCGACATGAAATATGTACACGAGTTTAGTGTATTGTAGAGTGTAAAGTAAAATGATTTAGCTGTCATAATTTTTGTTAATATAATAAAAGTATAATAAAATAAAATTAAAGTGTCCATAGTAGTAGTTACAAACTATTTTATTTCGCAAACGCAGAGAATATCGAATCCACGAAGCGTCTTTTCAGTAGAAAAACAAAATAATTATGTATTTTTTTAACAGTTCTCTTCATAGATCTCTCATAAGCTGATCTTTCTTTAGCTTTTAGAATGCTTACGTCCAATCAATAGTTTCATAATCAGCATTATGAAAGTCATATGCAATTAAGTTATTTTAACTTTAAAAGACATTAAAATCAGCAGTGGAAAGCTAATGCGAGTGTTGTAACTTGAAGCCTATCACAAGAAGAATGATTTGAATGTCAATAGCAATGTGAAAACAAGGTCTAACGAAATAAAATTTTGGTTAGAATTTAAAATAACTTTCTGTAAATTCATGCTATATAAATGATTCGCAAAGTTGAAATCCAAAAGATTTAAAGCGGAAGGTAAGTGTCGGTTTCGTCAGAATCAAAGTATAAATATGTTGAAAATATTATTTTATCTTATCTCTGCAAGCGCTGGGACTCTGTTTAGTACTCCGTACAGTACGGCCCATACCGTGAATAGATTGGTAATAGTGTACATACAATTCAGTTCTGATAAAATTGAATTGATTAACATTGGAATTACATTAAAAAATCCAATCCTGCCCCAGTTGCTGTTGTTTTCAATAAGGCCTTTTTCAAGATTCATCTCAATACGATGATTTTTTCTAGATTCTCTTTTAAACTCGTTTTTGTTTGCATGGGTAAACTCAACTTTTGTCACTTGCATTCGTCATCAGTTTTATGAGTACTTTGAAAGTTGAATGTAATTTTTGAACTTCGACAGCATTCAGTAGCATAAATGAGCAAAAATTTAAAAGAAATCACTCATCCAACACTAGATGCAAACGAAGATAATGCTACTATCCTCACCAGCCCTCAATAGCTGACATTCACTAAAAAAAAAGTTGTTCGACTTCAGAGAGTCCAAGATTTGCCTGATATTTTTAATAAGACACCCATGAAATTAACTATAGTGTGCTTATTGTAAAAAGGATAATTCATCTCAATACAAAACGTATCCAAACTGAGCCTTCTAATATACATACATACATTTGGCTCTTCGAATTTGCGGTTCTTTTTCGAAGCTTAATCATTCGTTGTAAACTATCTTTCTTTGGTTTAGATGGCACTTTGAGCGCAAATAGCTTCGACATTAGGTGCGTTTTTTTGCTCCTCTATCCAGCGGAGAGTAGAATGAGAGTAGAGTAGACGCATTGAAAACAACAACAACACTCCTACACCAGTGAATTCACTGGTGTAGGAGTGTTGTTGTTTTCAATGCGTCTACTCTACTCTCATTCTACTCTCCGCTGGATAGAGGAGCAAAAAAACGCGCCTATTGTCGAATCGTACCTATGCATATTGACATACATGATTCGATCTTAAAAGTGTTTACTACATAGACACATAAGAGCGAACTATGTATGAATTTTCGGGCAAAATGAAGAATCTGAATGAAATTAACTTGCAAAGAAACAAGACAACAGAAATGGGACTAAATTTACATACATATGTATGCTCGAAATGATAGGTAATGATGTAGACGCGCCTCACTTCACTTTCCATTTGAATGAAAAGCCTGTCTCTTACTATATTCTATTATTCTACTAAAACAACAAGCACTTCGCTGCTCGTCTATGAAAACTATCAAAGAGGAAACTAGAAAGTGCACTTGTGAGGCTTCTTCACCACCTTTCAACTTTTATTTTCAACAGAGTTCAAGCAAAAAACATCCCTTAGTTAGTCGCGTAAGTGCCTTCTAGTGGTAAGTTTAAGAGCGACATAGAATCTGAGGTGCCGTGCTTGCTTCAACTGCTAGATTTAGTGAATCTTTCTCGAGAGATAGATAACATAAATTTTATGAATGTGATATGAAAACAGATAGTTGTTTGATAGCTAAGAGAACCGCGGGTAATTTTAGCCGCCCATCGATCGCTTCGGTCGGTAGTGTTTTGTTGCGACAAATGAAGTGAAAATCGCTACGTAAAGCCTTAAGGTGAACGTCATGTACTTTACCATGAAGCCTTACATGATTTCGTATTTGCGTTTTATATAATAAACAAATAGTTCGGCACGTGAAATGAAACGGAAACAGCGCCGTTACAGGTGAGATACATGAGAAACGTTGATGTCTGATAATGCACAGTTATTTGTATCTAAAAAAAAACACCGAAACCGTTTCAAACGACCTGATTGAAGCGTATTGCCTGCATTTGGATTCGTTTCAGAACAACGTTCAACTCTCTTCAACTACAAGAGCTAGAACGAGCTTTCCAGCGTACCCATTATCCGGATGTTTTCTTCAGGGAGGAGCTTGCGGTGCGAATCGATTTGACCGAGGCTCGGGTTCAAGTCTGGTTTCAGAACCGAAGAGCTAAATGGCGCAAGCAGGAGAAGAATTTGATCAAGGGCAACGTAGATATGAACGGAGTCAGCTTCGAGACCCAGAATAGTGGACAGCACTCATCTCAGGCAACCGGCAGTGAGTATCTAAGTATGTAACTTTCCATATCCGTTATTTTACATTGCTATTTAAACTTGATTCTAATTGCCCATTAATTCAAGGCGCGGATGACTTCATTACATTTTTCTTCATTTTCTTCCTCTAACTCATAGGATAACGTTTAATATTTAATAAAGAAGCTACCAATTTTAGGATTTTTTATTTAATAGGGCATTTTTTATTTTTTATTTAATGGCTCGAAGCTAAAAATTTAGAAGGGAAGAAGTTGACAATTTGAATGTGACATAAATGTGTGCAGTTGCTTTTCGCATTGAGATTCACACGCTTGTTTGACTTGAGAGGAGTCACGTAGCTTTTGGTGACGTGGAAATGGTCTTAAGAGTCTTTCATTTGATTTTTCACAACTATTTTTTGTAAAACTTGATGTACCACTATTCAATCATACACAAAAACAGCCACATGCACTAGAGAACATGTCCATGAATATTGGTCCAAAATATAAGAGCCACAAACATGATGCAGATACATGCAAGCAGCAAAAAAAAAACAAGAGCCGTTAGCTGGGGTGGTAGGATTGAAAATGACGTTGAGGAGCTTTTACAGGAACAAGTTATTGGTCTATTGCCCAACTCCAACTTGGGTGGCCACCCTGGTTAAAGTTTCCAGTTTAAGGTGCGGAAAACTCGTTCTTCTCCATCTTTTACCATCAGCAGCAATTATAGTATGAAATACCATTAAAGTTAACGGCAGCCGCCAGATATTAAATCACAAAATATCATGCAACAATCTAAACTTCTGGAAATTCAAAAGACATTTTTCAAATTTGATTTTGGTCGTCGTCGTAGCGCTACAGTTCCTCTCGGGCCTTGGCTTCTTTCAGATAACGCCTCCAAGTGTCTCGGTCGAACGACCGATCTTAAACTACAAAGTCCGAGCAGCAATGCGCAATCTTCGTTGAAAGAGTCGGACTCGCGTTTCCTGGGTTTTTTAGTAGCCTTGGATGCTAAGCTTTTCGATGGAATACTTTTTTAGGTGCTTAATGTTCGTCTATTCGCTGCATGTGACCAGCCCATCGTAGCTTCCGCAGTTTGATGGCTGACTGATGTCGTACAACTAGGGAATCCAATCCCGGGATCCGAATCCCGGGATCCCGAACAATTTTTAGTCCCGAAAATCCCGGGATTGATGGTTTATAATCCTGGGATTGATGGTTTATAGTCCCGGGACTATATCTTTAAAAAAAAATATACAATGCTAAAAAGAAAATATAAATAAGATAAATGGAGAATGAAGGTAATAAGATAGAGTTAGTTGATGGGAAGTTAGTAGAAAACAAAAAAAGCATGCAAAGAAGAGGAAGAAGCTTTTTCGTATTATAAATATCAATTGAAGTATTTGTTGAAAACAAAACGAGAGAAACTGCTTCCCAGACAGCGACAGAGTGCTGGTATGAGGGATGTATAAATTTTAAATGACTTAAATTGAAAAAAAACCTCTAGCGCACCTGAACCGCTAGCAACACTAATGTCCGATGAACAGTAGAAGAATCGTGCAGATTCTGAGTGCATATTCTACCACAAGTGCTCCAACCTGTTTGGATTGCAAAATCACTTTTAATCTTAACAATGCATTTAAACTCTTAGGGTGGAAAGGACTCCAGGAATTTCAAGATTCAGGAAAACTAAACACTGCAAAACTTTGAAAGCAGCATAACATAAACAAAGAAAATGCTTAGTGCTTGCAACACTTTACCATCACTGCAACTAAAAGTCTCCCACACGTCAAAATCAAATAATTCTATCAATCTTGATTTTATCCGATGATTTCGTCGAAAGTTACAGGGAAAGAAAGATGTTTAGGGTCTAAAAACGAAAGATGTTTGGAACCAAAAACTTAGAAAATTTAAACATTGGTAACTTATTTTCATTGTAAATGTTCGCGTTCAAAGCCAAAAATTTGTCAAATCTGCCTCACATTGAAATCAATCTACTCTGCGAACTTCGTTTTGATCCGATGACTGCATTGGACGTTATTGGAGTACAAAGAATTTTAAGGTTACCAGTGGCAACTTTTCGAAAACTTAATATTTGCTGTTTATTGCCACTACAGGATCATTACCGTTTAAAAACTTTATGGTAAAACCGCTTAATAAAGATATTGCAAATAAATACAAAACCAACAATAGCTGGCAACCCTATCATGTTTTTTTTTGCCAGATTCCTTCTGAATAATGCCTATATTAAGTTCCATATATGAAATTCGTTTTGATTTCATGACTGCACTGGAAGTTATAGGGCAAAAAGTGTTACTTTCCTGAGTGAATTTTCAAAACCCAAGGCACCAAAATTACATAGCTGGCAGCACCAACCGAATTTTTCGACCAAATTTCTATAATTTCGGCTTTGAGCAAGGTTCAGCTACTGTGTCAATTTCATGAAAATCTGGTAACTGAATCAGAATTCATAGGGCAAAAAGCAGTTTTTTTTTATAATTTTTCAAGATGGCACCACTGGCACAGAGCTACCCGCATTTCAAAATCGCTTCTATCAGACCTATACCAATACATTCTGTGAATTTCATTTTTCATTCATATCTGATCATTGGATCGTGAGTTCTCGTGAACAGAAATTTTTGATGCTTAAAATATTGGTAAATTGGAGGAGGGCTACCGTTCTTGTCCAATGTGAAATTTCAAAAGTTTTCCATTATTTGTATAGACAAAGCATAAGATTTCTATATGAGTTAGTTTTCATTGTAAAAGACAAAAATTGTTCATTAGAGTCGATGGTTTGAAGGTTTTCACTTTCAATGCCTACCGTAGCTGCAGGAATGCCAGCACGTTCATAAAAAACCGCACACGTCTACAACAACAATATACCCTGTAAGTTTCATAATGATTTAATAATCTGGTCAAATATTATCGCAATTCAAACATTTTTAAATTTTCCCAATTTCATTTCAGGCGCCTAGCGCACGCATAGGGTTAAAAATTTCAAAAAAATTATCATATCCACATTAAGATCACGTTCAAAATTCACTCCATAAACTTAATTTTTGCAAAAGTTATATGTTGAAAGAAAAATAGGTATATTTAAAATATCACTAAAATGGCCGCCGGTGCCAAAGGGTTAAAGATTTTTCATATTTTGTGAGACCTGGCACTATTCTATTTATCAATAGTTTAAATTTATTTTCAAAACATTAAAAATTTTTCAGGAGGGTCGATGATTTGAAAGATTTTTTTTTCAGGGGCATGCTGTAGCTACAGGGTTTGCCACACAGTCTTCAAAATTCATGTGTGCTAAGTTTTAGTCCACATCAATACGCTCTGCAAATTTCACGATGGCCCATTGTTTTAACAAGCAAGGCTAATTCATATAAATAATAAAACAAAAAATTCAGATAACAGCAAAAAAAAATTGTCCCAAGAAAGGTTTGCTAATTTGTGTGGAGCTAATTATACGCAGCCCCGGCCGGAGTTGGGTTCACAACTAGTATACATGTGCTTTGGCATGAACTGATACGAACAATCAAAAATAATAAGAAAATGTTAAACTTAAGATCATTTCACAAGTTCCACACCAAATGCACCAGCAAAATAAAAATGAATATTCGAAAATAATATAGAAATTCACCATCCAGACATGCTATCATTCTTTCCTGATAAATTAATGATTTGATTTGATTTACTCAACGTTTTAGACAAAAAAATGTATTAATGTTAAATGAGTAGATCTTTCTTCTTCGTCCTTTTTTCTTTTTATGTATGCGCTACTATAACAATGTGCAGTACTTAGCTGAAATCCTTATCTACTTCCCAATCCGTTTCAGCAAATATGCCTTTTCCTTCGCAGACTCAGTTTTTGTAGTATACCGCCAAAGACAGGACAATTCAGATCATACAGTTTGCAGAAACTTTCGACTTGAGTTTTTGCCCAACAGTTGTCACAGATTCCGCAGATGGTGATATCGGAGTTACTTATCGCAAAAACTCCCCAACACTGGACACCAATTTGGACCCCCGAATTCACTTGTCATTCTTGGATCATTGAGCTCCTACTTTGTCCTTTACACCATTCTCCCTTCAAATTTTTATTATTTTTTATTGTAATTTTTAGCCGCCAAAGAAATCAGCCGAACTTTTCACTTTTAGCGCCAACACGAGAGTCCCCTTTTTTCTTTGTTCACCATTTTTTTTCACTCAAAGTTTTCATTAAAACTTTTCAGTTTTTCTATAGTTTTTGTTAACTCCAGAGACGAACACGTTATTTGCACTAATTATCAGACTGTTCTCAATCCTTCATCCCCATTAAATTTCCCCGAAATTTTTTCAAAAAAAATCTTATTGACTCCACACATTTTCTTTTTTTTTTCTTCACACGGTCTACTGCAATCACATACCAAAACTCTCTCCCACGATCGTCTCCTCTTCACCCAGCAATCAACCTGCCAAGCCTCATTACCGTTACCGCCACGTCCCGTTTTCTTTTCCATCGTTTTCGCACAACCAGCACGCAAACATTTCCCGTTTCGCTGGCCCGATAACGCAGCTGATGCAAGTGCTGCTGCAAATCAGCTGCCCTCAGGTCCGCAAACCCGTTGTAATACAATGATACGTGCGACAGTCAAATGCACAGACAAAGCCTGTTTTCAAATGGCAATGCAATACATTCGACCGTCGCATGCATCCCCAGTGTGCCAAATTCGGCATTTTGTTGAGAATTCTTTCAGAAAATTGAAGCGAATTCAGAAAAAAGTTTCGGATTCTCAAACTTATTCGTTACGAATTCTTTAAGACCGGTATATGGAAAACGTTACAAAAACGCCGAAAGTGCTCAAACTTTCCCCTCTTTAGCTCCTGAAAAGCTTTCGTACAATGGCTCATTTTTTTCAAGATTCATTGCGAATTCTTTCGGAATTCCTTGTGAATTTTTTGTGAATTCTTTGCGAATTCTTTACGAATTCTTTGCGAATTCTTTACGAGTTCCTTACGAATTCATTTCGAATTCTTTACGAATTCTTTGTGAATTTTTTGAAGATTTTTGTGCAGGTTTCAAATAGTTCTTTGTGAATGCTTCCAATACTTTTTGAATAAATTTTAATAACATTTATTGAATAAAATACTTATAATTTTTAATTCCAATAGAAATTTTTTTTTATTTGTTGTTTTATTTCATATTATAAATTTTAAATAACAATTTTTTTCGCCCGTTTGCTAAGCTTGTCTTTGCTGCTATAAAAACAAACCTTTTGTAAAAAAAACATTCGATCTCGTCCCGTCTTCTTGAAGGAAATTTTCGCACAGCAGCTTCTGCATACAAAAAGGAGAAGTTACAAGAGAATAACAAATTTGAATAGCATTACGAACCTTTAAAATAGACACTGTTAGCACCTCAAACAACACAACTTCAAAAAACTTTGTAGGCACTTGCACTTATGCATGAAAAACAGTTGTACGACTAAAGTACTGTTTTAATACTTACTTTACTAGATGAAACCTTAACGGCATTAGGTTCGGAATTTGTCGCAAATTCCAATGTATTTCGTAACAAACTCTTAACAATTTCCCTATCACAGATTCGTTCGCACTTTGTTAGGAATTTGTTCGAACTCAGTGAAATTTTCGCAACGAATTCCGATTGATTTTAAATTTGTTTCTTCCAAACTTCAGAAGAGATTCTTAAAAAATATTCAAATGTTTCTCATAAAATAATGAACAGTAATACCGTAATACCCCAGTCAAAAGTTGTATTCATTTCAAGAGCTTTTTATATTTCTATCTCTTTCGCTCACTTTCGGAATAGTCGTAACCAATTCCGAATTCCGAATTTGGCACGCTGGGGCATTGCACTCCCCATGTTTGTGGGAGTGTGTGGGTGCTGGTTTAGCGAGGCTGTTTCGCAACAAAGTTTCATTTTCAAAATTTACTTTTAACAAAAATGTACTCTTCATAGAAATATAAGGGTACATAAAAATTCACTAAAATGCCCGTCGCCGCCAAAGTGTTAAAGATATCTTGATTCTTACAAATCATGGACCTACCTGTTATATACATCTATGTTCTCCGAAAGCTACATTTCAATCGGATTGGCCCCTCCAGAGATTATCTCCCTTAATCATTTTGTTGATATATATATATATATATATATATATATATATATATATATATATATGATGAATTTTCGGCGAAATGAGTTTAATACTAATTTTCTTCGAAAGTCAGTAAAAAAATGAATCCCTGCGGCATACTACAGACCGAGATTTAGCTTTTTCCTATGTATTCTCTGGTCAAGCGAAAGCTCCGTCACCGTGCCAGCCCTCTGCTCCAAACCAACTCACCTACCTACCTAACTAGTAAACAAAACTAATGTGTTCAAAAGTGTTGAAATGTGTTCAAAAGTTGTTTGTTTACCATAAGTCACATAGTACCTATTATAAATAATATAAAACTATTTTTTTTCATATTCTTTCAGACAACACGCTGCTTTCGGACCCATCTTTGAACAAACACACTCTCGACTCAGAGTCCAAACTTACGCTAGGTCCACTTTCGCCAAGCCGTTTGTCGCCAAATATATTCCTGAACTTGAATATTGATCATTTGGGAATGGATCGAAATAATATGACTTTGGAATGGTCGAGTTTCCCACCGACTAGCCTTCAGCCACTGCCCCAACATCCACAGCAATTACACTCACAGCAGCAACAGCAACAACAACAGGACCAAAGTCTTCCTCATCATCAAATGGGCGGTACAAACAGCCTGAATCTGGACAGCTCACCATCTTCCTACGACGAAATTAAGTTCCTCAACGTCGATCAGTTTAGTATGGATACGTTCAAGTCTGATGGCATCCTTAACTTGGATCACGGAATTCTAGATGAAAAACAACAGGGCCTTAGCTTGGATATGCCGTCGTTTTCGATGTCCGAACCTCCAAAGTCCCCGCCACTAATGGACCTGGATAAACCAATTATCAACATTAATGTAGCCGGAATACTTGACTTAGACGATAAATATTAGTTAGCTTAGTTATAAACGACCTTAACAAAAAAATCCGCCCTCGGTTTAGTGCAATTTCAGAAAGTTGTTTTTGTTCGAATTATTGGACACTTATTTGTTTCACAAAAATAGGTTGTTTTAGTTATCTTTATAATGACTTTATTGCAAACATAGCAAAAATATATAAGAATCTGATAAATCTGATAATTGATTAACTGTGCAATAATCACTAGAATTAATTGAAATATACTATAATACTGAATTTTGAAAATTTGACAATTCTCTTCATTTTCAGTTTTTACTCTGCAGGACATAAGGAGTATGTTACATTATGTTATGGTTTTATTATGATTTGCATTCACACAGTAATTGAAAGTCATCTATAGCTCCGATGTTGAGAATTTAGCCAACGTTGAGGATGATTTTTAAAATTGAATATTCAACACTTCACTAATTTGGTCGTTTGCTCATTTTTTGCTTATGCACAATAAGCAGACAACCGAATTAGAGAAATAATACATCAGACATCTAACATATTGTTGCATGCACGCCAAACAAGTTGTAGCGGCGCCAGGAAATGCTAAAAACGGCCAGGAAATACTCAAAATACATCTCATACATGTATTTCATACATGTAATTCAAAACAACGAAAAACAAAACGTAAATTAATTCTCTAGAAACCAGTTTGAGAATCTGCGAGAAATATATGTCGGATACATGTGTCTCGTACATGCAATTTGTAAACAATAGAGGGTCTAAGTAAAACACGCGTTCAACTCTATATGTTCATATATTTTACTTATTCTATACAATATTGAAGTCGATTGTTTCACGATGCGCACACGCCGAGGGTCGATCATAGAGTGTCGTGGCAGGACGAAAACATTTCCTCACAGGCTGCCTCCACTAGCAATTTCCCATTGCATGAAATTTGAAATTGCTAGTGGAGGCACCCTATGGTATGCAATATTTTATGGCCTGCCATAAATGGTAGGCAATATGGTATGCAATTTGCTCGGCAATCTGCCTTGCAATATTTTGACAGCTCTTGATTTCAAAATGGCGCTGAACCGTGGGCCTGGTTTATTTTGCGTAGGGATTCTGAATTCAAAGGCATTTTTTGATTTCGTTGAGCAATGAAAATAGTCTACAGAGTATGAAATGCTGGGAAATAGGGGAATTTCTTCGCTCTGCACTTCAAATAACTCCTTAAGAGCATTTGACGCTCAGATACAGCGGACGTCTCTCTCGCTCAGAGGCATTTTCGAAATGATATTGCATGCCATCAAATTGCCCACGCACAGATTGCATACCATAAATTTGACAGTTGTTGCAATCGGAAATTGCAGAGAAAATTGCTAGTCGAGTCCCGGTGTCATGCTCAGACAGGATCGTTCTCGTTCTATGCCGCATTCCGATCGTCGCTTGTCTTTTGCCTGATGAACTGCGTTGGTATATGTTAGTCGCTACACTACTCCCTCCTTAGCGACATGGTTACCGTTTGGTATGTTGCGATCTGTTTTATGAGAACCGGACTTTTTTTGTTTTTGGTCCTGGATAAGTTCTCAGGTTTGTTGTATTTGATTGTTGTGCGTCCTCATTTACGACGAAGGCTGGTTTTAACCGCTCTGTCGATATATGGTTATCTTTGCCATTTATCTTCACGATAAATACTGAGTCGCTGAGTCGCTTAATTACCCTGTGCGGTCCACTGTATGGATATTGCAGGGATTTTTTCATACCTCCTTCCTTTACAAGCACATGTGTGCATTTGTGAAGGTTTTCAAATGTGAATATGCTGTCCTGGCGATGGTGAGCAGCTGGTGTTGCTCGGAGTTTCTTCACACCGGGGCTCGACTAGCAATTTACCCTGCAATTTCCGATGGTAGCGACTGTCAAATTTATGGTATGCAATCTGTGCATGGGCAATTTCATGGCATGCAATTTCATTTCGAAAATGACACTGAGCGAGAAGGACGTGCGCTGTATCCGAGTGTCAAATGCTCTTAAGAAGTTATTTGAAGCGCAGAGCGAAGAAATTCTGGTACTTATGAAAAGTTCACGTGTAGGATTAGTTACTTTTTGGATAAGCGGGTGAAATTTCAGACGAAAATGTAACTGTTATATGATTTGCTGGGGTACGAAGGGGAATGAGATAAAAGTAATTTGAAAAATCCACCAATCATCAACTGGGAGTCTCATAAATTTACTCATCGTCCAAAATCGAAATTATTTCATTTTTAAATCAAAAAGTTATATATAATTTCACCATTCCGCATCAAAATTCGATTTTTTCACAATTTCTCACCATTTCATATTGTGTGGACTATTTTCATTGCTCAACGAGATCTAAAAATCCCTTAGAATTCAAAATCCCTACAATTTCCTATAAGAAATAAAACATTCCCACAGTTCAGCGCCATTTTGAAATCAAGAACTGTCAAAATATTGCCAGGCAGATTGCCGAGCAAATTGCATACCATATTGCCTACCATTTATGGCAGACCATAAAATATTGCATACCATAGGCTGCCTCCACTGGCAATTTCAAATTTCATGCCATGGGAAATTGCTAGTGGAGGCAGCCTGTCATGTCTTCCCGGAATTTTTCGACGAAGATTTGCGGGTCCGGTTGGAAGTCTTCGTCGATAAAAAACTCGCCTGGTAGTCGAAGAGTTGTTCCGTACACGAGTTCGGCTGCGGAAGATTGAAGGTCGGCTTTGAAGGCCGTACGAAGACCTAACAACACTGTCGGTAGTACTTCGGTCCATCGTTGTGTTTCATGGCACATTAATGCTGTCTTTAGCGATCTGTGCCATCGCTCGATAATTCCATTAGATTTGGGATGGTATGCCGTCGTTCGGATTTTTTTACAGCCTGTTAGTTGCGCTAGGGCACGAAATAGCGCTGACTCGAATTGCGAACCCTGATCTGTCGTGATGCGCCCCGGAGAGCCAAATCGTGCGATCCAATTCGTGTAAAATGCCGTTGCGATGGTGTCGGCCGATATTTCAGAAACAGGAACCGCTTCAGGCCATCGTGTAAAGCGGTCGATCATAGTAAGGATATATTGTTGACCGTTTGACACAGGTAATGGTCCAACAATATCCAGATGTATGTGTTCGAATCGTCCTGAGTTTTCGAACTGCTGAGGCGTGTTTCGCACATATCGGTGAATTTTAGCACGCTGGCACTGTAGGCAAGTTTGAGTCCATCCGGTGACCTCCTTATCTAAATTAGGCCAGATATATTTCCTTCTAATCTGTTTGCTTGTTGCACGACCAGATGGATGAGATGCTGAGTGGATGGTGTCGAATATTTTTCGACGTATTGGTGCTGGAACGTATATTATGCGTATGTTTGTCGATGATGTATCGCAGTAGAGAGGCTTATTATTTGAAAATGTTATTTTTTTCAAGGTAAGCGCTGAGGGTTTTGTTAGTAGAGTTTTTAGCTCTTCATCCTTTTCCTGGGCATCTGCGATGTCGTCTAGATTTAGTGTTGTTGGCATGACGATCGTGTTTATTCGCGAAAGGGCGTCTGCTACAACATTTTCGTCACCAGACACATGAACGAATTCCGTCGTGAATTCTGATATGAATTGCAGTTGGCGACATTGCCTCGGTGATGCTTTTTCTGGCTTTTGTTTAAAGGCAAAAACCAGTGGTTTATGGTCTGTGCGGATAATAAATTGTCTGCCTTCGATCATATGACGGAAAAATTTTACAGCTAGATAAGCTGCCAGCAACTCTCGATCGTATGTGCTGTACCGCTTTTGAGCATCACTGAAACGTTTTGAGAAAAACGCAAGCGGTTTCCATTCGCCATCGTGATGTTGCTCCAGTACTGCTCCTGCCGCTGTATCAGACGCGTCATTAGAAATAGCTAAAGGTGCGCCGGTTATGGGGTGAACGAGTAGGGTTGCGTTGACAACCATTGTCTTGCTGGCATCAAACGCTTTTTCCGATCTCTCGTCCCATATAATTTTTCGCTTGTCGTTTTTTCGGCTATCTACAGTTGCAGCGTCAAGATGTGCCAATGTTTTCGCAGCGTTTTTATAGAATCGTCGATAAAAGTTGACGATGCCTAAATAACGACGAAGTTCGGATATTGTTGTCGGCTTAGGAAAAGCCTTTATCGCTTGTATTTTACTTGGAAGTGGTTCGATTCCTGTAGCGCTTATTTTGTGCGATAAGTATTCGATTTCTGCCTTCCCAAATTCACATTTCGCTGGGTTAACGCGTAGTCCGTGGTCCTCTAGTCGCCGAAAAACTTTGCGCAAGTGTTCTTCATGCTCTTCTGTAGAAGAAGATGCGATGAGAATATCATCCAAGTATGCGAAAGCGTAATCGATGCCTCTCAAAACCGAATCAAGTAATCGTTGAAAAGTTTGCGCGGCGTTTCTGAGGCCGAACGTCATTACCGGAAACTCAAATAAACCGAACGGTGTTGTTACGGCAGTTTTTTGAATATCTTCTGGAGCGACAGGCACTTGAAAATATGCTTTAGCAAGGTCTATTCTGGAAAATATATTTTTCCCTGCCAGGTGTTGGGTTATGTCGTGAATGTGCGGTATCGGATATCTGTCGGGTATAGTGACAGCATTCAAACGACGATAATCTCCGCATGGCCGCCATTCGAGATTTTTCTTTTGCTTCATCAGCAATGGACTGGCCCAAGGGCTACTGGATGTGCGACATATTCCCTGTTCCAGCATAAATTCAAATTCGGCACGTGCGGTTTTAAACTTTTCTGGTGGTAATCTTCGTGGTCGGTCAGCGATATGTGGTCCAGTTGTAACAATATGATGCATTACATCGTGAGTTTTTGCATTTGGCGTGTATGTTACGATGGTCAAGTTCGGAAAATTTGCAAGTATTTTTTGGTAGCTGTTATTTGGGTTAATCGTCAAAATTTGCGTACTTTCTCTGACGGAAGTATTTTTACCGAGTGTATTTAAATTCGTTGTTTCATCGATCAGCTTACGATTTCGAACATCCACAAGTAGTGCAAATTTGCGCAAAAAATCTGCCCCAATTATCGGTCGTGGTACCTTCGCAACTATAAATTTCCACTGAAATTTTCGTCGCAATCCGAAATCGAGGGTTAGAATTCGTTTGCCGTATGTGGGAATTGATGAGCCGTTCGCGGCAAATAGATTTATGTCCTCTATTGCCGTATTGTTTGCTGAATATCGTCGAGGAACAACTGAAACGTCCGCACCAGTATCGATTAGAAATGAATCTCCACTGATGCGATCGCGAATCAATAATCGGTTCGTCGTTACCTCGTCGCCGTTGATTGCATTTGACGACGACGAGGTTTTTAGTTTTCCGATTTCCTATCGTAAGCGCATGGCGATCTGCACTTTTTGGCTTTTGGACCAAACATTTGGTGAAAATAACAAACGCCGTTAGTGGATTTAGACCTGCTTCGTGCTCTTGATCGGGATCTGGAACGTTCCTTTGACAGCTTTGCTTCCAGTCGTTCAAGTCTTGCGTTTATCTGCGCAATTTGTTCGTCGAGGCTTTTATTGTCCGATGTAACGCATTTCACCGTGTTAATGGTACCTCGTTCTCGCAATATTTTATCCGCCATTTCTACGAGTTTCATCGGTTTCGCATCTTCGACGACGGTTAATATTTCGCGAACCCGCGAAGGAATCTTATTTAGCCAAAATGTTTTTAAGGTTTTCTCGCTTACCTGGTTGTTTGCAAGACCATCCATTTGTCGCCATAGTTGTGAAGGCTTTAAGTCAGCTAATTCCAGTTCTGATAACGCCTTTAAAAGTTGTTCTTCGGGCGAATCAGTGAATCGAGCAATCAAAATGTTCTTGAGACTGCTATATTTCTCTGTCACTGATGGGTTTATTAGCACGTCAGCGATTTCCTCCATGATAGTTACGTCCAGCGTGGATATGACGGCATGGTATTTCGCAGTGTCGCTTGATACTCGGTGATGAGCGAATTGCGATTCGATGTTTAAAAACCACAATTTCGCATGGCGTTTCCAAAACGCAGGGAGTTTCACATTTTCGATGGCTGTTATGGTTTGTCGCGGTGGGACTCTCGGAGTAGTAGGTGTTTTCTTCGGCACTGCACCTCTTTGTTCGTCCGCGTTGGCTTTCGACGCGTTATCTACGAATGTGTTATCGCAGCCATTGTCGTCCGCAGAGTCGTGATCACTCATTTTCACTATTTAAACTTCACAGTATATATGTCAATAATTCGTTTTTAACACTGCTTCTAATGCACTGCACTACGGGGTCACCAATTATAGGGTCTAAGTAAAACACGCGTTCAACTCTATATGTTCATATATTTTACTTATTCTATACAATATTGAAGTCGATTGTTTCACGATGCGCACACGCCGAGGGTCGATCATAGAGTGTCGTGGCAGGACGAAAACATTTCCTCATGCTCAGACAGGATCGTTCTCGTTCTATGCCGCATTCCGATCGTCGCTTGTCTTTTGCCTGATGAACTGCGTTGGTATATGTTAGTCGCTACAACAAGTCGCAGACAGAGTCCTCTAGAAAGTAAAAAGGGAACATTCCAGAGCCCCAAACCTGACTCACATGGCAACGGTAACGAACATTCACAATAGCTTTCCAGAAGCCAGATCAGGAGGCTTCGAGAACCCGAGACACACGACAAGACTATAAATACCGCCGCGAGAGGAGCTGGCGATCAGTTAATAGATAGCGAAGACAGTGAAAGGCTGTTACTTTGAAAAGCGATACTGCAGTTTAGTGTATCCGGGCGCGATTAATTAAAAGCGATAAAGTGCGAGTAATTATAGTGCGATAATTAAATGTACCGCGAAATTATAATAGTGCGATCTGTAAAGTGTACGGAATTTAGTGTAAATAATTAATAGTGTTTATAATAAAGGCGTAATTAGTGTTTTAAAAGAAACTGTTTTATTTCACGAATGAGAAGAATATCGAACCTACAAAAGGTGTTTAACGGTAGATCACAACAATTGGTGTCAGATATAAGGGATTCTGTCTCGTTCGTGATTTAAAAAGCGACTTTTAGTGAAGTACTGGACAGTGAATTTGTTTGAAAAGTGAAAATTAATAAGTGCGCGGACTAAGCGGAAAGTTAAAAGTTTCGGACAGTGAGCATTGTAAATTGTGCGGACTAATTGAAATTTGTGAAAATTTGAGTGGACTAAAGTGATAATTGTGAAGTCGAAGAACAATGCCGAAATTAGTGAACGAGCTGACATTGGCAGAGTTGAAAGAAGAGTGCCGGAAACGAGATCTTTCAACCACTGGAAACAAGACGGCGTTACTGGCACGTCTCAGGGAGGCTTTGAGCACTGAAGGTAACGATCCGGAAACTTTTGAATTCTCGGACGAAGAAACCAGCCAGGAATGTGTTCACGAGGAACAAAGCAGCGAAGAGAAAAACCCGGTGATGGAGTTGCTGTTGAAGATGTCCCAAAAGTTCGAACAGCAGGCTGAAGAAAGTAAAGAACAAGCCATGAACCTGGACCAGAAACTTGATCAGAAACTCGACCAGCAAGCCCAGAAGCTCGACCAGCAAGCCCAGAAGCTCGACCAGCAAGCCGTTGACATTAAGGAACAGTTAGAAGAACATGCGAGGAAGAGTGAGGAGCAGCTGGTAGAAATCAAACAACAGTTCCAACAGCAAGTTTCAGAAGTTAAACAGCAATTAGAGAGTCGAGTAACGGAAGTGGAACAACAGTTCGACAAAAAGTTGGTTGGTATTGAAGAAGGAATGGACCAGATGAAATTGGATCTTCAACGCGTGAAGGCCGTAGGAATTGTGCCAACAGAATCAAGTGGCATCAAGGCACTTAAACCACCAACTTTTGATGGGCAAACTTCTTGGACCAACTACAAGAAGCAATTTGAGGCTGTTGCAAAAGTTAACCCCTGGAACGGTGAAGAACGTGCGACCTCACTGATGGTGTCTTTGAGAGGATCCGCGGTGGACGTACTGCAAACCATGTCGGTCGACAATTACTCCAGTTATTGCAGCCTGGCGAGTGCCTTGGATATGCGGTATGGCGAAGACCACTTAAAGGAAATTCATCGTGCGCAGCTGAGGACACGCACACAGAAACCGGGAGAGACCTTGCAGCAGCTGGCTCAGGACATCGAGCGCTTGACACTTCTGTCTTATCCTGCTTCAAATCCAGATCATCGGGACGAGACAGCGAAGGACGCTTTCATCCAGGCAGCTCGTGATGAAGAGCTCCAACAAGCACTTCGATTGACAAATAATCGAACGCTGAGGGATACTTTGGCCTACGCTCTCACTTACGAATCGGTAAAGCGGGCATCACGCAGTAACGTTAGAGTGCGTGAAGTGTACGAAGAGTGTGTATGCCAAAGAGCCGAGGTCAGCCGAGAATCAACGACAAGCGGAGCTCCACAATGTTGGAACTGTGGAGAAAAAGGGCACTTGAGGCGTGACTGCCGAAGGAAATTGAAGACAAGGTTTTGCGAAGGGTGTGCAGCGCGATGGCGACAAAGGAACGAGGCTGGTTCAGCGAACGTAGCCGTCTTTTCTTCGGAAGAGGCGGGAAACCAGTAAGAGCCAACCTCATGGGTCGGAGGTTGGCTCGTGGAATTGTTGACCCCAGAACCATCATCACAGTCTCTAGGCTCTATCGACACGAGAACGACTTAAGTCTGCGAGGAAAAATTGAAAACAAGACTTGCAATATCACCATTGATACCGGAGCAATGAAGTCAATTTTGCGGATGGACTTGGTGAAGGCATGGAGACTTGGTAACGTTGGACGATATGTACTTCGTACAGCAACAGGCGAATCTGCACCAGTTCACGGAGAAATAACCCGCCAAATACAGCTCGGTGATTTGGTGTTCCAGCATCGGTTCCTTGTGGCAGATATAACCGACGAATGTATACTTGGGATGGATTTCCTAGGCCCTCATGGCTTCAGCCTGGATTTGGGAGACAGGGTGATCAAGTGGAAAAACGTTGAAATACCGTTGGTAGGAAACCGGAAGGGAAACGACCGGCTAAGAATCGTCGTCTGCGAAAACACCAAAGTACCGAAGTCGTCGGAAAACATCATCTGGGCCAAATTGGATGGTGATCCTGGGGGCCACCAATTCTTCATCGTGGAGCCAACGCAAAACCCAGCAGTCAGTAACCTTATGGTGGCAAAAAGCTTAATCACAATTACGGAGGGGAATTACGTCCCTATAAGGGTGCTGAATTTGACGGAGCAGGAAAAGAAGCTTAAGGAAGGAGAAGTAATCGCCGACTGCCTGCCAGTCTCGTCAATCACTTCTTTGGAAATGGCAGAAATACAATCTGAACGCAAAAAGATACCAAACAGCAAGATAAATGAGCTAGCTAGGAACATGCTACAGTCTTCGGAACTAAGCGACGAACAGTACCAACAAGGAGTTCAGCTAATTAAACGCTATGCTGATATCTTATCGACTCGAGAGGACGATTACGGAAGAACAAGGTTAACTACTCATCGAATCGATACACGAGATGCATCACCGATTCGGCAGGCTCCCCGCCGCTTACCACTAGCCAAACAAGCTGAGGTCGCCGATATGATACAGAGCATGCAAGAACAAGGGATCATAGAGCCTTCGAATAGCCCTTGGACGTCGCCTGTTGTCTTAGTCAAAAAGAAGGATGGCAGTACACGGTTCTGTGTTGACTATCGACGATTGAATGATGTTACGAAAAAGGATAGCTACCCATTGCCGAGAATGGATGACATTATGGACACTCTAGCCAGTGCGAAGTGGTTTTCAACGTTGGACTTGAAGAGCGGATACTGGCAGGTCGAAATCGAGAGAAGTGACCGTGAAAAGACAGCCTTTTCCGTGGGAAATGGGCTCTGGCAGTTTGTTGTAATGCCATTCGGACTCTGTAATGCTCCTGCGACATTTGAACGACTCATGGAGCGAGTGCTGCTTGGACTAAGTTGGAAGACATGTTTGGTGTACCCGGATGACATCATTGTCATCGGCAGAACGTTCATGGAACATCTGAAAAACCTGGAGGACGTATTCGAAAGGTTGCGAGCGGCTAACCTGAAGCTAAGTCCCAAAAAGTGCAACCTTTTCTGCAGTGAAGTGAAATACCTTGGTCATGTGGTTTCTACTGGAGGAATAAAAACCGACCCTGCGAAAATTGAAGCCGTTCAAAATTGGCCAGTACCTAAGGATAAGCATCAACTTCGGAGTTTTCTGGGATTGGCAACGTACTATCGAAGGTTCGTGAAGGATTTCGCTACCATCGCCAAAAGTTTACACCAGCTGACGGAGAAAAATCAGCCGTTTAACTGGAACCACCAGTGCCAAGCAGCGTTTGAGAAGCTTAAACAGGAGATATGTGAAGCACCGATGCTAGCATATCCTGAGCCGCAGAAAACTTTCATCGCGGACACTGATGCAAGTAATACAGGTATAGGTGCAGTGTTATCGCAACAAATTGATGGCCAGGAACGGGTGATTGCTTACTTTAGTCGGGTGTTATCCAAGCCAGAGCGAAACTACTGTGTCACCCGAAGAGAGCTGTTGGCGATAGTCGAGGCCACTAAGCATTTCCACAAATACCTTTACGGTCAAAGCTTCGTATTGAGGACCGATCACGCCGCTCTGAGATGGTTGCTCAACTTTAAGAACCCCGAAGGACAAGTGGCACGATGGATTGAAAGGTTGCAAACATACAACTTTAACATAGTCCATCGAAAAGGTACTATGCACGGAAATGCTGATGCTCTCTCCAGACGTCCATGCAAGCCGGAATGCAAGCACTGTCATCGGTTAGAAGAAAAGGTAGTCGATGCCGAGGTTAAGTGGATATCCGTTTCACCAGCAAGAGGATGGTCTCAATCGGAACTATTGGACGAACAACTGGCGGATGGAGATCTACGAGAAATCATAGCCTGGAAGGAGTCTGCACATCGGCCTGAATGGCAAAGCATATCGAGTCGAAGTCCTACGCTAAAGAGTTACTGGGCACAATGGAACTCGTTGCATCTTGAAGGAGGCCTACTAAAAAGGAAATGGGAAACCGCGGATGGGTCAGCGCATCGAATGCAGGTTGTACTTCCTCGGAGCAAAGTTAAGGATGTTTTGCAGGAGGTACACGAGGGAACGTCAGGAGGCCACCTGGGCATAAACAAAACACTTAATAAAATAAGAGAACGATTTTATTGGGTGCATGCGCGGGAAGATGTGGAGGACTGGTGTAGGAAGTGTGCAGCCTGTGCATCTGTGAAGGGACCCAGGAGGAAGCCTAGAGGTGAGCTGAAGACATATAACGTTGGAACCCATTTCGAAAGGATCGCCATCGATGTGGCAGGACCGTTTCCGGTGTCGCAACAAGGAAATCGCTACGTGCTGGTAGTATCCGACTATTTCACCAAATGGACAGAAGTTTATGCTATTCCAAATCAGGAAGCATCTACAGTGGCGGAGCAAATCGTGATCAACTGGGTTAGTATGTATGGAGTCCCAAACGAGCTACATTCCGATCAAGGTCGAAATTTCGAATCCCAAGTGTTTACTGAGTTCTGCGATGCGTTGGGCATAAAGAAGACGAGAACTACTCCACTGCACCCACAGTCCGATGGAATGGTCGAAAGGTTCAATAAAACCTTGATCGAGCACTTGGCCAAAGTGGTAGAAGACCATCAGCATGATTGGGATTGTCATATCCCATTCTTCCTGATGGCTTATCGAACGGCGACGCATACTACAACTGGAGAATCACCGTCACGTATCGTATTTGGACGAAATATTCGACTTCCGGCTGATGTTAAATTCGGAATACCACCAGAAGATCCGACGACAACAACGGAGTACGTTTCGGAGCTGCGGCAACGGTTAGACTCCATTCACGAGGTAGTTAGGGGCCGCATAAACCTAAACACGGACCGGATGAAAACGCGATATGACCTGAAGGCAAACTCGGCCGGATTTCAAGAAAATGATTTAGTCTGGCTGTACAACCCCCGCCGACGGAAAGGCCTGAGGCCGAAACTACAGCCAAAATGGGCAGGACCATACCGCATTATTAAACGGCTCAATGATGTTGTGTACCGAATACAGCAGCATCGAAAACACCGGTCAAAAATGAAGGTTGTGCACCTAGACCGACTTGCCCCGTACCATGGAAACAACACAATGGATGACGACGAATCTGTTCGGGACGAACAGGTCTAAGGAGGGGGTAGTGTTGCATGCACGCCAAACAAGTTGTAGCGGCGCCAGAAAATGCTAAAAACGGCTAGGAAATACTCAAAATACATCTCATACATGTATTTCATACATGTAATTCAAAACAACGAAAAACAAAACGTAAATTAATTCTCTAGAAACCAGTTTGAGAATCTGCGAGAAATATATGTCGGATACATGTGTCTCGTACACGCAATTTGTAAACAAGTCGCAGACAGAGTCCTCTAGAAAGTAAAAAGGGAACATTCCAGAGCCCCAAACCTGACTCACATGGCAACGGTAACGAACATTCACAATAGCTTTCCAGAAGCCAGATCAGGAGGCTTCGAGAACCCGAGACACACGACAAGACTATAAATACCGCCGCGAGAGGAGCTGGCGATCAGTTAATAGATAGCGAAGACAGTGAAAGGCTGTTACTTTGAAAAGCGATACTGCAGTTTAGTGTATCCGGGCGCGATTAATTAAAAGCTAAAGAGCGAGTAATTATAGTGCGATAGTTAAATGTACCGCGAAATTATAATAGTGCGATCTGTAAAGTGTACGGAATTTAGTGTAAATAATTAATAGTGTTTATAATAAAAGCGTAATTAGTGTTTTAAAAGAAACTGTTTTATTTCACGAATGAGAAGAATATCGAACCTACAAAAGGTGTTTAAAGGTAGATCACAACAATATTATTTCTCCCTCATTAGACAACTATTGGATCAGTTGCAGGCTACATAGTATGCATAAATTCAATTGAATTCACTTTGCCCAAAAACTCATATTTATATACTGTAACAATAATAAGACAACAAGAACAATCGCACTGCAAAGCAGCCGGCCAAAGCCCAACTTTGCAAAGGAGCGTTTAGAATAGAAAATGGCCATCGCAAGGGCATAACGACACTTCCCTACGACAGTCGCGCACTTTAGGATCACAACTGCTCTTGGACATTCCCATACTTTATGTGCGAAGTGAAGACTAGATAAAAGGAAAGGTGAAAAAACACTATACGAGGTAAGTGCGAAGGAGAGGGTACAGAATAAAGAGCTATAGATCGCTAAGAGCTCACAAAAACCGAGGGCATTAGAAGCGGAAAGATAATTACATAGTACTATGAGAATTTTGAAGGGAGTTCCCATAACAACTGAAAGGATTTTGGTTATTGGAGCATATAGACGACTCAAAGCTATCGAAATAGCTGCGCTGAGCCAAATTGGCAATCTTCTGAGCTTCCTCGTAAGTTCAAGTAGGTATACTTCAGAGACCATACACTTGCATATAATGGGAGCTGAATCTTTTTCCTCAAGAGTGACGAAAACTTCAGAGTTGAACCACGGGTAGTCTTTCGATTTATTAACGCGATAAGTCAGTTTGAAGGAAGAAATTATGTCAAGAGTAAAATAAAAAAAAAATGGTAGCACTGTCGGTATGGAGACCGTGAAAGAAGGTAAATTAATTAACACTATTTATTTTTCAAGTCATACCAGGAGAGTCTGCTTTGAGGAAGTTGCAACGAGAAAGTTATTGGCTATTCTTTGAAAAAACTTAGCTGTAAAATACTTCGATTGGAAATAAATGATGAAGAGATAAAAAAGGTGATGAAGCAGCGTTTAAGAAAACAGGTGAAAGAGGGTAACTAGATAGAACAGATCCACTAGTTGTGGAACTATGTACATTGTTATATTCCAATAAATAATAAATAAAATAAAGTTAATGAAAAATTAATTTTTGATTTGCTGACGAACAGTTGCACCTTATGCTTATTGAAGTCCGCACATACCGAAACTAGAGCTGTGGGAGACGAAAATTGAAAAATGTTCCAGTGAGCGAAATTTTCACACTGATTAAGACATCTAATCTATCGGACTTACGAGGAGTTAGACAGTGACAGTCTTTGCGGAATACAGCATGCCGAAGCAATATTTCACTATCCATAACTTTCTCTGTAATTGGAGATGGGCGAAATAACTATTTTATGTGAGACAGCTCAGTTATACTCATTCTTATTACTGATCCACTCTTTC
Organism: Nemotelus pantherinus; assembly: GCA_963978885.1. NCBI lineage: Eukaryota > Metazoa > Arthropoda > Insecta > Diptera > Stratiomyidae > Nemotelus > Nemotelus pantherinus. The sequence continues at coordinate 71,673,896 of OZ022265.1, read as the reverse complement.
AGAGTTATTCAAAAGAGCTAATAGTAGCCAGCGTAGCTGTCGTTTATTGTGCTAGATACGTATTTTACTTTTTCCTAATAAATTTTAGGACCATTTAACATCAATACCAGTGGCGGCTCGTGGTTTTGAGACTAAGGGAAGCACAAGCAAAATATATAAGCATATAATATAGATAAGCATACTTATGAAGCGCGTAGTAAACTATACCTTTGAAATACCGTGTAAAAAATCAATTAAGTATTTTAATGCTGACCATATTTGCATTAAAAGCTAGTGATTGATTGTCAACAGCTTCCTAACCACTATGATCAAAAATCCCACAAAAGTTCAAGTTAATTATAACATTTGAAAGCAAAAAAATTACTAATTTCTTTAATTCTTTTTTTAAATTATAAAAAAAGTTAAGCTGAAAACATATTACAGGCTAAATATATGGCGAAAGTTTTTTCATAGCTCGAAGTTGAGGATATAATGCATCTTTTAGCAAATTAAATAGGCAATGCCACAATAAAAATAAATTTCTCATATAATTTTCAATAAAAGTGCCTAATATAGTTACCTTTTGCAAACAGTTAAATGAGCGAAATTATTGGTCTTGGTTGCTAAAACTCAATAAAATCCTCAATAAAAAAGATTACCGCAGTAAATACTCTATGGCACAATCACCTCAATTTTGGTTGTTCCACTTTAAAATCCATATTAAATGGGTAAATATTAACTTTTCGAAACAGAATCTATTCAATACGCTCTTACTTTAACGAGCTTTATGCTATAATTTACTTTAAAATCTATTCTTTTATCTACGTTTAACCGAACGTATTAATACACACTGACAATACAAAAAATACACGTCGTAAGAATTATAACAGGTGCGTTTTTTGCGAAGAAGGCATAAAAAACGCACCTAATGTAAACTATATATCAGGGGTCTCCAACCTATTTTTTGGAAGAGCCAAATTAGTGGCTCCGAATTCTTAAAAGGAGCCACTTCAGTTTTTTGAAAAAAAAAAACATAATTTTTATAGTAATAACTTACGTTTATAGGGTTTCTTCTGTATTTTATTTTATTCAATGTTTTCATGAGATGGTTGACATTCTTTGGATTTAGTCATTTTTGAAAAATCTGGTTCAGTCTTGAACAATTCACAACGAATTTCTGATTTCAAGCTCTTCTGAGATATAATTGTACGATATTTTGACTTACGGCGTACAAGACTTCAAAATGTACATTCACATACATATTAAGAACTAAACATTCATACATATTTTGGCACAATATCATTTAAAACTAAAAATGAATTTTCTGAAATTAATCGTTTCCACATTTCAATGTGCATTAAATTTTTCAAATGACTTTCTTGTGCAATTAACCCAATATCAAATTCAAGGTGTGCATTTTTTACAAACACTGCTACAAACAATTCCGATAATTCTGTAACTTTTGCTGAATTCAAATCGAATAGTTTTTTGAAAAAATCTGAATGCAAGGATCATGGTTTTTGAAATCAGAAAAACGCGTTTCAAATTCATGAATCAAAATATCAAGATATTTAACGAAACGAATTTTATCGCTGTTTTGTCTTCGATAAAACAAATATCAAAATGTTTATTCAAAATAGGAAAATGCATAAAATCGTCCGCGTTAGTTTCAATTTTGAATAAAATCAACTTAAGCTTAAATGCATTAACACTTTTAGTGAGATCCCATACGAATCGTTCTCTGCCGTGTAACTTCAAATTCAATACGGTGAGATGATTGACCAAATCTCATAAAAAAAACAACTCGTGCCGCCATGCAGATGTTTTGATGATTTCAAATTGTTTCACCATATTTTGCTCTTTGATAATCACCATTATTTCTTAGAGTAGATCTTTGAATCGAACCAATACTTTGCTGCATCTGAGCCATCGGATGTTGATGAGTACATAATTTCCATGTATTTGGCATCTAATTCATCCATCAACAACTTGAAACGGCTTTGTGTGTTTGTCACCATGCTGCAAGATAAAAGTCCTTTCGATGTTGTGTTTTCACCTAACACCTAACAAATTGTTTTTCCTTTATGTTCAGTTACGAAATAGTCAGTTTCCCATTGCAAATTAAATTTTCGAACGACAGATTTACGTGGTGGCTGCTCATTTTTTTGCGAATTTATCATCCGAATTTGGATTTGGTGGAACGGCTTTCTTTGTTACTTTCACGAACTTGTCCATTGTAGATGCTTTTATACTTTTACAGCAACGAAAACGATATGGAGCAAGTTTGTGTGAACTACAGTGATCGGTTGCGCGAGATGTGACACATGATTTGTGTTTTTGCTGTCATCAACATTTTCTGCTTGTGCATGTTTTAAGCATGAATATTGCTTCCTTTAGGACGAAAGCCAATGAGAAGCAAAATGTATACACACATCACATAAAAAAATAGCTTGCGTTTATCTGCCGGATAAAGAATCACATGTTGCTTTCAACGAATCGATACAAACAAAAATCACAGTATAATAAGTAAACAAAGAAAAAATAATAGAATGGAATTCTTCGGTTATTTATATGTGTGTATGAAGCATGCATTTTTCGATACTTTTCAACACCAATTCTTAATTGACGAACTGTCACTCGACGATTTCCAGTTCAACTTTTTCGCGTTTATCTATTCATATTTTATTTTCTGAAGAGTTAAATTCGGGAAAGAATCAACGGTGAATCGTTCAAAGAGCCACTCGAAATCGTTCAGAGAGCCACATGTGGCTCTGCGGCTCCCGGGTTGGAGACCCCTGCTATATATGCTAAAGAAAGCACTTCAGAAATTTAACATAGAAATAACATAGGCGAAAGCAATCAAGTGGTCATATCACCCAAAGCACCTGAACCGAGAAACTCATTTTGCGAAAGTAAACCCAAAGCAGATACAAAAAAACCGCTCTGGAGAAAATTGCACACCATATTCTCCATATCAACATCACAATAACTTGCACCGTACATACACCATGCGAACAAAGCATTAAAGGCATCAAATCAGAAGGGGAACAACTCGTAAGAAGAGGAGCAGAGGAGAATCTGCAGAAAAATCATGAGGGGGAACAGTAACATAACAGAAGACGCGGATAGTTTTGCAGCGTATCAAGTTCATTCATTAACAAAGATTTTCTGGTCGTTCAGCGGGTGGATGGGGCAAGAGTTTTTTGAATTTTTCTATCCACCAAGATGCTGTGAACTGAGCAGCGTCCACGATGCTATTTGACTACATTGATTGTAAAAATTTTGTGGGCATCATTTAGACAACGCGTCTAAGTAGATCTATGCAAAAACCACGAGTTTGAGCATTAAAGCAAGATCACTTCAGTGCTCTGTATAGTATATCTCAATGAACTGTATGTTTTGAATTGAATGGCATGTATTGCCTGTAGTTTATAGTAAAACGTTTGAGTTTTAACTTGGAAGCTCTGTAGTTGGACTGTTATAAAATAAAACCATTTGATTCATAGTAGCGATGGAGTTTTGTCTTTTGTAAGAAAATAAATGTTATTACTTTGACTGTTAAATATTGATTGTAAATCTTTTGGTTGTTTCATATTGATTATTTAATCAATTTTGTGGATTAGCAAGGGAAACACTGCTTCCTTTGCGTACATCGACGAGCCGCCCCTGATCAATACCACTGATTTTCTTAATTGCGAAAACCAACTCAGGGATCTACCCAAGCTGTGTCATCTGTTGGTTAATTCAAGTGTCTTTATTTGAACACGGTTAGCTTAAGACTACAATACATGTCATTTGTTTTGTACTAGCTCAATTACAGTTGAAAAGTACTAAACTCAATTTTAGAACATGACTATTACAATGACTCGAAATTCAAAAGTGTATCAACGTAAACAATACTAATACTAAATTTCAACATCATCGACTGCCGCAAATGGCCATTCACTAGCTCACAGTTCATGGCCCTGTGCAGTGAGCTGCTTTCTATGTGAATTCAATGCATCATTCGTGACATAAAATACTGCATACATATTTCGGCAAGGAACGAGGACGGAATCACTGTACCAATTTGATGGTCGTGCACTGTCGTGGTGTTTCATGGTGATGGGATTTTGTTAACTGAATGAAATGTGTTGCTTCACATGGATCAGGTGCAGTGGCAGCTCGTGCCTTTAAAACTCGGGGAAGCACAAATATTTTTGCATATTTTTCCTGAATAAACAAGTAGATATTTCAGCGTAGGAAATAGATTAAAAGTTGTATTCGATTTCCAATAGTTTGATTCAGTGATTTTTCTACTCACTATGATCACCATCAATCTCATTACTGTTTAAATGGAGCAAGCTATTTCAAAGTATACATTTTTTTAAAACATAAAGTGGAATTTGTTGTCCTGGTCACCACGAATCTATAAAGTATCGTTTTCTCTTCAAATAGTCTAAGTGAGAAATACTAGCGCAGTAGATTTTCTATGGTGAAATCACATAAATTTCTAAGACAAAATGAATTTAAGCTGCGGCATACAGCTTGAAAATAATTCCTCACCCACACAAGGTGGAGTTAGATTTACCCCATAAGACATTGTATCTATTTTGTGTATATGTTAAATAGACCGTACGCAAATATGTTTTTTATTTTTTTTATTTTATATAAATAATAAAATACTAAAATATATCAATAAACATTCGTTAAAAGAAAAACAAAACTTTCATACCTCTTCCATAAAATCAGCTTCATGTCTTTAAGTTTGTCTGCCAGATAAACTATATTATCGCGAGCCAAAGAAAACGGGCTGGATTTTCAACAGACTAGATATAATTTCCTCTTTGCTTTCAAAATTATTGCAGCCTCACTTTTACAACATCGCAATTTTTGTACAACCTGTTTTTGATACATCCCCATCGCTACGTTGATCCCTATATAAAACTCATCGGACGAACTTCGATTGAAACCTGCTACAAATATTACTGTGCGCCGCTCGTTCGGATAAAATCTTTCTAGCTCTATCTTGTTGAGCACCTGAAACAATAAGAACATCCAAACAGTTAATTTTAAATGTAAATAAATAAATCAGATGGAATATCCAAGTCTGAATTCGGCTTCTTTAAGCTTGTAGGTACTTACATTTTTACGAGAACAGAACGTACAACTTTGTGGCGTTCGTTCGTTTGCATGAGTTTGCAACATTTCCAAAATTGAGATGGACCAGCTTAGAGCTGAAAACAATAAGAAAAGCACCCTTCTAAGCAGAAAAGCACTTACAGCAACATATCAAGGCGCCGGCAAAACAAATAATCTCGTTCCGGTCCCAGCTTCCGACCTCATCCAACAAAGTTACTCAATCAACAAGTGAATTTTTATTTTCTTTAGAAACTGGCGTCGATCATTTGCCTTTCAAAACTTTCACAAAATGCATTGATCTTGAGATGCAGCCGTTTCCCCTTCATGCCTTTATAATTAGATATGTACATCGTTCCAAAATACTCTCGGCTAAATAGGTCATCGAACGACCTCACGCCGAGCACCAAAGCTCACGTTCTTAAGACATCTTAATCTTATTGCGCTTGATAAAAGCTTCAAGTATCTGAGACGCCAGACGTAGGAGGCATTTCGTAAAGTCAATGATCGACATGCCGACAGACGCTGACGTTTCAAACCATGCGAAACTGCTTTAACTTGTTCCAAGCAGGCAATTAGTATCGATTGGTCGGTCGTTGCGAATCATTGAGCGTTGTAGACATTCGATCGGAATCGGTTACGAATTCGCGATAAATCGTGCTGCAGTGTACTATTTAACAAGTGGAAGTTCTAATAAGTAACTCTGTAGTTCTCATCTTTTGATTGACGTGTGAAACGACATAATGGCAAAGAGACAAGTCCTTTTGTCATCTTCATCGCTTTACAAGGATGGCGGTTACCTCGAGCACGTTCGACCACACATCGAAAAACTTCTCACCAAGTAATTATCGCACATCAATTTTTTATCGTTTATTGCTGTGAAACAATTTAATCAATTCAATTACTTTCGGCTTAGTGTCGAATGATAAGAGAGTCGTTTGTATCCCATTGTTACCACTGTTGTTGGCGTGTAATGATTTAGACATGGGCACATATGTTTGTATATAGGAACATATGTAAGTCCGTCTATAACTGAAGATACAGTGCCCTTTTGCTTGCTACCATGGTACGTTCTGGCTTGTTATTCACACGTGCAAGCTAATCAATCTGACTAGACAAGAAGTTCCAAAGTCCCTTAGCCAATTATGGAGTTTCGCAATACATTGTTGTGTAGTGGGTGGATAACTGATAGTATTCTCCGGTTTTTAATATTCACTAACGAATGACGCTTCGAATGCAAGATATCTAGCCATTTCTTTAAGATTCACTTTCTCTATTGAGCTATTAGCTGTATATTTCTTAATTTGATATAATTGAAATGCTAATGTAGCTGCTGTTTTGCTTCCATTTGTTACCATCGGAAACTGCCTACCAATGAGAAGTGTTCAAACCATCCTTCAAAACGCGTTCAACATTCTTCTGTTGCGTTATAAGCTCCTTTTGTTTCTGTTTCTCAATTGAAAGAATTCTGTTCTTACTCGCACTAAGCTTTTCAGGTGCATGAGGATGCTTACTGTTGATGGCAGAAGCTATGATCCACTACTGCTACTAATTAACTATTTATGCACATACATACGTGTAGCGTTTCGTAGATTGAATATTCACAAGGCAGATATGGTATGAGCGGTTTACATTGCAGTATGAACATGTTTAAAACATGCATGATGAATTTATTGATGATATTACCCTTTGAAACACTATTGGTACAGTTTAAGAGGTAAGGCGTATTCAACTGCATGAAAAGTGAAAATTTTAAATATTTTTTTTTTGACAGCAGATTAATTTATCTTAATAAACAAGTAACACAAAGCTATTATATTACGTTTAAGCTTTAATTGATTTTTTTTAATTAGAAAAATTTATTATAAACCAAGTTATCTCAATATTTGTTGGACCTCCTACTACAAGTCGCGATTTGCGGTGGTCATTATAATATTTCACTGGTTGATCTACAATCAATTAAACAGAAAAAAATATTAGTTTAGTAGTTAATATAGTGCCTGTTCCAAGCGTTTTTCATTTATTTTTGAAAACAACCAAAAATAATTTTCCAAAGAGAAAACCAGTAGTTTATTATTTATAAAAAAAAATATAAATATAAGAAAATCCTTCAATCAGACTCTAATTTTTTATACTGTGAAAAAACTGTATAAATTTCATTTAAATCTATCGAGTGGTTTTTGAATTACTGTGGTCACTGTGAACTTTGAAAACATGGTTTCGAGAAAAACTTATTCAAAATTTGACGTTCGATTTATGTTAATTATTTAATTACTTACACCGTTATCTATTCCCGGGCCATATAATAGTCCATCTACTGATGGGGAAGCTTCAAGGATATCGATTTCTGTTGCTTACGTTACATTGTTCTCCTATTGCTTCCCCAGTGCTCTCATTAGCGGGTTTATCAGCTTCGTTTACACGCTCAGAGCTAGTTTTTTCAGCTTACCGATTAGCATTGGGTCCGTAATTTATTCCAAATACAATCATAACTAAGAATGCATTTTAATGCATTAAATTTATATTTTATATACATTAAATATACATTATTATTGCATACATTGAATATGCATTAAATAATCAGGAAGGTTATTAATTTGTGATCATGGTTCCCTTCTTGTCTATAAATCAGCATAGACAACGTATACCGTCTCTAAAGCTTATCAAATCAGAGAATATTGATACGGGAAACTCGATCATTTTCGCGGAATAAGCCTTCGAATGCAGAATAAAATTGATTTGTTTTTGTGGGATGATTAAATTGAATTTTTTTTTAACTTAGTGGTTTCAAAAGTATGCACTAATTCTCATCAGACATCAGCTCACAGTGCATACTTGCAGTGGGAGATCATTAATTTTTATTTTCGTTAGTTGTAATAAATTTTCACATCCTCGACTTATTTCCATCGATATCATTTCCTCATAAGTCAAGTATGCACTGTGAGCTGATGTCTAATGAGAATCAGTGAATACTTTCGAAACCACTTAGTTAAAAAAAAAAATTCAATTTCAATCATCCCACAAAAACAAATCAATCAATAAGTACTTAGAAATAGATTTCAAATCATCCGAAATGCCAGTCGAAGCTGGTTATTCGCAGGTGCCGTCAGGTACCTACCATCGACGGACTGAGGGCTCTCCAGTTCTTGTAGAATATCTCGAAAATTATTCATTGGAAGTACTAGAAATTTTCGGATAATATTTACGAGACATCATACTTTACGAAAAAAAAGTCTAGCGCATCAGATCCGCTAAAAAAAGTAATTTTCGAAGAAACTGTCTTTGAGTGACAATGTAGAAAGACGTAATACACTTTTTTGTAGAATCATTTCAACCATTTCTTATCCAAAGCAACAAACTCAACTATAACACAAATGATGAAAATGTTCACTGCTGGCAGCACTTTCCCAACGAAGCAGCAATAAGTTTACCATAACACGCTCATACTTAAATCAACTTATCCTTTGAATTTCGTTCTCATCGGGAATTTTGTTTGAGGCTGTCATCCAAAAAATGTTCAAAGCTCGGAAAATTTAAAAATTGGTTTTTTATTTTCATTGCAAATGCTTTGCATATGAGTGTGTAGTTTGAAGCATCTGTTGGTGCAATATTTACGAAAATGGCTAAAGCTGGTTACCCTGTGTCAGCAGCAAAGCAATATAGATACCAAATCTGCTTCACGTTAAGTTAAGCCATCCCAGTAAATTTCGTTTCGATTGAATCACTGCGCTGGAAGTTATACGGGTGAAACAAATTTTAGGGTTGCCACCCTCAAAACTTTTCAAATTTTTAAAGCGTCAATATTTATTGCTAATTTTCATTGCAGGATCATTTCCATTTGCAAATCTAATGACATAATCGCTCAGTAAAAAAAATTCCAAAAAAAATACAAAAATGGTCATTGCTAGCAGACCTTTCATGATTTTTGTACGAAACTCGGTTCACATCGGAGTCTATTTATTGTATGAATTTCATTTTGATTTCATGACTGGACCGGAAGTTATAGGGAAAAAGTTTTATGTTGCTGAGCAAATTTGCAAGATTTAGGAGACAAAAATCACCATAGCTGGCAACTCGATTCTAATTTTTCAGCCATATTTTCACCAAATGTTATCTAAAGTAAGATCCAAATAATGTGTGAGTTTCGTTTAAATGCGATGGCTGAATCGGAAGTTATAGTGTGATTTTTGTTGATTTTTCAAGATGGTACCACTGCCACAGGGTCGCCCGCATTTCAAAATCACTACTATCAGTCCTGGTCCTAGTTAATGCCAACATGTTCTGTAAATTTCATTATGATCGGATAATCCGGTCGTCAGTTCTCGTGAACAGAACTTTCGATTGCTAAAAATAGAGGTAATTTGGTGATGGGTTGCCGTTCTTGTGCAAATCGGAATTTTAAAAATTTCAATTTGACATGATGGACAAAGGCTAAAATTTATCAATGATTCGAATTTTTTGTCAAAAATCAAAAATTTTTTAGGAGGGTCAATGATTTGAAGGGTTTTTTTCAGGAGCCTGCCGCAGCTACAGGGTTACCCGCAATACCTTGGAAATCCATGTGTGTTAAATTTTAGTCAACATCAATACGCTCTGCAAATTTCACGATGATCCAATGTTTTTGTCAGCAGTAATGACAAATCAAAATTTGAAAAAAAATCCTTGCCTACTTTTAGACACGCTGCACCCACACACGGCTCAAAATTTCCAATTCTTTATCAAAAACAAGCTGGGAACACAATAAGTTTTCATTTCAATCCTTTTTTCAACAAAAATTTACACTGCTTGCAAATATAGGAGTACCTCAAAAGTCACTAAAACGCTCGCCGCCGCCAAAAGCTTTAAGATACCTGAAGTTTAGCAAGTCATGGACCTCTACTATATACATCTACGTCCTCCGAAAATTTCAGCTCAATCGGATCGGCCACCGAAACTAGGCCACCTTTTCCCAGACTTGTATGGCCATTTCGCCCGAAACAGCTCAGAAGGATCCCCGAATTCAAGCTACCCAAAAAAAAAAATTTGGGAAAATTCGACGTTTTTGCCCAATTTTCCCCAAAAACATTTTTTTCATCCTTAAAATATCACTATTGTACTCCCCGACCACTTTCAATCATTGAGAGCGCGGTAAAGGCAGTTTTTGCCAAACTATGGCCAAAAAACCCCTTACTCCCCTACAAAACCGAAATGTTTGTATCACAGCAATAGGTCTTGGCCCGTTATGTCCAAAACCACTCTAACCCAAAATTGGCCGATTTCAGTTACTTTTGCCCTAAAAACTTTTTGAATATTTGAATAAAATACTCGCAAGTACGAAAATACTCGATACATGATATGCTTTCAAACTGCACTATCTAAAAGCAGATTTTATTTTAACATACTTAACAGCATGACAAAACTCAACTTCATATAATATTTGATCATACACTTTGATCAGACTTAATAGTTTTAGCAAAACTACCAGCCATTTATACATGATAAATGCTAGCCATACAAATTTCCATGCATATCTGATCATTACATTCCATATGTATGCACACGTAAAAAAATCTACTAAATAGTATATCCAATCCATTCAAATCTATTCTTCACAAGCGGTTCTACAAGCGTACTGTGTATACTGGTGTGCTTAAATACTAACATGCCCACCGCCACCAAAGAGTTAAAGATATCTTAAGTTTAACTTAAGATAAACATATCCTTTTATACATCAATATTTCCCAAAAAATTGCAGTTTGATCAAATAATAACACTTAATATTTTTGCTGAAATATTTGAACATTTTTTTATTGGCTGCGCCAACGAAACGTGCTTTATGGCTTACTCAATTGCCGTCAACCGATTGTCGATGACTTGACCGACCGAATGATCGATTGCGAGATGCTTATTCAATTCTCTCGATTGTCTCGATTGCCCCGATTGCCTCGATTGTCTCGATTATCTCGATTGTCTCGATTATCTCGATTATCTCGATTGTCTCGATTGCAACAATCGAGTCCAACTTAAATAATCGAGATGTTTCGAGATATTTGAACAATCGAAACAATCGAGTTTAACATCTCACAATCGCGCATCACTATTATATATATATATATATATATATATATATATATATATATATATATATATATATATATATATATATATATATATATATATATATATATATATATATATATATATATATATATATATATATATATATATATATATATGTATATATATATATATATATATATATATATATATATATATATATATATATATATATATATATGCATATAAAGAAATATGAATTTTCGGCGAAGTGAGTTTAATACTAATTTTCTTCGAAATTTAGTAAAAATAGATTTTTAGATAATTCTGGCTAGCGCTAACGCCTTAACAGAGAGCTAAACACGGGGTGTTTAGATATGCATCCATGCGGTGTTTAAGGTGTTTTGAGATATGGGGAAAACAAAACATATAAAATTACAAGAATGTAATTGTCAGGATCTCAAAACAGCCATCCGAAGAAATATTATTGACATTCCTTCGGGAGGAATGTTTGAGCATAGCTGAGTGACTCTTGAAATGCAAACTTATTTTATTTTTGTGTGCATTCAGAAAATATCCTGGCATGGCATTTGAATTTTGTAATAACATCTTGTAATTAAAATGAAAAGAATAATAATTATTTCTTAAATTGTAAATAATTAATCTTCTTATTGGGCGGAAGTCCGTAAAGATTTCATTCTCTTCAGGGTTTGCGATGGCCTGGCTGGCCTTTGATTAATAGAATTAGTGTGCTATTTCTTTTTTTTATATTTAATAAATCCTGACTTCAGAAGTCAGTGGGTGGAGTGACGGCGCCAACATCTGGCGTCATGGCCCCAACAGCACTAACAGCCTCAGGCTGCCTGCTTCTCCTCGGTTTCCCTGCTATATAGATTTTCTTCTTTAATTTCAGTCCCCCTTTTACAGATACCTGGCAACGTGCTTTGACCCGTCTCGGCTCGGTTTGGCTTGTCAGCCCATACCCAAAAGCTACGTCTGGTCCATTTTGGACAATTTTTATTGTTAAGGGGTTAGTCCACTGTTAAACTGCTCAAAATGAACTTTTTTTTTAAACAGCTACCAACAAAAAACTATTCAAGATATCGATTTGAAATTTTACATACATCTTTATTGAAGCTAAGAGTTAACATTTTCATTAGAAAAAATTATTAGAAAACAAAATGGCGGTCGCCCCAATGAATCGCCGCAGCACTGCCGAAAAATTAAAGCAAATTGCGCCTCGTGAATTCCTGGACAAAATAAGCGTCTGTGAACTAATTACCAAAAAGATTTCATTAGTTTTGAGTATAAAGGACTGCACGGGCCAAAATTTAGAACAAAAAAAAATTTTTTGACGATCTGGGAAAAATTTTTTTGATTAAAAAAATTTTTTTTATTAATTTTTTTGATTCAAAAGTATACCACATTTTTTTTAATCGCTTTAGGGCTCTAAATTTAGGCCCGTGCAGTCTTTTATACTCAAAACTAATGAAATAGTTTTGGTAATTTGTTCACAGATGCTTATTTTGTCCAGGAATTTACGAGGCGCAATTTGCTTTTTTTTTCGGCGGTGCTGCGGTGATCTATTGGGGTGGCCGCCATTTTGTTTTCTAATAATTTTTTCCAACATACATGTTAACTCTTAACTTCAATAAAGATGCATGTAAAATTTCAAATCGATATCTTGAATAGTTTTTTTTTGGTAGCTGTTTAAAAAAAAAGTTCATTTGGAGCAGTTTAACAGTGGACTAACCCCTTAAATTGCGGACTTTTTTCTGTGTTTAAAGACCCACCCCAGCCGCTTAGAGGTAGCAAAGCGGCCCACCAGTATCTGTCGGGGTTAGATTAAATAATCCTCCGCTAATGCGGGCCTTCACGGCCATTTCTAGGGAACCCTATTCTCGGGGCACCTCTTTTTTATTTGTCTCTTTGATGGTTCGATATCGCCCGCTTCTTGGCAGGGTCTTGACTTGTCTTCGGATCAGTCGAGGGGCCCTGCCAAGCATCACAAAATTTTAAATCGCTACAATTCAGGATAACAGCTGTACAGCCTGAGTGATATTAGCGTGTCTCCTATTAAAACTTTTCTTCTTTGTTATTATACAATCAGAAATTAAAAAGCTACCCACATTGTAAAACAAAATTAGTTCTACCCCAAACATCGGACGTAGCGTTGACGTTGCACATGGGCCTCCGCCATAGCTCTCAATGTATTCTAATTTGGCAGAAAATGGAAGCTGCAGATGACTTTGTCGTTAAGCCATGGGATTAATAACCCAGTGTAACTTTGGCGGATGCAAATCTTTCGACGTTGAGTTCGTCAAAGATTTCTGATGATTCTAATTGATATTTTTTGTACGTGTTGACCTTTTTCTATGCTAATAATAGGCGCGTTTTTTTGCTCCTCTATCCAGCGGAGAGTAGAATGAGAGTAGAGTAGACGCATTGAAAACAACAACAACACTCCTACACCAGTGAATTCACTGGTGTAGGAGTGTTGTTGTTTTCAATGCGTCTACTCTACTCTCATTCTACTCTCCGCTGGATAGAGGAGCAAAAAAACGCGCCTAATGGTTGTTGTACCATGTAGATATTTATTTGTTTATTACTGTTTAATATAAAATACGTTTATTGTTTAGCATGTGCCGATAAATGTTTGATCAATATTCGCTTTCTAACTTCAATTCATTCTAACATAATGAGCGCAAAAGGTCCATTGAAATATATTGCAGTACACATAATACGCAATTGAAAATATGTTGTCTTTTTCGCTGCCATTGATCCTTTGAAAACGTTTTTTCCAATCGTCTTTGCGTTATGCCGATGCTACAGTTATAGTTCTAACTCTCATTTCTTTGCGTGAAAAACGAAAGGTCTGCTAAATGTTTTATGTCATCGTAACCACAACAAGTATTATATAATAAATTTATGTCAAAATCTCGAATAGTATTTAGTTTAAATCTCTTTTTAAAAAAATAGCAAAAATATCAGCCTGCCAATGGTAGCTATAAAGGTAAGTCCTATTTAGGTTTAATCTACCTAACACCATCGATTTATAATCTTGGTTTATTAATGTAATTTAACGTTTGCTTATCTCAGTTAAACCCCCATGGAAACATATTTTTGTTAAGTAATGATTTGTTGAATCGATTATCTAAAGTTACTTTCGAGTAGGAGCTATAAATCATAGCAAAGTTTAATGCTTATATTCGAGCCTAGTATATTAGGGTATTGCCCAATTTAAAATAATCTAATCACGAGAAAAATGTCATGGATACAAATGGTCTCGTCTTTTATCGTGCCGTAAGGCTTTATTATATGAGTATGAACTACGGTTGATTGTGTATTTTTAACGTTTTTTTTTTGTCACCTTAAGGGGATATATACACCTAGGAGCCGGATAAAACGGTCATTTTTGTGCATTTTTTTAAGGAAAACTATTTGAAATATCGGATTGGGAGTTTAATTATCTAAAAGTATACACATTCAAAAGTATGCTTAATTTTTTTTTATTTAAAAATATAAAAAATATACAAGGATATTGTATGATCCTTGGAGCGCTGTAAAAAAAACAGCGTTAACGGTACCCACTGGCATTTGTTCAAAAATTATCTGAAGAAAAAAATGGAAAAAGATTATTAAATTAAATACTATAATCTAATTCGTGTCATAGCCGATTTTGAAAATATCGATTAATGACAAAATGGCGGACGTTTGAACATGAATAGTGATTTTTTGACCAAAAATTAGATATTATTTTGGCTATAAAACAAAAACTAAGTAACGAAAAAGAAAAATCCTATGACACGAACTAGATAATGTTATATAAAATAATCACAAAAAGAATTAAGGTAATCAGTTAATTGGTTTCCGAGAAATTTTGGGTACCGATTTGAAAAACGTGTTTTTAAGAAAAACGCGTTTGAAAATTTAGGACTGAATAAATCATTAAATTTGTCAACTAACATGGAATCATCGATACCAGGCCCATAGTGTAAGTCTTTTACTGTTTACGGAATATTCATGGCTTCTAAATTGTCTTGCCGACGCCGTATTCAACCTTCTTTCGTCTGTTCTTGCGCTTGTAGTTCGGCTTTCGCTATGCAAGTTTCGTCTTCTTGCGCTGCGTACAAGTGCGCTCCCGATCCGAACGATATTCTTAACACATTCATGACTTCCAGCGATGAGGTGAAGCCATTGTTGAATGTACATGTTGCAAGATATAATGCAATGCTAACGATTTTGGGCCCGCTGTTCATCGTTTTTGGGGCTATTGTCCAAATAAGTTGGTTGCAGTGTTGGGTATATCGACCAACACAGCGTTCCAACAATTTTTCATTGCTGAGGTCTTCGTTTATTGGTTTGATGACATCTAACGCCATTTTTGCCAATGCTCAATAATTGTGACGAACATTTTCCAGTTCTCCTTTAGCCTTTGCTCGTTGCAACTGGCACCACGATTCGGGGCCTTCGGGACAGAAATGTTGTTGAGGCTTGCTGTCTGTTGAGCCGTAATGGTAAAATGTTGCCCGTATCGCTTTTTTCATTTCATCCTGGGAGGCACAGTTTCTGCAAATAGCTAAGCCATAGTAAATCTTCAGTATATCTATAAACTTTGCCCTCAATTTGTTTTTGCTGCTGATTCCAGGACTTTTTTCTTTCATTCGCGAAGAAGGGTTCACAATCGCTTTTGAACGTGACCAACTCATTTTTTTTTTGTAATTTCAATCTCGTTACCATACGGTTTCGCATTCACTAATCCCGTGTTCGTCTTAGAGTCACCATCCCCGGCGTAATTAGTGTACATAACTCTATACTTTTCGGCAGATTGTGAAAACAATTCTTTCATGGCGTCTACTTCCATTTTACCTGCCGATCCATCATGATTGGCCTGGCAATTTCCATCGTGATTCGATTTCCATTCCTCACATTGCTCAGTATTTTCGAGTTTATTCCAATAGTTACATTTAGCACAATAAGGAGATTTTACAAGAATATCAAAAACTTTTCCTGTAAACTGTCCAATGAGAACCTCAACTCTCTACAATGAGGTAAAACCACGTTTTCGCCCCGTACTATCTCCAAAAACGGTTAGTTTGGTTATCCCAGCACTCGAATTTTGCTTTTATTTCCCGTTGTACTTCTTTTACAGCATGTTTTAACACCAATTGAACAATACTTGAAGCAGCCTAATGAATGTTATTAACTATCGTATCATACTTCGTAAAACACGTTTGATTATATCGGCTGTAACTAGCTTATTTATAGAAATATTAACTTGGTGTTTTCACCAGATATTTTTGAGACCTGTATCTTCACGAAAATGCAATAAAAAATAAATCGATTTTGCCGACCATTCTAGGTGGATATCTCTCCTTAAAGCATAGTCGAATATTTCGTAAGCCATTTAACCAAAGTCTTTATTTTCAAATAAATTCAAGCTGAACATGTTTTTTTTACTAATGTTCGAAGAACATTAATATTAAAATCACTGTGGCAAAAATTCATATTTATATATATAGTATATATATATATATATATATATATATATATATATATATATATATATATATATATATATATATATATATATATATATATATATATATATATATATTGTTGTGTTCTACCGTTGAACACCTTCCGTAGGTTCGATATTCTTCACATTCGTGAAATAAAACAGTTTCTTTTAAAACACTAATTACGCCTTTATTATAAACACTATTAATTATTTACACTAAATTCCGTACACTTTACAGATCGCACTATTATAATCTCGCGGTACAATTTAATTTTCGCACTATAATTACTCGCACTTTATCGCTTTTAATTAATCGCGCCCGGATACACTAAACTGCAGTATCGCTTTTCAAAGTAACAGCCTTTCGCTGTCTTCGCTATCTATTAACTGATCGCCAGCTCCTCTCGCGGCGGTATTTATAGTCTTGTCGTGTGTCTCGGGTTCTCGAAGCCTCCTGATCTGGCTTCTGGAAAGCTATTGTGAATGTTCGTTACCGTTGCCATGTGAGTCAGGTTTGGGGCTCTGGAATGTTCCCTTTTTACTTTCTAGAGGACTCTGTCTGCGACTTGTTTACAAATTGCATGTACGAGACACATGTATCCGACATATATTTCTAGCAGATTCTCAAACTGGTTTCTAGAGAATTAATTTACGTTTTGTTTTTCGTTGTTTTGAATTACATGTATGAAATACATGTATGAGATGTATTTTGGAGTATTTCCTAGCCGTTTTTAGCATTTTCTGGCGCCGCTACAACTTGTTTGGCGTGCATGCAACACTACCCCCTCCTTAGACCTGTTCGTCCCGAACAGATTCGTCGTCATCCATTGTGTTGTTTCCATGGTACGGGGCAAGTCGGTCTAGGTGCACAACCTTCATTTTTGACCGGTGTTTTCGATGCTGCTGTATTCGGTACACAACATCATTGAGCCGTTTAATAATGCAGTATGGTCCTTCCCATTTTGGCTGTAGTTTCGGGCTCAGGCCTTTCCGTCGGCGGGGGTTGTACAGCCAGACTAAATCATTTTCTTGAAATCCGGCCAAGTTTGCCTCCAGGTCATATCGCGTTTTCATCCGGTCCGTGTTTAGGTTTATGCGGCCCCTAACTACCTCGTGAATGGAGTCTAACCGTTGCCGCAGCTCCGAAACGTACTCCGTTGTTGTCGTCGGATCTTCTGGTGGTATTCCGAATTTAACATCAGCCGGAAGTCGAATATTTCGTCCAAATACGATACGTGACGGTGATTCTCCAGTTGTAGTATGCGTCGCCGTTCGATAAGCCATCAGGAAGAATGGGATATGACGATCCCAATCATGCTGATGGTCTTCTACCACTTTGGCCAAGTGCTCGATCAAGGTTTTATTGAACCTTTCGACCATTCCATCGGACTGTGGGTGCAGTGGAGTAGTTCTCGTCTTCTTTATGCCCAACGCATCGCAGAACTCAGTAAACACTTGGGATTCGAAATTTCGACCTTGATCGGAATAACCCAGTTGATCACGATCTGCTCCGCCACTGTAGATGCTTCCTGATTTGGAATAGCATAAACTTCTGTCCATTTGGTGAAATAGTCGGATACTACCAGCACGTAGCGATTTCCTTGTTGCGACACCGGAAACGGTCCTGCCACATCGATGGCGATCCTTTCGAATGGGGTTCCAACGTTATATGTCTTCAGCTCACCTCTAGGCTTCCTCCTGGGTCCCTTCACAGATGCACAGGCTGCACACTTCCTACACCAGTCCTCCACATCTTCCCGCGCATGCACCCAATAAAATCGTTCTCTTATTTTATTAAGTGTTTTGTTTATGCCCAGGTGGCCTCCTGACGTTCCCTCGTGTACCTCCTGCAAAACATCCTTAACTTTGCTCCGAGGAAGTACAACCTGCATTCGATGCGCTGACCCATCCGCGGTTTCCCATTTCCTTTTTAGTAGGCCTCCTTCAAGATGCAACGAGTTCCATTGTGCCCAGTAGCTCTTTAGCGTAGGACTTCAACTCGATATGCTTTGCCATTCAGGCCGATGTGCAGACTCCTTCCAGGCTATGATTTCTCGTAGATCTCCATCCGCCAGTTGTTCGTCCAATAGTTCCGATTGAGACCATCCTCTTGCTGGTGAAACGGATATCCACTTAACCTCGGCATCGACTACCTTTTCTTCTAACCGATGACAGTGCTTGCATTCCGGCTTGCATGGACGTCTGGAGAGAGCATCAACATTTCCGTGCATAGTACCTTTTCGATGGACTATGTTAAAGTTGTATGTTTGCAACCTTTCAATCCATCGTGCCACTTGTCCTTCGGGGTTCTTAAAGTTGAACAACCATCTCAGAGCGGCGTGATCGGTCCTCAATACGAAGCTTTGACCGTACAGGTATTTGTGGAAATGCTTAGTGGCCTCGACTATCGCCAACAGCTCTCTTCGGGTGACACAGTAGTTTCGCTCTGGCTTGGATAACACCCGACTAAAGTAAGCAATCACCCGCTCCTGGCCATCAATTTGTTGCGATAACACTGCACCTATACCTGTATTACTTGCATCAGTGTCCACGATGAAAGTTTCCTGCGGCTCAGGATATGCTAGCATCGGTGCTTCACATAGCTCCTGTTTAAGCTTCTCAAACGCTGCTTGGCACTGGTGGTTCCAGTTAAACGGCTGATTTTTCTTCGTCAGCTGGTGTAAACTTTTGGCGATGGTAGCGAAATCCTTCACGAACCTTCGATAGTACGTTGCCAATCCCAGAAAACTCCGAAGTTGATGCTTATCCTTAGGTACTGGCCAATTTTTAACGGCTTCAATTTTCGCAGGGTCGGTTTTTATTCCTCCAGTAGAAACCACATGACCAAGGTATTTCACTTCACTGCAGAAAAGGTTGCACTTTTTGGGACTTAGCTTCAGGTTAGCCGCTCGCAACCTTTCGAATACGTCCTCCAGGTTTTTCAGATGTTCCTTGAACGTTCTGCCGATGACAATGATGTCATCCAGGTACACCAAACATGTCTTCCAACTTAGTCCAAGCAGCACTCGCTCCATGAGTCGTTCAAAGGTCGCAGGAGCATTACAGAGTCCGAACGGCATTACAACAAACTGCCAGAGCCCAGTTCCCACGGAAAAGGCTGTCTTTTCACGGTCACTTCTCTCGATTTCGACCTGCCAGTATCCGCTCTTCAAGTCCAACGTTGAAAACCAATTCGCACTGGCTAGAGTGTCCATAATGTCATCCATTCTCGGCAATGGGTAGCTATCCTTTTTCGTAACATCATTCAATCGTCGATAGTCAACACAGAACCGTGTACTGCCATCCTTCTTTTTGA
Source organism: Nemotelus pantherinus (assembly GCA_963978885.1). NCBI lineage: Eukaryota > Metazoa > Arthropoda > Insecta > Diptera > Stratiomyidae > Nemotelus > Nemotelus pantherinus. Next base: position 71,653,926 of record OZ022265.1, on the reverse strand, counting down.
CTAAGACAACAGGCGACGTCCAAGGGCTATTCGAAGGCTCTATGATCCCTTGTTCTTGCATGTTCTGTATCATATCGGCGACCTTAGCTTGTTTGGCTAGTGGTAAGCGGCGGGGAGCTTGCCGAATCGGTGATGCATCTCGTGTATCGATTCGAGTAGTTTAGTAGAGTTTAGTAGTTTAGTAGTAGAGATTCGAGAGAGTAGTCAACCTTGTTCTTCCGTAATCATCCTCTCGAGTCGATAAGATATCAGCATAGCGTTGAATTAGCTGAACTCCTTGTTGGTACTGTTCGTCGCTTAGTTCCGAAGACTGTAGCATGTTCCTAGCTAGCTCATTTATCTTGCTGTTTGGTATCTTTTTGCGTTCAGATTGTATTTCTGCCATTTCCAAAGAAGCGATTGACGAGACTGGCTGGCAGTCGGCGATTACTTCTCCTTCCTTAAGCTTCTTTTCCTGCTCCGCCAAATTCAGCACCCTTATAGGGACGTAATTCCCCTCCGTAATTGTGATTAAGCTTTTTGCCACCATAAGGTTGCTGACTGCTGGGTTTTGCGTTGGCTCCACGATGAAGAATTGGTGGCCCCCAGGATCACCATCCAATTTGGCCCAGATGATGTTTTCCGACGACTTTGGTACTTTGGTGTTTTCGCAGACGATGATTCTTAGCCGGTCGTTTCCCTTCCGGCTTCCTACCAACGGTATTTCAACGTTTTTCCACTTGATCACCCTGTCTCCCAAATCCAGGCTGAAGCCATGAGGGCCTAGGAAATCCATCCAAAGTATACATTCGTCGGTTATATCTGCCACAAGGAACCGATGCTGGAACACCAAATCACCGAGCTGTATTTGACGAGTTATTTCCCCGTGAACTGGTGCAGATTCGCCTGTTGCTGTACGAAGTACATATCGTCCAACGTTACCAAGTCTCCATGCCTTCACCAAGTCCATCCGCAAAATTGACTTCATTGCTCCGGTATCAATGGTGATATTGCAAGGCTTGTTTTCGATTTTTCCTCGCAGACTTAAGTCGTTCTCGTGTCGATAGAGCCTAGAGACTGTGATGATGGTTCTGGGGTCAACAATTCCACGAGCCAACCTCCGACCCATGAGGTTGGCTCTTACTGGTTTCCCGCCTCTTCCAAAGAAGAGACGGCTACGTTCGCTGAACCAGCCCCGTTCCTTTGTCGCCTTGCACATTCTTCGCAATACCTTGTTTTCAATTTCTTGCGGCAGTCACGCCTCAAGTGCCCTTTTTCTCCACAGTTCCAACATTGTGGAGCTCCGCCTGTCGGTGATTCTCGGCTGACCTCGGCTCTTTGGCATACACACTTTTCGTACACTTCACGCACTCTAACGTTACTGCGTGATGCCCGTTTTACCGATTCGTAAGTGAGAGCGTAGGCCAAAGTATCCCTCAGCGTTCGATTATTTGTCAATCGAAGTGCTTGTTGGAGCTCTTCATCACGAGCTGCCTGGATGAAAGCGTCCTTCGCTGTCTCGTCCCGATGATCTGGATTTGAAGCAGGATAAGACAGAAGTGTCAAGCGCTCGATGTCCTGAGCCAGCTGCTGCAAAGTCTCTCCCGGTTTCTGTGTGCGTGTCCTCAGCTGCGCACGATGAATTTCCTTTAAGTGGTCTTCGCCATACCGCATATCCAAGGCACTCGCCAGGCTGCAATAACTGGAGTAATTGTCGACCGACATGGTTTGCAGTACGTCCACCGCGGATCCTCTCAAAGACACCATCAGTGAGGTCGCACGTTCTTCATCGTTCCAGCGGTTAACTTTTGCAACAGCCTCAAATTGCTTCTTGTAGTTGGTCCAAGAAGTTTGCCCATCAAAAGTTGGTGGTTTAAGTGCCTTGATGCCACTTGATTCTGTTGGCACAATTCCTACGGCCTTCACGCGTTGAAGATCCAATTTCATCTGGTCCATTCCTTCTTCAATACCAACCAACTTTTTGTCGAACTGTTGTTCCACTTCCGTTACTCGACTCTCTAATTGCTGTTTAACTTCTGAAACTTGCTGTTGGAACTGTTGTTTGATTTCTACCAGCTGCTCCTCACTCTTCCTCGCATGTTCTTCTAACTGTTCCTTAATGTCAACGGCTTGCTGGTCGAGCTTCTGGGCTTGCTGGTCGAGCTTCTGGGCTTGCTGGTCGAGTTTCTGATCAAGTTTCTGGTCCAGGTTCATGGCTTGTTCTTTACTTTCTTCAGCCTGCTGTTCGAACTTTTGGGACATCTTCAACAGCAACTCCATCACCGGGTTTTTTCTTCGCTGCTTTGTTCCTCGTGAACACATTCCTGGCTGGTTTCTTCGTCCGAGAATTCAAAAGTTTCCGGATCGTTACCTTCAGTGCTCAAAGCCTCCCTGAGACGTGCCAGTAACGCCGTCTTGTTTCCAGTGGTTGAAAGATCTCGTTTCCGGCACTCTTCTTTCAACTCTGCCAATGTCAGCTCGTTCACTAATTTCGGCATTGTTCTTCGACTTCACAATTATCACTTTAGTCCACTCAAATTTTCACAAATTTCAATTAGTCCGCACAATTTACAATGCTCACTGTCCGAAACTTTTAACTTTCTGCTTAGTCCGCGCACTTATTAATTTTCACTTTTTAAACAAGTTCACTGTCCAGAACTTCACTAAAAGTCACTTTTCAAATCACGAACGCGACAGAATCCCTTATTTCTGACACCAGTTGTTGTGTTCTACCGTTGAACACCTTCCGTAGGTTCGATATTCTTCACATTCGTGAAATAAAACAGTTTCTTTTAAAACACTAATTACGCCTTTATTATAAACACTATTAATTATTTACACTAAATTCCGTACACTTTACAGATCGCACTATTATAATCTCGCGGTACAATTTAATTTTCGCACTATAATTACTCGCACTTTATCGCTTTTAATTAATCGCGCCCGGATACACTAAACTGCAGTATCGCTTTTCAAAGTAACAGCCTTTCGCTGTCTTCGCTATCTATTAACTGATCGCCAGCTCCTCTCGCGGCGGTATTTATAGTCTTGTCGTGTGTCTCGGGTTCTCGAAGCCTCCTGATCTGGCTTCTGGAAAGCTATTGTGAATGTTCGTTACCGTTGCCATGTGAGTCAGGTTTGGGGCTCTGGAATGTTCCCTTTTTACTTTCTAGAGGACTCTGTCTGCGACTTGTTTACAAATTGCATGTACGAGACACATGTATCCGACATATATTTCTCGCAGATTCTCAAACTGGTTTCTAGAGAATTAATTTACGTTTTGTTTTTCGTTGTTTTGAATTACATGTATGAAATACATGTATGAGATGTATTTTGGAGTATTTCCTAGCCGTTTTTAGCATTTTCTGGCGCCGCTACAACTTGTTTGGCGTGCATGCAACAATATATATATATATATATATATATATATATATATATATATATATATATATATATATATATATATATATATATATATATATATATATATATATATATATATATATATATATATATATATATATATATATATATATATATATATTGTAGTGCAGAATCGGCCTCCACTACAAACACCGCCGTAACAACACCGCTCTTTAGTACCAGAGTACCAGTAATGCACGAGGCAAGTCCAACGTGAAGTGGGCTACGCCATTGTGCGTGTGGATCGATGTGGATCAACGCAGTCAGTCTTTCTTTAGACATCCAGTGAAGAAGATTACTGTAAAAGAGAAATAATAAAGTGATTGTTAAACTAAAACCAAAGTGTTGAGTTCAATTTTCGGGTATTTTCTTATCTTTTATCTCAATCGAAAAGCGATGTCGACCAGAAAGGCAAGCAAGAAGGCTTGGTAATTGCCACAAACGAAGAAAAATTGGAGGAAGCCGCGTCCATACTGGAAGGTCGCGATTGCGAAGCACCGCTTTCAGGGAAAGAATATTTGTCGCCATATTCAGATCTCGATGATCAAAAATGGATTGAGGAAACCTCGGCACAGGAGCTGCAGCGCCTGGAGGATGAGGACGCAATAATAGAACGCCGTACGCGTCTTTTAAAAAAGAGACACGAGTTTGCATTGCTGCAGCGGAAGGTCATAGAAATGGAGGAGGAGAATGTCGCTTGGCAAAAGTCCAAGATGGCCGCCAGAGATGCCACCAATACAGACGTCGCCATCAAAGATGCCATTATTGTAGATGCTGATAATGCCAGTATGATGAGCAGGAGTACTACTGCTGTCACTCCGGATGCCCCGCTTGTAAATAATGTTGTGAATGCCGCCACTATTACTGCTGCTGTTGAAGCTGCCATCAGTGCCGTCATAGTCGCTAACGCCATTTGCCACTACCGCTGTCACTGCCACCGCCACCACTGCTGTTGCCGCTGACGCCACCGACACCACCACCACCGCCACTGCTGACTCTGCTACCATCACCGCTGTTGCTGACCCCGTCGGCCCCGTTGCTGACCTCGCCACCACTGGTGTTGCTGCTGACACCGTCGCCACCACCACCGCCACTGCTGACTCTGCTGCCATCACCGCTGTTGCTGACCCTGTCGGCCCCATTGCTGCCGCTGATTTCGTTAATAATACTGCTGTTCCCAATACTGCCGCCGACGTCAAAGAAGAAAAGTCCGCTCCTACAGTTCTTGAAGCCATTTCGGAGAAAAGAACAGGAGCCATCCGGAAAAATAAGAGTTAAGCTCACTCAACTACTGTTTCGTGTGCGAAGGAAGGAGGACCGTATATGGAAGAAGCAAAAAGATCAGCTGTTGAGCCGAGGATCGAGTATATGGATATTCAACCGGCGTTACCCGTGTTTTCAGGAAAAAGTGCCCAGCAGCCGATTCGGTTTTTCTTCGCTGATTTTGTGATATTACGACTATTAATATCGAACTAGTGATTTTCACCAACAAATCTTGCCCCTTACGACCGTTCTCATTTATCCTTCAGTGAAGTGTCTAATAAATATTCTATTAGTGGCATAAAATTATATCGGCACCAGGTTTGAAGCGCAAACGGGATTCCTCTCCCATGCTTCTCAGGGACCGGCTGACGCTCCCTAGAAACCACTCTGACTCAGTAATGTCAGTTACCAGTGCCAACCGGTATACGCCGCTTGAAAATCTCGTCGACGACGATGGAGGAACAACTATCAACAGGATCGCAACTCCAAACACTTCACCTAAAAAGGTAAAAGTTCCCACGATTATTATTCCCAAGTTAGATCGGGATACTATAAACAAAATAATTGATGCTGTGAATATCACAACCTATAACATTCAATACAACAGCGTTGGGTAAAAAGTTTTGTTGGATGATATTGATTCTTACGATAAGCTTACTTCTTATCTTATCGAAAAGAATGTACATTTTTTCACCTACGCGCGGGCTGACCAAAAACCCCAAAAATTTATTCTAAATGGTCTCTATAATATGGACTGTACTGATCTTCAAAAGCTCCTAAACGACGAGCACGGCCTGGCATGCATTGACGTCAAGAAAATTCTGAAACCCGATGATACACGCCGTTATAGTGACGAGACACGATTCATCGTATATTTCGCTCATGGCTCACTACAATATAATGAACTAATCAAAATACACTCGATCAACCACACTAAAATCAAATGGAGCTTTCAACGAAAGAAATCAGACCATCCGACTCAGTGCAAGAAGTGTCAATCATACAGACATGGGACATCTTTCTGCTTTCTATCATTAAAGTGCTTGATATGCGGCCAGCAGCATGACAAATCGAAGTGTCCAACGAATTACACTTCTCAAATATGTTGCGCTCTTTGTAAGGGGAATCACCTCTCCAACAGCCCTCTTTGCCCCAAACGCAACGAATACCTACAAATCCGCAAGCGATCGTCTCAGCGTTTAACACGTAATCGTGAGTATACATCCGTAAGCAGTGGCGGCTCGTCCTAATGTGCAGATTCGCACGTGAACCCCCACAAAAAATTTAATAATTCAATTGAACAATACACATTGAACAATACTTGTTATGGCAGCACATAATGCTGTGCCTGTCGATCATTTTCAGCATTATTATTTCATTCATACCCAGCGACAATATTGCCACGACAAACCACATACAACTTCGCTTATCTTTACTGCCTCTTGTACTAGCGATCGCACGTGCGATTTTGTGGCTGGAATTAGGGGGCTAGAGGAGCGTGCGAGGAAGCGAGGGGTGCATCCATTTAGCTCGGCTCAGTACTAGCTGGTAGAGATGGGCAAAATGCCTCATGACACACCACTGATCGCTCTTTTTTAGAGTATTTTACAGTATTGCGCCGTACTCTAAGTACACTGTTCGCTTCGCATTTCATTAAGTTTATTCAAACGAAAGCTTTCGCTCACAGACTATGCTGTGCTTTTTTTAGGCGCTGCACTGTAAGAAAGAGCTGAGGCATTTTGCCCATCTCTACTAGCTGGGGGTTCACACTCAGAATGTGCGATCGACAACCAATTTGATGTATTCAAAGATTGTTGTCGGCGGTCAGTTTCATGCGCTGATTCGTGCTGCCGTTCGAGCATTTTATATGGATTATTGTAACTATTAGGGATAATTTTAGCAATTGCCGCTATTTGTGTCTGTATGATTTCAAGACACATTTGGAATTTAATCCATGTATACTGCTCTACTAAGCTTAAACATTCTATCTGCATTTTTCTCAATTTTGAGTGTAATTTTAAGTATATAATCTAAATACTCTATTGCATCGTTCTGCAAAATTTGAAATACCTATATTTTGTGGAAGTATGTTAAAATTAATATTGAAAAATGCACTCTCCATATACCTCCAGTACAAATCAAAACACAAATCATTGAATATCTAAAAAGTACTAATATGTAGATAGAACCTTTATGACTAGTAGGGTAGTATATATAAATCTTCTGAAATTTTCGCTGTTAAATACTTGTAAAATGTATTCAGTATTTTAGAAGATTATCCTTGGAAGAAATTAAATACTTGGAAATGATTTGAACGTTTAATATCTTTTGTCGCCTATTCCTGGCCTATTTATGATGATTAGAACTATAAAACTAAATACATTTGAATGTATTGACTGGTTCAATTATGCAGAGATAGTCTGGGCACTTAATTATACCATAAAACACTGAAGGTTTTCGGGTGTAAATATATGAAAAGTTTTATGCAAGATGGGTTTTCCCGTTTTTTATAAATTTTGGGATTATGTGTACCTAGGACTGTTTGTAAATATACTGAGCATATTACATGCTCAATTGTGTTTACTTCCACCTTAGTAAAATTACCCTTTTATTAGTCGTCTTCAGACATTCTTCCGATCACCGTGATAAGTATTTGTTTTTCTAATGATCCCAATTTACGAACTGAGGTCATCTCGACTTACAGCAGTTACTTTGGACTCATGTCTATAGAGCAACCATAAATGATCATGTTCATTGGTTATCACAAATTGTAATTTTTAATAAACATATTTTTGGAAAATATTACAATTTGCATTTAGCACGTGTTACTTTATCACGGAATTAAGGCAAAAGTTGTAAAAAAAATTATTGATATCAGTGCATAAATTTTTTGTAATAAACTATGCTAAGCCCGTCACGGTCAAGACATCATGAGGGTTTCTGATGAAAATACCAGGTTCACTGGGAATATAAGTATCAAATCTCTTAAATGTCTTGTTAAAATATGGCTGTTCAAGATTTTTAAATCGCCTTTTGAAGGATTTTATATGTTGTTCTGTTTTTTAGAATAGTATTCTTTTAACTCGTTCTACTGCAGTATTACGATGTTTCAGCAAATTAACTAAAATAAATGCAACTCTTAAAAGTATATTCATGTGCTCAATACATATGTTTTCGATCTGTGAACCCCCATAATATTAGGCCACGAGCCGCCACTGTCCGTAAGCATTATTTTTCCCGTTGGGTATATTCGGTAAGCATTTCGCGTAATGCGTGGAAGCATTACCGAACCATTCCATGTTGTTTTCTTTTTAACATTGCATGTCCTAGGCTGGGAAGATTTATACAAGGGGAAACTTATGCATTTAGCTTTATAGCTTTACGTATAAGAGCTTTTTGGAAAGTACGATATCGTATTCTCGCATTTCCGTCATCTACGGTGAATACGAAATAACGCTTAGGCCAGCGGCCGATCGTATCTTTGCATGTGTGGTTATTGCATGCTGAGCGATTGTGACGCTCATTGGAAATTCCAAATGCTCTTGGGAATTGGTACTCTTGTTTTTCATACATTTTACTTACCCGTGATGATTTGAAATACTTCGAAATTTTCATCTTTCCGCTTTATATAGCAGACTACCCATAGCCGATGTATGTTCGCAAGTTCTTTTCCCCTTATTTCTGCGAGTGATGTTCATTGGCCAGTCATGGATTTTTGGAAACATTTTCATTACCAAGAATGTTTGCTTCTTATATTCCGTCCGAAAAGCATTAAGCCTGAATTACATTGCCATGCAGTGCAGTGCAGTCCACCGCGGTACCGAAGCAGTGCATGCATTGCAAAGCACATTGAGAGCAGTGCAGTGTTCTGACAATGAAAGTCAAATTAACTTGTGCAGGTTTGATATTTAGATTTTCTGCATGTGTTTTTCGTCCATTTACAATTTAATGCCTGGAACGGAATTTCCGCCTCAATTTAAATGGTTTTTGCCCGGTCAACTACTCTCAAACGAATGTCAGCTGATGCAGTCTGCAGCGTTTTTAGAAATTAGCCTAAACGATGCAGTGCAGTTCGCTGCACTGCACTGCAGTTAATGTGAATTGCCACATGCAATTACATGAGTTCTAAATTTCAGTGCACTGCACTGCATGGCAATGTAATTCAGGCTTTACAGCGTTTCGCGTTGCGGTCGGCGACTTATAACATATGAGCTTTCTCCCTTGCAGCATTCTCCATGCTCCAAGTCATGTATACGAGTATATCGTATAATTGCTGGAAAATAGCTTTCTAGCATATTACATTTGCATTAACAGGATTGTTTGATTGATGCATTCTGCCAGAATACATTACGGCGATTCCCGTTGGACTGATAAGAAACTTCTAGAAACCCAAAACACACGCAGATTCTTAATTCTCCATCTTCTTTTTTTTCTCGGCCATGCAATTTTCGTTCGCACTGTCATTGAATGAATTCGCACAGTGTGTAGCGAATTGTAAATTTAATTGCCTTAGCACAACTGAGAAGCAGACCGAAGTCCAGAACCAAGAGGTTCAAAAAGTGCTAAGATTCTAAGTGCTAAGTGCTAAGGTTCAAAAAGTGGAATGGCTACTGCCATTCAAGAGGTAAATTCAAAATAAGAATTGCCCCGAGAGCAGGGTACCCTAGAAATGGCCGTGAAGACCCCTCGTCCGCATTAGCGGAGTACCCTTCAACCAACCCCGACGGATGCTGGGGTGCCGCTTTGCTAGCTCGCTGCGGCTGGGGTGGGTCCTTAGAAACAATGGAGTCGGTTGGCTCTCTGAAAACGGGATGCTACCTATAATTTCATCCATCATTATAGTGTAGCCGCAAACTGGTATATAAAAAATACACAAGGAAAAAGGGGCATAGGTTCGTAAAGGACGCCACCCTTGGCTCTGCAACCTGGGCTGACTAAGCAGACCCAGTGCTCGTGACGACACACGGAGCCAGAAGATAAAAATTTGAAGAGGAAATGGGGGAAAAACACTGCCTCTCTTCTCAAAGGAACCCGGGTGAGGCAGACAGCCTCGGGCCCCTCATGGTGACGGAGCCCTGACCCCGATGGTCTGGGGTCCTCCACCCACTGACATTGGCCATGAAATATCAAACAAAAGCTGAAACTAAGCAAAGATCAATGTCCCTCCGTTATAAAAGCTGAAAGTCAGCAGAACCGGATTCTGCAGTTCGGATGATACAGTTCGCGGGGTACGTCATACCTGCTGACCCAATGTAGAATGATTTGCTCCGCTACAATGATCGCCTCTTGGTTCGGAATGGGGGATGCTTCTGACCATATACTGAAGTAATCGGCCACGACCAGAGTATACCGCTTTCACCACTCGGACTCAGGGCAGGGTCCGGCGATGTCCACGACAATTACTTCGAAATGTGCTCTTACGTTGTAGGTTCGCAGTTGTCCTCTTGTTCTTCGTTTTGGGCCTTTGACGGAAACGCAGGTGGTACATCTTTGGCACCAATCCTCTACGTCTTTTCGAGCGCGGAGCCAATAGAACCGTTCTCGCGCTTTTGCTGGGGTCGTTTTTAATCCCTGGTGGTCTCTCGACGTTCCTTCGTGCATCTCCTGAAGTACTTCTTTTACGAACAATTTGTATCCTGCATGATCCACCGCTTCCTCCTCCGCCTCTTCCTACTTCCACCACTTCCCACTTCTGCTTCAGCACGCCATCCTCAATCTGCAATGAGTTCCATTGGATCCAATAGCTTTTCACGACAGCGGCATGCTACGACATATCCTTCCATTCCGGACGTCTCGTGGACTCGTTCCATACCAGCAATGGCCAAATTTCGTCGTCGGCTAGCTGAGCGTTTCTAATCTCCTCATATGACCATCCTTTGTGGCTTTCAACCATCAGGAGCCACACCTCCATGATTTGCTCATTTTCCTCGAGACGGTGGTAATGTCTGCAGTTGGTTGGACTATGACGACGGGACAACGCATTAGCATTCCCATGTATCCTTCCTCTACGATCTCATAGTCGTAGGACCGCAGTCTTTCGGTTCATCCGGCAACTTGCCCTTCACAATTTTTTGAAGTGTAGCAGCCACTTCAGCGAAGCGTGGTCAGTTCCGAAATCAAATTTTTGCCCATTCTTGTGGAAGGGTGTTGCCTCCATTATAGCCAGTAGTTCTCTCCTGGTTACACAGTAGTTCTTTTCGCTCTTTGATAGAACTCGACTGAAATGCGATATGACTTTTTGTTCGACATTTATTTGCTGGGAAAGCTCTGTACCAATGAGACTGTTAATCGCGTCGGTGTTGATAACAAACATCTTCCCTGGCTTCAGATATGCCAGCACAGGAGCTTTGCACAGCTTCATATTTAGTGACTCAAAGGCCTCCTGACACTCTTCTTTCCAGGCAAAGAGGCGGTTTTTCTCGGTTAGCTGATGTAGGCACTTTGCTATTCCGCCAAAGTTGTTAACGAACCTACGTGTACCAAGTATTTTACTTCAGCTGCAAAGAGTGTGCACTTCTTAGGACTCAGTTTTAAATTTGCCGCTCGCAGCCTTGAGAGCACCTCTCCCAGGTTTCGTATATGCTCATCGAAAGTTTTTCCTATGACGATGATGTCGTCCAGGAATACCAGACATGTCTTTCAGCTCAACCAACGTAAGACGCATCCCATCAGGCGCCCGAAAGTTGCTGGAGCGTTGCAAAGTCCAAAAGGCATTACCACGAATTACTATAATCCCATACCGACCGAGAACGCAGTTTTCTCTCGGTCCTCCTTGTAAATTTTCACCTGCCAGAAACCACTTTTGAGGTCCAATGTTGAAAACCACTTCGCGTCAGCCAAGGTGTCTATTATGTCATCGATCCGGAGAAGCGAGTACCTGTCTTTCTTGGTGACGTCATTGAGTTGTCTATAGTTGACACAGAAGCGATTGCTCCCATGCTTTTTCTTCACGAGGACTACTGGTGATGTCCACGGACTGAGAAACTGCTCAACATGTGTCAAGATTTATTTTATTAGAAGCTGAATATAATAGTTATGTTCCCGTACTACAATTAATTGCGATTAATTGCAATGAAGCCGTTTTTTGTACTCCGTTTTAGTACGTTTCATTGCAATTAATTGCAATTAATCGTAGGACGGGAACATACCTAATATTAGGCGCGTTTTTTCGCTCCCCTTATCCATAACAGAACAATGCTAACCAGTGCGGACGCATTGCAAACAACAACAACTTCTGTTATGGAAAAGGGGAGTTATTGTTGTTCCCAATGCGTCAGCATTGTTCTGTTATAGATAGGGGGAGCAAAAAAACACGCCTATTGTTTTTATCTCTGTCTTCTTATGAAATGAAAAAGGCTCTCAACTTTAAAGCGAGACAAAGTTTAAAAAAATTGATTTGTTTATTTTTTTTTTGTGTATTCGTCATTGAATTTTCACGCTGTTTCCGTTTCATTTTCAACGTTTTCCTGCAATTATTTGTCGAAGCTAGGATTAAAGCCAGGATAGCTTTCTTGAAGCCACCACCTGTATACCTCGATTCACCAAAAAGAGCTAGGAAGCTATCATCGCATCTTTTCGCATTGTACAAAAACTGTGAAAAACTGTGAACTCGCGTGAAAAATGCAATAAAATGTATAAAAAGGGTTGAGTAAATATTATAACCTTTTATGCACTTTATTACGAATGAACTCCGTTCTACAACAATTAATACAACTCTTAACATTAATTTAATAATACATTGACTTTGTCGTCTGAAGGACTTGAATCGAATACTAGCAATTCTACGAACATCTATCTAACAACTCCGAGTCATCATGGCGAGGAGTAGCTGTCGTATTCAACGCTGAGGCGTTGCCAGATAGTGTCATTACAGTTCTCCCACGCTTAATTGGAACTCACGTTATTTGTAACATAGTCCTTGAGAAACTGCGGTGGACGTCGTACTCTAGCTGATGAGGGAGGAGCTGGAACTGGAACCTCTTCGACCTCTAACTCTGGTGTTTCGATTTCCTGTTGGCACTGCTGTTGAAGTGATTCGACTGGTATATTTGCCAGATGTTCTGCTGACGAATCTTGATTGACTGGAATATTCACAAGGTGCTCCGCTAATGAATCTTGATGTACTGGAGGCGGATCATTCTTGGTTTCTGGAGAAAATGATACTGTTTTCCGCATTGGTAGGTCGGTTGATCGTAGTTGGTTGATGTGCCGTTTAAAAATGTAATTATTATCCAACTTTACCAGGTAGTGTGATTGACCCAGCTTCTTGATTACTACTCCAAGCTTCCAAAGTTGCTTGTTGTTTGTGTAATAACGCGCCAGTACGCGGTCTCCCACGCTTAATTGTCGCGCTCGATGTGTTGGAATCGTTGTCTTCGCAAATTTTGTTGGCTTGACTGCATCTAAGTTGATGCGAATACGGCGATGTAGATATTGCTCTGCCGGTGAATTTCCATTGTTGAGAGGTGTAGCGCGATATCTGAATAGAATTTCTTGCACTTTACTCTGTACCGATTTTGTTTCGCTGGACATCGCTGCAAGCTTTTGCTTGCAGCCTTTCAGCCAATCCATTTGTTGCTGGATGGCCTGGGGCGATGAATTTTTGAAATATCCCCGATTTCCTGCACATTCGTTGGAAATCTTCGCTGCTGAAGATACTTGCGTTATCTGAAACCATGACGTCGGGAAATCCGTTCTTTGAAAATATATGCATAAGTTTCTCCCATGTTGATGCTGCAGATGGAGCGGATGAGCATGTTTCAATTTCAGCCCACTTTGATTTTGCGTCGATGACAACAAGAAAAAAATGATTTTGGTAAGGGCCTGCGTAGTCAATATGTATGCGCTGCCAATTCCCGTCCGGTTCATCCCACGGGTGTAATGGTGCTTTTGTAGGACTTTTATGTGTTGAAGCACATGCTGAACATAGTCGTACCATACGTTCAATGTCTTTATCAATGGACTTCCAGTAAACGTAGCGTCGTGCAAGCTGTTTCATCTTTGTTATGCCAACGTGCGTGCGATGAAGTCCTTCTAGAACAGAAGATTGCAGTTTGGCTGGAATTACAACTCGCTGTCCTCGAAATAATATTCCATTATCGATAGTGAATTCGGATTCTGTCGAGTTATCTTCTTGAATTTGTTTTAAAACGTTAGATAGTGCTTCATCTTCACTTGTCTCCTTTTTGAGAGTTTGAAATGTTAAATCTGGTGTTTGAATGCTTTGAATGGATTGTTCGCACAGCTGATGAACTTCTTCGTTGATACTACCATCTGTTCTTGATGTTGTTTCTATTGGAGCTCTTGACAGACAATCAGCATTGCTGTTATCTTTCCCCTTCTTGAATTCTACGGTATAATTGAACCCTGACAAGAACGCTGCGTATCTTTGTAATCGAGCTGATGTCATGCGTGGTAACTTTGCATTTTGATGGAAAATACGCACCAATGGTTGATTATCTGTAACCAGTTTGAAAGGACGAGCAAATAAATATTGAAAAAAATGATCAACAGCAAAAACTATTGCTAACGCTTCCCTGTCCAATTGGGAGTAATTTTGCTCTGTTGGTGTCAATGCTCTGGAAGCAAATGCGATTGGCCTTTCTCCTTCTGGAACAATATGTGACAAGACTCCTGCGACTCCGGTTGGACTAGCATCACAAGTGAGTACTACTGGTAACTGATTGTTGAACGGCATTAGAATGTTGTCGCTTGCTATCTCTTGTTTGAGCTTGATGAATGCTGCTTCACTTGTAGCTGTCCATTTGAATTTGACTTCATTTTTCAGAAGGTTGCGTAATGGTGATGTTTTTGATGACAGATTCGGAATGAATCGCGCGTAGTATGTTACCATTCCAAGAAATCGGCGGAGTTCATCTTTTGTTTTTTGGCCGTGGCATTTCTGTTATTGCCACCACCTTGCTCTTTGATTTCATTATTTTGTTTTATTGAACTGTGTGGCCTAAGAATTCAATGCTTTCTTTGAAAAATGAGCATTTCTGTCGATTTAAATTAAGGTCGAATTTGCGTAATTGGTCCAGGCATGACTTCAAGTTTCTCTTGCATTCTTCTTTTGATGCGCCATGTATAATTATGTCGTCGAAGTATGATTCTGTTTTTGGAACGTTTCGTAGTACTTGATCCATTATGCGGTTGAATTCTGATGGTGCTGTTTTAATGCCAAACGATAGCCTGTTCATTCTGTAAATTCCTCGATGTGTTGAAATAGTTTGAATGATGCTTGAACTTTCATCTACAGGAATATGTAAGTAGGCTTTATGTAAGTCTAATCTGCAGAAATACTTTGAATTTTTGAGGCAGTTGAGAATTTCGTCTATCTTTTGGATTGGATAATGCGACGTCGTTAGGCGTTCGTTTACACCCATTTTATAGTCGACGCACAGTCTTACTCCTCCATCGGCTTTTGCAATAACCACTAACGGTGATCCCCAATCACTTGCATTAGTTTTGGTGATTATTCCTGCTGCTTCCAATGTGTTCAATTCATTTTCGACGCGCTCTCGTAGGGCATACGGAGTTTCACGTTCACGGAAAAAAATTGGTTTAGCATTTTCTCGTAGCTTCAGTGTAACTTTGTAGTTCGGCATACATCCAATTTTCTCTTCGAATATATCTCTGTATTCTTCTGTGATTTCATCGATTTCGTTCACACTGAATATTGAATGCCTTTGTGTAGCTGTACTGTTGTGGGGGTCGACTTCATTCAATTTAATCTTGAGTTTCCTGATCCATATTCTGCCTAGTAGTGCTGTGTATTCCTCTGGAACGATGTACGCTTCTTCTGTTATTGACGTGCCTTTATATTCGACATTTACTTTAATTTTACCATCTGGAACGAATATGTTTTTTCGTGTACGATGAGAACGCAATGGTCGCTGGTTGAAGTGGCACATTCAATTCCAGCTTAGCAAATTGATCTCTGGGTAGAAAAGTATATCCAGAACCTGAGTCGATTTCGAATTTTATGGGTTTCCCCTCGATTTTTACACTTGCATGGAAACGTTCATCTGGTTCTGTCTGATTGCCGTGAATGTTGACTATCTTTTGAATTCCGTAATGTTGAATTGCCATTTGAGCTGTAGTGCTCGATGATGACACATGGTTGACGTTGTGTTTTCTCTTTAGCAGTGTACGAAGACAAACGTTGCTTACGTGACCACTTTTGTGGCAACTGGAGCATTTGAGGTTTGATTTGTATGTTTGACACTCTTTAGCAATGTGATTGTTTTTTCCACAACGCAGACAAAGTCCGTTTATTCCCAGTTCTGTGTAGTTCATTTTTGTTTTTGACTGGCTTCGATTCTCAGACTGGCTTTGATGTTGCGGTCGGCTTCGATTTTGCGATTGGCTTCTGCGCTCTGTGTTTTGATTATTATTTTTATTATTGATTGGCTTACCTCTATGCACTGTGTTTATATCCAATGTTGTCGTTGCAGCTGTAGACTTTTGAGCAAGTTCTTTGCAGTCAATCTTTGATGCTTCTAGTGCGAGTGATTTGTTAACAATTTCATCAAATTTTGACGAGCCAGACTGTAGTAGCTGTTCTCTGATTCCATTGTCTTTTATCCCGCGTATGAACTGCGCTCGAAGGAATATGTCTGCAACTGATGACTTGCACTCGCACTCTGATGCAAATTTGCAGTCGCCAATGTTGCGTCTTAGGTCTGCGACATATTCCGCAATTGACTGGTGCTCTGACTGGTACTTTGACAGGAATTGATGCTGCATGACGAGAACGTTTTTCTTTGGACACAAATGTTTTTCCAACATTGACATTAGGGTGTCGTATTCCATTTCATTCGGTGTTTTAGGTGCCGTCAGTGCCGCAAGCATGCTGTATACTTTTGCGCCGATTGAATTTATCAAAAGCTTTGCACAGTAGCTTTTGTCTTGACTTATGCCTTTCATTTCGACATAGTTTTGGAAACGTTGTTTATACAACCTGAACGATTCCTTTTGTTCATCGAAAGATTCGAAATTTGGCAACAGAGCCTTGTTGCTGGTTGTACTTTGTAGATTTGTGTTTGAGTTTGCTGCACTCACTTGCGCTGGCAGGCCTTGCACTAGTCCACGAAATGCAAGCATAAATTCATTAAACTGGTTTGTATCCATTGCTTCACCTCGTCGCCAATTTATTATAACCTTTTATGCACCGTTCTACAACAATTAATACAACTCTTAACATTAATTTAATAATACATTGACTTTGTCGTCTGAAGGACTTGAATCGAATACTAGCAATTCTACGAACATCTATCTAACAACTCCGAGTCATCATGGCGAGGAGCAGCTGTCGTATTCAACGCTGAGGCGTTGCCAGATAGTGTCATTACAGTAAACGACACGAAACTAGGAAAGCGGAGGTACCGATTAGCCAATAATTGCCGAAAATGACGAGAATGAAGGAATCGAGGAATTTTTTTTTTTTTGCAAAATAAAGAAAATTATAAATTTTGTTATATACACGGCTCATTCTTTTGATATTTTTACCTAATTAAGCCAAAATTAAAGCTAAACTAAGGACTTCTCGCGGCGACATTTACACCCGGTCCGGTGAGATTAATTATTATTGCCTATGTCTAGGCTTTTCTAGAATTGCTCTTAATCTGGCTTTGAACTGTTGTGAAGATCTGTTCTGTTGTCATGTGAGATGGTACTGTGTCTGGGGTTCTCGAAGATTCTCAAACTGGCTTCTAGAGAGAGATTTTATGTTTAGATTTTTAGGAAAAATACGAAAAAAACTACGTGTTCTTTAGTTCTAAAAGATTATAGTCTCCGATTAGCTACAGCTTCTCAAAATGTCCGAATTTATGATTTTCGGACAATAATGTCCGAAAATGGCGACAACGGAGGAATCGAGGATTATTTTTTTTTGGAAAAATGCACAAAAGAGAGAAAATTATAAATTTTACGACTATAACGGCTCCATTCTCTTGCATTTTTAGCTAATTATTTTATATTTTTATATTTAAATCCGATAAAAATCAATGCTTTGAATTGTATTCAATGTAATGTATTCAATATATTCAATGTAGCATTACGATGAAAAAGTTAACCTTTTTTTCTTTTCAGGAATAATGCGAAACATGTTCTTTTCATTCCATATGCACTAGCAAGCGGAGACCATGATGGTTACACAAAAAAAGTTCAAACTATATTTGAGAAATGGGGATTCCATGTCGACGGTATCCATAAATCACCCGACCCAGTTTCAGCAGTCAAGAAAGCACAAGCGATTTTCATTGGCGGAGGAAACACATTTCTTTTATTGAAACATTTATATGATAAGAAACTGGTGGAGCCCATTCGCAATCGGATTATAAACGATGGAGTTCCCTACATTGGCAGCAGTGCAGGAACTAATGTGGCGGCACGCACAATACAGACTACCAATGACATGCCCATTGTATGCCCAGGATCATTCGATGCTCTCAAACTTGTACCGTTCCACATTAATCCACATTACTTAGATCCCGAGCCTGATTCGACTCATCGTGGGGAAACGCGTGAAGAGAGAATCCTAGAGTTCTTGATGGTAAACGAGCGCCCTTGCTTGGCTCTTCGAGAGGGCACCTGCTTGGTGATAGATGGCCACGATGCAACTTTAACGGGTCCAGCCAATGCTATATTATTCAGAAGGTACCTCACAAAGATGTTGGTTTGAAATTATCGAAATAACGCTAACTTTTTCCACAGCAAAAAAGATCCAGTTGAATACCCACCAGGAACGAATTTCGATTTTTTGTTTGATGAAGTCAAAGACTAAATGTATGCGTCAGTATTTGGTCGTAAAACACGACATCTAACAGGATTAGTTCACGCATTGATAGAACATACAAATTTACTTTCAGTGAAAAAGTCTGACCAATTAGAATTTAATATTATTTTGCAGATACCTTTCAGTTTCCGTATCATATTCCAAGTTGAAGTTTAAAGCGAATTATACTTAATATGCGGGTGCATAAAACTTAAGCAAATTTAAAATTGGAAGTAAAAAGTAATAATAAACTTAAGCTGTGAAACTGAATTTTTCATGTCCGGTTTTGATTGCGTTATAAATAAAAATAAGAATAAATGAAATTAGGCTACAACCAATCTACATCCAAAATACTTCAAACCAGTGTATCTGAGGAAACGTTTGATTCAACAGATCGATCAAACAGTTTAGTATGAACTATAATGGAATTAAATGAGCTTAAATTGGGTTAAGTAAATGGTCGAATGCGTAGAAAACAATCACCTTAACCATAATGTGCATGTCGGTAGGTTTCGTCAAGTTTCATCCACTTCAGATTACTTAAGTCAACTACAAGTGGAAACATATACCACTTAAGTCAAATTAAGCATCACCTATAAAATCGTTGTAACTGCCATAAACTTGAAACGTGTACAACGCCATTGGGCTAGTGTGTTTGTGAAATTAAAAATGGGCGAATATCGGACTACGACTTTTAACTTAGACAATACTTTCACATTCATTCAGGCAATTCCATTATGGGCAAATTAACCAATCGGTCATAATTTGGGTCAATTTTCGTTGGGTTTGAGCTTTTATTAAGACAAGTTTAGTATTATGCTTGGTCCTTTTGTTTGAAGAGCCGGCTGTGAGGCAAAAGCTGTTTAAAGGCGATGATAGGCTTAGTTTTTATGAGCAGAGAAGTTAATTTGATTAAGCTCGTAAAGTAAGTATTTTAGCCGGAAATATTGCGCGTTTCAGCAATACTATGCTCCAGTGCGATTTATATTTCAGACTACCATAGATTTTAGACTACACACTTGCCAACATAAACAACAGTTTATTTCAAAATACAGAGAGTGTGGAAAATCATTTCACAATATCGAAATGTCCAACCTTATTTTTAAAATATTATTTTTAAAATAAGCTTAAATTTTGAAAAATATCGTAGTGTGACGAAACCTGTATTATATTCTTTTAAAAATAGATGAGCCCATCCACTGCCAACAGCGAGACATTTTGTGTTGGTGGCAGAGACTGATCTAACTCCATCATCTGATCAAACGCGAAATCTTTGTGGACAAAAACAGTAACAACAGGAAGGCAATTGTGTGTAACAGCAGTAACAATGAAAGCTAACGACTCCACCACAAATTCCTTTAGTCAAAATCAGTTTTCTTCAAGGAGTTGGTCAAAGCCCAGTTCAAGAGATTTTCTATCGAGAGCTGCGAAGGAAAATTGTACATATAATGAATGTGTTCTTTTAAAGTTTACCACGATGCTTAAGCTCATGAGTTTTGGTTCTCAATCCCCAAAGTTGAGGACTAAAACTCATGAGCTTAAGCTCTCCTTTATTATCGCGTCAGATGACATAATACGATTTAAAGAATTTGACTGTGGATGTATATAATACAGAATTTTTTTTCTTTCACACCGTCTTTCGCATGGTCGGTCATTGGATTATCTAACGGTGGCGACGTTTTAGTTGCGATTAATAATTGATTTAATGGGGTTCCGCACATTGACTTTTTTTTGCCCTTTCCACCTATTGAATGTATCCTTGTTCGCTTTTTGTGGAAATTCATTTTTGAACAGCATCTTCTCCCCTGCTTCTGCCCTTTTATGTGGCGACTTCAATATTCTCAACATCGTTTGGGATACGAATTTCAACGAACCCATATCAAAGCAGTCAAGCTGCGCTGTTTTTTCGCTACATGGACCCCTGTCTACTTCGAAAATTACTTAGGAATGTAGGGGGGCACGATTGAAATCTGTCGCCAGGTTCAATAAAGATCTGCGCTGAGTACCGAGACACTGCAGGAAATGATACTGATGATGCTGACTGACTGACTGACACCACCACCTAGGAGGGCATATGCAGCGAATAGGTGTTGAGCAAGGTGATGTTTGCCCATCCTGCTTAGTAGA
Source organism: Nemotelus pantherinus (assembly GCA_963978885.1). NCBI lineage: Eukaryota > Metazoa > Arthropoda > Insecta > Diptera > Stratiomyidae > Nemotelus > Nemotelus pantherinus. Next base: position 71,633,357 of record OZ022265.1, on the reverse strand, counting down.
GACTAACTCTGCGGAGCATTTTCTTTTCGAATTACCATGCGCGTGGAGACCTGACGACCGGCACACATAGGCACAAGAGAGGCCCGTTGTGATACCATACTAAATTAGTGACTCTCTCCTACTCACTAAAATCAGGAAACCATCTGCTTCCTTTGATAAAACGGACTATCGCCTTTAAATTGACCGGGGACAGTTCCGTCAGATTTGAGAGAAAGGGTGCACCAAGTGCCGCCAACCTTCTCCTTGCCAAAGCCGGGCACTGGCACATGAGATGGAGGACGGATTCCTCCTCATCCTCAGAGCCACAACTCCGACAAAAATCGTTAAACTCTACGCCCAGTCGTTGCGCGTGCCGCCCTATGAGGCAGTGCCCAGTTAACACACCGACAGTGCAACGCAGAGCGCTTCGAGTTAAGCCTAAAAGCTGCCTGGTGCGATGCGCATCCATGGATAACCAGGACTGCCTTGCTATCGCACAGGATGATTCCTCTGCCCAGGACTTCCTAGCGTCCTCAAGATATTTTTGCCTGATGGCCAATTTCACCGATGCCATCGGTATTCCTATTGTGGAGCAAGAGACCTCCGGTAACAAGGTTCCAAGCCTTGCTAGCTCATCGGCCTCACAGTTGCCCTGAAACCCCCTATGTCCAGGTACCCAAATCAATGGAACAACCGAATGTCTCGATATCTCCCTAAGAGATGCACGGCATTCAGCAACAATGATGGACACTGTACAAGGACCAGCAAGGGACCTAATAGCCGCTTGGCTATCTGTGAAAATACCAATATTGACCCCGAATATTCGATTACACAGAAGCCAGTCGATAGCCTGAAAAATAGCCGCAACCTCTGCCTGAAAGACACTACAGTGGTCTGGCAGCCGGAGGGACAGCTTAAGATTCAGCTCGTCCGAGTATACACCACACCCAACTCTGTTGCTAAGCTTAGAGCCGTCGGTGTACACATGGACAAGCCCACTTTCGAGGATGACGCCATCACACCATTCATCCCTACCAGGAATGCGAGTTGTGAGCTCCAGATCTATTTTATTTTTATTTTATTTTATTAATTCACCAAACAAGGTACAAAATCTTATATAAAATAACAAAATAAAAATAAAATGGAAAAGTAAAGTGAAGTAAAAAGTAAAAACAAACAAGTTAAATAAGTAACAAACAAATGAAAAAAGTAACAAAAAGATTAATAAATAACAATCAATAAATAAAAACATTGACATATAAGCTATGGCTTAAGGTTTAGGGGTATGGATGGCATGCAAAAGAGAGGATTTGAAGGATGATTTGGAAATCGTATGGGAATATAAGTGACTTATGCTGTTGAATATTCTGCAGCATCTATTTATAGGCTCTTTTGCTGCATATGTCGTCGAATGTGAATATTCTTTTAGGAAACGATTGGACCTGGTGTTCCTCACAGGGATATTTATCGAAATTTTACTATTCAGGAATTCTACATTAATAGCGCCTCTAATGACATCGAATGTGAAGCAGGCCGATATCATTATTCTTCTGGAGGCTAGTGTCGATAGGTTTAAATGACCCAGTCGAAACTCATAAGGGGGTAAGCTATTAAAATCATAAGGGTTGTACAGTTCTCTCAAGGCGAAAAGTAGAAATTGTTTTTGTATTGACTCGAGTCTGTCACTGTAGGTTTCAAAAGCGGGATTCCAGCTAATGCAAGCGTATTCGAGAATAGGACGTACAAGTGAAGTGTATAAGGATCTTGTGACCCACAGACTACGGAATTCTTTGGCACGTCTTTTGATGAAACCTAGCTGTTTGTTCGCACGAGAAAGCATTTTATCAAAGTGTAAGGTGAAGCGGAGTTTTTCATCTAAGATAATTCCGAGGTCAGCAATGTTATCAACTCGGGTTAGCATATTATTGCCGAGAAAGTACGTATTGTGTGTGACCGTGCATTTCCTGGAAAAACTAATAACTTGGCATTTGCTGATATTGAGAGAGAGCCTGTTTATATTGCACCACTGATCAAGTGAATTAAGCTTGGATTGGAGAAAGGGGGCATCCGATTTCGATTCAATAGTCTGATAAAGTTTGAGATCGTCTGCATAGAGTAAATGAGGTATGCCTGCTAGGACGTCAGATAAGTCAGAAATAAATATATTAAAAAGAAGTGGGCCAAGATGGCTACCTTGGGGTACACCAGAGGTAGCACTAACGTTTTTCGATAAAAATCCTTGAAATTTTACACATTGTGTGCGATCGCGAAGGTAGGAGGTCAGCCAGCTGAGTAAAGACCCGGCAATACCAAATTTCTGAAGCTTTAGAATCAAGGTAGAATGGTCAACTCTGTCAAACGCCTTACTGAAGTCAGTGTAGACTGCGTCAATTTGGTATCCTTTTTCCATTTTGCATAGAACGTCAGAGATTAGAATTGTCAAATTCGTGGTAGTTGAGCGACCTTTTCTAAAGCCATGTTGTTGCTCGTTCAAACGGGAATCAACAAGCGGAGAAAGTTTATCGTATACCACCTTTTCGAAAAGTTTCAGAATCGAAGACAAAATGGCAATGCCCCTATAATTTCGGATACAGCGTCGATCATCATTTTTGAATATGGTTGTGACATACGAAAGCTTCCAACAGAATGGGAAAATTCCCGACGAAAGTGATCTATTAAAGAAAATATGCAAGGGATCTATAAGCTGCTCTACACACTTGCGCAAGAAGATCGGAGGAAGAAAATCAGGCCCAGGGCCTTTGTTGCAGTCGAGATCCAAAATAGCTTTACGTATTTCATCACGGGAAATTTCTAAATGGTTCACAAAAGCTGTCGAAGCTGAATCAGCGGAAGAAAGGTGTGAGTTTGATGGGTCTGGTGCATTGAAAATTTCTTGGAAACTATCAGCAAATAGGTCACATATCTCTTTAGGAGAGGAAGACGTTATATTATTAAGAAACATGGACGATGGATCTAGTAGGCATTGCGGTGCGATGTAGTCAACCCCCGCTGGAGCGGGAACTCCCTCGGCCAAAATTCTCGCATGGCCGACTTCTGTTCTATTCCATGCCGAGATGCAATTAAGTCTCACAGCAGCAAGATTGGCTTGCTGTAAGATAAGTAGATTGGTTGGTAGCCAATGAAGCAGCACGAATAGTGCCTTAGTAGGAGTGGATCGGAGCGCTCCAGTTACCAGCAGCGCAGCCATCCTCCGCACTTTTTCAAGCTGCTGTTTGCAGGTTGCCTTAAGAGCAGCCTGCCACCAGAACGCTACCCCAAACAATAGAATTGGCTCAACCACAGTAGTATAAAGCCAAGCAACAGTACGAGGCTGTAATCCCCAATTCGCTCCTATGGCTCTGTTACAGCAGTAGAGTGCATTGAAAGCCTTCCGCGCTCTTTCTGCTATATTGTAGGTCCAAAGCAACTTCGAGTCAAGGATAAGCCCTAAGTACTTGACCTTCTGGCTCAATCCAATGGAGATCCCATTTAGTTTGGGTAACTCAAATAAGGGAATTTTGTACTTTCTTGTAAACAGTACTAGCTCCGTTTTACTAGGATTCACATTCAAGCCGCACTCGCGACTCCAACGTGAAAGAATGTCAAGAGAGTGATTTAACCTCTCCGATAGAGTAGATAAATACTTTCCCGACACTGCCACAACTATGTCGTCCGCATAAGCAATCACTTTGCAGCCGGCACGGTCCAGTTTCATTAAGAGAGTGTTCACTGTGATGTTCCACAGCAGGGGAGAGAGGACCCCAGCCTGAGGTGTGCCCGTACTGACGCCTCGTCTTACGCTGACATTCCCCAGCGAAGAGATTACCACTCTACTTTTAAGAAGCTGCACAATAAAAGCGATCAGCCGCTCATCGACGTGTAGCACCGAGAGTGCCTTAACAATTGCGTTACACTGTACGTTGTTGAATGCTCCCTCAATGTCCAAAAAGGCAGCAAGCGTATATTCCTTTAGAGCAAGAGATTTCTCAACTTGCTCAATGAGGACGTGAAGAGCAGTCTCAACCGATTTGCCTCTGGTATAGGCGTGCTGAGACTGCGAGATCAGCACAGGATCTATTGATTTTTTAATATGGTAATCAATGATCCTTTCCAATATTTTAAGCAATACAGAGTTAAGACTTATTGGACGATAGTCCTTCGGCTTAACATGCGAAACTTTTCCTGCTTTAGGGATAAACACAACTCTAGTTTCCCGCCAGCTGGAGGGAACATACGAAAAGCGTAGGCAAGCTTTGTAGATCTCTCTGAGCCATGGTAGCGATACTTCCATGGACTGCTGAATGTCAGCCGCAAGGACGCCATCAGGCCCTGGAGATTTAAACGGCTCAAAGGAGTTTATAGCCCACCTTAGTTGAGAATCTGATATTCTGAACGGCGTTGTTGAGTTGTGAGCTTGCTCCGTTTGATGCACCGCTTCTAGAGGGCAATAATTGCCCGGAAAATGCGCGTCCAACGAACGTTTAGTGTATCTGCGCACGAACTAGTCCAAATGCCCTCAGGGTTCATGATGCACCCCATAGCCTTTGGTGTCGTGCTTAAGACCTTGCGAAGGCGATTTGCCTCGCTGAGACCCTCTACGTTTCCACAGAAAGATCTCCACGAGGACCTCTTTGCCTTGCGTACGGCATACTTAAAAGCCTTGAGCTTCGTTTTGTACATCGACCAGTCATTAGAAGTTTTCGAGTTGTTGAACTCCCTCCTACACTCTCTTCGCAGGGTGCGGATCTCCATATTCCACCAGGGAGGCTTGGGATTAACCCTGGCTATGGGTGGTTTACACGCTGCCCTGGAAGCGAAATTGAGAGAACTAGTGAGGGTGTCAACCGCCTGATCTAATTCATGGTAGCAGTCAATGCTCTTGGGAGCATTTTCCAGTGAGGATCGGACCATAACTTTAAATAAGTTCCAGTCCGTCTTTTTTCTGTTAACAAAGACTTCCTGCACATCAGAGCTGTGGCCAGCCACGTTAAACGAAATGTACCTATGGTCGGAGTAAGAGCACTCCTGTAGAACCCTCCAGTCACGGAGCAAATGTGAGTGCCGCCCACTGACCAAGGTAACGTCAAGAACCTCCCTACGATTTGAGGTAATGAAGGTTGGTTCACTGCCAGTGTTGGCGATGGAAAGGCCGTGGGCAAGGATGAAGTCAAAAAGTTCCTCACTACGGCCATTTGTGTTGGAGCTACCCCATACTTCATGATGCGCATTAGAATCAGCCCCTAGAAAAAGTGGCACCCCCATTTTCATGGCTTCAGCCACAACACCCTTGACAATGTCGCAAGGAGGGCTATCACCATGATCGTGTGCCATGTACGAAGAAACCAACCAGTATGATCTCTGATCGATTTCCACTGCGACAGCCATGTTATCCTTGTCACAGAAATTGTGCAGTACAAGGACGTTAATGGTTTTCTTGGCCAGAATACAGACACGTGGCTTGTGTAAGCCGTCAGGTACTCTCAGTCTGTATCCATTGGTACGTAACCCGCAAACCCGGTTTTTGGCAACCCATGGTTCTTGGATTAGGATTAGCTCCTCCTCTGTCTTGGACAAGCGGAGCAGCAGGGCAGCTGATGCTGCTATGGAATGGTGTAGGTTCACCTGCAGTACCTTCACCATCATGCTTTAGTTGATGAGGGTTAGGTCGAGGTCCTCCTCGGACATAGAAGCCTCCTCAACCCCTTGCTCTGCATCCAGAGTCATGAGGTCCAGGCAGCCACCCAACTCGGAGGTAGTACCGATGCTAACCCCATCAACAGAGAGGGATTCAACATCCGATTCCACATCAGATGTCGTCCTCGGACAGGCGACAGACTCTTCTTCAAGCGGCTCTCCGGCCGTTTGAGCCACCCGCTTTGGGTCAGGCCTTACAGTTTTCGGATCTCCCGAAACAGAGCTTTTTGGCCTGTCGCTTCGGTAGATGCGCAGGGTCAATGTTTCGACCCCATACCTAATAACACCCTTGCGGGCATCCAATACTGGTAGTGCCTCATCATTAATGATGAAAAGAGCCTCCCGCCGATTGTCTACTGGCTCGCCAATCTTGGCCACCCTCCAATCCCCCGTAGGAAGATCCGGGTTGAAGAGCCGCACTATATCCAGGACTTCCACTGGATCCGAATGGAAGCAAGGAATCCATGTCCTGCATCTTGGCCGACTGGGGATTTCCTCCTTAAGCACCGCCTTAATTTTGGCGCCTGGCCAGAGTTCCCCCAGCTCGGATATTGCCTGCTTGTAGAAATCGGCCGATCGTTGGTCTTCGCACGCAACCAGCCTGATTCCCTTATACCAGCCCGCGTCGTTCACCGTAGGTGGAGGACAGGAGCTGGCTTTCTGCAGCTTGCAGCAGACTCCGAATAAAGCCTGCCTTAACTTGAGCCAATTTTCAGGAGAGATGATACCATCTCCCTTGCTGGCATCAATAACAGCCCAGACAAGGCACTCATTGGCCATTTCATTAAATGGCCGAGTTATCCCTGAAGGGGAAAGCTTTTGCTTTTTACAATCTTGCCTGCCCTGATTTTTCTGCTCAGCCGACCTCTGTCATTTCTGAGCTAAATCTGCAGGGTTTAGAGGGAGCGTGTGCTCCCCAGTTTGTTTTCTTGCCCATTGAAGGGACTTTTTGTCCTTGTCGGACATTGTGTCAGGGGGGACATTTACAAACTTCCTTAGAACCTTGAAGGCTGCCCTTTTAGTTCCGTAAGCCCGAGATTTGGGGGAAGAGCGTTGCGTGCCTGAAGAGGAGGCGGCACCGGAGGTAGCACTTGTCGATGGCCGGGTTAGCTCATTCGTTATACCCTTTCCATCGCATTGGCCACAAACGGGCTTATTGGCTTTCCCGGGGCCAGGCTTGGTAACCAAAGATCCGGAAACACCTGAAACAGGGATTGAGGAAGAACTGAAAGCCCGTGGAGCTGGCCCATTCGTCATATCTCCACAGCTTTCAGTATGTTTATCCACTGTGCCGGTAGGCAGTGGAGCTTACTCAGTTGCCATGTCTCCACGAATACCAGCAGCCTTATCCTCAGTCCGCGAAGCTGGCTCATTCGCCATGTCTCCGCCTCCTGGGGTTCTAGCTGCAACCGATGGCACAGCAATCTTCGACCCCCCCCTTCACTTGAGAGGATAGATTTTGTGCGTTGCCAGGCTTTTGCATGGCAAGTTTAGGTTTAGATTTATTATTATTATTTTTGTTCATTCAAAAAGGGTCCCCACTCAAAGCCGCTATCTCAGTCCGAATGTGTAGTCACCTTAATGATCCCATGGTTATCTTTGCAAGCAGGGAGGCCATGCGAGGGTTGCCACTAGCCCTTATGGGGACAAGTGGTCAGAGCCGGATCGGTGTGAATCAGGAGTCCGCCTCAACTGAACCTACACCACCAACTTAATGGCGACGAGACTGAGAACGTACTAAGAGGCCTGCCAGGGTTTTAACGGGACGGAGATGATCGTATTAACCCGGAGCCGTTCACGAAGCGGATTTCACTCCGTCACTACCGCGCCTGAAGACGACTAGGTCCGGAATGCTACGACCACCAGCCCAAGTACGACAAAAGAATCGTTAGTCAGAGAGTAGTCCGTGGACGAAAGCGGTCGTGAAGAGAGTCTAGATCATTTAGCGTAACCCAGGATGGACCGCGAGGAGGCGATCTAGTTACATCCCCCTCAGAAGTAGAATGTGCAGCAAAATATCTAGACAGTAGTGCCAGTTGTAGCCCCTGATGATATATCTAAGATTACCAAGTCGCTCTCCTCATCCCTATGTGTTACTTCGTAAATTTTTTTTAAAGCTTAGTATTTCACCCAGAGTGTTTCCTTCTTTCTGGAAATCCGTTAGCATTTTTCCCATCCTTGAAGCGGGGGATGCGTATATAATTTCCAATTATCATCAGATATCTTTCTTAGGTTAAGGTAAGTCAACAGACTATCGTTCACATATATTAGTCACGTTTATTGCACACCAGTACAGATCAGGTTTGACCGGTTAACATCACAACGTGTAACACTAATTAAGCAGGTATTTGTCTAACGTTGTGGTGTTAATGACATCAAATTTATGTTTAAATTTAATGAAACTGCTAGTTGGTGAATCGTCATTGGTTGGTACAGCCACTAAAGGCAGTGGACGCACCAACCGCTTCAAACAATTTCCCTTATATTCGTACTGCATTTTAAACCCATGAGCTTCGGTCCTAGTGAATTCAGCAAGTCAAGATTTTGTTGTTGTTTTCAATTCTATATCCAAACCAAACACGATAGAGGTGCAAAAAACGCGACTATTGTTACTATCGCTATCAACCAGTAAAAGCAAGTGCATGTAATATATATATACACACTTTCCCAAAGCTTTCAGCTCAGTGGGCCATAGAATATTCGCTCAAAGCTGGGTAGATTTGGTGTTTCAGGTTCACCTGGCCCCTGGTTTCCCTCATACTTATGTCATCGAACCTGCTTCGAAACTATTAACTCTTTTTTTTCCTCTGCTTTCCCCACTTCTGGTGTTTCACAAGGCCTTCTTCGTTTTCCCTTGTTTCAAAACGATCTTTCTTACCTCGTTAATTCAAATTTCCTCCTGGATACTGACGACCAAAAAATATTTGGGGTGATGAACTCACTGGATTACTGCTGCTAGCTGCAAATCAACTTCTGTGTACTGGGCAAAAGCTCTAAATGTTAATAAATGTTTCTTGATGTCCTATATTTGTAAGTTATCCCCTATAACATTTACCTTTTCTATCATAGGTTTTTCACCAAACAATTCGGAAAGTAACACAATGGCTACATTTAGGCTAGTGGCTCCTTGGCGTGTAAGGCCCTAGGTATGAAAGGGACATCGCGCACCGAGCTTTGAGTTAGTCTAGCTCTGATGAGGTATCTGAGTCAAAGCAGAGGCTAACAGAAGCATGAAACTAATAATTTCACATTCGGGACACATTTTGAAATTGAAGCCTCTACTATTTTCACAAATGGTTTATAGCGGGACGAATTTACTTTAAAACAAAACTTTCCAGCTTTCAAGATTAATTCCAACATGAGAATGCAAAAAGTATATTTGAGTTTAGTATGTAATGTTTTCTTTTTTATTAAAAAATAAATTGACTATTTTGATACGATTTTTTATTATTTATCATACCAATCACATTGTCATTTATTTTAGAGGAGAGTATATTGTTGTGTTGTGCCGTTAAAACACCTTCCGTGGATTCGATATTCTTCACATTCGTGAAATAAAACAGTTTTCTTTATCAACACTAATTACACTTTTATTTACACAAGTAATTATAACCACTAAACCGTTTACACTTTACGATCGCACTATTATAATTTCGCGTTACAATTTAACACTTTTTCGCTTTCAAAATACATCCGCGCCCGGATACTTAGTTCTCTGTTTCGCTTTTCACAGTAACAGCCTTTCCGCTGTTTTCGCTTTCTACTAACTCTGTACAATCTATCGCATTGTACCAAAACTCACTACTAACTCGCGTGTACAAACTTTCGCTTCTAACTGATTGCCAGCTCCTCTCGCGGCGTTATTTATAATCGTGTCGCGTGTGTGTCTCGGGTTCTCGAAGCCTCCTGATCTGGTTTCTGGAAAACTATTGTGAACGTCCGTTACCATTTGAGATCTGAGTCATGGTTTGGGTTCTAGAATGTTCCGCTTTTGCTTTCTAGAGGGCTCTATGGGCTATTTAAATATCTATTCTGTTGTGATGGGAAATTGGACTGTGTTTTAGGCTCTCGAAGTTTCTCAAACTGCCTTCTAGAGAGTTATTCTACGTTTTATCCATAGATTGTTTTCGTTGTTTGAATACATGTATGAGATGTATGTCGAGTATTTCCTCGCCGTTTCTAGCTTTTTCTGGCGCCGCCACAACGTCATACGGTTCGTTTGGCGTGCATGCAACAATATTATAAAAAGCTCTCAACAATATTATATCCCTATAGTTGTTACACGTTCTGACATCTCTTTTCTTATTTATGGGGCATATTATACCTTCAAATACCCATACGCGCACTATAATTCCATGCAATGCTTTGTGTAACGCGAGCCCTGCATATTTAATCAGCTCAGCTCATTTAGTCGGCTCCAGAGGCTTTATTATGTTGCAGACAACTTATAGTTGTTTGTACCTCTTCTATGTTTGGTGGCGGTGGCATAAGATTCTTGCACTGGTGGTTCCTCCAATTATTAGTTGAGCTGAACGTTTAGCAATTCACTAAAGTGCGCTTCTGCCAGAGTGCCTCCAGGATCAGTGATCTTTGTCTTTATAGTACGTGCAGCGTTGTGTGTACTGCGTGATGTTTTGAAATATTGGATCAAACTTCCACGCATGCTGCGGACTAGACTTGCACAAAGCAATTCAGTAGAGTGAAACGTTCCAGCAGATCTCATTCGCTTTAGTGAAATGTTTCATTCAAACATCTGTTTAGTTTACTAGTTCAATACGAAATCATTCATTGGACTTAAGCATAACAGTTCAGTAGAGTCTATTAAATCATTATATCTTTAAGCCAGGAAAACAAGAAGAAATAGCCAAACTGCCAAATAAATCCAAGTAGAGATTTATTTGGCAGAGAAAATCTTATTTTCGTGGCCTACTTGTTCACTTTTGAGAAACGTCTCACTGAAACATATCATTTAGTTCACTAGCTCAGTGTGTCTCTATATGAAACCATTTCATAGGCAAATGGTGATCGATGTGGTGAACTGTGAACCAACCATATCTTACATAAGTAAGGGGCTTATCCAGCATTTCTGTGCTACGAATATATTCTTTTATTTTCGTTAAAGATAAGTAAATGTGGTTTCTTTCTTCAAGGATCTTCAAGTTTGGTTGTGTATTACTAAAGAATAAAGAGGCATTGCTTGTGTAAAAGGCACATGGATTCGATTTACGGATTTATGTAACCCAATGTTTATCTATTTATTACATTGAGCTCTATTTTTTTCGGTATAAAGTCCAATATAGTAAATATACATGTGAGTCCAATTTCAACAAGCACAGGTTACCCATTCACTGCCAGGAAAATTTAGAGCGTCTTGTCTTGGGTCCCAGTTATTATTTTAGACAAAACGTGAAAATTTACCAAATTCATATTTAGTTACCGATATAGTACTAAAATGGCATTTACAGTATGCCTTATAATTGGCAAAACCAAAAATTCACAAAATTGGCATAAAGCAATTTTTTATATATATTTTATTCTGTGCCCGTATGCGATCATTTGAAACTTGTAGGCTGTTACTAAGATATATCTCGTAAAGAATAAAGCTGAACGGCATGTTCATAAATATAAAAAATAAATATACTAAACATTAAGTAAAGCATGTGTATAAACTTGGTCACAGCGTAAAGAGTTAGTTCCTAACCAGCGTGCGGACTCCGTATATGTATACGGTCCAAAACTTCCAGTGATCTAACCTGAGATTGTATTGTTAGTCAGCCTGGAAAGTTGGAAGAAATCGTATGGAACAGAAAGAAATGCAATATACGATTCGACAACTACATACTCGGGCTAGATTTTTCGCTGCTCACATACGACTCACTCTCGCAAAAAATACCAGCACACTCTCAGGTTGCTTTGACAGATAATGCATTGCGTAAATGGAGGCGCAATTTCAAGGTCGAAGTGTTTTTTCTGGAAGATGGAAGGAGTTCACTCACTTATCATTCTATACACTTTGACTTGGTGCTAACCCCAGAAATGAAACCTGTTGCATATCGCACCATTTCATTTTGAACTACTGAGTTTATGTATTCTTTGCACAAAAACAGTATTCATAAGGCGTATCCACTTCTCATCCTGACAACAGGGACCCTATTATTTGAAATTTATCAGAATTTGTAAAATTTTCCGACTCGCCAATGGTCGGAACTTCGTATTATGATCTATTCCGAAATTGGAATTTAATTCCCATTTTAAATCGCAAACAGCTTCACTCGAATGAGGAAAATCAATTCCAGATTTCCAGTATATTTTCAATCAAGTGTACAGTACCCCGTCATTGAATTATGACCGATTGCATTTCTGAAGAATTTTGATAAGTTTATGAGCATTGAGTGTCATTTTTGCTATTTTTTTCTCGGTAAAGGGGTAATTATGTATCTGTTGGGTATTCCCTATGCCTGTAAGTTATAAAATGGGTAATCCGAAATTCCCAGATGTTCAAACAAAACAGCAATTATAAATAAGTGCAAAAGTGCATTCCTTATCATTTTAAGTTTGAAGCCTGTTCGAGACAGTTATCAAAGTTATAAATATTCAAAGTGAAAAAAAACTAGTAGAAATCTGTGAGTGAGTGAGTGAAATTCAAGTAAATGACATTGGAAGTTTGGGAAAATTGAGAAGTGAAGTGAAGTTACTATTATTAGTAAGTCAGTGGTATAATTTAGTCAATATGGGTAAAAAGGCTGATATTTCGTCAGAAAAAAAGCACAAGTTGTTGCCTTATTGAATGAAAAGAGGTCAAGCTATGCCGGAACTGCCGAAATTGTAGGAATTTCGAAATCCTCCGTGGTCAACATTGTCAAAACTGTGCGTAGCTCAACCAATTCAACAACCATTCCTGAGAACAAACGAGGAAATTGCCGCGGACAAAGGAGAACAACACCAAGAATGGATAGAAGAATCATGCAGAATGCTCTGCTGGAACACAACGCACCATTTAGGGCTATTTTGAGGGATCTGAACGAAACTGGCGTCAGAATATCGCTGAGAACTTTGGAACGGCGATTCAAGGAAAACAGCCTTTCATGTAGGCGGCCCGCAAAAAAAAACCAAAATTAACCAAAGTTATGCGCAAACGAAGACTACATTGGGCAAAAATACACAACAACTACGGGAGTGAATACTGGAATAAGGTCAATTCCTTTGTAAAGGTAATTGAATTTGATCACGGTTCCCTTCTTGTCTATAAATCAGCATAGACAACGTATATCATTTCTACAGCATCGAAGCCGAGCATATTGAAACGGGAAACTTCGATCGTTTTGCGGAATCAGCCTCCGAAAGCAGAATCAAATTGGAAATGTTTTTGCGGGATGATTAAAATTGAACAACTTTTTATTAACATTAAAAATTTTAATCTACATTGAAAATTCTATTTTGACAAAGTGGTTTCGAAAGTATGCACTGCTTCTCATCAGACACCAGCACACAGTGCATACTTGACTGGCGTGACCACTTGCAGGTGGAAATCATTACATTTTTATTTATGCTAGTTGTGACAAATTTTAACATCTCCGACTTATATCCATGGATATAATTTTCCAATTCAATTCCTTTGTTTAGCATATCTCATTTTATATGTCATAGAAAAGAGACAGCCTCACGAATCATTTAGTAAAAAATTCGTTCGAAGGAGGCTCCACGAGAGATATTCAGAAGATTGTGTGGTTCGGACAGTTAAATATCCACCCTCAGTGATGATTTGGAGCTGCATTACAGCTGAAGGTCCGGGACCAATCTATTACGTTGGGGGAACAATGCGCTCTAATCAGTATATAAACGTGCTGAGGGATGTTCTTCTGCCATATTTGGATACCTTAGAACAACCCAAGGAGGAATACATCTTCATGCAAGACGGTGCTCCATGCCATACATCGAGAGCTAGCATGTTTAAGTTCCCTATAATTGGAGGTTTTACCTTGGCCTGGCAATTCACCTGATTTCAATCCCATTGAGAATAGCTGGGTCTATTTAAAATCAAAGGTGTATAGCCAGAGAAAAAAACACAATCGCTGCATTGAAGAAAAATATTGAAGAAGTGTGGAAATACGACGATGGAATGCGACAAATGATAAACAAATGTGTAGAAAGCAGTGAACGAAAAAATACCGTACCTTAAGCGTACTGTACGCGAAAAGTACACATACCCTACCTCAGTCTATAATGTTTGCGTACATGTACACAACCGATATACCGAACGAAACAGACACGATGCAAAAGTACGCTACGATTGAATACTGTACTGTACAAAGTACACAAACCTTATCCTCTAAAATACGGAATGTGTACTCGTACACAACCCGTACACAAACGATATACACTAAACGTACCGTACGTTTGGTGTACTTTTGCGCTTCATTTACATGAAAAGGAAAAACACTTTTAAAGTGAAAGCACTGGGTCAAAAATATTGAACTTCACAGGAGAGCATAATCAATTCATTTCGGCTACGGCATTATCACTTTTATCAGTAATTTTTTCCCAGTTCATATAAATGAACCGCAAAAGTACACTAAACGTACGGTACGTTTAGTGTATATCGTTTGTGTACGGGTTGTGTAGGTGTACACATTCCATATTGTAGACGATAAGGTTTGTGTACTTTGTACAGTACAGTATTCAATCGTAGCGTACATTTGCATCGTGTCTGTTTCGTTCGGTATATCAGTTGTGTACATGTACGCAAACATTATAGACTGAGGTAGGGTATGTGTACTTTTTGTAGTGAATGTGTTTGCGTACGGGCGTTAATAATGTACGGTACAGTACACTAAGGTACGGTACCATAATGTTTTTTTTCGTTCACTGGTAGAAAGCAATCCTAGTAGAATATAAGCAGCAATACGGGCCAAAGGAGGAAGCACAAAATATTAAAATTCTATCAAAATTTATTTGTTTATTATTAAAGCAACCTTGTACCAATAAATATATGTTATTGCAAATTAAAAACAATTGAATTTCTTCTGCTTTATTTAAGGAAAAGCTAAATTTTCTAAAATTTGCTGATCGGTCATAATTCAATGGCGGGATACTGTATAAATAGCTATTTAAATTTTAAAAAATGAGACGGAGTTTTAATGTTTCTTGCCAACATTGACTCTATGGTAATTTTTTTTTGCTTTGACCAAGTATGGTCAGTCGGAAAAAAAAACAAAAAAAAAACATTAAAATTTAATAAGTCGAAATAAGTCCAGTAGTTAAGAAGTATCTAATAAGAATGTAATATCATGAATTTTATAACTAGCGGCAAAATTAAGATTTAAAAAATATAATGAAAAAATAAAGAAATTTTAAAATTAAAAATCCGCCAGATTCCGCCAAAAATCCGACCATAAATGAGCTGCCAAATTAGACGACTCGCCTTCGGAATTTACAATCCGAAGTTGATGGATTCCCCTGTAAACAGCGAATCATAATACGAAAATACGATATCGTATGAATTACAATTGAGGATTTTAAATCATAATATGCCCCCAGGACATACTCTCCTTCAACGAGCTCTGCAAGAGTGAGAGTCCTAATGCAAGATCAAATATGTGACTGGTACTGTTATTTTGGTACTCTTACAAGAGCAACTTTCAGAGCAATTAATTGCCCGACGACTATTGCCAAAACTAATGGAGCAATTAGTGGAGCAATACCGAGCAAAATAATGCGAATTTGGCAATATGGCAACGTTTTTAAAGATTGTATTGCTCGTCTCATAGTTGCCGTGTTTTCACTGAACTTAGAAAACTCCGAGCAATTGTTATCGTTCGGTGAATGCAATTTCAGTTAGAACTATTGAAGACGTATACACTAATTTATAAAATAAAATGAATGAAGTTTCGTTTAATCAATTTATATTTATTCTTCAACATTTACTGTGTTATGAGATCCTACTCTTAGTTGCGTAATGAGATCCATCAATAATTGATTCGCATACTTTTGGGATGAAGCGTGAAATGCAGGAATCGGACACTCGAAACTGGTACATTAAATTTCTAAACGAATCACCTGTAGCTAAAAACCTACGAGTTATCACGAGTTTTGTCTCATATTCGTATGTTTTTTTTGCAAGTACTGGTCCAAGTTTATTCACAATTAATTCAAAGTCACTACGTTACATTCTGTGAAAAATTCTGAACAAAAAACCGTCCAAACTTAATTCATCACTCAAATTTGAAATCACGTTTGGCGAGATATGGTCGCATCCAAATTTACCTGTTTCTTTTTATTTTCTTGGTTTTATTTTGAATAATTACAAATGTACAAGCACCGGCTAAAATTTCATGTTCATTCATGGCTGAATAATCACTGGCACTAAATTGTCCGTGTATAATGTCGTTGCCGAATTACTGAATATTTCTCCATCACTAACCGCTGTTGACAACGAGTTGACCAACAATTGATCCTATTACTGATGTTGCCGCATATTTTTGTGACGTCAAAATTGTCCGGAATTGCTCCGAATTGATCAATTTTAATTGCTGGTGTAAGAGTACCTTAAAGCAGCCGCAGTTCACGGATGCGATGCTTCTTTGTAAAGCAATTCCTGCTCGGACAGCCATGCCAACAAGATAGTGGTCCAACTCTAAGTTGGCACCTCGATACGTTCGTACCTTTATCAGGCGTGAGCAGACAAAGACACCACCGCTCTCCCTGCAAGTGGCTAGGCTGGAATGCCGCTAAACTTCGCAGGGACGCGATGACCGCATCGCTCGTTTCGAGCTGGGAAGGAGAGCCTCTAACATTTGGGTCCCCAGTGAGTCGTGCAGCAGCAGAGGCCGCTGCTGACAGAAGCATGGGGTCAATTCGCAGGGCGTGTGAGGCTTCAATAACCAAACGGAAACCCTTTCGTGGGAGGCAACATGCGTATTGGTGGAACGATGAAATCGCCGAACTGCGACGCATCGCTTTGGCGTGCAGGCGCAGGGCACAGCGAGCCAGGAATAGGCCGGGTGTGGCGGAGCTATCTGCTGCCCACATTGCGGCAAAGAGGGAGCTGACCAAGGCCATCACAAGGAGCAAACGTGCCAAATGGCTGGCTCTTTGTGAAGAGGTCAACTCAGACCCGTGGCGAGATGGCTACAAATTGGTCACTCGTAGACTTGGCTGCACTCGGCCTGGCACTCTCATGGATGCGATATCCATGGAGCGTATCGTTGGTTCGCTGTTCCCAGTGCATTCGCCATTCACCATCGTGAGCCAGGCGGATGTACCTTCCTTCACGAACGAGGAGCTGAACAGTGCAGTGTCCAGGATGAAGAACCGGAAGGCTCCGGGGCCTGATGGGGTACCCGTCGAGGCGCTTAAAGTCGTGGCGGAGGTCCAACCGCGTCTATTATTGGATTTGTATAATTAGGGACACGATGAAAGTACTGATATTAGTACGGTATCGATACTTTCGTTTGATACCAAGTAAAATTTTACTTGAATCGAAACTGTTCGATATTTTACTAATATCAATACTTTGATGCTGGTATCGTATCGAAAAAATTTCACATGAAAAACCCATCTTTCTCTAAACTGAGCTACGCGACAGTTATAACGAACTGTTTATGTTCCAGGAATCACGATTTCCACGAATCAGCAGTCCAACGAAAATTCAATTCATTTCATTGCACATCGCACCGACGACAGTCGTCACATCAGTTCATTTCATTCATTAGATGGCCGTGGCAAAGTAATTTGTTGCCAACATTTTCGCCTCATAATTTTGGGAAAAGTGGATATATTTTCGCGCCTGATGAGCGCTAGTGCATCTAAAGTCAGAGAAGAAAGTTCAGACAACAGAATTGTGATATTTTGAAAGTGCCAGGACTCAGGTAAGTGAATGGTGTTTTTTCCTGGATGGTGGTGTTTTTCCCATGTGAAAATGCGACAAGCCGAACATTTGGTGGAAATTAGGTGCGTAGTGTGGGTAGTCCATCAGCATACCGCCCACTGTGCATGCTGGACACGGCGGAGAAACTTCTATAAGGGTTGCTCAAGCCACGACTGCTGTCAGCAGTGAGATCTGCTGGTGATCTTTCTTGCAGGCAGCACGGCTTCCGAAAAGGACATTCAACAATCGATGCCATCTCAGAGGTTGTTGGGGCTGTAGCAAGAGCGGAAGAGGCATGCCATCAAGCCAGACCGGTCGTCCTGCTGGTAACACTGGACGTACAAAACGCTTTCAACTCGGCGAGGTGCACGGACACCCTCCGGGCCCTTGAGCAGACGTTCCGTATCCCAGGCTACTTGCTAGCCATGATGCGGGACTACCTCAGGGACCGCTGGTTGCTTTACGACACTGACCAAGGAGTCAAAAGGAGACCTGTTACCTCAGGTGCGGCACAGGGGTCGATCTTAGGACCTGACCTCTGGAACATCATGTACGATGATCTGCTGTGCCTGGAAATGCCTACGGATGTGTTTCTGGTAGGTTACGCTGATGATGTCGCGGCGGTACTCACTTCCAGATCTGCGGAATTCGCTCAACTCAGACTTAACCAAGTCATGAGGAGGGTGGATCGGTGGATGACCGAACACGGCCTTCAGCTGGCAGTCTCTAAAACAGAGATTGTCATGCTGACGAAGCGGAGGATACCAACTGTCATACCTATGACAGTTGGCTCCGTTGAGGTCCAGACCAGCAAGTCGGTCAGATATCTGGGGGTGACCCTGGACACCAAGCTGACGTATTGCGATCATATCCGCAGGGCATGTGACAGCGCTCTTGGAGTCGTCACTTCGCTGAGTAGGCTAATGGCCAACGTCGGTGGACCCAGTGAGACGCGACGGAGGCTACTGATGGTAACGACCGATTCCATCTTGCTATATGGAGCCGAAATCTGGAGAGATGCGCTCCGAACTGAGAAGTTCCGGAAGCGCATTGCCAGTGTCCAGCGCAGGGGTGCCCTGCATATCGCCTGTAGCTACTGCACGATCTCAGAAGAGACGGTGATGGTGGTATCGGGAGTAATCCCGATCGACCTACTAGCGCGAGAACGCAAAGAAGGGTACCTCTTTCGCTCAGAATTGGGCAGAACTGAGGCTCTGACGCACGCGCGTACGCTTACCCTCCAACTTTGGCAACAACGGTGGAGTGAAAGTACTAAAGGACGCTGGACGGCTAAGCTAATTGGTCTCATTGAGCCTTGGCTTAACCGGAGCCACGGAGAGGGAAACTTTTACCTTCGTCAATTCTTGACAGGGCACGGTTACTTCAGGAGATACCTGAACAGAATGGGTAAGGTGGTCAAACCTAATGATGTGCCGTTCCTGGAAATATTCCTGTTACATTTCCGAGGAACATTTCCACTTGGGGAATTTAACGGGACTTTAAAACTGAGCTTAAAGAACAGTGCCAAGATTACGTCTGATTACACAGTGCAACAAATTAATTCTTTTTTTTTGCCGTTGCTCGAAATTGTTTTTTTTTGCATACCTTTGCATAACAGTAGTCAAAATATGTTAGTGAAAAAATTCTAAACCATCGACATTTTTTGTAATTACACTTGATAGAAAAAATATGTGGACACCCCGAAGAACAGCAAAATTTATAATAAAAAAAACCGTTATGGCAAAAAAATTTACGAGCAAAGTTTGCTTAACATCTTAACAATTTTATTCATAAAAAAATTTTACCAACCATCCAAAAATAAAAAATTTCGTAGAACAAAAACAAAAGCAAACCCCCCAAAAATCACTAAAAATACCTCAAAAAACTTGCAATTTCTTCACAAAAAGTGGTCTTTTGAGTAGATCATTGGATTTTTTTTTATTTTAAAATCTTCCTCAGCTAAAATTGCTTCAAATGAAGGTATTTTATAAGGAAATCGGGCTATTTTGATAAATTTTTTCCCCATTCCCTCTAAATGATCCAATTGGCTCTTTTAGAGCATTTCCTTTGAATTTTTGCTTTTGCATTATGCTGATGAGATTCGCGCCCCATCAAATTTCAAAAACGTTTTCTAGGATTAATTTAGAACAACTTGAGTGCCTTTGCGTTTGCTTATTATTGTTTTTTTACTTGGCAAAGCTTCACATTCGCCGGCATGCAGGGGCCCAAAAATCATCTCCAAGCACAAAAATCATCTCCAAGAATAAATTGTCGAATGTGTTTGTCCATTGAGAACGTTGAAATGGTTCAATTATCCTAGTTATTCATCATTGAGTATAAAAAAAAAACAAATTAAGCAGCTCCTTTCACCGCAATACACCCCTACACTATCACACCATCGCAGCCATACTTAGCATCTGAAGTAAAATTGTTGGCAGCATCGGTTTTTCGCAGCAGTTCTTTCCTTAGTGCAAAACTAACTTTCTTCTCGCAATCAAAAGTGCTTTCGACATTTCAGAGGCTTTTTTAAATGGAATTTACGACATATTTATTTACGTATGTAAAAAAAACAACCATCCATTTTATTATGAAAATATGTATTGACATTTTAAAAACATTACAAGTTCAATTCATAAGTAAATATTATTATTATTCAAGCAAAAAGTTATTCTGAAGATTTTTTCGGTCGTTTTGCTTGTCAACACAATTTTATTATGAAAAAACATGGGAAATACCCAAAATACTGAAACAATGAACATATTAAATCTAGGTAATGAAGAAAAATATTTCCTAGGAAGGAAACATAATCTAATCCTTTGAACTGTGTGTGTGATCGCTAGAAAATAGCGCCCAGGCAATACGGAGTACTTAACAAATAGCAAGACTGGAATTTTGACCATTTTTTGATAGATATGGTAAATTATTTGAAAATCTTGATTGAATGGAAAGTTTTTATTATTTTTCTAGTAATACATACACATGATAGATACCGAAAAAATACGTTTCGTGCTACGGCAAAAAGTCATGTTGCACAGTGCAATTTATGCTTGGAGATGATTTTTGTGCTTGGAGATGATTTTTGGGCCCCTGCACGGCGGCGAATGTGAAGAATGTGAAGAAATTAATCCTAGAAAACGTTTTTGAAATTTGATGGGGCGCGAATCTCATCAGCACAATGCAAAAGCAAAAATTCAAAGGAAATGCTCTAAAAGAGCCAATTGGATCATTTAGAGGGAATGGGGAAAAATTTATCAAAATAGCCCCAATTTCCTTCTAAAATACCTTCATTTGAAGCAATTTTAGCTGAGGAAGATTTTAAAATAAAAAAAAAATCTAATGATCTACTCAAAAGACCACTTTTTGTGAAGAAATTGCAAGTTTTTTGAGGTATTTTTAGTGATTTTTGGGGGGTTTGCTTTTGTTTTTGTTCTACGAAATTTTTTATTTTTGGATGGTTGGTAAGATGTTAAGCAAACTTTGTTCGTAAATTTTTTTGCCATAACGGTTTTTTTTATTATAAATTTTGCTGTTCTTCGGGGTGTCCACATATTTTTTTTATCAAGTGTAATAACACAAAAACTCGATGGTTCCGAAAGTTTTTATTATTTTTCTG
The DNA here is from genome assembly GCA_963978885.1 of Nemotelus pantherinus. Classification (NCBI taxonomy): domain Eukaryota; kingdom Metazoa; phylum Arthropoda; class Insecta; order Diptera; family Stratiomyidae; genus Nemotelus; species Nemotelus pantherinus. The sequence continues at coordinate 71,612,205 of OZ022265.1, read as the reverse complement.
ATGATACATACACATGATAGATACCGAAAAAATACATTTCGTTCTTCGGCAAAAAGTCATGTTGCACAGTGTTATTAGTTTTAATTATCTTTAAGCATATTGTTACGTAATACCCGAAATAAATCCAAAATCTAACAAATTCCCGGTAAGTTCCCCTGATTGCGAATATTCCCGGGAATTTAAGGAGCATTTCCGGGAATTTAAGGAACATTTTCGGGAATATAAAATCAAAACGGTAAGTTTTTATGTGGTTCGGGGTTAACATGAAGCCACAGAAGTCATAATCAATTACTTATTTTTGATGTTTATTCATTATAATGTAAAAAAAATATCGTTCAATAACATAAAACACAACCCCCTAAAACTTAAAAAAAAAATTTGACGTTAAGATCTCCAAGGATGTTAAGATGTCCAAGGCATCAAACCTTGGACAGGCATTGGGAATCCGCTCGAACTGTTCATAATAATTCGTTTTGGTATCAATTCGGTTCCGACGCTTGTTGATGAGTACGGGGTGGACTCTTTGGGAAGCTTTTACACAAGAGGTTATCGATCTCTCTTCAACCTTACTTGGAAAAGATTTGCCATATATTAGTCAACTTCTCCTGAAAGAAAGATGCCCCCACCCACCACGAAGAGATTAAGATCAGACTACCATCAGTCGAAATAGTTATGGCATGTGCATACATTCATATATGTACTACATGTTATTTCCCCTACCGACAGATGGCTTTGGCTGCTTTATGTTCAATTTTCCAATTTCAGAATATACAAGATTATGTTCATTCGGGATTTTGATACGATCTCTTTTGTAATAATACAAATCCGTAAAATAATTTATGTACAAATATATTTTCTCCTTTAGTATTTTTCATTCAAAATATTTTCTTGTTCTTATACTAATATGAAACAGTAAGCCACTTGATTAGAGGTTATCTAATCTTAATTCTTAGGAATGACCAACGAATAATAGTTGCTCTTGATAAATGACAACACTATTTGGCAATAAACAGTACAACAATTTCAGTTCTTCAGTTCACGATAGCAGCATGTAAATTTTCTATCAACTAATCGATTTACACAGGATACAAAGGAACTTTAGAAAATAAATAAATAGGCAAATAAAAACACTAACAATCGATCATGATCATGATGATGAGTTAAAACAAATATAACTCGCTCGAATGCAGCAGTCAAAAGTGACTGATCAAATTTCGTAAAAAATGTTCGTTTTTATCGTAAAAAATAGTTACCTTAGAAATAATTGAGCATTTTTTATCAATGGACTGTATCACTTATGCTGTCCCTAAATCTAATGATAGCGTCACCAATCTGCTTTCTGGAGGCTAAATGAAGGCACTGTTCACTCGAACTACTTAATCTATCATCACCATAAAATTCACTTGAAGGACACTTGGGTATCATGGCATCTTTATTTTCGAAATATCTTCGAATAGCTTCACCGAAACGCAGATTCGGTTCTACTGCTCGTAATATGTGAATTGGAACCTCAGCTGCTACGAACATATCAATAACATTGTTGATGTTTTGGTCGGACCTTTGCTTTAGACCTTCAATATCATTATCACTGCGAATTATTGGAACTATACTTTCGAGTTTCTTTCGAGCTGCGGAAAAATGTATCGTTGTAATATTATTCCAAAATAAGTTTGCAGCCGTTCAAACTTACCTTCGACATAGTCCCGGCTGTAAAAAGCTACCACGTCGTAGTTTGTACTGTCGAAATATCCACTGGCCTGACTAACATCACAGTTATCACACTCTTTGCAAAAATGCGCGAAGTTGCAAGGGTACATAAAAAAACCGATGGGATTGTAGAGTTGGAAACCTTGAATAGTATTCATTCGAACCTGCAAAAACACAAAAATTTTGAATTAGAATTATAGAATTCGCGCATTAGAGAACTTAAAACAGTTTAGATGGAAGCAGATAATTTGTTACTGAAGCCTTGAGAATTGACAAGTTTCTTATGAAACCTAACGATGAAAAATAAATTTATTAATTGGCTTGCGCGGAATACACATATCAACATGCACATTAGAAACATTCAAAAGTGAGTAAAGGAAAACCCGAGGGAAGAATAGGAACATTACGTTAAGTTCCTGTATTATTTTAAGAAGAAATTACGTGTAAGCCTCGGCCATACGATCAATATTATACGATCAGTATAATACTGGCCTGACAAGTATCATGTACTGGCCATGTTGTTTCATCAAAAATTGTACGTTGAGATTAAGAACGGTTTAAATTGCCACAGATTTGTTGATCTGCATACTATAAATAAAGATTAGGTGATCTACATCTGCACGAAAGTCGTCATTGGAGACATATTCTGCAACCAAGGCAAATTACCGAAACGAGCTTTAGGTGTCACTTTGTAGTTTCTTACATAATCCAGCAATTTGTTGCAGTAATTTCATACAGTATTGTTTTAGTATGGAAAAAACCATTGCAATCATACATAAAATAGCAATAACAAAAAAAGCATTGCAACTGATGCCAAACTATAAAATTCTGTGAGTTACATAAATTTCCCAATTTGCACACTGTGAAGCAATATTGCTAAAAAAACCAACGTACTTTGATCAACCATATCAATATGCGTTTACTACTGATTTGCAGTGGCGGACATAACTATAAGTTCAGTTACAAAATTTCATTTAAATTGTGGATGCAAGTTTGAATGCTTTTATATTTTGTGCGTACTGTAAAATAGAATTCCAAGAAATACTGGTATCTCATAAGCCTGATTTCTTCGGCATATAATTTACTCAGTATATTTCATGCGTTTCAAGCGGACATATTTATAAGCTCAGTAAATTAAAAAGTTCTGTTTGTGAAATTTGGAAGAATTAACTGGAAATTTTTGAAGTAAGTGAATTAATTGCAGTGTGAGTAACTCATTTTTTTAAATAAATTAAATTTTCCATTTTCTATAGAAAAATGAGACGATGAGTGGTATTATCGATGGAGGAAAGGGAAAAAATTGATGCCTACAAAGAAAACTCTTTCTCCAACCGGAAAATTGCAGGTTTAATAGATCTGTATGTGTAATAAATAATTACATGAAATTAAAAGAAAGGTACAACACTATCAGACAAACAGGCAGAAAACCTACCATAAATGAATGTCAAAAACGGCTAATCCGACAGAAAGCTAGAAACAAAAGTATGAATGCGTCTCAAGTTCGTGCAGATTTAGACCTGCCTGTAACGGTGCGACACATAAGAAGAATTCTGAGTAGCAGTGACAATTTAATATGGACAAAAAGGAAGCCTAAAACACAATTAAAGGAGGGAAATAAAAGTGCAAGGATACTGTTTGCGGAAACCTACATATCTTACAAAGATGAATGGAAAAAGGCTCTTTTCAGTGATGAAAAGAAGCTAAATTCAGACGGGCTGGATAGATTTCAACTCTGCTGGCACGATCTAAGAAGAGATAAGGAATTGCGACTCTCTCGCAATTTTGGTAGCGGTTGGGTTATGGTGTGGGGATGCTTGTTTTATCATGGAAAGCATCCTTTGGCCACAATATCCACAATAATGAATTCGAAAAAGTATATTAAACTCTTCGAAGACTTGATAATTGATCAAGCAGAGTCAATAGTTGGACCAGATTTTGTCTTTCAACAAGACAATGCTGCCATACATATATCTCGAGAGGTAAAAGCTTGGTTTAATTCAAAGGATATACCAGTTTTAGAATGGCTAGCTTGTAGTCCTGACTTGAAACCCCATAGAGAATCTGTGGGGCATAATATCGAGAAGGGTATATGAAAACGAAAGGCATTTTCGAACACGAGAGAGCTAAGAGAGCAAATAATAAGAACGTGGGACGAAATACCAGTTACAATATTACAAATCTTGGTTAATTCAATGAGAAAACGTGTATTTGAAGTAATTAAATGTAAAGAAAGCCACACGAAGTATTAGCCTTATAATTTTATTGATTAATATGTGCCCCATTTCTTGTGAACTTATAATTATGTCTCCTAATTTAACAATAAAAAAAGAGGTTGAAATTACATTTAATTTAAATTTTGTTACATATATTATTAAGGTTTTCTTAACATATGTTCGTAATAAATTTAATGAATTAGAAGTGAATTTTATTTGAATTTTGTAGTGTATAATTATGTCCTCCACTGTAGTAACACCATTGTGTACCTTTAGTATGCGTCCTACAAAGCCACAGCGGCTATTTGTTTGGGAAATTTGCCAGAGGAGTGAGGATTTTTATATGAGGTGGCGCAAAAGTTTGTCCTTCGACATGGAAAATTAACCGGAATGAATTTATCGGGAAAAAACTACCCTTAAACATTTGTGAGATTGTCTTTAATTTTTCTTAAATCTACATAGCTTTAATTAATTCCTGAATATGGATACAGTAGAAATTTTAGTGATGATACCAAAATAAAGACTAATATTTAAGAGTATTCAAAAAGCCCGTGGTCGTTTTCCGGACGAGTCGTGGATTTACCTGCATTCAATACTTAATCGACGGATTAGTACAATGGAAACCAGATATCAAATATTCCTGTAATACAGATCCCGAAATACGGTTCCAAAGTCATGGTAGCTGGCGGAGTGAGCAGTCACGGAGAAAGCGAAAGTCCCCATCGATCCGAGTGCTGTGTTACTTTTTATACGGGGTCAAAGGTAACCAAAACTTTTCGGAGCACACTTTTCCATCTACCCTGGAGTGTGATAGATAAGTTTGATTACATGTTTTTTTTATGGGCCTCTTAAACATAGAAAAAATAAACTCACAAACATTCCAAGTCGTAATCAAAATCGGATAATATCAACACGCCGTTGAGAAAGAGGATCCTGTTAGTAACAAATGTTTAGTTCAATATATCTCAAAAACGGTTATGGTTACAAGAAAAAGGTATAGAATCTTTTTTGTTGGAAATTTTCTAAGCTACAAGTTTATGATACATTGTTTTACTGAAAACGTGACCGTTACTGAGATATTTAGGAAAGGTAACTTTTGGTGACTTTTGACCCCGTATAAAAAATAACGCAGCGCTCGGATCGATGGGGACTTTTGACACTTTGTTCAACACGCCAGTACCAAGGTTTATACCAAAATTTAGCTTTCCCCTAATTTTTCCGAAGCAACATGTTAAATTTCACCGGACTATTAGCCTTTTCTGTGTAAAGAGAAACTCTGCTTGGATAATTTCATTTACCCCAAGTTCGAGCCTGTTTTAATTGCTACAGCAATTTCGTTCTCGATAAATGAAATTTGAAATAGCTTACTAAATTTTTATTTACAATAAGATATTCAATCTTAACTAGGAACTTGCACAATGTTGATAATGCCTGCCAGAAAGAATTGAAATATTGAGTTGTTTCATACTGTATCTTCCTTTAAACGCTCAACACTAGAATAATTTGTTGTCGGGTGCAGTCTTTGTATTGCTAGATCCCGAATGAAAAAAACCCCACGCCTGACTCGAAAAACCCCAAAATAACACCATTTTCACGGAAAAACTCCCAAAAAAGTGTTACAAGAAAAACCAGTTAGCTGCATATTTCAAGGAAAAGTTGTTATATTGATAAAGCCTTCCATACATTGATAATCACGGAAGTTTCTCCAATAGAGCTGTTACTAAATAGAGTTTTAGCGTTATACTTATTAACATATTTGCTCCCGCAGATTATATTTAATAGCACATTGAGAATAGTTTAAAAATATTGTAAAACCAAAAAAACAAAGGCCAAAAGAAAGAACGAACTACGTTCCGTGCAACGGTAAATGTAGCGCAAGCGTTCGTGCGATACGTATAGTTCGTCCGATACTCAAAACTAGCCAAGCGAAAAGTTGAGGTTAAAGTTGTATTCTTCTATCTACAAGTATGTATGGCAATATGCAGCTCACATTAATACAAAATAGTGCCGGGGCTATATTCTAGTCGGAAATGTTGGATGGGTATTGTGTTCTAACTGAGATCTAGAATCCATCACCTATATGCCATTAAGTAAGGGCCATTTATCTTCGCGAAAACTTGGTTGGATTTGGTTTTGCATATTTTTTACATATTTTGCATATTTTTTTACATATTTTGCATATTTTATTTTAATTCAAGTGTCATATTTCAATCTAGTTATAATTCTTTTCGGGAGGTTTTCCCCCAAGAAATTGTTTCTAATATTCTGCCCCAAAAAAATCTCCAAGATAACTTCAAATCTCCTTTTTTGGAGGAGAAAACTCCCAATTCGGCAGCGCTAGCTGGGTGTTCGACAAAGAAAAAGTGCAATGTCCCGAAAATAAGTCTACCTTCTCCAGGTACACATTAGTTTGTCCCGATCGTTTGAACGAAGGAGTTATCTTTTTTTGCTTAGTGACTTACTCAAAATGTATAATAAAAATCAGTATTTTGTGGTTAGACCAACCGGAACGTAAAAAAACATTTAAGATTAACAACTGGATAAATACAAACAAACGAGTTAAAAATTAATGAAAACTGTAATGGATCATTGAAAACTTTAATGGAAAATATGGATCATTTCGTGGATTAAGCCTCCGAAAATGGTATCAAATAGAATTTTTTTTGTGAGATAATTAAAAATTGAAATTGAATCAAGTGGTCACTGTTTTCTTATCAGACATCAGCTCATAGCGCATACCTAACTGACATATACCGGGAGTAGGCATACTTAAAATATTTCATTTAAGTCTGCTTCCACATGGTCAGTTCTCTCTCTTATTTGAAGTTTTCAAAGGGACCTTTTCGATAGTGATCACAGTCCTAACTGAGCGCCAGCATTTCCTACTGATACGAAAAGCAGGAAGTTTGAGCATAAGCCTTCTGCGTTTAAATCATCGGAGTGCCCGAAAAGTGAGTCCCAAGTAAAGTCTGCAGAGATTCCTTTTTGGACTTGGTAAAATAATCATCCGGGCGTTCTAGAGAATCTAACTTAACTGATTGGTCCTTCTCCAGGACCTTTCAAAGCCTCTACGTTTTTCGTGCACCTTCGAGTCCCTTAAAGAATGATCTGAATGATTCCCTTTTGAAAGTCCTCACCAAATTTTTCCTCACCAAACTTCTGTTCGGCTCTGTAGCCGATCCAGTCAACCTCTGTGTTGCTCTTAAAAGCTCGATTGGAGTTTTCTAGTATTTTTACAGAATTTTCTGGTAACCGTATTGCTGTATTTACTTTTTTTTGACCGGACAAATCTCTTTAGAACTTCCTATTATGAATATATTCATTGGTTGTTGATGTAAATACGAAGTTTATTTGATAAGTCAGTGATTTTTCGAATGGTTTTTTTTGGCAAAAAAAGTATTTTATTTCTCAAGTCTCCTTTTAGCTCGGTACACTTAGTCCAGCATTTTTCTTATCTTTTTATCCCTTCCAAATAATAGGCTTCCCAAGGCCCTCAAAAAAGCCGTTTGTTTCAGTGATGACCTCTTCATTTCTTCAGGTTTGGAAATAGGAAATAGTCGCAGGGGTCTAAATCTTTAGAGTATACTGGATGGGGTAACAGTTCATGGCCCATTTATTGATTTTTCCCATGGTGACTACACACGTTTGCACATGTGCGTTGTCTTGATGGAGCAGAATTTTTTTCTTTGCCAAATGCGGTCGTTTCTGCTTCAAATCAATATCCTATCTGTCCAAAAGCTCCGAATAATATTTGCAGGTGATCGTTTTACCCTTTTCAAAGTAATCAAAGTGAATAACACCACGTGCATCCCAACAAATTTTGACCATGACTTTGTTGGCCGACTGACCCACCTTGACCTTCTTTAGTGCACGATCACTCGGAAAAACCCACTGTTTGAATTGTTCCTTGGTCCTGGTGCGGCGTGATGGATCTATGTTTCGTCTATAGTAACAAAACGGCGCAATAACTTGTTTTTATTGCGGCTAAACATTGCCAAACACTCCTTTGAAGTGGTCACACGATTCCGCTTATGGACAAGTGTGAGTAATCAATGCACCCATTCCGCAGATAGCTTCTTCATGTCCAAATATTCGTATAAAATCTGATGTAACCGTTCAATTGAGATGCTTACAGCCTCAGACAACTCACTCATTTTCATTCTCCGATCGTCCAATATATTTGCATGGATTTTATCGATGATCTCTGTCGTGAAAACTTGTTTTGGGCGACCTGAAGTTCGGTTTCACTTGTCTCGTACGACAACAGCGGAGCTCAGTCATTCACTTTTTAATCATTGAAATTGATGATGCAGAGTCTCCATAGTATAATCAAGCATTGACTTTGTTTCGGTAACGGTTTTATTTCGCAAAAAGTAATGCTTAACCCTTTGGTCTGCAACCACGAGCGATATTCGTGGTAAAGAATTGGACCCATAAACAAAAAGCACGAGTCTGGCTCGTGGTAAATCGTTCGGATCAATGTAAACAATACGACCCTAGCTCGTGATACGTTATTCGGGACAAACAATCAGACTCCTGGTTCAACTGTTCTCGATATTCTTTTACTTTAGTTACGTGTACCATTTCATTACGTTCACTCTTTTCGGAACTAATTGTTATTCCTGTTATAGAGTTCTTCGAAATTCACTTTTTCCCATTTTGATTCAAATAGACGAGGTTGTCTGCTTTCAATGGCTGTCAAACAAACAAAATGTCGTAGCTTGCTGATAATTTTACTATAGTCTAGTCATAGATGGCAGTTGAAGGAAGCAGTGTTATATTCAAAGTTGCTGCGCGGGAATTTTAAAAAGTCACGGACTTATCAAACTGCCTGCGTAGCTAACGATACCTGGTTGTTTTTTTATGTACGAAGATTATGTAATCACGTTTCCCTAAATAAATTTTTATTTTTTGCAAGAAGGCAATAGTGATAGTTTTGTAAGTTTGAGTTTCGACTATCATTTAGGAGATCAACGTCTTAAATAGTGAATTTAGAATGTAATTTATTAGACGACTCCAACATGCAATATATGAGCTAACTAATAAAATCACACTTAATAGTATAGTTGCTTAGTAATCATACTTAAAAACCGTGCGAAGCTCTTAAGGACGAGAGAGATTTGGCTCAGAAATTTTGCAGATTACAGGATTGTTGGAAAGGTAAGTCTAGATAAATTTCTGTGGTCGGTCGAGCGACGTTTAATTTCTCATTTGAAAATTCATTTTCCAGGTGAATTAACGAATACCGTACACCCAGATTCTCATTCAGGTAGTAGAGCTGCTTTATTCAGTTTTTTTACTGCGAATCAACTACCTGCTGTTTCAAAACGTTCGAGGATTTAATTTTCGCTAGATTTGATTTCGACCAAGTTACCCTTCGTAGTACAACTATTCCTTTACTAAAAGCTTCTTTTGGTTTTCTTGGCAGTCGGAAGTCGATAATTAGCGTTTCGCTATATTTTGCGGATTTCGGAAAATCAATCCGAGCTACCTACCAATATACTCATAAAAGTAAACCTATCTAAATGTTTAGATTGCTTTCATTTCTCTATATGACTAAATATTTTCTCACAACATTTCACACAAAGTAAACTTACCCTATTAAGAAAATCAGCCTTGAATGACATCGAGTTCGATCCTAACATTACCAGACTTTCTAAGCCTATCTTACGTAAAGCTAAGTCAATTACGGCCAAGCTGAGTATTTGATTTCTTCCAAACATTGAATTCAGCATAATGTCATCTGTCAAGGCAGGTTGCGTGTAAATAGCCGGCAGCCGTATAGATAGCCACGCGATTCGAGAGCCATCTGTTTTGTATTTTTTTGACAAGTCTAACGCTAGATTCTTCAAATTCATAAATTTATCTTCGTCTCCCCTGCTCGGCGATTCCACGTTATAGAGAAATATCTGCAAAACGAAATATTTTAGTTTTGTTAAAATTTATTTTTTCAAAAGACTTGCCATCATCAAAAAGGTGTTATCCTGATTTTCCATACAAGTACGTTCATAGCGCTTTACAAACTCAAGGGACTCTACAACTTGGTGTTCAAAAGTTGGCAACAGAATCGCTACTCGAGTACTCTCGGTTACATAAGGCGATGAAACGATTTCAACTCTGCCTAGTGGTTTTACAGCTTCAAAACTAAAAGTAAAATTCAGGTGATGTTAAAATTTAGATGTAGTTTAAATATTCTTCGAAGTCTATGTTTATGAAGAGTCACAATACATGAAAATATGTGATTTATTTATTTAATTTTAGTTTATTTTTTGTTTTTATTTATTAGCCAAACAAGGTAAACATTTAATACATATTAAAAAACATGAAACAGATTAAAACAAGAAAAGTGGAAAAAACCACAAATGAATACAAAACTGATAATAAAAAAATGTAAGGTACAAATAAATAACGCATAAATAAATAATTGAGTAAATAAATAAATTTGAAATATATAATAAATAAAATAATAATCAAATAAATGAATAACAATTAAAAACGATAGTTAAAAAAGCTTAAAAATTACGGTGTACAAATGGCTTGGATAAGGGAGGATTTGAAAGATAGTTTGGAAATCGTTGGGAAATAAAGGTTGCTAAAGCTGTTGAAAATCCTGCAGCATCTATTAACCGACTCATTAGCTGCATATATGGTGGAATGTGGATATTCCTTTTGCGAACGATTGGACCTGGTGTTCCTTACGGGGTTATTTATCACAATTTTACTATTCACGAATTCCACTCTAATAATGCCTCTAATGACGTCAAATGTGAAGCAGGCCGATATCATCATTCTTCTGGATGCAGTTTAAGGTTGCAAGTGAATAATATCCCAACAGATATCCCACTTTGCTGTCAATTTTGTTGGCAATGAAATGATAAGCACCGACGTTTTAAGGATGAAGACAGGACGAAGGACGATAGTCACTAAATTTTCATTTAATAATGCAAGTGCACCATCAAAACCAATACAGTTGTTTGTCAGATTTTTTATGTCACATGTCATTTAAAATGTTGTGCCTTCATTAAAAATCAATCTTCTTTGATAATTCAACTAAGAAATAGATTCCATTTAGAAGTATAAAAAAGCCAGTGTCATAGAAAAAAAAAATTGAGGTAGACAGGGCAAAAACGGGACCTTTACACTAGGGTTCTGGTAGCAATCAAATTTTTCTTGCTGAAGCTTCCAACTGAACTAAGTATGGCAGGACGTCTAGATGACTTTGAATCCCGTATTTGTGACAATGTTTGCGAAATCACTGCCCAGGTCCTGCCTAATTAAATAGATTATATTTGCTTAAAGATCATTATTTTTACCTCTATAAAACTGTTGTTACTGATGTAAATTAGGCTTTCCTCTTCAATTTATTCCAAGTTTGTTTGACAAAAACCTGGCTTGCGTGTGTTTTTTAACGATGAGCACATTTTCCGTTTTAGAACGTCTTCAGATAGGAACGCAATTGAAGCTTATTTAATAAAGCGAATGATGGTGAAGTCTTACTGCTGAAGCACAATGTGCAGCTGTGGCCCGCAGCGTAGCCAGGAGCTATCCAAAAATTAAAAGCACAGGATTGCATTGAACCAGTTACAATGCCTAGCCCACGACGCCGTGGCCGAAGTTGACCAACATTCTACTTTTTGCCTGGCTACAAATTTGACAAGTCGTATATGACATGTTGTGGTTATGGAATTTTGACGAACTACTGGCGGAAATGGAAATTTTGAATCAATAAATAAGTAAACAAAGTAAAGAAACGATTAAAGCTTTTAAAATTCGTCTTTTAGTCTCTTTAATCAACGAAACATTTCAAGATAATCAAACTTTGACGGTTATCAGTTACGAATGCAAGCTTCATCATTGTGTTAGAAATTAGCTACAGTGCCTGGCTGCAGCACTGACAGTAGCGTAGATGACAGTGTCCACGACAGGCCACAGCTGCACATTGTGTTTCAGCAGTTAATTGTCTTTCGTAAATCTCTGTCAAATTCAGTTTGTGCTCATTTTTTGGTGTCTTTTTACTTAGTTGTTGTGGTATTTCTCTGTCCTTTAACGTTTGTTTATTACTTACTTCCGAGTATGTATCTTCTAGCACAAACTTTTCCATGTAGAAATATTTTTTTTTTCAGTGACTTTTCTGACTTTATTCATTATTCTGCTATTGTTTTACATGATGATTTCGATTTGCATAGTTTTCAATGGGATCTTTCGTCTTTATCAATTTTGTCTTCAAATGTTCTCTGGATTACACTTGCATCCTATCTTCCGTTCTGTTCCTTATCACAGTTTTAACACAATTTTTTAAAGCTGAAGCAAATTTCAACTAAGCTCAGCGCTATCAACTGGTTTTCTTTTTTTGAGGGCTTGTTATTAATGGTGCCCTTTCGTTTTTTTATTCTGAGTAATTATATCCTTATATCCAATTCACCAATGCCGAGATGAATTGTTTAAATCGGTGGGGTCAATGATTGGTCAACTATGTGGTTATTCGATTGCGTGTCAGCCGCTGGTTTTTTGATAGTTTTTGGATGGTTTTGTGTTGATATTGTAAAGGTTTTGAGCTATAGAGCGATCTAATGTATTCTGTTTATCTCTGTGACCTTTAACCCTCCGAGAACACAGGGGGCCAAATTGACCCCAGTGGCCTTTTTGGCCGATCGCAGCGCATAGGCCTGCGGGCAAAGGGGGTGCTATAGGCTCCTAAGTGTATTTCTGTGTCTTGACTATAAGTTTACACCTTTGGCATACAGTCCCAAGTCGTCAGTCGTCGTTGAGAAGCATTTGAAGCACATTAAGGGGTCAAATAGACCCCATATGTACTCGACGTCATTTTGAGGTAAAAATTCAATTTTTTTTACTTTATAAATCGATATATTAATTTAAAAAAGCCAAAAAATAAGCTTGCAAGCGCTTTTATTTTTTGTTTTTAGCAATATGACGAATAATCTGCGTTCTAGTGTACGCAATAATTTGTTAGCTGAAGACAATGATAACAATTTTGGCGACAGTGATTCCTCCGAAGACGACCATGTCTCGGAGCAATTAGAATCTGATTATTCGGAAGATTACAATTTTTTTGCAACCCTTTATATATGGCTAATTTATTATTCTACTATGTCTTGAGAGTATCCATATACATTTTTAGCTCAAAATATTGAAAACTGACAAAGTTATGATATTTTTTTAAATGTGCTAATTTTAAAATCCTCACAATCGCCAAGGTAAATATGCAAAATAAATACTTTTTTTAAGGGTCACTATAGGGCTGATTTTTTAAATTATTTTGTCATACATTGAGTGTATTCCCCTAAATTTTTAGCCAAAAATATTCAAAATTGACAAAGTTACGATTTTTTTGTACAAAAGCTGATTTTCGATAAACCTGTTTTTTTCGCGAATTGTTTTAGGTATGTTAAGGACATTTAAGGCACTTCTAACGGATGAGAACTTCTAAAAGAGGTCTCAATCTATACCTACAAATTTTTTCAAATGAAAATTTTCTGTGGCGGCGATTCTATACACGTTCAAAAGTGATTGGGGTCATTTTGACCCCAATTGTTTTCGATGATCGAAAAAATAGGTGTGTTCTCGGAGGGTTAAGATAATTTGAACCCATTAGCTAGATGATCTTGGGTTATCCTTGTATGCTTTTTCGCCCTAGTATAGATGGACAAAAAAATCTGCTCACCAGGTCCCCGGGGGACCTATCATCACGGGGTATGTAAGGTTTGACTCACTAAAAAAAGACCATCTACAAGCCCCCGAAGTTCCGAGTTGAGACCCGGTTAAACACCGGTTCAACCCGGTCGTGCTGACTCACCTATCGGTAATCACGTGCCAGTTCTGCTCGTTCTCGCTTCCAGGCCAAGCGTGGACTCAATGGTGCGCCTCAAACTTACGTAGCGACTGCATCATCAGCTTCAGATGCACAGTACCATCAGTACGGTGTACCCACCTTACTCATTTTTTTTTTAGCTATTTCCGAAAGTAACCGTGCCCTGTCAAGAATTGACAAAGGTAAAAATATACCTCTTTGTGGCTACGACTAAGCAAAAGCTCAAAACGTTGTTACCCAAGTTGGAGGGTGAGCGTACGCGCACGCAACAGAGCCTCAGTTCTGTCCAGCTCTGAGCGAGAGAAGTACCCTTCCTTGCGTTCTCGCGCTAGTAGATGGGTCGGGATTGCTTCCGATACCACCATCACAACCTCTCCTGAGACCGTGCGGTAGCTACAAGCAATTCGCAGGACACACCCGCGCTAGACGCTGGCAATGCACTTCCAGAAATTCTTAGTTCGGAGTACATCTCCCCAAATGCTGGCTCCATATAGCAAGATGAAATTAGTTGTTACCATCAGCAGCCACCGTCTCATCTCACTGGGTCCGCCAACGTTGGCCATTAGCCTACTCAGCGAAGTGACGACTGCTAAAGCCCTGTGACGTGCCCTGCGGATATAATCTCAATACGCCACCTTGGTGTCCAGATTCACTCCCAGATACCTGACCAACTTGCTAGTCTGGACCTCGACGAGCCAACTGTCAAGGGTATGACAATGTTATTCTCCGCTTGGAAGTGATTACCACTGCGACGTCATCAGCGTAACGTACCAGGAACACATACGGAGGCATTTCAGGGCGCAGCAGATCATCGGACATGATGTTCCATAGGTCAGGTTCTAAGATCGACTCCTGTGCCGTACCTGAGATGACAAGACTTCTTCTGACTGCATCTTCGGTGTCGTAGAGCAACCATCGGTCCCTAAGGTATTCTCGCATCATGGCTAGCAATTAATCAGGGATACGAAACCTCTGCCCAAGGATCCCAAGAATGCCTGTCAGCATTGCCGAGTTGAAAGCGTTTTCACGTCCAGCGTTACCAGCAGAACGACTGATCTGGCTTGATGACATGCCTCTTCTGCCTTCGCCATAGCCCCAACAGCCCTTGAGGTGGCATCGATTGTTGAATCCCCTTTCTACCGCGGCTAAACATGAATTTTACAAATCCAATAATAGACGCGCTTGGCTCCGCCACGATTTTAAGCGCTTCGACTGGTACACCATCAGGCCCTGGAGACTTTATCTTGGACACTGCACTGTTCAGCTCCTCATCCGTAAAGGGAGGTTAATGATGATGGGATCGTCAGTCCTTGGCGGATGCGCTGGAACATGCTCGTGTGACACGCTCCACGGATGTCGCATTCATAAGAGTGCTAGACCGCATGCAGCCAAGGTTACGGGTGACCAATTTATACCCATTTCCCCATAGGTCTGAGCTGCCCTCACAAAGAGCCTGCCATTTGGCACGTTTGCTCCTCGTGATGGCCTTGGTCAGCTCCTTCTTTGCCGCAATGTGATCAGCAGATAGTTCAACCACTCGCGGCTTATTCCTGGCTCGCTGCGCACTGCACCTGCACTCCAAAGCGATTTTCTTGTTCCGCTAGGCGATTGACTTGTTAAAACTCTACTCGATCTGTCTAAAAACCCAACGGTAGAATTTTAGTATATTTACTTAAGAATACAAAAAAAAGATTCAAAAATCTGTTTTAAACCATTCCTGAGAAAAAGGTACATAAGTGCAAAAAACGTGATCCTGCAGGAAACATCATCAGAGTCGGGAATGTGTTGATGCCATTTTTGATAGTTTGTCAATCTAGACCAATTATATTAATTTACAGACCAAATTTTTGTCAAAAAATACATCAAAGCTCATAGCGTAGACAGAAAAAAAAGAAAGTTGAAAGGGGAGCAGGCCAAGGCAGAAGGAGCGCCATACGAGGCAGGAGCTAACTAAATTTTATGTACCCTCAGAAAAATTTCACCACTTAAAATTTGTTAGAATCAGATTTAAATCAAAAGTTTAAACACTTTTAAATAAAAAACGAATCTTATTTGAATGCCACTTTATTATAAAATTTTTGATTTCATATCAAAATTTTCAAATAATTCAAATAATCTGACCTCATTTAAATAACGCTGTATCAAAATGTGTCTTGTTTGTTTTAATGTTTTATTAATTTAATGTTTTAATGTTTTATTATTCAATGATGAAACATTTTGATATGAAAATAAAATTTTTATAATAAAGTGGAATTTAAATAAGATTCGTTTTTTATTTAAAAGTGTTTCAACTTTTGATTTAAATTTGATTTTATTAAATAATTTTTTCTGAGTGTACCGTTTACATTTAAGTTCATTTTATTTACACATCATGCGGAACGGCTTATTTCGTTTAACGGCGCCATCTCGTATAACACAATAAAGATTATTCATTTTATAGATAGCTTGTAATTATTTCTTATGCGTTGAAA
Source organism: Nemotelus pantherinus (assembly GCA_963978885.1). Classification (NCBI taxonomy): domain Eukaryota; kingdom Metazoa; phylum Arthropoda; class Insecta; order Diptera; family Stratiomyidae; genus Nemotelus; species Nemotelus pantherinus. Next base: position 71,595,985 of record OZ022265.1, on the reverse strand, counting down.
AAGAAGATTTGGTTGAATCGTGTAATTTGCTGAAAATTATTGAGCAGAAATTTCGAATGAGTTTGACACATTCGAATAATAACTTAAATTTAATGCGGATATCTTACCATCTCTAAAACACCGTTTTAATTAACTGTTTGATAGTACTTAAACAGCTGGTGTGTGTGTATAATTGGAATATGAACTATGCAGAGTTTTATAAATACTAAGAAAGCACAACACACAATTCACATAACTGAAAACGCCACACCGATATGTGTGCATATGCACGAGTATTACATTCACTCACCTTTTGATTACGAATTGCTTTCTTTTTGTATCTTCAAAGCTCAAGTGCATTTGGTAGTCCATACCTCGCGTCGGATCATATTTTCTGTATGCAGTGTGCACTTTATTGAATTTCAGATCACCATACTTATGCTTGGCGTATGTTAAGCTTTTGTTCAGTATTTTGCGGAAATCTTCGAAATCGATGCGAGATAATGGTGTCAAAACGGATTTATGATTCGGCATGAACGTGTGCGTCAAATTGATATAGTTCCATGCCAGGAGGTCATGTCGAGTATCGGGTTTGCTCATTGGCGGTACACCTAAAGGCCATTGAATCTCTAAAATATTATTCGAAACTGTGCCATTCGATATGCGATATGTCTTTTTTTCTAACGATAGACTTTGATTCCTGAGCAAATCTAAATTTATCTGAAAAGAAAACAAAGACAAATAAGCAAATGTTGGATTAATGTTTTTGCGGTGTTTTATGTGCGAAAGAAAGCTTGCGTATGATGCAATGCACTGTTCGCTTCTTAGAAAAGAAGTCAATAATTTATTTAGATTGCCAAAATCTTATTAAAAATGTACGATTAGTTTGTTTGTATACGTACATGCTGAAAATATGAACTTACTAAGTTTATGGACTTTAGCAATTCAAAATATCTTGCTAGATGCGTACCACTTTAGTGTGATAGTACATCGATTGTAGATACAAAATAATGATGAATGAAGTGTTGATTTTCAGAACAAACAATCATATGGCAATATTAAGGCTAAATTTATCGGACAACAGACCAGTATTTTGATATAATCCACATGGACATCAAATATACTTTATGTCAGTGCTGGTGATTTTAAAATAGACAATGTTGCTATTCGATTTGCTTCATTGTGAAGCAAATGTGTTAGTTAAACGTATATTTATGCTCTTTTTTGAAGCTTTGAAAGATTTAAGCGTCTCAGTAACAAGAAGCTCGTGACTGAATTTTTCCAATCACTCTTATGTGGCTTAGTGGGTAAATTGCTGAACGCAGTAACCTTGTTTGGAATCTGAACCAAGAACATCGATTATGAGCACCCACTTGGGCTTTCAATTGACAAATCTGTGCATCTAATCAGAAGCATAAGTTAGTTTGAAACGTGATTCCAATAATTTTGCACTTGAAAAAAATTGATTATGGAATTTCATACAGACCGACTGGAAACCCAAAAGCTCTGTACAGGGATAACTTTGGTGTTTGTGCTGATGGTACCCCTACTTTCAAATTGAGAGTTCAGGAAATAATTTTAATGATTCGAAATAGCTCCATCTTATGAAGCAAATACATATTGGCCGAGGCCAGGCGAGCCGAAGTCAGACGAGACCGCCAGCATGTGGACGGCTTTGACAGCTCGCCACGAAATCGCTTCGACTCGTGCCCAAAACCCATTCCGATCGGAAGTCGTACGAGCGCCGGCGAGACCTGTCAAAGTCGCTTGTCTGGACCGTCCACACACTCGGGATCGCCAGCTTTCGCCTGGGCTCGGCCAATATGTATTTCGTACTTTAAATATTCCTGATTCGGGTTTATTTTAAATTTTACATCTTTAAACTTAAAGAAGATTTTTTTAGAATAGATATTGAAAGATGATATTGCAAGGTAAACTACAATGCTTTTCACGATTTTAGGGAATGTGTAGTCTGCAGTAATGCTTAATATTATAAAAATTTTAATAATAGACAATTAAAACTTTATTACAATCTCTAGATAATAGATACATAAAGTATATAGACCTACGAGCATTACCGACAATTCTCGATCCCAGAGCGTCCGCGACGTGATTACCTGATGTGGAATTGTCGCCAACCAATCTGGAAAGAACTCATGCAAGTGTTTCGGGCGTAAACACAAGGCCTTTAGGTTAAGCGAAGGGCCAAACTAGTCAAAAATTGTTAAAAATTATTAAAAAGTAGAAATCTATAGAAACCGAATTCAATGACCGGTGACAGACCTGGCAACGATCTGCGTATTTTCTTATGAAACATGCGATCTTTGTAAAGGTTAAATGTCACTTGCCAGAAAACCAAATGTCCTGTTGACATAGCATCTATGTAAAAAATTAGAAGTGCTACATAATTCAAGAAGAAGAGCTGCTATAACGTCTTCTACAGTTGGACACGTATTCTGGAGAGGTTTTTAGGCAGCGAGAATTGAACTTCTAATCATCGAAAAAAATTATCATTATAAGTTTTGTAACATTGAAATCGTTGCATTTATCTGTTAATAACAATGGAGATATAGGTTGGTTAAGTGGTTATCAGTGGGAAGATAACTACCGAGAGACACACTTAGACACAGAATAGGCCCTATGTGATACCATGGTTAGTGTTTGCGCTTAGCCAACATAGTCGGAGAAGCCTCTGGTTCCGTTAATAAACGGTGCTGTCCTTTTTAATTCAACGGCAGATAGTTCAATGAGACTTTTCAGGAAAGATGCACCGGATTCTTCATCTGGCAGCCTTTCCTAAACCTTGAAGAGTCTTTCAACAAAAACCCCTTCAAGGTTTAGAAAGGTGGCAAGATTATACTCCTTAAGGGAAGAGTGTATACATAGTATCCTCTCAGATACGGTCGAAAATAAGGCAAAGTTTGAGAATTTTTCGAGGGATAATGAAAAAACATACGAAGTTCTCTGCACGCGGGACATTGTCCGGTAGCTTCAAGTCTGTAGCTGCTCGTAGTAAACTGATATCAGTCATAGTTTAAAGTCATTAAAATTTATGAAAATCTCCATGTCTTATACCTAATGAGAATGAATTGGGACAAATAATAAATCAAATTATAGACATTTAAAAAAAAAGTGCAACTTTTTTCATTTTGACCTCGCTTAGTAATGATGAATTGAAATTTTTCATGCTCCATTTCAGGTACAAGACATACAAAAAAGTATATTATTTTGGGCAGACTTAGAATGAAGTGAATCGGATCAATAGATCGACACCTGTGCTTGAAGTTATGATGAAAAATATCGTTTCGAGAAAAACGAGTTTAAAGTTTTTTTTAGCAAGTTTGCCTTGGAATAACTTTCTTATTTGTTCAGTTATCTTGACCAGTACCAATGGTTATAGGGTTTTGGGGTCGCATATTACGAATCTGAAGTCAAATTAACAAAATACAAGATGGCGGATCCAATACGGCGAATCAGAAAAATTTCCATCTGCCAATTTGATGAAGATTTTCGTGGTCGTCAATTTGCTCCATTATACTCATATTACGACCTAAGTCGGCTAATCCTGTGCCGTATAGGAGTCCTTCCTCGATTTCAAACCGCTCCTGGTTGGCCTGCTTCGGCAGACGTTGCGCGAGGCGGGCGTTTGGAGCAGCGGGCGATATTCGTCGTTGAGGATATGCAATTTTCTGACGCATCGGTTATTTTTCGCATGTGCTGCCACCTAAAGTGTATTCCAACACGAACAAGTATGCGATAGTACAGATCGTAATTAGTTCCGGTACATAGAAAGCCATCTGAGGCCACGCCGTGAATAAGCTATACCATATCGTTCCCCAGCGCGCGTGAGGTAGGTGCGTTTGAGACGCTCTAATGCGATAAATATGTTCCAAATCGGAATATCCTTTTGCACACATATTCTACACGTATGTAGCTTTAATTTTTTGTAAAACAAAAAAAAAAACGATTTGTATGAAAAAAATCTGAAAGAACCTCCCCTTAACAGTGAAAGACTTCTCAATTTGCTCAGTGAGGACATGATGAGCAATTTTCATAGACTTGCTTTTAGTATAAGCATGCTGTGACTGTGAGATTAATGCGGGATCGATTGACATCTTAATATGATAGCAAATGATCCTCTTCAGAATCTTGAGCAAAACCGAGCTAAGACGAATTGGACTTAAGTCCTTGACTTGAAACGCGAAACTTTTCCTGCTTTAGGATTAAACACAACTTTTCCGCCAGCTGACGGATATAAGATAGTGTAAGTACATGATATTTTGATATTTATTATAGCTTATGTATAGTTTTTGAATGTATAAGTGAGAGTGAAATATTTTCAACAGACGGGAACATACGAGAAGCGCAAGTATGCATTATATATGTCCCTCGTTACTTCTACCGACTGCTGGATGATCACCATCAATCAGCTCCCGGAGACTTGAACGACCCGAAGGAGTTAATGGCCCACCGTAATTGGGAGAAAGAAATTCGAAGATGTGCCGTTAAGCTAAAGGCATGCTCCGCCGCATACATCAGGGTATATCAGGGTATTCCCCGAAAAATGTGAGTCCATAAGAACAGTTAAAGTATCGATGCTTCAGTTAGTCTAGATGCCGTCAGGCCCTTGGAAACCGAACATAAAACATTAAGCAGACGATTTGACTTTTTATTATCCTCTTTGTTAGGACAGAATGATATCCACGAGGATCTCTAAGCCTTGCATATGGCATACTTACATTCTTTAAACTTCTTTTTATATAATTACCAGTCATTACACAGTTAAACTCATTCCTGCACGTTCTCCGTCGATATTTTCATATTCCGCCATGGTGGCTGAGACTTCCCTTTGGCTTTAAGTGGAGTAAACTCCACTCAAGCAGTTGATAGCACTGGTAACAATACTAGCCCCACGATCTTAATCCTGATAACAATCGATGCCCCCTAAGGATCCAAGCAGGATCGTACTAGAGATTGGACCTTTGCTCAATTTATTCTTTTCCTATTGATAAAGGCTACCCGCTCTGATGAACGATGGTCCCTCACCCTCACTTGTGAACGAGCATTCCTGCCGTAACCGTCATCCCCGCAGGAGGTGAGTTTGTCACTCGCTGACTACGGTAACGTTAAGAAGCTCCCTACCATTTGAGGCGTGGAAAGTCGGTTCACTGCTGGCATTAGCAATCGAAAGGCCATGAGACAAGATGAAGGGTAAAAAGTGCCTCACTTCGACTATTTGTATCGGAGCTACCCCAAACTTCATGATGAGCATTGAAGTCAGCCTCTAGAAAAAAAGGACGCAAATCTTTGTTGTAGTTACCACTGCTATCCTGACGATATCAGAATGGGGACTTGTGCCGTGATCGGTGGTCATGTAGCAAGAAATAAACCAGAATGTCTTGCGTTTGATTTCTGCTGCAATAGCCAGGTTATGGTTGTCACACAAATTTTGGGGAACAAGTATATCTATAAGTTTCTTGACGAGAATACAGGCTCGTCCATACAGGCAGGTCCACTTACTCTCCTGCTTCTAGAGTCAGGATATCTAAGCATCCGCCCAACCATATCCATAGGAAGAGATTACGCATTCGAGTTCTCCTCCGATGCAACCCCCGTAAGCATGCTAGGCCCCTTACAGGGCCGCCCGTTCACTACCATAATGATCTACTACTAGCTCCAAGGTCCTTCGACTAGTTGACCTCGACTCCATTACTCCCTCGGACACGCAAAGTCCATTTCTCGATCCCGTATCTAATGATACCTTTAGAGGCCTTGAGGAACTGTACCGCCTCTTCATTCAGAATGAAAATGGCCTCCCTCCGATTACTAAACGGCTCACCAATCTTAATAACTCTGCAATGACTATAGGAAGGAACAGAACAGGAAGGGAGTCAATGCACGACGACGCACAGTGGCACTCACCAGGAAGAACCTAACTGAATTTGGCTAGGAAACTTTGATTCATCTACCACATTTTCTGAGATTTCATCATCAGCTTTTCACATTTTCCGGGCGATGGATAACTTTATGCGAGGACAACAATTCACTGGCTGCGAGGACTTAGAAACGATATGAAGAAATTTATTTCGATGGAACAGACGGGGACTTTTGCAGACTGGAAAACATTACACAATAAACAAGAGCACCGATTTTTGAAATTCCATTTTCAATCACGTCAAGATCTGGAGTGAAGCTATTAGCCAGCTGGTTTGTGAGCATCTAAATGGTTTTCGCATCAATCCTCATTTTCAAAGATATTGGTAAAAAGTAGTTTTATATACTTTCAAGTTTCCGAAAAATTTTTTTCCCTAGTGTAGATGGCAAAAAAAAAATCTGCTTACCAGATCCCCGGGTGACCTATCACCTCGGGATATGTGAGGTTTGACTCACTAAAAAAAAGGACCATCTACAAGCCCACGAAGTTCCGAGTCGGGACCCGCCTAAGCACTGCTTCGACCCGGTCGTGCTGACTCACCCATCGGTAAGGCAACCCTCCTGCCGCTTTATGCGCAGAACTTTCTCAACATATGTTGAGACTGCGCGCCAGTTCTCCTCGTTTCGCAGCATTGCTTCCACGATCGTCTCAGGCGTTGCCAGGCCAATCGTGGACTCAATGGTGCGCCTCAAACTTACGAAGCGACTGCACATAAAGAATGTGTGTTGAGCATCATCGAGCTCAGTCACACAGTACCGGCAGTACGGTGTGACCACCTTACCCATTCTGTTCAGGTATTTCCTGAAGTAACCGTGCCCTGTCAAGAATTGACAAAGGTAAAAGTTTACCTCTCCGTGACTCCGGTTAAGTCAAGGCTCAATGAGACCAATTAGCTTAGCCGTCCAGCGTCCTTTAGCACTTTCCAACGTTGTTGCCAAAGTTGGAGAGTAAGCGTACGCGCGTGCGTCAGAGCCTCAGTTCTACCCAGCTCTGAGCGATAGAGTTCTCGCGCTAGTAGGTCGATCGGGATTACTCCCGATACCACCATCACAGCCTCTCCTGAGACTGTGCGGTAGCTACAGGCGATACGCAGGGCACTCCTGCGCTGGACACTGGCAATGCGCTTCCAGAAGTTCTCAGTTCGGAGCGCATCTCTCCAGATTTCGGCTCCATACAACAAGATGGAATCAGTCGTTACCATCAGCAGCCTCGCGTCGCGTCTCACTGCGTCCACCGACGTTGGCCATTAGCCTACTCAGCGAAGTGACGACTACTAGAGCCCTGTCACATGCCCTGCGGATATGATCGCAATACGTCAGCTTGGTGTCCAGGGTCACTCCCAGATACCTGACCGACTTGCTGGTCTGGACTTCGAAGGAGCCAACTGTCATGGGTATGACAGTTGGTATCCTCCGCTTCGTCAGCATAACAATCTCTGTTTTAGAGATTGCCAGCTGGAGGCCGTGTTCGGTCACCCACCGATCCACCCTCCTCATGACTTGGTTAAGTCTGAATTGAGCGAATTCGGCAGATCTGGAAGTGATTACCGCTGCGACGTCATCAGCGTAACCTACCAGAAACACATCTACAGGCATTTCCAGGCGCAGCAGATCATCGTACATGATGTTCCAGAGGTCAGGTCCTAAGATCGACCCCTGTGCCGCACCTGAAGTAATAGGCCTCCTTTTGACTCCTTCGTCGGTGTCGTAAAGCAACCAGCGATCCCTGAGGTAGTCCCGCATCATGGCTAGCAAGTAGTCAGGGATACGGAACGTCTGCTCAAGGGCCCGCAGACTAGACATGAATTATACAAGTCCAATAATAGACGCGGTTGGCTTTCCGCCACGACTTTAAGCGCCTCAACCGGTACCCCATCAGGACCCGAAGCCTTCCGATTCTTCATCCTGGACACTGCACTGTCCAGCTCCTCGTCCGTAAAGGGAGGAACATCCGCCTGGTTAACGATGATGGGACCGTCAGCCCTTGACGGATGCACCGGGTACAGCGAACCAACGATACGCTCCATGGATATCGCATCCATGAGAGTGCTAGGCCGCATGCAGCCAAGTCTACGAGTGACCAATTTGTAGCCATCTCCCCACGGGTCTGAGTTGACCTCCTCACAAAGAGCCTGCCATTTGGCACGTTTTCTCCTCGTAATGGCCTTGGTCAGCTCCGTCTTTGCCGCAATGTGAGCAGCAGATAGCTCAGCCGCTCCCGGCCTATTCCTGGCTCGCTGTGCCCTGCGCCTGCACGCCAAAGCGATGCGTCTCAGTTCAGCGATTTCATCGTTCCACCAGTATGCATGTTGCCTCCTACGGAAGGGTTTACGTTTGGGCATTGAAGCCGCACACGCCCTGCGAATCCACCCCATGGTTCTGTCAGCAGCGGCCTCTGCTGCTGCACGGGTCACTGGGGTCCCAGATGCTAGAGGGTCCCCTTCCAAGCTCGAAGCGAGCGATGCGGTCATCGCGTCCCTGTGAAGTTTCGCGGCATTCCAGCCTAGCCACTTACAGGGAGAGCGGCGGTGTCTTTGCCTGCCCTCAGCGATTTGGAAAGTGATGTAATTATGATCACTCGTAGTGTAATCCTCCATCACCCTCCAATCGCTGACGAGTGCCGCTAGTCTCTCCGATGCCATAGTGACATCGGGAATGGATTCACCAAATCCGGGCCTTCTGAATGTTGGCGTTGAACCCGTATTCAGCACCAACAAACCCAACATCGATGCCATCTCGACTATGCGCCGCCCGCGAGTGTTTTCGGTGGGCATGCCCCACTCCAACGCCCTTGCATTGAAGTCACCCCCTACGATGACGTTGCCGACGATGCCACGGAGAGAGTCCTCCAGTGAGCTAAGCTTGTCTCCGAATTCCTGCATTGAGTCGTTCGGGGACAAGTAGCAGCTCGCAAAGGTGACTTCTCCGTATGTCACCCACACGTGACCATTTCCTGAGCCGCGGCCGCCGATACGAGCCCTCTGCCCGTCGGCGATCCAAATCGCCGCGTACCCCGTAGCATCTGCCAGCCGAACGGACGAATGCCTCCTCCTATAAGGCTCGCTGATCAGTACGATCTGAGCCTTATGCTCGCAGACTAGCTGCGTGAGGAGGTCGTCTGCAGCTCTACAGCCCTGCAGGTTGCCTTGAAGGACTCTCATATCCTTCCCTGCTTTTTCTTGGTGTGCGTCTTAGAAAAATCGACATGCACTCGATCCCATTAAATGCTTGGCACCATTCGCACCATGCCTCTCAGTGCATAATATACACTGAGCCTGCGCAGAGCAGTCTGCTGCCCGGTGGCCAACCTGTCCACATTTCCAGCAGCTGGCACTCCGGTTCGGGCCCTTGCAGCTACGTCTTGTGTGGTCGTAGCCTAGGCAGCGGTAGCAGCGTGTAATCTCAGCCCACCTTCGTACTCGGGCACTAATCATTCCCACCCGGACTCGACCAGACTTGAGGATTTTGGATGCTGGTGCCTCATCCAGCTCCCCTCTGTTCCCTTGTGTTAGGGGGGAATAGAGTGATTTTCACCTCGCCGGCTCCTTCCTCTCCAGCCTCGCGATTGATGGTCGATGTCACCTCCTCGCTGACTGTGAGGCAATCGAGGTCGAGAAGCTCGATTTTGACTCTAGGGGTCACAAAATTCACGTCCCCCTGGCCATCTACGGCAGCCCGGATCGAGTCCTGCAATTTCGGTCGATCGATCGTCCGCGCAATTTCCAGAAGAACCCCCCCTTCTGCGGTTTTCCTTATGCGTCGTACTTGTGTACCAGTTTCATCTGGGGAAACATTTTGACGGATTGCTCCCAGGACCTCCGCGTAGGTTTTCCCCGGGGCTGGTTTGACGATTACAGCATCAATTTTCTTTCCCCGCTGTCTCTGCCTATTCTTCCTCTTTTTCTTTTCCACAATTTCTTTTTTTTCGCCCTTTTGGACCCCCTTTTTTTGCACCTTTTCTGGGCCAGCGGGTACCACCGGTGGTTTAGCGACGTTCACCTTCTTCTTTCTGTGGGTGACCGTCACCCACCTCCTCAAATCGGATGCTGGCACCTCCTTCCTGAACCGGATTTCTTGTGTGTCTTCAGGACTAGACTCGACCACGCGCTTATTCTGCCGTGGCCGATCCAGTCCCGGGACCCCTACAGGAGTGGCTGCCTCAGCAGTCTGGTCTTCCAACACTCGCTGATACTCCAGTTCTGCCTTCTGCCAGTTCGTTGTGCAGGCTAAGATGATTTCAAATGCCTCCTCCAGCTCGAACATACCGTCCTTAACGTGCTTCGATATGTTTTTCTGCACGTTGGCGGCCTGAAACATTTTTCGAAGGATATGCTGGCACTTCCTCAGCATATCCTCCTCAGCCACTCGCTCTCGCTTAATGTACTCCCTCTTGGGAGACGCACGTTCTGGTGCGAGTTGTTGCGGTGCCGTTTCCCCACCACTCCCGTCTCAGCACTTTCACGCGTGTGACTCCTCGGAGTCTCCAGAGCACTGCTGCTGGGATCAGCATTTTTAGCTCCTTGCGCATCTGTTGCGCATACGGAGCTGATTGTTTCCTCGCTTCGCGTTTGAGTGTTGGGCAGGGGAGGCGTCCTCTGGACCCTCGGCCTCCTCGCAAACGCAAAACGGTCTATGGCGGCACCTCCTTCGCCCTGCGTCGCCGCTGTCGTCTCCACGTTTGGTTGTCCGTCTGTCTTGTCTTGTGTCTTGTCTGTCAATTTTGTTGTTTGCGTCATCAATGCTTATGGGTCCCAACTCAAAGCCGCTGTCTCCGCCCGTATGTGCAGTCGTCTTAATGACCTCGTGGTAATCTATGCAAAGCAGGGAGGCCGACGCGAGGGTTGATCACCAGCCTTCATGGGGCTGGATCTCAGAGCCAGGTCAGCGTTAATCGGGAACAATGTCAACCGAACCTGCACCACCAACTCAACGGTGCGGGCTGCGAGCGTACTCTGAGCCTTGCCAGGTTTTAACGGGACGGAGACGGCATGACATTAGCCTGGAGCCGTTCGCGCCCGGATTTCACTCCGGTGGTACCGCGCATAAAGCGACTAGGTCCAGAATGCCATAACCGCCAGCCCGGATGCGTATTTCCCAATCGTCGGTCGTGCCTTAAACCATTTATTTAAGGGGTTACCCCCACTTGTAACTTTTAAGTTTTTCGTTTTTTTGTTGTTGCATTTTTTTTAAGTATAACTATCTGGGAATACGTCCTTCAAATTTCAAGTCGATCCAAACATAATTAACCGAGATATGAGCGTTGAAAGAGAAGAAACTGTTGCGTATACAACCGTTACTTATACTTATAAACGCGTTTTTCTCGAAATGACATCTTTGAAGTCGGTGACCAAAATTACTCGAAAACTACTGAACCCATCTTTTTGAAACTTAGCAGTCTTATTTAATACATAAAAATGTAGTGTTTGATCGTTCGATTTTTTTTTTATATAAAAAATGGCCGTTTTATAGCCAAAAAACGACCATTTTTTTAAGTGAAAATCGAAATATTAACTTTGACTGTCCGCCATTTTGTGAAAAATGGATATTGTTTTAAATCCTTCGATTAAACACTAGTTTATACTGTTATTTAACTAAGTCCATCGCTATTTTTTGTTTCAGATGATCCAGTTCGACACAATTTTGGTCACCGCATAAGGTGAAAATTAAAATTCCATTGTTTTGACGGCCATTTGCAATTAAACCATGTAATATTTTTCAATAAAAAAATTACTGAAAGGTGTTCAAAGTATGTACTTTAAGAAAATATAAGAGTCGTTTAAAAACATTTCGTAGTTTTGTCAAAAAAAATCATGAAAATTACCTATTTTATTGCGCTACAAGTGGGGGTAACCCCTTAAGCCAGGTCATGCCACAAAAGTCGTTATTGCCATAGCCACAAATTCAAATCGTCAATCAAATCGCAAAAGCCATTATAAAAGCCGAGCCGTACCAGTTGTAGAGCCATTTGGCGTTACCCGGGGTACACCACGAGGAGGCGGCCCAACATTACACCCGAAATTACACGAAATTACCATACACACTCTTATTAGTATCTCACATTTCGCATTTGGACAATACAGTTACGGTAGATCATATAGTTAAAGGGAGTATTTATAAACTTTTAAATGTTTACATAATCCGCTAAAAACATGTCAACTTTTTCTAGATATAAAATCGCAACTTGGATCAGAATCAACTATCTTAAATTCGAACAAACGATTCCAGAGCTTTAAACTTACGATTATCACTAGCCACAAAGTAAATTTTTTTATTGTGCTAGTCTTTACAATGCTTGACCTAGAATATGGTCTCTTCCTCATCGAAAGCAGCAACCAACCTTCACCCATTCTTTAGTGTACCACGTGTTTTCCAAACCTCCTATTGAGATCTAGCATCATCAATTAGTAACACGCAGCATAGATAGATTCTTATAATAGATTGTTAGTGGTAAGTACTTCCAACGGCGTTCCTTTCAAGATCGCGCACAGATTGTGATTAACATTGAAAATCTGGATTCTATCTGAATGAAAAAGAAATATACCGATTCTATGTTTAGCAGCACACCAGAAATAGGTCAGCTCAATAAAATCATTTACAGTGTACAGCATAGATTAACTCTGTGCCTATACAATTTACAAGTACATATTCTCAATGGGCCACCCAGCTCGGTTGAATGGAAAGGATTCGCATATGATTTGTTTATCGAATCATTTGAGGTCGATAGTATTTTAATTGATGACATAATGGGAACTATCGTTAACCTGACGATAGAAGCAAGTTAGTTATTTAAGAGACTACATTTTTTGGTAAAATTATTTTCATATTTATAACGACATGTATACGTATGCGCTTGCCTTTTACTTTAAAAATACTGAATATCAATAACACTTAAAACTTTAAAAAATAGGAGGCTGTACTGCTACGAGTAAGTAACAATACAGTTTTTCAAAATATCTTACAAAATATAGTTTACAAATTCTTCCAAACGACATCCTTCAATTTCCTGATAATACTTACTCGTGAAAAATGTGCATGCAGTATATAAAAGTCATCGACATTATTGACTGGATAAAGTATAACAGCATCACGAAAATTTGCTTTTCTCGTTAGCACGTTTAAATCTTTAAATAGTTTCGTACTCTCCAACTTATGCGATGGAAGTTCGACACCCTGTAAACAGAAAAGAACAGATTACATGTTAAAAGACGAACGCAATATATGTAGATTGAAGATAAGATTGAATAAATCTATTTACCATGAATCGAGAACTTTTGATTTTACTTAGTGCATCTGCACGTATGGAAATATACATTTTCACTGAAATGGTATGAATAATAAAGAAACCGAGACGATTCTTCAAGAGTTAAGTTAATTACTCTTGATGGCTACTCTATTTAAACTTTTTCTCGTCATAGAAAATAACATTTAATTTTGGGAGTTATAAGTCACAACCTACTGTTCATGTTGTAACAACAAAACTTCTTTCGATTTGATATAAATAAATTTTAAATTGAATGTCAATGTTTCAACTCAAGACAAGAGTATTTCAAACTTAGTCAAAGTCAATTATAAGTACAATTAGTCAAATCACTAGTGGTTGTTAACGAACCGACATTGAACAGAAAATTTAAATTTACTGCCATATGTAACGGTACCGAGCATCGCGAATTACATAGACTACATTCACATCTGTCAAACGTTTTAATAAACATTCATTTAGATGGAATTAGACAAGCTACGCCCAGCTTTTTGTCGCCGTCGTCTTATGCTAAATGTGGCTTCGCATTTTATTGTCGAATTTAAGTGTACGATTATTCCAAGTAGTCTCTGATATGCTTGCCAGAGTGTCAGTATTTTCAACTTTTTAATAAACGGCTAATTGAATAAAATTGATCACTTAGGTTGCCTGTTTTTTCATCATTCACTTTTCATACTACATGGCATCGAATTGCTTGAAACAATTTCGCGCATTTTCCCTCCCAGATAAGGTTGATAACCTTGTGCACCTAATCACAACCGTGAAATTGTTGATGGGTCTTTAGGTGTGAAATCCTATTCTTGCTAAATTTCATCATTAACACCTTCGTTTGACGTGTTTATTCATGCTTCAAAAGTTGGGCGAGATTTGAACGACTTGATGAATTTTCGCATTGTTTAATGTTCCAAAAAAATCAATAAGTCATTTCGAGTCAGGAAAATAATTTATTGCATCAAACATGCAATACAGAAAGGTAATGCAATATAGTGGTAGTCGTCGCGAGAAAGTGACAAGTGATTACACTTTCGTCTTTCGCACTTTTTACTTACTTGCTTGCGTTCACTTGATAGATAAATGGGATGAAAATTTTGCGACAATTTTCATGTGATATTAAACCGACATAGGAGGAAATGATCAGAAACTGGTTTCGGCTGGAGATTGGAGCATTAGGTCAACAACTCGCCATCTACACGAATTTATATTTCATTCAAATATCTATACTAGCATGACCTTAAAAAAAATCACGTAAACAACAGATTTCTTTGGAAATTTTTAATGTTAAGATATTGAGCGAAACAATTTTTAAAACATTTTTTATAGTACTTTTCGAAGGAAAAGCAAATCTCCTTGACCGAAAATTCAGATTTCCTTATATTTCTACATACTCATGTACACACAAAAAACTCAGTGACATTATTGCGTCATTCGATCGTGCTGAAGTTTTATGCAACACTGTGATTAAAATTCAAAGTGGCTTATCAAATTTATAACGTGGGTAAAGATTTATATTGACAAATCATTTCTATTTTAAGTTGGTAGTTAGGTCGTTGACATACAGTCGAACTCAGTTTTAACGAATTATCTGCGTCCGAAAATTGTTCGTTACCTAGTGTGGTATATATACGAGTATATCTAGGATTCTTCAGGTCCCAATCTCATGTATGATTGCAATGGAGGACCTTGATTGCAGGGCAAGCTCATAGGATACCATCATAGAAGATTCTATGACCAGCAAGTTTTCGAACTTGCTGAGAGCATCTCCTCTGAATGTCCGACTGGAGCCATACCAGGGGAAAATATATTTTCTCCCGATTCCCCACAAAAGTGGAAGAGAGATGCACTGAAGCAGGCAACCCCGACTAGTGTAAATGTGACGACCGCAGTAAGTACAGCTGACTTTCAAAAAATGTTCTCTGAAATCAATCTTATCAATTGGTTTTCATTTTTCATAGGATTGGATGTTGATTGTGCATTGTCCAAGTTCTAATCTTCCTTTTCTAACCTTATCTTTCGTTTTACTCCCATTAAACGTCCTCTCAAACCTAATAATGTCCCTTGGTTCACATTGATAGTCTCTGATGCTCTTAAAGCTAAGGAAAAAGCTCGTGAAAAGCTGAAGAAGACTGGTTCACCCACTGACCTTCAGGAATTTCGTAGTTTGCATTCTGACGCTAAAAAAGTGCTCAAGCAGGCAATGCGTGATTACTTTTCGAACATTGAGGCTTCAATCTGTTTTAATCTAAATCCTTTTGGTCTTACATTCGTTCCCTCAAATTCAATTCTTCAGTTCCTGATTCTATGTATCTTGATGATGTTACTGCTTCTATTCCTCAGGCTATTTGTGATTTGTTTGCTGCCTTTTTTTCCTCCTCCTTTAAAAAACCCCACTGAATACCTCGATAGCTCCCACTGTCTCCCGTACCTCTCCTGAATTATCTATGTTTAGTACCAATCCTTTGGAAGTTGAAATCCTTTTGCATACCTTAAATTCTAATGCCAGTTCCAGTCCTGATGGTATTTCTAATATCCTTGTCAAATCCCTCTCATCCTAGCTCTGTGTTCCTTTAGCTATACTTTTCAACATTAGCCTTACATCTGGTGTATTCCCTTCTTTATGGAAATCCGCCAATATTTTCCCAATCTTCAAATGTGGTGATCCTTCCGTTGTTTCCAACTATCGTCCTCTATTCCTGCTCTGCTGTTTCAGTAAAATCCTTGAACGTCTTGTCTAAAATAGAATTTATCCATCTCTAAAGCCCTTACTTGCTCCTGAGCAGCATGGTTTCATCAAGGGTCGCTCTACATCGACCAACCTTATTGAGTTCACTAATTTTGTAGCCTTTGCCTTCGATTGTCAACGCCAAGTTTATGTAATTTACACAGACTTTTCGAAGGCTTTTGATTCTGTGAACCATAACCTGCTGCTTAAACTTAATGGTTTCGGTGTTTTTGGTCCCCTCCTTTCCTGGTTTTCCTCTTATCTTCATAAACGTCCTTGCAGAGTTACTTTTAATGGTTCCATTTCTTTTCCTATATTTCCCACATCCGGAGTTCCTCAAGGTTCTATCCTAGGTCCCTTACTTTTTATCTTGTTTGTCAATGACCTTCCTTCTGTTATCAATTCTTTTCTTTTATATGCAGATGACTTAAAATTATACAGAGCAATCAAGTCTGCGAATGATTTTCATCAATTGCAAGCTGACTTGTTTGCTCTTAATCTCTGGTGTCAAGACAACTTCTTGCCACTGAACATTTTGAAGTGCCATCAGATGTCTTTTGCATATAAAAATACTCCAAATGTTTCCTCTTATTCTTTGTCTGGTATTTCCCTGTCAGTTGTCCAGCATTTTAGAGACCTGGGTGTGGTGTTTGACTCAAAGTTAAGATTTGATGTTCATGTCATGAATATGACGTCCAGGGCCTCTAGGATTGCTGGACTTGTCTTGCGTTCTTCGTATATGTTTACCAACATTTCCTCCCGTATTCATTTATTTGTCTCCTTGGTACGCAGTATTCTAGAATACGCGTGCAAAATCTGGTCTTCGCGCTTTCAGTATTTATCTGACGCCATTGAATCTGTTCAGCGCAGGTTCACTCGCTCACTTCTTTTTAAATTTAATATCCCCTATTGTCCCTACTCTTCTCGTCTTTCCCTCCTTCGTATGTCCTCGTTGCAATCACGGAGGTTGTTCCTCGATGAGTGTTTCCTCTTCAAACTTTGCCAAGGCATTATCTTGACAGATCTCGGTCCACAGATAACCAGACGTGTATCCAGTCGTCCAAGTTGTTCTTCTGAGGGTTTCACGTACGGAAGTCTATTTCCATTCGCCTTTGCTGCGTCTACCCAGAACGCACAATGCCCTTAAGCTTGGTCCTCTCCCACAATCTTTTTTACAATTCAAGCATGTATTGAAAATGTTACCTTGAATTGCTATTTATCTTAGTCCTAATTTTAGTTTTCTTATTATTCAATTATTTTTATTTCTTTTCCTTTTTTATGTTTCATTCTTTTTGTATTTTTGCTTTCTTGACGCTGTAATTGGAATTATATCTGTACCGCAAGGGATCAATAAATAAATAAATAAATAAAGTAAGAGTTCTCATTCCTCTGAGCTCTGGAAACCTGTGGAAGCTCAGTCGCAAGGAACGCAAGAAGCTGCGCAAAAGGTGCAAGCTGCCGGCAAAAGTGGACAGTGATACCAATGCAGTAATAACTGCAGGTGTTTCGCTGGAAACTGGATGTCAGGCAGCGAAGTCTCTGAGCCTACCTGAAGTAATCCAAGAAAGGTTGGCTAGTGATGCTAAGGCTGTCAGTTCAGAGCAGAAATGTCCTGAACTGATGACTGGGTACAAAGCCACGCCGACTGGACATTGCGAACCAGGGAAAGCTCTCAACTATCGACATATGAAGACTCTGTACAGAAAGTCGATGTTTCCCGATGCAAATCGGGAATCAGCGATGACACTGAAAGGCAAGGAGGGAACGGACACACCGGAGATCTCCCTTCTGGCCAGCACAGATGCCATCTTTGTCAGCGCTGGAGCGCGAAAGAACGCAAGGTTGAAGCAAAAGGCGATTCCTGTGTTTCTAAGCGCAAGAGTTAAATCAGCGAAAGACATCTCGCAGGGATTAGTACTTCTGGCACAAACACACCATCCGCGAAAGCAGGGAGGAAAACGTAAGCAGAATCTGCATATTCTTTTTTCACCGTTGTGATAGGTGTGTCTAACAAGCATGGCAA
Source organism: Nemotelus pantherinus (assembly GCA_963978885.1). NCBI lineage: Eukaryota > Metazoa > Arthropoda > Insecta > Diptera > Stratiomyidae > Nemotelus > Nemotelus pantherinus. Next base: position 71,578,072 of record OZ022265.1, on the reverse strand, counting down.
ATTGACCGATGATCAGTGCGCTATCCTTACGAACAAAACGTGGCGAGAGATAGCGGAGTCGGGACCGATTTACGACTTCACGCAAGCCAGGTTTGTGGACAGCTACCTCCAAGTCGCCTGCTACAACCAAACATCGTTACACAGACCGTTCCGCAACTGGAAACTGGCAGTCGGACCAGATTTACCATTTTGAACCCCGATCTTGCCAAACTCTATCATGTCAGTTGTTGGCTTCCTGGTCCTCGCAAGAGCGCAGGTGATATCACTGCCATGTTCGGTCAACTGAATCCGGGCATCGATGTGAAACACTGGATTCTAAGGTACATGAATTCCACGAAGAATTCCACCACCGGTGAAGTTTTTCGACGCTCGGGGACGGATACCGTATAGTGCTGAGCTACTTTTTGTATGTGGTCAAAGGGTGTAGCCGGATAAGTATGATGAATCGGCCCCCAAACGAAAACCTAAATCAAAACTAGTGTTTTAGTATCGACTTGATACACGATTGCTATAAATGTGTTTTTTGCCGCCCCAACCCGCTTTGACCTTGAGATATGGGGAAAAATTGGGCGTAAGCATGACTGCCATTCAAAATGACATATCTCAAAAAGTAATTAAGCTAGAAAGACAAATCCAACGCAAGGTTTTAAGTAACCTTAATGAGCATATTATATATTTTTTTTAGATTTTTCGACGAACTGTGTATGTCAATAAATATAAAATAAGTATAAAAATTATTATTATTTCAGTGTTTTCTGTGAGCGACAATCACTGAAATAAGATATATTGTAATACATGACATTCACTATTACTCATAAAAATTTTGTAAAAAAAAAAATTGGTGCAACACTTTGAAAAAAAGCATCGAATTCGATGCGCATCGCACCATACAAAGACATAAAATTGACATAGACTCATACATAAATATTTTATGAATCGATATCAATCAAAAACGTAAAAAAAAAGCAGTCAATTTTTCTTCTCGTTAAGTTGTTTATTATTCTATTATAAACAATTAGCGTTACATCGGTATTTTAATATATGATTATATAATTATTAATATTACAAACTTATTCAAAATTAAATGGAGAAAACAATATTAATCGTCATCACTATTGTAATTAATTACAGTTGGAATATTTTGTGTTTCAAATATATTTGATAATATCTGGATAAATACCGTCCGTATGACAAAAAGTATATTATAGCTGCTACATGCGAACAACATCCCACTGTGCGGTTGCCATTAGGACAATCGCAGCAATAGCGCTGAATGCTATTGAAATCAGTACCGTTAGATACATATTCAATGTAAATACGATACACTTTGCTAATTATATGCTTTGATTTCACTTCTGCTTTAAATATGTTAGAGCCTGTTTTTACATATTGGATCGAAAGATTGTTTTGATCGTCCTATAATTCGGCCAAGTATGAAAGAGCCTGTGAAAATTGATAAGAACCTGTGAATAGAATCTTGAGCTGCTCTTCACTTAAATGCGGAAAATCAAGAAGTTGAAATGCCGTTAAACGTTGAAATGTGGAATTTTTTCGATTCCAACGTTGATTTAATGCTTCTTGACTCAGACTATTTTCTACGTCCATTCTATTTTTCATGTAATGAACTATAACATCGCTTAATTTTCTATCCGATTCAAGTCTTTTGCCATATTTATTATGCAGAAAACCAACAATTTTGCACAGCAGCCCCAGCTTAGGCAACATTTTATTGTCAACAGAATGATGTAATAGTTTATATTTTTGCGCAGTATTACCGTGCACAGCTTCAACCACCCATCTAATTTTTGTTATCATTCTTGACATATTGGATTCTTCCGTACTAATTTGAGGTTTGAGAACATCAAAGTTCTTTTCCTTCAAGAATTCTACGACATCACGAAATCCGCGGTCAACAATGAATATATCATTCGGTAATAGAAGTGTAGTAAAGGTGCCATTACACGGTTTGTAGCATCTACAAATGTTTGTAGGTTCATCGAGTTTTTTCGCTACAAATTGTCTACAAATCGTGTAATGTCAAAATTTTTTAGCTACAAACATTTGTAGAAAGAGTTTGTTGACGGTTCGTAGATGATTGTCTACAAATGTTTGTAGGTGGAAAATGCGACTCGTGTGATAGGAAAACGAATTTTGAATTTGTAGATTTTAAACATTTGTAGACCAATCTGTAGTTCGTAGATGCATGAATTTTGACATGTACAAACTACCACTGTTTGTAGACATTTAAATTATCTGATTTAAGCGGTTGGACGGTGGGAGCGAACTCGAGGAAATTTTGTGTGTTTTTAACTGTGTGCTATCTTTCGGTGATATAATTATAACTGTTTAGACCGATTAAATGGATCCAAAGGATGCATTGACGTTGGTGGTGGCAATGAATTTGCTGGACAGTAGTGATAGTGATGAAGAAATTGAAATGGTGCCAAGGCGGAAACGGCGCTTTTGGACAAGAGATTGGATTCTTCGACGTAAAACCGAAGGATTCTGTCAAAAATTACTTCAGGAATTGGAAAGTAATGATTTGTCACTTTTTCATAATTTTGTTCGAATGACATTGGACCAGTTCAATTATTTATTGGGAAAAGTGACACCTTTAATAAAAAAGAAAGACACTAATATGCGGGAAAGTATTACAGCGAAGGAACGGCTTGTGTTAACATTACGATACTTGGCCACCGGTGAAAGTTTTGAATCGTTGAAATATTTATTTCGCATTCCGCAGCCGACGATCTCTAGCATCATTCCGGAAGTTTTGGATGCTATCTATACTGTCCTTGTGGGTGATTATTTACAAGTAAACATTATTTTTACATAAAATTTAAATTTATATTGATAATTTTTTTCTGTACAGGTACCGAAAAATCAAGAGGAATGGGAGTCGGTTGCCCAAAAATTCAACGATCTATGGCAGTTTCCAAACTGCATCGGTGCCGTAGATGGCAAACATGTCACAATGATAGCGGAAGCGAATTCGGGCAGCACGTTCTACAATTACAAAGGCACGTTTAGTATCATTTTGATGGGAATCGCTGACGCCGAATATAAACTTTTATACATTGACGTTGGGCGGAACGGTAGATTTTCTGATGGAGGAGTGTTTAATCGGTGCACGTTTTCGGAAGCATTAAATAATGGTTTACTGCGTTTGCCTCCACCAAAGCCATTGCCAGGTAGACAGCTTCCGGTTCCTTATGTACTTTTAGCTGACGACGCATTTGCTTTGCGGCCAAATATTATGAAACCGTTCAGCCAGCGGGGTCTGACAATGGTCCAGCGCGTGTATAATTATCGCCTTAGTCGTGGTCGCCGTATTATCGAAAATGTGTTTGGAATAATGTGGGCTCGTTTTGGAGTGTTGCGAACGCCTATCAGACTAAATGCCGAAAAGGCGAAGAAAATGGTACTAGCGTGTTGTGTGCTTCATAATTATTTAATGAGCACTAATAAAAGCAGATATGCACCGCCAAGAACATTCGATCGATACAGCGATACTGGCGAAATTATTCCCGGTAATTGGCGCGTGGAGGAAACTTCAGTGGAAACAATGTTTCGACGTCAACAATCACGCACAGAAGCGACATCAAGTGCGCATGAAATACAAAACGAATTTAAAACATACTTCGTTGAAGAAGGTGAATTAGATTGGCAATATAAACACATATGAATGCTTTGTGAGTTTAAGTAGTAATAGTTTAAGTTTAACCAGTAAGTTTAACAGTTAACAGTTTAAGAAGTATGAGCTGCTATTTGTATGTTATTGTATGTCATCGAATAAAAAATATTTCTATTGATCAAATAACAAAGCGTTTTTTATTTTCTTAGCAAAACAATTTACTCGACTTAAAACTCTTCGGTAAAATTCAGATCCTCAGAGGTAGAAAGTTCACTTGGTATCACATGAATTACGGTGTCCTGATGTGAAGGCTGCGAAAGAGAGGAAATGAAAAATAATTATTATGTAAAGATGCATAAAGTGAAGGAGTGTACCATGGATAACGCTTCGTCTATAACATCATTAAAGACGCGGGCTAGCTTTCTTTTGGCAAACTTTGCCTGGTCTGCATTAAGGCTTCTGAGTTCAGAAGCGATGTAATCACCAAACGCGCTAAATTCATCGTTAACCCGAACGTTTGCTGAAATATTTCCTAGTGCACGCACCGTCATCTCCCGCAATTCTGTTTTAAAGTCGCTTGAAGTGGACGGTAAAGTGTCCGGCGACTGATGCGTTGACGATCGTTTTGTGTCGCTGGCGCTTGAATGACGCTTCCTACCTTGTGTGGGTTGAACAATAGCCTCCTGCGTCAACATGTCACTCATTTCTAAGTCTTCAAATATGTTTTCTTCGCTGTGGGTGGTGGTCTGTAAAATAATATTATCAATGATCATTATATTGAAATATTACCAGAAAAAATATTACCATTGGCATAGATGTGGTCGACTGAGTTGATTGGCGAAGACTATGCGCCTCCAAGAACATCATGTCCTTAAAAAACTTCCACACAATTGGAATTTTTTCGTCAGTTCCTTGACCAGACTTCCGCGCTCGATATTTCGCAAGGTTGGTCCTGAATCCAGTGCGCAAGTTGTTCCACTTACCCTTGCAATTGTTGACACTCTTGCCATTCAAACTCGCAGCAATTTCCTTCCAGACGTCTTCTTTGGGTAGCTTGTATTCGGCGCACCCATTATCCCAAATTATAGACTGTTGCTGGATTAGCTGGATTAATTTCACAGATTCTTCATCCGTCCAATCCCCTTCAACTTTTTTTGTGTATGATGATTTTCGTTTCCCATGAACACGTGTTTCAGCAGGTTTTGCTGTTGGTGACATGTTCACCTCCAAATCTGCGCCAATGGTGGTATTCAAAGCATCCATTTAGTCTGGAAATGAAAACAAAAACCAAGCTAAACAATTCAATCCACTAAATAAATTTTATACACTACACTTACCAACTTTAACTCTAAACACTCGTAAAAATCTATCACGAGACAGAACAGCACCAAACTAACTTTATCACCGACAACTGAACCCTTGATGGAAAAAAGTTTTTCCTTTTTAAAACCCGACGATACCTGATTTTCAACTGAACATCTTTGTATACTAATATACTAATCGTCTGATGGCTATAATTATTAGCTACAAACATTTGTAGATAAGAATGCCAAAAATCGTTTGTAGAAGGATTTGTAGATGCGCGCACTACCTGAAATCTACAAATCGTCTGATAACGAAATTTCCTACCTGCAAACGTGCTACAAACATCTGCGATGCGAACACAATTTGTAGGTGTTCGTAGATCTACAAACGTTTGTAGATCCTACAAACCGTGTAATGGCACCTTAAGACGCAAAATATCTTCTAAAACAATTTTCATGATACCGTAATAAGGTCCAGCAAAACCAACGACAAAACCGTTTGTGGTGCATAGTGTGAACGGCTTGCAAAAATGTGTCTTTTTTTGTCCGGAGTATGATCTTCTTTGAAAATAGTTATTTTTGCTTTTTTGATGGCGAACATATGTACCATCCTCAATCAATATCAGCTGATTTTCAGTAATATTTAATATTTTTTTTTGCAGTATTACAAGTATTACTTATAAGCTCTTGTCGAGAAGCAGTGGTATATCCGAAATGGTATGGCAAAATGTCTTTTTTTATTCTGACACCTGTTGCTCGTAAAGTAAACCAAAAATACTGGCAATTGTTTTATTTGAGTTGCCGGTCCTGAGTTTGAATAAAAATATAATTAAAGCTTGAGTAACAGAACGTGTGCTAGTATCTCGCATTGACGTGAGCAGTAATCTAAGATTTATTATATTTTCCCAAGACAATCCAGTCAAGGTTTTTAATTGATCTTCCGACATATCGAATTCATTCATTCTATCAAATATTGATGATTTTGAATTATTTGCCAGTGTGTTAAAAAATCGTGCCAATTCTGTTTTCTCAATTTTGCTGGTATTAGAAACAATGCGCAGCTGTGAAAAATCATCTTCGTAAAAAAAATTTCCAATTAAATGTGTTGGACAGCAACGATCACCGTTTGGTATGAATATTCGTTTTTTAACGAACACTTTCATTCGCGTTTCTAAAGATATTATCTTAAGATCACTTGTTTTTCGACACAAAATACAATATTTGTGACTAGAAACAACACGTTGAAATGGTATTTCTATGTAATCATCCTTCTGATGATATTTATATGTAACATCATTATCACTACTTACATCGGAATCTTCAGAGTTGACTTCTTCTTCTGGCACTTCTGCAGTCATCGCTTCGTCGCATACTTGACCAGCTTCTTCTGGTCCTTCTGTAGTAATCGCTTCGTCACATACTTGAGCAGCTTGTTCTGGCACTTCTGTTGCTATCGCTTCATCGCATACCATGCTTACAGACACCACGTCAGGTGCCATAGATTTTTTCGGTCGATTTTTTTTTTGCTCTATAGAAGCTAAGCCGACACTTGTTACAGAGGATATCACTAACTTTTATTATTTTGTTTAAACAGTCACTAACCACTTTAGCCTCTGCTTCAGTCTTTATAACTTTCCTGCATCCAGGCACTTTACGTAGAAACTTATTACAGTTTTTACACTTATCTGCCATAATTGTTGGCAACAAAATAATATAATGGCTATTAATAATAAATAATAATTAATTTCTACAGGAAATGATGCCGCGATAATGCTTATATGAATGTTTTTGATTATTCAATCACTGAACGATAATCAAAGTACACTTAGATTTACACGAAGCTCTGCTATGCTGCGTCCCTGGTGGCTGACTTTGTGTAAAGTTACTGAAATATACCTTAAACCAAACTCTCCTGCTGTAGAGCCATTAACAAACTCAGTTCCTTGAAAAAGGCAAATATTTATCATAAACAAAAACTACCCTCGAATATAAAAACTAAGAAAGTACTTGCAAATATTCAGTACATTAAAATATCTCTTGAATTTCTCATTATCATTTATGTGAGGTAGGGTCATAAACCAAAATCAATTCGCACGTGCTGGTATGCTCTATCGTACTAGTGTAGAATGCACACTTAAATATTCCCCTACGATTTCCAAATCATCCTTAAAGTCCTCTCTTTTCCATGCCATACGTACACTTAACCTTAAGCTATAGCTTTTATGTCAATGTTTATTTATTGATTGCTATTTATTAATTTATTTGTTACTCTTTTTTTTTTAATTTGTTTGTTTTTTTTTTTACTTATTTAACTTGTTTGTTTTTACTTTTTCCTTTACTTTACTTTACTTTTCCATTTTTTATTTTAATTTAATGACCTTTTATATGTGATTTTTGTACCTTGTTTTGGTCAATGAATAATTAAATAAATTAGGCCATAAAACACGAAAGGTAACCGGAGGTAATTATAGGACATTTTTCGAACAGGCATATTTGTCTCGTTGACCAGGGCTGGAACCACAATATGCAATTATCTACCTATAACAACGTGATGTTCGAACGTAGTACAAAATACAGTCGTTTGTTTCGTGGCGTGAAATCGTAAGAGCCAAAAAAGGAATTAATTTTAATTTAATTATCCAATCCACACCGAGATCGTTCCTTCTTGAAGAAATTCTCTCTTTTGCTTTCAAAATATTTTTAGAAATCTTTCCGCGACCAACGTCACATTTTGCGTATGTATGTAGCACTTTGCCACATTCGTTTATGGACTCTCCCTAAGCATCTGCGCCATATCTTAGCCAATATTTTATAGGGTATCTAATATTGTATGCTTGCTCTATATTATACTGCAATTGTATAGTTCGATAAAAATCAATAAATAAAAACAACGTGTTCCAAACTAATTCAAATATATTTTTGTGTAGTTCAATATTATATTATTTACAAAAATTAGAAAACCTAAACGGTTATTTATATATACTAAACCACGCAATTTAAATATACTAAGTTTATTATCTGGCACGGCGTGTGCTTCGCTTTATATTTTCTAGCAATAATTCATAAAATATTGAAGCATGAGCTTATGTCAATGTCGTGTCTTTATATAATGTGGTGCGCATCGAATCCGATGCTTTTTTCAAAGTGTTGCACCAACTTTTTTTTTACGAAATTTTTATGAGCAATAGTGAATGTCATGTATTACAATATATCTTATTTCAGTGATTGTCGCTCACAGAAAACACTGAAATAATAATAATTTTTATACTTATTTTATATTTATTGACATACACAGTTCGTCGAAAAATCTAAAAAAAAATATATAATATGCTCATTAAAGTTACTTAAAACCTTGCGTTGGATTTGTCTTTCTAGCTCGATTGCTTTTTGAGATATGTCATTTTGAATGGCAGTCATGCCTACGCTCAATTTTTCCCCATATCTCAAGGTCAAAGCGGGGTGGGGTGGCAAAAAACACATTTATAGCAATCGTGTATCAAGTCGATACTAAAACACTAGTTTTGATTTAGGTTTTCGTTTGGGGGCCGATTCATCATACTTATCCGGCTAAACCCTTTAACCAAATCAAACAAGAAGTGAAGCATCAACTCTTATGGCTGTTTATGGACAGATCTGCAGAGCAAAACCCATAGATCCACTGGAAATCTTCTCCCATAGAGTTTCTTTCAGTAAGGTCACACGGACATTGTCTAAGGGTTCCTGCAAAGTGATCCAAAGGCAACAATGCCGGACATTTCTATGCCTGAAGGTATAGGACTTGTTCAAATCAACTTGCACTACGACAAGGCTTCATCCTTTCTTTTGAGCGAAAAATTTACAAAACTGCAAGCTTCTTCTTACATTGCACTTGTACCGGAGCCGTGGATTCGCGGCAGCAGAATCTACGGACTCAGTTCAATCACGGGGTAAAAGATATTTTATGATGATAGATCAACGAGGCCGAGGGCTTGAGTTTTAGTTTCAAATCTGCTTGATGCTACCAGTGGCGTGCATAAACAATTTGCACCAGGTAGGCAGTCACATACTCTTAGAAGTAAACATAACAGTCAAACGAAAAATTAGAATTTATTTCAAAATATTTTTTATTGAAAATGTTTTTTTAAATTTTAAATATTTGTATTTATGTTATTCTTAGTTATTCTTAGTCTAACTTAAAGTTCAATTAACAAAGAAAATTTCACTATTTTTGCCTGCTGCTTCTTTTGGTGTTATTTTATATTTTTCCGGCCCAACGTTTATTTATTATGCACTAATGGTATTAGCCTGTACCGCAGCTACACCGATTTGTCATGTATTTTATTTTCTTGCCCGATATTTACATTTCGAGGATAATCTGCTGTCTGCTTCAGTGTCTATCGGTCTTTGAGAAATCTACATATTCAGCGTCATTCCACATATTTGAATTATATATATATATATATATATATATATATATATATATATATATATATATATATATATATATATATATATATATATATATATAACGGCGAATATAATACACGGTAAACAAAAAAAACGGTTAGTGTGTTTGCAAGCATTCAGTCAAGTAAATTTATCATCATACTTGTGATTAAACTGATGAATAGCATTCCCTTTTTTTAGTTAAATCTAACTTTGGCGTCATTTGGCCTGCTGAGACAATTCGATATTTGTTTCCGAATGAAAGGATTAAGAGCCTAAACTCCATCAACTTTGATGCGCATACGCTTTCACACAAACGACACACTGATGCTGAAAACTCTGAGTTTTAGTACACTTCATTTATTTGTTGATTTAATTTTCTCAATGTATAATAACTTTTATTATATTATAACCGTTATCACGCAGTGCAAATACGCTCTACTCAAGAACTAATGAGACAGCAATGTTACTCAAAAATTTAAAGGTATGGCTGTCATTTTAAAAAATTGGCAAACATTGCCCAAATTTTGGTACTTAAAGTAGAATTTTCCTATCAAAATTCTAAATCTCGAAAAAAAATGGGCGACTTTTTTATTTATAATCAAGGAAACTATAATTTTTAAAATTTCCTATCTGAGACTATGTACAAAAATAATACTAACACTTGACTAATATACAAAGCTAACACTTACATGTTATATCAAAAATAGATTTATATTATACAAGTATTTCTGCTGGCAACTCCCTCGCATAATGAAAACTTTGCCTGTGCAGTGTGGCTGTTCACTTGTCAGCACCGTCGTGCACTTGTGCTGCATAACTGTAAATTACTTCCCCTTGCACAGCGAGCGTTGCTGTCATGCAGCGATGGTATCATTTCTCCTGAAATTCATGAAGGCAGGCATGCCTTTGGCTCATGTAAAATAGTACTACATCTTACACATACTGTTGTAGCTGAGAGCAGTTGCGCGTAGTGTATCGATACGAAATTCATGTGAAGGTGTGCGTAAGGTAAAGGCAGTGAGGCTGCATGCCTTCCAACTAGAGATGGGCAAAATAGCTCTTAGCTCACCACTCATGACTCTTTTTTACAGTGTTGCGCCGTACTCTCAGTATACTTTTCGCTGCACATTTGACTAAGTTTAGTCAAACCAGAGCTTTCGTTCGCAGACTATGCTTTGCTTTTTTCAGGCGCTGCACTGTAAAAGTGAGTGGTGAGTGGTGAGCTATGAGCGCTTTTGCCCATCTCTACTTCCAACGCTCATATTTGGGTATTTTTTGTTCTTATTTTGCTAGACTATGCTTGCGAAATCGAAAATGAGAAAATTAGAGCATGAAATATAGGTAGTTGCCAGATACACGTAATTATTTTCAATTTATTTTTCAATTTTGAACCAAAATTTTAGAATTGGATTATAGATAGATATATTAGTAAAATAAATATATCGAAACAGAAAAGCAAAACAGCAGGGTAGGCAGTGCTTTTGTGCCTTTATGAAGTGCACGCCCCTGGATGCTACTATGCTCAGTTTTCAAGCCGAGATCTGTTAGCGGTCACCATGCAGTACCGGGAAATGGCAGGCTGAAACGTACGACTTACGACAGGCATACTGAGTGAACACAGCTGCCTAGGATGACATGTGTACCTAATAGATGTTGCGCAGGATGATCTCTGTCCATCCTGCCTAGAAAAGGCTGACTATGCGGAGCTTTTTCTTTGTGAATTACCAGCGTTTGCGCGCCTGCTTTGGTTTGGTTGTAGAACGTATGCAGGCGATAGCCTCTTTTCCTCTATCATTGCTTTTAGCTTTCGTAAAAATTTTCGAAATTATGGGATCCACTCATCCTCATTGTTGACCTTACGAGCTCCATTGAGAAGTTTTTTGGTACTTTTCCTGAGCTTTTGCAGTTCGCGATTCCACCAGAGAACCATCTTGCCACAGCTACTACTGAACGGGCAGGCTTACATACATAAAGATGAAGAAATTAATGCGTCGGTTCACGCTAAAAGAACTTAATAATGCTGTTTCCAATGATTTCGACAGTTCAGCAGAAATGGAGAGCTGAGCGGCATATCACACCTTCCAAAATGTTGGTAATCAGTGATTGAGAGCCAGGGGGACTATATTCAAGGGTTGTATCGTAGGTAGGTAGGTAGGTAGGTTGAAATGGCTGCCGATCTACAGAGGCCTGTCGACCAACACACATAGGCACAAGAGAGGCCCGTTGTGATGCCATGATATATTAGTGACTCTCTCTTACTCACTAAAATCGGGAAACCATCTGCTTCCTTTGAAAAACCGGACTATCCCCTTTAAATTGACCAGGGACAGTTTCGTCAGGTTTGAGAGAAAGAGTGCACCAAGTGCCACCAACCTTCTCCTTGCCAAAGCCGGGCACTGGCCCATGAGATGGGGGACAGATTCCTGTTCGTCCTCAAAGCCATAGCTCCGACAGAAGTCGTTAGACTCTACGCCCAATCGTTGCGCATGCCGCCCTATGAGGCAGTGGCCAGTTAAAACGCCAACAGTGCAACGCAGAGCGCTTCGAGTTAAGCCTAAAAGCTGCCTGGTGCGATGCGCATCCATGGATACCCAGGACTGCCTTGTTATCACACAGGATGATTCCTCTGCCCAGGACTTCGTAGCGTCCTCAAGATATTTTTGCCTGATGGCCAATGTCATCGGTATTCCTATTGAGGAGCAAGAGACCTCCGGTAGCAGGGTGCCAAGCCTTGCTAGCTCATCGGCCTCACAGTTGGCCTGAAAACCCCTATGTCCAGGTACCCAGATCAGTTGAACAACCAAATGTCTCGACATTTCTCTAAGAGATGCACGGTATTCAGTAACAATCATGGAAACTGTACAAGGACCACCGAGGGATTTAATAGCCGCTTGGCTATCTGTGAAAATGCCAATATTAACCCGGAATATTCGATTACACAGAAGCCAGTCGGTTGCCTGTAAAATAGCCGCAACTTCCACCTGAAAGACACTACAGTGGTCTGGTAGACGGAGGGACAGCTTGAGCTTCAGCTCATCTGAGTATACACCACTCCCGACTCTATTGTTTAGCTTTGAGCCGTCGGTGTACACATGGATAAGTCCACTTTCGAGGGTGACGCCATCACGCTATTCATCCCTACCAGGAATGCGAGTTGTGAACTCCAAATCTAGTAGGCATTGTGGAGCGATGTAGTCAACACCCGCTGGAGCGGGAACTCCCTCGGCCAAAATCCTCGCATGGCCGACTTCTGTTTTATTCCATGCCGAGATGCAATTGTCTCACAGCAGCAAGATTGGCTTGCTGTAGGATAAGTAGTTTGGTTGGCAGCCAATGTAACAGCACGAAAAGTTCCTTAGTAGGGATGGATCGGAGCGCTCCAGTTACCAGCAGTACAGCCATCCTCCGCACTTTTTCAAGCTGCCGTTTGCAGGTAGCCTTTAGAGCAGCGTGCCACCAGAACGCTACCCCAAACAATAGAATTGGCTCAACCACAGCAGTATAAAGCCAAGCAACAATACGAGGCTGTAATCCCCAATTCGCTCCTATGGCTCTTTTACAGCAGTAAAGTGCATTGAAAGCCTTTCGTGCTCTTTCTGCTACATTATAGGTCCATAGTAACTTCCAGTCAAGGATAAGCCCTCAGTACTTGATCTTCTGGCTCAGTTCAATTGAGACCCCATTTAATTTGAGTAACTCAAAAAAGGGAGCTTTCTATTTCCTTGTAAACAGTACTAGCTCCTTTTTGCTAGGATTCACATTCAAGCCGCACTCACGACTCCACCGTGATAGTATGTCTTATAAAAATAAACAAAATTAATCTGGTCCAAATTATTTAAATTACGAGTTTAATTGTCTACTTCCGATTCCACACAGGAAAAAAAAATATTTTTCAAATCTAATTACAAAATTAAAAAGAACAGCTATTTTTCTATACCAGTCAATATGTTTAATGTTTTTTAGATTTGGTTTTGAATCTCAGAATCCGCTTCCAAAAAAACCTTTTATCAATTTCGTCAATTATTCAGAACCCCATGACTCGGCAACTAAACCTCATAGATACAAAAACTTGTGCATCCACATTCATGTCTTCTAGAAGTACCATTATGCACATTATGAACGAAATCCAGAACCTCGACTTTTTTTCGTTGTCCGCTTAACGTGAAATGCCCCATCTACTATGACGCATTGCCAGACCTTCCTCAAACATTTACATTTTATGCGGACAACCGATTTCAATCAGATAGATCTCATCACTTCCAGGAAACCCGCTATTATCTTGCCAAATCGATTACAATTTTTGGCAGCATTGCAATTATCTAATCACACGTTATATGCAGCTTAAAATTATTTTCAGAATTCGGTAAAAGTCAGCAACAGAACCAGTTTCCTTTTTAAATGATAATGCTTAACAAGCCCAATTTTTCAGTCTGCATAAATCTGCAGTATGAGTAACAGGCGCGCTAAAATATGTCTCAGACACCCGGATCATCGCATTGATTAGGTAGACCGAGGTGCAAAATAATTTTCAAATTTGTTTTCTGCAGTACTCCGACGTCACATCATATGATAGGCAGGGGTAGAAAAATTGTTCGATCGTTTCAAGGCAAATATATTTTAATGATTAGATTAATGCTTTGCAATCAGATTATCTTCAGTAATTCGTGCATTGATGGTTAGGAAACATGTGATTTTTTCATTTGCATTGATACGCTAGGTGCGTATAAATTCTCCGATTTTAGCGTGTGCATGGCTTTGAATATGAAGGAAATAATCCAACTATTTTTAGTATCAACGGAAAAGAATACTACTATCATGTGCCCGCTATCAATTATATAAGTAATTCGCAGTAAAAAATTCACATTTGCTAGAGATTGAATGGTGTCGATTAAACTACGAAGCTCAGAAACGTCTCTCATTGGATATGGTAGCGGTAAAGGTTTTCGGAAATATGATGATTCATATAGTGTTATATTTGTATGCATTTTTATCAGTTAGTTTCGGATACAGAATTATTTTAGATTTTTTTGTTGTAGGTACCAACTTCTAAGCCCAATTGTAATATGAATAAAACTTATACAAAAAAGGGAACAGTGCATATCACTGATGAGTGACCTTGTTGCCTGGAATAGAAGCAATAGAGAAGTGAGTTATTGCGATTTAGTAGAATGCAGATCAGCGAAAACGCGCACTATTCATGTTGTGAGCTCCTAGATAGAAATTTAACCATGTATCTTATTGAATTTGGGGAAAAATTTATTGTCATGCTTTTCATCATATAGAGAGAAATATTTCTCATTCGACTTTACAAACATTTTTAAATTATTTATCCTTATTGAGTGTAATATCCAGAAAATAATAAAAAACAGGAAATAGAAAAGATACTAAAAAAACTCTAGCGCATCTGAGCCGCTAGAAACACTAATGTTCGAAGAAAAGTAGAAGAATCGTGCAGATTTTGAGTGCATATTCTACCACATGAGCTGCTTATTACAGCCAAACTGTTTCAAACGCCACGTTTTACTTTGGTCTCAAGAATGCATTATAACTAATATGGTGGAAAGGTTTCAGATATTACCACTGGCAATAATTTTAAAGTTTATGAGAGCAAAACACTTGTTAATTATATTTGTCATCAGTTGCTTATTTCACAAAACTTTGAAAGCAGCATCTCACATAACATCAATGAAGAAAATGCTCAGTGCCTGCAGCACTGTAATTGAAGTTGGTGTTTGGGGCTGCGATCCGAAAAATTTGCAGAACTTTGGGAATTGAAACATTGGTTATTTATTTTCATTGTGAATACTAACTGTAAGCATTTATTGATCCAAAACAAACACAATCGACTCGTATCACATTTGCTTCACGTTGAAATTAACCTACCCTGCGGATTTCATTTCGATCGGATGACTGCGTTCAAGGTTATAGGAGTATAAAGAAATTTAAGGTTACCAGCCGCAACATTTTTCAAATAATCGAAAACATAATATTTGCTGTTTATTGTCACTACAATATCATTACCATTTGAAAATTTTACGATAGAATCGCTTAATAAAGATATTGCCAATAAACACTGTTGCGAAACAGCCTCGCCACAGCTATCACCCACACACATATACCCACAAACCTTGCGAATGCGGTGCTGCGTGCGACAGTCGAATGCATTGCATTGGTAACGAAAACCGGCTTTGCGTATGCGTTTGATTGTCGCATGCGTCATTGCATTGCATCAGGTTCGCTGACCTGTGCGCAGCTGATATGCAAATACTTGCATCAGCTGCGTTATCAGGCCGGTGAAAACGGGAGATGCATGGTGCGAGGTGTGGAGAAGAATTGCTGCACAGCTGAGCAACACGAAAAAACGGGACGTGGCGGCAACGGGAGCTTATTGGCGGGAGTTTTTGGCGCTTGGGAGGCTTTGGGGGATTCGGTTTTGAGTACTGGTAGAGGAAGGTGATTTTGGGATAATAAGTTGGGTTTTGAAAGACGATCGCTGGTTTGCGAAAAAAGAGAGATTTGATTGATTTAAGTGGACAATCGGAAAATTCGTTAGATAATTGTGCGTGAATGTGATTATCTTATTGAATCAGTGTATTGCAAACACACGATTTTGTTGTGAAATTGGAAAGGATTAAAAAGCACTGAACGGTGAAAGTGACGGAACAGTGAAAATTGTTGTGTGAAGAAGGCAAAATTGATTTTTAAATTGAGAAAAATACGGTCTTGAATTTTGTGACAGAATCCTGGGGGCCGAACTGATTACGGAGTGATTTGAATTGAATAAGTTAGAACAAAAGAACCATCAATAAGAGACAGTTGTGCATCTTAAACTTTATATTACATGTTTAAGCGTTCGATATTGGACGATATGAAGGAGTCACTTTGGCTTTCTGCATATGCACTAGAATCAGTGCATACATCGTGGAATTAATAAGTGCACGCTTCGAGATTATCGTTGGTTTTGGTGGGAAAAATTTATAATTAGAGTAGCCAAAGCGGTGAGGCGACTGATCAATAGTTCCAGTCAATTAGTGTATCGAAGGGAGAAGCGATTTTCTAATACGACGGTGATGTTAGCTATGTCGGAAAGCATTTGAATTTTCGAACAATTAGGATCATCAATTTTCCTGGATTTAACGGCAGCAGATGAGTACAGAAAATTTTATTTAACAGTTAATATTTTTATTGTGGTTCATTATTTTGAATTAACTCATCCATTTCATTAATTTCAGTTATTTAGAAAAATAGATTAAGTTCTTTTGCCTAGATTTAATTCCATACAATATCCATTTGCACGTTCGTGTAATAAGAAACTACACATTTTTGTATGATTGGTGTAAACCAATTCCGGCCGGGGTTGAGTCATTTATTTCTTTTGTTATTATTATATTTTTTTTGCACTATGAATTTATTTTTTTGTTAGTGTATGGAATATTCTTTTCATTTTATTATTTTTGCTAGTGCATGAGATACTTTTTTTTTCATTTTAAATGTTGAAATTTTTGTTGAATTTGTATTAATCTTAAATTTCCTATTATTTCTTTTTTTTTCCATTTTCATTTGTAATTTGGATGAGTCTAATAAATGCAATGAGTTGTGAATAATTATACATCTTTATAATGATTCCTACAGTTCCTCTTCCTTCCAAAACCAACAATAGCTGGCAACCCTATCGTGGCTTTTCAACCAGATTCGGCTTAAATAATGCCTATAATAAGTTCCATTAATTGTATGAAATTCGTATTGATATCATTACTGCACTGGAAGTTATAGGGCAAAAAGCTCTATTTTCCTGAGCGAATTTTCAAAACGAAAGACACAAAAATTACCATAGCTGGCAGCACCAATCGAATTTTTCAACCAAATTTCTATCAAACATGGCTTAGAGTAAGGTTCAGCTACTGTGTCAATTTCATGAAAATCTGGTAACTGGATCAGAATTCATAAGGCAAAAAGTAGTTTTTTTTCTTTGTAATTTTTCAAGATGGCACCACTGGCACAGTGTTGCCCACAATTCAAAACCGCTTCTATCAGACCTGGTCCTACTTAAGTCCAATGTATTCTGTAAATTTCAACTGCATCTGATTATTAGTTCGTGAGTTCCCGTGAGCAGAAGTTTTTGATGCTAAAAATATAGGTAAGTTGGGAAAGGGTTACCGTCCTTGTCCGGCAAGAAATTTCCGAAGTTTTACTTTGACTGTGTAGACAAAGCATAAGATTTGTATACAAGTTGGTTTTCATTGTAAGAAACGGCAATTTTTTAGGAGATTCGATGGTTTCAATGTTTTCACTTTCAGTGTCTGCCGTACCTATAGGGTTGCCAGCACGTTCATCAAAAACTATGCAAATGTGAAACTTAACAACATTAATATGACCTGTAAGTTTCATATTGATCTGATGATCTAATAAAAAGTTATCGCAATTAAAAAAAATTTTAAATTTTCCCATTCTCATTTTAGGTGCCTAGCGCCCACATAGGGTTAAAAATTTCAAAAACATTATCATATTCACATTTAGAACACGTTCAGAATTCATTACATAAACGTTATTTTTGCAAAAGTTATTTTTTGACAGAAAAATAGGTATATTTAAAATATCACTAAAATGGCCGCCGGCGCCAAAGGGTTAAAGTATTCTACATATGCACAAATGTATCCTGAAAATCTCAGTTCAATCGGATGGCGCGTTCCTCAGATTTTTTCACTGAAATTGTTTGTGATATATATATATATATATATATATATATATATATATATATATATATATATATATATACATATATATATATATATATATATATATATATATATACATATATATACATATATATCTATATATACATATATATATATATATATATATATATATATATATATATATATATTTATATATATATATCTATATATATATATATATATATATATATATATATATATATATATATATATATATATATATATATATATATATATTTATATATATATATATCTATATATATATATATATATATATATATATATATATATATATATATATATATATATATATATATATATATATATATATATATATATATATATATATATATATATATATATATATACATGTATATATATATATATATATATACATGTATATATATATATATATATACATGTATATATATATATATATATAAATATGAATTTTTGATCGAATCGATTTTAATACTAATGTTCTTCGAACATTAGTAAAAATTCCCGAAGTCAATGTGCGCAAAAAATTTTATTTTATTTTTAATAGTTTTGTTCAAAATTACAGGGTTTTTTTAATAAGGACATTATAATTTTATATTTAAATAAAATACAGAATAATTGAAATTGAGGGCTAACATTTGTTCAAGGGTAGTATACATTTTAAATTTAAGTATGGAATTCAATTTCGTTTATATGACCACCGTGAGCACGTTTGCAGCGATGGATTCTTCGGAGCCAATTTCCCACCTTTCCTAACGGACACCTAACGCACACATAGGGTTAAAAAATCAAACGCATGTTTAAAACACGTTCAAAATTCATTTCGCATACTTGGTTTTATACAAATTAATTTGTTGATTGAATTATAAAGGTTACTAATTGAATTATAAAGGTTAAAAATACTTTTATAGCTCTTATAAAATTGACGCTGGCGTGAAAGCATTAATGATTAACCAACCTTAGATGAAATTTGAACCTATTGAATGTATCGGTGCACGCATTATGAAAGATAGCTTTATTAGTTCAGTGCAGATTTATCAGATTTAGCCCAATGTTATTGTACTAAACAATCAAATGCGTGGGAAATATGTAATTCTTTAGTGTGTTACTTATATCTTTTACAGGATGAGGTCAGCTCAATTTTTACGCACAGCTCAGTATATTTCGATTTCTTCATATCCATTCTTTTATGTATTAATATTAACACGTATTAACAATAAAAACATGTGGTTTTGACAATATTTTTCAAACCACATGAAAATTTGACGATTCCTTTGTTGCGCTCTCACTCCAATCTGCACATCATAGCATTTTTCGTAGTTAAAAGAGTTTCGCTAAGCTTTAGGGCTTTTCGGTGGTGAGAGTGGTAGAGAAGGGTTCATCGAGGCGAGCTTTTGTGAAAGAGCATTTTTATACATTTATTAAAAATATCTAACTCAGGTGTAGGTACACGGATAGTCCTTTCGTATACGTTACCAGAGCGAATTGCAGGGCGAAGACTAGCAGCTACTCAACCGATGGACTCAACAAGTTTGCTGAATCAGTTGCAAAAGAGTCTACACACATTCTAAGAAGCTTATCTTAGGGTTTTGAGCAAATGAATACCTGTTTGGTTTCACACTGAACGATCACTTGAAGCGATTTCATCCTGATGAATTGAAGGAACGAATACTGCTGATGAAGAATCTCGATGGCGACTTGGAGTGATTCTATGTCTCCAACACATACAACAGGCATGGAACGAGCTTTACTGAGCCATATATTCAGCCTTCGGAGGTATTATGGATTTGTTTGTGACTACCAAGGTAAAGCGAATGGGACGACGTCACAGGTACGTAAGAGAGTAAGATTAAACCAGGAGATAGAAAAATTTAACAACGAATGCGACAGAATTCACGAATAAAATTTATGTTGATCGGCGAATTGAAAGTGATCGGCGCCCGCGAAAGCTCGATTTTCGATGTTTCTTTCCTATTCATTATTTTTTTCAAATGCACTGTTAAATTTTATTAAAAAATACCGTTCATTTTTTTCTAGCATTAATAAGGTGTGTTGATCCCGGATTTGTGAATGATCATTTTTCAATCTGATACGGGAAGCTCATGGCATCCTTAAGATTATTGCCTCGAAGTTTATGAATAAATGAAGACTTTTAGAGCATTCGTTCACGTTATCTTAGTTTCTTCCATTTACAAGATTGATTACGATATTAATTCGGGTCACCCATACTGGTAAACTAGATCTTTTCCCCCGATTACTCAATGATTTTATTATTTTTGTCTTATTGATTGAAAGTAGAAACTATCCTCAAATGTGAATGGGCGACTAAGACGACAGTATCGTTGGATGCAGCTAAAACCCCAAGAATTGGAGTTATGGTGAATGAACTAGCTTCGCGGACTGTTGCGAAATCTACCGGAGTCTGTCGAGATATCACGAATGGTTCCATTGGTTCCTAGCATTGCCCGTTTTAGATGCCCAAAAAGGCATTATCAGATACGGAGCGTCGGAACTACCTCCGACTTAGGTGGCTGCCTTGAACTCTTGTCTCTTGATGCAGAGGAAGGGGCTGATACTATTATTATGTCCGAAGAGGAGAACCTAGACCTAACTCTTATTCAAAATGATAAAGGTACTTCAAGTTTACCTTCACCATTCCAAAGCAGCAGCTAGGTACTTCAAGTTTACCTTCACCATTCATCAGCTGCCCTGCTGTTTCGCTTGCCTTGGGCAGGGGAGAAGCTTATCTTAATCCAAGAGCCATGGGTTACTAGCAACCGGGCCAGCGGATTACACACCAATGGATACAGAATGATAGCAAGTGATGGCTTGCAGAAAAAAACAAGAAACCCATAAATGTCCTTGTCTTTTACAATTCTTGTGGCGAGGATAACATACCTGTTGCAGCGGGAGTCTATCAAATATAATGTAGGTTTGCTTCTTGCCACATGGCACACGATGAAGCCCCAAAAATTGGTGCGCGTCTTATTCGGGGAGCTGGCTCCAAAGCTCAGAATTAAGTGTGATTTTATCCTGGCCAATGCTAGCAGCGAACCGACCTTCTAACCTCAAATCGTAGGAAGTTATCTCCTCCGGGACTGGAGGGTTTTACAGAAGTGTTATTTTTCTGACTACAGGCTGCCGCAGCTCAACTGACCAGGTAGCCTTTATCAACAGAAAGGGGACGGACTGGAAGTTAATCCAATCCCTGGCCCGATCTTTACTAGAAACTACTCCGACGAGTATCGACTGGTACGGATAGTTCCGGACAGTTATTGTCTTCCTCTAGAAGCAGCGCTCTAAACGGAGGAGGCCAACAGCTTAATGCTGTCTCTTCGGATATTCTCAATGCTGCTATGAGACTGCATTGCATTTGAGCATGGAACAGAGTTCGGCCTTGCGAGAATTTCGTCTGAGGGAGTTCCCACTGCAGACGTTCCACTAGATTTGGAGGATGAATGGCTTGATGATGTCACTCTTGAAAGTGGGATTTTTCACGTGGGTACCGATGGTTCAAAGCTAAACAATAGAGTCGGGAGTGGTGTATACTCACATGAGCTGAATTTCATGCTGCCCCTCTATGTACCCGACCATTGTAGTGTCTTACAGGCGGAAGTTGCTACTATTTTTCAGGCATATTCGGAATCAATATTGGTATTTTCACAGATAGCCAAGCGGCTATAAAGTCCGTTGCTAGTCTTCATACAGTGTCCATGATTGTCGCTGAATGCCGTGCATATCTAAGGGAGATGTCGAGTCATTCGGTAATATCATACAATCGATTTGGATACACTGAGAAAACACATGGCGCCAGACGCCATAATTTATAGACTTCTGGCGCCATGTACATAGTCGATTTAGGGATTGTGATAAAATATAGCGCCACACGCCATAATACATGGCGAAAAGTACATAGGCCTACACGCCATGTACTATAGTCCTCCACGCCATGTACATGGCGTGGCGGACTATATTACATGGCGTGGAGGACTATAGCACATGGCGTGGAGAACTATAGTGCATGGCTTGGAGGACTATACTGTATGGCGTGGATGACTATAGTACATAGCGTGGAGGGCTATAAGCATAGCGTCTGCTCCTATGTGCTATGGCGTGTGGCGCTATATTTTATCACAAATCGACCGAAATCGACTATGTACATGGCGCCAGAAGTCTATAAATTATGGCGTCTGGCGCTATGTGTTTTTTCAGTGCAATAACATGCTTTTCGAGCGGAATGATTACAATTGATTTGCAGTTTATTTTCGAATTTGAGTTTTATTCGATTAAAATTCATTTACAAAAATTATTTGACACCCAGTCTCAATTTTTTCGATTGGTTATCGAAATTTTCGCAGTTATTAGATAAACAATCTTATTTTAGGCAACTAATCTACTACAATAAAATCTCTACTATACTCAAGAAGCTTGCTGACATTTATACACCTCCTCACACAGTAGGGCTGCGAGTTATAATTGGCATACCATGAGCCATATTACATAGCTCATGGCACTATGTAATATGGCGTGTGGGGCCATAATTTCTGCGCCATGTAATTATGGCGCTGGGAGCTATACTGCATGGCTCAGGGTACTATGTACATAGCGTGTGGGACCATAAATGCTGCGCCATGTAACATGGGACCACGCGCTATGTAGATTCTGACATTATGGCGCTGGGAGCCATATTGCATGGCTCAGAGTATTATGTACATGACGTATGGGGCCATAAATAATGCGCTATGTGGATTTTTTTCAGTGTACTTGAACATAGAAGTTTTCAAGGCAACTGTGAGGCGGACAAACTAGCGAGGCTTGACACCTTGCTACCGGAGGGCTATTACTCCTCCGTAAGAATACCGTTGACATCTCGAGGACGCTAAGAAGTCCTGGGCCGATAAATCATTCTGTGCGATAACAGGACAATCCTGGGTGTCCATGGACGCATAACAAACCAGCCAGCTTTTAGCTTTTAGGCTAAGATTAGTCCGTCTTTTATCTCATGTGTCAGTGCTCGGCTTGACGAGGAATGGGGGCGGGCACTTGGTGCACCTTTTCTCTCAAATTTGGCCGACCTATCACTGGTTGAAGCTTGAGTAGCCTAGTGGGTAGAGCACTGGCCTCTTTATTCGAATCCAGGTTTGGACGGGGGACCGCGCACCAAGCTTAGAGTTTACCTACCTTTGAATAGGTACCTGATTTAATCAGAAGTAAAGTGAGTCGTGGAACAAATTACTCCACACTCGTATTCACATTGATTGTAAAATTTGTGATGAAGCTCTCTACTAGCTTCAACCCCTAAGCCCGTACGAGGGTTTTCGTGTGATTACTTTACTTTATCCCTGGTTAATTTAAAGGGGATAGTGCGGTATATTGAAGGAAGCAGATGGTTTCCTGATTTTTGTGACTAGGGGCGAGTAAACTACTGTTACATGACATCACAACGGTCCTCCTTTGGGCCTTTGTACGTCTGTCGGCATGCGTCTGTCGATCGACAACCACTTCAACTTACCTACCAACCTGCCTAGTAAAATCATTATTTAATTCGTTACATGTAACTGATTTCCGTCGAGGAATGCAAATAAATATTGAACGAAACATAGGAATGGTAGTGTTCTTTATTCGATTTGACCGCAATTTTGGGTGTGTGCGTATAAGGGACTGACTTCCGACAACTTTGTTTTTCTTATTAGGCCGGAGTCACAGGGCGGCGCTGGACTCGACACCATCAGGGTCCAGAGGCTGTCTGCCTCGGCTCGAGTCCGCCTTGGATATGAGGGCTTTACAGTCCAAGGGGTTTCATTTGTGTTTTCCAGCCTCCTTCTAAACACTAGCTTCGCCGCATGCCTAATAGTTTTCTGGCCCTTTTTCAACAAAGCTCCTTTCTCCTTAAATTTTGCTGATATTACGTCTAACGTAACGAGTAAATCCGCCCCATTTTCAGTAAGCTACCAAAGCCGCGTAGAGCTAGCAGAGCTGGCTACCAGCATCCTTCGGTTTGGGTTGTGGCTTGTAAAATAAAATATTGCGGTTACAGCCATGATGCTGATCGTATTAAATAACCTGTTAGAATCGTTACTGCATTGAATTCGTAAGATTATTTGCTTCACCAGATTAATAAAAATCTGGTTTTGATAAAATACAATCAATGAACAAGAAATTTCAAGTTTATTTGTGCCCGCAATATATAAACTCGATGTTTATTTATTTAGCACTTGAGATCTTTCAATTCCGTTCAATCAAGCTTTTACGTACAAGTACAAAAGTCATTAGTTTAATTCACTCATGTACCATTTTACTCCATTAAACTCTTTATTCTACATTCATCGAGGTCAAGAATTCGACCATTCATTTCGTCATTTATCCCAATTTTAAGCATGATAAAGTTCTTTTTGCACACCCTAGCATCATGAGTTTTTATTTTTAGTTTCATTGCCTATAATTGTTTAGATGCCTGCATAAACACAATTTGCCTGTTCTGTTTTTTTGGTCTAGATTTTGATTCAATATTGTTGCATGCACATATACATTCATAATAATGTATCGCATCCTAGATTTCTAGATCAACGCACTTTTATGAGTCTAGTAAACAAATTCGGTTTGACGCAAACATCCTATCGGAAATTAGAAATAATATCGTTTTTATTGGCCAAGTTTCACACTATCAACTATTAGATACAGTGAAATCACGCGCTGGTAGTGGGTATAGGAATAGGAGCTTTTGCAGATGAAGACGAGCACTCTTCCAATTTTCATTCCTACCTATTTAAAGGTTTACGATACGAAGAATTAATTAAGTGACAATTTTGCAAATAATCCATTGAATCGTTTTTCAAATGCAATTCGAAATCAACAAGCTCTGTTCAATTGGGTTTCTTCTCATATTTCACGATTCTACTGACAGTAATTTTACAGCTCTGTAATTAAAAACGATGTGCCTCATTTGTGGGCATCCGTGTCACATCCGACACATGATCCATCAACTCGGCTTATTGAGGAGGATTCACATCAGCACATCGGACTCATGCTTTGATTCCGAATGTTTTCCACAATATTTCATTCATAATTCTGATGTATTCTTTGCACGTTTTACGACATCGCACTTACAGCTCTGTGCAAATAGAAGAGGTAATTAATATTTATGCCTCTTGAGATCTCCATATTGAACGCGTCTATGATTCCGTTGACACTTACCGTTGACATAAGCGACATGCTCACTGAACTTGAACTAAACTATTCATTAATAAATATGTTTTTGTGCAAATTTCGCAGCGACAGATATTGCAGCGGTAATGACATGCATTCAAATGTGCTGCCTCAATAAATTGAACGTATTGCAGGTTTTATCAAATTACGCTACACATTTGTTGTAGCAAATCAAACTTGAATGAATTCGTTGCGGTAATAAATCATTTGCAAATGATGTCTGGAGAAGTCTGTGCAAAGCATGTTGTAGCTTAATTGAACTTCAATTGATCATAAAACGTACCTGATTTGTTTTCTATGTCTGGCTTGGGTTAAGTCTTAAGAACGTTGACGTATTGATATTAGAAAGAAGTGACAGCTAGCGCTAGTATGATTTGTGTTAGAGCTGCGAGATAACGGACTGAAACATTATCACACAACATAATATGCTTTCAAATAATTTTGAGGACTTTCATTTCTGAAATATTTCCACTTCTGGGAAGTTCATTCATCGATTAACCCTTCAACTACAGCAGACACGTGAAAAAATCCTTCAAGTCATCGTCCCTCCTGAAAAGTTATCACTTTTTGAAAAAAAAAAAAATGCAAATTAATGATACATTTATCTTTTATCCACTCTATCGTATTCAAATTCTCAAAATTTCACGTCGCGCAAGAACGGTAACTCTTCACCAAAGTACCTTTTTCCTTAAACGTCGTAACTTCTATTCACGAGAACTCACGTCATTATAAAATTCACATGTTGAATTGATTTTGAGTGGGAGTAGGTCAAAAATCACTCAAAAAATACACTCAAATTCATTATTCCCTCTAATTTTCGGTGGTGTTATCCGACTAACACGGAATTCATACAACAAATGGATCTTAATTGGAAGGATTTTATTTGCAAAATTATTATACAGCTGCCAGCTATGATAATTTTTTTTTGACATTTCTTTGCTAAGAGATCCATCCATTAAATTTTCAAATGATAAAATTGTAGTGAAAATCAGTAATGAATGCTTCAGTTTACAAAATTTTGCAATTTTCGAGGCTAGTAGCCTATCATGCAGTCATCGGGTCGAAACAAAATTCACAGGTGAGTTGGGCTCAGCGGAAAGCAAGTTTGGTATACTTTTGAATGCGGTGCTAGCAAAGTGTTGCCAACTAGAGGCATTTTCGTTATTTTTGTACCAACAGATACTACAATTAAATTTTCATATGGTTAACATATGCAATACATATAACTTACACATGCTTAAATTTTTCAAGTTTTGGAATTTTCACGGATGGCATTTTTTCCATCCCTGCAACTTGCAGATTATCGGAAAAAATACATAGTTTGTGTTTGTGTTGATCTTGATGTCAAACAGTTGTGATAGATTTCTGGTTACAGTGCTCTAAAAGAGTTGCCAGCACTAAGCATTTTCTTAATTTATCTTAGAAATTATGAAAATGCTTAGGGCTAGCAACTCTGCAATCAACTTATCATGTATGAAAATGCTTAGTGCTGGCAACTCTGCAATGAAGTTTTCAGATAATAATTTATATAATTTCATATAATACATTTTCGTATAGTAGACTAGTGGAAACACCTTGAATTGCTCCGGCAGTAGGGGTCGCAGGTTCAGCGTATTATCAAATCCTACGGAACCCTCGGTAGGTCCTGGGGTAGTCTGTCTCATGATCCCAAGAGGGGGAAAGACGGTCGCAGCAGTACGCTGTTTCTATGAGAGTGGGGTGTAGCTTACAAAATGAATGCTGACTATTGTCGAACCTAAGCCTGAAATATAGAAAACAATATCCATGGATCATTCAATAGACAAAACCAACAAAACTGAGCTTCCAGCCAGTACTACTGGAGGGAAGTGACTAGATAAAAGCTCCTTCCAAGAGTTTAAAGGTTATGTTATCACCAATGAAGGAAGTGGAACAGGATCAGGCGATCGAGAGATTGCGGCCTTTGAAGTTGATTGAGGACTCGACCCCGGGGGTTACTGAAATTCGATGGATGTAGTGGTATCACTCAGAAGACCAGCTACCCAGAAGATGGCTATTTCAAACGAAGCTGAGCTTAGTAGAGCAGCACTTAGTAGAGCAGCAACCAATAACGGAGGCAGTATGCTGAAAGGCACGTAGGACACCGCGAAGGAAGTGGCGGCTAAACCACGTAGAAGAGCAGTAGCCGGGAATGGAGATGGTGCTAGATCTGCATAGATCTGGAGTTCACTGAAAAGGTGACGGCGGCTGAGCCTACGAAAGGGAGGAAGCGGAACGCTCAACGCTTCAGGAAGGGTCTTCAACGCTTCATGCGGACCGTGACATTGGAGTGCAAAGAGAAATCTGAGGATGCACTAAGGGTGAAACCAACTCCATGGCTACGATCAAGCACCAATGCTCAGAGGAGAAAACCTCACTAGAAAGAAAGTCGACGAAGAGGTCACGACAGGAAACGGCAGCTCGGTCCTTCATGGACGTTGTTAAGCTGGCCGTTGTCAACAAACAGGAGCAAATGGAATGAAGACTCGAGGATCACGTGGCCAAGGTGATTCTTAAGCCAATCGCCGAAGAACTTCTCAAGTTATCTGTGTCAACTGAGGAGAGATCACCTCGCTTTAAAAGCTGCAACATCTTCCGCTTACACGTTGCGGTTACCTGCAGCGACGTATTCACGACGGAGTGGCTTGGCTCAACCGTCTTGAGGATTTCCGGTGATGTGGGTGAGAAATCAGTACTAAAGCTAATTACAGCCTCACTCAAATGCTTTAGAGGCTCTGTCTCTTTCAAAGAAACAGACCCACTTCTAAAAGTTTCTACCTGGAGATTGTTCTAGGCGGTCAGGCCACAGACTCAATTGACAGGGCCGGATCCAATTGGCGCAGCGAAAACATTGCTAGTGCTGGGAACCGGTCTGGAGTCCGCAGATCAAATACGGGCCAAGTTGGTGGAACAGGTGATTGGTGATTCACTTTGGGTTGAAGACGATCACCATGAAAGTTATAAGGGAGAAGGGGAATCGAAGTGCGGGCGGTCCAAGCGAATCTGCACCACAGTAGAGCAGCGACGACTAATATGCTTCGATATGTAAGTCGGGGCACGCTGACATCGAGCTGCGAAAAGAAACGCTTCTATCTCAGAAGCGGTCAGTTGATTTAGCTCAAGTCTCTGTGTGTTCCAGCCAACAAGTAGGGATAAGATATGAACTTGTATATTCGCCAGAAAAGAGCTTAAGGCAATCTTGATTCTGCAAATTTGTGATGAGGATATAATCACTGTAAATTAGTATAGGAGGATCGCAGACGGCGGAACGCAATGCTGCCTGCTGACGGCAGTCTATCTACCATTTGAGTCGGCTGAGACTGAAAAAAGCATAAGTGGCTATGACAGCTGATACTATCATCGAGTGTGACGCAAATGCCCACCACGAGATATGGCGAAGCACCAATATGTACGAAAAAGGCAGGTATTTACTGGAATTTTTAACTTCAACCAACCTCAATATTTTCAATATAGGCAATAAACCTAAATTAGAAGAACTAGAAGCTCGAAACCCGTGAGCAGAACAATGGGAAGACGTGCGCCCGAAAAGCCTGTAAGTGCCTATAGTGGAACGGCGAACTCACGGAGGCTAGAGTCCACACACGAAAGGCCTATAACAGTGCAAGGCGGCCTGGAAATGCCGTAGACTGAAACCGACATAAGCAGGAATTGTCGCTCTTCAAAATGAAGATAAGGCGGCCCAAACGCGACTCATAAAGGGAATTCTGTGAGAACATTGAAGGAAGTACAGAAACTGCTAGAATCAGGAAGATCCTAAGTACAACTTTCATCGAATCTACGTTTCTACATTTAAAAAACGGGGATTTGGCAGAGGACCCGAACGAATGTCTGAACATGCTACTGGAAACTCACTTCCCGGAATAGACCTGCAAGGCCCAGAGGAACGATCAACTGCGAACAATCCACCGGTCGTCTGAGCAGCTGATGAAGGAGATCACAGATGAGGCGAAAATTGACTGGACTATAGACACATTCCAACCATACAAAGCGACAGCGATAGATGAGATATCGCTTATCAAGTTCCAAACAGCAGACCTGTTCATGCCTCCGCTTCAGGTTAGTACCCGATCAGAGTCTTTATTCTGAAATCTAGCAGATAGAATTACCATAATGTGAAGGACTTCGGACCAATTAGCTTAACAAAGTTTCGTTTGATCTATCTAAATAAGTAGAAAAGACATTACACATAGTAGGCAGTACAATAGAAACATTTATACAGCAAAAGAGTTCACGTAGTAGCCTTCTTAGACATCGAGGGGGCTCACAACAGGTTGCGAGTATCACTCATGTCTTAGTTCGATAAGGAATTCAAAAACAGGCAAATAGAGGCCACCTTTTTGGAGGCCAATGTGGAGAGATTAGCTAGAACGTGAACATCACAAGGGAGAATTGATGGGACACTGGTATTTAGGTGGTAGCGTATGGCGGTTACATTGCAGTACTTGAGGGCTGCGTTTCCACAAACTTAAGGTCCAACCAGTCATGAGTCTGGTTACGCGGCGACGCATATGGGCCGAGACAAACCACGCAAAGCATATGTTGTACCCGAACACAGTTTTTCGAACTGCCAGGAAAGTGGCATGCACGTTGGTAGCTCTTTGCTAAATTGTTGTTATGAACTGTTCGTATGTAAAGTGGCGATGACATACAACTTGAAATATGTTCGCTCATGCACTGTAAGTTCACACGTGTTTGCAGATGTAAAAAAAGTGCCTAGTTTGCTCATAAACCAGTCTGCTTTGACACTTGTTTATGTTCGCAGACTCACGTTTGGTTAGGGCTTTAGTCCGACCTTATGCAATTAGCGCTGGACCTCGGCTAGAAAAGCCGGTCTTAGGGCAAATCCGACAGAAGCCGTACTTGTACTCATTACAAGGAAAGACAGGGTGCCGGTTATTGCCACACCTACCCTCAACGGAATAGTATGGCAACTTGTTGATAGTGATATTTTGGACTTATACTAGACAGAAAATAGAGCTGGGGGACTAAAGTGTAGTATCGAATAGGTAATGCTCAAGCATAACTTTTCGCGAGCTAATCTGCCTATTCTAATACCTGCTATATATTCATATGACCGATTTTGGCGATGGAGCAAACGTGTAGTGAAAAGCAGCGGACATCAAATTCAATATCAAGAAACTAACAAGACTACAAAGATTATTTGCATAAGTATTACGGTTGCATTAGAAACCACCCCAACGACAAAGTTGGAAATGATTCTGAGAATAATTCCACTGGATCGGTTTGTCTTTAGAAGTGCATGTTTAGCGGCAATACGCGCTAAAAGTTCGGGCATGTGGTTCGATTCAAATCAAAGAGAAACTCAGGAGTCGTCTTGTGCTTTTATTCAACGGATCTGAACCTTCCCCTGTGGTATAGATTGTCAGACCATGCTACCGTCTTTCAGTTTGAAGTATATGCTATACAAATCGCAGTTAAATCCTTAGGGGGACATATGTTTCGACAGCAGGGCAGCCATTCTCGCTCCTGCGTCTTACAGACGCTCTTCGAGAGCTGTCCTAAATGGAGCTTCGTACTCTGATTACAGGCATATAAACTTCGAGCTAGGAAAAGATATCGTAGAAGGAGTAAAGTACAGGCAGTCAAAGTGTACGTACTGGGAATGCTATCAAAATGGCCTTACAACAGGACTTTATGGCCTGCGCCCGAATCTCACTACGAAGACGGAATTGTAGCAGACTGTGGACAAGGTAACCAGAATAATTCTCTGAGAAAACGAGGGGGCCATAGTGGGTTAGAAAACCTCAGAAAAGCTGCAAGAACGAAGTTGAACTCAGTTAAAACTACATCAAACTGGGAGGTCTATAAAAATAAACTTTCTCTTGTGTCTTACAGATGCTATTTGAGAGCCCTTAACGCGTGCACAGTGGCTGTCAACGAAAAGGCAAAGCATACTCCTATCCAGATTATGTGGGTGCCAGTGCATAGTGGCGTCACAGGCAACGAAAAAGCCAACGAATTGGCGAGACAAGTTTCATGAGATAGGAATAACCCCTGTATTACCGTACCACTGTATTACTAAAGTCCGAAAGGGCAAATAGGAACAGGGCGGGTAGGGTAGCCAGAACATTATGGCCATCATCCGTATCAAGCAAAAGTAGGTAACTGCTCAAGCTCAGCAGAAACTGCTTGAGAGCGACGGTTTCCTTGCTCACAGAGAGCGACGGTTGTTGAATAGAATAGGACTGACATCCAGTAATTTAAGCAAGAGGTGTGAGACGGAAAACGACACCAACGAGCATGCTCTTTGCGATTGCTAGACCCTAAATAATAAACGCCTGCATATTTTAGGTTGATACAACTTTCAAGAGCTGGCAGAGGTTGCGAGTATCGTTATATTGAGTTAGCAGATTCATTTTAGCGGACTGGTCACTTGGCAGCACTACCAAGCCAGCGGAGGATGGGTAATGGGCCCAAATTGGCAGCATAATGCAACCCTTTTCTATAACTAAAGCTAAGCATCCTTTAATGACATAAGTAACAAGTGTTTTACATTCCCAAATTTTGAAACTCTTACGAATGGTAGTCCTAGAAATTTTTCCACCCTATGGCTTCCGATGCAGTCATCAGATCAAAGTGGTACATGACCTTCGATACAGGTTATAATATGGAGTGCGTTTGGTAGAACATGCATTCAAAAGCCACACAATTTCTCTAATTACATGCGCTAGCGTTTTCAAGATTTCTCCACAATTTTGCTCGCTTTAAATTTCTAAATTTTCAAACAGATTTTGAGTTTAGATAAGTATTAAGGAACACTTATTACCCATAACTAGATGAAACTATTGGGTCAGAATGAGTACAACACTTCAATACCGCCAGTAAAAGTTTCAGTTGAAGTGTTGTCGTTCATGGGGTGTACCAAGCGAAAGCGATATTTATAAGAAAATCAAAACAGTTTTTGTCAAATGCTTCCGTGAAGACGTGAGATAAGAATTTGAAATATCAGTATGATAGGCAACCTAATTACCTGGATGAAATCACTTGCACAAAAATCATGTTGATTTCACACAAAAAGTGCTGCCGAAGAAAAAGACGCAGTGAATCGGCCAGTAAGTTCTCAAATACTAGAGGATATGAAGACATGATGCTTGAGTTGTTGTTATTCACTTTGTCTTCAGACTGGAAAATAGGCAAAACATTCCAAGAAAAAATAGCCGGATAATAGAGTGACATTAAAAAGCAACAAAAGTAAAAATTTCAGGTCATGACCAAACAAAATTATGTGGGCCTAGATTTTTGAGAATATTCTTATCAAAGCAGTTTTTGTATTACATAGTTCAAATGGATTTCCATTTCGGATGAATCAAAAGTATAATTCAGTCAGGGTCAACGAAATGAATACATCCCCTTGTTATATATCGCCAAAAATAATCTGCGAGCATATTAGCAACATTAGATTAAATCCGTAGATTTCGATCAAATGAATAGTTTTCAATAGTTATTTATCGATTAATCAGTTTTGCTCCAGTTAATGTGTATAGAAATATATCACATTATTTGTAATACCGTTTTGCAGATATGACATCGATAATCAAATCAGAGCGTTTTTTTTTTAGATCCGAATTTGAAAAATAGAGGACAGTGTATAATCGCTCGGCTTACTCCTATTTGCGAATTATTTGGTTTTCCTCTTTTATTATATAACTCGGTCAGAGTCAATCGATATTGTGATTTGGTCGCGCATTAACCTGAAAAACTTGAGCAAGATTTTGATCGGAGGCTGGCCACAGTGTCTTCAATCTTACGTAGTGCAAGTGCATTTCTCTATGCAAATTTCCCTTTCCAAGATCATCAGCGCCATTTCCCCTACGTTCAAGTTGAACAAGAGAGATCATCCATATGGGATAATAGGTCTGATTATTAGTACAGATGCTGGTCTAGGCACAAGCTTA
Source organism: Nemotelus pantherinus (assembly GCA_963978885.1). NCBI lineage: Eukaryota > Metazoa > Arthropoda > Insecta > Diptera > Stratiomyidae > Nemotelus > Nemotelus pantherinus. The sequence continues at coordinate 71,544,810 of OZ022265.1, read as the reverse complement.
ACTATCTAGCGAATGCTTTGTGGAGAATTCGGCTGAAGTCTTAGGTGTTTATGACTCCAAAGCTTACAATTTTAGCCGAACGTTTTAGGTGCCTGCTAGTTTATTACTCATACTTCCTTATGATCGACATGGCCTTGCTGCACATAAGCTGTAGTTTGTGTAGCCAGTTATTTTTTTAGCAGGGTAAATCATCATAGATTGCTTCGAAGGTTTCGTTTTGTTTATTGACAATTTCATCAACAGAATGATTACTACAGAATAAATATTTACATATGAAATTATGAATGACAATTAATCGGTCGTTTAAGCCGACACTTGAACATATCAACAGTATAATTATAGCCGAACATTTGATACGCTGAGTTAAAGCTTCGGGCTATTGCGCAGGTTGGTTCATTCCATCCATAATTGGTTTTATGAAACGGGATGGATAAGGCGCTATGATGTCTACATTCACCGTGGCAAACACGAAAGTTCAGTTTTGATAGCAAAAACTCAGAGTTCACGTTTTCAGTGAGTAACTTCGCAGCAAATAGAGCTTTGAAATTTTCACGTCGAGTTTCAAGAGTGTCCACGGTCAATAATTGCAAGCGGTTTTCATAAGGTGGTAAGCGAATAGGATCAGACCAGCGGAAAGAACTAAGAACAAAAATTAGAAATCTCTTTTGGACAGACTCAATGCGATCTATGTGCTCCTTGTAATATGGAGACCACATCAAGCACCCATATTCTAGGATAGGGCGAACCAGAGAGCAGAACAGGATTTTAGTCAGAAGAATGTCATTGAATTCTTTAGATCATCGTTTTAAGAAGCCAAGTGCACAGTTGGCTTTTATTATTATTGAGTCAATGTGGTCATTAAAAGTGAAAGCGGAGTTTAATAGTACTCCTAGGTCACGAACTTTCTTGGAGCGAGTTAAAAGAGAATCGTTTAAAGTGTAGTTGAAATTAGTCGGAGATGATTTGTGGGAGAATGAGATAACTAAGCATTTTCCAACGTTTAGTGAAAGTCGGTTTAGAGTGCACCAATTAGCGAAGTTTGACACGTTGCGTTGCAGGATCGTACAGTCATTAAGTGATGATATTGTATTAAAACTCTTTGCGTCATCCGCGTAGAGTAAAATGGAAGATCCTGGAACAAAAGTGATCAGCTCATTTACATAAATGGCAAAAAGAATGGGACCAAGGTGGCTGCCTTGTGGAACACCTGATGTAGCAATTATGTCAGTGGATAGAATGCCACGAAATCGAACGTTTCGCTTGCGATTAGAGAGATAAGATTTAGCCCAGCTTATAAACTTATTAGGTAACTCAAGAAGATGCAATTTACATATAAGAATGGCATGATCCAGCTTATCGAAAGCTTTTGTGAGGTCGGTGTAAATGCGGTCAACTTGTTTACCTTCTTCAATCACAAGGACGACTAGGTTCGCAAGTTCTAAAAGATTAGTGACGGTAGATTTACCTTTAATAAAACCATGATGGCAAGGTGAGATTAAAGACTTAGAGTGAAAAGATAACACCTCGGTAACTATGGCTTCAAAAAGCTTGGCGACGCATGGTAATTTGGCAATTGGCCTATAGCTGTGCACGACTTCTTTGCCGCCTTTTTTGTGGATCGGAGTAATTGAAGAATATTTCCATAAGTTTGGGAAAATACCGGAGGAACTCGATAAATTAAAAACATGAGCTAATAGTGGTGAGAAGACATTGGCGCAACGTTTAAGCACTATGGTCGGTAATCCATCAGGACAGGGGTGAAAATTATTCTCAAGACGAGATATGTGTCTTAAGATAGTGGGAATGTCGATGTAAAGGTCTTTCATTCCCAACGTCGTTTTAGGGGAGTCAATCAGGTAATTGAAATTAGGTTTATTGAAGTCGGAGAGAGGTAATCCATACGTGGATTGGAAGTAATCTGCAAATAAGTTACTGATTGCTTGCGAGTTATTAATGACCATGCCGTCAGATATGAGAGAGCTAGGGTATCCGTCAAGATACCTTTTTGAGTTTACAAAATTCCAAAAACGCTTGGGATGGCTTATGAAAGACTGCCTAAGTTCGTCCATATAGTTGGAGTAGGCTCCTACACTTTATAATCATCCTCTAGACGCGACGAGCTGTACACTTTCCACGCCTTGATTTTCAAATTGTTGAGATTGATTAAATCTGTTTTAATCCATGGAAAGCGTTTCAAAGGTACAGAGTTATTCAAAGGTACACAGCGAGCAGAGCAACCGAATAAGATAGAATGAAAGTTTATGGATGCAACGTTTACGATAGATACATTCACAACCGAAGACCAGTCGCATTCTGTCATTACTTCACTCAGCATATCAAACTCAACTTTCTTGAAGTTAAAGTAAAAAAGATTTACAAAGTTAGACTCCATTAGTATATCGTCATTAATTTGGAAATTGATATGATGAGCTGGATGGTGTGTAGTTTCATTAAGTAGAGGAGATGAACATCGTTGAATCGAGACATCAGATGAATTCGTCGAAAAAATTAGATCCAAAAGTCGTCCATTTGTGTTGTGGATGCAATTGACCTGCTTTAGTCCAGTTGAAAGAATGGCGTCAATGAAGTAGCTTTCTCGTCGGTTATTGGGCAAAGGGAGATAGTGTTCACTATCGTTAGAGATTCGCCAGTCCAGATGCGGTAAATTGAAATCTCCCATAAGAATGAGATCGTCGGACGGTTCCATTATGCGGCATATATATTCGGTTAGGCTATACACCAAGTCATATGTTGAGTTTGGTGCGGACGGCGGGATGTACAATATTGCTACAAAAATTCTTCTTTGATGAAGGTTTAGTGTGATACATACGTATTCCACATCAAGAGTGTCAAGTATATCGAGTCGAGATACTGGCAGTTCTTTACGTACAGCAAGTAGAACACCACCACCGACAGGAGCATCTGGACAATTAAGATGGCGAACACGACGAAAAACTGCAAAGTTACTGTTGAATAGTTCAGCATCGTTGATGTTTTCACATAGCCAGGTTTCGATAAAGCCAATAATGTCAAAATTAGACACTGAAGAAGTGACATATAAATCATTCCTTTTAGAGCGCATGCCACCTATGTTGGCTTTCGATAGGGGGTCGGTAGCTTAGTTGGCTAACGCCTCAGTCCGCGTTAGCGTCAGCGATCTACTGGCCGCGGGTTCGAATCCCGCCGTGCCCATGGCTGTATTTGTTCGTCTTGTGTTGTCTTAACAGTCAGCGACTGGGCAATAATACCAGCGAAAGAATAATGGAATAATTGATATCGGCTTCTCCCATATGTGTCTCCCTACCGCCATCGCTAAGCATTCGCTTCAAAGGGCAATCCCCTGAGCTTTGGCATTATCATAGAAGAAAAAAAAGTACGCCGAGATTTCTTTTGCCCGTTTTTTGAATTATGGATTGATGTAATCATCTCTTGATGTTGATGCTTGGGAACAAATTCCCTGATGATGCACGATGAAGGCCAGTAGCAACTACATGAAATTGTGTTGAAGCACCACTCAGGCATGATAACTTTGAATGATGACACACGCTGATGTTTCCCAATTTTTGTACAAGATATAAAATTGGTCGGAGCAAACATTTTGTTGTATTGGAGAATATTGTTTACATTCGCTAAGACATCATCGTTGGTCGTGTCTCCAGCTAGGCGAGATAAAAATAACACTTTTGGTTGAACTGCAGCTTTAAGTGAGCAAGAAAAATTGCTGTCATTGTGTCCAAGCAAAGTGCGGCCATCAGTAGCGACGCTCACGATATTGGGTGTTCCGTCTACATTTTCAGGTGCTGGAGCACAATTCTGTTCGACATCAAAGACACTGGAGGACTTCAAGGTCTCGTTACCATTCACATTGCTTTCCGTAAGATCATTTATTGTGAGTTGAGAAAGCGAGAAGTCCAGTTATATTGATGGCAAAGGGGAATGCTGTAAGTTAAAATAGACTTGGACTGTGCTGGTGTATGTGAGTTGCCTACTTCTCAAGAAGAGATCATATATCGGAGTCTCCTGACAAATTGATCCACAAAATTGAGCTTGAGGTGTTTGACTAGCATTTTATCCAGCTAGACCCTACCAATTACCAAATGCCTTTTTTATTTGTATTTATATTCATATTGGACGAAGGACTTATGATAATTCATTTCTATTTACCCATACATGAATAGTAGGGGTCCTTATTCTATTCGCTATAATAGCAACGGCCTTCCTAGGATATGTATTATCATGAGAACAAATATATTTTTGAGGAGCAACTGTAATTACTAATTTATTATCAGCCATTCCGTATTTAGGAACAATATTAGTCCAATGGATTTGAAGGGGGCTTGCAGTAGATAATGCAACATTATGCCTTCTCCACATCAATCAGACATGCTTCGAGGCAGTCTTTGCTGTTGATGTGCCAACGGTTTGGATACTTCGATCAATCAATCAGCCAAATATCTATCTGAAGCAATGTATTATAATTTCAGATCTGTTAATTATACAATTTGAGGTATTAGAATTAAACAATTCGTGATTTAAAAAAAATACCGTTAGATATTACAGCAAAATATATTTGCAATATTATTAATAGTTAATTAACAATCTTATCCCAGGCATATGCTTAAAAGCCAATTTGGTATTTACTGGTATTCAAACAATTCATTGGTGATAAGCAGGCTATTGACTTTGACTTCGAAAATAAATTAAATAAATTGTTGGATTACATACTTATTGTTTTTTTTCAAATTGGAATGCACGGCGATGTCTCCACAGGCCATAAAATCTAGCATCAAATAAATAGCGACAGAAACGATGTAAAAAAGCAGCAATTGGGTAATTGAAAACATTAAACTCGTTTTATTAGATAATATTGCTTAATTCAATCACAGCGTTTTCTAGCCATACTATCTTTTGCTGTAAAATACATCTCGTGGAGACATAATCTAAAAACACTCTAATTTTGATTATCAATGTCATATCTGCAAATTAAAATCACAACTACCTGTCAATGTGAAATATTTCTAAAGCAAATGAACTGGAGCAAATATGATGAATCATTATTAGAAACAATTCATTTGAATGAAACGTACGGCACTAATCTAATGTTAATGTCTGTTATTTTCGTTGATTATTTATAGTTTTTATAGTCTTATTTAATCACAAATGGAAATTTATCTGAGCTTTGTTGCAGAACAACTTCTTTGTCTGCTTTTTTTGTTTCTTAATGACCTTTGAAACTTCTACGTCCACACTGAGAAAACACATGGCGCCAGACGCCATAATTTATAGACTTCTGGCGCCATGTACATAGTCGATTTAGGGATTGTGATAAAATATAGCGCCACACGCCATAATACATGGCGAAAAGTACATAGGCCTACACGCCATGTACTATAGTCCTCCACGCCATGTACATGGCGTAACGGACTATATTACATGGCGTGGAGAGCTATAGCACATGGCGTGGATGACTATATTGTATGGCGTGGAGGACTATACTGTATGGCATGGAGGACTATACTGTATGGCGTGGAGGACTATACTGTCTGGCGTGGAGGACTATACTGTATGGCGTGGAGGACTATACTGTATGGCGTGGAGGACTATACTGTATGGCGTGGATGACTATACTGTATGGCGCGGAGGACTATAGTACATGGCGTAGAGGACTATAAGCATAGCGTCTGCTCCTTTGTACTATGGCGTGTGGCGCTATATTTTATCACAAATCGACCGAAATCGACTATGTACATGGCCCCGGAAGTCTATAAATTATGGCGTCTGGCGCTATGTGTTTTTTCAGTGCATCTGAAGATGATCCAGTTCGCATCCAACAAAAGGCCACGAGCCTTCTCAGTTCTGAGCACCTGGAGGTAGAGCAGTTGATGTTAGGTAATGGAATTCTATCGACGATATTCCCGAAAGATAAATGACATCAAAGCCCATTTCCTCTCTTATACTCAAGAAGCTTGCTGTCATTTATACATTTCCTCACACAGTATGGCTGCGAGTTATAATTGTAGTGCCTTGAACCATATTACATGGCTCATGGCACTATGTAATATGGCGTGTGGGGCCATAATTTCTGCGCCATGTAATTATGGCGCTGGGAGCCATACTGCATGGCTCAGGGTACTATGTACATAGCGTGTGGGACCATAAATCCTGCGCCATGTTACAAGGGACCACGCGCTATGTAGATTCTGACATTATGGCGCTGGGAGCCATATTGCATGGCTCAGAGTACTATGAATATGGCGTATGGGACCATAAATAATGCGCTATGTTACATGGCTCTGGGCGCTATGTGGATTTTTTTCAGTGCAAGGAGCCGCGAAAGACAGTGGGTACGTTGAGAGGAATATCCTCAGATATTGGATGAGAGATCGTTTTGAAGGGCCGTCAAAGCTCGAAAGTGTAAAAGTCCAGACCGTGGCACAGTTATTAACAACTTGCTCGAGAACTAATAAAATTGGTCTCGATTTATGCAAAGTGGTAATCGGAGCATCAGATCAACTGGGCAAACTATTAAAGGAATATTCTTTACCTAAAGATTACGTGGAAGAAACCCAAGAAAGGAAACATCATTCAATGCTACAGATATTTGGGCTCGTTTCTTCAAGCTGCGCCTCTGAAGCAAGACTATGCTGAAACTCATGCTCGTTTGAACTGTCCAAGGTGGTATCTAAATTAGAACGCATCCCAAACGAAATGCTTTAGGTGTGCATCAGAGGGTAACCCTGCCAACTACTATGGATATTCGCAGACAAAACGTGCGTTTGAAAAAAAATATGACGAAAATATTTCGCTCTCTGAACCAGTCATCGCGGAGCTCGCACGTATTAAGCCGGTGCCAAACGATTCTACCAACACCCTCCAACGTTGGGTACTTGATGGTTGGACGCATCGTGTGGTCGATGCGCCAGCTACCAGTGCCCAATGTCCAGCGTCCGACGTTGGCGCTGGAACATGTTCAGTCTGTTGTCAGTCTTTTTATCCGCTTCAAAGGGTTTTTTGTCACTGGAAGGTATGATTGGAGGACATTTGGTGAACAGATTTTTAATGTGTTTTGACAGGTATGTACTTTTATTGCTTACATATTTTAATTAAGTATCAATTTAAATTTTAATATATATTTATTTTCAGACAATCATTCTAGATTAATATTATAATCGTAATACTGGGTTATCCATTTCGTGCTATCAATTAAATTGAAATTAACCAAAGTAATATAATTTATAATGCAAAATCAATGTTCACGAAAAATTGAACCAACACTGGAATCAAATGTATTGGATCAAGAATTCGTTCCACCGTGTAACAGAGCGCTGGTCATGTCAATCGTCCAATATTTGACTCAAACGTTGCAGGCAAAAGTTTGAATCAAACGTTCACCGCATCGTTTGGCGCCGACTTTAGCCACAGTAAACAAAGCTAATCTGTATTTTGGATTTATTATAAATAAAGAATTTATTCTATTTTAGTGGCATGTAGTTGTCGTTTAAGGTTGACAAAACAGTACCACTACATTGGTGACCCCTGTATTAACAAACTACGCAGTGAGAATTCCTTTGTTCGCTAACCAACGCGAAATGTGTTCAGGGGGCCATTTCGGAACCAAATTCCAGTAGATCCTGTAGCCATTTCTGTTGCCGCCATTCATTTCATCTGACCCAGAATAATGGTTTCTTTTATTAGAGAGTAATTTTGATAGCTCTGGCATTACACGTGATGCAACGAAATTCACGCACATGCACTGTGCTCTTGAGACGAGATTTACGAGACGAGGATAGGGGCATACTCATGAGGCTAGGGCATTAATCTCGAGATTATCTAGGGATCCCGAAAATGGAATCCCGAATTCTCGGGATCCCTAGATAATCCCTAGATTTCTGAATTTTATAAAAGAACTATATTAAGGGAATTTAAACAGATATATTGGCTATTCGTACTCAATTAAAACTTTATTTCAAATGTACATATATAGTCGTACATAAAACCGGAAGTGAAGTTCATTATAATGTTAAATTTATGCACATAAGTACATGGGTGCTAGCAAGTAAAACGTTAATCTATAATTCCATCTAATTTAATCTTATGATCTAATTTCTTATCTTCTTGTCCAATAGTCTCTTCTTATTTGGTCATGATAGTTAATTATAAAATTAGTTACAAACGAATTCAAATTTAACCAGCATACCGGATGTTACGATAATGTAATAAAAATACATTATTCTTGTTAGTTGTTTGCATATTAATTACAAAATAATATTGCTTTCCAAAGAAACAAGTGATAAGTATTAATATTGATTTGTTCAAACTGCTGATTCGTTTTGAAAGTATGCTCTTAATAAGCATAATTCGTCAAGAGCTTCAAAATTTAAACTAGACCTGATTTTGCTGCACATATATTCAGCTGCTGAAGAAGATACTTCGGTTTCTACACTTGTTGGTGGGATATTAATCCTGTATTCATATGCCAGTTGTAATAATGAGCCCATAGCGCCTCCGTTTTCATAAAACGATATTTTTTTGAGCATTAAGTTCTGGGTTGTTCGCTCATGTCGTAATGACGAAACTTTTGTAATTCTCAAAATGGGTTGAATTTTATCAATCTTGAAAACTCGGGAGTCCTGATAAAAAAATTCGGGATCCCGAAAATGTCGTATGTAGGGTTTGCAATCCCGAGATTTCGAAATCTCGGGATTGCAAGCCCTACATGAGACCCAATCGATCTTACCTGATGTTGAAGGAGGAACTGATGAAGCGGATGGGACCCTCGAAGGAACAAAACACTCGCCGATTGATACAAAGCGAGTCCATTGAGGACGGAAAGCCTACGAAATACCTGCGCCAGCTTGCAGGTAAAAACTTCCCGGAGAAGGTGCTGCAGACACTGTGGCATATTCAGGTGCTGACTTCACTCTGGAGAGAATTGCTTAGATAGCGGACTCAGTCGCTGAGAACTACGGTCAAATGGAGTGCATTGCAAAAATCTAGTTAAATCACGGTACATCGGTAAATTCAGTTACAATTCCTTTAAGCAAGAGTAGAATACTTGGATCATAAAGGTAAAAGTTTACCTCTCCGTGGCTACGTTTACGCCAAGGCTCAATAAGACAAATTAGCTTAGCCGTCCAGCGTCCATTATCATTTTCTCTCGAACATTGTTGCCGAAGTTGGAGGGTAAGCGTACGCGCGTGCGCCAAAGCCTCAGTTCTGCCCAGCTTTGAGCGAAAGAGGTACCCTCCGTTGAGTTCTCGCGCTAGCAGATCGATCGGGATTAGTCCCGATACAACAATCACAGCCTCTTCTGAGACCATGCAGTAGCTACAGGCGATTCGCAAGCCCCCTCTGCGCTGGGCACTGGCGATGCGCATCTGGAACTTCTTAGTTCGAACCGCATCTCCCCAAATTTCGGCTCCATATAGCAAGATGGAATTGATCGTCGCCATCAGCAGCCTCCACCTTGTCTCACTGAGTCCGCCAACGTTGGCCATTAGCCTACTCAGCGAAGTGACGACTACTAGAGCACTAGCACATGCCCTGCGGATATGATCCCAATACGTCAGCTTGGTGTCCAGGGTCACTCTAAGATACCTGACCAACTTGCTGGTTTGGACCCGACGGAGCCAACTGTCATGGGTATGAGAGTTGGTATCCTCTGCTTCGTCAGCATGACAATCTCTATCTTTGAGACTGCTAGCTGGACGTGCTCAGTCATCCATCGATCCACCCTCCTCATGACTTGGTTAAGTCTAAGTCGAGCGAAATCGGCAGATCTAGAAGTCATTACAGCTGCGACGTCATCAGCGTAACTTACTAGGAACACATTCGCAGGCATTAAGCCTAAGACATAAGCGTTTACACTGCCAAGTATATCATTATCACCACCCCGGGTCCACCTGTTTATCAAAAGCCTCGGACAAATTGAGGATTGTTAAGAAAGAGTTTGAGGAATTACTCGCCCATCCCAAAGACTCTGGGCATCACTAATCCATATGGCTCCTAAAAAGGATATTACATGGAGACCATGCGGGGATTACCGCGAGCTAAATGCAAGGACTTGGCCCGACCGTTACTCTGCGAAGCATTCAGGATTATGCTCAGCTTCTCCAAGGCAAAACCATATTTTTCACCGTCGTCAGTTTCGCCACTTAGATTTTATAGGGCAAATGGCATCATATATTCACCATAGTTTGGAATATAGAGGAAGTGATGTCGGCCTTAGACTACTCGGCTTTGGCAGCGGCACAGTAACATAAGCAAATTCAGGTGCCCGAATCGTAAGCAATGGTTTTCTGTAATGTCTCCAGTGAAACTGTACGACCCTTGGTTGCTTAAAATTTGCGATAAGTTGCATTTGATAGTATTTACGGCTGTCTTATCCAGGCGCTAACGCTACTATTAAACTTGCAACACAGCGCTTTGTCTGCACGTCAACCAAGACTGACTGTAGGATGTGGACCCATAATTGTCTCCACCACCAGCGTTGGAAAGTTTCGCGGCACGTAACTTCACCGCTGTGAATCTTCGAGTCACCGTGTTCACAATCAATAAAGACATTATCATCATGCCAGTTTCCGAAGGATATATACTGCCTTACTATAGTGGACCACTTTTCTCGTTCGCCAGAAGCCATGCCCATCTGCGACCAAGAAGCCTCAACGATTGCCCGTGCGCTATGCGGCAACTGGATTGCTCGAGTCGGCACGCCTCACAAAATCCCCTCAGACTGGGGTAGGCAGTTTGAGTCCTATCTGTTTAAACATTTGACTGCGCAACACATCAGAACAACGGTTTACCATCCTTCGGCAAATGACGTGGCGGAACGTTTTTACTTAAAGCTCCAGGTAGTGACAAAGGCACAGCAGCATAATAAGTGGACCCATGTACTCCCAGCGATTCTGCTTGGCGTTCGCTCTGCATGGAAGGAGTATCTGCAGGTCAAACACTCTGGTTACCGGGAGAGTTTTTTTGGTGGTCGTGAATTGAACTTTGAGAGTGACACTGCAGCAGTTTTTGTCCAGGAGCTTCGCGAATTTTTTCACGATGTCAGGTTAGATAAGGGATTAGAAAAGCATAGTCTTTAGGGTCAGAAAAGCATAGTCTGCCGCGATATTCAAAAGCAGCCACTATAGCAATCTTACGATGGACCGTTTAAAGTCATCAATCAACGTTTGCCTTGACGTTAACGGACATCAATGGACTATAACAATTGATCGCCGCAAAGCTTGTCTATATTATGGTAGATACTGAGGAAAAAAGTTTACCATCAAATCTGCAGATATCACAACCGTTTACCTTTCAGCAGACAGCGCGCAGCAGTCTACGTCAAATGGTTCCGACGCCGTTTTTCCTAATAAAACCCATGTTGTTTGGGATACTATGTTGACATCAGCTCAAGATATGGGACAATCACCGCAGATCACAACTCAGCACCGAAAGATCAACCTCCACTCCATCTAAAGCAACTCTTGCGACGTCAGCCACTGACAGTTCAGCAGACACAAACGCCAAGTGTTACATCAATGATTTCATCTGGAACAGTATTTAAGCCTTTCTTTCGACGCCCACCATGCATTATTAAAACGTATGGACCGCCCAAGATGTCTCGGCAATTAATGTGCTGACAATCAGCTCATCAACCTTGCTGTCATTTTCGTCTTCACTCTTGTACTATCTATACGAATACGAAGTAGCACCCAGTGCCGAGTAAAATCAGGTGTTGAATAATGAAAAGAAACTTCAAGAAAAAGACGTAATATCTGGCTCTCTGAACCAACCGTCGCGGAGTTCGGATGTCTTAGCTATAGTACACAAAGTTAATATGTATTTTAGATTCACATGTATCGAATCGTTTCTAATTCTCATTTGTTATTGATAAATAAGTTATTATATTTTAGTGGCGTGTAGTTGGCGCTTAGAGTTAATACAACATTACCACTACAGTTTAATAAAAAACAAACGACCATCTTTTTCTAAGACTGCCTTAAAATCCACCGTATTCATGCGACTATAAATGTGGATATTTTTCAGTGTAGATACGACTGATTTTCGAAAAAAAAACAAGAAATGTGTAAATTTTGTTAGAGATTTTGTGTGGTTTTTTGTACTCATAACCGGATCATAAGTTCGGGTATTTCGCATATGAAAATATCAGAACGATAGCGACCAAATGAGTCACAGTTACAAAAAATTTGTTAGACTAACTCTATCAGCGAATTTTGTTGTGGAATAATGACTGAATAGAATGTTTTAGAGATAGAAAGATTTTGAGGGCCACCACCTGCAAAAGATTCAAAATTTTAGATATCTAGATTTGATAGCTGGTGCTTATTTAGGATGTTTACCATATGAAATTTTAATGGTAGCATGTCCTGATACAAAAATGACGAAAGTGATAGTGATGGCAGTCCATCGTTAGCATCTTAGCAAACAACTTTCACAATGATACCAACTTACTTTGCGAAATTTATTTTGATCCGATAGCTGCGTCGAAAGTTATAGGAGTTGAAGAAACATTTTGCGTAAGTCGGCCCCGGGATTTTTGAAAAAATATTTAAGTATAAATTTGTTGCTTATTTTCACTATAAAATGATATAAAAATTTGATGTTAGCATGGCTCAGTGCAAAATTGATCCAAATGACTTGTATTGGCAACCCTTTGCTAGTACTGTGACGAAAAGTCAAGTAAATTTGCTTGAAATCGAGGCCAATCTACAATGTGTAAATGCGGTGAGTGCATCGGAAGACATAAGTGCGGAAAGATTTTAAGAGTCACCAATGTTTCGAAGTTTGGGATATTCAAACATCTGTCACATATTTTCATTTTAAGGAAACGAACATAAATTTGATCGTAGCATCTCGTAGTATAAAAATAATTACTGTTGGCAACTATCGCATAATTTTGCTACCAAAAGTGTAATAGATTTGCTGGACCATAAGATTAATCTACCCCAAGAATGCCGTTTAGGTTCAATGCCTGCATCGAGAGTTAAAGAACAGAAAGCTTTTATTTCTTGAGATATTTCACGATAATACTGCCATAGACTTGCCAGCATGTCCATTAAACTTGTACCAGACTTGGTTCCATCTACTCGAAGCCAACACATCCTGTGAATTTCGTTTTGACCTGGTGATCCGGTCGTTAGTTCTACACTGAAAAAAATCCACATGGCGCCCAGAGCTATGTAACATAGCGCATTATTTATGGTCCCATACGCTATGTACATAGTACTCTGAGCTATGCAATATGGCGCCCCGCGCCATAATATCAGAATCTACATAGCGCGTGGTCCCATGTAACATGGCGCAGTATTTATGGTCCCATACGCTATGTACATAGTACCCTGAGCTATGCAGTATGGCTCCCGGCGCCATAATTACATGGCACATAAATTATGGCCCCACACGCTATATTACATAGTGCCATGAGCCATGTAATATGGCTCATGGCACTCCAATTATAACTCGCAGCCATACTGTGTGAGGAGATGTATAAATGTCAGCAAGCTTCTTGAGTGTAGGAGAGGATATGGTCTTTGATGCAGTTGATGAAAGGTAAATTCCATCAATTATCATCAAGTGCTCTACCTTCATATGCTCAGAACTAGGAAGGCTCGTGGCCTTTTGTTGGATGCGAACTGGATCATCTTCATATAGCAAATACATATTGGCCGAGGCCCAGCGAGCCGAAGTCAGACGAGATCGCCAACATGTGGACGGCATTTGACAGCTCGTCACGAAATCGCGTTGACTCGTGCTCAAAACCCACTCCGATCGGAAGTCGCATGAGCGCCGGCGAGACCTGTCAAAGTTGCTTGTCTGGACCGTCCACACACTCGGGCTCGGCCAATATGTATTTTCCACATCAGATGCCCTGAAAAAACACATAGCGCCAGACGCCATAATTTATAGACTTCTGGCGCCATGTACATGGTCGATTTGTGATACAATATAGCGCCACACGCCATAGTACAAAGGAGCAGACGCTATGATTATAGCCTTCCACGCCATGTACTATAGTCCTCCGCGCCATGTACTATAGCCCTCCACGCCATGTACTATAACCCTCCACGCCATGCAGATGGCGTGGAGGGCCATAGTACATGGCATGGAGGACTATAAGCATAGCGCCTGCTCCTATGTACTTTTCGCCATGTATTATGGCGTGTGGCGCTATATTTTATCACAATCCCCAAATCGACTATGTACATGGCGCCAGAAGTGTATAAACTATGGCGTCTGGCGCTATGTGTTTTTTCAGTGTAGCAAACAAAAATTTCAGGTGCTCCAAAAATAGGCAATTTGGTCAAGGATGATCCTGGTGATGAGTTATGATTTTTGAAAATTTTAAACTGACTGTGTACGCAAGGCACACCATGCATCAATAATTTGCATTTTCTTCCAGAAAACGTATGTTTTTCAGAAGAATCGACGATTTGAACGATTTCTGTTTGCTCCTAGTGTCGGCTTCAGTTCAACTTTTTTTTCTCATAACAAGAATCAGACTCGTTTAAACGAGATATATATATATAATTTTTCATTTAATTTACATATATATATATCCCTTAATCATTTTGCTGATGTATATATATATATATATATATATATATATATATATATATATATATATATATATATATATATATATATAACCATCACACACAGTATATATATATATATATATATATATATATATATATATTTATATATATATATATATATATATATATATATATATATATATATATATATATATATATATTTATATATATATATATATTTATATATATATATATATATATTTATATATATATATATATATATATATATATATATATATATATATATATATATACATATATATAGATATATATATATATATATATATATATATATATATATATATATATATATATATATATGTATATATATATATATAAATATATATATATATTTATATATATATATATATATATTTATATATATATATATACATATATATATATTTATATATATATATATATAAATATATATATATATATATATATATATATATATATATATATATATACATATATATATATATATATATATATATATATATATATACATATATATATATATATATATATATATATATATATATATATATATATATATATATATATATATATATATATATATATATATATATATATATATACATATACATCAGCAAAATGATTAAGGGAGATAATCTCTGGAGTGGCCAATCCGATTGAGCTGAAATTTTTGGAGGACATAGATGTATACAACAGGTAGATCCATGACTAATATTCAGATAACTTAATATCATATATATATTTGGAATAAAAGCTACTGCACTTACTTTAGATGCCGTTTAGAATTCACAAAAAAAGTATTGCAGCAGGTCAATTTTAGGAGCAGGCTAGCCGAATTTCGGAACCATCACTCTACCTATCATAGCTAAAAGGTAATCCTCACATGAAACAAAAACTCATACAGTCCTATTCCTTACAATCACTAATACAACCTGGAAATTTCGTAATGAATTGAAGATTCTGTCAGAAGTTATCGTAAATCGAAATTCAGCGATTTTTACTAATTTTCGAAGAAAATTAGTATTAAACTCGCTTCGCCGAAAATTCGTCATATATATATATATATATATATATATATATATATATATATATATATATATATATATATATATATATATGTATATATATATATGTATATATATATTTATATATATATATATATATATATATATATATATATATATATATATATATATATTTATATATATATATATATATATATTTATATATATATATATTTATATATATATATATATATATATTTATATATATATATATATATATATATATATATATATATATATTTATATATATATATATATATTTATATATATATATTTATATATATATATTTATACATATATATATATATTTATATATATATATATATATAAATATATATATATATATATATATATATATATATATATATATATATATATATACATCAGCAAAATGATTAAGGGAGATAATCTCTGGAGTGGCCAATCCGATTGAGCTGAAATTTTTGGAGGACATAGATGTATACAACAGGTAGATCCATGACTAATATTCAGATAACTTAAACCTTTTGGCGGCGGCGGGCATTTTAGTGAATTTTCAGGTACTCCTATATTTCCAAGCAGTGTAAATGTTTGTTAAAAAAAGTGTAAGGAATGAAAACTTATTATGTTTTTAGTTTGCTTATGATAAAGAATTGGAAATTTTGAGCCTGGTGTAGGCACCAAGTGCCTAAAAGTAGTCAAGGATTTTTTTTCAAATTTCGATTTGTCATAACTTCTAAGAAAAACAATGGATTATCGTGAAAAAAATAAATTCAAATTATTGATAAATTTTGAATTTTTTCCACCAAGTTAAATAAAAATTTTCAAAATCCCGCAGTAAACAAGAACGGCAACCCGTGATTAAATTACCTCTACTTGCAGCACTCAAAACTTCTGTTCACGAGAACTGATGATCGGATAATGCGATCAATATGAAATTTACAGGACATGTTGAAATTAGCTAGGACCAGGTCTGATAGAAGTGATTTTCAAATACGGGCAACACTGTGGCAGTGGTGCCATTTGGAAAAATCGCTGAGAACAAAAAACTGGTTTTTAGCCTATAGCTTCCGATTTAGCCACCAAATTTGAAGTAGGTGAACCTTACTCTAAGATAGATTTCATAGAAATTTGGTTGAAAAATTAGCTATGGCAATTTGTGCCTCCTTAATATTGTAAATTTGCTCAGGAAAATATAGGTTTTTTCCCTTTAACTTCCGATGCAGTAACGAAATCAAAACGAAATTCATGTGGTAAGTGGATCTTGTTGCGTTTCTAATTTTGTAGGAATTTCGTTGAAAAATCGTGAAAGGGTTGCCAGCTATGATGAATTTCGTAATTTATTTAAGTTTCTTTATCGAGCGATGTTGTTATAAAATTTCCAAATTGGCAATTAACAACAAATATTTACGTTTCAAAAATTCAAAAAGTTTGGACGGTGGTAGCCCTAAAATTATATTCACTCCTATAACTTACACCGTAGGCATTCAATTGAAACGAAATTCATAGGGTGGATTTAACACAACGTGAAGCAGCTATGGTGCTAGCACATGATTGCCAGCACCAGACAATTTCGTAAATATTGCACCAACAGATGCTTCCATTTTGTATTCATAAGCAAAGCATTTACAATAAAACAAGCAACCGATATTTAAATTTTCCGCGTTTTGGAAATTTTTCGGATGGCAACCCTAGAGATAGTTTAATCGCTGAAACTTTCGATGACATCCCTGGCTGTTCGTTTTCATCCAGGGATGGATAGGTTGTCAAAGGATAGGTTGATTAAGCACGAGCATGTTATGGTAGATTTATTGCTGCTGTGTTGGACAAATGTGTCCAGCACTGAACATTTTCATCATTTGTGTAATAGGAAATTCCATCAGAAAATGATATTCCTGTCAGAAAATGATATTTGATCCTTTGAGTAAGAAATGGTTGATATGGTACTACAAAGAAGTGTATAACGTCTTCACACATTTTTAAATCCCTCAAAGATTACTTCTTCGAAAATTAGTTTTCTAGCGGTTCTGATGCGCTAGACTTTTTTTTATCTATTTTTAGGCACTCAACGCCTACCTAAGGTTAAGAATTTCCAAAACAGTATCATATTACCAAGTTTCCTTTTGCATACTTGTTTTTTCCCAATTACTTTTTCGATAGATATGTAGGCCTGAAAGCTCACGAAACTTACCGCGGCCGCCAACGGGTTAAAGATATCGATCTACTCCTAGCAACATAAGTGTATTTGTACATGATTTTTCGGGCAAAGCGAATTTAAATCTAATTTTCTGAGATTATCAGTAAAAACTACATTCCTGATTCAGTCCTGACCTCAATCTGATTGAGCACATGTGGAACATGCTGAAAAAAGGATGAGGACTCATCATATTAGCTCGAGACCTAAGTTGAAACAGGCTCTTCAGCAGGAATAGGCGAAAATAGAGCCAAGCTAAGCAAAAAAAACTTGTAGAATCGATGCCACAACGCCTTAAACTCGTGATTAAAAAAACGTTACCCAACTAAATATTAACAAAAAATGTATCTATAGTTTTTAAGATTTTTAATAAACTTTTTCGTAAGTGTATGAAGACATTAGAAACAATCATGGATTACACCACTGCCAAACTTGGCTACTCACCACCTATGCTAATCTGCAAAAAGCTGACACCTGATAACCTGCAGAATCAGGAAATCTCCTGGCACTGATCTTCTACTTCACAAAGGATTTTGGCCATCTGGAGTACTGTTTAAGGAATTCACCAGGAGACCTCGTAAAAATTTTCATCAAATAAAACCAAAAGTCTCCATAACGTAAGAACCTCAACTTCAGATGATAATGGGTGCTTAGCTGGAATCAGAACCAATGGAATCAGAACTTTAGAAATTAATAAGATCAATCCAATTCATGTATACTACCAGAACGTTCGTGGACTTAGGACTAAGCTAAACACGCTGAATCTCTCCTCTACTCTTTCGTCTGATCATATAATCTGTTTAACCGAAACATGGTTAACAGTAGATATTTACGATAATAAGCTACATCAGGTAAAAGCGATGGCGGGGGTGTATTAGTTGCAGTTCACGGTTCTCTTCAAGGAATATTCTGTATGGATTTCTCTCCTTCTCCTCCTGTTGAATGTATTGCTGTGCGTGTTACCCTTGCTCCCACAAAAGTTCTCATTGTTTTTTCAGTATATGTTCCTTGTAATTACTCAGTTACGGTTTATAGTAAATTTTTTGATGAGCTCTCAACCTACCTCAACGTTAGCTTTCCTTCTGCTTTCTCTTTAATATGTGGTGATTTTAACTTACCGAACCTGGTATGGAATCATAATTTTTCTTCAATAATCTCTTCCAGCAATATTTCCTTAATAAACTCATCCTTTTTATCTTTGTGTTCACTCTCCCAAGTAAACTGTGTTCCCAATATAAATAACAAAATACTAGACTTTGTTCTATCTAATATTCCCTCCAATAATATCAGTGTTCATACCGCATCCTTCCCCTACGTCCAAGCTGACTTATATCATCCTCCTCTTTCAATCGCACTTCATATCGATCTTCAGACATCTAGAGCTCCTTCTCGTGCCATGCGCTTTAACTTCCATAAAGCTGACTTCTCTAGTATGATGACTGAAATGAACTCGGTTAACTGGTTCTCCTTTTCTCGCGGCCTCACTGTCAATGAGCTTGCCATAAAATTCCACAACTTCCCATCTAACCTTATCGCCCGTTTCACTCCATCCAGACGTCCTCGCAAGCCGAATGACGCTCCTTGGTTTCGTCGTGATGTGGCGTCAGCCCTGAAAGCTAAGAATGTCGCTCGAGCTAGATTTAAGCATACAGGCTCTCATGATGACTTCCTCGAATTTTCAAGGCTACAATCTTTTGCCAAAACTGCTGTCAATCAAGCTATCCGAGATTACTTTTCCAGCATTGAGTCCTCCATCTGCTCTAATCATCAAAAACCCTTTTGGTCGTATGTCCGTTCCCTTAAAAGTTCCTATCGTTTCCCCGATTCCATGTTCCTCGATAACGATACTGCATCTAATCCACGTGAAATTTGCGACCTTTTCGCAAAATATTTTTCTTCCTTCTTTTCTCAACATAATCATAACTTGCCCTGTGATATCCTGTGTTGCTTCACCTTCCCTATCTTCCTTTTACACCATTTCTCTTGAAATTGAATCCTTACTCGAGTGTCTTGATGTCAATGTCGGTTGTGGTTCTGATGGTATCCCTAACCTGTTGGCCAAATCACTATCATCATCTTTATGTGTTCCTTTATCTATTATATTTAACCTCAGCCTCTCCTCCGGCTGCTTCCCTGACAGTTGGAAATCTGCTTATATTTCCCCCATCCACAAGTCTGGAGACCCAAGTTGTGTTTCCAACTACCGTCCAATTTCCCTCCTTCGTTGTTTTGGTAAAGTTCTTGAAAGAGTGGTTTACAACAGGCTGCTTCCTCTCCTCCATCCCTTCCTTGCTCCGGAACAGCATGGTTTTGTTAAAGGTACCACCTCTAGTCTTATATGTTTCACTAACTTTGTTGCTTCTGCCTTAGACCAACGGAAGCAAGTGGATGTGGTGTATACCGACTTCTGTTGATCACGGATTTCTTCTTGCCAAGCTTCGAAGTTATGGGGTGTCAGGTTCCCTTTTGTCTTGGTTTTCATCCTATGTTTCTGGTCGTTCTTGTGTTGTATCTGTGCAATCCTCCACCTCTTCCCCTTTTTGTCCACTCTCCGGTGTGTCTCAGGGCTCTATTCTTGGTCCATTATTATTCCTAGTCTTTATAAATGATCTCCCTTCTTTTATTCGTTCTCCCTGCCTCTTGTTTGCTGATGACTTCAAGATTTTCAAAGTAATCCAATCTACCAACGACTGCCTCCAGCTCCAAAACGATCTCTGTTCTCTTTGCGACTGGTGCGCTACTAATTGAACATATCCAAATGTCATCAAATGTCCTATACGTTTAAAATATCAAGCGTAATATATTCCTACACACTGTACGGATCTTCCATCACGGCTGTTGATAATTTTAAGGATCTTGGTGTGCACTTTGATTCAAAGCTCCGATTTGACTTACACATTGCCTATATAACCGCCAAGGCTTCTCGTGTGTCCGGTTTCATTCTTAGATGCACTTCTTCGTTTACTAGCATCGCTACCTCTTCCCATCTGTTTTTTTCACTTGTTCGTAGCATTCTAGAGTGTTGTTGTCAAGTGTGGTCTCCCCGTCATAAATATCTTAACGAGGCAGTGGAATACGTTCAGCGTAGGTTTACTCGCTCCCTGTTGTTTAAATTCAATATCCCTTACTGTGGGTATAGTGATCGTCTATCCTTATTCCAAATTCCTTCACTAGATTCCCGACGAGTGTTCCTTGACGAGTGCTTGCTTTTCAAGCTACTCCATTGCCCTATGCTCTCCGATTTTGGTCGTATGCTGTGTATGCGGAACGTCAATCGATCGGATAGATTTCAATTAATGTTCTCTCTTCCCTTCGCGCGATCTGATGTTTATTTTAACTCGCCGCTAGTGCGTATCCCCAGGAAGCACAACGATCTTCAGCTTGGTCCTTTTCCGCTAACGTTCGCACAATTTAAATCACAAATTAAAGACTTAATTCTTAAAGTTGCTTATAATGTTTGATTTTCTTTTAAATTTTATAACCTTTTCGCACTTTTTTCATATTAACTTGCATATTGGCATTAATTTTTTGTAATTTCAAATATTTTTTTATTTAATATTTTCAATTATTTGTAAATTTTTCTTTTTTCTTTTTTAATATCTTTTTGGCTTTGTCTAATATTTTTATTTTTATAATTGGGCAGCAGCCTGTTAAAATGGATTTGAATAAATAAATAAATAAATTATTGGAGACAAATTGTCGACTTTGTTTTATTTTTAGTTAATAACTTGTAATGAATAATTTAAATAGATTAGTTTTTGTTTCAAAATTAAATAAAAATGTTTAATGAATAAATCTACATTAAAACTCTTTCAAATTTCTTTCAACAATTTATTGTTTTTTTTTCACTTAAGATAGCTTCGTTACGAAGACATTATTGGTACACTGAAGTAAGAAGTAGATTCAAAAGAGATTGCATTGTTCTAAAGGTTTTAATGACTTTTATTGATAGATCTCCAGTCAGACATTGGATGGCATATATTTTTGGAAAGAACATTTGTAGGTTATGCATAGAGAAATTCGAGAAATACGAAAAACAGGGTTCTAAAGATATTGACGCCATTTCTTAACGTCAGGGTAAAGAAATTTTAGTAGTTCGAGAAAAGCGATCAAAAAACTTGAATTTGCCTACTGCAGTTGAAGGGCAAGGAATTCGGCGTATTATTCTGACAGTTTTTGCTTGATATTGAATGGGGAGTTCCAGGATGATGTCACTGTGCACCCTGAGTAGAGAAACATTGCGTATGAGTTTAATGCTCCCAAATTATCTTCAAATGGTCTAGGAACATATAAAATAATATTCTTTTCACATAATCTTACACCTTTTCATCCACATTTTCCACTCGTAATTAGAATATTTGATTCGGTCAAGAATAATTAAAGTGTGAGCTTATACATGGCAAATCTATAATCATTGAGTTTTATAAGTGATCCTTGCCGCCTCTACCATTGAACTCTACAATTAATTTACTCATAGTAATTTGCGATTGCTAGCCAACATTCCAAGATTTGTATGTACTGAAACATGTAATTATTTTGCTTCGTTCGAGGAAAAACCAGTTTCAGAATGGTGCATTACTGTTTGAGTACAAAGTTTAAAGCCCATGATTCTGGTCGCCAAATGAAAAAAAAACTGATGGCGCTCTAATCAAGCTGTAAATTAATTTTTACAGATTTTCGCTGAATCTACGTTCACCGTGAATGAGCATTCGTTCGCCATATTGACATAAAAAAAATAGAGGCACATCATATGGCAACCTTTGGACTAAGTTTTTTTTAGTTCTGTTTACCAACTCTCCCTCTTCCCGCCAACTTACCTGAAATTTTTCCTGGCATTCGATGATTTCGCTAGAGTATTTGACGCATTTCCCTATATTCACACTGTGAAAATTCGTCACGGCATTTCGCACGCACCAGTCTAAATTCGATCGGATCTTACGAATCACACTGCTACTCAACAAGATTCCAGCATTTAAATCACAATAGTTCCGATCACTTTCGATACCGAATCCATCCAAATTCACGTTTTCACATCTACGTCCCATGTACACGTCGAATGTCGTACTCAGGTGATACGAAATCGCCTTCAATTTTCGCGCGTCAACATAAACCGTGTCCGGAACAATGTAAAAATAATCGTATTCGTCTAAGTAGTTATCAGCGATGTATTTGAGTATATGAAATGGCCGCAGATTCTCGCGAGTGTCTGTAAATCCCACAATGTTCTTCAGTTTGAAATTCGATTTGACGTTATCAGCGTTGATGAAAAACTTAATTTTGTTCACCAAATGGGCTGAGGTACGGTTGAATGCAGTCGCAAATGTGTTGATGTTATCTTGACTGGTCATCACTCCGATGAAGAACTTTTCGCGAATCCCTAATTCAGATGAGTAATAGCGTGGTCGTATAACATTTTTTACCTGCAAACATAAAAAAAAATTGTTATCATTCACATATTTAGAAACGGTTCTGGATAATAACTATTGTCACTCTATATGCAAGAAGAAGGTACTTTAGGTACAGTTTGGCCATTGAGTCTATATGGAGCCGGTCAGAAGTTATTAGCCATCTAAGTGCTTTCTTCTTCATGGAATGACTTGGGTTATGAAATGGAATCTAACTTGACCTGAGTTAAATAAATCAATTTAATTTTAATTAATTTTAATTCTTTTAATTTGGGATTTCGATGATTATCAGAGGTGTTTCATGCATATGATGAAAGAATTGTTAATACTCTATTTGAATTTCTTAGGCTTACTGGAAATCACGCGGTCGGATGAACACATGAGGCTCCGTGACTCGATCTGAACAGCTGTGAAAGGCAAGGGGCTTCAATATGATTCTGAAGCTAATGACCCCTAAAGTCAAAAATGAGGTTATGGACCTCGATTGCCTCACACTCTATATCGAAGGCCCGGCGTTGCCGAATCCATTCCCGATGTCACCATGGCATTGGAAGAACCGGCGGTCCTCGTGAGTGATTGGAGGATGATGGAGGACTACACAGATAGTGGCCATAACTACATCACCTTCTACATGGTTGGGAGCAGACACAAGTAACACCGCTCATTCTGGAGAACGCTTGGTTGCAGCTCCGCCAGGCTAAACAGAAGTGAGATGGTAACTTCGATAAATCTGAGCCTGAAGAAGCTCCACCCATCATGGCCCCGCTAACACGTGAAGCAGTCGAAGCTACAGTCTCTAGTATGTGCGATGAGTCAATGCCCCGACGGAAACCCTTCCGTGGAAAGAGACAGGCTTCCTGGTGGAACAATGAAATCGCTGAACAGCGACGCATCGCTTTGGCGCGCAGATTACAGAAATAGACCGCAGGCTACGGAGCTTTCTGGAGCTCACACGGAAATTTGGGCGGACGCACTTTAAACGAAGAAGTTTAAAGCCAGCGTCCAGCGTAGAGTTGCCCTGCGTATAGCCACTGGCTACCGTACTGTGTCGAAAGATGCCTTGCTGGTAGTAGCGGGAGTAATCCCGATAGATCTGCTTGAGCGAGAGCGCAGAGAAGGGTACCTTCCACGCTCTGAGCCGCGCAGAATAGGGGTTCTAGCGCACGCACGTACGCGAACACTCTAACTTTGGCAGCAACGTTGGAATGCAAGCAACAAAGGTCGCTGGACGTCGACACTGATTGGTCTTCTGGACCTATGGGTCAGCCGTGGCCACGGAGAGGTAAACTTTTACCTGTGCCAATTCTTAATGAGGTATGGTTATTTTAAGAATAAAATGGCTAAGATGCGTACGCCGTACTGTCGGTACTGTATCGATGAGTACGATAATTCTTACCATACATTCTCGTTTATAGTCGTTTGGCAAGTTTGAGGAGCCGCCTCGAGTCTACGATTGGCTTGGTCACGCCAAAGTCGATTGTGGAAACGATGCTGCGTAACGAAGATAACTGGCGCACAATCTCAACATATGTTGAGAAAATATTGCGCGCAAAGCGAGAGGAGGGTTGTCTTATCGACCCACAAACTGTGATAAATTCTGAAGTAGGCAAGCACCGATAAGTGAGCAAGCACGACCTAGTTGAAGTAATGCGAAAGCGGACTCCGACCCAGACCTTCGCGGCTTGTAGCTGGACTTTTTTTAGTAAGTAAAAATCTTACATAGCTCGTGATTTTGTTACCCGAGTGTCTTTTTGCCTATCAACAACAACAAAAAAAAACAGCACCAGTTGTCCAGTGCAGCGAAGTCATCCTGCAGCTGGGAACAGTCATTCTCTGACTCAATCAACCTAAATATTTTCAGATTGTCAACATACAAAAGACACAGGGTGCTAAAAAGGGAAGAAATATCATTTATAAACAGGAGAAAAGCAGAGGGTCAAGAATCGAGCATTTTGGAACACCAGAACTCGAATAGAAGGAGGAAGAAGAATAAGATTTAACCGTTACGAAACAAGCACGATCACGAAGGTATGAGGAAAACCAACAGCGGAGCTGACCCATCATTGACCCATTGAACCTACCGAGCTTTAAGAGGGGAATGTCATGGTTCGCAGATTCAAAATCCTTGGTAAAGTCTGCACATAATACACCCACTTGGCTTTGCTTGTCTATGGCGGAAGCAACAGTATAAGTGAACGAAAATAAATAGGAAACTGTTGGCTAACCTTTGATACAACCATGTTGCTCAGGAGCGAGAAGAGGCTCAATTATCAGGTACGCTCTATTGTAGACATCCCTTTCAAAAAGCTTACTGAAGCGATATGGGGCGATAGCTGGAGGCTCAGGACGAATCTCCGCGTTTAAGGATGATGAAAGCATTTGCAGATTTCCAGAAAGAAGGATGATGACAGTGACTTTGCAGATATTCGGTAAGCCATCGGGACCACAGCTGGTGCTACTCTCTAGGTTAATAAACAAACCTTCGACTTCTAAGGGGTTCGTCGGAAACAAGCAAAAACTATTAATATCAGAAGAGGAAATATCAGTGAAAAATGAACCATGACGAGAAATAGTAGAAGAAAAGAAATTCGTATATTTCTTGTGGATGATATGGAGGCTTCAATAAGACTAGGCTAGCACTCATCGCGTCTCTAATCAATTTCTTAACACGCGAGCGTAGATTTTTGTAAATTAGAAGATCAGCCTCTAAGCCGGAGCTTTGAAATCTACGACGCGCTTTATCTTTAGTTATAAGAGGACGAATCACGTCAACAATTAGCCAACGAAGATCAGTACCTCTTCTGAAACGAAAAGTGGGAGTGTGACAGGAAACAAGATTAGACCAAAGAGCACAGAACATATAAAGACTATCATCAGCATTTAGACCTCTGAAAAAAGCAAACCAGTTGATATCAGTAATTTCATTGGTCATAGATGTAAAGCCCGCATTGGCGAAGTTATAACGCAGCATAGATGTATTTTTATTCTTGGAAAATAAAATAAAGGAAACTATATCTATCAGGACTAACATAAGGTGAAAGAGCAGCAAATAAACAAACAGACGATGACGGAAGGTTAGCAAGAACAAAATCAACTAGCATTAGTAGTATTGCTAGTATTAGTAGTATTATTCACCTGAATAAAGAGCAAAGAGAGAAAAAGAGGATGTTACTATAGAGATATTGCTACGCAATAAAATTTTCAGCTGAGAATATTAATGGCACTAGATAAAAGAATAAAGAAGAGGGGTAGTAGATCTTAAGAAACGAAGAAATCTTCGTAAAAAACGTTCATTAACCACAATATGACTATTGCATGGATAATAAACTGAGGATACAAGTAATGAAGTAGATGGAATAACAGATACACGAACGAGGATACATTCAACAGACGAAAAGGGCGCGAAGTCAGTACACGAGATCACGCTAAGTGTATTGCAAACTGCAACTAAAACACATCCGCCGTCAGATAAATCTGAGGGATCACTATCTTTAGGTAAGACAGTATAAAGAAGTAAAATTTCATTGGGTATTCCCAGTCTGCCGTAATGTGCCTATAAATGTCGTCAGACGCGATAGCCGAATACATTTTACGCTCATAGGTTTTGGTCCTCAACTCCCGAAAGTTATGATAATATATTTAAGACAGCTCTTACATTCTAAGTACGATTTCTCTTGACCGGTCTTCGTTGAAAATTTCTAGAGGTGGTTTTTGCAAACACTTTGAAGTAAACATTATTGTGTCAGCAATCTTTTTCCAGCAAATCTGAGGTTCCAGCTTTGACAGTGATGCAGAATGAGGAGATCTGGTAATGATAGAGGTTATCACTTGTGAGTTTTCTGCATATTAGCAACGACGGAGTGTATCCGAGCTTAACTTTACTGTAAGCGAAGACTTCTTCAGCAGTGGTTCTATAAGAACCGTAATATAAATACTTTTAGTGGCGAGACCATTACTTCCAAGCAAGGAAGTGAGGATTGGGACTCAGATAGTCCTCTACACAGCCTAAACTGACTCAGTACACAAGCAAAAGATATCTGTGTTACTCTCGAAGTTTAGTGAGGCCGATTTTTGTGTATGGAGCAATCGTGTGGTGGAAGGCAGCGGAGAATAAAACGAACATCAAGGAGCTAACAAAACTGCAAAGATTATTTTGGGACTTATGCGTCTGGATCGATTCATCTTTAAAGGCGCAAGCTTAGCGACAATACGCGCTAACAGTTCTGGCATGTGGAACATTTCAAATCAGTCGGGCCATAGAGGTATTTTTACAGAATGCCGCAGAAGATTAAGGCTCGTTGCGGAAGACACGGATCACATGAGCAAAATGATACTTCTTGGCAGGGATTTCCAAGTCAAGATACACACAAGAGCAAACTGCAAGAAAAAGGGAGCTACTGCCGATAGTTGCGTTTGGATTTACACGCACGGGTCCAAGACGAACGCAGGAGTTGGCTCGGGCGTGTTTTCTACGGATTTGAGCCTTAACCTGTGGTGTAGACTCTCGGACCATTCTACTGTCTTTCAGTTTGAAGTATATGCTATACGCATGGCAGTTGAGTCCATTAGCGGAACATCAACCAAACCAACGACGATTTGCGTCGACAGCCATTCTCGCTCTTACACTTGCAGAGTGGCTCTCAATGAAAAGTCAAGGCATATTAGGCAATAGCCCTTGCATCAAGGCAATAGCCCCTGCAATACTTTATCAGGGTCAATTGATCACAAGCAAACTAGATGCTGCCATATGGGCTAAACTAAAGTCCGAATGGGAAAACAGGATGGACTGCAAGTTGGCCAAGACATTATGGCCATCACCTGATCTAACCAAAAGCAAGAAACTGCTCAAGCTCTGCATAAATTGCTTGAGAGCGACTGTTGGCTTGCTGACAAGGCACTGCTTTACCGCATCTCATGCGAACAAAATGGGACTGACATCCAGCAATTTATGCAAGAGGTGCGAGATAGAAGAGGACACTCTCTGCGATTGTTCGGCCCTAAATAATAAACGCCTCGAGATTTGCAGAGATGGGTAGTACCGTTTAGTCTGCTGATTCAGTTTGGATTCAAACTGGCGGCCTAATGCTAGCCGCGTACCCGGAAACCCTCTTTACTACCTAACCTACGCTATTATTGAAGATGATGCAGAAGAAGTCGAAGGGCTTGCTCTGTTAGTAGCCAAATTCGAAATATGTACGCACGAGGTCTCCATAACATGCTGCTGTTGCCGGTTTTGCTGTTCTTATGGTTGCAGTGATTGACGTTGTTTTTCTTGTTCGAGTTTCAAGATGGCCGCGTGATATCATCTGGAACACATCATGTTGTGGTTGTTTCTGACGGCTAATAAGGGCAAAAGTTACGTTTATCTTTTTAAAGAAAATTAAAAACATAGCTTAAGGAAAACTGAAAAAATAAACTCTATCGTTTAGGAAACACTAAAAACATTCATTTTCGAAGAAGAGTAAAAGAATGTTGTAGAATTTAAATACACGGTCTACCAAACGTGTCCCTTATAACAGAAAATATGTACCGAAGATCATGAATCACTTTGATCCGGCGACTGCACCGGAGGTCTTAAGGTAGGAATGCTTCCCGGGTAACCGCTCGCACGATTTTCAAAATTTAAGAAAATAGGACACTTAGTGCTTATTTTCATTATATCATGCTTATCATATGAATATTTTAAGGCAGCATCACCTAATACAAAAATGATGAAAATGATCAGTGCTTGCAAAGTGTCTATAATTTTTAGTAGAATGAAATTTGGCAACGGCTAATGTATGTATAATACACTTTTTTAAACAGATAAGGAGCAACTTTTTGTACAGCTTGGGACTGGTCCATTTAAACTGCGCGCGCAAACCAAATCGATTTTCCTAGATTGGTACAACCTTGTTTTATGTTTGTGTGAAGTTTCATATCTATATGTCAGTTAGTGTTTGGCAGCTGTTTGTTTACGACGCGAAAAGTTTGTCTGGCGATTTTTACCATCAACAAAATAATTGAACATCGAGCTTGCTTAAAATTTTGTGTTTTGGAGAGTCTATTTTATCACGAACATAAGAATTTGAGTGGCATAAAGCATTCAGTGAAGGTCGTGAAGTCATCGATAACTTGCCTCATGCGAGTCCTCCATCCACCTATGTTAGTGACGATAACATCGAAAAAGTTAAAGAAACAGTGCTTGATAATCGTCGTGTTGGCATCAGAGAGATAGCAGAGAATCTGAACATCTCTTACGGATCGACTCAATGATCTATGAAGCGTGTTAATGCTAGACTCGTACCAAAAGACCTGAATCTTTTGCAAAAACGACGTCGAGTAGAGGTCGCAAAAGAGATGCTTGACAACGTAGCTGAGGACCCTACATTCATCAGACGCATCATTACTGGTGACGAGACGTGGGTTTATGAATATGATGTCGAAACTGTCCAACAATCTAGCGAATGGCGCTCCAAAAATGAGCCGAAACCGAAAAAACCACGTCAAAGTCGGTCAAAAATCAAGGTCATGCTCGTCGTTTTCTTTGATTACCGTGGTGTGGTTCACCATGAATTCGTTCCACAGGGTCAAACGGTCAATAAGGAATACTACTTGGCCGTTTTGAGGCGTCTACGTGAAGCAATTCGTCGTAAACGACCGGATTGGTGGGCAGAAAATTCATTAATTTTCCACCACGATAATGCGCCGTCACATTCTAGCATGATTGTGACTGACTTTTTGACCAAACACGAAACGAGAGTCATCACTCAGCCACCGTATTCGCCAGATTTGGCTCCCTGTGATTTTTTTCTGTTTTCGAAACTGAAAAATCCGCTTCGGGGAACGCGCCATGAGTCCATTGAAGCCATTAAAAGTCATTCGCTGAAGGCACTGAAGGCAATCCCAGCCGAGGCTTATAACAAGTGTATGGAAACTTGGATTAAGCGTTGGCATGTTTGTATTGGCTCAAAAGGAGCCTATTTTGAAGGCGATAATGAAGATTTGTATTAAAATACGTGAAATGTTGTTTTTTTTTGTCAGTCCGGGTCAAATTTGATCAGATGGTGTTTTTATAAGTACGCAGATAAAATATTTATGGTCAAATAAAAATAAAAGAAAAAGAACTTGCAGGTCGCACTACTGCTTATACTTATGTAGTTCCGTTACTGCTTTTACCAGGTCCAGAGGTGGAAGTTAGAAGGTACTTCATTGACAATCAACGTATGCGAGTGTAGAGTTATAAGTTGATTGAGCTGTCATCAATTGCATTCGTTTTAGTCTTACTTTAATATCCTTGGAAGTGTTTCTACAAAAGAAACTCACCTTAGACAATAACCAAAGGAAGAAGCAATATGAATTATTTACAAACAATTGTCAATACCTATTAAAACATTTAAACTTCTCAAATACATATTTTCACCAGAAGATTATTGCTTACCCATATTTGTATGATTCGCAATAGTCAAAATAAACAAAGACACTAAAGAAACGTTTACCGATATAGTTTACGAAACGGAACTACTGAAATTCCTATCTCCCGGTAATGAATGATTTATCATATTCACAGTTGCGAGTCGTTTGCCTAATACAAAATTCGTTATCATAACATTCGCGGAGTACGTACTAACATTGAAGATAAGGAAACTTTACGAATTTTTTATCTAAAGCCAAGCGAGGAAGGTGAACGGATTCTGAAGTGGAATGTGGAACAGGCAACGCACGAAATAATCTTTGTGTACAGTAAACAAATTGACGTGGAAATGATGATATAAGAAAATTTTGTCATATTCAATATTGCTGGGGGCTTTCGTCATTAGATTTTATTGGCAATGTTGTTTATATTAATTATAGTTTTTATGGTGGAAAAGTCTGCAGAATTGCTTGGATGAGTTTAAGTCTCCTTTCCGCCGCCAGCGAATATTTACATGAGTAGAGTAGCCTGATCTATTTTACATCCAGATGCAACAATGTTTGGGTTCCATTTATTCAGTGTGCTTTATTAATGACAGTGGTAATTTGGATCAAATCTACGAGCAGTCTCAAGCCCGCAAAATGCTACATCAGCCTCCCTGACTTTTTATGGAATTGTACTCGTAACACTTAGAATTCACAGTCTCTGCGACTTGCCATGAAAAATTATTGCAACAAACGGAATCGCCATGAATGACAACTAACTACGTATGTGTATCTAGTTCTGTGTCTACTCCTCCGCTATTGGACTTATGATTTCTGATTGAATAACTGAGGAAGCTCTATGCAAATCAACATCTCCGTGCAAGATTAGACGTGATAAGGCCACTCGTTGAGAGTAGCAATGGCTACGATGTTCCAGACGAGATGGTCAAGTTGTAGATTTATTGCCGGATTGCGCTATTCAAGCAGCGAATAAATAGCATGCGATTGAAATTAGGGGAAATTTAAACGGTTCGCTATTGATGTAATACTCTTGAGATCGTTCCAAGAACGCTTGGCGGATGTGAAAGTTTAGTGTTGATCAACAATGCATAAACAAAGCCATCTTGTCTGCGTTTGGGAAAAGTGGGCTGGTCGATGGGCTTTCAGGAAGAAAGTTTCAGATTCTAAAAATTATTTATCTCTCCTCATGTATTTTCTTAAAAGCTTTTTGTTCCTTTGCATTTGGATTAATCTAAAAATATAGATTGTATCCGTCTAAGTATATGATTGGTATGCGGAATTCGCTCTTATTACAATGATTAGCCGTGGGTGCTTTTGATCTGGCACAACGAGCATACATTAGAATACAGTTCGCCACCTACGTTGCACTGGACCACTTTCTACCACGCCACTCATCATTTCCAATCTCCCGCAGCACTTACGCATCAGAACAACAGAAGAATCTTAGATTTCAATGACTCTTGAACACTTAGTTTCAATTTCAAATACAAGCGGGAACATATGTTGTCCAGATGTATGCATCGCTGCTCAGGAAGATAATGATAGGCTCTAAAAAAAATTCGACTTGCAAAGATTTAGCTGCGCTGCATTTGAATTCATAATTGCTAGCTACGAACAAATAAATCACATCGCGCGACCGCTCTAAAGTCGGCTTGGAACGCCCAACCTATTAGTCGCAACCGTCAAATTAATGCAATTAAAATGCTGTGATTTACTCAAGGCTGAACCAGAGCCGAAATTTGTTTGCGTAGAGATATGCATTTTTACATTGAAGACGTCTTTAACAATTTATGTAGCAGATTATTTTTAAAAAAGTGTATTATAGTTTGTTTTTTTCGTGTATGGGGCATTTCACGTGAAGCGGACAACGAAAAAATATCGAGGTTCTGAATTTCGTTCATATTGCGCATAATAGGTCTGTTTCCGTACTTTCAGCAAACTGCAGCAGTAACAAAATTTGGCAGCTGGCTTCTTTTTGCTGCAAAATTTGGCTTGCATTTGGCTTGCAGCAAAAATACGGAAACGACTTGCTGCGAATCTATTTCAATATATTATAATAGATTCAAGTACGGAAACAGACCTAATGGTACTTCCAGAGGATAAGAACGTGGATATACAATTTTCGGTTTCTATGAGGTTTTCGGCTTTTGAAAAATGGATGAAATTGATGAAAGGTTTTTTTGGAAGCGGATTCTAGGATTCAAAAAAAATATTAAAAATCGCTAATGCTATTTTAATTAATAAAAAAAACTACTTGTTTATGGAAAATGAATTTATTTCACAATTTTTACAATTTTATTCTCGTTCCTTAAACTGATTCTTTTATTTATTACTGGAGGTGTTTCTTAGTGATGGGCGTTTCTGTTATTTTCAAAAAACGAAAACGAACTGTTTTTTTAAAAACAACTGTTTTTTAAAACTGTTTGAAAAAAACAGTTTGAATTAACGAAAAGAAACAAATTTTATGCTGTACGACAATTAGAGCTGGGTCGCTCTAGGATTTTCACATACTAGGTATAACTAGTACGAGTACGAAAAAATACCTGTTTAAAGTATGTACATATGTACATACAATGCATACGATTTGCAGTGATGTATTGAAACGGACTGATATGCCCTCCCCCAGCCTCCAGACACAACGTTCCGAAGCTAGAATGGTGATGGTGCAAGATGACCTTCAAAGAATACCGAGTCATTAGTCTGTGCAGCTTTTCCGTAACTTTCCAATGGTCGGTCATTTATTTGGCAAGTCTTTCTCCAATCTAGGGACCATCTAAAAGAAAACGATCAAATTCAATCAATTTAATTTGTTTTTCTTTTTATTATATGCAAACAACACCTCCTGTATTCGTTCAAATGACCAAAGTAAAAAAAAATACTAAGATAGGACCAACTAATCCTGTTGTCATCTATATGACTTTTCATCGAGCGATCTCTGATACCAAACTTTTCCTGGCTAATCTAAAACAGTCGGATTTCCACTTTGCCTCACTGAACCATGAAGTTTGTGGAAAAGTTTATTAAGATGTGATAAAAAAAATGTTCGTTTATTAAACATGCACCCACTAGGAGGCCAACCTCTTCTGTAAGGCTGGACATGAGTCCGTAAATTTTACAACCCCGGTGGGGTAGGAGACACTCTCGTGGCGACCTGCAGTCACCCCCACCACACCCGGAGACGCCAACTGGTGAACCAAAACGGATCTCAACCTTTTCCTCCTTGGCACTTTTAGTGCTACTTTTAGTTTTTCCGCCGGATTTAATTTTGTGGTATCTTCGAAACTAGGCCGCTTTTTTCCAGACTTGTATGGATATTTCGCCCGAAACAACTCAGAAAGGTCCCCGAATTCATGCTCGACAAAAAAAAAAATTTGGAAAATATGGACGTTTTTGCCCAAAAAAAATTGTTCGCCCCTAAAATATCACTATTGTACTCCCCGACCACTTTCAATCATCGAAAGCGCTGTAAAGTTAGTTTTTGGCAAACTATGGCCAAAAAACCCCTTACTCCCCTACAAAACCGAAATATTTTTATCACAGCAATAGGTCTTGGCCTGTTATGTCCCAAACCACTCTAACCCAAAATTGGCCGATTTTGTCCGATTTCAGCTCCATTGGCCCTAAAAACTTTTTGAATATTTGAATGAAATAATTACAAGTACGAAAATGCTCGCAAGTACGAAAATACTGTTTTCAGCAGCTAAACAGTTCGTTTTAACAAACGAAAAACGGTTTGTTTAAAATAACGAAAAACGATGAAAAACGATTCGTTTTAAAAAAGCGAAAAACGATTCGTTTTAAAAAAAAACGATTCGTTTTAGAAAAACGAAAAACGATTCGTTTTTAAAAAAAAACAGTTCGTTTTAGAAAAACGGTTCGTTTGAGAAAAACGAAAAACGATTCGTTTTAAAAAAAACAGTTCGTTTAAAAAAAACAGTTCGCTTTAAAAAAACAGTCCGTTTAAAAAAAACGATTCGTTTGAAAAAAAAAACGAAAAATGATTCATTTAAAAAAAAACAGTTCGTTTTGAAAAAACAGTTCGTTTTAAAAAAACGATTCGTTTTAGAAAAACGATTGGCTTTAGAAAAACTATTCGTTGTAGAATAGTTGGAACAGGCCCGTGCGCAGAAATCAATCAAGGGGGGGGTTTGAAATAAAAGTTTTTTTTTTCAATAATATGTAAAAACACATAAACTGTTATTTTATTTTTTAAAGACGTTTGCATGTAAAAACTTCATATTCATTTCTCATTACTTAACAGATTAATTCTTCGAGGTAACGAAAAAAATTCTTCCAGAATTTTTTGCACATTTATCTCAATTTCACGGTGTATATTGAGGGAGGCTAAGCCGTTGAGCCGATCTTCAGACATTGTCAATCTAATGTACGTTTTCAGACGACGCAATGTTGAAAAGGAGCGTTCATTTTTCGCTGTCGTCACGGGTAAAATGGCCATAATGCGAAG
This sequence comes from Nemotelus pantherinus, assembly GCA_963978885.1. Taxonomy (NCBI): domain Eukaryota; kingdom Metazoa; phylum Arthropoda; class Insecta; order Diptera; family Stratiomyidae; genus Nemotelus; species Nemotelus pantherinus. Next base: position 71,509,699 of record OZ022265.1, on the reverse strand, counting down.
CATTTGGTGTACGTTCGGGAACGCGTCTGCATTGCAAATTTCAAGGGCTTCGAGAGAATTTTTGATGTCCTTTTCAATAATGCGTCGTCTCCAGAGTATGACTTCATTCACCCATGCGTAACGCGAATCATCGTGCAAAATTGAAGAGTAGGGTTCGAATAATTTTTCACATGACTCTTCATCAAATTTTTTCATTTTGTTCGGAAAAAGGCAAGCGAAATTCGATAAAATATTGCGATGATTCAGAAACCGGTCCTGTAAATGTGTCACAAACGAATCAAGGCATGGTATATAAATCGTAATTCGAAAATAATCTTCAACTGAATCAGTTTGCACGTTAAAACGTTGCGTTTGTCTTGAAGCTGTCCTTGGTTTTCGCAATTGAATGTCGTATTCTTCGCTGATTTGGCTTACAGTTTCGAAAAATTTTCTGAAGTTTTCTGTGGCGTTTTCTCCTCTTTTTGTCAGTTCTTCTTTTGCAGCATCGGCTAACTCAACAGCCTCACCAAGATCCTGATTTTCTGTTTGAAGTACTCGACTCAAGCTTGAAGTCAAAGAATGTACCGAGCTCAAAATGTGCATGGATATCTGAAAGTTAATATAAATACACTTAACATTTTGAGATGTTACTCACAAAATTTTTTAACATATCAAGTAGATATGGAGAAAATGTGTCGTTACCGTAATGAAATTTCTATTTTCAAAATATCAAGTAGCAATTTCGCATGGAGGCCAGGAATGTTTCCATCAAACATGGAGTTTTCATAGTAGGAACAGAAACATTTTTCTTTCTTGTCGTTCCAATGATTAAATTTCTTGCCTTAATTAAATTTCTTGCCTTAATTAAATTTCTTGCCTTAAAACTCAAAATCAAAAAAGATATTCGAGTTTGAAATCTGAGAAATCTGATTGGTGAAAACTTCTAACTCGAATATCTTTTTTGATTTTGAGTTTTGCGAAAAGTGGCAAAGGATTTTTCGACTCAGAAAAATATGAAGAAAATTCAGGAAAATTTTGGTTCCTGGTTTTTATCCCCACTTGTCGAGGGAGCGTATTTATTGTTTAAATTTCAACCTTGAATAACTTTTTTAATTTTGAGTTATGTAAAAAGTGGTAAAGGACTTTTCGACTCGAAATTCGAAAAGGAATATCGGATTTCTTTTCGGCACGGGGATTTTGGTACACCCTGTATAGCAAATAGAGAAAAAAAACTCTCTGCAACTGGTCACGAACTCAGGCGCCCGAGGTGAAAGTCTAAAACGCTACCGTTGAGTCAAATCGTTGTCTGATAAACTAGAAAGAATTTTTCTCAGTTCAAAGTTAAAGAAGACACTATTGAAGTCGATAGCAGTCAATAGTCAGCAATATGATTGAAAAGAGCTTCACAGTTCCCTTTGAGAGTTTTGAAAATTCAGGTATGCTTTATAAATGTTGTAAATTATAATCGAGCCGGTCACAACGCAAAAGAATTTGTGCATCTACACGAAAAACTGGGAGCGGAAAATAAAACACGTTCGGTTATGACAAGACACAATGCAAGAGAGAGCCGTCTTTATTGACAGAAGTGAAAACTTACAGTGGTATACAAAACTAAATTCAACTTTCAATACCCTCACTGAAGATAATTTTGTTAATAATTCAAATACATATCATTTTGCAAAAACAACAACTTATTATTTATATAATCCAAAGTCCCTAACAAAATGATTTAGTTTAACACTATTCATCGGTTTTGTCATGACGTCGGCAATCATTTCTTCAGTCCGCTTATATTCCAGTTTGATCATTCCATCCGCCAGTTTTTCTCGTACAAAGTAATTTTTTACATCGATATGCTTCGTTCGGGAATGATAGCTATTATTTGTAGCAAGCTGAATAGCACTTTTGTTATCGCAAAACAATTTAATTGTTTGAGAAGCATCTTTGAATGTTTCACATTCAAACCGCTTAAGCCATAATGCTTCTTGTATTGCCGCAACCATAGACATAAATTCTGCCTCAGTTGTGGATAGCGCAATTGTAGGTTGTTTGCGCGTACTCCATGAGACTGATCCACCGCACGCTTTGAAAACGTAACCAGTTGTAGATCTTCTCTCGTCCAGATCTCCAGCCCAGTCGGCATCACAGAATCCAATAAGCTCTGGATCTGCATCTTTCTTAAACCACAACTTTGTGCTAACTGTACCCTTAAGGTATCGCAGAACTCTTTTTAGCGCTAACCAATGTGGTTTGCCGAAATTCGCGTTGAATCGACTAAGTGAACTCATCGCAAAGCTCAGGTCTGGCCTAGTTGCTTGAGCTGCAAACATGATACTTCCAATGGCTTCTTGATATGGAATATTTTCAACTTCGCGCCTCTCGTTATCGTCTTTCGGGCACATTTCCTTCGATAACCTTTGGTTGACATCCATTGGCGACGAAACCGGATTGCAGTCCAGCATATTAAATCGTTTTAAAACGTCTTTAATATAGTTGCTCTGATCAATCGCAATTGATCCATCGTTGCTTCTTGTAATGTTCATTCCAAGGATAGATGATGCAACTCCTAAGTCCTTCATCTTGAAATGAATTGATAGTTCTCTCTTTAGTTTATCTTTGGCGTTTTGGTCATTGCTGAAGATCAAAATGTCGTCGACATAGATGGCAAGAATCAAGATGATATTTTTCGAGCATTGAAAATAAATACATTGGTCAGTCAATGACCTATTTAGTCCAAAACCTAATAAAACTCCATTCAACTTTTCGTTCCACATACGGCTTGATTGCTTTAATCCATATAGTGATTTTTTTAGAAGGCAAACTTTCTTACTTCCATCCTCAAAACCCTCAGGCTGGTGTATATAAATCTCCTCATTTAAGTTTCCTTGCAAAAACGCCGTTATTGCATCCATTTGATGAATATCCAGATTGAATTTAACCGCCATAGCGAGAAGAAACCGAATAGATGAATAACGCACTACCGGTGCAAACGTTTCCTCGTAATCAATACCACGTATCTGAGAATAGCCTTTTACAACTAAACGTGCTTTATGCCGCGCAACAGCTCCTGTAGTGTCACGTTTAACTTTAAAGACCCACTTGCTATCAATTGCCTTTCTTCCCTGTGGTAAATCGGTCAAAACCCACGTGCCGTTTTCGATCAGTGAATCGTACTCAGAATCCATTGCTGCTTTCCAATTTAACGCATCAGAACTAGACAGCGCCTCTTTAACCGACACTGGCTCACAAGTTTCGCAGACATCAGCGATGAATGCATTTTTCCTGTTTGCAATTCGCTCGGAACGTCGCAGTAACATGTCGTTGTTATCTTCGTCGTCAGATCTGCCATTGTTGTCGTTGGATCTACTATCCGCCTTGCATTTCGTATTGACAAATTCAACATCCAATAATGAAGTCTCATTAGATTTACCCTCACTGAATTCATTATTAGGGTCAATCTCAGCTACAGATTCGACTGTCTTGTGATTTTCAACTGTCGGATAGAAATCAAAATAATTAGAGTGGTTTGACTCATTAATTACCTGACTTCCTCGATTTTCGTTAACATAAACATCTCTGCTAATTGATATTTTTCTAGTCTTCGGGTCATACAGTCGATAAGCCTTCGAGTGCTCACTATAGCCAACAAAGATACATTCTCTAGATTTTACGTCAAACTTTCCACGAAGCTGCTTAGGAATGTGAGCCATGGCTTTGCTCCCGAAAACTCGTAAATATTTGAGGTTTGGTTTGATACCACACCAAAGTTCCTCCGATGTTTTGTTTTTTCCTCTGCATGGGATTCTATTTATCAAGTAAGCTGCGGTATTAGCGGCTTCAGCCCAAAACGATTCTGAAATACCAGCATCCAACAGCATGCATCGTGCCTTCTCGATAATGGTTCTGTTCATGCGTTCAGCAACACCATTCTGTTCCGGCGTATAAGGAGCAGTTTTTTGATGTATAATACCACATTTCTCCAAGAAATCGTTGAACTTTTTATTGCAATATTCAGTTCCATTGTCACTACGTAAAATTTTTATTTTATGGCCACTTTGATTTTCTACTAACGTTTTGAATCTTCGAAATGTCTCGAACACTTCAGATTTTTGTTTAATCGGGTAGACGAATACTTTTCGGCTGTGATCGTCAACAAACGTCACAATATAACGCGCACCACCTAATGATTTACGTGGCATAGGTCCACACACATCGGAATGTACAAGTTGTAAAATGTTTTCAGCACGAACTCCAATGTCTTTAAATGATAATCGTGTTTGCTTTCCTTGTATGCATACAACGCACTTATCATCAAAACGGCTTGATAAAGAACCAATGCCAGTTGCTGCTTTTTCAACATTCCTTAAATTAGCATTACAAATATGCCCCAATCTACGATGCCATAGTTGGTTATTTACGTTTGCACTAAGCGCGACTATATTTTTGTTCTCAATAGGAAAACTTTCCAATTGATAGATGTCATTCACAAGTGGTGCCCTAGCAATCAACTCACGATTCCTGTTGAAAATTTCGCACTTCTTGTCATCAAAAACAATCTTGTTACCTTTCTTCGCCATTTGACTCACTGACAGAAGATTTCCACAAATTTCAGGCACATATAAAATATTATCCACTTTGACATTATCATGTTTACCATACGAAATTTTCAATTTTGTATTCCCGGCACACTTCACTGGCAGCTTTGTGTTGTTGCCAATAACTATTTCACTGGAAGATGTTTCAGTTACTTCGGTCAAAATTTCACTATTATTTGTCATATGAGCCGACGCACCCGAATCGATGTACCAATGATTAGATGAAGTCGATTGCGCCACGAGGGCTGCATAAAGCGACTTGTCAGTTTTTCCTTTCTGATTTCTTCTCCGAGGACAGTGCCGTGCAAAATGCCCAATCTCATTACAATCAAAGCATCTTATTTGACATTTTGGCTTTAGTTTTTCACGTTGTTTCGTATGTTTTCCCATCAGTGCGATTGAATGCGAATTTATTTTTTCATATTTCACCTCTTGAAGAAGTCTCGTCTTCACGGAATCCGAAGTTAATTTTATAGCTGAGTTTTCGACTGGCATCACTAAAGGCTTGTAGTCGTCTGGAAGCCCCGCTAACATAAGCGATCCGATGATTTCGTCATCGATTTTGAGCCCAGCACGTCTAACCTTAATTGAAGTAGATATCATTTTGTTGATGTAGTCCTCCATGGATTCACATTCGTCCAACTTCAATTGAACCAACTGCTTCAACAGTTCTACTCGCCGACAAATCCCTTGATCTTCAAAGGCCTTCTCCAAGCACTCCCATGCATCTTTCGCAGTCTCGCATTCCTGTACATGCGAAAAATTGACCGGATCAATGATTAAAATTAGTTCAGATATTGCTTTCTGATTTAGCGTGGCATCCGCTTCTGTCCCAACAATGCAACTCCAATAATTCTTGATTATCATGTATGATTTCGCAGCCAATTTCCAGGTATCGTAATTCTCTCGACCTTTCAATTTCTCAACTTGCGAAATCGTCGCCATCTTGGAACTTTTTCGTCGCGATCAAAATTGTCTTAATAACACATCAATAATTATCCGCGAATATCAATTGCATCCGTACTCTGGGTCCATAACCTGTTGTAAATTATAATCGAGCCGGTCACAACGCAAAAGAATTTGTGCATCTACACGAAAAACTGGGAGCGGAAAATAAAACACGTTCGGTTATGACAAGACACAATGCAAGAGAGAGCCGTCTTTATTGACAGAAGTGAAAACTTACAGTGGTATACAAAACTAAATTCAACTTTCAATAATAAAGGTTTTCTTTACTTTATAAAGTTTTTGTGAAAAATTTTCACATTTCATGAAATTCATTATTAAAATTAGCTACGTTTCATAGAGATCTATAAGTTTCAAAAACTTGATTTATAAAAAACCGAAATTTTGTTATCATCTGGAAATTTTATAAGGGATTTTATAGAAACTTCATAAAACTCGAGTTACCAGGTTTGTCATTTCAACTTGTGAAAAATTCAGTACTTACATTTTCGACTTCTATCCGTGGTTTTTTGCACAAAAAGCGACGGATATCCATGTAAAAATTCACGTTCAAACAAATAAACGTTAGAAATGACTGTCAACAACCGTTAACTAATGAACAAAGTCGAGCAAAACACAAGGAAAAAAATGCACTTTCCTCATGTCATTGTCATATAAAGATTGACGATGATACAGCGACAATTGACGATCACCCACAATCGATAGAGGTCGATAGCGCGGAAATTGAAATGAAAAGTGTGTTATACTTTTCCAATCCAGTAAATTTATCCTCGAACAAGTGTTAAGTGAATAATTTATATAAATCATTTATTTATAACAATATCTTTAGCATTGTTTTTGAATAAAAAGTACAAAGAATTATTTTGTAGAACTGTACAGTTAATTTAAGAATCCAAAATATAGCTTTTGAAAATACATGAAATTTTCGTGGAAAAAAACTTTAATGATGATAGTCATAAAGTACAAGAGAGTCCTAATGGGGGGGGTTCGAACCCCCAAAACCCCTCCCTTGCGCACGGGCCTGAGTTGGAATAATTGGTTTTAGAAATATTGTACTACTCGTTGTAGAAAAGCGGTTCGTTTTAGAAATGCTGTTCGTTTTCGAAAAAAAATTTCGTTTTATAAAAACTGTTTGTTGCTATTTGGAAAAACTGTTTGTTCGTTTTTTGCAGCCAAACGTTTTTTTTCAAACTGTTTGGCGTTTTTAAGCCCATCACTAGTTTCTACGATCGTTTTATTTCTGCGGCTTCCACATACGTACATATAAGATGGAATTTTTGACATTTTTCTAAGGTCTTTAACCTTCCGATGAAATTTCAAATCGAAAGGATTGAAACATGGACAGCCGCACGGAGACATAATACACACAATTAAGACTCTTTAACTTATCAACGAAAGTAATCGTTACTGCAAGTGCTGAAAAATAACTAAAAAAATAACGGAAAATTGGAAATGGCTTGGCACAATATATATTATATGGCCATCATATACATATATTAAATAGGTTTTTATTAGAAAATAAAACCTTTTTACTACTAATCCTAATTCGATATAAAAAAAAAAAATAAACACAGCCGTAAGGAAGCTCTCGTTACCACGCCCCATTCGACTTGTATGTATTGAAATTTACCTACCTCTTAAACTACTGGCAGCCCCTTCTAAAACTTTTATGATAAAATAAGAAGTTTTGCCATAAAAATAAGCAAAATTAACCTGTCCAAATTATTCAAAAAACGAGTTGAAGTTGTTACTTCCGGTTTCACAAAAATTTTACTTCCGGTTTTCAAATTTAATTTCAAAATTAAAAAGAACAGTTAATTTTCTATACTAATCAGTATTTTTGAGGTTTTTTAGATTTTTTTTTGAATCCTAGAATCCGCTTCCAAAAAAACCTTTCATCAATTTCATCAATTTTTCAAAAGCCCATAAGGCTTGTTTCACACGTACGAGGTTTCATTCGGTTCGGTTCGTTTTCGGTTGTAACCGAAAACAAACCGAACCGAATGAAACCCCTTCACACATACACGGTCTCTACACGGTTCATATTAGATTTTGTGTTTTTTCATTCAAAAATTCATTAAAGTCTTCAAAAATTTCCACACAAACGTTTTTTATGCCTCTTGCGTCTTAAATTTATGTTCATATTTTGCACAAGTTTTGTCCCACAGTGCTATTTTAGATTGCACAGGACAAATCAGCCGATCCACATCAACATCTTATAAATCGCTCATTTTATCAGAAAAACTGCTACTGATAATTTCAAAAAAATTATAGGTGATAATAAAACTAACTAAAACTGACTAAACTAACTAGGTAAATCGTCTAAATATTTCAAATTAAGAGATCCAAACTGATAATTTATAAATTAAAAAAAAAAATCAAATGATCCAATCAGTTTGAAACCGATTCTAAACCGTGCATGTGTGAACGCCTTGATTGCTTTCTGTTCCCTGGACACGAATTCACACCTAATAGAAACCTGATGAAAACTATTCGTGCTCAGGGAGTATTCGGTTCTATGCGGTTTATATTAGGCACCGAATAGAAACCGAATTATCGTTTCACACTTGTCGCAGCGACCGAAAACGAACCGAACCGAATAGAACCTCATATGTGTGAAACGAGCCTAACTCGGCAACTAACCCTCATAGAAACCGAAAATTGTGTACCCACGTTCTTATCTTCTAGAAGTACCATTATGCGCAATGTGAACGAAATCCAGAACCTCGATATATTTTCGTTGTCCGCTTCACGTGAAATGCCCCGTATATGAAAATTACAAACGCTGAATTTCACTTTAAGACTAATGTTTCTAAACTCCAACAGGTTGTTAAAGGTTTGATGCGAAATACGACCAAATTGCTGCGTGTTGAAGAAAAGGTACATTTCTATATTCCTTGAGCTGATTTTTAAGTTCCATAAAGCATTGAATTGGTTTGTAGGTTTCGTTCGTACCCTGGCCGTCATATAGAATGCCGGTCACGACTTGTAATTTGAAAGGTACTAATGTACTTTTCTTGATCGAATTGGTCGAGAAATGTACGTCGATTGGTCGAAAAAAGGTACATTAAGCCCGCCATCTTGGTAAGTTAATTGCTTTTGCAACCGGCCTTCTATATGACGGCCAGGTTCGTACTCATTGTTTTTCAATTCAGAGTAATTTGTTTCGAAACAATTCATAAACAGCGCATTATTTAATTAAAAGCTAAAGAATATCCTTCCATTCCGAAAACAACGTCTTCCTTTTGGAACTGAATTGCCTCTTTGTGGTGCATCTTGGCTAACGCCATATGATGTAGAGTTTGCCACGACTACTTCTTCTTCGGACTTCTTTGTCTTACAATTCTAATTTGTTGTGCTTGGGCTGGTGGTCGCAGCATTCCGGACCTAGCCGTCTTCAGGCGAAAAAATTCATCTAGATTAATCAGCCAAAAAATGTAAAAAACTCTAGATGTCGAATGTTAATTACTCAGTGGAGTTCAGTTCGAGCCCTGTGGGGCATTCCACGTGAAGCGGACAGGTGAATTTTTTGACGTTTCCGATTTTAGTAATATTTGATTATGTTATGCCTATATATGTTCTCGATCCAGATGCAAAATATTTTTACAGTATTAAGTCTGGTAAGCGAGCTAGAGAGCTTTAAAAATTTGACCAACCGGCAGGTATACGCTATTTCAAATCAAATTATCCAGTTTAAAAAAGTAGCAATAAAATAAATAAAGCACTCGAGCTGATGCTTCATATAATGGGCTTATTAAATGCATTTTTGGGTATTTAAAAAAAAAAAAATTTGGAGGGGGGAAAATAATTTAAATTTTTGAAACTTGAATTTCACAAAGTTCGACCATTTAATTTTTTTTAAATTTTTTTCCTCAAAATAGCTAATAGTGTATCGATAATCCTTGCCAAGTTTCATTATGGGCGCAGAAGTTGTTTAGGAGCTAGACGAGTTAGAGATTCGAACCGTAACGGCCGGCGCCCTGTTAGCGTCTACCGCCCCCGAACGCCAGATTATGGAAACTAGCAATCATATAAAATGCCTTTAGTCCGAATATTAGATCATATTTGGCGAAGCTTTGATAATGTAAATTATGTTTTGATATAATATTCAATTCAATTGTACACACCAATTAAATAATAATGAATCATTTATCCATTATGTTTTATATAAATTCATGAAGATTGATTTAAAATGGCGCTATTCGGAAGAATTTCTTTGTAGTGCAATTTTGCCACTAAAGTTACGTCAATTGTGTAAAAGAGACAAACCTATGACGCTGTGTATTCAAACTTTTCCGTTAGTTTTGTCAGTGGCTTAGCAACTACTTAATTAGCCGGTAAATCATTGATAAATTTTAACTTTTGTGCATCATGTCAAATTGAAATTTTGAAAATTCCGATTTGCACAAGAACGGCAACCCATCGCCAAATTACCTCTATTTTCAGCACTCGAAAGTTCTGTTCACGAGAACTGACGACCGGATAATCCGATCATAATGAAATTTACAGAACATGTTGGTATTAGCTAGGACCAGGTATGATAGAAGTGATTTTGAAATGCAAGCAACCCTGTGGCAATGGTACCATCTTGAAAAATCACTGAGAAAAAAAAACAGCTTTTTGGCCTATAACTTCCGATTCAGCCATCACATTTAAACGAAATTCACACAATATTTGGATCTTACTTTAGATAACATTAGGTGAAAATTTGGCTGAAAAATTAGAATAGAGTTGCCAGCTATGGTGATTTTTGTCTCCTAAATCTTGCTAATTTGCTCAGCAAAATAAAGCTTTTTTCCCTAGAACTTCCGGTCCAGTCATGAAATCAAAATGATTAATGAATTCATGCAGTAAATAGACTTTAATGTGAACCAAATGTCCTAGGAATTTCGTACAAAAATCATGAAAGGGCTGCCAGCTATGACCATTTTTGTATTTTTTTTTGGAGTTTCTTTACTGAGCGATTATGTCATTAGATTTGCAAATGGGAATGATCCTGCAATGAAAATTAACAATAAATATTAACACTTTAAAAATTTGAAAAGTTTTGAGGGTGGCAACCCTAACATTTTTTTCACCCGTATAACTTGATTCAATCGAAACGAAATTTATTGGTTGGGTTTTACTTAACGTGAAGCAGATTTGGTATATATTTTGCTTTGCTGCTGACACAGGGTAACCAGCTTTAGCCATTTTCCTAAATATTGTACCAACAGATGCTTCAAATTACATTCTCATATGCAAAGCATTTGTAATAAAAATAAGAAACCAATTTTTAAATTTTCCGAGTTTTGAACATTTTTCGGATGGCAGCCTCAAACAACGTTTAACCGCTAAAACTTTCGATGAAATCCTCCGGCGAGAACGAAATTCAAAGGATAAGTTGATTTAAGTGTGAGCTTTTTAAGGTAAACTTATTGCTGGTGCGTTGGGAAAGTGTTGCCAGCACTGAACATTTTCATCATTTGTGTTATAGTTGAGTTTTATTGCTTTGGATAAGGAATGGTTGATATGATTCTACAAAAAAGTGTATTACGTCTTTCCACATTGTCATTCAAAGACAATTTCTTCGAAAATTAATTTTCTAGCGGTTCTGAAGCGCTAGACTTTTTTATAGTTTTGTGAGATAATTTCGCTACAAAACACTTTATATACAGTGGTGGACAGCTAAATAGAACACTTGTATTTCTATCAATAAAAGGGCATTTTTTTCAGTTTTTAATGAAACAACTGATTTTGAACTTATGTATTATTTATTGAAACTATAAAAGCTTATTTAAAATGTGAAATGATGACTCTATTTGTTTGTAAGTAAAAATATATAAACACACTAATTAAAATACGCGTGGCCACATAAATAGTACATAAATTTGCATTGCACTAAAGTTATAAAAAAAATATTTTTAAGCAACCGTATAACTTAATATTTTGTTGGAAATCCTTTGTTCCTAATGTTCTTAAGCATAGCTGAGCATCGCCTTGGTAGACTCTCCACTAAAGTTTGACAGCGTTCGTTAGGAATAGATCTCCAGGCGATCTGAAATTGGTCCCACAATTCAACAGCATTTTTAGGTTTCACCCTGTTTATGTGAGTTTCGACATCATTCCACAGGTTCTCGATCACATTTAGATCAGGAGACTGGGCGGGCCATTGTAAAACGGGGACATTTTTATCACTAAGGTAAACCTTCACAAGACGAGAAGTGTGCTTAGGATCATTGTCTTGCATAAAACGCCATATCAGTGGCATATTTTCGTCTGCAAAGGGGATCATGTGGTCCTCAAGAATTCGTTTGTAGACGTGTTGATCCATTTTCGTGTCTATCTTGATTATTGGTCCCACCCCATGCCAGGAAAAAGCAGCCCACACCATCACATTTCCGCCACCGTATTTAACAGTTTTCTGTGTGTATTTGGGATTGTGTTGTTGGTTAAGTGGACGCCAAACATACCTTTTCCCATCTGATCCGAACCTGCAAAACTTGGATTCATCACTCCACAGCACATTTTTCCAGAAAATTGTCGGTTTGTTTAGATGTTCCCTTGCAAACGATTTCCTCATTTTTAAGTTCTTCTTTGTCACAAGTGGTTTTTTTTTAGCGATGCATCTTCTGAGATTTTTTTCTTGCAGACTCCTTCTAATTGTTCTATCTGACACAGAAATATTGCTATCATTCAGAACACTGCTTTTTATCGCTTTGGAGCTCGAAAAGGAGTCGGCGACACTTGCTCTGATATAACATTGTCCTCTTTTTTTGTTGTTTTTCTTGGCCTTTTAGCTCTCGGAACGTTTTTGGCACTGCCATAGAGCTCCTTATGACGTAAAACATTGTAAACTACCATCCGCGAACACTCCAGCTGCTTGGATATTTCCGTAATTGTTGAACCTCTGTCTTTCATGTTGCAGATGATCTCACGCTTTTCCTCGGAGCAATGTGGCCCTCTTCCCATCTTCACAAATATTTCTTTATATTTAACTTTTTCAAAAAGTAGTATTAACTGTTCTTACTTTCAAATAAATTTGTTATTATTCAAGAAAATTCACTTCGACTCACTAAAACCAAGCGTGTACTATTTAGGTGACCAGATAAAAACACTTCCTTTTACACTGAAATACGCAATGCAATGGGAAGATGCATTGCGTATTTTATGACGATGCTCAAAACTAGTTCTCAGATATGTGAGCATGCGATAAGAAATGCAAACATTCAATTCCTCGCTGCATGTTTCCAGCAAATTTAAATTGAACAGCCTGCGAGGATAGTGTTCTATTTAGGTGTCCACCACTGTATATGTTTACAGTTTTGTTTATATATTTTAAGTTTTTTGTTGAGAAATTATCTCAAAAACTATAAAAAAAAACACTTGCAACGCGTTTGTCTAATTAAGTAGTTGCTAAGCCACTGAATAAACTGACGGAAAAATTTGAATACACAGCGTCATTGGTTTGTCTCTTTTACGCAATTGACGTACCTTTAGTGGGAAAATTTTACTAGAAAGAAATTCTTCCGAATAGCGCCATTTTAAATCAATCTTCATGAATTTATATAAAACATAATAGATAAATGATTCATTATTATTTAATTGGTGTGTACAATTGAATTGAATATTATATCAATATATATAATTTATATCATTAAAGCTTCGCAAAATGTGATCTAATATTCGGACTAAAGGCATTTTATGATTGATAGTTTCGATAATCTGGCGTTAGGGGGCGGTAGGCGCTAACAGGGCGCCGGCCGTTACGCTTCGAATCTGTAACTGGTCTAGCTCCTTAACAACTGCTGCGCCCATTATGAAACTTGATAAGGATTATCTAAACATTAGTTATTTTTAGAAAAAAAAAATTTAAAATAAATTAAATTGTCGAATTTTGTGAAATTCAAGTTTCAAAAATTTAAATATATTTTTCCACCATGCTCCATGTAGTATTTTAAAAACATAGCCAGAGTTTTAAATAAAAATGCTAATAGCAAGTGATAAGAAATTAAATAAAAGAAGCGTTCAGAAAAAAAAAATGCAGTACTAAGACATTGTTTATTTCTCAGATTGGAACGCTAAAGTGTTTTGATGGCAGGCTGCTGTCCGTCTACCAATGCTTTCAAAATAGATAGTGGCTCTATAAGTATTAATAAATGTATGGTGAAAATTCCAAGATGGTATATTTTCATGGTTAGTTTCTGTCTACAAAAGATGCAAAATATCAGCTATCACACGGTACGGCCACCTTAAAGTATTACCTCAGTATTCCTATCGACATTCTGAAAAGAGTTTAGTTGTAGTGTAGTATTTACCAATGCCTTCTTTCTCAGGTTACAGCACGATTTTTTATCACAAATATTCAGCATAATAGAAATATTTTCGTACACTGGCCTGATTCCACAGGAGGCATAAAAAAATATTTATCGACTTAAGCACATAGATGGTAAGCAATAGCAATATTTATTCAATTTTATATTCTTGCGTAGTACCAAATTGTGATACGATTATGATGCTATTGCACCGAAAGCACGCAATCACGCTCTGCATTATGGCAAAAAAGGGGCGCATAAATTACGAATTGGCATAAATTTGCTGTGAAGCCTATTATTACTTTCAAGATTCAAATTTCATTAACCTTTCATTAAATTCCATATTTTGCGACCTCATGCCGTGTACATTTTTCGCGAATCGATTGTAAGCTTCAACACACATGTAGTACCGTCAGCATTATTTTTACAAACCAAAAGACACTGAAGAAGAGGGCAGATTACCCTCGAAATATCGATATATGTCAAAATAAAAATATATCTAGCTTCTAAAGGAAAAATTGGTTTAAATTAAAAAATATTTTTTCTCATTTATTTAGACACTCTAAAAGCGTCGTGCTGTCACTTGAGTGTCTCAACGGATTTCCGTTCATCAGGCGGGTTCGCATTTTCGGCAAGTACAATTAGGTAATTTTTTTTACAACGCTGTTCTTTTTTAGTTTTTAAAATAAATAAAAATTTTTTAAAAATCAAATAAAATTGAAAATTGAATAGCTTGAACTCAAGTGAATGATCCAAAAATCAAACGTTGGAGCTATTGCACCACAAAAATGCAGCACAAAGTGTACGTAACAGTGCAGAAATTAATCAAATTATCAGTCTGCAGCTAACCTAGTGATTCATTTAATTCGCAAGGCGTAATTGCTCCGAACTTATCATAACTGTGTAAGCCCGCTATAAACCTGACTAAGTGAAGGTTTCTACCTTTGCCCAGATAAAGTTCAGCACAAGTTCTCGACAAACTGGTCAACGATAAGAAAACAGATTAAATTAAAATTATCTACGTCAGAAGCAGTAGCACACTGATTGCGACGCACATGGTTTACAATGCGCTTAATTATATATAGATAATGAATTCAGAATAAACTTTCGCACTTGCTTCGATTCATTCACGCACAAGGCCTCGTATCGCAGCCAACTACATGTATGAGGATAGAAGTACTTAGATTCGATTCAAGTGGATGCATTTTTTGCACGTCCCTAGCTACCTATTGAATTTTCTTCCAAGAAATGCACGCGGTGACAATGACGAGGTCACATGTGGGGCGAAAACTAGATTAAAATTCGAAATCAATTGTTTGGTAGCAAGGTGAATTTTAACCTTGGGCGATAGCTGCAGAAAAGCTGAGATTATTCCGGTGCATTGAGGTAAATGTGCTGAGCTGCGGCTTCGGAAAGGCAGGCATACACTGATATCAGCTGATTCTACTTAGTGAAGTCGTGCGAAAATTTAGGCGTCTGAGAGCCGCTTCCGATTTATAATCTGATAAGCAATTGGAATGGGAAAAGCACAGGGTTTCTTTTGTAGGCGGTGTGATTGAAAGGAAGTGACGCATCTGTTTCAATTTGGCGCCGCTCTTAGATTTATCAGAGTGCAAATAAATCTAATAAATGCAACTTATCACGAGTATGCGAAATGGCGGATGTGGCTCTTGTCGATGCAGATTTTAATCATGAATCAGTTATAATCTGGGTTATTCATATTCCGATAGAAAGATTCAATTCGAAGAGAAAGAGATCAGCGTAGACTTTTTATCCGTTTTCTATTTTGATTCTGTACGAGTAAGCACGGGAGTTCTTGGGATGGATCCCCGCCCTACACAGACCGACTATATTAGTACACATTTGAGTACAGAGTAGAATTAGGGTGATAATGAAAATATTATGATGATCGCAATAGCCGTAGGTTGATTTCGATAAATGAAGAAATTTAATGTCCCTATTATATTATCAATTAATTTTCTAATAATTTATCGCATAGAATTTATTTAACAAGTATACGACACACATCTAAGTAATCTAATAGGATGTTTGTATGTGTACTATAATACAGGGTTTTTGTTTAAGAACAGTCATTTCTTGAATAGTTAGCTATATTATAATTTTAAACTCTAGCATTAAATATGGAATACAATATTTGATATATCGGCGTTTCTTGGGGAAATTTTCCATTACGATTTTGCACATCTCAATTGTCTAAAACGGGGAGTTTCGCTTTTTGTCAGGGCTATAATACATGGCATTGAGGGCCTCGACACATGGATTATACCGCCTAGTCCTACCAATTTATGTAGTTTTTTTTATGACAATTCCGAGATCAACTATGTATATACGAGGTATGATCAAAAAGTTCTGGGACTTTTAAAATAGCGCGCCAACGAAGCGACAGAGAAAAAGGCGGTTGGCAGCACTGTTTAGAGGGGTTTTCCTCGAGCACAGCTGTTTTTTCAGATCGTCAATCACAGACATAGATATGAAAGAATATGGATACGAAATGGCAATCCGTGTACCCATACGTGAGTGTGCCTTTTTTAATACACGCACAACATTGCTCTTTCACAAAAATTCTTCTTAGTGCACTCCTTTCTACCGTACTCACAACTGAAAAGCCTTAATGCTGGGTACACCAGATCGGTGTAAACGGGCAGCACGGAAAGAAACGTCAATGTTAGTTTGATTTGTGTCGGGGACTGAAAACATTGACTTTCAGTCAAAATTTATCAAATAAAATTGGAAAATTTTTCGGCGTATTCGGTGGAAACGTGCATCTACATTTGTGCGCAATAATTTGTGTCGGTTTCGCGAACAAATTAGCGGTCAAAAATTTTAAAATAGTGCGATAGTGAAGTGCCGCCTTCCAGGCTGCAAAAGTAGCTACCGAAGTACTTCGCAGGGGATATCGTATTTCAGGTAAGTAAAATTAACCCTTGGCATCAATATCGTTTTGTTTTTGTGTGAAATCCTAATTAATTTCATTCATAAAAAGCATTTTAATCTCCGCTCGCCGGTTCGGGAAAAGAAATGTCAAACGACGTTCAAAATGGCGATCTCTCGGGGTTTTTTCACATTGGCTTTGCCGTATGAACTGTGTAGGGCACACACCCGTACCTCATTCTCACACCAGTAAGCAGAAAGTGGAAAATTGGCACATTTCTCTCGTTTGATTTCGTCAATAAGTCGTTTAGAAGCGAAGTTACAGCTGTTTTAGTAAAACGACTTTTTTGTGTTCGGCGATTTTGTGGTTTTGTTTGGGATGGAAGAAAAACGAGAACAACGCGTTTGCATCAAGTTCTGTGGGAAGTTGGGGAAAACTTTTACCGAAACTTTTCACATGTTACAAACGGCTTTTGGGGATGAGTGTTTGAGCCGCTCGAAGTGTCACGAATGCTTCACATCAACAGAAGACGATCCTCGGTCAGGATGCCCGTCAGTTTCGACTGACGATGATCATATGGCCCAACTGAATAACCTTGTTGGTAGTGATGCGAATCGAGTCCAGTTTTGAGAATCGAGTCGACTCGAGTACTTTGATAAAAGAATCGAGTCAGGACTCGAGTATTCGTAACATCAGTTTCCGTAATTAAAATCTTTGCGGAAAAAATATACATATATGCTTTCAGATATGAAAACAAGCAAAAGCTAATTGATTAGTTTTATATAATGGCACATTTAACACTAATTACAAATTAACAAAAAATCTGGTTTATAATTGAATATAATTTCAATATTTGTGCTGTAGTTCGGTAGAGCACGGCATAACTATTATGTAACTTATTCCTATTTTGAATGAAAATTCAAATTGTAAATATTTTTTTTTTTATTAAAATATCAACAAAGATGATCACACATTCAAAATCATTAAAAAATTAATTAACATAGTAAGTTGATTATCCAAATATGAAAATTATAAAATCATTTAGAGTTGCTCAAATAACTGTTAAGAAATAAAATCTGCTTAATTTTTTCTGGTTCTAGACTATTGCGCCTTAAATCACAGAGTTGACCAGCTTTTGAAAAAACTCGTTCTGATGGCACAGACGTGGCTGGTATACATAAATATTTAACAGATAATTGATATAGACCAGCATATATACATTTTCGCTCCTCCCAAAATTGAAGAGGGTTGCTGTGTCTATTTAAATAAGGTAGATTAATATATTGTTGCAATTTTTCTGCTGCGGAAGAAGTGGGCGTTGTAGTTTTGGAATATTTCAACACCTGTTCGTCCAAATATCCCCAAAGATTGTGCTCTGTTCGCGCGTCCACACTGGTTGGCTTATCTTCCGGGAGGTCCTCACTAACCAATGTTTCTTCATATTGGACTAATTCTTCAGTTAGCCAACGTTCAGCCAAATTCGAATTGGTTTCATTTTGGAACGCTGCTTTCTTGAATCTCGGATCGATGAAAGTGCTTTTGGATGCAGTTTCGTCAAACTCCATAATACCGAGTCGCTTTTTTATTGCTTCCAAAATGTTTATTTTCAATATCTTTCCTGTGTCAGTAAGCGGAGAAAAACTTTAAAGAGTCATATGCAAACTTCGAACCAACGGTATTAGTAAGAGTTGTAAGAGTTGGATATTGTTCGCCAGAAATTATAGCTGTTAGCTCCTCCACTGGTTTCAAAACAGACAAGCAATCAGCTAGTTCCTGCCATTCAACGGAGCTAAGATTATCAGGAGCAGATTTTAAAGATGGCAATGCAGCAGACAAAGGCATCTTAACCTTTTTCAAACGATCTAGCATAATAAATAATGAATTCCACAGAGTTGGCACATACTGCTTCAATTTAAGAGCTCGAAAATTCATTGCTCTTGTACTTCACGCAATTTGTAGCTCGCAGTGTTGCTACGTTTGAAATAGGCAACAATAGTCTGGCATTTTTCTGATAGTGAAGACAGCTGCTTGTTTTGCTTTAAGCAATCTAGAATAACCAAATTGAGCGTATGAGCTACACATGGAAGATTTTTTAATCGTAAATGCTCCGTAACTGCTTTTTTGACAGTGGCGGCATTATCTGTAACCACTGCAGTTATCTTGCTCGTTAGATACCACTCTTCAAAGGAACTTTTTATGGCTCCAGCTATATTTTCAGCGGTATGGGTTTTTTCAAACACACATGTGGTCAATGTTAAGCTTTGTAGTCTTCCTTCATTCACAAAATGAATTGTTAGCGCCATAAAGCTTCGATCGCTGTCGGAAGTCCACATGTCCGTAGTAGCAGCTAGATGCTGTACACTTTTTAATTCTGCACGTGCTACGGAATAACGATCGTGCAAATATTTTTCGAACAGTGTTTTTCTTGACGGAAGCTCATATATAGAGTTCAGTGCAAAAGTATAGTCCCTAAAGCCTTTATTTTCCACTATTTGAAGTGGTTGAAAATCTAAACAGATCATATCTACTAATGCTTTATCGATTAGTTTACTGTTCATTGGCATCGCATGTTTGCTCATCAACTTCAGTTGCATTTGCCGTTTAGGAGGCGGTTGACCTTCATCGGAAGAAAGTTTGCTACTAGGTTCTTGATTAGCACTAGAGCTCGCTGTAGAAACTGATTGATCAACATTAGCTACCAGATCAGAAGTTTGTGGCGTTGCACTTTGGCATTCGGTTTCAGTCGGTTTTTCAATAGACGTAGCATATACAAATGGATGCACTTTTCTAAAATGTTTTGTTAAATTAGTAGTATTTTCAAAGTCCTTAAAAGTTTTCTTGCCGGTTTTACAAGTAACCACTTTTGCACCACTACTGGAGCTTCTTTCGAAATACTCCCAAACAGATGATTTTTTGGCCTTAGGAGGTGACATTTCAGAAAGATAATGCCTAACTCCAGGTCATACTTAAATACTAAAGAAAGTATTTAAACTAAAAAGCGCTCTCGTAACACAGTTTTTTAACTTTTTTTCCACACTTTCCACACTTTTTCACAAAACACTTTTTTTACCAACTGAAAATTTCCGTTTGCCTGTCAAGAAAAGACTGCCGTACTTAACTCTATTTTTCGCAAGACACTGATCAGTCGTGACAACGACAGGGTTTTCCTGGCAATTATCTCGATATTTAGTTTTATGGTACGGCATAAACCTTTTTGAGGGATTAGGGGTGTTTTCACTGCCTCAGTGGTATAATTTTATATCTACCTGGAATATATAATTATATCCGAAAATAAACATTTTTTCAGTTTACCTCTTTCTTTTCTCTTTTGTATAATAGATAGTATAATGTATGGGTGCGTTATCTTGTTGAAAAATGAATTTATTATTGTTTCAATCGTTCACTGCGCACAGTGTCATATTGTATAATGCGACCAAATAATGGTACGAACGGACCTACCATTGCATGACTTGGACTGACTTGAAAAATCGGACTTAAAGAATCGGCAGAGAGGATTTCCCACTGAAATACGAAAACGTTGGCCGATGGCTTGCAGCGGGCCATCTTTGGTTCTTTGCAAAAGTGAACCAATTAAAAGAAAAAAAAACGTGTGATGACAATTACTGGCCCCAGGTCATGGATGCGTGTGAATATAGGTAATGATAGGCTCCAAGTAGACTTAAAGTATTAAGAGCGCAAACTAAAAATGCGGGATTTACAACAGATTGCATGATTTACGATATACGCTTCAGACAACACTCTAACTATATTCAAGTCAAAGCTACATTTAATAGCTTTAAATTTCATGAGTATTTATCAAGGAACAAGGTTGGCCTTAAACCAGCGGTAGTGGCCATCGGGTTCGATTATAGTTTGTATACAGTCAACTTCCTTCAATTTGTCCAGAAAGTACAGGATAAACAGGTTGGGACGTACACATATAAAGGTTTTAATAAGGAAATAGGAATTGCACTTGATACAAAGAAAAGATTTACTTTAATATAAAGCACAAATTGATAGTTTGAATGAGGATTCATAGTGCCTAAAGCAAGCAAATTCATTTAAGTGAGTATACTTTAGCACTTGTTGGTCAATTGTGTCCAATTCACCACAGAACTCACACTTTGGATCTTCTTTACTCCTGATTTTATTTAATCTAATATTATTAAACGCCTTACATGGAAATAGCCTGTTTATTATTTTAATGTTCCCACTGCTGCTCTGAAAATTCCTGTTATCAAGTGTGATCTCTGAACGCTAAATCAGCAGCAAGCGAAAGGCATCTTTCGAAGTTTTTGGTCATTTCATAGTATCTGGATTGCCAGAGCCTTTTAAGTTCCAACCAGACCAAAGACATAATATCACTGAGGCAGAGGGGTATTGACAGTGGAGAACCTTCCAAAACCCCAGCTTTCGCCGCATCATCGCTCTTTTTCATTAGAGAAATGTTCTTGTGTCCCGACACCTAAATGACTCTGATAAGCGCATCCGTGTTGTGTGACACACTTGACAATATTGCATGTACAACTTGATTTACCAATTCTAGCTAGTTCTGAGCTAACGATAGAGGTTGCACCAGACAGTGAGTATATATGTATACTTGGCATGACAGCCGCACAACCAGCACTTGTACCAGACTTAGCTCCATCTACAGCCATGAATAAGACACCTATCTCCTTCTCCTCATGAACCATTGTCTCAAATCTGCTGTGGAACATACTCTTAGGATGATCATTTGTGAATGTACTGAACGGTCCTAAATGTTTACAATGGGTAGTAATGTTTGGTGCAGCCAGTTTGACCGATCCTGAGTTGTACATATCTAATACTTTTCTGAATTATCCAGAAACAATCTCAAAGTTAGATATAATAGGGTTTAGACTGGCCATTTGATACAGGCTTGTGTTATTACTTTTTAATTTAAGAATTTCTTTGGTTGCAAACTATAATGCCCTGAAGTACGAAGGTATTTCATTTGTCAAAGCAGAAGCTATAAAAGACTCAGCATGTGCTGACAATTCTAAACATCTCTTTGGAACATTATCGAGTCAATTTTTGAAAGAAATATTTGGGAGCACCCACATTTCCAGAGATGTGATTTAACCCTTAAAGTGCATACTTCTGAGGAATCACGTAAAGTGCACACTTGGGTGTCCGACACCCTGACGTGTTGTTCTATGCTGATTTGCTCTGCCGCTATAGAATATTTTATTTCCAAAAAATTATGGGATGTACTTTAAAATATCTACTTCAAAGCTAGGTAAATTTTATATTAATTTATTAATTTTTAATTTGTTTAAAAAATTGTTGAAAGAAAAAAAGTTGAAAAATGGCTTTTTTTAACTTAATGTTATTGGGTGTCAGGCACCCACAATGCACTTTAAGGGTTAACAATAGGTGCGTTTTTTGCACACCCGAGCAGTTCAAATTTTGTTAAGTATATTGTTTTGTGTACACTAAATTGACAATGACATTTCAACACTTGTCGAAATATCACACATACCCACATAGCGACTAGAGCGCCTTGATTGAACGCGGTGGTAAAACCCCGGAACTAGATTAAATTATTTTGATTCGCGCAGATTTTTGAACAATAATAACTGTACTAATGTTGTTATAAAAGCTCAGAATTGTTATCAATAAAGAACATTCTTCGCTGGTAAGCCAAAGTCCAAGCGGCAACCAAGCTTCAATAAGAATCGTTTTTCTTTTTGAAAATTACGACTGTTTTGAATTTGCGTAGCGGCGACGAGTTCGCCAAGGCAAATTGAAAAACTTCTATATTATTAGAAGAAAAGTCTGACTAGTTTGCGTAGCCTGACCACGCTGAAGACACCGGTGACAACGACCACCTTATATTACAATTGAATACAACAACAATTTTGTTGTTGTATTCAAAATACTGAACAAAATTTTCCCTGTCGGGTGTGCAAAAAACGCACATAATGTTAATTACCAGTAACAATGTTAATTAAGTTAATAGATTTGAAATTGTTTTTGCGGGATGATTAAAATTGAAAAAAAATTTATTTACATAGAACATTTTTATTTGACAAAGTGGTTTCGAAAGTATGCACTGATTCTCATCAGACACCAGCAGACAGTGCATACTTGACTGATGTGACCACTTGCAGTTGGAAATCATTAATGTTTTTTTTAATTATTTATGCTAGTTGTGGCAAATTTTAACATCTCCGACTTATATCCATCGAAATAATTTACTCATAAAGGTTATTGTTTTTGATCATTGTTCCCTTCTTGTCTATAAATCAGCATAGACAACGTATATCGTCTCTAAAGCTTATCAAAGCAGAGAATAGAGACAAAAAAACCATTCCAATTTGATTCGGCTTCGGAGGCTTATTCCGCAAAACGATCGAGTTTCCCGTATCAATATTCTCTGCTTTGATAAGATTTAGAGACAATATACGTTTTCTATGCTGATTTATAGACAAGAAGGGAACAATGATCAAAAACAATAACCTTTATGAGTTAATAGATTTGTTTGTATTGTAATTAATAACCTGAAGCTCCTGTTTCTCAATGTAACTTGATTTTTCCTTTCCCCCCCAAATGCCTGACTTCCTTAGACCATTATATTGGCGTAGAATTGTATAAGAACGGTTGTAGATGTGAATTAGTTTTATTCAGGCAGATTAATTTACGTTTTAGTGGATTAGCACTCATTTTAATATTTCTGCAATTCTTTTCAAATAACTCCAGGGCTCTTTGCAGAAGTTTCCTACACGTATTTACAATTGCATCTGAAGTAATTATTAGAAAGTCATCAGCATATTGTAAAAGAGTGAATGAAGAAAGTTGCAAATTATGAAAATATCTGTCTATATAAGTTAAACAGTAAAGGGCTCAACACATCTCCTTGTGGTAGTCCATTACTAATGTTTAATGAGAGTTCATTTAGCCAGATTGATCTTTTTGATATAAGATGTATGATCCAGTAGCACCGATTTTCAGGAATAATTGGGTTCAATTAAATTGATAGCTAAAATACGGCAGTTTGCATGAGCTCATAAACGTTATACCGTAACTGGTAGATAATTAAATTTAATCTGCATGAATAAAAATTTCGTAGCTATTTTATTGGCCCGGATATTTATATTAAAAAACTGCACTTTTTAGGTGGTGTTTAGCGACGAATATAGGCTACATCCATTGACAGAGAGGCATCAATACGTTCGAAGAAGACCATCGGGAAAATTCAATGAGAATTGCACTTTTTACAACAAAATATTTGATGCCATTGAAAGATATGTACCTAAGAAAAAAAAGAAAATTTTGTCTGAGCATTGGCTTGATAGGGACCTAAGGCATATGCGAAATCGTAGGAACAAACTCTATAAGCGGATTTAAAATAATATTGACGTAAGTTCTACTATTCAGGAAGAATATAATGAAGTTGTTAAGCAGTTTTGAGCAAAGTCCCACGAGGCTTATGACGAATACATTAAGACAACTGGCGAAAATACAGAGTGGCCCAGAAGTTTCACGCCACAAACTTTTTGTTATAAAAAGCAAACCAACAAACATAATTTAGAAATTCAAATTTATTTGTGATGCTAACATAATACAGATTCTTATTCTTATTACTAATAATGCGTATGTCTACCGTAATTATCTATACATTCTAAAATACGTCGTCCAAAACTATTACATAAATTTTCTAATTCGGCCTCGGTTTAGCTGCTCCATTCTTGCTGTACTCTTGCAAATGCTTCGTCTATGCTTCGGCATCGGATGTCTAAATACACTCTCTTGAAGTCTAGCCCAAACGTGTTCGATTGGGTTAAGATCAAGAGAGTTTCCAGGCCAATCTTCCCAAGCAGTTGAAAACATCGATTTTGCCAGTGCCAATGTTGCCTTTGCTGTATGCGTTCGTGCCCCATCCTGCATAAGAATTACCAAATTTTTATGTGGAAACTGTCTTCTGTCATCCTGACATGCTGCGTAAGCTGGTAAAATGCTGTTCCGGTAATAGGATCTATCTACGGTTGTGTTTTGCTCAACAACATGAAGTTTGGACTTTCGACGTGAGCTGATTCCTCCTACAACCATTATCTTGAGGTCAAATTTCGGCTTTTGTATGGGTTGAATAGTGCTTGGATAACTTGTTCTTACTCTCATATTTTACTTATTTGGCGCTGGGTGCAGAACAATTGGGGATTCATCCGTAAAAAGTACGTTAGCTCTCTTAGACCTTCCAAGAGCACTATCTTCACAGAATCCTTCACTTTGCAACCTTCTACAGAAGTTAAGTCTATCTGTGACATATTTGCAGTAAGAAGGCATGTCTTCCCCAATTCATCGATTTAATGTACCGTTGAACTGTTGATCGAGACGTTGTCTTTCGCCGTTGTTGGTAATTTTCGGATTGATTTATCCTTTTGGTCGCTGTCCTTGTTCCAATGACTGGCTTGTTTTCCACCATCTTCCTTATTTTTATTTTTGCTGTAGGTGAAAGAGTTATCGGTCTACCGGAACGTCCTTTGTCCTGTATATCGCCTTTCCTTCTTTCTAACCATAATCGTACGGTCTTCTTGTCGACACTTATTGTCCTTAATATTTCGGAAACGGATTTTCGTGTTTCGCCAAGAGTTTGGATTTGAATCCTTGTTTATATCCTATTCGAAGCCATAATGGATAGATTTTAAAAAAATAATGATTTTTCAGGTAACATGTAAAAATTGTTCGAAAAAAAATTACTACTTACGATAAACACGGCAATGAAAAAGGATCCTTGAGGACAGGGGCAATAAAATCTCACAGGTAGATTCACAGAAAGACTCTTTATCAGACGGGTAACTCAAATTAGCTTTATAAAGGGTACGTCTCTGCACCTGACTATTGGGGAAAATGCTGTTTAATTTGTTTCCCTGGAAATGCACTATATCGCTTTGCACAGCTAATATTGATGTCAACGCTGTCGTAGCTAAGCACAATATGACCTTTACGATAACTGAAGAGTTTATATTTGACCTCCGCTTAGGGTTTTTGATAAACTGAGAGGGGATAAATTTTGGCAACGGGTAATGAATAATGCGTTTACTTAAATATGTGGGGAGAAACTTTTGGGCCACCCTGTATAACCCGCGACCCGAAATTTTTTTACGATTTTGTAAATGTGAACGAAAAACTACTGGTTGTCCATCGTCGATGGTCTTTAATAATATCACTTCCTCCTCTCCTAATGAGATTTGTGATTTATTCGCAGATAGTTTCCAGAATATTTTTAAGGCACCAGATCCATCCAACTCACACCTTTCTTTCTCTCAATCTGCTCCAACAGCTTTGGTCAGCCACTTAGAAATTTCACGTGATGAAATACATAAAGCTATTTCGGAACTCGACTGCAACAAAGGTCCTGGAACCGATCTCCTTCCTCCAAATTTCTTGCGCAAGTGTGTAGAGCAGCTTATAGCTCCCATGCATATTTTTTTCAACAGATCAGTTTCATCTGGAATTTACCCATCCTGTTGGAAACTTTCGTATGTAATACACATCTTCAAAACTGGTGATAGACGCTGTATCGGAAATTATAGGGGCATTGCCATGTTATCTTCAATTCCGAAACTTTTCGAAAAGATTTTCTACGATAAACTTTCCCCACTTGTTGACTCCCGTCTTAACGAGCAACAGCATGGTTTTAGAAAAGGTCGCTCAGCTATCACGAGTTTGACAGTCCTAATCTCAGACGTTTTCAAATTGACGCAGTCTATACAGACTTTAGTAAAGCTTTTGACAGAGTTGACCACCCTACCTAAATTCTAAAGCTTCATAAATTCAGACTTGCCGGATATTTACTTAGCTGGCTGACACAATTGGTAAAATTTCAAGGAATTTTATCGAAAAATATTTCTGCTACGTCTGGTGTACCTCAAGGTACACCAGAGAGATCTTAGCCCACATCTTTTTAATATATTTATTTCTGACCTATCTGATGTCCTAGCAAATATACTTCACCTACTTAATGCAGACGATCTCAAAGTCTATCACATCATTAAATCTAAATCCGATACACTCTTTCTCCAATCCAACCTCGATTCACTTGATCATTGGTGCAATGAAAACAAGCTTTCTCTCAAAATTGCTAAGTGCCAGGTTATAAGTTTTTCCCGAAAATGCACGGTTTCACATAACACGTACTTCCTCGGCAGTAATTTGTTAGCTCGAGTTGAAATCGTTGTTGACCTTGGTGTTATCTTGGATGAGAAACTCCGCTTCTCCTTGCATTAAGATAAAATACTTTCCCGAGCAAACAAACAGCTATGCTTCATCAAAAGACGTGCCAAGGAATTTTGTATTCTTTGGGTCACAAGATTCTTATACATCTCACTTGTACGCCCTATTCTCGAATATGCTTCCATTTGCTGGAATCCGGCTTTTGAAACCCACAGCAACAGACTCGAGTCCATACAAAAGCAATTCTTACTTTTCGCCTTGAGAGAACTATACAACCCTTACGATTTTAATATTCTTCCTCCTTCTGAGTTTCGACTGGGTCATCTAAATTTATTAACACTTGCATCCAGAAGAAAGATGATTTCAGCCTGCTTCACATTCGACGTCATTAGAGGCGTTATCAGAATTGAATTCCTGAATAGTAAAATGGTTTTAAATATCCACTCGTTTACTTAAGGGATATCCACATTCCACTATTTACGCAGCTAATGAGCCGATAAATAGATGCTGCAGGATATTTAACAGCATAAGTAATTTGTATTATCCAACGATTTCCAAATTATTCTTCAAATCTCCCCTTTTCCAAGGCATCCGTAACCCTTTATCTTAAGCTATATGTCAATAATTTATTTATTTGTTATTTATTAATTGATGTTGATTTATTTGATAATTATTTATTTTATTTAATTTTTCGTTTTATTTGTATATGCACATATTAGTTTTCAATTTTGTTTTGTATTGTTTATGTAACTTGTACCTTGATTGGTTAATAAATAAAAAAAATTATTAAATATCCACCAGCAACAATGATATGGTCCTAATCTCAGACGATGAACCCTGGCATATCGTCTTCGTTGAAGGAATTCTAGACAACATCCAGTACTCTGTTGAGTTACAAGAAATTATAATCCCATATTTTAATTACTTAAAAAGCAATAGAACAGCTAATACGTTTATGCAAGATTATACGTATAAAAAATCTCTTATCTCCCTGTAATATTGCAGTTTTACCATGGTCAGTATAACACAATAACACAATGGGGTCAGCTTCATTGCAGAGCCTCTTCTTCCTAGCAGCAGTAAGCCGCTTAGTCAAGAAACAAGCAATTAAAATTATCATCATCCCCCGAAAGGGAATAGGATAGGAAAGGAGTCCCAAACCACACTCTCGACATTTAAATTGAAATTAAATTATATAATAATTAAAAAGAAAACATAAATAGGATAAATGGAGAATAAAGAAAGTAAGATAGGGTCAGTTGATGTGAAGTTAGTGGAAAAGATGAAAAATAAAAAAAAAACATGCAAAGAAGAAGAAGAAGCTCTTTTATAATATTAAAAGATAAATTAAAGGATTTTTAAGAAGGAAACAAAACGAGAAAGACTGCTCCCAGACAGCAACGGAGTGCTGGTATTAGGGATGCAAAAAGAAATTTTTTATTGAATTTAAAAAAAAACTCAGCAATCAGAAAAAAAACTAATGGTAAATAGTACGTAATTTACTTTACATGGTTCTAATGTGATTCTTCAGCAGCCTTTTAAAGATGGGGAAAGACCTAGCATTCTTCAGAGAGTTAGGTAAATTGTTAAAGATTTCGATAGCTAATCTAATAGGATCTTTGTGTTTTTTATTCGTTCTAGCGATATCAAGCCTGAGATTATCTTTAAATCTTGTGTGATAGCTGTGATAATCACAGTGTCTTATTGGACATATCGAAGATTTTATATTGTTATTGAGTATTTTATATATTATCTTAGCTTTTTCCATAAATATAATATCCTTTACATTGAATTTATTTGTTTGTCTGTATAGTATATAACTTGGAGTCATTCTATCAAGTCCATGCACTGCCTTAACTATCCTATTGAGTATTCTATGAATTGAGTCAATATTCATCTCTGAAGTTTGACTCCAATTCAATATACACTGAAAGAAAAACTCTTGGTTGGTTCAACTATTTTTAATAGTATTGCAACGATTCATTCAAAATCGTTAAACGAACTACGGAAAATAGTTATTTTTACTATGTTAATATAGTTAATTTAACGATATAAAAGTAGTTGGCCCTGGTTGTACAAAAAATATCGCAACGTTCATGAAATCAACTGTTTTAATTGTTTCATAACCACGAAAATTAGTTGATAAATAGAAAATATTCATCAATTCACTCAAAACTTCAACGTTTCGAATTATCAACAGTTTTTATGGTACTTAAACTACTTTGCAATAGTTGATTTCAACAAACGTAATTCAGTGAGCAACGTCTTTGGAATTATTCTACGCAAAGTAGAATGGTTTCAACATTTGGACGTTTTTCATGCTCCGAATGAAATTGTTTATCAACCACGCGTCATGGTGTAATCAACAATTACAAAAAAGTAATCAACAATTTTCTTATGGTTGTTTTAACTATAGCCCTAGTTGATGCAAAAACAACGTTTCAACGAAGTGTAAGGCAAACTATTGATTTTTCATACTCCTCATACTCATACTCCTATTCTATCATAGAAGTTTCATATACTACATGGCAAAGTTGTGTTCGGTTTGCTGTTCGATATAATTCATATTCATGTTATGCTGTGAAGCCTTTATATTACGCTTTTGTGCAATTAATGTATGCATGTAAAGGACACGCACTGCGATGCAGTGCAGCGCCGAAGCAGTGAGCGCATCCAGTGTATATGCTCTGACCTAGCTTTTTTTCTTACTTAATTATCTGCGCCGCTTTTATATGGCTGTTTTGAAAAATATTAAGAATTATGGGCTGCAAATATTTTTTTTTAGTCTTTTGGCAAAACAGTAGGATTTTATTAAATCCTTTACGTTAACCGCCCCGGACAAATGCCCGGGTTGGACGTTTCTAGAGCTAACCCTGCCAGAACACACCAAAATGGGCTATAGTTATTTCGTACTATGTGCATTGTTGGAATACCATTGTTTGTGGTTGCTTACTTTTTTTGCACCACGGACGTTGTTTATCAACCCCGCGTCATGGTGCATAAAAGTAATCAACTATTTTTTTATGGTTGTTTTAACTATAACCCGTAGTTGACGCAAAAACAACTAAGGAAAATTGTTTATTTTACCAAGATTTTTCTTTCAGTGTATCATAGGTAATCTTAGGCAACACAAAAGAGTTGTAGTTCATATTTTTCAGGTCTAAATCCAAGTAATATTTCATTCTGAACAGCCTAACCCAGAAAACCAACTTAGATTTCACATTACTTATGTGAGGGGACCAAGATAACCTATCATCAATAATTAGTCCTAAGTATTTAGATCTAGCCACTCTTTGTATCTCCTCTCCATGTATTCTGATATTAAGGCAGATCTCACTCTTATTAATCTGCTTGAATACCATGTAACTAGTTTTACAGGTATTGATTGTAAGCATGTTTCCCAAAAGCCAGGACCCATAAACAATTAAGTCATTATTTATTTGTCGCTCCAGAAGTTCAGCAGAGTTAGCAGAGTATAGCAAAAGGGTATCATCAGCAAATATAATATATTTTCCAGTCAGGCCAGAGAAATATAAATTATAAATATAGAGTAAAAATAAAGTTGGCCCTAGAATTGACCCTTGAGGAACACCAATGTTAACTACTCGTTGTTTACTTATTTCATCATTAAATCTAACCAGGATTTTTCTGTCTTTTAGGAAACTACCAATTTACGCCAGTGCCAAGCCTCTTATTCCAAGTTCGCTTAGATTTTTCAACAAAGTGATATGATTAACTGTATCAAAGGCCTTCGCTAAATCAATAAACAGTGCAGCCACATATTTATTCGAATCAAGTTCACAATTAATAAATTGTAAGGCATCTTTTATTGCGGATGTTGTGTTACTTTTTTGTAAAAAACCATATTGATGTGTATCAAATCCTACACTGTTTTCTATAAACTTAACTAGTGTTTTATTGATAATTTTTTCGAAAATTTTGCTAAACGAACTTGTTAAAGCAATTGGCCTGTAATTAAAAGGATCTAAATCGTCACCTGATTTATGAATAGGAACTATCATGGTATCTTTCAGTTCTATAGGGAATTCAACTTTGCTAATGTGATTATTAATGATTGCAGAAATATAAGGTGATATCTGAGTAGCGACTAATTTCAAGTTTTCGGAAGTTATTCCATCAGTTCCAGGTGAAGAATTCTTCAATGAGCGAATTATGACAAACACTTCACCAGAATCAGTAGGCTTGAAAAAAAGAAACTTTGAATTGAACGGAATGTTCTGCCTTTCAAAATTGTCAACGTTAAACTTCACTTTTAAGTCCTCAATAAGTTTTTCACCTATAGAGCTGAAATAATCAACGAGATTATCGACAGTAATGAGAGAGTTAGATTTGTTTATCTTATTGCCCAACAAGAGTTCTTGATTGAGAATTTCCTCCTAACATCACCCGCAGCAGAAATAAGTTTTCTTCTAACATAGTCTTTCTTAGCAATTCTGATCATGGAATATACTCTATTCTTCAAGGATCTGTATTCAGAAGTAAGTTTGGCATCATTTGGATTCATTTTCATTCTTTTATATAACATTTTCTTTTTATCCATTTCCTTAATTAAATCTTCTGTAATCCAATTGTTGCCTCTCCTAGCTCTGATTTCCTTAATAGTTGAAGCCGACTGTTTTGCATCTTGAATAATAGTAATTATGGTTTTAAAAGAAATTTCACCATGCGTTTCACTAAGCTCAACATATAGTCATTTATCTAAAACTGAAATTTTCTTTTTAACTATAGGTTGCAGTTGCTTTTTAATACCAGATGCTGTTATATACAAAGTATGATGATCTAAATCTGGCCATTCTGAGTATTCTACTTTAAAACAACCGATTGAGTGCTGACGGTAGTTGTTACATGGTCTAACAAAGTAGCTGAACTTGATGTAATTCTAGTAGGATTACCATTTAGCATGACCAAATTGTTCATTGCCAACATATTATTATAGTTAACACTATGGCATCTATATTGGTATCGGCGACAACTATCAAGTTATTAAACCTTTGATACAAAGCATCCACATATTCAATAAAGTCTTCAGCATCATCATGCTAGGTTCTATAGAATGTTCCTAAGTGGATTGACTGAAGCTCGCATTCAATAGAAATAATGATAGTGTGATATCTACTATCATAATGAAATATGATAGTAATTTATAGCTAATAACCCTAATTTTAAAGACAATTATTTTTATTTTATGTTTCACTGTTTCAAAGAGATAGGCTATAAGAAAATAGAAAATTAAAAATAAAACTCTAATGGCCTTGTTCAATGAATAGGGACTGTATAGCTTCCTATAAAATTTTGAACATTCCAACTATAATTATTTCCAACATACTGTTTGAAAAGAGTACAATTTGCTCCAAAAAAATACAAAAGTTTCTTGAGGCGATTAAATTGCAATCTAACCTTATGCTGAAAAATTGTCTAATAAAACCGTCTAATAACTACCACTGAATATCTTTAAATCATCAGTTTAAATTCCAGGCAATCTTGATGCTGTTTTAATTGGCTATAACTATTTTATGGCCCTTCGAAATAAGGATTGCTTCGTAAATTATTCACACTGAATTCCTCTTCTATTTTAGCCAGAACGAAGGAAGAGTTGGTGCTAGATAAACCTATTTAAGCCTCAGGTAGTAGGTAAAAAGCAATTACTAAAAATGAATGTTAAGTAGAAATAGAGTACACAA
Source organism: Nemotelus pantherinus (assembly GCA_963978885.1). Classification (NCBI taxonomy): domain Eukaryota; kingdom Metazoa; phylum Arthropoda; class Insecta; order Diptera; family Stratiomyidae; genus Nemotelus; species Nemotelus pantherinus. The sequence goes on along the minus strand of OZ022265.1, from coordinate 71,477,073 downwards.
ACAAATTTAATGAAATTATTATCAACATTATAAGCAGCAGAGAAAAATTTGTTGCTTCTTTTTTAAAAAAAAAATCGTTCGGAAGACTAACTACGGGCGAAGCAACAAACAACTTTTCATTCACTGAAATTACCTTTCATGGATGGGCAAATTGTTAAGCAAGCAGCATGAATTCTAAGAAATTTTTCTAGCAATTGGAAAGTGCACATCTATATTTGGAAATAAAGTAGGTAATGAATGACGACTGAAATTACTCCAGCTGTCATCGAAACAACAGACACAAAATTAGCTTACCGGCTTCTTAGCCGCCAGCGGCTTGTTAATCAGATTCAAGTGCGGCTCGAAGTCATCGCCGAATTTGTCCGCAAGGCTCTCGGTAGTTTGGGGACACTCGTCTTGTACTAGTTCCCACGCATTCTCGGGAATGTAGAAACTCAGTATCAGGCCCACAAAAAAACCCAGGACGAAATAGTGATTTCGACTGAGCGACTTCCTCATGTTGTTTTCATAAACACCGGCAAGAAATCACTGCACCAAAAGCACAACAAAAACCTCGCAAATAACGACGTTTCCGAAATAATCTCATCTGAGTCGAAACAATTTGTATGCAGGTAAATATTTAACCTTTCGCGAGCACAATTAGTACATTACATTAAAAAGGGCCGTACTACGCTGCGTATTGTATTTATATAAACTTAAAACACTTTGCACATTTTCGCACTGGCGGCTATCACCGCGATTTTGGCAGAAATCCCATAAGCCGTCGAGAAATAGCACACGCCACCCCACTCACTCAGCACTCCGAATTCGACTGAATTTCGATCTTTCCCCAGCTCATCTGTCAAACTCCACTATTCAAAATTGATCCACCTAGACTTGGCTGCAATTCTTGACTTGATTTCGCCGCCTCGCCGAAATCTATTTGACATCGGCACATCAATTCACTGATCAATGCGAAACAAAAGCGCCAAATAAGTCTATTCACTCTTCCAATACATATTATGAAATTCATATGATGCAAATTTGTAATTTCTCATATCAAATCAAATTCTGTATTTCGACAATGCGAAAAACAAATCGTGGCTTATGTCAGCCCTAGCCGTGGTCAGAAGTGAACGAAAGATGCAGAAGTTTCGTCAAAGATATGTCACCCACAGTGCTTTTGACATTAGTCACCCAGAAACATTAAATTTTGTCGTCGCGGTCGCACTTTCTTTTTATTTAGTAATTTTTAAGTAAAGTGGATCGGAAACGTTTTTCAGTTTTCGCCATTCCATATTTCGTTCCTTCATAGTCAAATTAAAAGAATAATTGTGCGCGCACGTCGGCAATTTTGCTGAGAAAATGGACAGCAAAGGGCGTAACGTAATTGTTTGTGATAATGGAACCGGTGTATGTATATCAAATTTTGTGCAGCTAAATTCAATTAAACTTATTTTGTAATGGATTTTACGAGACCAGGAAATTGCCGCGGCAATTGTTCGATTATTGATTTGTGTGTGACACAATTGGCAGGCCGATAGTTGGTCTGTGAACATGAACATCCACCAGTCGGTCATCGGTGGGTTGGGCACATCGAGTAGAGTGGAGTGTTCTTCGACACGACGGTTTCGCTGATAAGGAAATGGCTTTGAATCATCCGCTGTACGAAAATTGCAAGCAAAGCAGATAAACGAGCTTTAATCTGGTGCCTGATTATGCGGTCTACGAATAGATTGTGTTTCGAGTAGCCACTACGTTTGAGGTTAAATGCTAATCAAGGTTCAGCTGTGTAAGCATGACGCCTAGCGATGAATCAACATACAATCGGAAATTAATAAGAAAAACTCCATGTGTGGTTTCCTTGAGTTTGAAAATCTTAGTTCAACATTATGTCTCTCAAGACACCCTTAAACTCGTTAGCTTCCAGATTGCTATAAAGTTGAAATTCGAAAGGACACCAGAGGAATGGCTCAGGGGTCTGCATTCCTTACTATGTACCTAGAGATTATGTAAGGCCATAAACCCAATTTGAATGTTTACAATCATACGATACATTACATACACCTTGCAAGAATCTCCTCTTGCTCACTATGTAAACATCTGAACAAATATGTGGATACGAATCAAACATCAGTACTTCGGCCAATTTGCGAATATATTGTAAAGCCAACTATTTATCCAGATTTTAATCCCTTATCTTACTTTGAACGTCAGTATGGCACGTGCCAGAGAAAAAACATTTTGAATAAACTATAACTCTCTAGTATTACTCGCAATGGGCAGTTCTTTCTAGATTTTAAAAATAATAATTGAATGGACATTTTTACATTTTAAAGCTAGATATATTTAAATTTCTGGACATATTTCAAGGGTAACTTCTTCGCCAGTTCTTGTCTGTAAATGCCCATAAACTTTTGCCCTATTTTCTAAAGTATACTTCGTCACTCACTCTGCCTGCGTCATAAATAACATAATACATCTTATAATTTACATCAACAATTTTTGAAAGAGCAATCGATTCAGCCTTATAGTAATATTGGTAAACTTAACAACAATCATTCGTCAATAATAGTATCTTTAAATATATATAGACATGCGAACAAAATTAATTAAAAAGATTATCATGAATTAATCCATCATCACATCAAATTGTCATCAATCTTTCCTCTTCGATAAACAAAATGAGAAAGAAAAGCCAAAAATAAGAGAGAAATTCTCTCATAGTTTCATATCACTTCCCAAGCAGACAGCAGGATTGTAGGCGAATGTAGGGCCTTAGGTAAGATTGGTGATCATCATCATCGGGGCACCACAGCCCGAATCGAGCCTTAGCCTCCTTAATTCTTCGCCTCCATTCGTCTCGGTTCTGTGACCGCGTCCTCCAGTTCGGTGCTCCCAGAAGTGACCTGCTGTCAGCAGCTATCGAATCCTCCCAGCGCTTGCGTCGCTTACCGACTGGCCTGGCTCCGCTCGCTCGCCCCTTGAGAGACCGTTTGTGGATTCGATTGTCGCTCATTCGTTCGACGTGGGCAGCCCATTGTAATTTTTGTAGTCGTATGACGGTAGAGACGTCCGGCTCGTCATATATGGTATATAGCTCGTTGTTGTATCGGATTCGCCATCCATCTTCTTCCCGTATTGGACCGAGGATGCTTCGCAATACCCTTCTCTCGAACGTATTCAAGGCTTTTTCAGACGCCTGGGTCATTGTCCAGGTTTCGCTTCCGTAGCATTGCACAGGTCTGATAGTTTTTTCGTAGATGCAAAGCTTCGTATTCCTGTGTACGCATCGAGAATTTGAAGTGGGAAGCACCGAACAAAATGTCTTATTGGCTAATTGAATCCGTCGTTTGATTTCGTCAAGCTCATTCCCATCCTTCGAGAGGTTCGTCCCTAGTTACACGAAGCTGTCTACGTTTTCAAGGTTGTAGTCCCCTATCGTTATGTTTTGTCTTATTTGCGTCCTTTTCCTTGATTGAGTCATAACTTTTGTTTTTTGTTCGTTAATTTGAAGACCAAATTCCTTGGCGGTTTCGTCTAGAGCTGCAAATACTTCCTTGGCGTCGTTGAACGAACGTGACATAATGTTGATGTCATCAGCGTAAGCTACTAGCTGTGTCGACTTAAATAATAGAGTTCTTCTCGTTTCAACGGGGATTTTTCTGATGACATACTCAAGCGCTAAGTTAAAAAGTACCGGAGCTAATCCATCCCCTTGTTTTAGCCCTGTATTCGTCGAAAACGAGTCGGTCATATTATTCTGAATCAGCACTTGTGACGTGGAGTCGGTCATGGTCATTTTCACCAGTCGTACCAACTTTGCTGGGATTCCGAACTGCAGTATGATGTTATATAATGCCGTTCGGTTGATGCTGTCGTACGCTTGTTTGAAATCGACAAATATTTGATGGACGTCAATGTTGAATTCCCAGCATTTTTCCAAAATTTGTTTGACCGTAAATATTTGGTCAGTTGTCGATCTTCCACGTCTGGAACCACCTTGATATTCACCAAGAATTTTCTCAGCCTGATGGGAAATCGTTAACTCTAAAATCTTTGTCAAGAGTTTGTACGACGTACAAAGTAGTGATATGCCCCTGTAGTTTTCGTATAGCAGTTTATCTCCTTTTTTGTGAATGGGTAATTAGTGATGGCGATTCGTCGGGTGCGGGGACATTTCCGTTCAGTAATTGCTGGAAATAGGACGCCCATCTTTCCTTCACCTGTTCTGAGCCACTTATGATGCTTCCATCAGCAGCCCTACATAGGCTAGTTCGTGGTTTAAAGCCTTGTTTTAAGTGCCTCACTACTTTGTACGCTTGTCGAGTGTTCTTAGCCATAAAGTTGTCATTCATGTTATTCAGCATGCTGTCAAAATGCTTTCGTTTCTTACGTCTAATTATTCTATTAGCTACTCTCCGAAGATCGTTGTATTTTTCTTTCTTGGCTCTAGTCGGTCGTTCAATGTGGATTTTGTAGTCCGCATTCTTTTCGTCCAACGCGGCTTCACATTCCTCATCGAACCATTCATTTCTGCGTTACCCGGCTGTGTATCCCACTACTTTTTCGGCTGCTGCATTCACTGCGCTTTTGATGGTAGTCCAAACTTCGTTGATAGATGTGGTGTTAGGCGTGGAAGCTAGTTCCATTTCCAGAGCAGATCTATACTCGGCTTCCATCGTCTTGTTTCGAAGCTTGTCGACATCGAACTTGCGTCTTGAACTTGCTCTGGCTTCATACGACAGTGATATTCTACATCGATATCGAGTCTTCACTAAGTAGTGGTCGGAGTCGCAGTTGGCCCCACGGAAGGTTCGCACATCTAAAATACTGGACGCCCACCTTTTCTGAATCAGAATATGATTAATCTGATTAAAGGTGCGGCCGTCCGGAGATGCCCATGTCGTTTTGTGAATGTCGCGATGCGGGGAAACACGTGGAGCTTACGATGAGATATCTGCTACTCGCAAAGTCGACAAGTCGTTTTCCATTGTCGTTGCATAGGTCGTGAAGACTAAATTGGCCGGTGATTCCGCGTTGTGTTTCCTCCTTTCCAACCTTTGCGTTGAAGTCGCCCAGCAGGATTTTCACATCATTTGATGGCAGTGAATCATATAGCCTTTCCAGAAGGTTATAAAAATTATCTTTCACTGCCTCATCCTTATCTTCAGTAGGGGCGTGAACGTTAAAAAACTTTGCACGAATGCGGATCGCACACAATCTTTCAATGACAGGCTTGAAGTCGATTATTTGCGGTTTCATTTTTTTTGTCCACGATGAAGGCCACTCCAAATTCGTGACTTCCCGATGACTTTACGCTTTTGAAGATTGTGTACGATCTCATGTCCATAATCCCAGCACTAGACAGTTTCGTTTCCTGGACAACGATGTTGAAATTGTAAACCCAGTAGTCATTATAAATATCATGTCATTTAAAATATTTATAATTAATTGTCACTCACTTCTCCATTAGCTGTCGTTTAAATAAGACGTGCAATGTGCAACAAACCACATTGTTTTTATTTAAATCAACCTATAGCAATCTTAACGAATGCATCAGCTGTTCTGTGATGGATAGTTTTTTTTTGCGCCATTGTTCTATTCTGTTCTGTACCGGAGCAAAAAACCGCACCTAATGTTGAATTAGCCTAATTATGAACTTTTGAGGATAAAATCATCTGGATTGTACAGTGCGCGTATCAGTCTGTCAAATTCAAATCGAATTCATCCAAACATTCGACCGCTCGAAAAGCCGAAAAAAGGAAATGCGTTCATACACTTGTTGCTCTGTTACACACCCGAAGTTGCCAGGTGAAAAAGATGAGAATGTAGTCAACCGATCCAACCGACCGATGTCCAAACAAAGGGGTTATTGAACTAATGCAAGATAAATTTCATCCGAATAAAAATTTCTTTTGACAAATACATAGAAACGTACAATCAATGTATGCAAAACTAATCTTTTTAATATATCGTCAGGTTTATGCCAAAACCATGAATGTGCAAAAATATTATTTCGAGTAAAATCGATTTGAAAGTTTGACCTAATCCTATAAATCAGTTTTAAATTATAAGAACCATTTTTATTGAATTAAGGGAGATAATATTCTAATACTATTATGCCTAATTGTTCATTTTGTTATATCTTCTAAGGGAAATTTCGCACATTCATGGTTTTGGCGTGAGCTTATTTGAAATATTGTTGAAAATAAAAATTTATTAGTTTTTTGGTTAACATAAATTGTTTATTTTTGTTTGAGAATACAAAAGTTTGGAAAGACCCGAACAAATAAAGCAGTCAAATTTTACCTTAAGTTTTGCACAAGTTTGACATTTATTCATTTACGTACTCAGAGTATTCTTCCGCATCTGGTTCCAATAAGCAGTCCCTTTCTGAATTGTTACATTTTATAGATTTATAAAACCTATGGTAAGCTTTAGGAATTGTGAAGTCTTCACACATTTTCATCAAATGCTTGTATTTAGCATTTGATATAGGCATGCATGTGCTGTAAATCTTTTGAAGGTTCGCAATTTTTCGACCCATTTTTTCACGAATTTCTGCAGCTTGGAAATCTCCTTGGAAATCTCCTTGAAAATCTGTTTTATGAAAAATAGTATTTGGAAAATCTTTTTCGTAACACAGGCAGCACACCCTACGCCAAGGGATATTCTTTACTATTGTTACGTTTGATGAAACCAATTTGAAGTTAATGAAATCATCAAACGTCAACATGTTTACTACAAAGGGATTGTTTCTCCAAAAGGATTGTTTCTGGCTGACCTGCAAACAGGAGTAAATTTGGATTTTCTCTATTTTTGAGTGTATAGAATCGCATTCCAGTTGCGTGTGTCCAATTAGACAAGTTTCAAGCACATGGCTGCGAATATTGAATTTTTCTGTTGACCACCACACCCGTCTGACATCATTCTAATGGATTCAACATCCTTTTGGTTTGAAATGTATAGAAAAATGCATGTGGAGATTTCGTTGGCTTCTCTTTTTCCTTGCGTTTCATCCCTAACGTAACACAAAACTTTCTGGTTTCCAAGATTGTAAACCGTTAGGTTATACACTGCCAATTTACGCGTATAGTAAATTTCGCCGCTTGGCCCTTTTGATGTCATTAATACGGCTTGCAGATCAAAGTTGAATGCTATTATTTTTTTTTAGATTGCAATACTTCCTTATCCAAATCCCTTTCTCGTCGAGCGGACTCTTTCTTCGCCATATGCCATTCAAAATTTAATTTCTCTTCCTCCTGTTTTTCTGAACTTAAGGCTTTGTAAGCTAAGCAGAGCTTGCGCTGATCTTTCTTTGGCTTGAAAAATCCTAAATTGTATCGTCTGAAAACTTGCCTGTATTTGCTTATGCTTACCGGTTTCAAACTGTTCTTTTTGCATTCCTCTACATACATTTTATGCATTATTTGCAAGAGATGTATCTAAGTACTTTCTCTCTGTCGATTTACGGCAGTAGTGGGACTCTACTGCAGGAAAAGAAGCAATATGCTTCTCTATGTGCTCTTCTTCAGTTTTAGGCAATTTATTGTGTGGGGGATGCTTGCCCCGTTTATCTTTTTCAAAGCATCCTTGAGCGGTCGTTTTTGTAACAACGCTCCTTATGAGTCCGTAACGTTGAAAGTTGCCAAAAAGAACCTGCGGCATACCTTTATTTTTTTACTTTCAATCGTAAAGTAATAATTTACAGTAAAGCTTCTTCGCGATTCTGTTAAATTGCTCGTTATTCGTGCTTTAGGTTTGTTTTCAATATGCATATTAATAAAACTCCGTTGATCATCGCTATTAGCCAATCCACGAAATTTTTCGAACAAGATTTTTCTGCTTTCTTCATTGATGTTGCTGCAGTTGACATGTTTTGCCTTTCCATTGCAAGGTGAGCATAATATAGGTTTAGCCGGCCGCTGAGCACCCTTTGATCCAACGTATGCCTCACCTCTTGTCCTCTTATTTTTCCTGATGCTCGCTTTCCATCCCTCCTAATTCAATTTTCCTTTCTTCGGCATATTCGAGTAACTTACAGCGTTCTCTGTTTCACTTTCATCTGACTCCATAGTATTACATGAAGAATTTGAACTGTAAGATGAAAGTAAAGGACTAAAGTCCATAGTGTCTTCGTCACTATCATCTATCACTATGATCTTGCCTATTTACGGGAAAATGCAATTAGTACCTGAATGATTGCAATCAAAACAAAACCTACATAGCTTTTTGTTAGAACCATCATCTTTTTGCTTCAATGGGTCTTCTTCCTGAACAGTGCTACTCTCTTTAAAAAAAAGCAGGAAGATTTATAAGTTATTGAAATTCAATTTATTTTCCCTACATTCACGTTTAAAATGACTTTCTTTTTTTGGACAGCCAACGATAAAAAAATGATCCACGACTGGCCATAGTAGTTTGCACTAAACTTTAACTTAATTTGAAAATCAAATTGGTAAACTTTAAACAAAAACGGTAACTGCATTCAATTAAGGAAACTGTTGAACTGAATAAAAATTCTCCAAAACTCGAAGAAATAACAGATCAAAGTGTGCAGGATACCCAGGTTTTCCGTTACACCAAAACAACGAATGTGCACATTTATGATTTTGGCGTAATGCAGTTTGCAAATACTTAGTTTTTAGGAGATTCAGAGAATTGAAATTTTGAATTTGTGTGGGCATAAAATGGAATTTTACATTTCCGGTTTTGATAAATTGTTTTTCGAATTCCGCGTAAATTGACATGAAAAACTAAAAATCACCAAAAAAGCACATTCATGGTTTTGGCGTACACCCGACGATATGTAATATATAATATAAAAATCTTTTTAATATAATAAAGTTAACTCGTAAATATCTACAGTGCTTAATTATCGCGTACGACGTAGATATTGTCAATTTAAGAGGATTCGAGTTGTCATTAAGTCATGTTTTCTCCAGATTTAGTGTAACGCTTTATGTTTGATAATATTTAAAACTTGTATCCTATGTTTTTACAAACAACTAAATAGAAATTGTAACCCTCGTATATTCAGACGATGGCCATGTAGCGCTCAATGTGTGAATCGTCATCTGTCCCGATTCGAATAATAGTTCTCCTTGTCCTGAATTTTTTCTCAATTCGATTCTCTAGATTTGACTTTTCAATAAATTCAACAAGATAGCTTTATTTATGAATTCTCTTTATATTTCAGTTTGTAAAATGCGGATATGCCGGCAGTAACTTTCCCGCCCACATATTTCCTTCGATGGTCGGACGCCCTATAATAAGAGCTGTAAATAAAATTGGTGATATAGAAGTTAAGGTAAATATATCACTGAAATCAATATTCTACATTGTCTACCTTAGGCAATTAAATTTATTTAATTCTTATTCTATACTTTAATTGATTTACAAAAAATTATATATTCCAGGATTTACATGTTGATGTAAGTCTTTGCTCAAGAAATCGTCGAATACGGTTAATTTTCGAATAATAGCGTCAGTTTTGTTAGTTTTACTCATAAGTTGTTGTGTGTTTTCGATATACTCATTCTATTTAATATAACACGCTAGATCTCTAGTTTCGAATTTCCAACTCCGATCCCCGTTTGATTTCTTAACGCTAACTAAAACAGTAAGTGAATGGCAAATATGCTTTTTCGATCGACATTAACATATCATTCGGAATTTTAACTCGAGATCGATTAAATACTTATGAATTAGCTGCGAGTGAAATTAACACAGAGATCATGTTCTCTTGCAATTGAAAAGTTTAATGTTTTGTTAAAATATCCTGATGTTTGCGACAATATTTGCCGTTAGATTGATTCCCTTTGTTGTACACCATCCTTGTCCACAAATATCTCCAGTAGCTTCTTTCCTGAGCACAAATCAATTCTTATTGCTTGAATATGAGATATACTGGTTGACAAATTAATTTCCGATTGAAATGAATAAAAAAGTACTTGGCAATGTAAATTAATTCTCCATAAATTCAGGTTATCGCAAAATATAAAACAAAAGTATTAGAGAAAGACCTTTCATTTATTTTTAAAATGATATCAGCAGGAATTTATTGTTTTTGCTAAGCCAGTGTCAACTAGTATGCTCTGCTGGAAAGCAGTTAGATTTCATTTTACCATTTCGTGCCTTCATTTGCATGGTCATAATTTCAATTTCGAAATCCCATTACAAAAGTCATAGTAAAAGCACCAGATTTATTTTATCTTTCACGCTAAGCGTAGATCACATAAGCTGCGCGAGGAACACATAAGTAATGTACATATTTGTGGACAATTTGAGATTTTTAGAAGTATTGTTTTGTTTTCGAGGAACACTTTAATGTTTTCTTGATGCTTTTGCATTGCAATCAAATAAGAAAACGAATATTTAATAATGGTCCGATTTGTGCCTTAGGATTTAATGGTCGGCGATGAAGCGTCACAACTGCGTTCGTTGCTAGAGGTGTCCTATCCAATGGAAAATGGTGTTGTACGGAACTGGGAAGATATGTGTCATGTGTGGGACTACACGTTCGGTCCGAAAAAAATGAATATTGACCCGATCAATACGAAAATTCTGTTGACGGAACCTCCGATGAATCCAACAAAGAACCGGGAGAAAATGATAGAGGTAAGCTCAGTCGTTTTGGTAATAAACAGCGAGTGTCGTTAATTTGAGAAATTCAGGTTTCTTTTACTGAAAATTTATTTGTTTATTATACACATTTGAAAACCAGGAACAAAATTTGCTTAAATGCTCTATTTAAACACATTTTTAGGTGATGTTCGAAAAATACGGGTTCGATTCAGCATACATTGCTATCCAAGCGGTGCTAACACTTTATGCTCAGGGATTAATATCGGGTGTAGTTATCGATTCCGGTGATGGTGTAACGCATATTTGTCCTGTTTACGAAGAATTTTCCCTGCCGCATTTAACGAGGAGACTGGATATAGCAGGCAGAGATATAACTAGATATCTGATTAAGGTATACTGATTTGATATTGAATATAATATTGGTATGCAAAGTGTGTGATGTAATATACTTCTAGTTATTGCTTTTAAGAGGATATGCATTTAATCATTCGGCAGATTTCGAGACAGTTCGAATGATGAAAGAGAAACTATGTTACATCGGGTATGATATTGAGATGGAACAACGCTTAGCACTGGAAACAACTGTTTTAGTAGAAACATACACTGTAAGTATAACTCGAGATATTTAATGAATATGGAAAACCGATAAAAAATTTATTTTTATGTGCACATGAGGTCATAAATTAAGTGATATAGACTGGTGACTTTGATGCTTTTTAGCACGAACTGCATATTAGTTATTATAATTTGTGTTTTTCCACGAAAATAATTACAAAAAAATTTCATATGAAGGATTTATATATGGTAGACACACAGCGTTGCCTAAATGATAATTTTTTTTTTATTGTACTTCCTTCAAAGTAAGCTGTGCTTGTGATATGACCTAGAGTCTACATTGGCCATGACTCTGCCATATGCGATGGCAACGAATGTCAGTTTATGGCATGTCATCTGGTGCCTGGGCAACGGCATGTCATGCCATATCATTTTGAAAATGTCGCTCAGCAGTGAACATGTGCGCGATATCCGGTGTTTGAAAGCACTGCAAAGGTTAGAGGAAGCGGAATGTGAGGAAAGGTGTAAATTGAGGAAGAGGCGAACATACAATTCCATAAGCAATCTTTTTTTTGGTATTCGTTTAGGATTCGTAGCACTATTTCCTTCGACATCGCCATTTTGAAAATGAAAAACTGTCAGAATATGGCCATGCTCATGGCCATGCAAATGTCTTGCCATATGGCTTGACATTTATGGCATGCCATCAAATATGTCATGCCATTTACTGTTTACATTTTCCAGTTCCATGGCAAGTCGAATATCATGCCATCTCCCATGGCCAATGTGGACGAGGCGTGAAGGGTGGGAAAGTTTTTGCTTGCCATAAATTTTTGCCATTTGTCATAACCTAGAGTCTACATTGAACATGAGCTCTGCCATATGCGATGGCAACGAATGTCAGTTTATGGCATGTCATCTGATGCCTGGGCAACGGCATGTCATGCCATATCATTTAAAAAATGTCATTCAGCAGTGAACATGTGCGCGCTATCTGGTTTTTGAGAGCACTGCGAAGGTTAGAGGAAACGGAATGTGAGGAAAGGCGCAAATTGAGGAAGAAGCGAACATATAATTCCATAAGCTATCTGTTTTTTGTATTCGTTTAGGATTCATTACACTATTTTCCTCGACATCGCCATTTTGAAAATGAACAACTGTCAGAATATGGCCGTGCTCATGGCCATGCAAATGTCTTGCCATATGGCTTGACATATATGGCATGCCATGTACCGTCTACATTTTCCATTTCCATGGCAAGTCGAATGTCATGCCATCTCCCATGCCCAATGTGGACGAGGCGTAAATGATCATTTAACGCCGCGTCCACATTGGCCATGGGTGATGGCATAACATTCGACTTGCCATGGAAATGGAAAATGTAGACGGTACATGTAGCGAACCCGGGATCCGGGATCCCGGGATCCCGGCCAATTTCCGGTCCCGAAAATCCCGGGATTGATGAGTTCTAATCCCGGGATTTTCGGGATCAGAAATTGGCTGGGATTTCGAGGCCGGGAGTCAAGCATTATCGGCAATCAAGTTACAGCAAGACTCGAAAAGTGCAAATAGAATCCATATTTATGAGAAAACAATTAGCTCACATCAAAATGCGTAAAGAATAGAGCAAAATAAACCGATGTAACAGTTAACAAGAGAATACAAAGGGGTTTGTTAATAAATAAGTATGGATTGTTAAGCATTTAGTGCATTCGTTACATCGAATGATTTGAGGAAATTAATACTAGCGAATGCATACACAGATTTACCAAAATCTTTAACAACAATCAAAAAAAGGTTGTTGGCTATGCAAGCAGGATAAAGAAAATAATAAAAAATAAGATATAACAGACTAGTATCTCAGGTGAACGGTTCAGTTTGATGTTTGATGAATGGACCTTGACTAGGCGCTATAGGCGCTATATAAATAGGCGCTATATAAATATAAACATCTACTTAGTAAATTCTTACTGGAGCTTGGTGGGAGTAAGAATATCAATGACAGCTGGAAACTACCTAGATATGAGTTTAATGTTTCTCTAGGAAAAGACATTGTTACCATCGTAACTGATGGGTCAAAGGAAATGCGATAAGTAGGCAGACTAGTTGGTACAGAGCAACATATTTGTTTGGCGCATAGCATCCACTTGGCAGTTTGCGATGTTCGCTATAATATGAGGTCCATTCCAGATTAAAGTGATTTCCCGATAGTCTGAACGACGACCACGAAGATTTGGATGGTCCTGAATCAGCTAACTACGTTGAAACCGGTCGCCTGCAAGACACGCTAGATCAGACGAAGGACATCAGCGCATGCATAAAGAAAGTTCGTTAGGTAGTTTTATATTTTAAAAAAGCACCAACGAAAAATAATAACGGTTTTTAAAACTATGTCGGATCCGAGCAAGGCATTTAACTGTCTCCTTTAAATGAATTGTAAAAAAAGATGAAATAGTCTCTTGACAATGCTCGAATAGTTTCCCATTTTGAAAAATAGTATACATTAATAGGCCTGCAATATTCAGAGCAATTAGAAGCAACAGAGTTTGATTCGATTCAGAAAATTATTGAATTTTTACTCCCTGTAAAATTGGCTGTGACGGCCTTTAGTCGCAGGCTTGCAAATTTATGCACTGCTAATACTTCATCAAGATTTGTATTTAGGCTGTTAGGAGAAAAACGGTCTATTCTTCTGAATGCTATGACAATTGCAATATTGGACCGAATAAAAGAGCGTCAGTGTACCGAGCTATCTGGTATGCTAAGCTATCTCCAGAATCCACATTGTACCAGCGAAAATTTACCAAGTGAAATAAAATCTCTATTTTTGAAACCAAGCAACGCAAATATTAAAAAAAAATACTTCAATGATCTAGATGCTGAACCCTATGCTTGGTAGCCAAAGAAATGAAGAGAACCCAGTAGATACCCATATTGAATCAGAACAAGGTAGTCGTCAATTAACGCTACAAGAAGAGCTGCAAAAGTATGAAAATAATCAATCATGAAATGCCGCAAGAAACTAATCTAATTAAAACCATTGCAAAAGAAATGAATCTTTTCGAAAGTGGTGGCACTTGCATAGTTTGGAGCAGGCGTACCAATATTTCTCGACCGTTTCCGCGGTGTCCAACATCGGGAATAAATTTAGAAGCAGGCTTGGAAACGATACTTTGGATACTTTGCTATTGCTTCAATGTTACTTCCGAAAAACCCAATGAACTTTGGCCGAATTTTTTATATGTTACTTTATTATGTATCTCAATTCTAAGAGTTGTGTTTTGTTGTTGTGGTTTTTGGTCGTGATTTTTTGTTGTAATTTGTAATAGATGTAATTTTTAATATCTGTCTTCATACTGTCAACGTTTTGGATAATTAAAATTATTGTTTTTATTTGCATCAATAATATAAACAAGTAATAATGCAATTTTTTATACAGTTTTGAGCTTACTTATTGTTGTAGTTTTGAAATGATGGCAAATAATATAATCTGTTTACTAGAAACTTGACTTATTTTGTTGTGTTATATTATGAATTTCAAATCCCGGGATCCCGGGATTTGAGATTTTTTAATCCCGTAATCCCGGGATTGAAAATATGGTTCGGGATTGGAATCCCTAGGTACATGGCATACCGTATTTGATGGCATGCCATATATATCAAGCCATATGGCAAGACATTTGCATGGCCATATTCTGACAGTTGTTCATTTTCAAAATGGCGATGTCGAGGGAAATAGTGTCACAAACCCTAAACGAATACAAAAAAAAGATTGCTTATGGAAATATATGTTCGCCTCTTCCTCAATTTGCGCCTTTCCTCACATTCTGCTTGCTCTAACCTTCGCAGTGCTCTCAAACACCGGATAGCGGGCATATGTTCACTGCTGAATGATATTTTCAAAATGATATGGCATGACATGCCGTTGTCCAGGCATCAGATGACATGCCATAAACTGACATTCGTTGCCATCGGATATGGCAGAGCTCATGGCCAATGTAGACTCTAGGTAAGTGCTGTGTGTCATATGGTAATTTTAATTTTTTCCATCCTGTTGGAAACTTTCGTATGTCACACCCATCTTCAAAAATGGTGATAGACGCTGTATCGGAAATTATAGGGGCATTGCCATCTTATCTTCAATTCCGAAACTTTTTGAAAAGATTGTCTACGATAAAATTTCTCCACTTTTTGACTCCCGTCTGAACGAGCAGCAACATGGTTTTAGAAAAGGTCGCTCAACTACCACCAATTTGACAGTCCTAATCTCAGACGTTCTGTGTAAAATGGAGAAAGGGTACCAAATCGACGCAGTCTATACAGACTTCAGTAAAGCTTTTGACAGAGTTGACCACCCTATCTTAATTTCAAAGCTTTTGAAATTCGGACTTGCCGGATCTTTGCATAGCTGGCTGACTTCTTACCTTCGAAATCGAAAGCAATTGGTAAAATTTCAAGGAGTTTTATCGAAAAATATATCTGTTACCTCCGGTGTACCACAAGGTAGCCATCTAGGTCCACTTCTTTTTAATATATTTATTTCTGACCTATCTGATGTCTTAGCAAATATACCTCATCTACTTTACGCCGACGATCTCAAAGTGTATCACGTCATTAAATCTAAATCCGATGCACTCTTTCTCCAATCAAAACTCAATTCACTTGATCATTAGTGCAATGAAAATAAGCTCTCTCTCAACATTGCTAAGTGCCAGGTTATTAGTTTTTCCCGAAAATGCACGGTCTCACATAACACATACTCCCTTGGCAATAATTTGTTAGGCCGAGTTGAAAACGTTGTTGACCTTGGTGTTATCTTGGATGAGAAACTCCGCTTCACCTTGCACTATGATAAAATAATTTCCCGTGCAAACAAACAGCTAGGATTCATCAAAAGACGTTCCAAGGAATTTCGTAACCTGTGGGTCACAAGATCCTTCCTTATACATCTCACTTGTACGCCCCATTCTCGAATATGCCTCTATCTGCTGGAATCCGGCTTTTGAAATCCACAGTAACAGACTCGAGTCCATATAAAAACAGTTCTTGCTTTTCGCATTGAGAGAACTATACAATCCTTACGATTTTAATACCCTTCCTCCTTATGAGTTTCGACTGGGTCATCTAAACTTATTAACACTTGCATCTAGAAGAAAGATGATTTCGGCCTGCTTCACGTTCGACGTCATTAGAGGCGTTATCAAAGTTGAATTCCTGAATAGCAAAATGGTATTAAATAACCCTGTAAGGAACACCAGGTCCTCTCGTTTACTTAAAGAATATCCACATTCCACTACTTACGCAGCTAATGAGCCGGTAAATAGATGCTGCAGAATATTTAACAGTATAAGTTTTCTGTATTCCCCAACGATCTCCAAATTCTCCTTCAAATCCTCCCTTTCCCAAGCCATCCATAACCCCTTATCTTAAGCTATATATCAATGTTTTATTTGTTTTATTTGTATGTTATTTATCAATTGTTATTGATTTATTTATTAATTATTTAATTTATTTTTTTTTGTTTCGTTTACACATATTTATTTCACATTGTTTATACCTTGTTTGGTTAATAAATAAATAAACTAATTGCCACTAAAAGACCTAATCATCGATCATTAGCATATCGCTAAATGAACATGTGATTTTAGTCATTTATTCTTAAATGGTCTCGAGTTGCCCGATATTTACATAATCCCTTTGTAAAAAGTCACTTTTCGCATTCCAAAAAAAGAAGAAAACAAGTTTTTTGAAATTTCAAATTTGAATTCAAAATATTTAAAGAATTTATATGTAGTTGTTGCGCGGTTGGTACTCCAACTTCATTAATTAAAACATAAAAGCGGCAACATACACTTAAAACACTTTCAATTTCTCATTTTTGTAAAACAAATTGCTTTGAGTGATAGTCTTCATCATTTACGCAATGGCTGTGTGTAAGCAACTTTTAAATTACTAGTTTAGGTATAAATGATCATTAGTAATATAAGGCTCTGAGAGTTAATGATTTTCTAAACATCCACACAACGAACAAATGAATACCAGTTTATATGATTTCAATTTTTAACAGAGATTGATATTTTGAAGATAATTTGCCCTCTTCTTTAGACTGATAGACATTGAGCTCGTCATTCCGCTGGAGTTAGCTTTATGAAAATTGAAATGGGAGTAGGAAGAGGCTTTGAAACTAAAAGCAAGATTGAGAGAAAATTCGAAAAGTACAGAAGGGTGATGAGAATTGGGAGGAACATAAGATGAAGCAACGGAATCCAAATCAGGTGAAGACACTGGAAGGCTGGACTATTGCTAGAAGTGATGGTTGAAAAAGAGATACTCCACTTGATAGAAGGCACATTAAAGTCACCACATAACATTAAGTGAGCGGAAGAAAAACTGCATTGAAGATAAGATGAGAGCTCTGAGCAGAAAAGTTCATAGCGTGAAACAGTACTATTACAGAGGATATAGATTGAAACAATAAGTACTAACGAGGTAGGTTCTAGAGAAACAAGGACTAAAACACATTTCACTGAAGAAGAGATATGTGGATGCCAATGAGAACACCTCCATCATCTGACATACCAAAGATTATGCCTTCGCGATCTTTGCGGAGTATAGTGCGCCGTGGTAAAACCTCACTATCGAACATATCCTCGTTCAACCAGGTTTCAGTAAAGCAGATAATATAATCAGGAGAAAGACTTGGCCCTCAAGCCACGGACGTTTTGGTAACATGTCTTTACAGAGAGGTAAACGTTTAAGTTTTCTTTGTTGTTCTGCATCGAAAATTGTTACCCAGGAATTTAGCAAACTCCTTTACGAAAACTCTAGGCGACCTGAAGTCACACTTTAGTAGGTCATTTATACCAGAAAAAACGGTGATGCAGAAATAAGCTATACTTTATTCCTGAAGATGTCTGGAACTAGTTTTAGAGAAACGTATCCAAATATAGTTCCAACGTACTTTTTGTTTGTTTCGACCAACGTTCGATACGCTAACATAGAAGCAAAAATTTTTAGTGGAGGAGTTACAACTTCTATGTCCAGAAGCATAAACAAAGCAGTTGAGTTTTTAAATGAATCAGTGCGTAGATTGAAATAGACTTTGTAAATTCGTGTGGTTGGTTAGGGAGGGTAGTTTTTGCACAAACAATTTTTCTTGAACTGAAGAATATGAATACGTTTTCAATTGGGAATTGAAGGTATATTGAGATGAATAATAGTATAGTTCCATTACGGGTGCAATTATTTGGAGATTAAAATGATGGAAGTATGTTGATTGTTGTAATACAATGTTGAAAAAATTAAGGGTGTAAAATTAAACTAAAATTAAATTAAATGACAGCTGTCACGTATGTACAATCGAGGACTAAATTCGACCTCACCAAATTTGAGGTCAGGTCGATGTAACCATTTTAGGACTAAATTCACCTAGTCTGCGCTATAGTTCAGGTCACATTTGGTCCAACCGCTGTAAACTCTACCAATGTTTAAATTTTCTACGGTCTGGACATTTTTTGGATGGCAACCCCCAAACACCTTTCTATCGCTGTAACTTTCGATAAAGTCATTGAAATCAAATTGGCTTAGGGTATATTATTATTTAGGGTGTCCTTAAGTAGCTAGTGGTAGAATATACACTCAAAATCTGCACAAATCCTCTACTGTTCTACATTAGTGTTTCTAGCGGTGCTGATGCGCTAACGTTTTATAATAACGTTTTATAATTTAATATAACGTTTTTGGGTTGCTAGCTACGCACTAGGCAAATAAAATGTGAAAATACTGAAGAATGTATGGTAGAACGAAACGAAAGTATAGAAGTAGGCGAATAAAAGGATGCGCAGTGCTTGGATGACGGAACACTTTCACCATTCAAATTGATTCGTTTGCGATGGAGGTATGGCAAATGCATAACCTTTTTACTGCCGAAGCTAGAAGAGCTTGTGTAAAAAGTCAAATAAACTCTTTCATCCATGGCTGTTAAAAGCTCAGTCAAATTGTGTTATCGTATTTTTACGCCATTTTTTTGTAGAAGCTAAGACACTATTCGCAACAGTTTTGTGAAGTAAAGCATTTGATACAAGTCTGTTCGTTTACAAAATTTGTCATTATAAAATGCCAAAAAAAATAAAAAAAAAATTAAGTGATTTCAGTGCCACTATTTCTGTGCTTAAAGACACAATCTGCGAGTTTTTACTAACTTTTATGACGAAGTGGTGGTTAGCCCAACTATTGACGCTGAGAATCTTTTCTCAAACACTCTCCATCACTCCGCTTTTACAGTTGAGCTTTCCGCTACAAATATTTCTTTCACCCAATCGTACAATAATGAAATTGTATATGATTTTCAAAATGCTGACTACTTAAGCATTAGAAACTATTTGGACACAGTAGACTGGACAATTTCTCTTTCATTATTAGATTTAGATGAATCAGTATCTTCCTTTTATAAAATAATTTTCAATGCCATTCACTTATTCGTACCGAAGCTGAAGAAAAAAAACAAACTCTCAGAGCCTTGGCTCGACAATAATTTAAGGCGTCTCAGAAACCGTAGAAATAAATTATATAAAGCAATTAAAAATGAAAACTTGCTCAATGAGGGTTTAATCAGATTATACGATCAGCTATCCAACGAATTTTCCATCAAATCCCGCGAAGCGTATGAGTTCTATGTTAACTCAATGGGGGAAAAAATCATTAGTGATCCCAGGAAGTTTTACGATTTCGTTAACTTGAAACGTAAAACAACCGGCTATCCCTGTTCGATGTCCCGTGGTAACATGGTTTCTTCCTGCCCACAAGCCATTTGTAACTTTTTTGCTGATCACTTTCAAAATTCTTTTTGCTCGCCAATAACGTCCACTTCTACTATGTCTGCAAGAATCACCACGAGACCTCTTATCGCCGGGTTTGTTCTTACACAAGAGGCTATTATTGAAGGTATTCATCAACTAAAGATCGGCAAAGGACCAGGCCCTGATTTGGTTTCTCCTTCCTTCGTCGTGCAATTTGCTGACCAATTGATCACACCTTTGCACATGATTTTCAATAAATCCCTCTCCATAGGTGTTTTTCCATCTCTCTGGAAATCTTCATACCTTACGCCTATTTTCAAAAGTGGTGATAAACGATCAGTCGATAACTATCGGGGGATTGCTATTCTATCTGTTATCCCCAAACTTTTTGAGAAGTTAGTTTGTGAAAAACTTACTCGCATAATCGACCCTCTTTTAAATGAGCAACAACATGGATTTCGTAAGGGTAGATCGACTTCTACTAATCTCATGATCCTGGTCTCTGATGTGCTCTGTGAAATGGAAAAAGGAAGTCAAATTGACGCAGTCTATACGGACTTTAGTAAGGCTTTCGACCGGGTTGACCATCAAACTCTAATATACAAGCTTCGCAACTTCGGTATATCAGGGTCTCTTCTTGATTGGCTCCAGTCTTATCTTCGCGATCGAACTCAGCTTGTTAAATTCCAGGGCCACTTATCTAAAAGAGTTTTCGCATCTTCTGGAGTACCGCAAGGCAGTCATCTAGGTCCCCTGCTTTTTAACATCTTCATTTCTGATCTTTCTGAGACATTGCTTGGTATACCCCATCTCTTTTATGCAGACGATTTAAAAATTTACCACAGCGTAAACACGCAATCTGACGCATTGCTTCTACAATCAAAGCTTCAATCTCTCGAACAGTGGTGCAATGAGAATCATTTGAATCTTAACATTAACAAGTGTCATGTAATAAGCTTTTCCCGTAAGAATACGATCAAAAAGTATTCTTACTGCCTTAACAACACCATATTGAATAGGGTTGATCATATTCTAGATCTCGGGGTAGTATTGGACAACAAGATGCGGTTCAATCTCCACTATGACAAAATCCTTGCCAGGGCTAATAAACAGCTCGGATTCATTAAGAGACGTGCTAAAGAGTTCAAGAATATATGGGTTACCAAGTCATTATATATCACTCTGGTGCGTCCTTTATTGGAGTATGCCTGCATAATATGGAACCCAGTTTTTGAGCTACATAGTGAGAGAGTAGAATCTGTTCAGAAACAGTTTTTACTTTTCGCTTTGAGGGACCTTTATGATCCAAAAGACTTCCAACATCTTCCTTCTTACAAAACCAGACTGAGCCTACTTAATTTAATGCCTCTCTCTTCTAGAAGAACACTGTTAAGTGCATGCCTAACCTTTGATATTATAAGTGGTGCAGTCAATGTTGAAGCTCTCTCCAACAAAATTATTTTCAACGACCAACCAAGACGCACTAGGCATGCAACTCTGCTCAAGGAGTTCAATCACCACACTAACTATGCATATAACGAGCCCATAAATAGGTGCTGTAGAATTTTCAACTCTATAAGCAGCAACTACGCTTCGGGGATCTCTAAACACACTTTTAGAACAAACTTATTAAAGACCCTATCAACATCCTAATCCCACTTAATTTGCCCATCAATTTAGCTAAAATCAAAATAAAATATATTAAAGTAAAGTAAAGTAACTAAAATAAAAAGTTGTGTTGTACTTTGTTTTCTAATGTGTTGGAAAAAATTTGTATGTAATTGTTATGTTGTTATATTGAATTGTTAATGTATGTTGCCTTGTTTGGTAAATAAAAAAAAAAAAAAAAAAAAAAAAAAAAAAAAAAAAAAAAAATACACGAAGAAAGCCGACAAAATTTAAAAATCTCTCGGAAATTGACGAATAAATAAGCTGCCTTTCGATTCCGTCGCCGCCACAGAAACCGCCAGCAGAAGAGCAATCGCACAAGAGCAAGATTTTAAATTTCCAATTTCGCTTGGATCGCCGACAGAACCTGCATATCTGGCAAATATGCCACAAGCCAGCCAGCGGCCAAAATTCTCGCACGAGCGCAGCCAGCCACAACGAGTCACATACAGATTGATTCAGTCTTGGCCGTTATGTAGAAGGACGGTCGCGACTTGCAACCTGTTAAGGTACTCGACTGGTCGAGAAAAGTACCTGGACTGAATATAAAACAGTACATTAAGTCCGCCATCTTTGCACGTTTATTACTTTTGCGACCGGCCTGTTATATGACGGCCAGGATTCAGTGTTATCGGTGACAGCAACGGTACAGCATGCATCATGATCGCTACTTTCGCCTACACCAGCGTCTATGACAAATACGAAATGGGCGCCGCAATTTGGGGCCGCGACTACATTGGCCCTTAAAGGTCAGTCAATAGCGCTTAACTTGCAATTATGTGGTGATAAAGAAAGTACGCAAAATCCAACCGCAGCAACATTAGTCATAAAGGAAATTTCAACAACGCACAATCCTTCGCATTGAAGTAACGTCGGTGCTGTCAGAGTCTTAAATCTTCCGTCGCAAACGGTTAATCGGGAGCGTTTTAGCCTTACTAAGACATTGGCCGTTGTCACTTATAACGAAGCGAAACCTGTACTCCTATTAAGTTTGGATGATTCCTTTTTAGGCGTTTATAAATAAGTAATCGAAGGTGAGATTTGTGAACCAATCGCAGCTGAGACAAAACTAGGTTGGGCTGCATTTGAACCTGTGCGTCAGACGGAGTAACTCGCCACCATACTACACATCAGCGAAATCCAACCACCTAAAAGATTAACTCAGCTATTTGATGCACATTTTTGAATGGAAAATTTGCCGAAAATTATAAACAAGAGATGATAAAATATATTCAACAAGGCTATACCAGACTCTTGTCGTGAGAAGAAGCCGCAATTAAGGACTCAAAAAACGTAGTATTTACCTGATTCTGAGGTACTTAATCCAAATAAGCTCGAAAAACTACGCATCGTCTTTGACGCCGCCGCCACTGTATCCAACATCTAATTAAATTCAGCATTGATTAAAGGTCCTGAGCATGGTCAATTGTTAATTCGTATACTGTTTAAATTTCGGCAAGGAATCATTGCAGTCGCAGGGGACATACAAGAAATATTTTCTCAAGTGCAAATTCAGTCAGTTGATCAGAATTCACAGCGTTTTCTATGGCGCAAAGAAAATAGCGACAAGCTCACTCAAACGTATGCGATGGTTTCGATGATATTTGGCGTAACATGCTCGCCATATTGCGCGGAATATGTGAAAATTGTAAACGCCAATGAATAGAGGACAGCGATGCCAAATGGTTGTAAAGCAGTTATAGAAGACACATAAGTCGATGATCTGGCAGTCAGTTTTACTAATGAAAGCGAAGCCGAAGAGATTGTCTCGGAGACAATTAAAATAAATCAAACTACTGGATCTAAGCCCTGAATTTCGTCTCAAATTCGAAGGAACTACAAAAAAATTAAACGCTTACAGGTTACAGAACAACATGGCTGTTAGCTTAGAATTTCAGAAAACCTTTGATAAAATTGAGTTTTTTTCTGGAACACAAAAACCGATACTCTGGAATTTCACTTTGAATTCCGTAAAATTCCTCACGAAGTTGTGCAACTCGATTGACCACCAGCTATACGTGAAATGTTGAGAATAATTATGGCCCCGTTGTCGCTTGTTTATAGCGTAGCCTTCGAAAATAATCTTTCAGAAGGCACAGAACTAGCGACCATAGTCAAGTACTTGTATGCAATATTGTATAACTTAACTAATAGCCAGAAATTGTACTTTAAAATCAACCCATACTGCGAAAGGGCTTTCATTTAATCTGCTAACTGGAGCCCTCAAGTAAAGAGATAATTCGTCTGAGACACTTTCATCAGTTTTATTTGTTTTCCAATTTCGTTGAACTAAATGATGATGATCGCTGCAGAGACTAAAATCGGACTGAGTTTTGTCTGAGCCATCCGAGTCTGATCCCGCAGCTACACATAATTCATCTTGCTGATTTTTTTCATTAGTTCTTTGATTTTAAGTATGTCATTCGAACAAGCCAGTTGGTCTTCTAAACGAATTTCCTTGAATCGCGGATACAAAGATAAAATCTATAAATAGAACAAATCGAGAGATTTACTAATTCAGATATTCCCTTTGGTTTCTCCGCTACCTAAGTTCTACGAGCTTTTGGTTGTAACTTCTAAAATTCGCGTACACGCGGCTCACTATCTCTATTGTAAGACCAAGTTTTTTTTAAAGCTAATTAATTTAAATTAATTATTTAAAGTACTTTCAATTACTTGATTAAACCGAAACCGCCCAATCACCGAGAAGCCTTCACAATCTGTAAAAAAAAGATAAACCTAAATTTTGTCAATTTACGACGCGATCCAATTAATTAGACCAATTAATTAGAAAACAATACAAAAGCAAAAAACTGGTTTGAATGGTTTGCTTCTTTTCATTCTCTTCTCTTGTTCGACCAGCGATTAGCTCGCGTCGCGACACCAAAAACGAAAAATTATCGACCAAGTCGTTTGCAAGCACAATACGATATTCTTGTATCGGATAATATATCGATATTATAATAATTGATATCTGAGGATTCGATAATATCGGGTTAATTCGATATATCGGGAGTCAAATATCGATATTTCTTAAATATCGATATATATCGAACATCCCTAGTTTATACACTCTGCTGATTCGTCAAGAACAGCCAAATACTAGGAGTAATTCATCGGCACTAGGGTGAAACTGATGCTGAAACAGCTTTATGCCGTCTAGTCCAAGCCGAAATCTTCGTCACCGAAATCAATTGTCTTCGTTTGTCTAAGTCAATCAGTTAATGCCAAATCTAAGGCCGGATGGCGGTATGCAAGTAAGAGGAAGAATCGATGCCTCTTATTGATTTTCTATTTCTGCACGACGACCAATCATTATACCACGATTGCATCATGGACCTTCCGGCTATTGGAAAAAATTCATAGGAAACGTTACGGTTATAGTGTTAGGCTAGTGGTTAATTAAATGCGACAGAATTTTTGGGCTCCGAGTGCTTTATCTCTGATTAAGTCTGACAGAAGAAATTGCCCAGTGTGCATTGCCGAATCAGCCAAACCGAATGGGACAAATACTAACAGAACGGCTAATTGCTTGTGTTCGTCCATACACTGGAATGGACTATTGTCGACTGTTTTACGTTACAATTGAACGTTGTATGGAGAAAAGGTGGATTTCACTATTTACTTGCCTAACTACTCGAGCGATTAACTTGGAAATAGTGATCTTTCCGCTGACGCATTTCTCCTGTAGTTGAGAAATTTTATCAACCGCCGTAGAACGCCTGTAAGGATTAGGAGCGACAAAGGTACTAATTTTGTACGAGCACAAAAGTCGTTGACGGCGAATAACCGCTTGTTGGCTATTGCTCAAGTACAACGATTTATGTGTCAGAGTAGCATAGACTGGGTGTTCAATTGTCCGTTCTATCCAAATGCTGGTGGATGTTTGGAATGCTTAATCCAATGCTTCAAGCATCTTCTAAGTCGAGTGTTCAAGGAAGAAGCGCCACGGTTGGCGACATTTCGGAGTGCTATAATCGAAGCAGAGAAAATAATCAGCAGTCGACCTTTGATGATGACTAGCCACTAACACTGAATCACTTTTTAGTTGGTTGCATGAACTCAACGCAAACACCGAGCGTAGCAGAAGAGCCTATTTGCCTGCGAATGGCGAATCGCTATCGCTCAGAACATCAAGGACCGGTTTTGGAAAAAATTGATCGCCGAATACCTTCCACAATTTCTCCGCCGTGGTAAATGGAGACAAGAAGTTCAACCGCTCCAGCCAGGGCAGTAGGTGATCGTTTGCGAATCGAATAAACCTCGTAGTCAGTGGGAGGAAGGGTACATCACCGAGAGTCAAGTCCACTGTGCAGAGGATAGAATATCATGTGGTCTATGTTGCGCCGTCCTGGGTCAAAGCTAGCGGCTTTTGTATATAATGAATCCGCCAGCTAACAAGTATTGACGAAGGGTGTGGTATTAAATCCGAGTTACTCCATTAATTGTGTCATAGCAATCGCAACAGCCATGATAATGGCAACGTCATCGTATTTTTAGGCCATTTTTTAACACTATAACAATTATGACAACTGTCGCCAGTGTAGGCAGTTTTTTCAAATAAAGTATTTGATACACGTCTATTAGTTTACAATGGCCATGAAACTAAAATAGCTACATAATATCACATCAATTAAAATTAATTAGCAACAGCAAATATTAGTGATATATTTATAACAGTTAAAATATCCAATACCGTTTAGCTGATATATTCGCATTAGGTAATATCACGGAATAATAGTACTAGCCCATCTCTACCCAAAAGATTAGTACCAGAACTACTAGAAGGTCGATTTTTGGCGGGTATATAGCCTAGTCAATCCATCTGTAGCCATTGTTGCGTTAATTTTTAGTGGTGTGCGTGCGCTGATTCGTGCTGGGGTATCCACTAGTTATATGCAAACAAGTTAAATTGTAAAAGTTGCACCACACTCTCTAAAATCTAACAATGATAATAAATCGGCCGTGAATGAACTTTGCTTATAAAAATGCAGATTTGTCGCCCCATTGTACAGCCACTGGTTGTACACCATCTATCTCTGAAGTTGGATATTGGACTCTTTCGATTGTTAAGTTTTAAAACATTGGTGATTTATAATTCTTTTAATTGCGGCTACATTTTAAATGATGGCTTATGAACAAATTTCAGGCACTCTTCAATTTGTATTATTACTTTTATTACATTATTATTTCAGTTCTTTGATTATGAATTAAGTTTCTACTCAACCCTCAGACCCGCAGCGTGCTGTAGTAGGACCATTTTACTTTGCACTTAAATTATTTTAGCAGGTGTGGCAATAAAGTCATATTCATTTTTCAATTAATAAATATATGGAACCATTTAAGCTTTTCTGTATAAACAGTAGAGTAAATACTACTTCCCTAGAAACATTGATAATTAGAGCAATAATTGTCTCTACATTCATTTGAAATAATTCAATTCGAATATTTACTATGCTCCCCATAACCAAAACAAATTAAAAACAATACTAAATTCCCCAAATTTCAGCTTCCTGATGGTCGTGTTATAAAGGTCGGTGGTGAGCGTTTTGAAGCACCAGAAGCTTTATTCCAGCCGCATTTAATAAACGTCGAAGGACAAGGAATAGCCGAATTAGTATTTAACACAATCCAGGCGGCTGATATCGACATGAGACCAGAACTTTACAAACACATCGTATTATCAGGCGGTTCAACTATGTATCCTGGGCTTCCAAGTCGACTTGAACGAGAAATTAAGCAATTGTATTTAGAGCGAGTGCTGAAAAACGACATTGATAAACTATCGGTAATGCATTTTGTAAATGTCAAGTATATCAGTGCCATAATATTCGGTTTCTATAATTTTCTTTTAGAAATTCAAAATTCGAATCGAAGATCCTCCACGGCGGAAGGACATGGTGTTTATTGGTGGCGCAGTCTTAGCTGAAGTAACGAAAGATCGCGATGCGTTTTGGATGTCGAAGCAGGAGTATCAAGAACAGGGTCTAAAGGTTTTACAAAAGCTCACGATGCGCACACATTAATAAATCGTTACGATAGGCTTTTTATTTGATAAGTTAAAGTTGATGAAAGCAATAGCATTGCAACTGTTTTGCTTGCTTTCAAACGAAACAAAGCAGAAGAAATCAGAATTTACGTGAAAAAGAGAGGTGTAAAAAGTAAAGCTATTAAAAACCAACACGATTCTAGTACCAATAAAGATCTAAAAACTTGCTGTTAAGTATCACTTGAAAAGCAAAGTAGACTAAACGAATACATATTTATAGTGTAATAAATGCGAGCTGAATTCGAACATCATGAACAAACCCAAAGCGAAGGAAATCGCTCTGATGCCGCGTTGATTTCCAAGAATGATGTAAAAAATTTAATAAATGAAATTCTAGTAAGAACAACTGTTATCCATTGCATTTGACTAAAGTAAATACGATTATTCAGTTTTTATTACTATGTTATATGAAATGGCCTTTATTTCAATTTTATTACTTTTAAATTAAATTATGCGCTCATGTAAGCTAGAATAACTAATAACACATAAGTGAACGTGCAAGAGAAGAAGAAGATAAGGATGTATAAAATTCGAAAGTAAGAAAGCAAATTTTTGTTCAGTTAAAATATACACGAAACATATGTCTGGAAGTATTATAGAGGATTCATGAATAATATCAATCGCATAATGATCTTAAATAGAAAATGTTATGTAAAAAAAAGTAGAAACCATGAACATTTAATGAAAAATGAACATGTATGATGATGAGAGTTCAATATTATTTTGTTTGTACTAATTGTTTCAAAGATAGTTTTTCCGTTTATAGGACTAAAGTCATTCTACACTACTCTAAGAAATAATCCTGTTTATTAAATTTAAATTTTTACTTGTTTTACGAATGCTGGGACAGAAAACAAGTGTGTTTTTATTTTATATTGATTAAAATTTACTGTTTTTGTAATAATTTCCACTTGTTTTCAATGTAAAATATCATGTACTATTTGATCTATACAATGTTTTGTTTGAGACGAAGAGTCTACAACGCTGCTGCTTCAGGTTGTATATGCTTAGTGAGTGCAACTCCTGATGCAACTCCTAACACTTAAAGTTGAACATATTTCAATCGATTCCATCGATTTTGACCCACAATCGACTGTAAAAGAGTTAACTGCTTCAAGTAGTTTATTTTCAGCATGATTGAACGCATGTTAACATAATTAGAGCCCGCGGAATTGGTAACTCCATACAGTATCATTTGTCGATTGAAATTCCCATTACAAACCTCTAAATTTCTGGCGAAGATCGGGTATCAAAATAAACTCTAATTTCGAAATGTCGGTATATTCGTGTTCAAAAAAAAATTCGCGAGTTTTCGATTCGAACATTCTTCAACAGGGTAATAATTTCTCGCAAATCTATTTTCCGAGTTTCATGTCAACTAGTATCGACGGTATCCAATGGTTTATTTTTTCAGTAAGAAAGTCTAATAGGTGGATTAGGTGATATTTGACATTAGTATTGAACTAGCTATTATAGTCGCTATACAATATTCGGGTCGACAAATTTCGCTGAGCGAGACTTTTTTAAATGGCGTTCACAATGCTTGTATTTGTCGGTATATTTTACATCTCACCAAGCATTCAAATCTGATCAGATGGATTTCACGTAAATCCCACGAGTACAACCGTAAAGCCGAAGTAAATAATTTTGACTCCCTAAACCAAAGATAAACCTTGATTTGAATTTCAGTTGTATTTCAATGCTAACTGATTTCATGGAAATGTCAATTCATACATGTCACGAATGTTTGAATTTGTTTATATTATAGGAATGTACCTTGTTTCATTCTTGATGATAATCTTTTAACAATGCTATAACTATGTAATTGAAAACTTTTCGGCACGCATTTCAGTATTCCACTTCTAAAACCTGTAAGCTATTTCAAAACGAAATCCTTAATTTAATTATTGACGTCTTATTTGTTACTACCAGCACCAATTCCTACATTGCAACACATTTTAGTTGATGTTTAATTTATATTTTATCTTCTGGATTTAGCTTTGTTAAATCCTGGTGATTTGACAAGTATACGCTATTTTAGCTTTCGCGATTACGTCATGCCAGGCTAAGACATGTATTTCTTGAGATTTGTATAAATAGAAGAATGTTCGTGCAGAATTAATTTAAAAGGTAAATGCATTTATATTTTAGCTAGAAAAAAAAACAACTTGTTATATGTAAAACATTCAAACTTACTGCCACTAACTAAAGTGTAGAGGTGATTTAAGTAAGATTCTGTGAAATCTGTGTTTATACTAAGAATGAACAACATTTTATTATTAGCTTATAAATAATAGGAACGTTAAATTGTAAACTACATAGATTCGATTTTGTTCGGATAAATTGTAAGCAGTCAAATTAAATAAACCAGTTCCAATGGCAATTGTCTGCTTTATATATCAGTTTACCATTGGTCGCAAGAACTATAGATTAATTAACTAATTGTAGAACTAATAACTTCAATTGATTTCTTGAGATATTTAATGAAATGAATATAGGATGCAGTAGTATAGTTTGCCGAATTAAAAAGTCGGTCATTAGAAATGAAAGTCTCAACTGGAACGCGTGCATACGAGGGTTGATCAATAAGAAATGATAATGGGTTATTTCCAGTTCGCATAAAGTTAAAAAAAAAAAAATTTTTTTACTACCACATATACTCACTAAGTCAGCTTAAAAAAAACATAAATAGGCCACGATTCTAGGGAGGTACATTCATTTGAATAAAAAAGTCTTTGGCAACAAATTAGAGAATGTTAACGGACGAGCATAAGAAGAAACGAGTCGACATTTCAAGGATGAATATCGAAAAGGTCCAGGCAGATTAAGGGAATTTTTTGTCACGTTTCGTGAGCATGGACGAGACCTGGATCTACCATTTTGACCCAAAAACCAAAATGCAATCGATGACCTGGAAGCGATCCTCTTCACCGACTTCGAAGAAATTCAAAGTGTCGAGTTCGGCAGGACAGGTTATGGCATCAGTTTGGGATGCTGAAGGAATTATTATGGTGGGATATTTGGAAAAGGGAGCCACTATATCAGGCTCTTACTACGCAGACCAAATAAGAAGATTGGCGAGAGGCAATGAAGGAAAAAAGACGCGGCAAACTGCGAGCGGGAGTTCTGTTTCATCAAGAAAACGCACCGGCTCACAAGGCTGCAGTTGCGATGGATGGAACTAAAGAAACAGGATTCAAATTGCTTGAACACCCACCCTATTCGCCAGATCTAGCCCCCAGTGACTTCTACCTCTTTCCTCGGCTCAAACAACACCTTCGGGGTAAGAAATTTGAAGATGATAGCGAAGTGATGGCCGCTGTTGAGGCATTTTGGGAGAGTCAATATAAAGATTTTTTTTCTAAGGGTATCCTGGGTTTGAAAAAAAGATGGAGGAAATGTATTAGTTTGTTAGGAGACTATGTTGAAAAATAAATATATCTTTTAAGTTTATTTACCTTGGTTTATATTCATTATCATTACTTGTTAATCAGCCCTCGTATGCTGTGGTCAATTCCTCATGGATATTGAAGTGGAAAAGAATATAAGTTCCTGACTCTCTCATTCGGATAAGATCGTACCCATTCTTGGACCAACCGACAAACATTGTACTACCGTGCTCCATAAGATATTTAAAATTATTGGATTTATCCCATGCCCAGAAAGTTAAGGTCCAGCAACATTGACTGTTAAGGTCCAGAAATACGGACAAACACCACTATTAATACGATCTAATTCTAAACCATGAGTCCAACAAAATATTTTTATCGAGAAATGGAAACGTGATTAAACAGCAGAGTTTAGGTTTGGTTCACTCAGGCGTCTTCTGTGACTCACGCTGTAAAGTTTGCCGTACGCAAAGTCATACTTGCTGATTAGTTTTTTTTTATGGTTTATCGTCCTAATCCAATCATACATGCATAAATATACAAATATTTATTTTGATTCGTTAGCAAAACTTTTTCAGGTAACTAAACTATCGTTTTTTGCAATGAAAAAACATTCATCATATTAGCATAATCATGCATGTACGCTGAAAGAGGGCTCAGTTGAAAAAAGTCTAGTAACCATGCACTACTTTTTTTTTTCTACAACATCAGATGGAATCACTCTCGATTCGAAGCTTAAGCTTAGTACGCAGTTCGGGTAAAATATCAATTTTCATATAAATTTTACTAGAAATAAAATAGCAAAAATTAAGTTGATGTTTTCATCAAATCAATATCACCAAAAAAATTTACGCGAAACACATACTTCGCAATAAACTTGCAGACTTTAAATGGTGAGCGCATTGTAGAATAGCGGCTGATTGTTTATGACTGTCAATTCGAATGACATAAGAAATAATGTTAGAATGTTAACCATGGTTCTTGGTTCCTAGAAAATGAACAATAGATTCAGAGTCACGATGAAAACTCGGCCTTCTATATGACGGCCATGAGTAAGCCAATGTTGGACTCTGGCCGTCATATAGAAGGCCGGTCAAAAGCAATTAACGTACCAAGATGGCGGGTTTAATCATGGCCTTCATATAGAAGGCCGGTCGCAAAAGCAATTAACGTACCAAGATGGCGTGCTTAATGTACCTTTTTTCGACCAGTCGACGTACATTTCTCGACCAGTTCGACCAATAAAAGTACATTAGTACCTGTCAGATTGCAAGTCGCGACCGGCCTTCTATATGACGGCCATGGTTTAATGTACCTTTTTTCGACCAGTCGACGTACATTTCTCGACCAATTCGGCCAATAAAAGTACATTACCTGTCAGATTGCAAGTCGCGACCGGCCTTCTATATGACGGCCAGGGTTGGACGCACAAATCCATTTACTCATATGTAAACTCCCTTTTAACTTTTAAGAGGAGTTTACACACGTGTTTATGCGATTAAACCGGTTTTTTAGAAGCCTTCTAAAAACGGCCTTTTAGTTTTGATAGTTTTTACAAGCTATAAAAAATTGGTACACATTAAAAACAATTAAGTAAAATATATTTAAATGACATTTTTACTTTGTGACGATATTAAGTCCGATATATACTTCAATACGTTTCTAAAGGATCAGTATCCGTTTTCGTAACAATAACTTCCACGTCACCCTTCAGCGTACGTTCGAATTTATCCTTAAATACTTTCAAATAACCTCTTTCCGAATTACTATGATTACATAATATAACAGAAATATTTCTTTGTGTGCAGTCCAGTAATTCATGATGCGACATTTCACCAGTTATCAGTAGATCCGCAACTAGTCCTTTTAACACTGAAGCCCCTGAACCTGCGCATAAACCAACGGTTTTAATATTACTATCCAAGTTGCTACCAACGCCAATAGCAACATGCACGTTTTTGATTCCAGTGTGATGTTTCACTCGTTCAATTGCATCTCTGAGTGGCAACGGTCCTTTGACGGTCACCACTCGGCCTAAGCCGTATTCTTCGTTTTCCACGTTCGGCTGTCAGTAATAAAATATTGATTATGCCTGTTATAATATATACTCATATGGAGTTATTGTTACCGTTATTGGCCTAATATTGTCGTATGGCATAGACTCGCACAGCCAATCACAAACACCACCTTTAACACAGTCCCATGACGTATGTGGGGAATATAGAGCAATCCGATTTTCCAGACACATTGCTACTAGCCGTTCTTTCCACGTTCTGAAAATATCAAACGGGTTCGTTACATTTGTTGTATATACTTTCATCTCGCGGGAATGAAATAGAAAACAGTATGTGTATAATGTGCTGAAATTAGCTATAAGAAAATAAAATTTAAACATATCCTAGCCTCAGATTTTACTGGAAAGGCCAATTTTTCCTTTAGAAGCTGGATATATTCTATTTTCTTTACAAATAACGATATCTTGAGGATAATATGTCGTCTTCCTCAGTGACTATCAGTGCCAGCATCTATCAAGCCGATTCACCCTGAGGAAGAGGATAGTTTACCCTTAAAATATCTTTATCTGTAAAGAAATTGAAATTGAAATTAAAATATTTTTGTTTTTATAAGCTAGGGAAAAATTAAATCAGATTAAATTAAAATCGTAGCATTTCGTTTCGCTGAGGGACAAGCAATTGTTTTTATCTTTACTTTCTGAATGAGAAAGAGAGGTAAGTCGTTGCTAAAAGAATTTGATGAGAAGAATTTTAATTAGTAGTTGTGGCGGTGAATTAACATTCTACGAATGTAATCATAATTACCCAGAAAATATGACATCAATACTTTCACACACGGAGTAATATATTTGCTCATATACTTTTAGATAAAAATGCTAAAATCACAACTGCTGTAGTGATTTAACCTTGACCTCTTGTAGTGATTTAATTTTCTCCTGTAATTGGTTTTTATGTGACGGCGAAAGTCGAATGGAAAATATTCTAGATAATAATTTCAAAACGTTTGACATAAAAGAAAATCTGAGGTAAAAGTTTCACGGATCAATCATATATCATATATCATTGATCCGTGAATCATTTGTAAAGAACATTTTTGAAAAAAAATTGAGTTTAAAATTTACCGCGTGCTGCACGTAAACTATTAAAAAGTAGCGATTCAGGACACATAAAGGAACTGCTTCCATTATTGCCTACTTTTACATGTCAATATTTTAATTTTATTAAACAAAAATATAGTATTTTTAGGTGTCAGGTTTGAAGGCCTTAGCACAGTGTCACTACACGACATGAGCTAATAACCTAACTTAATTTTCTTATACATGTAGCTTTTTACAGGTTGATTGCAAAATACGAAAGGATACAAAAATGCGGGACGCAAAGCCAAGAACGCGTTTGGCAATAACACTGCGGTATTTGGCAACCGGGGACTCCTATCGGTCCCTGGAATATTTAAGTAGAGTATCACGGCAAACAATTAGTGCTTTTGTCCCGGATGTGTTATGCGGTGATCATTTGCAGGTACATTTTAAAACAAGGAAGCATTGTGTTCAAGTTATAATAATAAATGTTCTTAGATGCCGTCAAATGACGACGTCTGGCTACGTATCGCTGCAGATTTCGAAAAGTTTTGGGACATCCCCCACACATTGTTTTTTTTAGAATTATACTAGTTTCGAACGTAAGTCTCAAATTAGAGTTGTCTTTTCAACAGTAATTACACATTTATAAAATAAAGTATCTGTCGGAATATGTTTTCTATCATAAATTTTATTTCACGAGCTCAACGTACAACATACCAAACATCTAAACAACTGACGGTATAGCTAAAATATTCTAAAGATAAAATTTAACTTAGGAAGCAAACTTATGAAGTACACTTATATATTAAGTACGAACAGTTTGTTTTCAACTTTCACCCGCTGTCGCTGAAATTCGCGTTGTATGCATGGTTTACAATTGAGCACCTATGCTCTCGCCATATGCTACGCACATTGATTTTGGCATCACTTCAGTAGAGGCGTGGACTGTGTCTTTAATAGCATTGCTTTCGCTTTTCTTTTTTTTCTGCAGGTTCTTCAACCACCTCCGGCTCTTCCATTGTAGAAACCTAATAAAACATTAATTTTTACTAATGTCAACATAACGCAGCAATATAGTTTACCTCATTATAGTTGTCCCGGGTCTTCCTTAAAAGTATAGACGAGTCCAGGAACCGCATCTCATCAAAACAATAAAGATTCGGTTGATCCTAATCGAAGCGAAGCCTCCACTCTCTTTTTCTCGGTAACGTAATTGTTTTTTTTTACAGTTCCACGTTTAATCCGTTCTTGAACGCAATTTGCTGCCATGCCTTACGTTTAAGATCGTTTCTTTTATAAACTATACTTTTAAAGTTCCATAAACACTCATATTTGAGTGTCATCGCTCATGACTAATGGAGACGGCCTCTGTGAAGATAAGAATACCATGGAAAATGGTGGTGAAAACTGGTCCATTCTAAAGCTCTAATTTTTAAACAATCATTCGATAGCAT
Organism: Nemotelus pantherinus; assembly: GCA_963978885.1. Taxonomy (NCBI): domain Eukaryota; kingdom Metazoa; phylum Arthropoda; class Insecta; order Diptera; family Stratiomyidae; genus Nemotelus; species Nemotelus pantherinus. The sequence goes on along the minus strand of OZ022265.1, from coordinate 71,441,497 downwards.
ACTGGCAAATAACGGGAACAATGTTTCTTTTCAGCGCCTCATTCAAACTTGTCTTATCTGCGTAGTTGACTTATCTGGAATGTAACTTGGATCGCTTCTACGTGGAGCATCCTGGTTAACGGCAAATTATCTAACCTCCTACAAGTGAGTAGTTGCTCTATAGGTGGTTGCCTATCCAGCACTACCTACCTTTCTTCCACGGACTACTCTCTGCTCCCGTTTTGGGCTGGACCTAGTCATCTTCTGAGACGGTAGCGACAGAGTGAAACCTGTTCATGAACGGCTCCGCGTTAACATTATCATATCCGTCCTAATAAAACCGTGGCGGGTCTTAGAAAACGCTCTTGGTTTTGTGGCCATTAAGATGGCCGTGTAGGTTCAGTGGAGTTGGATTCCTAATTAGCACCGATCCAGCTCTATGCGCTTGCTCTCATAAGGACCTACTTTGCATAAATAACCATGGGATTATTTTAGTGACTGAAAATTCGAGCAAAGCTAATGGATTTGAATTTGGATCCGATTACATCGATGTTCCCAAAAAAGAACAAAAAACTTGTCGGGTAGAAGTCTCACGACTTTAATTCAACCCGTCTCCAGTGTCAAGGAGGGGACTTATCCCACATTGAGGTGTCCTAATGATGGAAGAGAAGTGGTTGGAAGGCGTACTCCACTGTCAACCGAAGAAGATGCAGCTAGGAAAACTGCTCCACCGTCGACGGGCACCTTGCTTGTACCTCTGCCCACCGGTTCGAGAGAAGTGGTTTCCAAGCATGCTCCACGAGCCTCTGGCAAAACATTCTCCTTCCCTGGATTTATCACTCGCGGTGCCAAGCCGCGATGAGAGGAGGAAGGCACTGATGAGAGATTTTTCTCCGTAAGCTGGTGTACACTTTTGGCAATGGTAACAAAATTCTTCACGAACTGGCGAAAGTACGTTGCCGATTCCAGAAAACTCCGAACTTGATGTTTATCTTTGGGCGCTGTCCAGTTTTTCACGACTTCAATTTTTGCAACCACATGGCCAAGGTATTTCACTTCAATGCAGAAAAGGTTGCACTTTTTGGGACTTAGCTTCAAGTTAACCGCTACCTTTCGAATACGTACTCCAGGTTCCTCAGGTGTTCTTTGAATGTTTTGCTGATAACAATGATGTCATCCAGGTACACCAAACACGACTTCTAGCTTAGCCCACGCAGTAGACGCTCTATGAGTCTTTCAATGGTTACAGGAGCATTTCAGAGTCCATACACTACACATTTTCACGTTTTATAAAAATTCACTGTCCGCAACTTCGCTAAAAATAACTTGTTAAATCGCGCACCTGAAAGAATCCCACTTCTGACATCAATTCTTGTTTTTTCCCCTTGAAAACATGCTTCGTGGGTTCGATATTCTTTGAAATAAAACAGTTAGTTTTGTACAAATAAACACGCTTTTATTCAAACAATAACTGTTAGAACTAGATCGCGTACGCACTTTATTTATCGCACTAATAACGATATCACTCATGTTATAATTGAATCGTTTTTAGACTAATGCGCCAGGAAACATTAAATTCGCTTTTCCTCCACAGATTCGCTCTGCAAGACTCGCTTTATAACACTGATTTAGCTAAGACATCTCGCCGGCGATATATATACTTTCGCTCTCCCTACGAAAATCTGTTGTTTTGGCTTCTAGAAGATTCTTATCAGCGTTTAGCTGGGGTCTATGGAATTTTTCTATTCTATGCGCTACATGTATGACATAGTTCGAGCAGATATTTCTCGACGTTTTTCGTTATTTCTGGCAATGATAGGGTGAAATATGATTTATTTGGTGTGCATGCAACAATATGATGTTGCAATGTGCTGAGGAAAATTTTCCTATTATATGGAAGTTCCAGTACGACGTTGATAAACATATAGCAAACCACACAAGGAAGTTTCTGAGGGCCAACAGCGTCACTGAGCAGTCCAGATTGGCGAATTTTATAAGACTACTCCCTTTCAAATAAGGTTGGCGAGAGCTGATAGCCTTTTCCGTAAAAAGTTTTGCGAAGCACTCATCCTTACCCAAACAGCTAGCCTTTGAATCGGAATGAAACCAAAACGACGACCACGCAGACGAAAACGGCTAAATGATTTGCGAATTTTCTCATGGAACGTTGATCGCTCTACACAGCTGGATCTGCTCAGTAGCTGACCGACGCCAAAGCATGCATACTAAATAACGCGGAAGGCGCGATATTTTGCTATATTTGCCGATGGCAGAGAAGGCAGAAAAGAGGCCAAACCAAATAAGTACACTTTATTATATTTTGTCATATGACAGATGAGAATGTATATCTCTGTAAAAGATAGATGAGAATATCCTGGTGTGCATAAGATCCTATTTTGAAAGAGTAGCGCAGCGAACAGTCGCTGGCAACAAACAAAATTGTCTGTAGTAGATAGCATAAAATTGTCCAAGATGTTATTTTTACTTGACAAATGGTATCAGAAATAGTATTCCACATTAATTATCTTATAGCTTACCTTTTTAATACTCAGACTAGGTTTTAAAGAGGCTAAAGGTTAAAATAGTTGTTTTTTTTTGGCAAAGCACTTGTATATTGCCTACCAGTAGCGAGGGGTGAAATAAAGATGAAGGGAAGCCGAAAAACTATCCACTATTTTATATACAATAATGATGTTCGGCATGCTGATGTTTGCAATATTTACTACATTATTAGTTTATGGTTGTTACCCGTACTCACTGTATGAAAAATCATAGTTCAAAAAATGAGCACATATTTATAAGAGAGCAGTATATAAAGAGTCACTCTCAACACACTCAACTTTTGTAGCCAACAATATGGCCTATAAAAACATAAAATTAAAATGGCCTCTTTTCATGAGATTTTCTGAGAAAAACGACACTGAACACAGAATTTTCGGGGTAGAAGTGCCAAAATTTTGTGTTTTGAAGTAAATATCTCAAAATCTGTAACAGTTACAATTTAGGACGTTACATCAAATTACAGGTAATTTGATTCCATAAAAAAACAAGCCACAAAACTTTGCGATATGATTATTAGTTTTCAAGATATAACGATTTAAGTGAGTCAGGGTACACGTCTGAAAAACTTTTCTTGACCACCCTGTAACTCCGCAGATTTTGAAAACCGGACCACCCTGTAGAACGATTTTTTGCTCAAAATATATCAAGGAATGCGTCCTTACAAAAGTGTACCGAGTATCAAACACCCTGTATAATCACATAGTTCGCACTATATAATCACCACTGTCGTTCGCAATAATTTTTGAACACGTTCTCTAGGTTAGGTCAGCGAAGAGGGCTGCCAGGAACGCGGCCAGCATTAGCCCACCAGTTTGGGCCCATTTGCCACCCTCATGGACAATCACACGCATTCACACTAACAGCCATGGCACTGGCGGGATTCGAACCCGCAGGCCCCGTAGCACGCCGCTTTTCGGCCTGACGTCTTAGCGAGCAGAGCTACCGGGCCCCCTTTCTATTATACCTTTGTTTTGTGGCAAAATCAATCATCCACCAGGGCAATATTAGGCGCGTCTCGATCAATAGCAGGTTAGGGTAGGCAGCATTGAAAACAACGATCCTGCCTCAGTTGTTGTTTTTAATGCTGTCTACCCTAACCTGATATTGATCGAGACGCAAAAAAACGCACCTATTATAACGTTTTACTTAAAAACTTAACAATTATTTTCCGCACTGTCTTTTAGATTCCTGCACGCTGTCGGATTACACAAAAAAAAACGATGCCCAGAGGGTTCCAGCCAGACCAAAACCCCATCGAACTCCGGCCACGACTTCTCACTGATTGACCATGAGGCTAGAGTCGAAATCGATCACGAGAGCTAGTCCTTACGGAACTTTGTTTTCGATATCAAACTTTTGGCCTTGAAATTGTTTTTCTGGAGGCGACAGTTAACTAGCCTTCAGATGCTGTTCGATGCACATTTTACAGTGTGCATCGAAATGTTGCATGCATAAATTTGAAATGAAATTTCCGAATGCTATAAAGGCTACTGTTGTACAAGACCATGGTCTTGCCAGTACTCACTTATGGATCCGAGACTTAGGTGCTCAGCAAAACGTACTCTTACCTCTGAGCCACGAACGAGGGGAAATTCTTGCGGAGAATCGTGTGGATCATATCTGAAGAAGGGCGATTCCAGAGACGCTACAACCATGAGCTGTACGCTATCTACCGAGGAGCAGATATTATTACAAAACTAAAGCTCGATACAGACTGGCAGGCCACCTAGCTCGTATGGGAGAAGAGGAATCTGCTCGGCAAATCCTTTGCGGCAGCGGGGGAGAGCTTGTTTACACTGGAGGGATGGCGTTGATTAGGACGCTCGGATCTCAATGGTGCTTGCTTTGATTACATCGACTCGCAATCGGGACCAGTGGAAAAATAAAGGCGGCCAGGACCGGAGGTGGTTGTAATGCCGATGATGATGAAAAATAGAATAATTTGTTTAAAAAAGTTTTTAAAGAAAGGTGGGTTGTACTTGAGAAAAATAAATCAATGTTGAAAATAAGAAATCAAAGTGTATATACCAAATAATTTGTAGTAAGTATAGAAGATAGTAAGGATGGGATAGCCAAGACATAAAAGTTTACTTCGAAAAATAGAGATATTTAATTTCATATCCTCTTAAAAACCAAGCAAAGCTGGCCAAGTTAAACGGATTTACTTGCATCTATTGAACATTAAGACAAACCTTAACCAACAATATACTAACCTTTGCGTAATTCGTTTCAATGGAGCAAATATCGGGGGATGATATGAAACTATAAGGTCGGCTTTTTCGTGTATCGCTTCCAAAAGAACATTTTCTGTCAGGTCATTCGTTAAAAAAACTTTCGAAACTGGCCTAGAATGTAAAATGATAAAATTTCCAATAGACACTGAAGAAGAGGGCAGATTACCCTCGAAATATCGATATATGTCGAGTAATCAAATTAAATCTAGCTTCGAAAGGAAAAAATTGGTTTAAATTAAAATATAAAAACGAAGCTTATTAAAAGCATTACATAGACTGGTATTTAAATAAATGCCTATACTTTTTATGGAAGTTGTTTGAATAATCAAATAATATAGTTAGCTATTTGTTTAGTTTTTTCTACGAATTTGTAGCCTAATTTTTATATCGTACCTTGATTTTAGACTTATGGGTATATTTGCAAATTGTTGATATCACATATCATTCGTTTGAGGTGTCCCAATTTTTTTTAAATTATGCTCAGCCTCAGACTGCTTTTCTGCAGACACACAAAATAATTTTGGTTTCAAACTTTATGATACTGACTTATTGCTGAATTCTTTCCTCAAAGTTAAATTTTTATCTGCCTAGGATCTATTTAATCCATACCCATTTAACGAAAGCCTCTGCACATCTATATGCAAAGTCACTAGCTTTATTCCCAGTTAATTCTTTATGTTTTTTGGTAAATAGCAAATATCCCGTACTTTAGTGACGCGAAATGAGAGAGGTCTAATAGATTTTTGATGATGGCAACTGAGAATTTGGCTAGTTTATTACTGAGAAACATTAGCATTCAATTTCATTTGCTAAATATTCGACTGAGTGCAAAAAAAGGTAATTTTGATAACGCTCAACCATATCAAATCTGAAACAAAATCGACACATTCCCTCCGCTTTTCATTCAAATTCCGTATTTCTGGAGGTTCTTACGCGATAGTTTTGCCTTTACACCTATTTCACACAGCCCACCAATTAATTTGCATCTAGTAAACTCAGAATAATTTTTCTTTGTATATACATATGCGTAAGTGGTAGGGACACCTTATTTTGCTCCTAATATGATCCGAGTTGTAGTGGCGCTGCGTTACTTTACTGTAGTTGGCATTTGTTTTCTTGTTTAAACGTGCAAATTTTAAAAATAAATTGTTCAAGACTTTTAAACATATTTAATACAGACACTACAAAACGTTTATGGAAATTTACCTAGGTGTGGAGGGTTCGATAAGTAAACCAACATTGTCCCAACTTTCAGCCAACTTTAGTGGCGCGAGGCTTTCTAAACAATTCACAACTTCTTGCAAGCTGAGAGCAGACATTTTTTTCGACAATGTTTTGAAACTAAATTGGGAAGTACAAGGTAAGTTTTTATTTCGAATTACAGGTGAAAAGAAAAGACTCCCAAATCTAAGCGAACTCATTGGACAAGACGTCAGAATCAATACCAGCCGGCAAAACTCAAATGACCTGTCAAAACTCGTACTATATTCACACTAGCGTAATCTTTCGAGCCTTTTCGCTTTACAGCAGCTCAGACACTATTTGTACACTGGGCGACAAAATCTGCAAATATTTCAAACAAGTTGAAAAACACAAGTGGGAACAGGTCTTTGTTGAACCAGAATTTCATCTGAATGCAGTACATATCTTACATGGATTGAAATTACGTAGATTACATTGTGTCTTTGCTAAAGTGGGCAAAGATAATAGCAGAAGAAAGTGATAAAAGAAGAAAGGGCCTCGGAATAGGGCATGCAATCCCGAGATCCCGACACATTTTCGACATTTTCGGGATCCCGAATATTTTATCGGGATTCTCGAGATTTCCGGATTGATAAAATTCAACCCATTTTGAGAATTAGAAAAGTTTCTTCATTACGACATGAACGAACAACCCAGTAACTTAATACTAAAAGAAATATCGTTTTATGAAAACGGAGGCGCTAAGGGCTCATTATTACAACTGGCGTATGATTACATGCTTAATATCCCACCAAAAAGTACAGAACCCGAAATATTTTTTCCACCAGCTCGATATACATATGTGCAGCAAAATCCTTTCTAGTTTAAATTTTGAAACTGATGACAAATTATGTTTTTGAATTGAGTACGAAAAAGCCAATATATCTGTTTAAATTCTCTTAATATAGTTCTTTTATAAAATCCCGAAATATCGGGACTATCTCGGGATCGACTAGCTCAGCTTTGCTTATGGGTAGGTGAAGACGATGTGGGACACTGCTCTATTAGGGGTTCGATGCGTGAGATCTCTCCGATTCTCACTATGCCTTCGGACGCTCGAGTGCCCTTCCTCGACTTCGGAAGAAGGTACGAAGTAATCCTCTTGAGCAGAAGTAACTGGGACGATCCAGATCTCTGTACGAGGAGATATTCCGAGATCTTCTTCACGGACGGCTCGAGGACAGATGGTAGATCTGGAGCTGGTGTCTATCTATATTCATTGAATGACAGGTGGGCTTTTTCTCTTGGAGAGCACGTTTCGGTTTTTCAAGCAGAAATATTTGCTATCCTGAGAGCTGCCTGTTGGGCAATTGAATTTGTCAACAGTCGATGGGGGGGATAAAGGCATTGCTATTTGCAGTGACAGTCAAGCAACAATGGGCAGAGCTCATCGCCACACTCTGAACTTATTTATTTATTTATTTATTATTATCAATATATATATTCAACAGACAAATCCAATTACTGAATATTATAAAAAAACCACAATAAAATAATAAAAAAAATTAAAACAGAAACACAATAATCCTTAAGAATCCAGATGAATGTAAAAAACAAAAAAACAAAAAAACAAAAAAATTATAAGAAACAAAATCGAGTTAAAAAAGTACAAACAAAAAAAAAGAAAAAACTTTAAAAAAAGGAAAACTACAATAAGTTACGTACTAGTATATAAAATATGAATTTTTAAAATAGTTTTAAAAGCACGCAATGTCGGTGGTAGATGATCAAACTGTACATTATTGTGTTGCCTTGGTAACCGCATAGTGGAGAAAAAAGTAAACATCAGTGCGCGCAAATGGCACATTAAACACAACGGTAGAACGCGTGCCATGAACTGCTTCACGGACACAAACGTGGTTACTGATGTCAGAAACAACTATCCTATAAAATAATTTCTAGACTAGGCACTCATCTAGGGAAAGTCTGCGTGATTAGATGGAAGGAAGATTTAGGAACGGAAGGCGATCACTATAAAGACGGTTAGGAAGCTGAAACTTGAAGAACAAGGTACGAGTAAATCTGCGTTGAACAGACTCTAACGCAGTATTTAAATAGACATAATGAGGACACCACACTTGACAGCAATATTCAAGGACACTACGTACAAAGGAGAGAAAAAGATGTACACAGGTGGAAATATTAAAGAAGGTTTTAGAGGATCTAATAATGAAACATGATAATTTAAAGGCCCTGGCAGTTATATATGAAATATGCTTATCAAATTTAAGCTTAGAATCAAATATTACACTAAAATCTCTAAAATTATCAACAACATTAAGAGGAGAGCCAGAAACAGAATAGGAGAACATTGAAGGTAAAAGACATTTTGTGACATTTCACGATGTTCAAAGTGAGAGCATTGGTGCAGCACCAAGTCTGTAAACTATTAAGGTCATTTTGTAAAAGCGTACAGTCATTTTGTGAAACATCTCGAAACATCTTGAAATCGTCAGCATATAACAGACAAGAAGATTGGATTAAAGGAGGTAAATCGTTTATAAACAAAAGGAAGAGAAGAGGACCGAGAATAGATCCTTGCGGAACACCTGATACAGGAAAAAAGGGAATTGAAGAACAGGAATTAACAGCTACAATACAGGTACGACCATATATGTAAGAGCTAAAACAGCAAAGAAGAGGACCAGCTATGCCATTTTTCCTTAGCTTTTGAAGAAGAAGGTTATGGTTGACAGAGTCAAAGGCTTTGGAGATGTCAGTATATAGAACGTCGACCTGCTTTTAATGATCAAGAGCGGATGCGACCATATGTGTGAAGGAAAGGAGGTTGGTTAATGTGGATTTACCTTTGACAAAGCCATGCTTGAATGTTGAGAGGAGGCAGATTGAGAAGCGCATCAAGGGCCGCACCCGGAGTAGTGCTCATGTTACCACAGATACCCAGGCACACCGTCTTTTGCAGCGTAGCTAGCTTTTTTCGAACATACAATAGCTTCACGATAGTCCACCACACCACGGATGCGTACGTGAACATCGGCCTAATTATTGCTGTGTAGATCCACATCATTACACGAGGCTTTAGACCCCATGTGCTAGCAAAAGCTCTCTTGCACTGCCCGAAAGCTTTTAAACCACGAGTAAGCTTCACTTCCACATGATTCTTCCAGATAAGTTGTTTGTCCAAGATTACTCCAAGATATTTGACTTCATCTGAAAGTTGAAGTGGTACACCCTTCAAGTTTGGAAGCACTAGTCCTTCCAGTTTTCTTTTCCTGGTAAACAAAACAATTTTTGTCTTACCAGGATTCACTGTAAGGCCGTGCCTCGAACACCAGTTGCCAATCAGATCCAATGCAAGCTGTGTATTTCTACATATCACATTCAGATCTTTACCGACCGACTTTCTTGTTGCAGTTTGTTTAGCAGGGAGTCAACTAACATACTCCACAGGAGCGGTGATAGGACTCCCCCTTGAGGGCATCCATTTGTCGCCTCCGTTCTTAAGTAGCAGTTGGATCCAGCCTTCGCCAGCAACCATATCTGCGTCAGCATGGCATTTATCCACTTAACTAAGACATCATCCACGCCATGACCTTTCGCAGCATCACATAGTTCCACAAAGGGCGCGCAATCAAAGGCCCCTTCAATGTTCACAAGTACCCCCAACGTATACTCACCATTTGAGATCGCTCCTTCAACTCTGGCCACCAGAGAATGAAGGGCCGACTCGTATGATTTTCCTCGCTGGTACGCATGTTGCTCATCATTCAAAGGGTTAAACCTAAGCACCAAAGTGCGTATGTGTCGTTCACCAAGTCTCTCTAGGCATTTCAACAAAAACGAAGTTAAGCTGATTGGTCTAAAGTTCCTTGGATCGGAATAGTCATCTCTCCCCGGTTTAGGTATAAAAACTACCTTCCTAGATATTTTACCTCTTCCTGCAGACATACGACTGTACCCCTAATACATTGGAGCCCTAAATATTAGAAATAGGAAACTCACCTGGGACAATCATCTAAACAGAACGACAATGAAGGCCACTAAGGCACTCTGGGCGACAAAACAAATGCTTGGGTGCAATTGGGGACTATCTCCAAGGCAGACCCTATGGACATGCAAACAAATGGTGAGATCTATCCTCCTATATGGAGCTACAGTGTGGTGGAAGAAAACCATACAAAAAACTGCTATTAATAGGCTCAACAAGCTTCAAAGGATGGCCTGCCTGCTGATTACAGGAGCAATGAGCTCCACTCCAACAGCAGGAATGGAGGCTCTTCTAAACCTGGAACCGCTGCACCTCAAAATTCAGGAGGAAGCAGCAAGACAAGCCGTTAGCCTACAACAGGCCTACAGGTATAAATCAGGGGACCTTAAAGGCCACCTAAAAATCCTGGAGGACGTCAGGCCCATAATGGAAGCAAATAAAAACTGAGGCAGCATTCGAGAAGAGGTTCAAGGCCACAATTCCATCAAGGGACAAATGGAAGGATGGACCACCTCCCTCGTACAAAGGAGCGCAAATGTGGTATACGGATGGTTCAAAGATGGATTGTGGAGTAGGAGCAGGGATCGTAAGTCCCAAGTGCAAAATGCATTTCCCTCTCCCAAAGGAGGCCACGATCTATCAAGCAGAACTATCTGCCATACTAAGAGCCTCACAAACAATAAATATAAGGAATACTAAAAGGGTCAGAATTAAGATCATATCGGATAGTCAAGCAGCTCTCATGGCTATAAATCGCGATCAAATAAATTCGGCTATTCTCCTAGAGGTGAGAGAGGTCCTAAATGAAATAGGGGCACAGAACAGCCTTGAGTTGATATGGATCCCCGGCCATGATGGGCACCGAGGAAACGAAGAAGCTGATACTAGAGCCAAAAAGGAGCAAAAATACCCTTCATAGGTCCTTCTCCGTACTGGGGTTTTACAAAAGCAGATACGGAAAAAGAAATTAAAACATGGAACAAGAAGAAGATCGAAGACTACTGGCTTAATATTGAGGGTTTAAAACACTCAAATAAATACCTTGGCTTCTATAATAAAAGAGCGAAAGAAGCATTGACTCTCTGCAAAAGTGGCATAAGAGCCCTAAGCGGATCATTGACAGGACACCTTCTATGCAAAAAGTACCTCCACAGGATAGGTGAGGCGCAGGACGACCGCTGCAGATACTGTGGCGAAACGACAGAGTGTGTAGAACATCTGCTCACAGTCTGTCCAGCACTAGCGAGAAGAAGATTCGAGCTACTTGGCTCTGATCTTCCTTCCATCAGGGACATCACAAATGTCCCGTCCAGGAACATATCCAGGTTCATTAGAAGCCTGGACATCCTCTAGGACATAATGCAAAGGAGGCACAATATACCCAGGAGGTCGCAGTGCTGGGGTCTCTCTGGACCCACTCCAGGCCATCATCATCATCATCATAACCTCTCGCCAAGGTGACAGAACATACCCCAAGGCTAGGCATGCCCAGAAGATTTCTCTCAGGTCTGCCCCCAAGTGGTCAATTCACTCCCTAAGCATAACTGGATAGATACCATCCAGGCCCGGAGATTTGAAATTTTCAAAAGACATGATTGCATCCCTGACCTTTTCACTAGTGACCACAGATCTTGTTGTGTACCAGCACTTCCTACTGCTGCGAAGAGCAGTGATTTTGGTTACAGGCGCAGTTGCCTTCTGCGGCTCAATCACCGGAGCTCCCGGGAAGTGAGTCCCAAGTAAAGTCTGCAAAGACTCTTTTTTTGACTTAGTAAAGTCACCATCCGAGCGTTTTAGAGAGTCTAGCTTAGCTGATTGATCCTTCTCTACGACTTTGCAAAGCCTCAACGTCTCCCGTGCGCCTTCCAGTCTCTCACAGTAAGATCTAAATGATTCCCTCTTGGAGGTCCTCACCAGCTTCTTGTACGTTCTCTGCAAAGTTCTGTAGGCGACCCAGTCATGCTTAGTGTTGCTCTTACAAGGTCTGGTGAGAATTTTCCTGGTACTTTTCCTTATCTTCTGTAGCTCTCGATTCCACCAGGGAATCATCTTGCCACATCTGCTCTTACTGATCGGGCAGGCCTCTTCATAGCTACTTGTTATGTCTCTATTCAGAGTGCTCAACCGGGATTCTATGGACTTTGGCGATTTTACCCTACCACTAGGACGAGTAATAACTACCACAATCGATAGAAGATATAAAATCAATCAACAGGAAATTCTTCCTCTTTTAGATTTCTATACATTATTTCCTAACTACCAAAACATTCAACATAACCTTGAAAAAACCAAAGCCACCTATTGTCAACTAAATATCAATCTTACGGGAAGAAAAGTATAACTACTCGGGAGCAAGAGCATGAGCAGGTGGAAGTAGCCAGAAGCACTTGCAAGTACTAAATAGTAATAATGGATAACGGGCACTAAAGAAAAACTATTTTTCATGACGTTTGACCCTTAATAATTTTTTCCCCGCACACGATTTCTTAATGGACTTTTCACATTGTGTTTTCCCTGAGAGGATAAAGGTTTTTCCATCAACATAAAGACTTCTTTTTAAAACATAAACACTTATTTTTTGCATAAAAGCTTTTTGTCTAAAACTACAGGGCTACAAGTGGAAGTTGCATTTGAAATCAAATTGCATAAACTTTCCTATTCGTAAAAATTTCGTCGCAAAAACTTAAAAAATACCAGATTTTCAGATTTAAATGGTTTATTATACATTAATATGTTTGAAGATTTTAAGCGAAACCGCTTAGCTACCATTTGAGTAAAAGTATTTTAAAAGAATGAAGTTGTATACAACAGGTGCATAAAGTTTAGTTAGCACCAGCCTCGCATGGCGTATCCTTCTGCCTCCTCGTTCAACTTTCTTTTTACCTTACTTACTTCTTGCACTACGAGTATATTTTGATAATTTTTTTTTAATTTTTAAAAACTAAAATATTTGGTGTAAAATGCCAAAACCTCAAAAATGGCACTAGAAAACAAAACCAACTTTGATGATGTTTCTTAAAATATCATGGTTTTCGCACTTAAGGCCCTTTTTCTCAGGGACGGTTTGAAAAATGTTCATGGGTCTTTTTATTCTGTGTTTTTAAGTAAATTGACTATAATTTCAATATTGCGCTTTAAGAAAAATTGAGCAGTGGCATAATTAGATTAGTTTAAAGCATAAATAAAAAACCATAAATAATTCAGAATTTTTTTTTATTTTGGAACGGTGAAGTCGCAGTTAACTATATTACAAACCCAATAAAAAAAATATTGAATTAGAGCTAAGAGAAAACATTTTGATAGGGATAGTTTTATTTATTTACTTCATCAAGCAAGGAGTACATGTATCTGCAGATGAAAACAAAACTAATAAATAGCGCATAAATAAATAAGTTACTAATAAATAGCAAATAAAGCAATAAATAAATGAAAAATAACTAAAGGAATAACAATACCAAATACCAAATTTACAAAATGTTCATAAATTAAATATACAATACATATATATTAGTATGGTGAGGTAAGGGGGAGACTATAAAGAGAGAGAGCCTTGATAAGGTTATTTTTAAAAGTTGCTTTAGATATTGTACGGGGAAAACTTCTCGCTTTTGCTATTAGGTCTGTTCGCGTACTGCAGCAGCAGGTTTTTGCAGCTGGCTTCTTTTTGTGGCAAAATTTGGCTTGCTGCAAGAGTACAAAAACGTCTTGCTGCGAATCCATTTTAATATATTAAGGCTGGTACTGAGTTCGAGTTCACGTGAAATTTTGACATTTCCCCATTAAGCATAGTACTGAGTTCGATTTCACGTGAAATTTTCATACAAAATTTCACGTGAAATCTGTTTCGGCGAAAATTTAGCTTGAAAATAAGCAAGTTTGGTACTGTGTTCTTAGCATGAAAAGTTGCTTTGAAGTTGCTTTCGCATCGAAAACATAGATGGCACTAAAACATGTTGTCAATCATTTCACGCAAATTTAGTTTGTGCAGTTCATTCTTTCGAGCGAAAAAGTGACATTTAGTGTTTGAATTTGAAAATTGAGCAGTGCAAATGACTTTCCAATAAGAAAATCGATCGAAAATTGAAATTCTTGACATTTTATCCGTCAAGAATGAGCAGTGTCTCTGCTTTTCTCTGTTGTCAAAATTTTCGCTCGAAAGAATGGTCAGATAATGGGGAAATGTCAATATTTCACTTGAACTCGAACTCAGTACCAGCCTTTATCTGGCCATTCTTTCGAGCGAAAATTTTGACAACAGAGAAAAGCAGAGACACTGCTCATTCTTGACGGATAAAATGTCAAGAATTTCAATTTTCGATCGATTTTCTTATTGGAAAGTCATTTGCACTGCTCAATTTTCAAATTCAAACACTAAATGTCACTTTTTAGCTCGAAAGAATGAACTGCACAAACTAAATTTGCGTGAAATGATTGACAACATGTTTTAGTGCCATCTATGTTTTCGAAGCGAAAGCAACTTCAAAGCAACTTTTCATGCTAAGAACACAGTACCAAACTTGCTTATTTTCAAGCTTAATTTTCGCCGAAACAGATTTCACGTGAAATTTTGTATGAAAATTTCACGTGAAATCGAACTCAGTACTATGCTTTAGGTCTGTTCGCGTACTTCAGCAAACTGCATCAGTAACAGAATTTGTCAGCTGGCTTCTTTTTGCTGCAAAATTTGGCTTGCAGTAAGAGTACGAAAACGATTTTCTGCGAATCTATTTTAATATATTATAATAGATTCAGGTACGCGAACAGACCTATTATAACAGATTCGGGTACGCGAACATACCAATTGAATAGCCCTGCAGCACCTATTTATTGGCTCGTTTGCTGCATATGTTGTGTTGTTTTGGTATTCAATACGCAATCGTCGGGATCTAGTGGCTCTCAAGGGCTGATTGAACACAAACTTTTCTTTCAAGTAGACGACATTAATCACGTATCGTATGACATCGAAGCTGAGGCAGACAGATAGCATTAATCTTTTCGACGCAAGGGGTATCAAGTTAATACATTCAAGGCGATATTCGTACGGTTGTAGATTACTGAAATCATAAGGGCCGTAATGCAGAATAATGACGTCACACTAGACTGTCAAAGTGTCGCGGAAAACACACGTAGTCTTATGGGACGTCCGCGGGAAATCGTAAATTGTACAGGTTGTGTTGAAGTGAGTGAAGTGAAAACAAAGTGAGATCCGCGGAACAGTGCTAGTGAACAGCTAAAACACAAATTAATGCGGTGCGTGCGGTATAATTGAAAAAAATTCGCTACGAAATGTTTATCGGTTGGTGTTAGGTTATGTGACGTTTTTTGTCGATTCCGTCGATTCAATTGATTGACACAAAATGCAAGTTATGACTAAATATTATTATTATAACGCGCCCACGCACAAAAAACTAACGTTTTATTTATATTATAGCTATAAATCCGCACGTAAAATCTCCGTGTATATCGGCACTACCAGATGGAAATGTCAAATGCACGGCTAAATTGACGTCATAGCTAAAACAATTACGTAGCCTGACGGCCCGTGCTTCTAGGAGATTGTCCGTACACAGCTGACACATCGTTCAAACGTCATTTTTGATTAAAAATCGGAATGAAATGAATTTTTCGTGCTTTGAGACAAAGAAGATGAGCAAGGTACGAAGACTTTATGTCTGTTCGCGTACTTTCAGTCACTTTCCTGAATCATGTGGTGGCGGAAATTCATGAAAAGTACGAAAACGCTCTCATTCCATTTCCTGGAAACTGACAAACAAAAGTGTCAGCTATCGGTTTTTGCGAGAACAGTCGTGATTATAAAGTTATCCTAAGCGGTGATAAATTATCGCCACAAAAATATTCGTTTTTCATAATAACATTACGCAAAAAACCGTTTGACAGGTTTTAGTATTTTTCAGTAGGCCAAACCCTACTGAAATTTACTGAAAGAGGGAAAATTTTCAGTTTCCACTAAAAGGGAGTACAAAAACGGCTTCATTGTAATTAATTGCAATTAATCGTAGTACGCGAACATACCTTTTTTAAACTCAAGTGCTAAAAAACAATAAATTGTTGCAATAAATTTGAACAAGTTTTGATGCAGATTTATTAATTAATAATTTTTATTTAATTTAGAAACAAAAACTAATGCATTTAAATTATTCATTATAAAGCTATTAGGTAGAAATAGAACAAAGTCGACAATTTGCCTCCAATAAAGTCTTCGTACACTTACGAAACAGTTTATGAAAAATATTAAAAACTATAGATACATTTTTTGCTAATATTTAGTCGGGTGGCCTTTGTTTTTAATCACGGCTCCAAGGTGTTGTGGCATCGATTCTGCAAGTTTTTTGCATAGCTTGGCTATATTTTCACCCATTCCTGCTGAAGAGCCTGTTTCAACTTAGGTTTTGAGTACATTTGATGAGTCCTGATCCTTTTTTCCAACATGTTCCACATGTGTTCAATGCGATTGAGGTCAGGACTTTGTTAAGCAAATGTGGAGTTTTTTACGCCAAGAACATCCAAGTATTATGAGCCATGTGCCTAGGATCATTATCTTGTTGAAAGTAAAAATCCTTTGATACACCCAACTTTTGAGCACTTGGCTCCACAAGACCGTCAAGCGAAGCTATTGCAGGCGTTGGGGTGGATTCGAGCGACAGAAGTAGTGGTAAGATCAATTGAATTTTTCCCATTAACATAGGAAATATTTGAAAATACCCGGAGATAAGTGGGAGGTCTGCACCAAATCACGAATGTGTTTTTAAAATGATACAAAATTTAATTTTCATGCAGAATATACAAAATATATCTGTAGTGCCTTTAATACATTCTGTTCTGAATTACCCTTAATATAAATCTTTCTATAATTACAGCACCCACTATGGAAGAAGCCATGGAGGTGGGATACTTGTTTGATGGAAGTCCAGATGAAACAATTTCACAATCACAATGTACGCCTTCTAAAAAGGCAAGAAAGGGAGGTTAAGTGAAAAATTTGAATATAATACAAAGTAAATTGAAATTTTTAGTCAAAATAGATGTCACCTGTGTATAATGTTCTCCAATATTTTTTAAAAACATAAAATCAGAAGCACAATTTAAATTAAACCTCTATATGTTGTAAGGAATGAAAATTTTTTATTGTTATATTTGCAGGTCGAAGTACACACGTCAAGCTGGCGGAAAACTTCGCCGAAGTGTTCGCTGCCAAACATGCCGAGGCAATGAGATCAGTTTTAAACGAACAAATGGACCGCTTTAATGAAATTGTGAAAATCCAAATGGATGAGCAAAAAAAAATGGGAAAAGGAGATGCTAGCGAAAGAACACGCCCAAAACTCTGAATTGATGGTGGAATGAGGGAGATGCAAATGGCAAATATGTAACCAAACCAATACCGACCACCATCATGCACAATGCATACATTTGCATCGCCTCCTATAGCCTACAATTCGCAGCCGCAGCATATTCCACTATATCCGTCTTCGAGCGGCTCATCAAATAATATACTTACTTCACCCGTTAGTAGTTTTAACCTACCGCAAAGCGGAATTGTAATCTTATCCCCACTAAACGGAAATATAATTTAGGGAAAGAAAATAAAGGAACACCAAATTAGAAATACAGTGTTTTATTTTAAAAGCCTTCTTCGTAGTGGCAAATTATTGCACAAATAATTGGTTAAACGTTTACGAATAATTGAACCAGTAAGATCTTCATGTTGTCTATTCGTTCTACATACTGGCTGTGGAAATATTTCTTCAGCTTCTGAAACATTATGGAGCCATTGTTGGTTAAACTGTTCTTCTTTAGATTCAAGAAAATTTTTCAGAATACAACATGTACTTATAATTTGTGGAACAAAGTGGTAGTGTACATCTATTCTTTTCTGCAAAATTCTCCAACGACTTTTCAGACGACCAAATGCCATTTCTTCATTAACTCTGGCCGAGTTCAAATGAACATTAAACGATTTCTCTTCAAATGTTATAGAGCCAGGATAGCCTTTCATCAACCACTCTAATAGTGGATAAGCAGGATCACCGATAATCAAAAATGGTATTTCCAAACCATTTACGTTTCTTGTTGCCTGCAGTATTATTGAATTATTTAAAATTTATCAAGTATATTTATTAATTTCACCTGTGGAATTACATTTACTGTATTTTTGAATAAACTTGAACCTATCAGTACAGCAGCGTCTTGACTACTTCCGGGATAGCGTATGAAAATGTTGATAAACCTACAAATGGAACTTTTAAAAAATTGTGTGAAATGCTGTATGTTTGAATATGTACCTGCATTTAGAGTCAACAACCGCTTGCGATTCACAAAATCACGGTAGCCTTCTGATGGAGCCAGGATGGGTATGTGAGTGCCATGTGTGCATCCAAGAATTTGTGGGATATGTGATATCCTCTCAAACTCCAATGCTATTTGCTTTGCTTCCGCTACATTTGGCATTCGAATATACGATTCCATAATTATGTCGTTTATGGCACTGACTACTCTGTACACACATTTTTTAACCGTAGTCTTGTGAATACCGAATAAGTTTCCCACTAATCGGTACTCAGCACAGCTAGCTAGTTTGTACAAGGCGACAGCAACTTGCTTTCCCACCGACAATGGTTCCCTGGACTTAAGGAAAACTGGCCTCGGCTCCAAAGCAGGTTGTAGCAACAAGCATAACGAATTGAAAGTTCCTTTGCACATCTGGAAGCTTTCTATCCACTCAGACTCTTCATACATGCACAGTACTATGTGACTCCAAAAATTGTCACTTCTTGGCTTCATCCATACACTTCTTTCAACGTGTATAGTGTTAAAATATATTTCTGATATTTAACGAATGGGTAGAATTGCCACCCAGTTTAATAAAATTTCTCTCTGCTTTGCCCTTAATTGTTCAATGTGTTCCCGCATAATTCTTCTTCGGCGTAGAATTTTTAAAATAACCATTACTGCGCTCACAAAAATATCAAAAAACCTATAGCATTCAAACACAAAATAAAATACAAGCGGCAAAATAGATGACAGCTGTCACGAACAAACGAGGACTAAATTTGAACTGTCAAAATTTTAGGTCAGGTCCGATGTAAACACCTTCGGACTAAATCCATTTAGTCCGCGCCTTAGGTCAGGTCACTTTTGGTCCGACCGGTGTAAACCCGCACAATGTCTGGATGGCAGCATTTGCACCCACCCACACATTGGCCGTCTCGTCTGACTTCGGCTCGCCTGGCCTCGGCCAATATGTATTTGGTACATAAGGAATTAGTAGCCCAGAGATTCTGAAATTAGGTCTGTTCCCGTACCACGATTAATTGCGATTAATCGCGATTAATTGCAATGAAGCCGTTCCCGTACTCCGTTTTACTGAAAACTGAAAATTTCCCCTCTTTCAGTAAATTTCAGTAGGGTCTGAGCTACTGAAAAATACTGAAAAGTGTCAAACGGAGTAAATATTTTCAAATGTGCGCGACAAGCAACATATTTTTTGCGTAATGTTGCTATGAAGGTCGAATATTTTTGTGGCGATAATTTATTACCGCTTAGGATGACTTTATAATCACTAGGTCTGTTCCCGTACTACGATTAATTGCAATTAATTGCAATGAAACGTACTAAAACAGAGTTTTTTACTCCATTTTAGTACGCTTCATTGCAATTAATTGCAATTAATCGTAGTACGGGAACAGACCTACTATTGTTCTCCCAAAAACCGAAAACTGACACTTTCGGTTGTAATTTTTCAGGAAATACAATGCGAGGTCTGTTCCCGTACTACAATTAATTGCGATTAATTGCAATGAAGCCGTTTTTGTACTCCGTTTTAGTACGCTTCATTGCAATTAATTGCAATTAATCGTAGTACGGGAACAGACTTGAGAGCGTTCCCGTACTTTTCATGAAATTCCCCACCACATGATTCAGGAAAATTCAGTAAAATTAAGTTACTGAAAGTACGGGAACAGACGTATTTTTTGGCTCGTCACTTCATGAAGCCAAGTTGTTTACTTGCTCGGGGAAGCACTCTATCTTAATTTAGATTGAAGCGGAGCTTTTCATCCAGGATGACACCGAGATTTAATATGCTGTCAACCATACTGAGTACCATGTTGCGGAGTTGCTATAATGAACGCGTGCAATAGGGAGCTTGTTATTAAGAGGAAGCTGGAAAAAGGTAGTGTCAGATGGTGACCTGATGACATGGTAGATTTTGAGGTCGTCCGCATATAGTAAATGAGAAATGTCAGATAAAAACTCCGATATGTCAGATACAAAAATATTAAAAAGAAGAGGGCCAAGATGACTTTCTTGAGGTACACCGGATTTAACGTCGACTTTCTTAGAAATAAGACCTTGGAATTTCAAGAATTGAAAGCGATCGTGGAGGTAGGAGCCAAGCCACTTTAGTAAAGATCCTGCAATTCCGAATTCTTTCAGCTTGGGGATCAAAATGAAGTGATCAACTCGGTCGAACGCTTTGCTAAACTCTGTATAGACTGCGTCAATTTGATCACCTTTCTCCATTTTGCATAAAACATCAGAAACAAGCACCATAAGATTAGTTATAGTAGAACGACCTTTCCTAAATCGATGCTACTGCTCGTTCAGTCGAGGTCGACTGCAGTAGATTATTTTTTCAAATAGTTCGGGAATGGCAGATATAATGGCGATGCCTCTATAATTTCGAATAAAACCTCTATCGTCACTTTTATAAATTGGTGTAATATAAGAAGATTGCCAATACGAAGGAAATGGCCCAGAGGAGAGAGAATTGTTGAATATAGTGTGAAGGGGCAAGATCAGTTGTTTTACACTGTTGTTGGTTTATCTGTCTGAAATGGCAGGATTTGGTGTCAAGAAAGAGTTTATTTATTTTAACCCTCATACCACCGCAATTGTGGTGAAAAATTCTGGGGTTTTTGATTGAGGATATCTTGTTAGGAGCAATACCCGATGCGGTTATAGGCTTTACGTAAAGAATTCTTAACCGAGGCAGTATTAGCAGAAGTTGTAGCAACTGCAGTGCCAATAGTTGATGTTCTACTGGGTGAATTCGAATTATGAGTAAAGATTGAGTCAGAACATACCTCACGATGGTTAGAAGTCTGAGATGGAGAGGAGGCTTGAGTTTTTTTCCCCTCCTTCCTTCCACTCTCTCCATCACTCAATCAGTATGCACAGTCCGTGTGCATGAATATATTATCAAACATATCGTCTTACTACTTCCCAGACAATTGAAAATTGGTATAAGGGAAGATACAATTGTTATTAATTTTGATTACATATTATATTTTACGTTATATTTTTGTCCTCATTGACATGTGCCCAGAGAAAAGTCTACAAAAAACTCTGGTATCTTCTTCATTAAGGATTTGTGTTTTTGATGTGAGTTTTCAAGTATGTCTTGAATTCTATTATATTTTTTGTTAGCTTTACCGAGTTCGGTAATGAATTGTAGTATGCCATAGCCTGTTGTACTGGATCCATCCTTAATCTATCTGTTCTTGGAATTGCAAGAGATAGATTTCTAGCAGTTCTGGTTTCTCGGTTAGTTATTTCTAACACAGTGCGGGGGTGTTAAACCACTTCAGATTGTCGTTCAAGATGTTAAAAATTAATTTTCCCCTTTCAAAATTAATTAATTGTTGTATATTTAGTAATCCTGTTCGAGTGTATACAATAAATGTTGGTGTTAGAGCTGGCATTCTAAATATAATTTTAATTGCTTTCGAAATAAGTCTTCCAATTAATTCGATGTTATGTTTTGATGTCTGACTCCATAAAATAGTTCCGTATGTGATAGTTGAAAGTATATAAGCATTAAATATTATTAATTTTGTTCTAGTTTCCAAGAACTCAAATTTTCTTAAGACTGCAATCATTGGTCCTACTTTATGTCTGATGTGGTTAATGTGTTGTAACCATGACATTTTCTCATCTCGGATTAAGCCAAGATATTTGATTAATTCAGCTTTTTCCAAACGAATTCCGTTTATCTGAATAAAGGGGTTTATAGGATATTTATTTTTTTGCTGGAAAATGATGTACTTGGTTTTGTTAACGTTTATAAGTAGTTTGCTACGCCTGAGCCACACTTGATATGTTTCTAAATCTCTGTTAATTTTATACTCAAGAGATTGTTCATCCTTTTCAGAATATAAAAGAAGTGTGTCATCAGCAAAAAGGACTAATTTGCCAGACAGCTGGAGATGTTGAATGCAATTCACATATAGAATGAATAATACTGGTCCAAGAATTGATCCCTGTGGTATGCCTATATTGATGAAACGTTCTTGACTTATGCATTGTATTTGTTTTGTCACAATCCGCCTATCCAATAAGTAATCTTTTATTATCGAGTTAAACTTCTTATTAATGCCATATTTTTCGAGACGTTGAAGCAAAATTTTGTGGTCAATAGTATCAAAGGCCTTCTTGAGATCAACAAAAATGGCAATTACATAGTTACCTTTATCTAATGAGCTGTTAATGAATTGGACCGCGTCTAATGTGGCCGCTATTGTATTGCTGTGTTCTTGGAAACCGTACTGTATTGGAGCCAAAATTGCTGCTTCATTGATATGTTGCACTATACGCGAATTTAAGATTCTCTCAAATATTTTGCTCATTACACTGATAACAGCAATTGGGCGATAATAAGAAGGATCCGAAGGATCACCTCCTTTAAAGATTGGTGTAATTCGTGCCAACTTAAGGCAAGTAGGAAAAGAACCCGTCTTTAAATGACTATTAATAATTTTTGATAGAATCTCCGCTATTTCATTTTTAAGCATTTTGACGTCTTCGGATGTTAAATTGTCGATACCTGGAGAAACTTTGGTTTTTAATTTATCTATAGTTTCTATTACTTCATTTTGTACTGTAGGTCTTAAATGGATACTGGCATAGGTTTCAGGAATTGTATTATCATCGTGCTGTGAAGTATTGTTGAATTGTTGGTTGATATTATTTCCAATCATTGCAAAATAACTATTCAATTCCTCTGCGATAAATTCAGGATTTGAGATCAACAATCCATTTATGGATAATTCATTAATACATGTTGATTGTTGGTTTACATTTTTATCTGTTTGCATTAATTCGTTTATAATTCTCCAGTATTTTGAACTATTTCCAGCCGATGCTTCGAACTTTTTTGAGTAAAATTCTCGTTTAGCTTCCTTTATAAGTCGATTCGACTCCCTTTTTAATACTGTGTAATTTTGCTTCTTAATTGCGCAATTTATATCTGCCATGTATATTTTATAAGTTTTGCGCTTTTTTTTCGAGACATCTATAATTTTTTTGGTGATCCATGATTCTTGGCGTACTCTTATATGTTTTGTAGTTGTTGCTTTGTTCTTTACTTGAGTTAATATGCCAATCAGTTCTTCAAAATTTGTAACTATGTTGTTACGTAAATCATCGATTACATATTTTTTAAATTTGAATTTGCATGTATTATTAATGGCTTTTTTTTGGAGGCAGTTTTACTTTAACATAACTCTTTATTGCCAAATTTATTATTCTATGATCTAAGTCTGGCCATTCATCATCTTCATATGTGGTTCGATCAGCTAAACAAGTATTTGTTACAACGACATGATCTATTAAGGTTTTCGATATTTGTGTTATTCGTGTTGGTTTATTCGAATTTAGCAAAATTCCATTATTGTATGTTAAAATATTGTTGCATGCTAGCCAAACGAGTTGTGGCGGCGCCAGAAAATGCTAGAAACGGCGAAGAAATACTCGATATTTATCTCATACATGTATTTCATACATGTAAATTCAAACAACGAAAACATAACGTAAAATCCTCTAGAAACCAGTTTGAGAATCTGCGAGAAATATATGTCTGATACATGTGCCTCGTACATGCAATTTGTCAACAAGTCGCAGACAGAGTCCTCTAGAAAGCAAAAAAGGGAACATTCCAGAGCCCCAAACCTGACTCAGATCTCACACGGTAACGAACATTCACAATAGCTTTCCAGAAGCCAGATCAGGAGGCTTCGAGAACCCGAGACACACGACACGACTATAAATACCGCCGCGAGAGGAGCTGGCAATCAGTTGATAGTG
Organism: Nemotelus pantherinus; assembly: GCA_963978885.1. Classification (NCBI taxonomy): domain Eukaryota; kingdom Metazoa; phylum Arthropoda; class Insecta; order Diptera; family Stratiomyidae; genus Nemotelus; species Nemotelus pantherinus. The sequence continues at coordinate 71,417,428 of OZ022265.1, read as the reverse complement.
AGTTTTGGTACAATGCGATAGATTGTACTCAGTAGATGGCGAAGACAGCGACAAGTGTTACTGTGAAAAGCGATAGAGCAGTTTAGTGTATCCGGGCGCGATTAATTAAAAGCGATAAAGTGCGAGTAATTATAGTGCGATAATTAAATTGTACCGCGAAATTATAATAGTGCGATCTGTAAAGTGTACGGAATTTAGTGTAAATAATTAATAGTGTTATAAATATTTGTGTGAATAAAAGTGTAATTAGTGTTTTAAAAGAAACTGTTTTATTTCACGAATGTGAAGAATATCGAACCCACAAAAGGTGTTTTAACGGTAGAACACAACAATATCATAGTATGCTCTAGTTATATTGGATGTCATCAGTATATCAATGTTAGTGTCAGCTAGTGTAATAAGCTTTTCATAAGATGAATAGAGTACATCAATATCAGAGATTTTCCTACACCCCCCTAACACCACCCTAATACCCCCCCTGGAAAGTGCATACACCCCCCTAACACGGACAATTTTCCTACGCAAAGAGACCTTTGTGTCCTTTGTTCCAAAGAGACACCCCTCCTAAAATTCTGAACACACCCCCAAGAAAAATGCCTGAGAAAACCCCTGCATCAATGTGACTTATAAATTCATAGTTATCTTCAAAAGGCGCTTTGTAAAACGTACCGATTCTAATTTTTTCAAAATTTAACTTAAGTTCAACTATTATAGTATTAAAGTTATTAGATATATTAATAAGTCTTGAATCGAGATTGGATTTGACAAATATCGCTGTGCCTCCACCACGCCCTGAATCTCTGCATGAAAAGTAGCCAATATAATCATTTGGTGTATATATTTGTATTTCATCATTGTATATCCATATTTCATTTAAGACAACCACATCGATGTTGTTTGAATTAAGGTGGATGTTTAGGTCATCAATTTTGTTACGAATACTTCTTATATTAGAATACATTATTTTTAGAGTATTGGTTATTTGACTCATTATACTTTTAGTAACTATAATCAATTTTGCATTGATTTATTATAACCATTCTTTTATACTGTTGGCAGTCGTAACTATCTGCTCGATGATTTGTTTAGTTATGCTTTTTTTGCGTACAATTTATGCATTTCAGAATATTTTCAGAACATGTTTTGGTTGGATGATTTCCGGCACAATTAGCACATATATCTTTGTTCTTGCAAGAGGATGTTTTGTGGTTGAAACCTTGACATTTGTAACGGGATCGTATCAAAATCCCGAATCACAAAATCCCGAATTAACAAAATCCCGTATGCTTCGAAATTCCCGTATTCCAAAATCCCGAAACACAAAATCCTGTACTTAAAAATCCCGAAACTCAAAATCCCGAAATTCAAAATCCCGAAAAACAAAATCTCGAAAGTCAAAATCTCGTGCAATTAAACCTATTCATATAATGAAATAACAAAAACATAGTGATTTAAGTTTTTATTTAGGAATACATTTCAACATAAAGACATATTGTACGCGATTCTTCTCAAATAACCGATTGTTTCAGTTTCAGACCTTTTTCTAATAATTTTTTTTAATTTTGAGACCTTGCCAAATTTTTCTTCTCTGATTCTGCTCCACTAATTTTAGCTATTGTCGTTTTAGCTACAATAAAACAAGAGCTGAAGGAAAAATCCCGTAGTTTTGCATAATATAGAATAAGGCGCGGCGCCGCCGCGAGAATTGCACGAGATTTTGACTTTCGAGATTTTGTTTTTCGGGATTTTGAATTTCGGGATATCAGACATATATTTCTCGCAGATTCTCAAACTGGTTTCTAGAGGATTTTACGTTATGTTTTCGTTGTTTGAATTTACATGTATGAAATACATGTATGAGATAAATATCGAGTATTTCTTCGCCGTTTCTAGCATTTTCTGGCGCCGCCACAACTCGTTTGGCTAGCATGCAACAATATTTTAACATACAATAATGGAAGTTTGCTAAATTCGAATAAACCAACACGAATAACACAAATATCGAAAACCTTAATAGATCATGTCGTTGTAACAAATACTTGTTTAGCTGATCGAACCACATATGAAGATGATGAATGGCCAGACTTATTATCTATATTATGCAAAACTACGGGATTTTTAAATCGGGATTTTGTATTACGGGATTTTATAATACGAGATTTTGTAATACGGGATTTTGTAATGCGGGATTTTGTAATCGGGATTTTGTAAACGGGATATTGTAATACGAGATTTTGTACCCAACCCCATTTGTAACATCTCATAACATTGTGGTCTTCAATGATGTAGTGAGATCCAAAGTCGATATTGATAAATTGGTTGACCATTCGTTTAAATAATTTTCCTCCCACTTCAACAAAAGCAATCCATTTACCTGATTTATATGCCTGTCTCATGTGGACAATTTCAAATTTATCATTAGAGTCAATCGAATAGTTAAGGTTGGTAATTTCATCCATTAATTCCTGTGTTGTATATTTTTTTTGTAAGCCTCTAATTAATAATCGCGGAAGTTTTTGCTTCGTTATTTCAACATTATATTCGTTTTTATATTAAGTTTTTGCTTCGTTATTTCAACATTATATTCAACATTATATTCAAGTTGGATATGCTATAGCATGAGCGTCAGGACGGGAACATCTGACGGTAGAATTTCGATTAGAACTGGGGAAGTGTCTAGTCAGAAGATTTGAAGGCGCTATCTGGTTAGTAGATACAGGCGAAGTACAATTTTTATTCAGAATTAAGTCCTTATTCCTACTTTTGATGTTGCTGGTAGCGATAATGGTCCTCCAACTATGAAATATGATGCCATTCCAGTTATAGCTCCTACCGCATCCATTCACGTGCGTGAAAAGCCAGGCATACTTTTCCGGAATTGAAACTTTGTAGCACCTGCCTGCATGTTTATTACGTTGAGGTCAACGCTAAAATCACTTATGGAAAGTTTTTCCTTTAAGATTCTGCTAAGCCAAGATTTATCGGTGGAATCTGGTACTCATTTTACAAAAAACGGTATCTTCTTATTTGTCGAAACTTTGTGGGGGGTTGAAAACCGTCATGATTTCAATCGCAGCTTTTGATTTTTGAGATACGTCTCAGCCAATAATCTTCCGTGCCAAATTTAAAAATTGTTTAATGGAAATCTTTCTTGGGAGGTTCAGATAGAGTTTTTTTTGTTTGTATAACAGCTTCGTGATTCTCGATGGCAGTGAACAATTCCTTGGTAGGAGAGGTCGCGACATCTTTGGTAGACTTCATCATCAAGAATTGTTATTCTGTGCACTCAGTAGTAGTTGGGTAGCCGAATTAAGGAACCAACATATAATATAATGAATCAACATAGCGAGTTGACGGACTAAATAAATGCAGTCAACTGATCAAATCAACAATATATTGTTGCGTTCTACCGTTAAAACACCTTCCGTGAGTTCGATATTCTTCACATTCGTGAAATAAAACAGTTTCTTTTAAAACACTAATTACACTTTTATTCACCCAATTATTTATAACACTAAATTCCGTACACTTTACAGATCGCACTATTATAATCTCGCGGTACAATTTAATTATCGCACTATAATTACTCGCACTTTATCGCTTTTAATTAATCGCGCCCGGATACACTAAACTGCTGTATCGCTTTTCACAGTAACACTTGTCGCTGTCTTCGCCATCTACTGAGTACAATCTAACGCATTGTACCAAAACTCACTATCAACTGATTGCCAGCTCCTCTCGCGGCGGTATTTATAGTCGTGTCGTGTGTCTCGGGTTCTCGAAGCCTCCTGGTCTGGCTTCTGGAAAGCTATTGTGAACGTTCGTTACCGCGTGCCATCTGAGTCAGGTTTGGGGCTCTGGAATGTTCCCTTTTTACTTTCTAGAGGACTCTGTCTGCGACTTGTTTACAAATTGCTTGTACGAGACACATGTATCCGACATATATTTCTCGCAGATTCTCAAACTGGTTTCTAGAGAATTAATTTACGTTTTGTTTTTCGTTGTTTTGAATTACATGTATGAAATACATGTATGAGATGTATTTTGAGTATTTCCTAGCCGTTTTTAGCATTTTCTGGCGCCGCTACAACTTGTTTGGCGTGCATGCAACAATATCAATTTCTTTGTAGATGCAGATCTGTCAAGGATGGTTTTCCCTCCCTTACTGTCTACCGGTCCATCAGTCCTAGACCTAATCTAATCTTGAAACTTCATTTATATTTTATGTCGAAAGGTTTGTGTATTATCGAAATCTTGTGTTTATATCATCAACACATATTCATCGTACACTGAAACATCTGTGTTCCTTTAACCATTAAATAAATCTCGTATTACAATCTCCCGTTTACAAAATCCTGTAACATAAAATCCCGCAAGACAAAATCCCGGATTACAAAACATTGTAATACAAAATCCCGATTTAAAAATCCCGTAGTTTATATATTATGCAAAACTAAGGGATTTTTCATTCAGTCATTTTTTTATTGTAGCTAAAACGACGATAAGGAAAATTAATGGAAGAGAATAAGCACCCATGGTGAAGAAAAATTTTGCAAGGTACCAAAAAATTAAAAAAATTATTAGAAAAAGGTCTGAAACTGAAAAAATCGATTATTTGAGAAGAATCGCGTACAATATGTCTATGTTGAAATTTATTCCTAAATAAAACCTTAAATCACTGTTTTTGTTATTTCATTGCATGAATAGGTTTCATACGGGATTCGTTCCGCGAGATATCGAGTTTCGGGATTTTTAAGTACAGGATTTTGTATTTCGGGATTTTGGAATCCGGGAATTTCGAAACATACGGGATTTTGTGATTCGGGATTTTGATACGATCCCTTAAATAAGTATTCGATTTCTCTTTTAAAGTGGTGAAAAACTCGAATCTAAATTAAAATATTCAAATTTGACGCCAACTTCCTCGAAAACTTAAAAAAAATTAGCAGTGTCCCAGACAAAAATTAATCTTTTTTTTCTTTCACTACTAATAACACTATTTCTTTATAGTTCTCTATTCTGAGAGAGTAGGTTATTCGATTTTGATCAGATTTTCTTCAGCTAAGCTCGATTCAATGTAAGCTCAAAACAAAAATAATTGTCGTTACACGTATATAATGTTCTGCTCACAAAAAAAAAGAGAATAATCTGAAAATCTGAAAATACCATACAAAACGTCCTCAAATAAAAATGCAACTTTTTTCATTTTACACACAAATGCTTTGGTTATTGCTGTATTTCATTCTCTTTTGTCACAAAGATACCATTTACATAGTTTTATTTGAAAATTATCATTAATTATAAATACATTTCAACCCTACTAACACTACTTTTACAATATGCAAAACGGTAAGGCTAGAGAAAAATGCTTGTCTTGATTCGAACTCCCTCTTCCAAAATATATTTGAAACTACTCGTACATATATAAATTAAGTATTCAATAAATTAAACTCAAAAACTCTACGTCAATGCGAACTTAAACTAATCAACTAAGCAATAAACAATATTTCGTTGCTCCAAGTCGTTTACACGTCTTTAACCAGAATAAATCACAATCCATTCAATTAACTTGAATTAAACGCTAAAATAAAAGTCTCTACAAACAAATATGTTAATTTAAAATCCGTGCAAACTAAAACACCGTACATCAAATTTCTATTAACACAAGCATGTTTCAAGGCAGCAACTAACTACGATTAAGCCACACTTCGGTATCAAAGGCCTGCATGTACATTGTCTTAATTTCAATTTCTACCTTTTTATTCGCTGCTGCTCCTTCAGTCGCAGACAGCTTACAAGTCAAAGGCTCGTCAAAGTACAGCTAGGATGCGACTGCTTTATGTTCCAAAGGCAGTCGCAGCACAATATTTCTATTCGTACACGAAACTTAAAATCGTAAGGTACACTAATATTTCGATATTGTAGAATGCACTCTAGGAAATCCTTTGACTACTACTCAAAAACATTGGAATCCTTAACGATACTTCGTCTGAATATATATGCGTAAAATAAGCTATATAAAACTAGTTTTGATTTTCGTTTCAGGCCGCGGAAGAGCTTTCCTTTCCGCGGCTTCTTCGCTTAAAGTCTACAAGTCACGGTCTACCGCCATAAATTGCTTGGGTCCAATTCTAAGGTTGCCACTAACAGAGCCTTAAAGTAACATAGCTTTGCAGATTCTTATATTAAAATGATACTAAATAGCAAGAGGCATCGCTTTCTTGAAATCGAAATACGAAATGCCTTAGTTTAAAAAGATGGATGACCTGGACGAAGGTTTGTGTTTACTTCGGGAGAGTTACAATAAATGAAATTAGAATTTGAGCAAATCATTAACATTTAGTCCTATTGTGTTTTACTTTAAAATATTTAGCTTTGTCGCGCTGCTTCTAAACACGAATAAGAAAAACATAACTCAAGCAATGATCCACGTCATCCGAACAAAAAGCCTTTCGCCCTCTAACTAGGCCATAAGGACCAGAAAGTACAGTACAAAAAATTTGAATAAACATCTAAGCCTAACTTAAGTAATTCGTCATTGTTATCTAGGAACGACTTCGATGATGAGTACGCCACTGCTGGAATGTCGTCACGTTGCGGTTGTGTATCGACGATTTTACGGAGCGTACTGGCGATGGTCGTAGACATAAAAACTATCCTTTCCATGCGAGTGGTGTGTTCGTTTGGAATTCCGCTTCTGCTTGCAATATTTAGCAGTTGACTAGAGCATGCGTAAATGTACAGGTCCCCGAAGGAGGGATGCATCTATTTGTCGACACCGAGCAGTTTGGCCGCTTCGTCGGCTGAGGACAGGAGTTTGTTGAGGATTCCCGGTCCTGTGATGCCCAAAAGGTCGCTGATCAGGTCCGAGTTGTCTTCGGTGCTAGTGCTTGTACCAGAGCCGTCCTTGTCGGCCTTTGTCTTTCTTAGCGATTGTTGAGCAATGTTTTCTTTCTGTTCACTACTCATATTATTGGCTGCACGCCACGCTTCCGCTCGCGTCAATGCCTCGCGAATCTTTTGAGTGATCAGTGGATTCTTGTGTAGCATTGAGGTTGGCTGCTCATCCTCCGACATGTCAGAGCCGCTGTTCATCATGCTCGACTGGTGGTTGCTGTGCCCATTGCTGTGCTTCTTCATATGGCGGAGCATACTGTGTTTGAGGGTGAATTTTCGGAGGCACACATCGCACTGAAAAGGCCGTTCGCCTGAGTGAGTGCGCATATGGCGCCGCAGGTCTTCGGTGGACCAAAACCGACGCATGCAGAAAGCACACATCACCTTTCGGTTAGCATAGTCCGGGTATTTTCCACGACCCTCCCCGCCACGCTCATCGTCCTCCGTCGAATGAATTTGGTTGTAGTCCCCTTCCATATCAACAGCCCCTTTGGCTAGCAACAGGGCAAACTCCTGCGAGTGATGCATTTTTATGTGTTCCAGGCATTGATTGCGCTCCGCAAATGAACTATCACACAAATGGCACTTGAAAGGCAAATCTGACGACGATATAAGAGGCTCTACTGGCTTCATGCTCGGCACGTTCAAATTCAGATTGTTTGCAGGCATCGGCGGAGTCTTTTGCATTTCTTCAAGAGGCTCTTCGACACGCGGGACCGGAACGGGGTCCGGGATGTCATCGATCGGCACATAAAGTGAGACCGCAGACTCTACGTTTCCGTGTTTGCGAAGCAAGTGGCGGTCGCAGTTACTCTTCGTGGTGAACAGAAGCGGACAGTGAGAGCACTTGAACGGCTTCTGCCCGGTGTGCGTGAGAATGTGCCGACGCAGCGAACTAGTCCACGGGAATGTCCTCTGGCAGTAATTACACGAGACCCGGTTCGGAGCCAGACTGTACGCTGACTTGCGTTTACCTTCCCGCCCATTTGGACCCAATGCTTCCTCGTTGCCAGAGTTGTTGCCTTCGGATGTACTGCCTGACGCTACTAGTCCTTCCTCGTCACTTTGCTCCATGTGATTGGCCATATCGGTTGGACGAAAGTAGTTGTTAAAAGTCGAAAGAGAGTTGGTGGCGTTGTCCACGAGTTTCGAAACAGACACAAGGTCCGATGAGTCTTCCTTGAATGATGAGCTCGCCACTTTTTTCAAGTATTTACCTATAGACTCTGCCTGCGCCAGCATTTGACTCGACGCTCTCATGGGTGGTTCCTCTTCGTTGTCCTCACGGGACGTCGCCATATTCACCAAAGGCTTCGCGTTCTCCTTTCTAGCCTCTTCAAGTATGTTTTCTGCCACTTTCTTCGCCACTGAGTGTATATTTATATTCGCTGAAAGGTCCTCGGGTTTTGATTCTTCATAAACTTCGTCGTCGTCATCGTCTTCCTCAGCCTCATCGTTTCCCTCATTGCCCTCGTCTATTACAAGTTTCGGGTCGTCGTCTTCGATGCCATTGTTCATTGGCATATTTTGAGGAGCATTGTTGTTGAATATATTCATATGGCTGCTCTCTGAATGTTTGCTCTGCGTCAAGGCCTGCTGCAGGATATCCGTCTCTTTCCTTGCTTTCAGTTGTTGCGCCAAAATTGCGTATTTTACTTGGTCTGAGATTGCTGAAAAGTGATTTGGTGACAAGCCAGTTGCTTGTGCTTGTGGTGATACCGAGGTCGAGCTTATTTGTGACATCACAGAGGCGCTTCGACGCATGATGTGATGGCCGCTTCGCTGTCTCTGTGCCCAGAATTGCGGATGTTGTTGCTTCACGTGGCGCTCCATATTCGAGCGCAATGTGAACCGGGCTGCACAATGTTCGCAAGTAAACGGTCGCTCAGTTCTGTAGCGTCGCTGCTTCTGCTTCGGCATCAGAACTCCGTTTTTGATCACCATTTTTACAGGACCTGTGTTCTGGATTTGTGGCATTAGATTCGAAGATGCTTGAGGACTCCCCAATGGATGGCGAGGGATATTCAATTGCTGGGGCACCGTGGCATGAAGTTGCATGGGAGCCGGTACTTTTTGAGATTGATTATCAATTGGTTTCAAAGGAGAGTGCGGAGTCGTGTAGGAAGGCTGCGGTCGTATTGTGGGTGATTCCTGACTTGCGTCGGGCTGAGCTGGAAACATTGGATTTAACAGCATTGGAGGAAACTTGCTCAGATCCCCAAAAGTATTCGGAAGAAATGTATTGGGAAACAGGAAAGGCGGTATCGATGGGAACATCAGGTTACGGTAGAGCTGTGACAGTTGAAGATAATGTGCCGGATCGATTTGGGCAAGCGAATCCTTGAATAGCTGCTGCTGAGTGAGCAGCCAATTGTGGTTCTTTTCCATCAAGGGCGGATCTGCTGACTTCGGTTCGACTTTTTCGGTAGATTTGGGCTCTTCTATTTTCACTTTCTTGCTAAGGTCCAGGACATCCATGCTTAAGTCGATTGGATGTGAGCTATCCACAATCGAAATTGGCTCCGGATTCCGAATCTTTTCCTCCGGTGCCAAAATCGGTACGCTGGGACTATCCATTAGTTTTTCTATACTTTTGACTTGAATTTTTATAGGACTGCTGGACTGCAGCATCTCCTTCAGGTGCGAAACTGGCGTGGAACGGTCCTTCGGAGCGCTTGGCGGTTCATCATCTTCAAGTTCTGGCGAGGAGAACATTTGTAGCTTTTTGATGGGATCCTCACAGCTAGAGTCCTCTGAAGGATGGTAGATGATGGCCCTTTTCACTTCCTCGCGCGTGGTCTTCGCGTGTCTGTTACGTAAATGCCTTTCACAGTTTGCCTTCGTGGTGAAGGCATAATTGCACACAGCACACTCGTACGGTCGGTCCCCGTTGTGGGTGCGCATGTGCCTAATCAGGGCAGCCTTGTCATGGATTGAATATGGACACATGTTGCAGCGGTACGGACCCGCTCCCGCTGCACTCAGATGTACTCGGTTGTGTCCCTTCAGGGCGCGCAAATTAGGAAAAACTGCTGTGCATAACTTACATGGAAACTCGCCCCGAAGCTTCATTTTTCGGAACTCAGATGTGAACGCGTCCTGTGCCTCCTCTTCGTCCTTTCCGAGTAGGTAGTCGTTATTCGGTGGCGTGTTCACCACACTTTCGAAGTTCTTCAGAAAACTGTTCGATGAGGAGGTCACATTCAATATCGACTGGATATCGGCTAGGTCTTTCGACTCGCTGCAATTGAAACTGCTTGTCTGCAGTGTCTTCTCGTGATCGACTTTTGCGTTTGTATCTGACTTCTCAGATGTTCGTGGAGATGACATTGTGCTGGCCAAACTCATGGCAGACTTGTTCCGTAAATCCAAATGAGCAAAAAATTCATCTCGGCGCGTTTCTTCTTCCGAACTTTCGCTCGATGCCCGTTTTCGCATCGAGTAGTCCTGTGGAGAGTCGCCACAGTCTTTGGCATGGATATCAACGGCGCTGGCACAGGGAAAGGCGCGAAAGCATTTTAGGCATTCGTATTTTTGGCTGGTCACTGGCGTGTGAATCGACTGCTCGCACAGCGACTTGGCGATTAACGGGAACTTTTCGCTCGAAAAGTCCACAAACGTCATATCCTTGAACCCTTGTGTCACGTTTGTTTTCTGCGCGCAGCGATGCGCGTTCAAGGACTTGTGGCTCTTGAACACCATTTCGCATTGCCTGCACTTTGCAGGGATACCGGGGTGTTCGCGGTCCATGTGCGTCCCCAGCGCGAACATGTTGGCAAAGTCACTTTTGTTGCACATTGGACAAGATAGTTTCTGCATGGAGCCAGTATACTCGAACTCTGTTTCGCTGATGATGTTGTTGTTGTTGATGGTTTTGATGCGTCGCTTCATGATACCGCTGTCGTCGTCCAAGCTTTTACGCTTGTAGATATTATTGCTGCTGCTGTGGTTGTTATTGTTGTTATTGGAGCTGCTCGCGCTGGAGTCTGTGGAACAGCCATCGCTCTCGTCGCTTTCTCCATCGCCATTGCCACTGCCGCCGCTCGCGCTGCCAGCGCTGATACTGCTTCTGTTTCCGCCCCCGGTGCCACATCCAGCTCCCGTGGCATTGGCGTTTCGTTGCTGCATGTGCTGCTTATGGGTGCGCATATGCCGATGCATATTCCCGTTCGTGGTGAACGTTAGGTGGCAATACTTGCAGTTGAATGGGCGCTCGCCGGTATGCACCAGAACATGACGGTCCAATGACGAGGCTGACGAGAGCACCTAAGCGATTGAAAAGAAACCTGTTAGTTATTTTATCTATTTCGAATGACTTGATGCTTGATTGGTGGGAATCGCAATCAAAGAAAATGTGGAATGGAAATAAAATCTGAGAGATCACTTTTGGGATGCCATTGGAGACGATCTATCTTACCTTCAAACAGATGCGGCATGTGAAGTTCTCGGTGTCTCCCGACGAATAGTTATGGCATCGGATGTGATTGGTGAATTCGTGTGGAGTGGCCGAGACCACGTCACATATGGGGCAGATATACTTGACGTCGTCGCGTTCAATGGGCCCCGGCTCCGGACTAGAGTTCAGATGCTGGCTACTGGTATCCACAAAACCAGATTCGTTGTGAGTGCGGTCGGCTGCAGCAAGTGTAGCTGCAAATATGCCGTTGTTATTGTTGCTGTTATGACTGTTTCCAATGCTGCTGCGATTAGGCGTGCTACTTCGGATCTTTTTCCGAACGTGTCCGCCATTCGAACTGTTCCTTGAGCTGCGTCGTTGTCCGTCCTGGCCAACCTTCGGATCGTTCTTCCTGCTCGTCGAATACTCTTCTTCCGCATCGGATTCGTAGTTATCGGTGTCGTTGTTATCTGAATGGCTCGGGCTCGAGTCGTTGTGCCTAGTGTCGCTTCTCGTCCGGTTCGGCATTCGAGCCAGATCTATTGCTTCAACGGATGACTCGGATGTGATGGAATCGCGACGATGCTGTTCCATGCTGACCACTTGCATCTGTTGCTGATTCATTTTCATTACTTTGGCGATTTTTATTTTGATCGGTACTTCGCTGCGGATTCGATTAGTCATGAGTTATCTGTAACGATAAAAAAACGGAATTGCGAGATGAGTTTTTAATTTCAATGTCCAGGAATAATAAAGTAAATTAATGGCTGAGCTCGTTAAATGTAGTAATCAATGAATATTTAGTTCTTTCTTCTTTTAGCTGATTATTAGAAAACCAGGTTCAGTCTTTGGTTTGAAAGAGTTTCGCTACAAGACCGATAATGCTTATCGGATATAATTCTAAAGTTTTAATCGATGCATGAATGATGGTCTCAACCAATTTTATCGAGGTGAAATCTGCCTATCTGAAGTGTGAATTTCATCTATGCAAGTAAATCGGGGACTTTGAATGGTAGGAAAATCCAAACATCAGACCCACACATCTCTCATATCTCCTATGTACGAATTTCGCAAAAACTAAGCGAATTAGTATGTAGGTAGTCTTATCAGTAAGTCAGCTTGTAGCCATCAAAACATTGCAGATAGATAGATACTCGCATAAGCAGCGATATGTGTTTCATGCTGATCAAATCGATATATTTAGTTATATCATCACATGATGATTTGCTGAACGAGAGACATAGTCTAATAGAGACCTTATCTTAGAGTGTGTTAGTCGAATACAATCGCTCTATTTCACGCTACCAAACACTCTTATCAGTGATCATGTAGTAATTAGACAGTTGAATGTCATCGATTGAGTCGAGAAAACAAACGAATGCTGTTCGCAATGCTTCAGTGTGTGAGTGGAATTCATCTCACCCGAGATGCCCTATTTGGACGCATGGGTTCCAATAGGATTTTTTATGCGGTATTGAGTCATTGGAATTCTGTAAGGTTCGAGTGGGGAAATATTGTTTAAATGACTCAGATAGGGGCCTCTGAAACACAACGAAAATAGGAACATGGGGGAGTGCAAGGGTGTCCTGTTGCATTTCATATGAATTCGCGCACTTAAATTCGCACAGTGGTGACTAATATGGTATGAACATTGGCAGGTCATCGCAAAATGATACGAATCCATCTGCAACCGTGAAAGAATGGCACACACAGACAAATAAGCACCAGATCTCAATTGCTGATCTAGAATTCACGTAAGCTTGCTCTAGATTGGAAATGTACAATGAGACGATTTCGGGCAAAACCTTGTTGCGTTATCGTCGACGACAATGATGAATTGAGCAATGTGATGTGTATTGCTGATTAAAACTTGCTCCCATTCTGCATTGCGCTGACTGCTGCAAATCGATGGCTTGCTTTTTCGGATATTTTATCTATAAGACTGGCTACGCTGCGAACCCGATACAATGGCTGCACCTCAGGTCCGTTGCTAAAAGTCATACCAGCGAAGAGATTTCGCAATCAAATATTTATTTCTGATGACTCAAAGCAGATTTTGCACCAGCTATTTGTTTTGTACAATGAGTGTCATTTGAGACGGTAATTTATGCGCTCCATGCGACAGGTGACTCGTAGCGCACGTGGATTTCTCCGGTAGGGCGGAGGCATCGCCCGTTCTATTTTAACTGGCGAGCGCATCAGACGTGCGACATCGAGTGATGCTAAAATGATGAAATGGCGATTCAGCTACTAAGCAAATTTTTACCACCTATCATATTCGATTACCGGATGCCGGCATAAAAAGTGCGGTCAAAAAATTCGAAATGTGCATCGCAGCTCCCAATTATCACTTGGTTGAAAGTGTCATAAAAACAAAATACCTACTAGAGCACCGACTGATACTCCCTCTGAAATGACACAATCGCGATATTTTAGAAGAAAGAGACGACGAAAGAAAAATGAACGAAATAACGATTACGAAATCAAGTTTTATTGAATCTATTCGCATACGTCGGAAGATGGTATCTAATCATGAGTTTGTCATTGACTGTGATTCGAGCCACTTTCAATACAAACAAAATTCAAAACAAATTATGCAGAGCATCAGGTAACAAAATATTACGTGGATTTTATTTCGTTTCAGCATATTCGCTTGTTTTGTAGGCGAAGTATTCTGTACTCGTATGTACACAAGATCACCTGAGAAGATTTCAGCTTGCAATTATGGCATTTATCACTCGGCCGCAGTTTTAAGAAATATGTAGATATCTTATGTTGTGTTTACTCGGAATTTCAGTAATCCGATGCTCAGCAAACCGCGCACGACGTCAAAGAATAACAGAGACTGTGCAAATGAAAGAATGTAAAGTAGTTGTTGGTATGCATGTAATTTGTGTGTATTATGATTGGAGTAATTGAAGGAAAATTTACGAAAAATTGCAGAATCTTGGAAACGAAGTCTTTGGAGCAATTTAGACAGCTTGAAAATATTCGAGAGTGGGGAAATATTTAGGTGTCATTTGATTCACTTGTCTCAGAAATGAATGAATATATGTCGAAAAGCGGAGCAATGTAGAGTGACATGTTATAAATATTACAGGCATAGAGTATGTGAAACATTGTACATAAATATATAGAATTGATTTAGATATTTCTCCGACAATTTTTTAGGAATAGCTCAGCAGTATTAAAATTCCAATGTAAAATGCTATATTAGGAGAAGAATTGACTTACTGATGATAATGACGATCGAAGGAAAAGCTGAGCTTGTTACGAACTGCAACGGCAGCCGATACTACAACACAATACCGATTCTATAAGTGGTTCCACATCTGATGCCAATTATTGAAATCACAGAATCGTTGAAAAGCCCAGAAAAAATCGTATGGGCAAAAGGGAGTAGCTACATTATGTATACCTCGGACGAAATGAATCTAGATCAACATATCTTTTTTGCTCAAAAGCATTTATACAAAGGGCGTCTTTGACAAGCCAACAATGAGTGTCTTATTATATTCTGACATACATTTGATGCTGTTTCAATATCTGAAATTAAGTCCTAGCCCATACCTTATGCAGCCTAGCCTGTCATTGAGAAATCTATGTTGCCTTTTACCAATAAAAGGCCGATATTCATAAAGTCACATGGATATTGGCACAGCTAATGATTTACTACAAATATTTTGATTTCACATTAGAGCGCTTAATAGTAAGTCATTTGATAGTGTTATTTAAATAACAGTTTAACTTATTTTGCGATTTGACTAACCGATATGATAGAAAAATAACAACAAACTGTAAAGGTTACTTGAACAAACTGTAGTTTGTGCTTAAAGAATGGTTGCGTAGTTATTGGCACACCCGCATTTCCAAGTACAGTGAAGTTGGTTTCATTTGATTTGGCGTGTGTTTTGCACTTTGACTTTAGACCTTATGGTGTTCTCTGTTGCTCAGTGATTTAAACAAAGTTGAAATCATTTGTTGTGCGTTGTGGTTGAAAAACGGATCAAAGTCACCATTTATCATTAGATCTTCGAACACCGAACAGCAGGTAAAAGTTATCGATAAATTAGAAACATTGTAAAGAAAAGTTGTTCTACCGTTCGCAACATTTGTAGGCGGTATGAAGAAGAAAGAAAAATTGAAGCGGTTTAAGGTTGCACCAAAGAAGCACCTAAAAGCACCAAAAGTAAACCTTAGCACCTAGAGTAAAACATGGCGGCGGAAGCGCACTGGGTTGGGAGTGTTTCTCCTACTATGGGGTAGACAATTAGAATTTTATTGCGGGTAAAATAAATAAAATGGATAACTCAAACATTTTGAAATCAAATTTGAAAGATAGTGCACATAAAATGGGAGTCGATTTGAATTTTATCAAGATAACGATTCCAAACACAAGTCGTTCGTTGTACGTGAGTTAAATTCGATTTTGTTTCTAGTTTTATATTGAAATAAATTATTTTTTGTTATTTGCTATCGAGTACATTGGTAAATTATATTATATTATATTTAATCTAAAAACATTGTTTATTTAATGAATGTTTAAGCAAAATGTAAAATAATTATGTGTGTGCCAATATCCATGTGACTGGTTGTATATAATACCAGCAGTAATCAAAATCATCAGGAGGAAGCAACGAAACAAGCTATTAGCCTACAACACTTCTACAGGCACAAATCAGGAGAACTAGAAGACAATCTTAAAATCTTGGAGGGTATTAGACCCATAATGGAATGGCTGAGCTTCAGTGATCAAATAAAGACCAAAGCAGCCTTCGGAGAGAGATTCAAGGCCACAATTCTATCAAGGAACAAATGGGAGGATGACCCACACACCTCGTGGATTGTCGAGTAGGAGCAGGAATCGCAGGTTCGAAGTGTGAAATTCATTAACCTCTCCCAAAGGAGGCCACCATCTATCAAGGAGAATTATCCGGAATACTTTGAGCCACACATATAATAAAGATAAGTAATACCAAAAGGGCTCAGAATTAAGATCCTATCGGATAGCCAAGCGGCTCTCAAAGCTATCAATCGGGATCATATAAATTCAGCTACGAGGTGTGGCGGTCTAAATAACAATTGTTATTCAGTCAGTCTTAAGACTGACAATGCTAAAGAAGAATTACGCATGCACCAAACACTAGCGACGGTCAGCTGTTTAGTGTGAATCCTTCTCTTTCGAATGCAGCAATTCTCGTTTCTATAAACAAATTTGTACAGCGGCAGTCTTCGTTTGATTCGAGTTTTTTTTTATTTCCCGGGAAAATGTTAAGTGTTGTTATGAAATTTCACATAAAACTTGGAAAAACCGCTACTAAAACTTATAATTTATTACATTATAATAAAGCTTATAATTTATTTATTGCGTCCACATGTTTTTGAGTGGTGTAAACGTTTTCAAGATAATTCAGATAAGAAACGGATGACAATATCGACAAAGTCAGTAATCTGATTCGATCTGACCATCGGTTAAGTATTCAGGTTATTGCTGAAACTGTAGGAGTTAATAAAGAAATATGTACGGCAAATTTTACATAACAATTTTAGCATGCGAAAAGTTTGTGCCAAAAGGGCACCTAAAATTCTTCCGTTTAAACAATAAGAAACTCGTAAAAATTTGTGTACCGACATTTTGAATGACATTGAAAATGACCCAAACTTATTGGAAAGAACAAAAACAAATGATGAATCGTCGTTTTTTATTTATGATCCTGAAGCGAAGAGGCAATCCGTGCACTGGAAGAGGCCAACTTCACCAAGTGCCAAAAACGCTCGAATGAGCAAATCAAAATTCAAAGCAATGATGATTGTTTTTTTTTTCGATATTCGTGGGATTGTGTACCTTCACGGCGTTCCTGAAGGTCAAACTATTAATCATTGTTACTATCTTCACGTTTTTACTGAGCTGCGTGAAAGAAGAAGGAAAAAATAACCCAAATGAACTCAAAGGACAAGCTATGAGTTCTCCACCAAGACAATGCGCCGGCTCATTCCGCATTGTTTGCCAAAATGTTTCTAGCCAAGCACAGAATCGCAGTGTTAGATCATCTACCTTATTCACCAGATCTCGCGCCGTGCGACGTGAAAGGAACAAGATTTTAGTCCGTTGAACCTGCGAAAGAGAATGCGGAACGCGTTCTGAAAAAGCTGACAGAAAAAGACGTCGAGCAAATAAAGATTCGCATGGAGCGTTGTAGGGTTAGATTAGGTGTATATTGAAGGTGATTATAAATAAATAATATATGAAATCAAAATAAAATGTTTTACAGCAATAGCCACACCTCATATACTGTTAGATAAAATCTAATAACCACATCTCATATACCCTTAGAAACGAGAGGAATAGGGGCAGAGAATAGCTTCGAGCTGATATGGATCCCCAGCCAAGAGGAGCACCAAGGAATCGAGACCAAAGAAAGAGCAAGAATGCCTTTCACAGTTCCTACTCCGGATTGGAACTTTACAAAGACATACACGGACAAACAAATTAAAACATGGAGAAACAATAAGATCGAAAGCTATTGGCTTAATCTTGAGGTTTTGAAACACGTAAAAAAATACCTTGGCTTCGATAACAAAAGCAGTGGCTCTCTGCAAATGTAGCTTAAGAGCTCTATGTCGAGCATTGACGGGTCACCTTCCTTGCAAAAATTACCTCCACAGGATAGGTAAGGAGTGCGATGACTGCTGCAGATATTCTGGCGAAATTGAAAAGGCGAAGATTAGAGGTTCTTGGCACTGCTCCTCCTTTTACCAGGAACATAGCAAATGTCTCGTCAAGGAACATATCCACACTGAAAGAACAAATATGGTTATTCCATGGTTGTTCGGACCATATTATAGTTCCCCCTACCATAAAATTGTTTTATGTTTCCCACGACCATGCTTATGATACACCTGATCATAGTGTATAGTTGTCATGAAAATAGTATGATTGAGACACACATTTTCCAAAACTGGAACTCAACATGGTTGTGTCAATCATATATTATTTACATATATTATCATCATATATATTTAAAATGATATTATGGTTCCAGCGACAATATGCCATGGTTATGCAAAGTGTACCTATTGCACGAAATCATCGTATGGTCCATGCATCCATGTGAATATATTTTAGTCAGAGTTGTAGTTACCGAAACCTAAATATTGTTGAAACAACAATAGGCGCGTTTTTTTGCTTCTCTATCCAGCAGAGAACAGAGTATACGCATTGGAAACAACAACACTCCTGTCCCAGTGAATTCACTAGTACAGAAATTCTGTTCTGCAAAGGTAGTTCATGTGCTGAACTATAGAATGTGCTGATAGAAAAAAGAAAAGCTCATGAGAAGCTGTCTTTTTTGCTGTGAGGTGGCTTTGGTTTTTTCAAGGTTATGTTGAATGTTTTGGTAGCTAGAAAATTCGAAAAAGCCCTCATAATGTGGAGAAAGTTAAAAGAGGTAATTTTGTGGTAGTTTATATTTGTTATATTCTCCCTTTATTTTCAGCTGTTTTGGGAATTTTTCGATCGAGTCTATCCATCGTTTCCTGGATTTTCTTATAGTCTCCGTCCAGCAGTCTTTTCTTTTAGGGATTCGACTTTCGGCCACGTGAAATACATGATCATTCCACTACGGCTTGATTAATTTGGATACTTCGGGTTCGTCCACTATTTCGTACAATTTACTATTATACCTGATTCGCTATCGAAGTAATAATCGAACCGAGTAGCACTACAGCAGCGGAGTTAGAAGAAAGTAGGCAATTGCTAATACTGAAAAGGAGTTGCCCATAAGCCTACTCGAAGGGATATATATGATTCGATATGTACATATAAAGGAAGACGGCCGCATTTGCTACACAATCAAGTACAATATATGCGGTTAGAAACCCAAGACATCCTGAAAAAATCCGCATGAGAACAAAAAAGAATCGAATCCATATTCGAGCTTGATCAAAATCTTAAAGCCAAAACAATTGAAAAAATATGATATTGCATCTGATTGGAAAAAGGTTTTTATTATGAACAAAACGCTTTTATTTCGCCCTTGAAAGTAGAATTTTAATAAGCTATGCATCGTTTTCAAATCTTATAAATACTTTTTGATCCAAAACCAACAAATGCGTTGGGGAAAAACCACGAGAGAAAGATCAACGTAGCTCAATGTATGTATGTGCTTCAAAGCAACGAATGATACCTTTTAGATCACACCCTGCCTGAAACTATAGAATTATTTTCCTCACAGCGGCCTTAAATTAAGCTCCTTCAGTATGCATATGACATTCTCCAATTACTCCAAGGTCAATATTCGATTTTTTCGTGTTCTCATATCTAGGAAAACTTCGGCCTACAGTTGGTAGCATCATTCTAAATTCAATTCGTCCAATTTTCGGAGGTTTCTCAGACACTCGTTCAGTTTTCTGCAGCGCTTGATGTGCAAAACTAGCAGCTGACTGCATTTGTTGATTGCTTCGCTAAATTGGATATTTAAATCTTGGGAGTTGCAATCCAAGGCCAAGTCTAGCCCATGCGGCTCTTTAAAAATGGTGTCTCAACCTTTCCAGGTAGACATGGTCTGAGATAGAGACCGAAATCCTGCCTTGCTTGTAACAGTGTGACAAGAGTTTTTCGAAGTAGCTTGCTTTCAGGAAACTGGGATCCTTATTCAACGGATTTCCCCTTAGTAGGGTTATTTCGGATAATGCTACCGGCAGGTGTGTCTTCTTCTGAACAGGTAATAAATAAAATTAGTAATTAACAAGTAAATAGTAGTTAAGTATTTAGCAAGAAAATTTAATAGATTTTAGTTATTTTAAATAGGCCCTGACTTTGTGCTTGAGGGAATATGATCTGACGGCCTGATATACGAGGGAATAAACGAGATTAACTTATCAACTGCACTAACTTGATATGAGATATAATGGCTGCTCGAAGGTAAGCGAAACCTTTTCCAACCAGTGCCCTAGAGTTGGTATTATTATGTATTTCAGATTATTTAGCGTCGTATAGCTTTTTTTTAATCATGGAATGAAAAAAAACAAGAGGCATCTATCGTTTCAAAATCGCCTCGATTGTAAGACAATCACGACGACGCCAGTGCTAAACTTAACCAATATGAGGGAAAAGTATGCAAAGCGTTATGAAGCCGTATGTTTATGCTCGCACTTGAAAAGGTCCCAAATAATAGTACCCTGCGGCTGCAAATAAAATTTAAAAAAAAACCAAAAAGTTTGACTTTAAGTGGAACCAGCAGTGCTGCCATTTTAGCATGTTGAATGCTGGATCTGGTATTATTTTTTCAAAAAAACGGCATTCGAAATTTGGAGCTAGCATAATTAGAAGCATTTAAATTTTGATTTCGGAATAATCTGGCAGTCATCTATTTTTCCCACCAAATTTTTCTCGATAATATTTGAAAGCATTCCATCGAATATTCGCTTTAGGCTAGAGTATTCTGTAAACCAATATTAAAAAATATAGGCACGAATTCCCTATACATAAGAGAAGAGAATTTATATGTAACTGACGGGGCTTTTATAGACATAGAATCATCTTGAGATGTAATTTTTAAACTTCTAATTTTTTATTTGTTCATAAATTATTTTCAAATAGAATCATGTTTATTTTAATGAAATACGAAAGGACTATTTAGTATTATAATTTTACCGGACCTGGTATCATTTAGCATTAAATACAATCACATTTTTGCAATGAATAAATTGATAGCACTGGGAACCCACGGTATAAAGTGTACGAAAATGTTAATGACTTTTTCGAACGGGGCCTGAAACGTGCGACTAGGTGCAAGCAGGATAATGTGACACTCTATTTGTTTGAACGGGAGCCTTCTCTGCGACTGCTCCAGGAGAATATATGTCAATAGCAAGACCATTGAATGGCGTTTGGACGAGGCAAACATATCTTACCGTCCCACAACGTCAAAACTCCTGCTCACTGAGAAATACATCGGAAAACGCAAAGCTTGGGTTACCGGAAATATGGATCGCGATTGGAACTAAAGCTCTTTTTTTTCGATGAATCATTTTTTTGGGCATCAGTTCGACTGAAGCGAGTTTTGTCCGCCCACGGTACAAATATTAATGTTTGGAAGTGCTTCTCCGAGTGCGCAAGCATGGACTTTTAAGATCGGTAAAGAAGATGTTTCCACGGGAAAACGAAAATTGGATCTTGCAAGAGGATAATGACCCAAACACCGAAGCCGACTCTGCAAGTCCTGAAAAGAAGAATATCGCCTTTTCAGTCAATCTTTTCAATCTATTTCGCCGGAAAGTCTGTTTATGATTTGATGCCTGGCTATACTTGACAGCGATTAAGATTATACGCCATATTAAATTCTTGCGAAATATCACTTGGAATATACTTCAGTGTAAAAGAAAGAAAATAAATATCTTTTGTCTTTTTTGGAAAACCGTGGTTCCTTTTTTCACTCACACTATATAAACAGATATTATATTATTAAAAAAACAGCATAGTGAGAAGAAAATCTTTCATCAACAAAAATTAACAGAATGAAACGTAGAAATCCCTAAATAATGAACAAGATTATTGCAGACTATTTATTTTCACATATGAAAGCAAATTTTGTATCTTTGGTTGGGGCGGAAGACGTTGCAAAATAAATGGGAGCTCTGCGGCGGGGGATCAGTGACAGAATGCGAGTGTTTCTCCGTAATGGGGACTTGTATTTACAGATCGAATGATGAACGAATTATATTAGCATTATGAAAGATAATTTGAAAATCAGCGTACGAAATTCAGGATTTTTGTTTTTGCCAAGACAATGACCCAAAACACAAGGCAATAGTTTCTTATCTGTTGTTATGTATAAGCACCCCACATTTCCAGAAACACTCCTAGAATCTTCGGACATCAATCCAATCAAGGATTTACGGAAAGACAAAATGAGCGGTCTATAGATTATAAGACCGCTCATTTTGAGAGATTTTAAGAATGAACGGATTTTCTGCGAGGCATTAGTCAGAACGTTACTTATAGGATATACGAATACGAGTGTCTAAAAAGATTTTTTTTTTGTAAATGTTTGGTTATTAATGTGTTTCGAAACGAAATCATTTCTTTCGTATGAGTTAGGAATAGCTTAACCTACAAATTAGCAAATTAATTTCATATTATTTCGAAAGTTTCGCTAAAAATTCGCATATGGTGGTGCACAAATACGAAAGTCAGATAGTGTAAGTTGACACGGTGCAAATAAACTTTTATCAAACATACTTGGGCGCTACATCTGCATCTTGGCAACAGTTTTCCAAGACCACTTGAACAGCGCAATGGCATCCAAGCTGAGTATAACGTTAGTCAACGTTAGGTCTGTTCTCCAACTTTTCTGGTAAAAACTTACTTTTTCGTGGGAGAAAGTTTACAGAAAATCAAAAGAGGTACCGCCAAAAATCAGCTTAAATTTATCAAGAGGGGAAATGATTTCTTTCCATACAAAATTTCACGTGCAATTTGTTTCGGCGAAAATTTAGCTTGAAAATAAGCAAGAGTTGTTCTCACTTCTTAGCATTAAAAATTGGTTGAAAGTTGCTTTCGCTTTGAAAATGCAGATAGCATTGACACATGCTCCAATCATTTCAAGCCAATTTACTCTATAGCTAAAAAGTTACATTTGGTGTTTGCATTTTGAATTTCAGCAAAGAAAAAAACTAATCGGGTATTTTCGAGTGCCGAAGAATTTTAGAAAAAGTTACGAAGAATTTTAGAAAAAGTTAAGGAAGCCAATTATTATTTAATAATAGTTGGCTGTATTCCAGATACTAGCAAAACCGAGCAGTCTTTTTTAACAATTACAATAGCTGTAAATAGATTTATGACAAAAGTTACTTTTTTTAACGATTTATCGTAGCTGAAAACTCTAGCGGAATCAGGCTGACAGAATTAGTTTTAAATGAGTTAGCAAAATTATATATACCTTAATTTCAGAGGCCAAGAATATGATAATGGTGCAAATATAATGATAGGGGTTCAAAAAGTGTTTAGTGGTCCCTAAACTGTTGTGTGAAACGAGGTGAGAAACTAGAATAAATGCACTTAGGCTTTTGCCTCAGGATTTAGGCGAAGTTTATGAACCTTTGGTCGAACTTTCACGAGGTGATGGTGCCAAAAGACAAGCATACCCCTGAATCCTTAGGTATTTAAATTGCAAAATTTTAATTCGTATCTTTTATGACATTTTAAACAAAATAAATATTGTCAGAGTCCTGGAATTTGCTTGAAGACAGCGGTTGAAATATTAAGTTCAACAAAGGTGCATTTAGAGAAATTAAAATCAAAATAAATGGTAAAATGAAAAAAAGGTAGTTAAAATCAATTGTGTGGCTTGGAAATTTTTTGTGAAACCCGAAGCTCATCTGCATTAAGATCAAGACGAAAAATACCACTGTTTCTTTCCGTAAGTATAGAGATGAAGTAATTTTGGATCCTCAGCAAAAGTTTTTATTCATTTTTTTTATTTTAATGCACAAAATAATTGAGTATAACCAAATCTTCAGTTGTTTATATAGTACTAGCGAAATTCAAAGCAGCCCAGAAATTATTCCTCGTCAACAAAAAATACGCCATTTTTGGAGCAAGAAGAAGCAGCGAATGCTCTTCCGGCAAGTTTTGGAGCCTATCAATCTGTAATAGGGATGAGATGAAGGTGGCGCGAAAATATGGTTAAATCATAGGTCAAAAGACTTTACCTTCACAGATCAGACGCAACTGGCATGAACATGCCAAGTGAATGTTTCACCACTGTTTCAATCATTGTATGAAACTATATTTCAATTAATAGCTTTATATCTATAGTACTTTGCCCGGGGAATTTAAAGACATCAGAAAACTATTAAAAAACATTCGAAGCTAATAGCTACGGGTATGTAATACATGAAATATATTGACAGTAAAATGTAGGTGACAATATAGTTTTGGTATTTTACAAAAAAAAAAACATCACCAGTAGATTTGAATGCCCAAAAATTATTCACCAAAATTTTATTTTATTAAAATTAGCAGTAAACCCATATTTTGCTATATTTGTTACAATTCACTTGACGAAGGCTGCATTGGGAGGCTGTTAACTGGACACTTTACAGGAAATGTTAAGTTTGAAAAGTTTCCACACTGGTTGATTTTAGCTGTTAATTTCAGTTTTACGATTTCTTACCAGATATTTTCACAAAATCTAGACTCGGAAAACAAAGTATTTTCTGTTTTCTTCTGCGCACAATGCTCACTTGAAACAAATTATCCACAATATCACACATAGAAGTCGTATTCGATTCATAGAACTAAGCTTAAGTTTCATTGCAAAAAACACAAATTTTTCATCGCAAAAGCACGAAACTCTACATGGATATTCATTTTTCTAATTTGAACGAAACATACAAAATAGCACAATAACTAGATACAAAACGCGTCGGCCAAATTCACTTGAACATCACGAAAAACAATCGGTAATCATCGCGAACCACAAATTTTATATGGCAGCAGTTGATCAAATGTCATCTCTGTGCTCTTATCGAAAGCTGCGAAAAAACTCCGTTTTCCAGAAAAAAAAACGCACACTAAACCACTAACTTAGCACTGTGACAACTTGCATCTAGCAAAGATCTGTCTGTGACGCGGACATTTGTGACAGATTCTAGCAAAGACTTTGAAGCAATTACCGCGTTTACTCTGTGTTTCGTTTCGGAGTGCTATTATCTTCATTGATGCGTGCGCGACGTCGGTCGAATATTGAATAACTGAGATAATTTTCTGAAAACTGAAAACTCAACACATCCCATGACTGCTTGCACTGCGACGACATCACAGCCAAGCATAGCACTAATCAGCTCTGCTCGGCAATGCTTTAATTTCGCAGACCAAATCACAGGTAATCTTATCTCAAAGACCTGATCGAGTGTTATCGATCCAAAAATTGATTGGTTTTGGGGGGAACGGGGGCGGAATGGACAGCTTGCTGATGATAATCCGAACGTCTCATTCTACAGATGATTCAGATATGTACATCGATATTTCAGAAAGCTTTGTGTAATTGAACACGATTCCGCAATTTGAAGTGCGCAATGCGGAAGGGATCTTCAGGGATGCTGTCATCCTACCAGGAACTTGTACAGTTAGTATTGGATCATTGTATGTATAACACAGAAATCAGAACAATCTGAAGTGTCAACCGAACGAAAGATGCTTGAGGGGCTCGTTGAGTGACGCTGAGGCGGAATCCGATAGTGCGCTGGCGGCTTCATCAAATGTATCGAGAGGACCGTATTTTTATGATAAGATCCAAGATACTTTTAAAGTGTGTAAACAATTCGTGGAGATGTGATATGCGAGGAGGTAAGGTACGAATGTAACGAGTTAATGCGTACTTCACCGCCTCGTGTTTGCACTGCGATGAGTCTCGTTGTTGCAATATTGGGCTTGGGCGATATTCCAGCTTTTAGCAGGAAACGCAAACTGGGAAGTTTAGTGAGAAATACTTCCTCTTAGTGCGGATGCAGCGCGAGATATGGATTTATTTGTGTTGGTGATGTTTTGATAATATCGTACGCCGAGATTAGATATTGGACACACACTGCCGATTTGTGTTTGTTTTATCATTTCTGGCTCGTTTCATATCCACAAAACCACCGTAGAATTGGATATATTGGCAGAGTATAACATCAGATAGTAAATATGTAGCCCTTCTAGATATACGAACCATGCGGTAGAGGTGCATCATTTTCTTGAGTTTTTAGCTTAATGACGCATTTTTGTGTATGCCTTTCTTAGTAGCAGTTCCAAAGGAAACACTTGGCTGTTTTCCATCGAACAAAAATAATTATCTTTTCATAACTCACCCTCACTGCTCGAAATCAATTGCAAACTAATTTGCAAATGACAACGACGAGTCAACTTTCACAAGATGCATTGCTAAGCTCACATTCTTTATCAATTTCAGGTAACGAGACACGTAAATATCTATAGAAATCATCCGTCTGGGCCTTTATTTTATGCGCATACCAGATAATGATGTCTTAATTGCAAGTCCGTGGGTCGAGTCAAGGTTGTCGTTAGTCGATTTTGGCCTGGCAGAAGTTAAGTAGCCCCGGATATCGTGCAGCATTGGATGAACTGCGGATGGCAGTCTCTGAGCAAAGAGAAGGTGATTTGATCTCGACAAAGTACAATTGACAAACAAACTATTGAGAGGACCAGAAAACCAGTCGAGCGTTTATGAGTGTGGACAATGAGGCTCTTGTCTGCTGCTGATTTACAATAATTATTGCGAGTTGTTTGGTTTGCAGTGCGGCAGGTGGATTTATGATGTAGCGCCAGCTAGTTTATTGAAGATGAACAAGAATGTCTAAATAAAGACTTCTGTCTGGCGCACAGAAGTGAGATCTCGTCAAATGAAGAGTCTGTATTTTAGTGGCAAGGGTAATCGCTAATTTAAATTTCATTATTTTTTTTTGGGACATGTACCTATATACGTAAATATTGGCAGTCTATGCTTTTAATATTATGTTTGTTTGCATTATGATTGAGTTTTAGGACAACTCCGAAAATTTATAGGAGCAGATAAGGCTGTTTTTAGAAGAAGATTCAAAAATTTCGATCCTATCGAGCAAATTAATTTATGGTATGGTGCGAAACTGTTCTTTTATAAGAATGTTATTCGATCGGTTGTGCTCTGTCAATAGCTACTAGAGGTTGGTGTTGG
Organism: Nemotelus pantherinus; assembly: GCA_963978885.1. Lineage (NCBI taxonomy): Eukaryota > Metazoa > Arthropoda > Insecta > Diptera > Stratiomyidae > Nemotelus > Nemotelus pantherinus. The sequence continues at coordinate 71,390,416 of OZ022265.1, read as the reverse complement.
ATAAACTGTATCTAATGTAGGTTAGTTTTGGTAAATTACTAAAACACTACGCAAATTTTAGAAAATAATTAAATGAAGCACTAGTAAAATCCTCGTAGCATGCGAAAGCTCAGGGGATTTTTTTTGAAGCGACTGGTTAGCTATGGCGAAGGGAGACACATATGGGAGAAAGCCGATATCAATTATTCATTCCATTATTCTTTTTTCTAAATCCCACATTTTTTGCTGTTAAGACATCTCAAGCCAAATACAACCATGATCCCGGCGGGATTTGAACCCGCGAGCAGTAGATCGCTGCTTCGGAATGGCGCGTCAGCTAGCTAAACTACCGAACTCGCATTTGTTTCAAGGAAATGTTGACGGAAGTCATAAAAACTATCCATCTTTTCGTCGAATATTGAAGCGTGGTTGATGATGAAACATGTAAGAACATGTTCGCGTTGTAGTCATAATTTACTAAATTCGTAGACATAATTTACTAAATTTTGAATGTAAGAACGTTGAATGTAAGAAAATTTTACACAATATATGTACAAATTACTGAGATCAAATAAAAGTTTATTTGATTTGTGGAAGATTTCACATCTCGTAAACAAGTAAATATTTTCCTTGATTCTCGGAAACATATTTTTCTGAGTGTAGCATAGCGTACTATGTACATAGCGTGTGCGACTAGAAATGCTGTGCTATGTTACATAGGAAAATGTTCTATGTATGTGATATTATGGCACTGGGAGCTATACTTTATAGCTCAGTGTATTATGTTCATGTGCGACCTACGTACGTGTGCGAGCATAAACGCTGCGTTGAAGAAAAAAATGAAGATTGTTATGGAGGAAAGAGCAGCGAAGAAGAATTATCGGTTTTAGGGATACTGCGATCTAAAATTATGCTGGGAAAAGTGTAGATTTTTCAAAATTCTATGATTTAGAGCGTAATTAAGAACCTTTTGATCACTAACATAAAGGAAATTGGAAAGTGGAGCACCCAAGTTCATAACATTAGTAAAAGTGGACACAAATTGATAGAGATAATCTGGGATTTCCATTGTATTACAAGTAATAATAAAATTTGCTATAAAAATATTCTTAAGTCTATTAATGACCTAAACATAACGAATAATATATGTGAGATTATTTCTGATTTTGCTAAGCTAATAAAGTGCAATACAAAAAAGACAATTCAAAACAAATTTGATCCAGTTTACTGGTAGAATGGAGATCTAAAAAAACTTTGGTGGAATAAAGTACGACTTAAAAAGATGTTCAACAAAAAAAGTACCCCAAAAGACTTTCCGTTATGGACTGAAGCGTGTGGTAAATGGAAGGTAGAAGTCAAAAATGCAAAATTTAAAGCATGGGAGAATAATAAAATGTGTGAGATTTTGAGTAAAGGACACATAAAAGAATTTTGGAAGTTCAACAGCTGTATCAAAAAAGGTCACCTCAACCTAAATCCATTCAGTTGCGACGAAAAAAACAACCTTAAGTACTTACAAATGCTAGGAAGTAAAATTTCTAACACTAATCCTAGTGTTCCCAGAATTATTTCAGATAACACTACTATGTGCTTCAGCTCCAATCAACTTTCTGTAATACTAAATAATCATAAAAAATCAGCTCCAGGGGTTGATAAAATAAATTATGAAATGATTGAAGCTCTTAATAAATACAGCAAGGACAATTTAATTGGAGCAATTAATAAAATAGTAAATGGGGAATATCCTGATACGAATATTTTCACAATTAAAATTGCTCCTATCCTCAAACCAGGAAAGGATCCGCTGTTACTAGATAGTTATAGACCAATCTCATTCATTAACGTGTTTGTCAAAATTCTTAATAACCTTATCAAAAATGAAATTGTTAAAATGAAGTCTGTTCTGGATCTCCTACCAGAAAACAGCCATGCTTATATTAAAGGAAAATCTACCCAAACATGTTTAAATGCAATTGACTATCATATTAAAGACAGAAAAAGCAAAGGTAATAAAGTCATGTTAGTTAGCATTGATATATCAAACGCATATGAAAGAGTTGATTCACAGACACTACAATCTATACTATAAATATTCCCTCTAACTATATTAATTGGATATGGTTTTTCTTAAATAATAGAACTTGGTAACAGCTCTTTTGAAATAGGAAATGGTCTCCCACAAGAATATGTTCTCAGTCCTTTACTCTTTAATATCTATACCTCTGAGTAGTGATGGGCAGCACCTGTGCGTGCTTAGCACAGTGTGCTAGCACACTTCGGTGTGCTGTGCGAGTGCGGCACTTTATAAGTGTGTCGGCAGCACACTGACACAGTGCCGACACACTGACACAGTGCCGACACACTAGCACAGTGACGACACACTAGCACAGTGGCGGCGCACTGACACAGTGCCGACACATTAGCACAGTGGCGACACATTGACACTGCCGGCACACTGACACTGCCGACACACTGACACAGGGCCGACACACTGGCACAGGGCCGACACACTGACACAGTGCCGACACACTGACACTGCCGGCACACTTGTACTGGCAGGCACACTCCACGGGAACGAATGCTGTACGAGTGGCGTTGATTTTGCCCATTAATATGATGTGCTTCGGTAACAAGGCGTTGTTTGCATTGCAGAATGTGTACACATTTTGCGGTTTCGAAAGCATTAGCTATTGAATGCATTAGCTGATGAATGAGATAATTAGGGAACGAAAAAAGGCAGATAAGATTTGTTTTTCGTATATTTTCTGGGTGAAAGTTTTGATTTTGAGTACACTACCGATGATTTGTGTTTTTTCTAAATGCTGCGGACGTCTTCACACAGGATGAAAGTTTAAACACAGATACAAATACGTTTACTTGCGGTGCATATGAAAGAAATGCTTTCACGTTGAAAATATTTGTGGAAAATAGGTTTTGAGCAGATAGAAGGGTTTTGTTCTAACATGCAACGATAAAATGATAGCGATAAAATGATCTGCTGCAGATAGAAGGTTTATGGTAAGTAGTGCTATGTTTTTAAATATTCAAATATTAAAGGAGTTTTTAGGGCAAAAGTAGCTGAAATCGGCCAATTTTGGGTTAGAGTGATTTCGGACATAACGGGCCAAGACCTATTGCTGTGATACAAAGATTTCGATTTTGTAGGGGAGTAAGGGGTTTTTTGGGCATAGTTTGGCAAAAATTGTTTTTACGGCGCTTTAAATGATTGAACGTGGTCGGGGAGTACAGTAGTGATATTTTAAGGACGAAAAAATGTTTGATAGGGGGAATTGGGCAAAACCGTCGAATTTTCCAAATTTTTTTTTTGGTCTAGCATGAATTCGGGGACTTTTCTGAGTTGTTTCGAGCGAAATTTCCATACAAGTTTGGGGAAAAGCGACCTAGTTTCGAAGATACGGCAAAAGTAGCTGAAATCGGCCAATTTCGGGTTAGAGTGGTTTCGGACATAACGGGCCAAGACCTATTGCTGTGATACAAAGATTTCGGTTTTGTAGGGGAGTAAGGGGTTTTTTGGGCATAGTTTGGCAAAAATTGTCTTTATGGCGCTTTAAATGATTGAACGTGGTCGGAGAGTACAGTAGTGATATTTTAAGGACGAAAAAATGTTTGATAGGGGAAATTGGGCAAAACCGTCGAATTTTCCAAATTTTTTTTTTGGTCTAGCATGAATTCGGGGACTTTTCTGAGTTGTTTCGAGCGAAATTTCCATACCAGTTTGGGGAAAAGCGACCTAGTTTCGAAGATGCGGCAAAAGTACCTAAAATCGGCCAATTTTGGGTTAGAGTGGTTTCGGACATAACGCGCCAAGACCTATTGCTGTGATACAAAGATTTCGGTTTTGTAGGGGAGTAAGGGGTTTTTTGGTCAAAGTTTGGTAAAAACTGCCTTTACGGCGCTTTCGATGATTGAACGTGGTCGGGGAGTACAATAGTGATATTTTAAGGACGAAAAAAATTTTTGTTAGGGGAAATTGGGCAAAACCGTCCAATTTCCCCAAAAAATTTTTTTTTGTCCAGCACAGCCGGAGAAGCCAACTATCGAACCAAAGAGGATCTGAACCTTTTCCTACTTAGCACTTTTAGTGCTACTTTCAGTTTTTCCAGACAGTTTTCCGGCGGATTTCATGTTGCCGTATCTTCGAAACAAGGCACTTTTTCCCAGGCTTGTACGGAAATTTCGCCCGAAACTACTCAAAAAGGTCCCCGAATTCATGCTGGACAAAAAAAAAATTTTTGGGAAAATTGGACGGTTTTGCCCAATTTCCCCTAACAAAAATTTTTTCGTCCTTAAAATATCACTATTGTACTCCCCGACCACGTTCAATCATCGAAAGCGCCGTAAAGGCAGTTTTTACAAAACTATGACCAAAAAACCCCTTACTCCCCTTCAAAACCGAAATGTTTGTATCACAGCAATAGGTCTTGGCCCGTTATGTCCGAAACCACTCTAACCCGAAATTGGCCGATTTCAGCTACTTTTGCCGTATCTTCGAAACTAGGTCGCTTTTCCCCAAACTTGTATGGAAATTTCGCTCGAAACAACTCAGAAAAGTCCCCGAATTCATGCTAGACCAAAAAAAAAATTTGGAAAATTCGACGGTTTTGCCCAATTTCCCCTATCAAACATTTTTTCGTCCTTAAAATATCACTACTGTACTCTCCGACCACGTTCAATCATTTAAAGCGCCATAAAGACAATTTATTTATTTATTTCAACCAAACAAGGCGTACAAAAATAAACACTTACAATTAATATCTAACAATTTATATAAATTTGTATATACACAACAATGGAAGAATTTAAAAAAAAAAATATAACCATCTTTGGTAGGGAATTGGATGGGGCAGTCATGACGTGAGCACCTTAGTCAGAGCAGTTTTAAACCTAGGTCTGGAAATGGTAGTTGAATAGTATTTTGCGAAGCTATTAAATATTTTGCAACATCTATTGATTGGCTCATTGTTGGCGTAAACTGTGTGGTGTCGGTATTCATTCAGTAAACGTGTGTGCCTCGTCTGCCTTACTGATTCGTTGAAGGTGATCTTATTGGACAGGGACACAACATTGATCAAGCCCCTAATAACGTCAAAAGTAAAGCAGGAGCATATGACTATCCTCCGCGAAGATAGACTTGATAGATTTAAGAGACTTAGCCTGTATCTGTATGAAGGTAGATTATCAAATTCGTAAGGATTATACAGATCTCTCAACGCAAATAGCAAGAACTGCTTCTGCACCGATTCGAGCCTATTGCTATGGACATCAAAGGTAGGGTGCCAGACAACACATGCATATTCGAGCAATGGCCGAACTAGAGCTATGTATAAAGACTTCGTGACCCATAGGTTTTTGAATTCCTTCGCACGTCTTTTGATAAATCCAAGCTGCTTATTAGCCTTACTTAAGACTTTGTCATAGTGTAAATTAAAACGCAGCTTTTTATCCAAAGTAACCCCGAGGTCAATGACATTCTCAACATTATTGATTGTAACATTATTGAGGCGGTAATCAAAATTTATATTACTGGTTTTGCGGGAAAAACTAATGACTTGACATTTGCTGACATTAATGTCGAGATTATTTTGTTTGCACCACTGCTCAAGAGAAAGCAATTTCGATTGAAGGAAAACTGAGTCTGATTTCGATTTAATTGTGTGGTACATTTTCAGATCATCTGCATAAAAAAGGTGAGGGATGTCTGATAAAACTTCAGAAAGATCCGATACGAAAATATTGAATAAAAGAGGCCCCAAGTGACTACCTTGTGGAACACCTGATAAAACTTCGATTTTTTTGGATAGGATACCCTGAAACTTAACGTACTGCGTCCTATTTCGAAGATAAGAGTCTAACCAGTTTAATAAGAGACCCGAGATGCCAAATTTCTGTAGTTTGATTCGAAGAATATCATGATCAACACGATCAAAGGCCTTGCTGAAGTCTGTGTAGATGGTATCAATTTGATGCCCTTTTTCCATGCCACAGAGAACATCTGAGACGAGAATCACGAGGTTGGTAGAAGTTGACCTGCCTTTTCTAAAACCATGTTGTTGTTCATTTAGAAGAGGTTCTAATAGTGTAGTGAGCTTATCACAGACAATTTTTTCAAATAGTTTAGGCAATGCTGATAGTATTGCAATACCTCTGTAATTATCAATTGACCGCCTATCACCACATTTAAAAATCGGGGTCATATGGGATGATTTCCAGAAGGAAGGGAAAACCCCACAAGAAAGTGATTTGTTGAAAATTAAATACACGGGTAAGATAAGCGACTCCATGCATTCGAATATGAAACTAGGAGGTAGTAAGTCAGGACCAGGACCCTTGTTGACATTGAGATCTTTGATGGCCTTGGCAATCTCCTCTCTAGATAAATACATTTCACAAATGATATCTGGTGGGAATGTTTGAGGGAGAAGAATGTTAGATGTGCTTGTACATGAACGAAATACTTCCTGGAAATGCTCAGCGAACAGGTCGCAAACTTCGTGGGGGCATGTCGAACAAAAGTTCTTTTTGTACATCGAAGTAGGGTAGCCTGAAGTTTTCCGTTTGGTGTTCACGAAATCAAAAAACTTTTTAGGATCATGAATTATATTTTCGCCCATGATATTAACATAGCGCTCATACGCTTCACGGGATTTCGACAGGAATTCTTGGGCCAATTCATTATGTTTGTCCTTGATATCAACTCTGACATCAGTGCTGGTGGTAATTACTTTGTAAAGTTTATTTCTCTGATTCCGCAAATACCTTAGATTGCTATCAAGCCATGGTTCAGATATTTTGTTTTTTCTCTTAATTTTTGGGGTGAACTTTTCAACGGCGTCAAAAACCAACTCATAGAATAATGATACAGCATCATCTAATTCTAGCGTTGAAAAATTACTAGCCCAGTCAACTCTGAGAAGACAATCTGTAATGCTCTTATAATCAGCATTGCGAAAGTCATATACAATAGAGTTATTGTAAGATAGGGAAGTGAATATATCAGATGTAGATAATAACTCAACTGTGAACGCAGAGTGGTGAAGAGTGTTGCCAAAAAAATTTTCTGCATCAGCAGTTGAGTTAGCCACTACATCGTCGTAGCTATTAGTAAATATGAGATCTAACCAATTTCCATTTTGGTTAGGTGTTGGAGCTATTTGCTGCAAATCATTGCCATAAAATGTACTAACTAGATTGAAATCGCTGGAGTCAAGAAGATTAAAAGGAATGAGGTTATTATCAGTTTCATCAGCCGTAAATTTTAAATTTGGGCGATTGAAATCACCGAGAATTATAATTTTATCCTCCTCATTAAGAGATGAAACTAGGGTAGAAATCACTTCACATACATCATTATAAACGGCTTCGTCTGAACCGGGTGGGATGTAGAATATTCCGATGTAAATGAAACCTTTGGACCAGGAAATGCGAATAATCTTGTGATCGAAGAGATTATATGAGCTGTTTTCGACTAGTTCGCTTGATAGCGAGTTACGAACAGCTACTAAAACACCACCACCTCGAGTTTGGCCGGTAGAAAGATAGTTTCGGTCCTTCCTGTAAATAGTCCAGTTACCATCTAATATTTCTTCGTTTGTGTGCGAACTGTTTAACCAGGTTTCCGTGAACGTCAGTACATTAAATTGGCAAGATTTTGAGTCAAGAAAGAGTCTATTCAGTTTGCCTCTCATACCACCACAGTTGTGGTAAAAAAGTTTGAGGCTGTTTAAAGAAAACTTCTTGTTAGGAATGATAGTTTTTAAAATCATTCCTTGCTTTTTGAAGGGAGGAAATATACTTCGCTGAGACATGTGAGGCAAAGGTGCTTAGCTCTTTTTTCACTTGGTCAGCTGTTATGCCAAGTTGCTCATGATACCGAACAAAAACAGTATGAAGAGCCTGAAAATCTATGGGAAGACCTTCCTGTTGAATCATGACTTTCAGATGAGTCTTCGTTTTACCCTCGAAACAAGCAGAGTCAGTGGCTTTGTGCATGTATGCAAGGTAGAGGCGAACGTTTTCATAGATTTTCTTATCCCTTAGCCGAGAAAGTAGATACCTGCTTTCAAGATCAGCACTGGAGTTGATTGTGGCTTTAACTATAGGAGGAACTAGTGGGTCAAGGAACTTAGGCGCAGTTGTCACTGGTTCACACGAGCGATTGGCAGCAACTATAATACCAGGGGTAATGGAGGAGGTTTGAACTTCGCCACGAACAAAATTAGGGTATTGCACGGGTTTAGGGACGGTGTTAACGATATCAGATGATTTTTTGGTAACAGTATTCGGAAAGCAATCGAGATTTCTACTGTTTGGTAGTTTAAGAGGGACTTTTTGCTTTGGGGAAATTTTTCTTTTTATTCTCTGAATAAAATTCTTGTACGGAGATGGGACTACTCTGGAACTGATGTTAGGGGCTGTGAATAGTTCAGTGTTGGAAATTGCTTGGAGATTAACATCGTCAACATTGCAGTCAATGTGAATAGGATTAATTACTCGAGAGTTGTTCGGTTTGGGATCCTGGTTTGTGGAATCAATATTCTTGGTGTCACCATTGTCAGGATTGGAAAGGGAACTGATGGGAGTTGTGGTTAAATTACAATTTTTACAATTTTTATCTTTTCTAATTTTATGACTATTTCTAGCTTTACCTTTGCTAATTTTATGACTATCACTAGCTTTATTTTTCCGACGACCAACAGTCTGAGTCTGGTTTCTCCAACGGCGAAACGTTAATCCTTTCCAAGTACAGTCATTGTTGTTTGGGTTGAAGTTGGTGAAAAGCCAAGCATATCGTGTGGGAATGGTGATCTTGAAAAAACTGCCGGATTTCCGATTCGTTCGACTGCGTGTCCTTGATACGTTGCATTCTTTTAGTAATGCCTCTTTTTCGAGGAACCCGTACATCCATGTAATATCAGCAGAACGCGGAGCTCCCTTCACAAAAAAAACTTCGTACGTCGTACCAGTTCGTTCTGTTATTATTTCAGTTTTTCCTATATGCGCTGCATTAGACTGTCTGAGTTTTTCAATGCGGTGCCGCCATTCGTCTTCTGTCCAATAACTGCCAAATTTAAAGATTTTCTTTCTATGCTGAACAGCTGGATTTGCCACAAGAGAGGCTGGACTTATCTTTCTCCCCTCGATAATTGCCTGTTTGATAGGGGAAGTTGATGCGTCTTGCGTATCTATTTTATGTATCTGGATACCAATCGAGTTGTCTGCTGCAATATTTGGATCAGCTGTCATCAATTCAATATCTAAGGACATTTCATGGCTTGGTATATTATGGCTACCAGATAACTTTTCGCAGATGTGGCTTAACGTGTCTTCTATCGTGTTGATTGTGGTGCGGAATTGAGACACTGTTGAACTGAACATCGAAAAGTGCTTTTCGAGTAAGGTACTCGCTTGAGTTTCCATCAAGGCCTTCATTCGGTTTTCAAGACCCACCAGGAGAGTGTCAGGATTATAAGTTGGTGGGGATATTGAAGGTGAGCTCCCGTCGGATAGACGATCGTAGATTTCATTAGCCTTGCGTTCCAGCTTCTCAGCTATTTTAGTCATGTTTCCGCTTTTATCCGTAGAAACAGTGTTAGTAAGTCTGTCGAAAGAGCTTGCCATTTCCTCGAAAGTTTCGCTGTTGGCTCTGAATTGCGCCTGCTGCATAGAGAGTAGATGGTCTTTTTCTACATTCAGCTTTTCAATTTTGTTTATAATGCTGTCGTACATGCATTTGAAAAGCTTCTCTATCTGTTGGCAATCAGTGCAGATAAAATGATCATCAATGTAGGGATGATACCAATCCCTAGGCGCATCCATACATGCTCCATGAAGCTTTCGATTGCAGAAAGCTTTGCATGTAACATATTTAAATGTATTGTCAAATGCAATACAATTGGCCAAACTGCACTTACCGCTCATTTTTAAAAGAATCTTTGCACACACTCAACAAATGAATTAAGTTATTCGAGGTTATTAATTTTTTTTTTTTTATACAAATGATTTGTCTTTGGGCTATCAATGAAGGTAAATATAACTGGCTTTATATTACTCAGCAATAAATTTTATACAATTAACACACTATGTACCATTAACTAATTATACAATTAACACACCAGGCATAAGTAGGTCACTGGGTTATATGCAATTGCTTTCACTTGCACAAAATAGCTCGTGAATAGTATTAATGTGTTTATGTCGCACTTTTATTTTTGCATGAAAGTTAGAACTTAAGAAAGTCAAAGTCGTTGGAAGTGGCGGAAATGGCAAGCAAAATTAAATTAAATGGATCGCGAGCGAATTTTGAACACGGTGCACTTAATCAGTTTTCATAATATATTGTTTATATGGAACAATTAGCACTGTATGGATAAATATTATGGGACCGTGACTCGCGAAAACACGTCCGCACCGTATGAAAGACAAACACAGTTTTTTGCCAAACTATGCCCAAAAAACCCCTTACTCCCCTACAAAACCGAAATCTTTGTATCACAGCAATAGGTCTTGGCCCGTTATGTCCGAAACCACTCTAACCCGAAATTGGCCGATTTCAGCTACTTTTGCCGTATCTTCGAAACTAGGTCGCTTTTCCCCAAACTTGTATGGAAATTTCGCTCGAAACAACTCAGAAAAGTCCCCGAATTCATGCTAGACCAAAAAAAAAATTTGGAAAATTCGACGGTTTTGCCCAATTCCCCCTATCAAACATTTTTTCGTCCTTAAAATATCACTACTGTACTCCCCGACCACGTTCAATCATTTAAAGCGCCGTAAAAACAATTTTTGCCAAACTATGCCCAAAAAACCCCTTACTCCCCTACAAAATCGAAATCTTTGTATCGAAATCTTTGTATTCATGCTAGACCAAAAAAAAAATTTGGAAAATTCGACGGTTTTGCCCAATTTCCCCTATCAAACATTTTTTCGTCCTTAAAATATCACTACTGTACTCTCCGACCACGTTCAATCATTTAAAGCGCCATAAAGACAATTTTTGCCAAACTATGCCCAAAAAACCCCTTACTCCCCTACAAAACCGAAATCTTTGTATCACAGCAATAGGTCTTGGCCCGTTATGTCCGAAACCACTCTAACCCGAAATTGGCCGATTTCAGCTACTTTTGCCCTAAAAACTCCTTTAATATTTGAATATTTAAAAACATAGCACTACTTACCATAAACCTTCTATCTGCAGCAGATCATTTTATCGCTATCATTTTATCGTTGCATGTTAGAACAAAACCCTTCTATCTGCTCAAAACCTATTTTCCACAAATATTTTCAATGTGAAAGCATTTCTTTCATATGTACCGCAAGTAAACGTATTTGTATCTGTGTTTAAACTTTCATCCCGTGTGAAGACGTCCGCAGCATTTAGAAAAACACAAATCATCGGTAGTGTACTCAAAATCAAAACTTTCACCCAGAAAATATACGAAAAACAAATCTTATCTGCCTTTTTTCCTTCCCTAATTATCTCATTCATCAGCTAATGCATTCAATAGCTAATGCTTTCGAAACCGCAAAATGTGTACACATTCTGCAATGCAAACAACGCTTTGTTACCGAAGCACATCATATTAATGGGCAAAATCAACGCCACTCGTACAGCATTCGTTCCCGTGGAGTGTGCCTGCCAGTACAAGTGTGCCGGCAGTGTCAGTGTGTCGGCACTGTGTCAGTGTGTCGGCTCTGTGCCAGTGTGTCGGCCCTGTGTCAGTGTGTCGGCAGTGTTAGTGTGCCGGCAGTGTCAATGTGTCGCCACTGTGCTAATGTGTCGGCACTGTGTCAGTGTGCCGCCACTGTGCTAGTGTGTCGTCACTGTGCTAGTGTGTCGGCACTGTGTCAGTGTGTCGGCACTGTGTCAATGTGCGGCACTGTGTCAGTGCTGGGAGCACAGTGCTAGCACACTTAAGTGTGGTGTGCGAAGTGTGCTAGCACAGTAAAGTGTGCTGGTTTTACCCATCACTACCTCTGAGATACATAAAGTCTGTAAACCCAACATTAAAGTGTATCAGTATGCGGATGATTTTGTTATTATCTCTAATAATAAAGTAGAAATAGAATGTTTCAATGCGCTACAAGGGGCAGTCAATAATTTCACTAGTATATGCTACCCATAAATTTCAATAAATGCAAAGCTTTAAATTTTAACAGGGACCAACGTTTTCAGTTGCAAATGCAAATAGATAACAATCATGTAGCTTGGGAAAAAAATATTAAATTTCTCGGCATCATAATTAATCATAGATTAACAATTAAAGACACTCTTTGCCAGAAAATTATTAATGATAGTAGAAATTCTGCCCCACTTAGAATGGTTACTGGACTTAACAGAGGTTTTGATGTTCATAAGGGTATTCTTGCTTTTAGATCCTTCTATAGATCAAAGCTTGAATCTCAGATTACTTGTTTTGGAGGAGCGCCAAGCTACTTCCACAAGAAACTGGATTTTCTGAAGTGTAGAGCCTTGAAACGATGCCTAGGAGTGCCTCAAAACACTGCCAATTTACTGACTATGTCCTAGCAAACTTCTTTCGGTTAAAGAACTATTAAAGATTAAATCAAAATATTCTGATTTATTTAACGAAATTGAATGGAGCCCTGCGAAATCCAATTATAAAATTACATACGATAAATTTAAAGACATTATAGATAAGACGGTTGTTGGCAAATTTAATATTCCACCTACAAATTGAAGTATAGTAAGTAAGAATGATGGTATATTTAGTGATATTGTTTTGAGCAGTAATAAAGAGCTTGTGGAAAGTCTTGATAACCTTATTCATAAAAAAACTCAAGAAGGAAAAAAGATTATACTATGTGATGGAGCTAAGAGTATCCTTGGAGCAGGATGTGCTGTGATGTCCCTTGTCACTGAAATAGTTAGAAAATATAGGTTAAAATATCAATCCTCGGTCGCCAACAGTGAATTAATTAGCATATTGAAGGCCATAGAATTGGGTGTAGAGCTGGGCTTTAATGAGTTTGTGATATTCCCAGATTCAAATATAGCATGTTTTGAGTGAACTGACAACAGTAATCATAGAAAAATCATTGAAAAACTATACAATTTAATTAATCTTTATTATAATGTAAAAGTTGAGATTATATGGGTCCCTAGACATATAAGACATAAATGTATTAAGAAAATAGTGATATACATTTGGATTCTGAATTAGAAATAGACGAGGGTTTTGATGAAATAAGTAACAAAATTTGGGCAAAATGGAATATATAGTATTCTAATAAAATTAAAAAACTCAATCAATGTGCTTGGACTAAGACTGACTTAGCTTTTAGGAACAAATTGTGGCATGAAGACTGAAAAATTGGAAACAGACCCAACAAGATAATAAATAGGCTATTTGTTAATAATGCGTTAAACAATAAAAATAAATTTAGAATGAAAATTTCGAGTAATGAAGTATGCGAAAACTGTAACAACATTGACGATATAGTTTACAAGATCTTCCACTGCAGTAAATACCTGAGTGAGAGAAGCAATTTCGAATTTTTCAACGCGAACAGAAACATTGAAAATCTACTAATAAAACACAATAGAAATCACTTGGAGCAACTCAGTAAGTTCTTAGTCGTTAACAATATAAACCTTTGAAATATTTCACACAAAAGTTAATATGACTATAGTAACTAAATCTTTTCCTTCTCCCTTTCCCAACTTATAAAAACTCTTTTACCAATCTCCTATAACCCAGTTCCCTAAAACAGAAATTACTCATGACTTTATAAATAAAACCGTCAATTCGTCTCTTTGGAACATTTTATCGTGTAAACGTTGGCTGATACCTGTAGCGGTTTCTGGATAAAAAGCAGAAGCGTGTAGCAAAAAAAAATTAAGAACCTAATCATTGATAAAAGTTACACCTAAACGTAATGGACCAGTGTGCTCGCTCCAAAATTAACATTTCAGTAGCTGTAGAAGACATTTCAAACCTTTAGAAATTAAATATTAAGGTAGGCAGAATAAAAAACTGTTATGTTAAAGACCAGTATGGCTTAAGGGAGGTTGAAAACGACATGTGATTATGACTGATCTAATCTTTTTTTTCCAAGGAATAACAAACCCTTTCGCTTCCATTAATACTGGTAGTTCCCTCACATTTAAAGATGATGCAATAGTGGATGACGAACTAGCTGTGACAGAGTTTTCATCGGCGAAAGCCTTTCTATGCGTATAAGAAGATGTAGTTAAATATTCTTCTTATGCGTTCAATCACTAATAAGTTTACCATATGAGCCACTTTCTATACTTGATAATTTATACGATATTTACAACTTAACTTACATTTCAACAAGAACTGATTATTCCTTCTGAGATAAATAAAATAAATCATCATTTATGGCTTCACTAACTATTTTATGCAAATTCTTGCATGTATTTGCTTTCAGAATGATAGCGACTAAAGTTACTAATTTAAAATATATGTAGTTTGCTTTTGCTAACTCTTTATAACAAAATGACTTTATCAGGAAACGCAGCGCAATCCTGGTCCCTTACAGAGCTCTGACTATACCAATATGCGATGTGAAAGTTATAACAAAAGCCACTGTTGACTTTTTTCGTTTCAGCAAATGATCAATTAAATTCCAATTTATGTTTATAAGTTTAAGCTAACAATACCAGCTTGATGCTGTGAAAGCACATTTCTTGAATCAACAAACCTTTTTTACCTCGCACACTACAAATTTGTTGCGTTTCTAATAAGCTCAGAAATTAAGAATGTAAAGTGCATTTAACTTTTCATTTTAAGAACAAAAGAAGGTTAGCCATTGAATTGCCCCAAGGTGGTTTAGAATATTTTACTGTAATATATATATGCAGCTAAAGATTTTTCGCATCGACATTGCCTTATGCCTTCTGTTACGTTTTCATCAAAAAATCTGAAATTACGCTGTTCATTAAAAAACATATTTTAAGCACTGATTTCAAAGTTATTCATTTACAAAGATAAACTAATTTAACAATGAAAACTAATTTTCCAATGCAACTAGATTGTTAGTCTTTCATTCTTACTTGTTTTGCTTTAAAAAAATGAGCATTTGATTTTAATACTATTCTCGTTAATCTGTTACTCGAATACATAGCATGAATCATAAATTGTACAATTAAACTCTCTCCTGGCATGCACTCAATTTCATTAAGAGCACATCTCACACATGCCCAGCCTATAGCCGATGACAAGCACCGCAACTCTCAGACATCAGATAAATTTCCATTTCGCTTTCCAGTTAGGCAATGTAAATACATACAATATTTTTCCGACAGAAAGTCCAACATCATCAAAGACTACAATTCAGACATTCCGTTCATGTTAAAATTTCATCCCCCAGTGACGTTCCAAATACATATCTAAAACCATAAAAACGTGTATACAATGAACGCGTGGCTGTATCACCGTGGGTATGAGCAGCGAGGGTGAAACCCCACGAGTATAGAATATCCAAAGGCTTCCACATCTATTTCACCACCTCTACCCCATCCCATATTGCACAGCACATCACAGCATAGCACACACGAAACGGATGCGTCACGAAATTTTCCAGGGAGGAAATCTCGAGCGTATCTGCAGGGGGCAACTGCGTTAATCTAACGGAAGCAGCCTGATGGGGACTGCAGATACATCCATCTCGTCCTTGCGTGCTGGGACAGGTGTCAGATGAGTGCGGCCCTCTCTTTCATTGTTTCCCTCGGCCGTGCACGTAGAAGCGCTCGAGCCGAGATATGGATTTCTTTCCGCGGTGCGCATAAATTTATCTCCTGACGAGGAAAAACCCTCGGATTTTCGTTTTGTCCTGATTGGTTACCACGCAACCAGGATAATATGTTTCCCAGAAATTCGCTTCTATGTATTTTCGAGTCGGGCCATTCGTTCGGAAGATACAGTCGTACATATGTATGCACGTAGTAGATTTGCTGTAGTCCCATGACCTCGTCTTTATTTACCGAACCAAAACCCTCCCTCGCACTCCCAGCACGAATCCATGGGAAGAAAAAGGATAAGAGATTCGTAACATCGTGATACAATCAGGCAATTGCACGTATCCTAGTTGCGAGAAAAAGCGAATATTGTGCTGCTCGGGAAGGCATTAGTCAGAGAGTAATGTTCCAGTAGACTGGCCCAAATAAGCTTGCGGCACTTTACGAAACCAAGCTATAGATGGGGCGGGGGAGAGAGACCGTGCTACGTTGGGCGCTTGGGTGGCGAATATGGTACGAGAACGAGAAGTGCCAAGTGTGAGCAGATCTGATGATCAAAGCAAAGATAGACTATCGTCCCCACGCTGAGGCCGCGTGGCACCGAGCACAAGGGCATGCCTATTCGTAGAACTGGCACATAAGTACTTTTATCGGATTGCCAGAAGTCGAAGTCATTCATTTTGGAGAAAACGTCTCCCTGATTTTCGTCTGCCTGGCTCCGGTCGAGAGAAGTCCTCTAAATGCTGCTACGACGCAGAAGATAGCAGATATACGTAAGTCGGGCGAGGGTGGCATGGCGTTGGGTGTCGGGACTGCAGATACACCTGGGAGTTGCGGCGTGGGCTGGGAGATGGGTCATTTTAGAGGACGTTCGGAAGAGACGACGCTCTCGACCATCATTGCGATGGCGTCTCCAAAGATCGATACGGAGGCGAAGTGGAGATGCGGGCGGCGATGGCTCGTGATGACTTCTTCCTCGTTGCCGTGCACTGTACTGTGCTGAGCTGTGCTCTATCTGATGATGTTTTGTGGCTGCTGAATGCTTTTCTAGGGTGTTTCTTGTTGTTTTCCGCCCTACAAAATAACGTAATTTGATAGAAGAAATGTGCCGTCAGGAGGGAAGCTTGCAGAGGCGGCCAGTCACGTAGAACATAATGAAGAAAACGATTTCTCGAGATTGAATTTTCACTTGCTTTTCTAATCCGCTTTGATTTTATTTTTGGATGTCGAAACATCGGTCGGTAAGTAACTTATTCGACTGTAAGTATGTTTTGGTGAAAACGTGAAGTAGTACTTCAGTTGGGTGGTGATTGCACAATGAGGAACTAGGGAGAATGATTAAAAATAGGAAGCCATGATTTATAATACTCGAGGTTGGGCTAGCAGATAGATGCATTTAGTGGCTCCAATAGATAAAAACTCATCAATCGTTTTTGCTAATACTGATTACGAGAGCCAAGTTACTATCTGCGCATTTACAGTCATCACATGCCGATGTCTCATGCTCGCAGATTCGAAGAACAATTCGTATCGACGCTTTTATCTCTGGCCAAAGAAGTGATCAATTTTAAAAATGATGTAGCAATCGAGCCGATCGAATCGGGCGGGATTCCCAGTGCTGCCACATCTCTGGAAATTTTGAGTCACGATCTACACACAAACGTAAAAGTCTGATCGAAAATATGATCGAATGGCTGTGAAGCTTATCTGCTGTCCACGTAGATACCTCTGTGATATGCTCCTATGTGTGTGCTGACCATTCGAGCGATCTGTGCAAGAATTCATCTCAGCCGTACTCACCGTTCATCAATGTCGGTTCGGATTCAATATTTGCCAATTAGGTATTCAATGCACATCACAGCTCTGAATAAAATCGTTTCTCAGAAGATGTCTTTCTCAAAGTCTTGGGTGGATACTTCGTATCTCGTCTTCTCGTATCTTCGTATACTTATCAAGTTGAATAATGGCATTCTGATCAATGAACTTTTTCAATCTGGCTGGCCACGCCACAAATTCCACCTCAGCAGCAACTTTTCCCCATACGGCCGTGAGACGCCATTTTGAAGAACCAATTGTACTTACATCAGCCAACTCATTAGGCCTCGTCTCAAGGCTTACTCTTTCCGGAACCGATGACTTACGTCGAAGCCAAAATCAATAAATTTGACGAATGTTAGCTCTTATCGCTTCGCACTAGATGACACGAAAGAAACGAACGAAGCGATATGATTAAGCAAACAAAGCATCAAATATTAATAACACTTCATAAAAGACTTTTCTGGCAAACGAGCTCAAGTGACAACAGATAAATCGAACGTTTTACGTCTTTAGAGCCGAAAATCTTGTGTTAGTATATCTTATCTATCAATCGAACGACCGATCCGATCGTCTTGAATTGTATCACGTCTTCAATTTTACCTGTGTGTATCTATAGATGTGCGACGCACTCGACTGCGACGAACCAATGTAGGAGCAGAGATTGAACACCTTATTTTCATTAAAGCTGGAATTCTGTGAGATAAGACCACGCCGCATTGGTGGCAAATTAATTTAGCCTGGAGCTCGAGCCGTCACCACGACGCTGACGAAGTAGCCACAGCGAGAAATCAATTCGAGATGTATTTATTTTGAAACAAAGAGAATGGAAATGATAAAGCTACGTCCGAAATCATCCGATAAAAGACTTGGCCTTCTAATTACAAACGGGGGCTGGATGACTGGGGCCAGGGAATATTTTCACAATCGCTGTTTGGAAAATTAATTTCGGTCGATGATGGTGTATTGTAGCATTGTTTTCTGGGGTAGAGTGTGCTAATTGTGACAATGGAGATGTTGACAAAAAAGAAAACGAGAAAACGTCGCTGCAGTGGTTTCACGTCACATAATCTATACACAACCAATCTTTGTTATACAACGTACATAACTATTGCGGTCGCATTTGACTTGCGTTTCGAATAACACAACAAACGGCTTGCTTTATCTGCCCATCACAAAGCGCACAGAGAAAAGTGCTCTGGCAGAACAAGAACGTCTCAGGAAATATGTATGTTTATCGAACGTTCTGCAACATTTTCCTTGGGTAAACACTCAAGACCAAAATCAGGTGACGCCCGTTGTCGTGCAACGCTGTAACCTTAATACGAGTAAATACAGAGCGTGGAGATACATACATAAGTACTAGTACATATATACAAAAGATGTACTTGCTCGTCTACGTTCGATGCGCTACGTCGGCAGACGTTCAGGAATACACTCGAAGGGTGCTCACTTGAGAAAGTCGACGGATATTGATCCGTTGCCATAGCTACTGGACAGGGTCACACACGAAAGCTATGGCTTCGCTCACTGATTCTATGCCAATACCAAGTGCCGAAAGAAGGCGAAGAGGAGCAGGTCTGATTGGATTGTCATTGTGTGAGCTGAGCTATGGCGAATTCATCTACCCACTGTACCTTCGTCCTTCGTCTCATCACCTTTGCATGACGGTATCCACGAAATGACTCTATCAAAATGAACCTGCTTATATCGATTGCTAGCAGGATGAACAAAATTCTTTCCTTCTGTATCTATTTGAAGTTATAGATAACGATTAGGTTTTTAGGCTTGTTAGGTTTCTTAAAGTGTAGTCTTGCCCAAGACGATCTATCATCCCATTCATATAAATTTTCCCACGTTGGACGCCAAAATGTATTATTTGTTTCTCGATTATCTCTGAGACTACGGCGATCATATCGATAACATAGATACATATTATGTGACATATTTTAGTTGAATTCATGAATTTATGAAGAAAAAACTCAATAGCTGACGCACAAAGTTCTGTTGCTGCGAAAACATAGAACAAACACCTGAAAGAGACTATCATTTGACATTGTTTGTTGACATTCTATAGATTCGGAGGATCTTATCAGATATGACTTTGATCAAAACACACTGTAGAATCCAAAATGTAAACACATATAGATTTGGATCGAGCGAGTAATTCCGAAATACACAAAAAAATCATGTGAAATATAACGCGAGTTTGCACACTTTCAACATCAAATGCCTTATTCGCCTTTGATAATGTTCAGGCTTATCTATCGAAGATCGCTTACGATCCCTCTCTCCATATATATCTCCTAAAGTAGATCACTCGAAAAATAAAAGTTGATTTTGTTGTGCCGCCCGGCTGACGATCAATGTTTTGAGTGATATCTTTGACGTTGAGAACCACTTGAGTGCGCGGTTTATCTCATCAAGACAGATTTTATTTTGTTTGATTAAAAGGTGTGCGTTTGCTTATGGGTGGATGTATTTCATGTGATCTTAATTTGGTTTCGTTACTCGACATATCTCATGCTTCACTTACGAACGATTCCTGCGAAAATTACGTTTGCTAGGGTAACTAAATCGAAGTTATTTTTCGGGTAGAGTTTCTCATTTCTGTTGGAAAATACGCGTCATGTTTGGTAGCTTAGTTGCTTAAATACAAGTATAGTATGGGCTGTTACTATCAGAACTCATTTTGAAGATTATTTGTATCATATTCTGAGAGATAACGTAATGACGCATCTTTTCTATATTGATTGGGTTAAGTAAAGATTAAGTCGGTATTTTTGTAGTTTTTAAACTTAATACATTTTCAAAGCGTGGATATCATTTGTACAAAATAAACGAGAAACCATAGTTGAAGGTAATGCAGTTTTTAAATAAAAGGAAAATAATAAAAGTAGATTGTTCTTATAATTAATTACAGTTATTATAACAAACGATACTTTGGATCAGGATGAGAGATCACAACGGATTCACAAGATATGACTATGTGTAGCATTGTCAACAGCAGAGCTTCAGGAGAATAGATATGTGGTTTCCAGAGATCTGCAGCTATTTTCACCAGGAGAACAATGCCAAGACAAGATCGGATAAACTCGACTTGGTTTAAGGTCATATTCTGGACTAAACTCGACTTTATGCACCCCATAGCCGTTAAGCCGCAATTAGACTCTCGGCAAATGTTGGCGAGCCGAGTGTGTTTGTCTATTCCCGCCTGTTTTTCACATGCCAAAACATGGCAACCATGTGAGTGTAAATGGCTTCTTCGTCGGCTATCGCCTGTTTTATGGGGGTTAATAAGGATTTTATGAGAGTGTCCGAGAGTTTATGAGGATTTCGTCATAGATCGTGGCCGCTCAAAATGTTGTCGGATTTACGTAGCGAGTCAAACGGTTTATCCCCTTTTTTTATCCCAGTACGCCATAAAAGTCGTCCTGTGCGCATTAAGAAGATTTGACGGGTGTGAAGTTTAAGTGCGCAGATAGGCATGTGGTGTAGTTTGGTAGTACTTTAGTAGCTAAGTAATATTTTCTCTGTTAAGAAACTTTTTATACAAATATTCGCACAGTGTGCCGTGTACCCATCCGACGAATGCATCTTGTCCGATATGACGCATCTTGCCCATGATTTCATGGGCAAACCAGATAGTGCTTGCCATAAAAAAAACAGGCAAGAATAGATGAGGAGACTATTTACACTTTCACCTCGTCAACGTTTGCAATGTCTCGGAGGGAGTGTGATTGCGGCTTAAGAGAAGCCATCTTCTCCCTATGTCTTGCTGCACGGCTCGTCAGCTGTTTTGTCGAATGGCCTCACGAACCGTTTGCCATATATGTAAACGGGGCATTAGACAATTTTGCCGATATATGTTTGTGTTTTTGTGGTTGTGTGTTTGTTGTTCTTAAGCGTGGTGTGTTCTCGTGTATTTTTTGTACATTTTTATGTGTTTTTCTTCAATTTTTGACCCCTGCTACAACTATTTGCCCTCTGGTGCCAACATTTCCCGGCTGTGGTGCATGCAGTGGAGTTCAACCCTAGATACTCTAAGTCCCACGGTATGATATCTCGAGGAAGTCATATTTAACAAATATATTGACTATTGCAACGAATGTATTCGCTAAAGTTTTCAGCATTATTTAATATCCTAGCGAATAAAATCGTTAAGATTTTCACAAATATTTGAAATAAGGTTATATCTTAGCGCATAACGATGTGATATTCATTACGATATCGAATATATCCCTAATGTTATACGTCTAGGATAGTGTATATATTTAATTAAATATGGCTGATATAATTAAATATGGCTGAGCAAGAATGCAAATGAGGCTAATTTAATGAGGCGATTGGAAGCCAAGCTATGCTGAAATATGCATGGATGAAAATTGCGGAACGTTTGAATGAATCAATGCATTGATGGAAATTGAGTGAAAGAATGCAATCAAGTGATGAGTTTTATGAGTTTGTCGCGTTTTCAAGAATATGAAATGTACCTAGGTTTGCACGCATCTACTTGAACTGAAAAATATCAGTATATTTATGTAAATTTTTTGGTGAATGTTTTTTCTATAAAAGGATATAGTTATTCGGAATTTCAAATGATCCCGGAAGAAAATCATGCTATTATAACTACCCTGCCATTTGCAGTGTCTGCACGAATATCATGCAGTTTTATTTGGTGGTAATATTGTTTAGATCTTCTGACTGGTATACATATTCACTATTTTTTCAGTATATTTTGAAACGAACATGATTTTTTTTCTAAAACTGTTCAAATATTCGATTATCGCATATTAGTTCAATAGCCTTATACATCATACCTTGCGTTAAATCCGGTAGTTAAGTTTTGTTGACCTTGAACCCGAACGCAACCTTGTCAAAATCGAAACAAGTCGATAAATTTTCGACTTTTTTTTTAGTTTATCCAATTTATACAGCAAAGGACTTGTTTTATGATGAAATTTATTCAGTAAGCTTTTAAATTATACTAAATTTGCTACAATTTGAAACCAGAGCAGTATCTGTAGTTTCCAAGGCACAAATTTCCAAGATACAGCCTTTCAAAGTTTATCCATGGTTTTTATTCTTTTTTGCTATACAAGAATGTACAGAAAAGATTGCATCAATATAAGGGTTTTTTTTTGTAAGGGGAAGCTAAAATTCAGGTGCGAAACCTGCTGCCGATTGAATGACGCACCCCAACCGTACCCTCCCGCTCCCTCCACCACACTCCTCTCCCACCACTTCATTCCTCTCCCACATCATAGACTTCAAGAACAGGTTCTTCGCATCACATTTAATCTAACTTCCCAGTCATTGCCTTAGTTCTTGTTCTGTTCTGGGCGGTTGTGGTCTATAAGGGGTCTGAAAACCCTTCTTACGTTCAGTGTTTTGTTTGAAAACCAAGAAAATGACTATTTATTGCGTTAATGAGATATTTGTGCACAGTGCTTGTCAGAAGAGATATAATAGCCCGAAGTTGATCCAAGTAGCTGTTTGCCGTGGAGAAAGAAGTGAGGCACCATCAAGACCAACGAGATCAGTGTCTCAGCTGTTCAACTTTAGAAAACACTGCTTTCTCTGCGGAGACAAAATAACTGAAGAGTTTCTTCTTGACCAAAGGAAGAAGAAGCTAGAAAAAGGCGTGGAAAATATGTCTCTCAATTAATCAATCTTGAAAGCAGCTTAAAATCGTGCGCTATCCAAATAAAACAGTGTATATATCAGGACACAGATTTGTTAGCCGTTGATGTCAGATATCATCGGTTTAGCCAAACAAAGCTCTATCAGGCACCACCATATCCACCTAGAAGCAGATTTAGTTACACTCTAAAAAGTGGGTTTAAAATTAATTCTTTGATAAAAGTAAATATATTCATTTTTTTGTTTAAAATAACGAATCACAATTTTTTTTACACATTGGATGTGTATTTTTTGATTTTACGTCATATCAGCTGAATAATAAATATTGTTTTGTAAACTTTAGCAAAAAGAGTGTAAATTTACTACTTCGCTACTCTCATTTACACCAAAGCTGTAAAATTGTATCATTTGCTCGAATTTGACTTATTATTGATGTAACATTGTGACGAAAGACGGTGATTTGGCTAGACTGAACGAGTCTGATATTTCGTGATGGTTGCTTTGAATAGTAGCAGTTAAGTGTAAGTCTTTTGGTGTAATAAGTGTAGAAGTGTAGCTATAAGTTAATTAGAAGTGTAGCCATAAGTTAATTCTGAGTGTAGCTATAAGTGCTATGATTTAATGTGTATAATGTGTATATAGTGAATATATAAAATTAAAATAAATTATAAACTTAAAGGAATTGCAAAAAGTTTTTGTATTTGACAAGAAAAATATTCATATTTTGCTTTCTTTCTTTCTTTCTTTCTAGAGGTTAGCTGAAATAGTGCAAAGTTCCTAAAATTGTTCGCAATATATACTTTTTGATGTCATTTGTTTGATAACACTTTCTTTAGGTGCGTTTTTTGCATTCTTGGGCAGGGTAAGTTACCTTAACTTACCCTGCCCCAAAGTGCACAAAAACGCACCTTATTTATAATTTTTTTAAAAATTTTTATGGACACTCACGAATAGATTGCGCTTATTACCCTAAAAGACTCGTAAAAAGTAGCCTTTGATACATAAATTTCATGCGTTTCCGTCCTAAATTTACGTCTTTTTAGGGTAAAATTACACGATTCGCTCGTAAAAAAAATTACACATTGAAGACGTAAAATATTCTTTGTACGCACTTTTGTAAATTTACATCTTTAATAGTAGGAAACCAGTTTCCTACTATTGTAAGGATAAAATTCAACCAAAATTTTTTTGAGTGTATATAGATAAAGCTCAGTAAACTCCGGTGAACAGGGCACTTAGCTTGCATGAGCAAAGAGGAACCTGCTTGGAAAACCCGTTGCGGCAGACGGAATCGGGAGTACCCTATTTATGCTGGAGAGATGGTGTTGACCAGGACGCTCGGAGTTTAGGGGCGCCTAATTTGATGACCTCGACTCGCGATCAGGCCCGATGGAGAAATTTTTTGAAAGAGGAGGACAGGAACGGACGTCGGTTGATGATGATAAAAAACGCGTCACTATAAGCAAATCGATGTTACACCGGAATACGTCGCAATGATGTTATGTTATTTAAGAAATGAGAAAATCACACGTTTAGATCTGATGATTTTCTTTTAGCTTTTCTATATCTTGTTTAGTCCTACCGCTCCTACAAGTCCACCACTTCAAGGCGAAAATTTTCCAGCTGCCTCGAACTTAAAAGCTATATACTTCATTTTATTAATTAGCTTCGAGCATACTACAGCCACTCAACCAACTAGAATAGATGCAAATGATTTAAAGACATTTGCCGTTAAGAACGCAAAAAGTGGATAGCGGATTAACGCGCAAAAAGTGGGTAGAATGCAAATTACAGGTTAATTTGGTCATTTCGATAGCAAGTTAAAGTGCTTGTATTTTTTCAGTTTGTTGCAAAATGACTGGGCCTTTCAAAATATTCGAATCTAACCTTGCATCGAAGTCATTTGAAGGTTACAAACAAGTGAAATTCGTAAATGATTGCAATCGCTCGAAACATACTGTACATTTTTTTTACTACTACTCCTCTCTCAACTACAATCAGTATTATCTTATCACCGAACGACTCTCGACTTCATTGTAGCAACAAAGAATCAATCTCGGGAAAACATCTTTGTATCAATCTCTCAAGGTTCCTATCGTATATTCCACACAAACCACTACCCACAACATTTTCTGTATGTTCTTTAGAAGTCAAGCCAATTCAATTCTCACAATTCTCGAAACCTCAAAATTATCAAATCGAAAATGCCACCAGGATTGGAGGCACCGCAAAATTATTCTAGTCGAGATGAAGCCTAGAGCGTCGCATTAGTTACAGACCGCAGTCCACTTCCTCCGACTCTCTGAATGGAAATTTTCAACTCTGCCCAAGAAAAAGATATTGCTTTGTCTGTATCTTGGATGCGGTCTCGATACGCAGCGATTGCGAGCCGTGAGCTATGATTATACGTAGGCATGTACAGTACATGCAGCAGTAATAATTTTCAGATATTTTTATAGTCAGACTTACATGTCGCCTTATCACCCGAAACGTGACTCGAATGAGCGATAAAAACTGAAACACGCAGAGTAGAAAACATTATGATGGCGGAGTGACAATAATTAGTACACAGATTGCAGAAACCGCAGCAGCGGCTACTGGGCGATCTCAATTGCTCGGTATGCAGTAGTTTCGAAAAATCTGAAAAATTGTGGAAGACGCTGTGGTGCAGCTTTTGAAGGCAAACATCGTCGTGACCAGCGAATCGGACGCGGTCGGGGTATAGGTAATTAGCGGGAGACCTCGCGATATGATTCAAGCCCAACCTTGCAATTGTTTTTCGAGGTTTGTTTGCGCATTAGTAGCTGGAATGAGTGGCGAAAGTTTTTCGGGGCTCTCGTGTGCACGTGGAAAGTGGGAGAGATGCGCGACTGAAATTCCAGTAGCAATATAATCAGTATGCAGTGCATGAGAGACGAAACTGAAGACTTCTTTGATGTAACACGCCATGGCCCAATATACGTAGCATAACGAACGGAGACAATCTGTCCAGCAATGATTCAGCACGATTGTGAAACGATTTAGGTGTCGAAATATAGAGGAGTTATAACATTCTCGTTTTGCATGATATGAATCGGATATAATGAATGAATTTCTTTAACTATGAACTTGTTTGCAAGAAATTCATGTAAAATAATTCCCTTGAGAGTTGAACTAAAGCAATATCCCTGCGTCAATAAATAAGGGCGTAAACGTCAAAAGTCAAGGTTTGAGTTAAAATGGAAAGTGAGTTTGATTAGTTTGGCGACGACGCATGTTGCAGTATCTGTGCGCATTCTTTAGCTGTCATTGCAATTAGATAGGCATTCTGCACCATTTAGTTATTATAAATGATAATGGTCAGTTCGTAGCCTTTTATGAAAGTTTAGTTTCTTCTGTTGGTCCAAGACATTTAGAAAATTGAATGCTGCGTTGAAACTGAGAGCATCTTGTTTTTTCCAAGTCAAGATATTAATACAGCCGGTTTTAATACAACTTACGTAAAACCCACATTTACGAAAACATCAATCAATTCATTTGAAATTATTTCTTGACTATAGCTTTTCACCGAAATGTAACCAAATTTTAAATTTTACTTTTCATTCACTAAACATTACCAACATTTGTATGTACATGTACGTACTATAGATAATATATAACGTTTATGTTGTGAATAGATCGTCAGTTGAATTTCAATTAGTTTATATTTATGTTGCCCTAATGTGTTCACGCGACTGTAATATTTCGAGTAAGAGTGTAAATGATACGCATATTCATACAAAAAGCAAGAAGTTATAAATTTAGGGGAAATTCGAACATTATAAAAATGCATGAAGAATGTAAACGGTTGTTACATGGTGGGAGATTTCCACAGTAAATATCATTGTACAGGATAAAGACAATGAATGAAACTGTAAAAGCATCTACGTCATTGAAGTCAACGATCACCAAAAAAAGCTGCATGTTGTCTTATTATGGAAAAGATTATTAATTGTCTGGATAGAAGGACACTTTCACTCTGAATCTAAATCTCAAGTAGATTTGCAAAAAGACTTAATTAATAAATTTAAAAATTTAAAATACCAGTTTCTGTGATGTTTTTGAGTCGGAAAAATTAAAACACAAATTTAGAAATTTTTTGTTAACACTAAAGAAAACCCCAATTTTCCTTACTTTGCAATTAAAGATGGCCAATACATGCTAGATAGTGATGTTTTAGTTCAGGAATGAGTCAATTAAAAAGAGCCACTCACTCAGCTGGGCCATGTGAGACAGCATATTTCATTCTATCGATACTACTCACTATTCAGTGCTTATCCATTATCAAGAAATACTAGCTAGTAGCTACAGTGCATCACACACATCATCTTTATCATGCCCATCGAATCGGTGCTTTGTGTTTGATACAATACGCGCCTGAAATTTCAATACATATGTATGTATTCAGTATCTCAGTTCCCCAAGGTGGCATTGAATTGGTATTAAAATCGATAAAAAATTAAAATATAAATAATACCCAGCAGTTCAGTTATGGCGTTGAGCTGGTAATGTGCTGGTGATCACCGCACAGAGCTATGAACTGGTAAATGTATTCGAGCGGCGAATGATGGCTCAACTTGAGTGAGCTCTGTGCTGACAGATCTTCACTCACACTAGCGTTGTTGACTAACTTTTGCTGCAGAGTACAGAAGAAAGCTTGATGAACATGCAGCCAAATGGTTCTGCGCTGGCGATGGAGTGAATTAGATAGCTCGGTTTGGGCGGGCTGAAATATAAATCTTTGATAGACTATATTCACACAAAACTGCGACAACTGGTATGCTGTTCAGCTTTGAAGCCATTCAAAATACATAAAGCAGCTACATACAGGCAGCAAACTAAACGGTAGCAGTGTAGCCACTGATAGCTCTTTGGAACGACTCTAGAGAAACGGCTCAGTAAAAAAATAGTAAGTTTGACTGAGCTCAGTACTTAAAAGAGTCATTTTGTCCATTACTAATGATAAAACAAATTTATGTAGATGACGAGATTGGTATATTCTGGCAGAAATGTCTGGTAATGAAATCAATACATTACCACTGAAATCAATACAACACGCTATAGATCTCAATAGCTTCAAACAATCAACTATGGATGAATTTTCATCGAAGGTTTTACAACTACTCAATTGCAATCACTCTGAAAATAATCCATGTAGCAAGTATTCCAATGTAACATCGCACTCAGTACTCTGAGCTATAAAATATAGCAAAATGCCCACAAACTAAAATATTGCAATCACACTTCAAAAAATCTACACAATGCATACTACCCTAACAAATTATGGGAATTTTCTGCTATACATATATAGTATCGACTTCAATGCACATAATCTCAATCTTGACATATAGGCACTTATCAGTATAGTGAGCTATATAGCATTAAAGTTGCCTAGTGGGTAGACGCTGGGGTTTATGGTTCGAATCTAGGTTTGGCCAGACATATAATTCTGCTTTATATCAGGGACTATAAAGGATGCGACTATATTTGCAATCTATAGTACATACCACCTACTTCTATAAATGTTTTGCTATGCTTATCCAACCATTAAGAGAGTAATCCACACGATCACTTTTTATGGCGTTGTTCTGTCTCCCTTGCTTCAGAATTTATCAGTTAATGCCATTCTAAGGAACGTTGATCAAACTGTTTGTTAAGATATAGCGTATGCAGATGGCATCGCTATTACCATATCCGAGCAATTTATCTGGAGCCTATCCGAGAAATTTAATCCCACCGTACATATACCTATACGGTAGTATAGGGTTTCTACTTTTGACCTACCGAAGCTTATATACAATAATATAATGAAACTCATAAGCCTCAAAAACAAAGTAAACTACCTGGGACAAAGTTCTATAGAAGGGAAATACAGTAAAAGGAGCTCGCAAGTCATTGTTGCGCCCTTTACTGCTGCGGGGGCTGCGATCTTAAACCGTCTTTTGGATTGGCACTCTCATAGGGGAACCAAATCTGCGGTATGGCGCAGTAGCTTGGTAGCTAGTAGTACTTTAGGCTATATATCTGAAAATGTTAGAGAAAGTAGGTTGGCAGTTTTACTGATAAAGAGAGCGCTTCGTACTACTTCAAGAAAAATACTTCTGGAGCTAATTCACGGGTTTCCTACCTATATGCTAAGTTCAAAGCGGTAAGACTATAGATGTTAGTGACCCCCGGGACTAGTGACCTTCTGGTTTGAAACCCAGACTCCAAGTAGAGAGAAACGAGCAAGCATAATATTACTGAGAACAGATATATATATATATATATATATATATATATATATATATATATATATATATATATATATATATATATATATATATATATATATATATATATATATATATATATATATATATATATATATATATATATATATATATATATATATATATATATATATATATATATATATGGTTCCAAACTGAGCGATAGAGTGGATGGTGGTTCATTGTCCACTGATCTTTTAGAGTTTCCCTTCCACTTATCGGCCGATCGACTCAAAACTTACAATCAGGCAAAAAAAAACCTCAATGGACGCTGAATGCCTGTACGATCGCAAAACAATTATGGAAAACTTTTGACATCAGCCGCACTAAGGAACTACGCGAACTGGGAACGTATTCCTGTTGCACAGCGCTGACTCTTTTACCCGGACATTGTCTGTTTGGCAGGTATGCAACGTGGTTGGGTGCCCCTTCCACCAGCTTCTGACACAGCTGTTTATCAACGAGGAAGAGGCAACAGTTTGTCACCTTTTGCTTGGCTCTTACTGGAAGAAAGAAGAGGTAGCTTGGTAAATCCAGCCGAGGTTTCTTCAGTTTCTGTTAGTTTATTGAAAAGTTAGGGTGGCTCTTGAGACAATAACGGTTGTGCGCTATGAAGCGCGGTATCAGAATGGGCGCATGTGAAGGCAGCCACGGAAATCTCCTACTTAGTTTGTGAATTCTGTTTCGAAGGAAAAAGCTTTGTAGTATAATAAGCACATAATTATATATACTAAATCGTTTATCAAAAGTATACTAAAAGTATACTAAATGGTTTGTCAAAGGTATTTAAAGATCTGTTGTGGATACACTTACATAAATACAAATCTGTCCACATACAATCCAAAACTCTTTACAAACACTTTACATCACATTTCACATCAAAATTAACATAAACAAAATAATAAAAAAATGTAGTAATGTGTCAAGTTTCGATAAGGATTGTAAAAAATCTTGTTGAGAAATTCAAAACATAGTTTTGAATATACATAAAAAGATTGTTGTTTTGAATTTAAATAAAAAGATTGTTTCAAATAAAAAATATCTTGAATCAGGAATAAATCAATTAATTTTAGTAAAAAAATTAATTGATTTTAATTTTAGATAAAATTTTACTAAAATCTCAATGCACGATTTTTTACCTGCAGGTGAATGTATCTGTCGCCTTGAGTGTATAACGTGGATTTTTATTTGACAGACCTAAGCACGACACCATTTCTATGTTTAATATTTTCTTTTTCTACAAATAGAAAGTTGAAAATATTTGACTGTTAATATTTTCCTTTTTTTGGCGCTTAAAACACAAAATGGGCTCTGTATGTAACATTTTTTTCAGAGAGTTACATTATCTTAGATATTTTGATATATATATATATATATATATATATATATATATATATATATATATATATATATATATATATATACATATATATATATATATATATATATATATATATATATATATGTATATATATATACATATATATATATATATATATATATATATATATATGAACCATATATATATATATATATATATATATATATATATATATATACATATATATGAACCATATATATACATATATATATATATATATATATATATATATATATATATATATATATATATATATATATATATATATATATATATATATATATATGAACCATATATATACATATATATATATATATATATATATATATATATATATATATATATATATATATATATATATATATATATGTATATATATATATATATATATATATATATATATATATATATATATATATATATATATATATATATATATATATGAACTATATATATACATATATATATATATATATATATATTTATATATATATATATATATATATATATATATATATATATATATATATATATATATATATATATATATATATATATATATATATATATATATATATATATATATGAACTATATATATATACATATATATATATATATATATATATATATATATATATATATATATATATATATATATAAATATATATATATATATATATATGAACTATATATATACATATATATATATATATATATATATATATATATATATATATATATATA
This sequence comes from Nemotelus pantherinus, assembly GCA_963978885.1. Taxonomy (NCBI): domain Eukaryota; kingdom Metazoa; phylum Arthropoda; class Insecta; order Diptera; family Stratiomyidae; genus Nemotelus; species Nemotelus pantherinus. The sequence goes on along the minus strand of OZ022265.1, from coordinate 71,358,821 downwards.
TATATATATATATATATATATATATATATATATATATATATATATATATATATATATATATGAACTATATATATACATATATATACATATATATATATATATATATATATATATATATATATATATATATTTATATATATATAGATATATACCATATATATATACATATATACATATATATATATATATATATATATATATATATATATATATATATATACATATATATATATATATATATATATACATATATATATATATATATATATATATATATATATATATATATATATAGTATCGAATTTTATGTTTCATCATCAGGAGCAAATATTATTCAAAGAGGAAGATTTTAAAGAAAATGTAAACATACGATTCTCGCAAAGTTCAAAGAATTGAATAATTTCGATCTAATTTCCAAGAGAGATAATATTGAAATGGCGCATGCGTTAGGTTTCGGTAGGAAACCAAATCTATGTTTTATAAAAATCGTTTTAAGGAATAAGATTTTTCATAATTTTATCTGGCTTAGCAAAAAACAGCTTGAGGCGCAAGTTTATGTAAAAAGGAATATCTAGGAAAATAATGTGTCTTTTATTCACGGTTTTATTTCTTGTGAACGTAGGTTTCCTTAGCGATAATGTAGCGCATGCTTACAATTTGCATATTCAACGCTAGTTGCATTCAAATTGTGTTAATAAAAAATGTTAAAAATAATTAAGTTAGAATATTAAATTTACTTTAAAACGTAGCGCGTTAGGTTAAAAAAGAATATATGAAAAAAATCTAAATTGATGACATAGAGAAACATCTTTTCATCTTATAACGGAATAGCCCTGCACAGAGTTGCAAATCAGCCCCCTAATGAAACCCATCCATTTCCTTCCGCCTGCCATCGAACACTCCGCATCCGAATTCCATCGAAAACCAGTCTGAATGACCGAAACGAGGCTTTGGAGCGTCAAACCTAATGAGTTAGAAATTGCATGAAATCGAAACTCTAGGGACTGCTATCGATTTCATGAAATCGAGCCTTTGCCGGCCCGACGAGCAACCGCAGCAGATCCAGACCCAGAGGAATCCCCTCGAACGGAGATCAATGACGCAAGAAATGAATTTCCTTCCGATTTCCTCAGCCCGGCTGCTGATAAAACCGCCACCGCATCATGTTCCTGACCAGGACGGGACTTGTCTTCACCTTTAATTTACCGTTTGTTAGCTTCTCGGCGCGCTCAGGCAGCACCGAGAGCAAAAACAACAACGACAGATAGAGCCCGACTTGCCAGTGCGGCAGATGTTTTTTCCGTCTCCTGTCTGGCACTTTCTGGCTCTCCAGCCGTTTTAGCGCTTTTTATGACGCAGGGAAAGGGCTCTTGCGAGGCGATGTGGCGACTCAAGAAGGGGAGATGGAATCGATGCCAAGGTGTGGCAGCCGTGTGTATATCAACGTATCTGTTCCTCGTCTTGACTTCAACACCAATATTACCATTGACTGTTATTCTTTTTAGTGAATAAAGATGAGGATGTTTAGAGAAATAGATACATGCGAAAAACAGCAGGATATTCAATAGCATAGTTGACTGTAAGATACATACTTTAAATATCATAATAACGTTTACGGGATCATTTTTTCGTTTTCACGGCTGACAACACTTTCTAGTCGTCTTTGGGTACTGACGAAGAACTAATGAGATACGAAACAGATCCAGGTTGCGTTCGACGCAGAAGGATGTTTGATACCTGAACGCGTATCAGATACGGAGCATTGCCCTGCCGAATAGCCGACTCGAGAGGGCAGCAACCCTTCGCTGAGTTTCCCTTATTTTTCCCATTTGTATGCAGCTCGTGTGCGAGGCAGGTGCAATTGAAAATTCATTTGAGTGATTATTAGCTAAAACCCAATAATTCGTCTCGGAGGGTGTACACTGCAAGCACTGCAAGTGAGCCATTGGTTTTACTCTTTTATTTTCAGGGATTTTCGTCTGGATATTAACTGCCAATTACTTCATGTTGAGAGGGTTCAAAAACATGCATGTTTCAACCTGCAGTGATATATGTACACTGAAAGAAAAACTCTTGGTTGATTCAACTATTTTTAATAGTATTGCAACGATTCATTCAAAATCGTTAAATGAACTAAGGAAAATAGTTATTTTTACTATGTTAATATAGTTAATTTAACGATATAAAAGTAGTTGGCTCTGGTTATACAAAAAATATCGCAACGTTCATGAAATCAACTGTTTTAATTGTTTCATAACCACGAAAATTAGTTGATAAATAGAAAATATTCATCAATTCACTCAAAACTTCAACGTTTCGAATTATCAACAGTTTTTATGGTACTTAAACTACTTCGCAATAGTTGATTTCAACAAACGTAATTCAGTGAGCAAAGTCTTTGGAATTATTCTACGCAAAGTAGAATAGTTTCAACATTTGGACGTTTTTCATGCTCCAAATGAAATTGTTTATCAACCACGCGTTATGGTGCATAAAAGTAATCAACCATTTTCTTATGGTTGTTTTAACTATAGCCCTAGTTGATGGCAAAACTAAGGAAAACTGTTGATTTTTCATACTCCTCATACTCATACTCCTATTCTATCATAGAAGTTTCATATGATACATGGCAAAATTGTGTTCGGTTTGCTGTTCGATATAATTCATATTCATGTTATGCTGTGAAGCCTTTATATTACGTTGCATGACGCTATTTTGTTCAGAATACAGCGTTTTCCGCTGTGGCAAAACAGTAGGCTGCGGCAAAGCGCAGTCAAAAAATTAGAATGCACTGTTTTGTATGGTAACGCGCACAATGGCTGCGGCCGAATTTGCGGCAGCGGCAGAATTTGCGGCAGCGGCAGAATTTGCGGCAGTGGCAGAATTTGCCAAATTTCTAATTTTGCCGCACCGCTAGCGGTGATACCTACCGTAGGTTGGCATCACCACTAGGTTGAAGTAAATCTGATTGAATTAGGTTGAATGGTCTGGCCAACCTAATCCTCGTACAACAGGATTTAGCAATACAAAAGAAAAAAAAAAGAATTTGGTTGGTGCCTTGATTGCATTGACAGCGACATTGTCGCTGCATTGTGATACACCAAATTCAACTGCGGCATTCACGCCTCCCCTGCCTATATTTCGTACTATGTATATGGTTGGAATACCATTGTTTGTGGTTGCTTACTTTTTTTGCACCACGGACGTTGTTTATCAACCACGCGTCATGGTGCATAAAAGTAATCAACTATTTTTTTATGGTTGTTTTAACTATAGCCCGTAGTTGACGCAAAAACAACTAAGGAAAATTGTTGATTTTACCAAGATTTTTCTTTCAGTGTATCAATATGAATGTAAAGTAGTACTTTGTGGCATTGTCAACATCGAAAGAAGGTAAAATTAAGTAAACAATGGCACAAGTGTGAACGAGCACGATCAAGTTGCACAGAATGTATTCGAGAAATTAATCAATGATTTTCTATAGAAGCCCTCCAATATAAATGTATGTACTTCGTGTGTGCTTTTCGAACACGCTCCAGAGGTGAAAATGCACTACGAGCCCCACTCTATAGGTGCATTTTTTTGTTATCATGCTACCGAGAAAATATCACGACTGGAGATAATTTCGCACGTTTAACAGCCATCCGATTTTTAGAGGTCTCTTTAACGATTTCACATTTCATTTCACGTCCGAGTCGAGTATACGAGTTTTTCCCAATGTCATCTGAGTTATGAGACAGTCATCAACATTACTCGCACAACGTGAACATGTGCAATGAACATTACAAAATGATGGCAGTTTTCGAAGCGAATTCTTCTCTTATCTGCGAGATTGCAACTAGGTACTTAAACGTACATGCATATAATTTGTTGTCTCGATGTGATGATAGTTTTCAAACACAAGCAGGAAAATGCGATTGAGGTTGGTACCTAACTGTTTAGAGAATACATATCTGATAATGGTACATGGAAGCGACGCATGGAGATTCGCAGCCCAGCCTAATCAAGGTAGGAGATTTGGCTGGCTATTTTGCGAGAAGCTCACATATCAGTTTTGATTTCGAAAACTAAGATACTTAGAAGGTTTTTTGGAAACATCCAATCCTCCGATATTTAAATTTGTATAGCTCTATTTATTATTCCTCGCGTGGTTCTACGTTCAAAATATAGACAACTAATTCAATTAATTATTTATCAAATGTATTGAATTACTCATTTGTTACTAAATTATTCCTTATATTTGATTTTTATATATATTATGCATTTAATAATGTCATAATTTCGTTTCGGTACTTCGAACATCGAAAGCATGTCGAAAATATATTTGATGGAAAATAAATAAGACCCTATTTTTGAATTTACACTTGTGACTGAAAGAAAACAGAAAGATCTGTCTGCAGCTTCATTTCTTGCCCTCATATCAATTAAAAAAAAATCCTAGCGCACAGAACCCCTAAAAACACTAATGTTCGAGGATCAGTAGAGGATTTGTGCAGATTTTGAGTGTGTATTTTACCACTACTTACTTTTCCTACTTAAAACTAATACACCCTAAGTAATAATAGAATCTAGGCTTATTTTAATTTCGGTGATTTAATCGAAAGTTACTGCAGTAGAAAGGTGTTTGGGATTGCCATCAAAAAAATGACCAGAGCTTGGAAAATTTAAACAATGTTTACTTATTTTCATTGCAAATGTTTACGATGGAAATACTTAATGCAAGCATTTATTGGAACGAAAATAACAAAAAGGCCTAGTGCTAGCAGCCCTTTGCTAGCCCATCTACCTACGTTGAAGTCAACCTGCTCTGCAAATTTCGAATTGATCCGATGACTGCATTGGAAGTTATAGGGATGCAAAGAAATTTAGGGTTACCATACGCAAAAGTTTTCAAGTTTTCTAGATCTTAATATTTGGTGTTTATTTTCACTATAAGATCACTACGATTTGAAAATTCTATGCTAAAATCGCTTGCTAAAGGTATGGTAAAAAAATACAAAAACAACCATAGCTGGCAACCCTATCATTGTATTGAACTTAAATTTCTACTGAATATTGCCTGCAATAAGTTTAATTTGCCATTTAAATCTCTTTATGATTCAAAGACTGTACGGGAAGCTATAGGACAAAGAGCTTTATTTTCCTCAGGAATTTTCAAAATTTAAGACACCAAAAATACCATAGCTGGCAGTTCCAACCGAATTTGTCAACCAAATTTCTACCAAACGTGGTTTAAAATAAGGTTCAGCTACTGTGTGAATTTCGTCAAAATGGAATGACTGAATCAGAATTTATAGGGCCAAAAACAGTTATTTTTCTTAGTGATTTTTCAAAATGGCACCACTGGCACAAAATTGCCCACATTTCAAAATCACTTCTATCAGACCTGGTCATACTTAAGACCAATACATTCTGTAAATTTCAACTAATTCTGATTATCGGATCGTGAGTTTCAGAGAACAGAAGTTTTTGATCCGAAAAATATAGGTAAATTGGGAAAGGGTTACCAGGCGTGCCCGTAATAAAAAGTATTTTTTTTTACTTTGACTATAGAAACAAAGCATAAAACTTATTTATGAGTGGCTTTTTGTCTAAAAAGCGATAATTTTTCAGGAGATTTGATGATTTAAAGGTTTTCACTTTCAGCACCTGCCCTAGCTACAGGGTTACCAACATGCTCATTGAAAGCTACACAAATTTATAACACCAATATGTTCTGAAAGTTTCATAATAATTGAATAGCTGTATCAAAAGTTATCGCAATTTAAAAATTTTCAAATTTTCCCCGTTCTCTTTTTAGGCACCTAGCGCACACATGGGGTTAAAAAAAGTCCAAAACATTATCCGACATAACACAAAACACGTTCAAAATTTATTTTGTTAACTTCATTTTTGCAAAAATTATTTGTGGACGGAATAATAGTGTGATGATATCAGTCGTATAGGCTGATGTTAGGCTGCAAATAGCCCTTCCAAAACAAAGAGGGAAAAGAGCTCTGACCAATTTGCTTTGGCGAGCCTGTCGCCGCTACGCAAATTTATCAGTCTTTTATGCCTCAAAGTTTCACTAGCGAAGTCTTTGCCTTGGCGTACTGGCCGCCGCTACGCAAAGCTAGTCGGATCTTATTTTCTCAGTAGAAACGAGTTCTTCAATTTGCTTTGGCGAACTCGTCGCCGCTACGCAAATTGAAAATAGACTCAATATTCAAAATAAGAAAAACGATTCTATTTAATGCTTGGTCGCCGCTATCATTTTGGCTTACCAGCGAAGAATGTTCTTTATTGTTAATCATTCGATCTTTTATATCAATAATAGTACAATTATAACAAATTCAAAATCTGCGCGAATCAAAAATAATTTAATATAGTTCGGAGGATTTACCACCGCGTGCAATTACGGCGCTCTAGTCGCTATCTGTGTATATGACATTTCGACAAGTGACGAAACGTCAGTCTTGTTTTCAGTGTACACAACAGTAGGTATATTAAAATTATCACTAAAATGGCCGCCGGCGCCAAAGGATTAAATATAATTGACATTTACTGAGACCTGGACCTATTCTGCATATACACAAATGTATCCTGAAAGTTTCAGCTGAATCGCATGGCCAAATCGATTTTGATACTATTGTTCTTCGAACATGAGTAAAAGCTCGACTTAGATTAAGTGGAAGGTTTTATATAATTTTAATTGACTGCTTTAATACTTTTGGACAAAGTTTTCGTTTGATGCGCAAACGTAGTATTATGTCTTACTTCAAAAAAAATGATAGTATGCCCATAAACAAATCTTTGCATTTAATCGTTTGTACCTAATTATGAATTACCTAACTCTCCTGAACATCTTAATTTGCTTCCACTCCACATAAATTTTCCGCGAAACGAAAACGACCTTGAAACACCAACCATTCAAATCAGAACGAAAGTGAAAATTAGTCCAACGATCTAGACAAACTTCAGACAATACATAATTACTATCTTTTTGATCTAAGCCAATACAAAGCAGAGGTCCGATGTATCTTCGTTGCGAATGAAATGCACTAAATCGTAGCAATTCATTTCCATCGAGTCTGAGTGGATGTAGTGTCGGTTTGGCATGGTGGCCAACAGTAACGGAGTCTAGCATACGAACTGGCGGAAAATTGTGAATGAAACGAGCTGTATTAATAATAGTGAAAATTCCCACACACTAAACATTGCAATTAAGTTCCGTTTCGAGTAGCTTTTGATTTTTCCAGACGCGACTTGGCAACAACTGCGCTATGCGGGGCAGCGAGCTGTGCTCCAGTGCAAGACAAATGCAAATTGAATTATAGGCGAGCTAGTTGGTACCCTCATTATCGCTATTTAAATTTAATTGTCCAAAGATCAGTTTGTCGACACTCCTGCCATTGATATTCCACCCTCTTTGCTGCATTCAGAGCATCCCCTTGTTGCAAGCAAATGTACCCAATTGTGCACTTAAATGGCCAATTTGTTTCAACAGATCTGTTCGCTTCTGAGATTATCGCAATAAGGCAATCCACCCCGATCCCTAAACATTAAATCTGAAGTGGAAAATGCGAAATGTCAAGGGGATGGATGCAACAGTTGCTGGGCGATGAGCCGGTTCGTCGGCAAATTAGAATGTCAATAGGCGACAGACCGACCAACAACTCGAGTCTACACCCCTCAGATCAAATCGAAAGCGGTAATATGCCTTAGAGCCAAAATAATGGCAATATGTTGAATGTGTTGTGTCTAATGCGGTCGACCTTTAACACCAACTCCGGCACTGATTTGTAAATCGTAAATCTATTATCTCCGTGTTGACACAGAGCGTGTACAGAGCACTTGATTGAAGTGATGTGATTGTATAAGCAAGGTCATTGCAGTCAGTTGGGGAGTTATTGTTGGGAGGGAGGAAATATTTCTATGAAAGAAATTATACTCATAATGAGCTTCAGTATAATTTGCTGTATTATGTATGGCTAAGCTAAGGTGTAGCTTATACAAGCTGACGAAAATATTATCTTAGGACTTCGTAGCACCTTGTGGAGCTTTGTTGTGGTTTTGATGAACCTAAGATACTAAACACAATAGAAAAAGGCATACCGGAAAATCAAGAATTTATTAGAACTTGAGTCACCTCATATAGGTAGGTATGCGAAGTTACTTATCAATTACACAACAGGGCTAAACATCACTTTTGCTATGGCATATGAATCCATTTTTAGCAAGTATTGCTTTGATATGACTTTGGCATCTCGTTGGTGACTCAGAAGCAACATGAATATGCTACACTCAAGGTAAATCTCCACGTACGAATTTCGTAATTTGAACAATACATAACAATTTTTTGCGTCGACGTTACAATCATCTATTCTCATCATCTACTTGAACCTCTCCCGCATTGTCATTGTTTAATTAAAGCACATGTCGTGGCACAGGATGAACATCGTTCTTCAATCGTTCATCTTAACTGACCTGCAGCTTTCGAAGTCAATTAGCAACGTTTCTTTGTTCATAACATCCAGATGTAGAGCCAGAGTACCCCAAACGTCGGATCAGAAAATAACCTGACCAGGCGACACGCATGAGTTCTTCTCAAGTCCCTCCGAAGGGAATTACTACTAACCGACAGTGAACATCTTCTGAGACACACAACACAGGTAAATAATAATAAGTCGATGCGGGATTCCAGAAATTATCTCGTGTTCGGCCATTTCTTTCCGTTGCAGATAGCAACGGTCGCAGAGTCGTAGTCGGAAGACTAAACCACGGTCTCAAACCGTTGTCCTATCAACTGCCCCTGCCCAGCCTACATTAACCACAAAACGAGCATAAGTTGGAGTTTGCATCAATCTTTTTGCCAAGCCATTAAAAGCGAATCTGCGATGCGGGATGTCAGTGCGACTATGAAAAACAAAAGTGATCATTGTAGCCAATTGGTTCTGGAAGTCAGTAGAATCGAACCCGGGTCGAGTTGCAGAGAAGACAAGATCGATGACGCCAACAGCACTCAAGGTACAATCAAAGCCAGGTTTCAAGATGGAGAACGCCGCAGCCGTCTGACTGCGAAAGATACATACTTGCGTTCAGGTTGCTCGTTATGTTTCTAGCTTTTATTTTGTCATCACCAGTCCCAGACGCCGCATTGTTGGCTGTTTTGCTTCTTATCTGCTTGTTCCCAGACCCCAGGTGCCCAAGTGTTCACGGCGCTCAGGCCTCGGTAAGGCTCCGCACCGGCTCTGATTCATGTATGTGCCGGAGCGGAGATGAAGCATGAAGATTCGTCTTGAATCTGCTCATCTAGAAATGAGACAGGGGAACGCGAATATAGCAACGCTGCCGTGGTCGACCATGCTTGGGCGACGAATTCGTTACGATTGGCTGCGCGCGCACATTAATAAAATTTACAAAACGAGCACCAACTCGCACTGAAAACGAAAACGTTCCTGGAACCGGTGCGGCAGTTACACGTTCGACTTCGATTCGAAGCCAACAACACGAGATGAGTGTATATGTACCTCCTAACAAGAAAAGGAACCAAACATCCAATCGAGACTCCAAGATCAAGCGCAGATATTCGTTCTCGGCCCAAGTATGGGATGAAGAAGTTGCGTTGAGACGCTGCTTCTGCTGCTGCTGCTGGTTTCGGTCCCGGGGAAGCCAAAGTCCAAGCTTCAATTGCTATTCTGCCGGCACTGCTTGGAAATGTTCTGCCTGGAGCCTTTTGGGTCCGGGATAGGGTTGATGAAATGCGTTTGTTTTTGTATTTTGATGAGTTTATAAATTATTCATGTTGGTTTGCGCGGATTAAGGCAAGAAGAATAGATATCTTTAATATTGAATTAGTCGGATTTTTGTGCCGATAAACAAAGTCGTAGAAAATAAATTTGACGAGCAGAGAGGAGAAGACTTTGGAGTTCGACCACACAATCTTTTGGAGATAAAATAAGTTGGTTGAAGGAGCATCGCTTCTGAGCTAATAATTTTTCAACAATTTTTATTCTATCAATTATTATTCGATGCTCGGTCGTTGCGTTTTACGACAATCGTTAGCGTCTTTGAGTCAATAGGTACAGTATTGAGAAATCACTCTCAGTTAGAAACAGTAACAAATAAAAATAACAATTGATGTTGATTTTGTTTATAAAAATATATGGAAATTTTGCAACTTTTTGAACTATCCAAAAATTAAGCCAATAGACACTGAAGAAGAAGACAGATAATTCATGAAAAATAGATCGATACCTGCCAGTGAAATGAATGATATCTAGTCTGCAAAGTAAATATTGATGTTTAGATTAGAATGGAAAAACATAGGAACGGAAAATACTATTCAAAATAATATTGAGCGATTGATATATTTGTGAAAAAGTTAAGTTGACTAAGCTAAAGCCAACACACCAACAAGGTGTTCGCTTGATTGACTTAATAGTTTCAAATTGTTTATGTTGGCGTAAATTCAATTACTGTTTACTATCAACTCTTTATTATGTATTTAGATAAAAATTCAAATAAAAGAGCAATTCAATTCGTAGAAAGAAGACTGTGAAGACTAGTCAAGTTATCTATTTCATTTAAAGCTAATGATATAATAGCGACACTGACTTGTTTAGAGCCTAGGTTCAAAATAAATCTGTAACTCATAAGTAAAGTAAATCCCACGACAACCCTTTTCGGGTCTAGTGGTTGAAGCTGATAGGACTTGTTCACAAATTTACAATCAATGTGAATACGAGTGTGGAGTGATTAGTTCCACGACTCACGTTACCCCTGATGAATTCAGGTACCTATGAGCTAGGTGAGCTCAAAGCTTGGTGTGCGGACCCTCGTGCGAACCTGGATTCGCACCACGGACCCCACACACCAGAAGCCAGTGCTCTATCCACTGGGCTATTCAAGATTATAACTTATAACGCATAAGAACCGCTAGAAAAGTAGGGAAATTTTGTTGAATGCATATTCTTCCAAACGTACTCCTTATTGCAACCAACCTGTATCGATGATCACACAAATGGCGAACACCCTGTGAAATTTCGTTTTTATCCTATCACTGCATCGGAAGTTACAGAAAAGATTTAATTGCATTACAGAATACCCCGTTATTTTAATACAATGAAACAATCAGAATAGGTTCTTCACTATATTATTTTCAGTAAAATAAAACTTATAATTAATGAAGCACTTGGATACAAAATTAGAATATGATCTGTTCAAAATATTGAATGAAGGAATGATAAACGCTTATTCACTAGTGACTCACCCTTTTATCAACTCAGGGATTTTTGTTTTCAAGAAATATTTCTTATGGAATTAATTTTGTGGGATGATTAAAATTAAAATTTTTCAAATAAGTGGTTTCGAAAGTATGCGCTGATTCTTATCATACATCAGCTGATAGTGCATACCGGACTGAAGTGACCACTTGCAGTGGGAGATCATTGATTTTTATTTATGTTAGTTGTGATAAACTTTAACATCTTCGATTTATATCCAACGATATCATTTACTAATAAAAGTTGTTAATTAAAGGTTATAATTATTCTCTGCTTTGATAAGCGTTAGAGCCGATACACGTTGTCTATGTTAATTAGACAAGAAGGGAACCGTGATCACAAATTAATAAATATTTCTTGTTGGATGAAATAGAATTAAATTCGATAAGTAACATTCTATTCGTGCTTATAAACTTACATTCATCTATGAGGAGATCTTCAGATACCAACTACTAACAGGTGTTTTGCAATCGTTGAATCACACAAGTATACAATAAGTGGAAATTACGTTCATATGATTGTTGTCAATCTAGAATGTTGATTATCAAAATTATGCAGAATTTTAATTTATTAAGCTCACAGCGTATCCATTTTTATTTTATGCTAAATTTGTTATGTAAAAATTATTTTAGATTTGAATTTTTGAATGTAAAAGACTCTAATGCGATTTTATTATTTATAATTTAGAACTAATTTTTACAGCGACTAGCTTATAGTCTTCAATTGCAGATAATCAAAAAGAGAATAAAAACAACGTTAGCTGTATACTTCCTTTTTGACCGCTAACAGCGGCTTCTCTGACTGTATCAGAGTAGTCAAAGTACCTAATATATGCGAAATTTCATCGATTCAAGCGACATTTTATCAAACTGTATCATATTTTGAGTCCCGTACTTTCTATTAATTATTTTTCTTGAATTGAGGGGAAATTTACTAAATACCTCTTAAAACATTTCTCATTTCAGAGTAGTTTTTATATTAAGATTAATGATGGACGAAAATACGGTTTCAAGTGAGCCAGGTCAGTTAAACTAACTTTTTTTCACCCAGCCGCTCTTTCAGAGTCTTTTAAAATAACCATTAATAGCTAGCGCTATTGTCATTTAGTGTAGTGCTAGCATATTGCTGCTTTACTTCATTTGACACTATCTTAGAGCTTACTTACAACCTAGTCCGTCATGATGACGAAGGCAAAATAATATGACTTGAATCCTATCCAATTTCCCTCTGTAATATGAGCGAACAATTAGCCAAAAACGTATAATACACTGAAAGAAAAACTCTTGGTTGGTTCAACTATTTTTAATAGTATTGCAACGATTCATTCAAAATCGTTAAACGAACTACGGAAAATAGTTATTTTTATTATGTTAATATAGTTAATTTAACGATATAAAAGTAGTTGGTTCTGGTTGTACAAAAAATATCGCAACGTTCATGAAATCAACTGTTTTAATTGTTTCATAACCACGAAAATTAGTTGATAAATAGAAAAATTTTCATCAATTCACTCAAAACTTCAACGTTTCGAATTATCAACTGTTTTTATGGTACTTAAACTACTTTGCAATAGTTGATTTCAACAAACGTAATTCAGTGAGCAACGTCTTTGGAATTATTCTACGCAAAGTAGAATGGTTTCAACATTTGGATGTTTTTCATGCTCCGAATGAAATTGTTTATCAACCACGCGTCATGGTGCATAAAAGTAATCAACGATTTTCTTATGGTTGTTTTAACTATAGCCCTAGTTGATGCAAAAACAACTAAGGCAAACTGTTGATTTTTCATACTCCTCATACTCATACTCCTATTCTATCATAGAAGTTTCATATGCTACATGGCAAAATTGTGTTCGGTTTGCTGTTCGATATAATTCATATTCATGTTATGCAGTGAAGCCTTTATATTTCCCTTCTTCTATTCACAAAATATAAGTCTTCTGTTTGCAGAACACTGTTATAAAACAGGGAGTCCCGAAAACGATTACGATTGTCAGAAATTGTTTAGCAATTTCAATTGTTTTCATAGATGCTGCAGCTTGCAGCTATGCATATGAACTCAATTTCACGTCTCACGTCCTGTTTCTATTTAAGGCTTGGATGGATTATGTTGCTATGGTTTATGGCTTATTAATGCTCCTCTAATGATACAAGCATTTAGAGAAAAATATACCAATACATCGTTACCGCCTGAACCAGTACTTTTTTGCACCACGGACGTTGTTTATAAACCACGCGTCATGGTGCATAAAAGTAATCAACTATTTTTTTATGGTTGTTTTAACGATAGCCCGTAGTTGACGCAAAAACAACTAAGGAAAATGGTTGATTATACCAAGATTTTTCTTTCAGTGTATGCAAAGGACATTCAAATCTGTGCATATACGAGGGTTGATCCAAATGTAATGATAATCAATATAAACCAAGGTGATTAAACTTAAAAAAGTATTTATTTTTCAACATAGTCTCCTAACAAGTTAATAGGCCATCTTTTTTCCAAACCCAGGATACTCTTAGGGATTTTTTTTTTGACTTTACTCCCCGATGCGCCTCAAAAGCGACCATTACTTCACTATCATCTTCAAATTTCGTGTGCCGAAGGTGTTTTTTGAGCCGAGGAAAGAGGTAGAAGTCACTGGGAGCTAGATCTAGCGAATAGGGCGGATGTTCAAGCAGTTCGAATCCTCTTTCTTTAATTGCAGCCGTCGCAACTGCAGCCTTGTGAAACGGTGCGATGCTTTTATGAAACAGCACTCCGGTTCGCAGTTTGCCGCGTCTTTTTCCCTATAGCCTCCCGCAATCTTCTCATTTGGTCTGCATAGTATGGCCTAATATAGTGTCTCCCTTTTCCAAGTATTACACCATTATAATTCCTTCAGCGTCCCAAAAACTGATGCCATAACCTTCGCCACCGAGCTGGACACTTTGAATTCCTTCGGCGTCGGTGAACAGAGTCGCTTCCACGTCATCGATTGCTGTTTGGTTTCTGGATCAAAATGGTGGATCCAAATCGGGTTCATGATCCCGAAACTTGACAGATACTTCTCGAGATATCCCTGGAAATTTTCGAGATTCACCCTCGAAATGTCGACTTGTTCCTCTTTTTGCTCGTCGGTTGGCATTCTCGGCACCGAACGCGCAGATACATTCTTCATATGTAGTTCGTTGGCAACGATTCTTTGAACACAGCCATACGAGATCACTGTGACCTCACTCTTCGACCTGCCAACACGACTTCTTCGTCTTTTTTTACGTTGTCTTCAGTAATGGACGTGGATGGAAGTCCTTCGCAGTATTCATCTTCAGTGGCTGTTCTTCCCAGCTTAAGGAACAGAGCACCTTCATGTTTCCACCAAGTTGCTGTCTATGGCTTTGGTAGACATTGTTTTCAATCACAGATACTTAATGACAGCTCTAATTTCGTTTTTCTCTATTTTGATCTTCTCTCTTCGATGGTTCGTATTCAAATGAATGTATCTCGTAGGAAATACTTTTGGATCAACCGTCGTATATCTCCACTGTACGAAATCAACACGTTTACGCTTCAACAACGTTTGCAAATATTAAAAACTTACTTCGAAAATGATTGTTATGTAGCTTAAACAGTCCAAATTTCGAAAAGTGAATTTCGCTGATATCAAGCGTCAACCGCGCTTGGTGTTCGCGGCTGCGGTAAAAGTTTGTCAAATAGGCTTGTTAGTGGACAAAAAACACGATATCAGTGCTCATAAAGTGCATCCTACCCGAGAATATTGACACAGTGGCCTAAAGTGTGCAAGCCAATCTAAGAATACTATACACTCTTCACTATGATTGCGACAATTCAACATAAGCTGCATTAGCTTTGGGAGAATTATACACAAAGATCTCGGATTTTTGGCGTACAAGGTTCAATCGACTCAAGTATTGAAGGATGCTGTTCCACCCAAAAAGTGACTTGAATTTGCTCGCAAAATTATCTTTTCTTTTTCTTTCATCTTAAACAAGCGAAATTGTTGCATTCGGAGCACGGAAAACCCACACGAAGCCAATGTGTGCTCAACGAGTGCATCTTTTTTTTTGGAGTAGTAGCATAGTAGTACGAGTAGTACGGTCAGTGGAGAGTGCTACAAGAGGATGATAATGAAATTTTAATGACAAGAAATTGAAGGCATGTACTTTGATGACTTTTGGTTTAAGCAAAAGCCATCGAAGTCATCCGTTTTGGCGTTGTCGATTTACCGCCGTGGAGCTGCCATTTAGCACCGTGCGTTTTTCTGGCGATAGGGGAGACCGAGGAAGGTTGTGACAATTTTTACGTTAACTAACATAAGTCATGTAATATTACTGGTACGTCTATGAGCTCTTTTATGGAAGAAAGCTAATTTAATACACTATTTAAATTAAATATAAAAAGAAACAAAAAAAGTAAGATCCATGAGAAAATTGACATTAAATGAAGTAGTCCTCAATGTCACAACTCTCCTAGTACCAAGGTAAGTTGTGACAGGGCTCGAGGTAACTTATTTTTGATGGGCGAGTCAGTAAGAACGGCGGATTTGATCTTACTTCTATTTGGTTGGTTGGCTTTTCTTGGAGGTACTTTTGGCAGTGGCCTGAGCACTCCCGGTGAAAATAAATTAGATTTAATGTGGCTTAGATTAAGAGATTTAGTTGTGGACGCAATTGGTTCCAAGTTCTAATAAAAGAAAGACGGGCTGATTATTTGAAAGCTGCATCTAAAATGTGCTATGAGCTAACACTAAAGCAAGGCAAAGTGTTAGCCTTTAAATATTCAGCCACGAATAAGAAACAAGGACCGTGGTATCAACCGAACTAAGGAAATTGGCCTTGATGCTATAAACAGGGCAGAAAAAAATGTTCTGGTCAGCTTTATCAGTAACATTTATGCATTTTACCTTATGTAGGTTACCTCCCGATAATAACTAGCACTGCATGGAATTTCGGGACCATTTGCCTTGGCAGGTCTTAGCAGGAATCCAATTCGCAACGGCCAAAAAATGCTAACTGCATTAAGGAGATGGAGCAAAAGATCATTGAGAAAATGAGCTCCACGGGAATCTATTAAAGGTAAAGCAGAACAAGATACTTATCTTTTTTGTTCATAATTTAAAACAAAATTCTTTCAAAACAATTTTTTACCAGCATTGCTAAGTTCTTCGGAAAAGTAATCAAAAAACAGCTATTCATTTTTTGGAAGCGAAAAACTTTCTCCTTTCAGTTTAACACTAATTTGCCTCAGCTTCACAGGCAGGTAAATTTAAGTCCTGCTTTGTAAACGTGGTTGGATTTGAACCAGGGACCAGCCATGTGAGAAGGGGACCACTTAAGCTTCAGATAACAACGTGGCTGAACTGAAATCTTGTCAGTCTCATCGAAAATAACGGTAATTATTAGGTTTTAAAATTAGATCATAATTTCTCCCCGTACTTTAGATGAACAGTCACCTTTTTCTATTCAATTTTATCTACACATAAAACCATTTTGTAAACGATATTGCACGTTACCATCGATTGTTGTAGGCAACCTTGTTGGATCTAGGGGTACAAGCTGGTAGAGAGCTCAATGCACAAATTGACAACCCATGTGAATACGAGTGTGGAGTGATTTTACCCCTGATTCAGTGCTAGGTGAACTCAAAGCTTGGTGTGCAGACCCTCATCCGAACTTAAATTCGAACCAGCGACTCCACACAGAAGAAGCCAGTGCTCTACTCACTAGGTTATTCAAGTTTAGAGTTGTATAGAGTATCAAATATTTATTTGTGGTTACATATCGGTATTCGATCTTGGAAGAAGATACATAATATCTGAGGAATCATTTGAGAAAAGTGGCTTAAAAGTTCGGTGATCTTAGTCCTCTGCTAACATTGGAGCAACTAAGTGTTAACATTTTGAGGGTTAAAAAAATTTTGTTCGCCGGAGTACCACCAATTGTAGTAAACTATAGCCGCTAATTTATTAATTATTATGTTAATTATTGCACAGAAAAACAATGAAAATATCCGGCGGCAACAATTCAATACCCTCCAGCATATTTGACTAACAATTGATTATATTCGAATACCCAGACTTTATAAATATAAAATCATTACAGTTTTACTTGAACACTTAAGTAAATTTAGGTTCCTAGAGAAAATGGGACCTATAATTCAGAGATGGCTCAAGGAAGTAGCATCTACTAATAAATTTTAACCGAACTCAAAGATTGTATAACATTTTCTACAGACTAGACAGAAAATCTAAAACAGTATCATCTAGAGGACTATTATATTGAACTATTGTACGTGGACAAAGGACATAATTATATTTCATTACCATACGTTGTATGTAATGTATGATTACATGCAACGTATGGTATGGTAATCTACATTATAATTTAGCTATTTCATTTCTGTATTTTAAGCTAAAAAGTTTTTTGCGTAACAAATTTGTATCTTTACATTACTTAGGAGAATTAATAAAAAATTGAAATGATTTTTTTTAATAAATTAAAATATAGGTATATCATAATATGTCTATTTTTTCTAGCTCATCTTCTGAACGTGCTTCTCTAATGCTATTCTACACCTAAGCGTTTCATCTCTACCATCTTAGAAGTTATTCTCAGTAATCGCAATCACATCACAATTCCTGAAGAAAACTCTGAAATTACTCCACAAGCGGGGTGTCAAACAGACTTCTAAATCAGACCCAATATTAAGTATCTACGTTTCCATAGCTGACTAACATCTTATGTACTTATATCTGACGATGCTGCAGACTAATTCACTCAGGGCTCGTTATTTACGCCAACATTTTCGTTTTGTGGCCTTGCGCAAAGATTCTTCACTTCTGCGCAGGCACGTGCCGCAGGGCTATTTCTTAGAACAACGCAGTGCATAGGCTGATAGAGATAGACTCTGAGAAAGATTTGTGTAAATCAAAGACATGGTTTGATGGTGAGGTTATGTAATCGAAAAATGATCCTGCGGCAGGTAATCTAGTCAACTGCGTAGCAGTTCAAGTTTTTCCCCCAAGTTAAATCAAAATGACTCACAAATTACCTGGGAATTATATATAACAATTTCAACAATACATCAATCATCTCAAATCATAAATCAACTCACTGTTTTTTTGCAGATCTCCTTTAAATCCAATAGCCTTTCATCGAACACCGCACAAGTCTTGCATCGTTTTTTTTTTGTCACAAAACTTCACGCTATAGCGTAAATCTGATTATCCTGTTCTAACACTTTTGCGTATTCACTTGTTTCCGAGCGCCTTTCACTGATGTTTCTGTGTTTTTACAACTTTTCACTTGAGCGCTACTCACTGAGAAAACCCCTCACTAAGTAGATACGACACCACGCTGGAACGGTCCGCAATCAAACGTGCACATATCGCGAGTCCGCATCGAAAGATAGCCAAAAGATGACAATCGTCCAAATTTCCACCTGCCCGCCTCTCGTCTCTGCTCCGGCGGGAAGATACACTCTCACTACACCCTCACCTCACTCTATCGACCGCATGCCGTGTCCATATCTGCTCGGTCGCGAGATTCCTTGCGATTCGCCTGTCCGTTCGGGGACCAAGCTCCGTGTCCGTATCGATTCGCGCATGCCCGCGCCACTCCGCAAGTTTAAACAGTTTCCTTACTTCAGATCGCACTTGAGAAAATGGCAAACTCAGCTATGAACATTCACTAAGAATCGTTGTTTATCACACAAGATCAAGTCTAGTTCCGCTTGACGGTTTCGAGATCGAAATTATTCACAGACCACTTTACACTTGGCGCGATATCTGAAACTGACATCCGCGGAGCGGTCCAGAAAAATATTAACTCCTCAGACTTTGCAACACCAGAACGGACCACACTCGCTTCAGATGCGTCTCCTACAACTGTCTTCGGAGATGTGACGCGACTTCACGATTCCCGTCTCGGCCCGACTCAGCTGGCCGTGTCAACGCGATTCCTCTGGGTACCAGAGGCAGGGGTCCGGTCCGGCGTGTCTCTGCCTGCTTGAATGTAGTGCACGACGAAGTCGAGAATACTCGACGCGGCGAAAAGCAGATTCACCCCGGAGAAATGCTATAGCAACGAAACAGGCCCGTAAAAGAAATACAATGCCTCGCTCGTATGCAGCATGTACATAAGACTCACACAAATGCAAGTGTGTATGAATACAAACGCCCCGAAATCAAACTGCCTCGCTGTGAAATTGAGCAATGAGAGCTGGTGAAGAACGCTAATCAGAGGAGAAGAAATTTCCCGGCCTAGATGTAGGAGCGAAGGAGATGACTACATCTGCTATTCATCTTGGCGCGCGACGCGCCTGCCAGGGGATGAAGTCTTCCTCGTAATCAGCTTCCGAATGAATAACAGTGTCAACGAAGAAATCGAGGCAAATAACCGTTTTTGTAATCGTGATATGCTGACGCTTTGCATAGTACACAATTTGTAGTTGCTTAACAATCGCACCAGCTCGAACGTCGGAAACTATTTAAATCTCTTTGTCGAGTTTACATATGCGGCGAATTTGCGGCCAGTGCAGAAGCGTTCGTACTCTTTCTTGCAAATGATGCTCGCCTGGGAGAGGGAGAGGAAAAGCAAGAAGCGGACTATATGGTATCTGAAAAACACGTCTAACTCTTGCCGTTATTTACATTTGGAGGCGATTTGGTTGGCTGCTGCGCCATCGATCTCGTGCGACTTTCTCTGTCGCTCATCTCATTGCTGCTGTATCACAGATGCCGTGATTTGTCTCGTGCAGAGATTGGTCGAATTTGGGAATATAATGGCATCCCCAGCACAGATCAATAGTGCTGTGTGGGCTGGGTTAAGAGATTTAGTAGAAAAATGTCGGATAGAGATATAATGACTGGTCGGTAAAAGTGCGTGTTGGATGGGATTTGGGAACAGTACGATGGAGGAGTATTGGAATTTTCAGATTTGGGCAGATATGTATTTCAATGATATGAAGTCATTTGATATCAACTCAAATTATCGGAACATGAGAAGGTATACCTACG
The DNA here is from genome assembly GCA_963978885.1 of Nemotelus pantherinus. Classification (NCBI taxonomy): domain Eukaryota; kingdom Metazoa; phylum Arthropoda; class Insecta; order Diptera; family Stratiomyidae; genus Nemotelus; species Nemotelus pantherinus. The sequence continues at coordinate 71,338,544 of OZ022265.1, read as the reverse complement.
CATCAAAGCAAAAACTGCAAAGAAATCAATATGTATTTTATTTTGTGCATTCCAGTGAAACTTTGGAGCTGGACCACTTCATACATAGTTACAGAAAATTAGTCCCATTTCAAAGGTGATGCGCATACAGAGAATATGTATGATTTTTTCTATTTTTTATTTGTAGCAAAAGCTACTGCAAATTATGATCATACACTTATTATTTAAGTGTTGTGAGTATTTGTTGCAATGAAGCTGAAACACAAAACAAGTTCAGTGTAAATATTTAAAATAAGAAGGTATAGAAGGTACCTCATTTGTATCTAACATCAGGTGTGTTCCTTTAAAGAGCATAAACATTAATGGTGGCTTGTGACCTAGTTTAGTGGAGGTTGAAAAGTATAACTAACCTATGTTCGACATGCTAGTTTGGTAGAAACGCAATTTTAGGTCGACTAAAAAGGATTAATTAAGTTTGAGAAGAAAAAATGGGTCAAAACATACTTGGAAAAACGATTTATGATAATCCTTGTATTCTTGGCTAAAGATTTTTTGACGAGATATTTAAGACACCTGACACTTGGATGTACATACAGTGAATATGGTATTTTCAACATACACTCTGAAGCACGATGAGTTGAGCATATTTGTTATCAATAAAATTTTTTATCAGACCAAAACGGATGGATCGGTTTGAATAAATTTCGATAAAGAACGGTACAAGGCTATGCTCCATACTACATGAATATTCTAATATCCTACAATAGTTTGTTTATTCATGAAAAATATTTACAGACCATTTGTTGCTAGCAATGTCATTCCAAACATAATTTATTTAGTGGCGTGGGCTGATTACTTACCTAGGGGAAGTAATTGGTTCATGCTCATAATTGACTTTGGTTAAGTGATGGGCTCAAAAACGCCAGTTTGCGAAAAACGTTTGGCTGCAAAAAACGTTTTCCAAATAGCAACAAACAGTTTTTCTAAAACGAAAATTTTTTCTCAAACGAACAGCATTACTAAATCGAACCGACACTGAGAAAAATACTTCTATTTTTTGAAGAAAAATGAGCACATTATCAAAGAAAATTGGTAATGATTCTGCGCCAAAGAAATATTTACTCAATCCAAAGATTGAAATTTCTTCATTTCAAATATCAAATATTGAACTTGCCCTGAGTAAAACTTGGTATAGTTTCAAAGAAATATTTACTCAATAGAGAGGAAGGAATTTATTCATTTCAAGCACTGATATTGCATTTGCCCAGAGTAAAATTTGATAAAGTTTCAAGAACATCTGGCATCTGGCATAAATCGGTTCACGTACGATCACCGAAGCTAAGCAGTGCTGGGCGCGGTTACTACTTAGATGGGGGACCGCTTTGAAAGCATCGCATATTGTTGGCACGAAAAACTCTGAAAATTTTTTTTTCCCAATTTTTCCTATTTTTTAAAGTGCCACATTTTTTTCTTATTTTCTGAAGCGCTAGTATTATTTATGCCTAGTCGCCTATTTAAGCTATGCAATGGAGTTAGGACAACTGAAGACGAACAAAGTCACCATAAACCCGGCGGAATTCGAACCCACACACAAAAAAAAATTCGCTCTGCTATATGTGCAGCAAAAATAATAATATCTGTAATAGCCATAATTAACCGTAGTGGGCACAAAATTGCCCTAACAAATATATTTTTGTTCTATTTATGTGTGATACATAACATATACCAGCAACAGGTATAACTATTGATTTAAAAGGTATTATGAGCATATGGAAATCCAGAGTTATACTCATTTTAAGTAAAATTCGGCTTTCACGTAAAAAATATACCTCGGGTACACAAAATATGCGCACAGCAATCATAATTATGCACGCTACAGGTATAAGTTCTATATGGGTTTCTCTGTTTTCTGGTAGCGATAGATATGAAATCCATACAGTTGGTATGTTATATATGCGACAGGTATAAAATGACCACTGAACAATGTAATATGCTTCTCGTAGATATATGGTTTATTTTCGTTTCTAATTATGGGGCATCTTTTGTTTATAGTTTGAGATTGAGCTTGCAGAGAGGTCGGTAGCTTAGCTCGCTAACGCGTCAGTCCGAAGCAGCGATCTACTGCCCGCGGGTTCGAATCCCGCCGCGCCCATGGCTGTATTTGTTCGTCTTGTGTTGTCTTAACAGTCGGCAACTGGGCATAATACCAGCGCTCCATTAATTAAGTGCCACATTAAAGCCTTAGTAGCGACTAAGCATAACATTAGCACTTTAAAAAATAAGAAATAAATGTGGTACTTAGAAGAATAATGGAATAGTTCTTATCGGCTTCTCCCATATGTGTCTCCCTACCGCCATGGCTAAGCATTCGCTTCAAAGGGGAATCCCCTGAGCTTTTTTCTGCGTGCATACGATAAATATTTATATTATATCTGCCGTGAATATATTATGGCTTTCAAAACACACCCATATACTCATGTGAGATATATTATATTTCCGTCGTTTTATATCTGTCAGCGATATATTTTTTTTTTGAGTGCACGAGCGGTAGATCGCTGCTTTGGATTGACACGTTAGCGAGCTAAGCTATCGACCCTTTATTTGTTTAGAGGAAATATTGATAGAAGTCATAAAAACTATCAATTTTTTCGTCGAATATTGAAGCATGGTTGTTGTTGAAACATAGAAAAAAATATTCGCGGTGTAGATATAATTTACTAAATTCATAGACATAATTTACAAGATTTGAGGAAAATTACTTACTTCACTGAGAAAACACATGGCGCCAGACTCCATAATTTATAGACTTCTGGCGCCATGTACATAGTCGATTTAGGGATTGTGATAAAATATAGCGCCACACGCCATAATACATGGCGAAAAGTACATAGGCCTACACGCCATGTGCTATAGTCCTCCACGCCATGTACATGGCGTGACGGACTATATTACATGGCGTGGAGAGCTCTAGCACATGGCGTGGAGGACTATATTGTATGGCGTGGAGGACTATACTGTATGGCGCGGAGGACTATAGTACATGGCGCGGAGGACTATAGTACATGGCGTGGAGGGCTATAAGCATAGCGTCTGCTCCTATGTACTATGGCGTGTGGCGCTATATTTTATCACAAGTCAGAAGTCTATAAATTATGGCGTCTGGCGCTATGTGTTTTTTCAGTGCATCTGAAGATGATCAAGTTCGCATCCAACAAAAGGCCACGAGCCTTCTCAGTTCTGAGCACCTGGAGGTAGAGCAGTTGATGCTAGGTAATGGAATTCTATCGACAAAATTCCCGAGGGATAAATGACATCAAAGCCCATACCCTCTCTTATACTGAGTGGAGGTAGGTTTTGGGCCAGTAAAAAGGGGGAGAAGGATTTGAAATAGATTACCTTAAACTATTTCCTTAATCGAATGAGATATTATGAGCTGTGCCTTATTATGGCTTATGGCTCGAAGTTCTTGCCTTGTGGGGATTGAGTTATTTGAAGATCTAATTAAACTGAGCTTTTCAATTGCTCAGTTTACATTTATGTTTAAAGAACGAGAGAATTTTAAGAGTTAGGTCGGTTAGTGTGTAGCGGAGCTCTCACAGAATGAGAAAGGTAGGGAAAACAAAATGCTTTGGATTTGATGGATAAAAAAACAAACTAACATGTTCATTATGAACTTCAAGCATAGTGAAAGAGTAGTTCATTGCCTATGAGCTATTCGTGAGTTCAGGGTATGATCGTTAGGATCCAGGTCTTGGATGAAGCGATTGAATTATAGGATTTGGATGCTCAGAGGCGCGACGAATAGCGTTGTTAAGTAACTGGAGCAGATGAGTGGAGAGAGGCTTGACTTTAGATTTTTGATAGAGGACACTATTCCCATAATAGTGGCCATTGGGCTTAAAGTGAAGAGAAGTGACATTTCGGAGAATACGGCGTTCAAAACGTGCCAGCTTCTCAAGTTGACTTGAGGGTGCTTGATGCCAGATAGGGGCACCGTAGGTAAGGATTGGTCTAATAAGTTGTTTGTAAGCTATGCTTTTAGCTCTAGAAGATATGATGGAATTTGGCTTGAAGATGTAGCCTATGAGATGATAAGCTGTAGCAGCTTTGCTAAGACTTGCTTGAAGATGGCGACTGAGGCTCCAGCGCGGGTCAAGTTTTATGCCTAGGTATTTCACAGTCTGTGAAGGCGTTATTGTCTGGCCATTAATAAAAATTTTTGAATTCTTTATGTCCCTTATTCTTTTCCTGAAATCCTTATGGGACCTCTCTTATACTCAAGAAGCTTGCTGTCATTTATACATTTTCTCACACAGTATGGCTGCGAGTTATAATTGTAGTGCCTTGAACCATTTTACATGGCTCATGGCACTATGTAATATGGCGTGTGGGGCTATAATTTCTGCGCCATGTAATTATGGCGCTGGGAGCTATACTGCATGGCTCAGAGTACTATGTACATGGCGTATGGGACCATAAATAATGCGCTATGTTACATGGTTCTGGGCGCTATGTGGATTTTTTTCAGTGTTGAAATAAGGTAAAGCAAAAATTGTATTCCGTTGAATGTAAGAAATTTTTCAATGATATTTATACAAATTACTGATATCAAATAAAAGTTTATTTGATTCGTGGAAGATTTCACATCTCTTAAACAAGTAAATATTTTCTTTGATTTTCGGAAACATATTTTTCTGAGTGTACTAAAACAAACGAACAGCCAGCGACTGGGCAATAATACCAGCGCTCCATGAATTAAACGTCATATTATAGCTTTATGTGGTGACTAGGCAAAAATAACACTAGCGCTTCAGAAAATAAGATAAAAATGTGGCACTTAAAAAAGATTAATTGAATAATTGATATCGGCTTCTCCCATATGTGTCTCTCTGCCGCCATAGCTAAGCATTCGCTTCAAAAGTGATCCCGTGAGCTTCGGCATTCTCAAAAAAAGTTACTTATTGCAAGTTCAATATTTATCTGAGGTCAAATCATATTGCTTTGGCACGTTAAAATATTTTTTTCCTACTTGTTTTTATTTTTATTTTCACTCCCTTGAAGGGTAGTAGGTCGCGCTTTTGATATGAAGGGAGGGAGAGTTTTGGCGTGCCAACGACATGAGATATTCTCAAACGGTCGCCCATCTAAGTAGTAACTGCGCCCCATGCGCCCAATACTGCTTAACTTCGGTGATCGTGCGAGATCCGATTGTTGCCAGATTTATGGCAACATTTCCTTGAAACTATACCAAATTTTACTCAGGGCAAGTTCAATATCAGTTCTTTGAGATGAATAAATATCTTTCTTTGGATTGGGTAAATATTTCTTTGGCGCGGAATCATTACCAATTTTCTTTGATAATGTGCTCATTTCTCCTAAAAAAATAGAAGTATTTTTCTGAGCGTCTGGCCGCGCGATGTGCGCAAATATAATTTACAAAATACCTTAAAATGCCGATAACCGCATTATCTAAGCGGTTAGACTTTTTGATACGTGCAGTAACTTTGACTATAAATTGTTCAAATATTTCGTTCATTAAAATAAAATATACGCTAAATATTTATAGTGAATCATTGAACTCTATTATATTTCACATGCATTGCGTTTTCATGGAGGAAGTTTTGTTTTCGTGCAAAATTTTTTTTCGAGATTATCATATAAGTAAAATAAATAAGAAAGTAAAGTAAATAATAAATAATTGCTAAGTAAAGTGCTTATAAACGAAATATAGCCCAGTGTCCAGTGTTACAGTTTGGTCAATACTTAATCTATGTTTTCCCGGAAAAAAACTTCGGCGATGTTTCGGGGGGCCCGAGCCCACCCCCTGAATACGCCAATGGAAGCCAATGATCCTTTCCAAAATCTTAAGCAGGATAGAGCTAAGATATATTATTCCTTTTGCTTATTATGCGAAACTTTTCCTGCCTTGAGCTTAGTACTGTCTTCGATTTCACGTTGAAATTTTCATACACAATTTCACGTGAAATGCGTTTCGGCGAAAAATTAGCTTGAAAATAAGCAAGAGTTGTACTCAGTTTTTAGCGTGAAAAATTGCTTAGAAGTTGCTTTCACTTTGAAAATACAGATGGAATCGACAAATGCCTCCAATCATTTCACGCCAATTTAATATGTGCAGTTCATTCTTTCGAGCTAAAAAGTGACATTTGGTGTTTGAATTTGAAGATGGAATTGAGCAAATGCCTTTCCAATAAGAATATCGATCGATAATTGAAATTCTTGACAATTTATCCGTCAGATAGGAGCAGTCTATCTGCTTTTCTCCATTGTCAAAGTTTACGCTCAAAAGAATGACCAGATAATGGAGACTTGTAAAAATTTAGCTTCACGATTAACTCAGTACCAGCCATAAGTTCGACATGCTTCCCACATCGACGCATCCACAAAAGAACATGGGCATCACCAGATGGCAATACCTTTAACCAAATTGCCCATGTCCTTATTCAGCGGAGATGGGCTTCCAGCATACTTGACGTTCGGACGTTTCGAGGAGCAAATTGTGATTCGGACCGCTACTTGGTCAAATCCAAATATCGATGTCGCATGTCAAAGGCGTACGTGACGAAGACCAGTCCTCTGCGTAAGTTTGACATCGAAAAGCTCCAAACGGCGTCAGTAGCAGAGAGCTTATCAAAAACCCTTGAGACTAAGCTAGCCCCTATCCTACAAAATAACTCAGTGAGGCCGGTTGACGAAGTCTGGATGGAGATGAAGACAGCAATCAAAGCCGCTGCAGAACAAGTGGTTGGGTATGAAGCTCGGCGCAAAAGAAACAACTGGTTTGACAACGAATGCCAGGATGCGCTGAACAAGAAAAATCAGGCATATGAACACCAGGACGAAGAGAGAAAAATATGAAAGCCTCCGACGAGTAGCAAATAAGATCATTCACTGAAAGAAAAATCTTGGTAAAATCAACAATTTTCCTTACTTGTTTTTGCGTCAACTACGGGCTATAGTTAAAACAACCATAAAAAAATAGTTGATTACTTTTATGCACCATGACGCGTGGTTGTTAAACAACGTCCGTGGTGCAAAAAAAATAAGCAACCACAAACAATGGTATTCCAACAATATATATAGTACGCAGTGTGCATAGTATGCAGTACGGAATTATGTTTGTTGAATTTAGCATTTGTATGGTAACGCGCACAATGGCTGCGGCTGATTTTGCCGCTGCGGCAGAATTTACCAAATTTCTAATTTTGCCGCACCGCTAGCTGTCATACCTACCATAGGTTGGCATCACTACTAGGTTGAATGGTCTAATAGACAAGCAATGGCTGATTTGTATTGTGACAAGCCAACCTAATCCTCGTACAACAGGATTTAGCAATACAAAAGACAAAAAATGGATGTATTGCCGCAGCCCACTGCGTTTGCCACAGTGGAAGACATTGTCATGTGATTAACTTATAAAGCGTCATGTAACGTAATATAAAGACTTCACCGCATAACATGAATATGAATTATATCGAACAGCAAACCGAACACAATTTTGCCATGTAGTATATGAAACTTCTATGACAGAATAGGAGTATGAGTATGAGGAGTATGGAAAATCAACAGTTTTCCTTAGTTGTTTTTGCATCAACTAGGGCTATAGTTAAAACAACCATAAGAAAATCGTTGATTACTTTTATGCACCATGACGCGTGGTTGATAAACAATTTCATTCGGAGCATGAAAAACGTCCAAATGTTGAAACCATTCTACTTTGCGTAGAATAATTCCAAAGACGTTGCTCACTGAATTACGTTTGCTGAAATCAACTATTGCGAAGTAGTTTAAGTACCATAAAAACGGTTGATAATTCGAAACGTTGAAGTTTTGAGTGAATTGATGAATATTTTTCTATTTATCAACTAATTTTCGTGGTTATGAAACAATTAAAATAGTTGATTTCATGAACGTTGTGATATTTTTTGTATAACCAGAACCAACTACTTTTATATCGTTAAATTAACTATATTAACATAATAAAAATAACTATTTTCCGTAGTTCGTTTAACGATTTTGAATGAATCGTTGCAATACTATTAAAAATAGTTGAACCAACCAAGAGTTTTTCTTTCAGTGTTAGATGTAAGAAACGAAAATACTATGACGAGCAATTAAAGAGCATTGACGAAAATCTGGCGAGCAATAGAACTAGGCAAGCTTACAAGGTAGGGAAATGTTTAAGACGCGGATATCAGGCCAAGACGACACTCTGTAAAGACGAAATCAGCAATATCATCGCCAAAGACAGCCAGATTAAGGAGAGGCAGGCCTGCTATTTCAAAGAAATCCTTAATACTGCACATGGCTCAATAATATCAGAGCCGATAGACGTCTCTGACGAAGTCCCGATCGCACCGCAACGCTGGAAGAAGTCAATGCTGCCATAAAAAGCCAGAAAAACAATAAAGAGCCGGGCATTGACAAGATTCCGGTTGAGCTAATCAAATACGGCGGAAGCTGCCCTATAAAAGCCATCCACAAATTGATCCAGCACATCTGGTTTCAAGAAAAAATACCGCAGTAGTGGTGAAAATCCATCATATGCCCTATCTACAAAAAAGGAGACAAACTTCGGTGCGAAAACTACAGAGGCATATCGCTACTTTGTACGTCCTATAAGATGCTGACGAAAATATTAAAAAATAAAATAAATGTATACGCTGAAAAGGTCTTTGGGGAGTACCAAGAAGGCTTTAGGTCTGGTCGATCAACTACGGATCAGCTCTTCACAGTCAAATACGTGCTCGAAAAATGCTGGAAATTTAACATCGACGTCCACCAGATTGACCGAAACATACTGTACAAAATAATGCTATACTTCGGCATCCCGGCATATTTAGTCCGGCTGACCAAAATGACGATGACGTCGACAGCATCACAAGTCAGAATCAACCACAGTCTGACTGACGCCTTCGACATACATGTCGGGCTAAAGCAAGGCGATGGGTTGGCCCCTCTGCTGTTCAACCTAGCACTAGAGTACGTGATAAGGAAGATTCCTGTCGACACAGGGGGTACGCTTCTGTATAAGTCGAACCACTTAGTGGCCTACGCGAATGACATTAACATCTTGTCACGTTCCTTCACATCCGCCAAAGAACTCCTGTTGAAACTTGACCAGGAAGCCAAAGAAGTAGGCCTGAAGATCAATCAGAAGAAAACAAAAATCATAGCGCAAGCAAGAAGGAAGACCTCCATTAGACGAAATATAATTCTGGACGAATATAACTTAGAGAATGTGGATGAATTTATATACTTAGGCTCGAAATTGACAACGAAAGGCAGTGAAACTGATGAAATTAAACGGAGAATACAGCTCGCTAATAAAACTTTCTACTCCATTCTGGCCCTACTGAAGACCAGCTGCATACACAGGAAGACGAAGCTCCAAGTCTACAAATTAATAATCAGACCTGTGTCGTGCTACGGATGTGCAATTTGGACCCTTACCCAAGCATCCGCAAATATGTTGAACGCCTTCGAAAGACGGGTCCTCAGGCGTAAAATTAGAGCTAAACAAGAGTGTGGCCAATGGCGGATAAGGTACAACCACGAGTTGTACGAGGTTTTTGACGAGCCAGAGGTTGCTACAATAATCAAACTGCGGAAGCTGCAATGGGCTGGTCACGTGCAACGAATGGACGAGCATCGAGTACCTACGAAGGTATTCGACGGAAGGGCCAAGGGTCGAGCACCAGTGGGAAAACCCAGAAAAAGCTGGTCTGACTCTGTCGACGAAGACTGCGCAAAACTGCTCGGTTTTCGAAATTGGAAGACGTGGTCATTGGACCGAGACAACTGGAGGCGTCACCTGCAAGAAGCCAAGGCCCGAGAGGGGCTGTAGTGCTACGACGACGAGCCTTTAAGGATAAACACAACTCTAGTTATCATGCTTAAAATCTTACGAATGCGGTTTGCTTCTACAAATGCTTCTAAAAATCTCTACAAGGACATTATTACTTTGGGTACGGCATATTTAAAAAAAATCAGCTTCGTTTTATACACTGAACATTCATTCGACTTTTAAGAACTATTGAACTCCTTCTTACACTCTCTCTTCGCAGCCCGCTGATCTCTATATTCCACCCTAGGGCTCGAGATTCCTCTTAGATATGGGTGGGTTACACGCTATTCTGGATTCGGAGCTGAGACCACTAGTAAGGGTGCCAACCGCCTGATATAATTCATGGTAACAGCCGATGCTCCTCGGAGTGGGGATTGGAATAACTTCCAGTCCATTCTCTTTCTGTTAGTAAAAGCTTAGTTAAGCTACGCCAGCCACGTTGAAAGATATGTACCTATGATCAAAAAAAGATTACTCCTGGAAAACCCTTCAGTTACGGAGGAGGTACGAGTGTCGTCCACTGACTAGGGTGACGACACTCAAAAGCCTGCCTATGATTTGAGGTGACGAAGGTCGTTTCACTACCAGCATTGGCGATCAGTAGGTTGTGTACCAGGGTGAAATTGAAACGTGCCTCACTTCCGCCATTTGTGTTGGAGCTGCCCCACACTTTATTCTGATTATTAGACTCAGCTCCTAGAATAAGATGCGCACTAATTCTTGTGGCCTCAGCCATAACATCCTTGATAACGTCGCAAGGAGGCCATGATCGTGTGCCATGTAGCAAAAAACAAACCAACACGATCCTTGATCGATTTTCTCTGCAACAGCCGTGTTATCCTTGTCACAGAAATTCAGTTCAGCAGTGTGTATCCATTGGTTCGAAGCCCGCAAACCCGATTGCTAGCAACAAATGGCTCTTGGATTAAAATTAGCTTCTTCTTCTTCCCTGTCCTAGACAAGTGGAGAAGCAGAGCATTTGATGGTAATTTGGAACGGTGAAGGTTGACTTGAAGTACTTTCACGATTATTAATTAGCGTCATAAACCTCCTCGAACATAATAGCTGTCTCAGTCGATTTCTTTGTGTCTAAAGTCAAGAGGTCAATGCCGCCACTCAAGAGTTAGGTAGTTCCGATGCTAACCCCATCAGCAAAGAGGGATTCCATTAGGGACAATGGCGTTTACTATAACAATATTAAGATGTTAATATATTGATTTCGGTCATTTCTCAGCGTGTAGCGTATGGGGCCATAAATAATGCGCTATGTTACGTGGCTCTGGGCGCCATGTGGATTTTTTTCAGTGTGAAACATTGTATGTATAAATAAAGCAACACGTACCCAGAAAAAGTGACTTTGTATTTCAAGCATATAAAATCTCAAACGCAATCTAGACATTTCCTTTATCGAGGAAACTCGAAATCTTTCTAGTGGTTCTTTTACCCTACCGTTTTTTTTCTTGCTAGTGACAATTACAACTAGATATTTGATTAGCACGTTTGCGTTTTGGGGTATTTTCAATTTAGGTTTTTTATATAAAGAAAAAAACTTTCAAGTAGCTATGTACAGCTACTTTTTAAATAAAGGAAATAAAAATAAAATTTTACCTACTCAAATCTTCAGTGCTAAGATAATTACTAGATATTTTTGTTGAATAAAGGTACACCCCTCCTAAGATTTTGAACACAACCCCCAACAAAAATTCCTGCCACATACTCCTGAATTGCTCGCAGGAGTCATTATGAAGGAGTCATTATGAAGGTCACAACTATTTGACCGCAAATCGAAAATCCTAAGCAAAATCGAACTCAAGTAGAAAATTGATCTTTATGGTCTTATAATATTAGAAATGTCAAAAAGATTATCACAATAACGACAATACCTAATACTGATTTTATCTACAGCAACATTAAATATACAAGAATTATATCGCACCAGAGACCGAACTTGAATCTACTAGCCACGCGCTCCAGTGCAATGAATCCCTGCTTACAAGCACCGAACTCAGTATCAAATGGAAGCGACTCCTCAAACCACTAGCAGTGCATCATTTTTTGTACAGTACCTACATCAATTTTAAACGAGACTCACTGTAATAGTAAAGAACCGAAGAAATTCGTACGAAAATTCCAATGCATTATAGTTGTTTTATGTTATGTTTAGTTTATACCAAAATACTTCATTGTTAAGCTACATGCATTTACTCCGTTTACATGTTTGGAAAAATTCGATCATGCGAATTTTCGCAAATTCACTCCTCTGTTGACATCAGAAAATAACTAGCAATAAATGAACAAAGTGTCTATCTGTAGAATTAGTCAGCGAGTGAGGCAATATCAACCGGATGCCGGCTGATTATGCAATATTGAACTCAGTGCGAGAAACGGCCGACTCGAGCGGAATGAAGACGACTCTCCAAAGGTAGCATGGGCTCCAATGGTGAAGAAGATACGACGGTACTAGCATCATACGAGTGGTGACATGCCTGGAGCCTAGGTGACACCTCGGCGGATTGGTCAGTGAACTCGCAACACTGCGTTAATTTATGGATGAGATGCATTGTCCAATGCAAAAGACAACGCAACTCTTTCGAATCGAGCCCCCATGCCATCGTCTCATCTGCGTACTCGTGTGTTTAGCGTCCAGTAACCGTTCTCGCTAGATACTGGCTCAGAATACATGATTAGGGATGTGCGCTTATAAGGGCTCATGAACCGCACTGATGATGATAATGCTGGTCTGCTAAGGCTCTTGAACGCTTGCCAGCATTTTCGATTTGAGATCGATCATGATGAGTGCGAGGAGGTGGAACGGAGATGATGAGTTGAATGGAGATTATTTCGTTCGTCAGCGGAATATAAACAGAGATGTTAGATAGTTTAAGATGACTAGTTTCCGTCGTAAATATTGTCATCAGTTTATTGTCAGTGTGGAGCGTCGTTTACCTATTTGGTGATAAAATGTTAGTTGCACAGGTATATGCTTTGTTTGCAGTGTAGTGTTTGACAACCTTCAAGGAGCCTCTCGTGGGAGAAAGATGCCCGAGTATCTGCTGTCTATTGACCTCAGATTTTAATTATTCAACTTGGTTTGATTTCTACTGACTTTCGAAGAAAATTAGTAATATAATCACTTTGAGTAGAAATTGATATTGTTGAAATTATTTTTTTCACTATAATATTTGCACAAAAGTTTCATATATAAATCGAATAAATTCTGGAGTTAAATAGTAAATGCATTATAGAAATTAAATATGCAAATAACATTCTATGTTATGCAACAAACCTATTACAGAATTAAACACACAAATAACATCCTAAACTTAGACAATCCAACGAAAAAATCACCCACTACTCCAGGCTCTGTAGCGTAAATCATATAGAGAAACAGACGCCGAAAAGAAAATGCTGGAAATACTATTGCCTTAATTTCTTAATTTCTCAGCCCAAAAAGACGCAAATCTGAGCTGAGCACCGTCCACGCTGCTGTTTATTGGGAATTAAATTGTTCATTCAAGAATTTTTACGGCCATCAACTGTGTAATACTTTTTAATGAGATTGTGCATTGAGGTAAAATTACTATGTCTAACTGAGGCGTGGCTAACTGTTTGCACTGGGGTCGAGGCTGTTCGCCTGCCATCCGTGATTTATCTGTACTTCAAAGAGAATTCGTTTTCGGTGTAGATGCTACTTGAATGCTTCGTGCTGCTTTGATGTGCCTGCCATACTTTCCGAACGTACGAAAGCAACTGGAACACTGACACGTTCATTTTTTCAGCTGAGTTCGTTCAGTGCCTATAGGTAGATAGACCTCTACAAGGCATAAGTTATGGGTTAGTTTGCCGTATTCGCGTCCGTGCTGAGGTGTGTACGCGGCTTTAGATGTTTGAAGTTTTGCCTAGAATACAAGAGCTTCCATTGCGTTGCTGTAAAGTTACCTTTAAAGCTGTGTAATTTGGATGTTATAAGCCAGTGAGTAGATCACTGGCTTCTTGTGTGTGAGGTGCCTGATTTGAATCCACGTTCGGACGAGGGACCCCGCACCAAGCTTTGAGTTCACCTAGCTCTGATTAGATACCTGATTTAAATTAGGGGTAAAGTGAGTCGTGGGACTAATCACTCTACACTCGCATTCGCATTGATTGTAAGTTTGTAATGAAGCTCTCAACCAGCTTCAACCTTCTGGCCCGTACGAGGTTTGTCCTGGGATTACTTTACTTTGGCTGTTAGAAAATAAAACTATTCTCTTATTTTTTGTTTTGTAAATTTTTTTTTATTGATGTTGAATTTTGTAAATTAGATCACCTCCTCGTGGTGCATCCTGGGTAACGCGAAATGATCTAGACTTTCCTAAGACTGCTATCATCATCGGACTAGGCTCACGGTTTTGTCTGTTGCGCTTGGGCTGGATGCTGTTGCATTCTGGACCTAGTCGTCTTCAGACACGGTGGCTACGGAGTGAAATCTGCTTTGCGAACGGCTTCAGATTAATACGATCGGCCCGTTAAAACGCTGGCAATCCTTATAATACGTTCTCAGTCTGGTTGCCATTAAGTCAGCCCAATAAAATCATCTCCTTGAAAAACTGGCTTAAAATAAGGCAGGCTCTGTTCAAAGTCTGCAACAAGCAACAAGAGGCCAGCTCGAGACCTCCACCTGCAGTGAACGATGCGGACTGATACAAAAACATTAGGCCGGTGGCGCGCGAGAGCCAACACTCTGTCGATTTCTATGAGCTGGCAATTTCCGAGCAGAGCGAACTTTGGCCAGGCACCAAGATAAAGGTGGTGCCTAGAGACGAGATCACTAGTCGGCCAAGATGCAGGGTATGGATTCCCTGTTTCCATTCAGATCCAGTGGAAGTCCTGGATATCATACGGTTCCTCAACTAAGATATCCTTACAGGGGATTAGAGGTGTGCCGAAATTGGCAAGCCTGCCGATATTCGGCAGGAGGCCTTCTTCATCATAAATGACGAAGCTCTGCCGGTCTTTGATGCCAAAACGGGCATTATCAAATACAGGGTAGAGAAATGCTTGACCAAAAACAGGTGGTTCAAACGGTAGGGAAGCTACTCGGAAAAGGGTCCATCATCTGTCTGAGGTCAATATCTGAGTGAGAATTCACACAGAAAAATATGTTTCCGAAAATGAAAGAAATATTTACTTGTTTGCGAGATGTGAAATCTTCCACAAATCAAATAAACTTTTATTTGATATCAGTAATTTGTAAATTGAAAAATTTCTTACATTCAACGGAATACAATTTTTACATTACCTTATTTCAAGGAACTAATTTTCCTCAAATCTTGTAAATTATGTCTATGAATTTAGTAAATTATATCAGAAATAAGAAAATGAGAAAAAAATGTGGCACTTTAAAAAAAGGGAAAAATGGGGGAAAAAAATTGTCACTCCCTTAAAGTAAGCTACTCTTATGATATGAAGGGAGGGAGAGTTTTTGCGTGCCAACAACATGCGATGCTTTCAAAGCGGTCCCCCATCTAAGTAGAAACCGCGCCCAGCACTGCTTAGCTTCGGTGATCGTACGTGAACCGATTTATGCCAGATGCCAGATGCTCTTGAAACTATATCAAATTTTACTTAGAGCAAGTGCAATATCAGTGCTTGAAATGCACTTTCTAAACGAAAAAATAGTCTTATATTTCTAATTATTTCCATTTTATTTCCGTATAATTCATACAGGCGTTCATTTCTTAGCGGTAATAAAAAATTCATGTGTAGTTCATACCTACCATTCGCATTCTATGCGTGTGATAGTAGCTCATACGCATTCACAGACAAGAAGTTTATTTGATAATGCATTATGCATTAACAAATAACAAAGAATAAATTAACAAACATATAATGTATTAGTAAATTATATGAGTATACGTGTACCTTACGGAAGACAAAATCATAGCATGTTTTGAATCTTTCGGTCCCTGGCCCCTGCCAGATTTTAGGTGACGGCACGCCTATGGAAATAATAGGCTGGTATATTCAAAAAAAATAAATTTTAGTAGATTGGTCATCGCTTAGATATTATACAGGGTGTTTGGTACTCTGTGGACAATATTGTAAGGAGGCATTCCTTGATATATTTTGAGCAAAAAATTGTTGACAGGGTGGTCCGGTTTTCAAAATCTACGGAGCTACAGGGTTGTCAATAAAACTGTTTCGGACCTGTACCCTGACTCACTTAAATCATTATATCTTGAAAACTAATAATCATAACGCATAGTTTTATGGCTTGTTTTTTTATGGAATAAAATTACCTTTAATTTGATGCAACATCTTAAATTGTAACTGTACCTGATTTTGAGATATTTACTTGAAAAGACAAAATTTTGTTTTTCTACCCCGAAAATTTTGTGTTCAATGTCGTTTTTCTCAGAAAACCTCATGAAAAGATGCCATTTGAATTTTATTTTTTTATAGACCATATTGTTGGCTACAAAAGTTGCATACACACTTATGACTTAGATTTTATCGTTTCGCAAGTAGTAAGCGAAAATACATATCGCTTGAAAAGTGAATATGCCGTAAAGTTGTCCTCGTTGAAAAGAAAAGCTTAAATTGTTCTTTGTACTTAAGTATTTGTACTGCCCATTAATTACTTTTTAAACTATCAATAAAATAAACGAAATTAAAATTAGTTTCAACTTAACTGAAGCACCTACCTGGATGGTAAAGGTAAAATTGGGTACAGTTCTTCGCCTTTATTAATGGAATACATAAAAAAAATTAAGACCCTATAAAACAGAACCATTTTCAAATTTTTGTCAGTTTCGGAACATTTCTCGAACTAGAAGATATCACTAAAATTTCAAACATAAATTCAAAATGTCTCACTATACTAATGACGAATATGCAGGCATTATGTACGTATATGGAGAGTGCCGGGGAAGTTCACAAGCGGCGCAATCTTTGTATCAACAGAGATATGCCCATCGACGGGTCCCTGGACGGAGAGTGTTTCAGCAACTATACACAAGGATTTGGGAAACTGGCAGCGTTAGGACGAGCCGAGTAAACGCAAATCCTGCGCCTGCAATCGCTGAACGGACCGATGAAGAAATACTGCTTGCAATGGAAACTGACCCATCAATCAGTATTCGACGAGTGACGTTGAAGTTTAACGAGTCTACGTGGAAAGTTTGGAGTATTTTAAAAGCAGCCCGTTTACATCCCTACCATCACACACCAGTGTAGGAGCTGCTACCCATCAATTCGCCCAAAAGAACGGAGTTCTGCAAATGGCTCCTTGAGAGACAATTAGACAACGCAAATGTTTAAACAACATTCTCTGGACGGATGAGTCCTTATTTACCAGGGATGGTATCACGAACCTTCACAACTTACATAAGTGAGCTGAGAGCAATCTACAAGCAAAAATGACTTTCAGCATAGATTCAGCGTAAATTTATGGGCAGGACTGATTGGTGACGATTTAATTGGACCTATTAGGCTTCCGCCTACCCTAAATAGTGGCAATTACTTACATTTTTTAAGACATGATCTGCAGGACTTATTGGAAGATATTCCCCTGCAACGATTGGCTTCCATGTTTTACCAACAGGATGGTGCTCCAGCTCACTACGGCCAACCATTCAGAGATTGGTTGAATTCCAATCATACCAATTACTGGATCAGCAGAAATGGACCAATACACTGGCCCGCAAGATCTGCTGATCTAACTGCTATGGATTTTTTTTATGGGAATGGATGAAGGACCTTATCTACGCAATGAAAGTATCAACATTGGAAGACCTAAACACCAGGATCCCTGCTGCTGCAACAAAAGTGAGGCAACAGCTTAGAAGTATGAATACAAAAAGAACCCTTGCAAAACGAGCTTTAGTATGTATTCAAAATGAAGGTGACCATTTTGAACATTTACTGTAGCTCAAAAATTTTGAAATAAAGCGTAAAAACCTTTAATAAATTCTCTCAGTTTAAGCAAAGAGTGTAGATCGAAAACGAGGGCCACTTTAAGTCATATTCAGTTTTTAAGCAATATGTATTTTCGCTTATTGCTTGCGAAATGGTAAAATCTAAGTAATAAGTATGTATGCAATTTTTGTAGCCAACAATATGGTTTATAAAAAAATTAAATTCAAATGGCATCTTGTCATGAGATTTTCTGAGAAAAACCACATTGAACACAAAATTTTCGGGGTAGAAGTGCCAAAATATTGTCTTTTCAAGTAAATATCTCAAAATCAGGTACAGTTACAATTTAAGATGTTACATTAAATTAGAGGTAATTTGATTTCATAAAAAACAAGCCATAAAACTATGCGTTATGATTATTAGTTTTCAAGATATAATGATTTAAGTGAGTCAGGGTACAGGTCCGAAACAGTTTTATTGACCACCCTGTAACTCCGTAGATTTTGAAAACCGGACCACCCTGTAGAACAATTTTTTGCTCAAAATATATCAAGGAATGCCTCCTTACAATAGTGTCCACCGAGTACCAAACACCCTGTATATGAAAATATGCAAAAAATTATGTTGATATGGAGAAATATGGCGTCTTAAGGCTGGTAGGTACTGAGTTCGAGTTCACGTGAAATTTTGACATGTCTCCATTATCTGGTCATTCTTTCGAGCGAAAATTTTGACAACAGATAAAAGCAGAGACACTGCTCATTCTTGACGGATAAAATGTCAAGAATTTCAATTTTCGATCGATTTTCTTATTGGAAAGTCATTTGCACTGCTCAATTTTCAAATTCAAACACTAAATGTCACTTTTTAGCTCGAAAGAATGAACTGCACAAACTAAATTGGCGTGAAATGATTGACAACGTGTTTTAGTGCCATCTATGTTTTCGAAGCGAAAGCAACTTCAAAGCTACTTTTCATGCTAAGAACACAGTACCAAACTTGCTTATTTTCAAGCTAAATTTTCGCCGAAACAGATTTCACGTGAAATCGAACTCAGTACTATGCTTTAGTAAGAAAAGTTTACTACATGCCTCGTGCTCACATGAATTTTTTGGGCCGTGAAACTATAGTGCCTATATAAAAATCGATGCAAAGTATTTGTCTATTGAAGGTGTATTATACTTTCCTTGAGAGAGTTCATTTTTCATTATTCCCTTAATAATTAAATACTCCGCA
Source organism: Nemotelus pantherinus (assembly GCA_963978885.1). Lineage (NCBI taxonomy): Eukaryota > Metazoa > Arthropoda > Insecta > Diptera > Stratiomyidae > Nemotelus > Nemotelus pantherinus. The sequence goes on along the minus strand of OZ022265.1, from coordinate 71,319,568 downwards.
ATGATGTCATCAACTTGTGCAGAGCAGTAATTGATTCTGTTGATATGTTTGCATTCGCCGAGTACAATGCAAATGACCCGCACATTCGAGCACTGAAAAATGAAACAAAATTCCAAAGGTAAACGTTTTAATGAGCCATGCATTTGGAGTTCATTATCGAACTCGTCTTCGTCTTTGGTGAATTGAGTCGTTCAAGCTGCTTTCTGATTGGCTGGACGTGAGAAGCTGATCTGTTACTTATGTACTTTGTAGTGATGTTGCACTTAGTTGACGTGTTCAATTAAATATCAAGCAGTTTGTTTGAAAAATGCAAGTCTATATAGTTTTGAAGCAACTTACTTTTTTTGCATTCATATGAGAAACAATTATTTCAGGTTTCGATGCCAGAGTATTTATTTCTTGTTAATAATTGCTGAGGGTGTTCTTGCAATGTAATTTATAATTAATGCTTTGAATCATCTGTGCTATGCCGAGTGCGGTTAGTTTTTTTGAGAGGTTAAGCATATTGAAATACGGGTGAGATAGTCTGATTCTCATACAATAATTGGAAGAATAAGCTTATATTTTCTACCAAATTTGGCTCAAATATAATTACAGGGTGGCGCAAAAGTTTCTGCCCTTAGCATTTTTTTTACATAAAAATTTAATGAAAAGAGATTGGTTTCATATTGTAAAAAATAAATAATCGAGTAAACGTTGGCTGATGTCTGCTAGTCAGGAAGCCATTGCTGTTTCTAAGAATTCTTAGAAACCTTTAGCAAAAAATAAAAAAAACTTGTATAAGTCGAATATTTTTTGATCTGGGATTTCCAAAGACACTTTCTTTTAAACTGGACCACACATTTTCAATTGGGTTTAAATCAGGCAAATCACCGGGCCAATCAATCTACATATTAGAAAAGTGCTCATAAATCACCTCATACGTTTTCAAAGCTGTATGCGCCTCGGCTTCATCTTGAATCAAAATTACTTCCTTTTCTTCCTTCCCTGTAATATTCTCCATTAACAGGCACTCCTATCTGATTTTAAAATTAAAAATAACAGCTAATTTTCTATACCATACTGTTTGGTAATGTTTTAACCTTTTGGCTTTCTTATTGGGCGAAAGTCCGTAAGGATGAATCTTTTTTCAGATGTTTTACTGGCATGTAGCCAGTTAAATTCATTATTTATACATTAGGCCGAGGTCAGTGGGTGGCGTGACCTCAACATCATCCGGGGCCTGATGCTGTCTGGCTCTACCCAATCAGCTTCTTGAATGGTAGAAAATTGTTCCTTGTTAGTTTTATATTTCAGATTTTCCTTTTTTCAGTTTCACTGTTGCTAGCTACGTGCTTTGTCAAATCTCGGCTGGTCCTGGCTTACCAGCCCATGCCGGAGAGCTAAGCCTGGCCCCTCATTTTTTCGGACCTTATCTACTTCTTTACTTCACGACCCACGTCAGCCGTGGAGAGCTAGCAAAGCGGCACCCCAGCATCCGTCGGGGTTGGGTAAAAGGGTGCTCCGCTAAGGTGGATTAAGGCCCTTCACGGTCATTTCCAGGGCACTCTGGTCCAGTGGCAATTAATTCTCTTTTTTTTGCCCTTCTAGATGATTTTAACCATCTCTACCACAGATTCTCTGCTGGACTTCGTTGAGACGCCCTGGCCAGGCTTCCTATTTTTACTGATTTTCGAGATTTTCGAAGAAAATTAGTATTAGACTTCGTTTCGTCGGAAATTCATATTTCTTTATATATATATATATATATATATATATATATATATATATATATATATATATATATATATATATATATATATATATATATATATATATATTATATATATATATATGTATGTATATACAATATATGTATATATATATATATATATATATATATATATATATATATATATATATATATATATATATATACCTCACCTACTTTATGCAAACGACCGCAAACTTGAGACGCGCGATCGTTGAGACGCCCTGGCAAGGCTTCCTATTTTTACTGATTTTCGAGATTTTCGAAGAAAATTAGTATTAGACTTCGTCGTCGGAAATTCATATTTCTTTATATATATATATATATATATATATATATATATATATATATATATATATATATATTATATATATATATATGTATGTATATACAATATATGTATATATATATATATATATATATATATATATATATATATATATATATATATATATATATATATATATATATATATATATATATACCTCACCTACTTTATGCAAACGACCGCAAACTGCACCATACCATTGAATCTAAATCTGATGCACTTTTCCTTCAATCCAAGCTTGATTCTCTTGTTCAGTGGTGCAATATAAACAAGCTCTTGCTGAATATTGATAAGTGCCAAAATATAAATTTTAGCCGTAAATGCATGGTTACGCAGAACACCTACTTTCTCGGCGTTGTTGATCTCGGTGTTGTGATGAATGTGAAACTTTGTTTCATCTTGCACTATGACAAAATTCTTTCTCGTGCGAATAAGCAGCTCGGCTTTATTAAACGACGTGCCAAGGAGTTTAAAAACTAGTGGGACACAAGATCATTATACCCTGCACTTGTACGCCATTTTCTTGAATACGCCTGTATTATTTGGAACCCAGCCTTCGAAATTCACAATAACAGACTCGAGTCCATTCAAAAACAATTTTTACTTTTCGCCCTAAGAGATCTGTACAGCCCTTATGATTTCGAAAATTTACCCCCATATGAGTTTAGACTGCACTCTTAAAAGTGGGTCTAAAATTAATTCTTTGATAAAAGTAAACATATTCAGTTTTCTGCACTGAGAAAAATACTTCTATTTTTTGAAGAAAAATGAACACATTATCAAAGAAAATTGGTAATGATTCTGCGCCAAAGAAATATTTACTCAATCGAAAGAAAGGAATTTATTCATTTCAAGCACTGATATTGCACTTGCCCTGAGTAAAATTTGATATAGTTTCAAGAGCATCTGGCATCTGGCATAAATCGGTTCACGTACGATCACCGCAATTAAGCAGTGCTGGGCGCGGTTACTACTTAGATGGGGGACCGCTTTGAAAGCATTGTATGCTGTGTAGGGCATTAATCCCGAGATTGAAATGGTGATCCCGAAATTCGGGATTAGAATTTTCGGGATCCCGAGATAATCCCGAGATTTCGGGATTTTATAAAAAAATCTATATTAGGGGAATTTGAACAGATATATTGGCTTATTCGTACTCAATTAAAACTTTATTTCAATTATATACACATAAAACCGGAAGCTAAGTTCATTATAATGTTAAATTTATGCACATATGTACATGGGTACTAGCAAGTAAGACGTTAATCTATAATTGCATCTAAATTAATCTTATGATCTAATTTCTTCTTATCTTTTTGTCCAATAAAGCTCTTTATTTGGTCATGATAGTTAGTTATAAAATTAGTTAAAAACGAATTGAAATTTAATATAACGGATGACGGCTAACGGATGCTACGATAATATAATAAAAATATATTATTCTTTTTAGTTGTTTACATATCAATTACAAAATAATATTGCTTTTCAATGAAACAAGTGATAAGTAATAATATCGACTGGTTCAAACTGCTGATTCATTTTGAAAGTATGCTCTTAACAAATATAATTCGTCAAGAGTTTCAAAATTTAAACTAGACCTGATATTGCTGCATATATATATCCAGCTGCTGAAAAAGATATTTCGGGTACACTTTTTGGTGGGATATTAAACATGTAATCATCCGCCAGTTGTAATTCATTATTACAACTGGCTTCAGCCTCCGTTTTCATAAAACAATATTTCTTTTAGTATTAAGTTCTGCTTTCTAATTCCCAAAATGGGTTGAATTTCATCAATCCCGAAATCTCGGGAGTCCCGATGAAAAATTCGGGATCCCGAAAATGTCCAAAATGTGTCGGGATCCCGACATCCCGAAATCTCGGGATTGCATGCCCTAATGCTGTGTTGGCACGCCAAAACTCTCTCCCTCCCTTCATATCATAAGAGTGGCTTACTTTGAAGGGAGTGAAAAAATAAAAAATAAGTAGAAAAAATAGTAATTATCAATTTTCCATTTTTCCTTTTTTTAAGTGCCACATTTTTTTTCTTATTTTCTGAAGCGCTAGTATTATTTCTGCCTAGCCGCCAATTTAAGCTATGATGTGATACTTAATCAATGGAATTAGGACAACTGAAGACGAACAGAGTCAACCATGAACCCGGCGGAATTCGAACCCACGAGCGGTAGATCGCTGCTTTGGATTGACACGTTAGCGAGCTAACCCAACTAACAATTTGTGCCCATTTGTTACTAAATGGACTTTTTTGACGCGAATACGTCGCGAATACTATGTCGAGTCGGAATTGTTTCGTCATTTTTCCTTCAAAGTAAAATTCCTTGATAGGCAAAATTTTAGTAACGAAGTAGTAAAGACTACTTCCGACGCGTCTTTACAGGCATTGTGTCCATTAGGGATTAGTTCCTTCAGTGCGACTTAATCAAAATCCCAATAAGGCACATTGTACGTCAAAGTTACCACACATAATTCCTTTAATACGCCTATGCCTATCAAGGAAACTCGCATGAAACTAGGTAGTAACGACGACCTCTTAAAACTACTATGAAGGTGCGATATAGTCAAAATTACCATTCGGTAACATCCAAGGCGCAAAGTGTCAACAGTGCCTTGAAATGGCCGGTATAGGCACCAACTGGGATTATTTCCTTCAAAGAGCAATCATGGCGAACAAATTTGGACAAACATGGCGGCTAAGAATTGTAAACTATTTTGAAGCTAAAAATATCCATAATAGTAGCTTTGCTTGATGTAATAAGCACAGAATTTTCATGTTTGAACATGCTATACCTGTTTGATAGAGCGGAATTTAATTTTTAAAAAAATTTTGAATATTTTCTCAAAAATATAAAAGACCTATTTTAGCTAAAGCCTGATACAATCGCAAGCGCTTGGTAGTTTTAGGGAGTATCAACACCACGTTTGCAGTAACGTTTGAATCGTTCGTGTTTTATCTGCATAGGATTCAAAATATTCAGTCACTATGTTATAATAATTATTAAACATATGCTGAAATACAATATTGTCTTCATCATATAAATACTTAACACATACATAATCATTTTGTATAAACTCTTCGTATATCTTATAGATAGCTATGAGCGTGAAAGAGAAAGATATTGGGTATCGACAAGAAGATTGCTTGTAAATTTGAAACACTTCCAAACGTGACGTCGCGATTACGAAACTTTTTGAAAATTGTGACTAAGATTTTACGTTGCTGTTACGTCATTGCGACTATAAGTGTCATATTCTTAGTCGCACGTTAGGCATAATGTTTTGAAACCATTACGAAACGGTGTCGCGGTAATGCCGTCACAAGGAAGTAACTACAACGTAACCCTTTCCATGCAATGACTACTTTGTTTCGTTGTCATTACTGAACGGCGTTGCTCCAAATTCGAACCTACGACGTAACCACAAAGTCGCTAATTCGAAACATTGGTTTCTTTGTAGGCGCAACCTTAGGAATGGAAACGTATCCACGCCCAAAATGTTCATCAAATTGTTAGTTGGGAAGCTATCGACCTTTTATTTGTGTAGAGGAAATGTTGATAGAAGACATAAAAACTATCAATTTTTTCGTCGAATATTGAAGCATGGTTGTTGTTGAAACATAGAAAAAAATATTCGCGGTGTAGATATAATTTACTAAATGCATAGACATAATTTACAAGATTTGAGGAAAATTACTTACTTGAAATAAGGTAAAGTAAAAATTGTATTCCGTTGAATGTAAGACATTTTTCAATGATATGTATACAAATTACTGATATCAAATAAAAGTTTATTTGATTTGTGGAAGATTTCACATCTCGTAAACAAGTAAATATTTTCTTTGATTTTCGGAAACATATTTTCTGAGTGATGTTTAAAATAACGAATTACAATTTTTTTTACACATTGGATGTGTATTTTTTGCTTTTACGTCATATCAGCTGAAAAATAAATAGTGTTTGTAAACCTTAGCAAAAAGAGTGTAAATTTACTACTTCGCTACTCACATTTACACCAAAGCTGTAAAATTGTATCATTTGCTCGAATTTGACTTATTATTGATGTAACATTGTGACGAGAGACGGTGATTTGGCTAGACTGAACGAATCTGATATTTCGTGATCGTTGCTTTGAATAGCAGCAGTTAAGTGTCAGCCTTTTCGTGGAATAAGTGTAGAAGTGTAGCCATAAGTTAATTAGAAGTGTAGCAATAAGTGATGTAAGTTAATGTGTATAATGTGTATATAGTGCATATATACATTTAAAATAAATTTTAAACTTAAAGGAATTGCAAAAAGTTTTTGTATTTGACAAGAAAAATATTTATATTTTGTTTACTTGATTTGATAGGACTCTGGCCTTTTTTAACATTTAAAGTTACCTATTTACAGGCTTTTGTTAGTGATATTTAATTTTGGGGTAATATTTTACCTGTCTTGAGGGGCTGACTTTTGGATCATTAAATTTTTTCAATTTTATTGAAAATGAAACTTATCTAAAGGTTAGCTGAAATTCCTGCTTCAGTAGTGCAAACTTCCTAAAATTGTTTGCAATAAATACCTTTGATGTCATTTGTTTGATAAAACATTCTTTAGGTACGTTTTTTGCACTCTTGGGCAGGATAAGTTACCTAAATTTACCTAAACTTACCCTGTCCAAGAGTACAAAAAGCGCACATTTTATCATCGTTTTTTAAACATTTTTATAGACATTCACGAATAAAGTGCGCATATTACACTAAAAGAGTCGTAAAAAGTAGCCTTTGATACATAAACTTCATGCGTTTGAGGCCTAAATTTACGTCTTTTTAGGGTAAAATAACACGATTTGCTCGTAAAAAAAATTACACATTTAAGACGTAAAATATTCTTTGTACGCACTTTTGTAACTTTACATCTTTAATAAAAGGAGACCAGTTTCCTACTATTATAAGGGTCAAATTAAACCAAAATTTTGTTGATTGTTTAGAACTGCCGAGTTTGCTCAATTCAGACTTAAGGGGTTACACCACAGTAGAGAGCGAAAATTTAACGTTTTTCTGCGATTTTTTTTTAAGTGGAAGGAAAAGTAAAAAAGTATTTCTCTTTAAGGATGTTGATTAAGCATGTTTTAAAGTTGTTAAAAAAAATTTGTTAATTAAAAAATATTACAAAATGGCTGCCCAACAGCCGTTTCTGCGGAACGGTTTTTTTTGGAGGGGCTCCGCGGCACGCAGTAGAAGTGCACCAAAAATTAATCTGGAACAAAATAAAAATGTTTTTCTTAAAGAACATTAATATAGCTAGAGAAATACGTAAGGGGTTTTGAAAATATTTATTTTTCTAAAATTGGCGAGCATTTGAAAAAAAAGTGAATTTTCCTTCAAAACAACTAGCACTTATTTGTAGTTAAAAAGTCGAGATATTTACTTATTGAAAATCGGCTACGTATTTCTATGCGGAATGTTGTTTTAAAGACGTGATATTAATTTGGAGGGAAAAAATAGAAAATTGTTTGAGTTATGCTGCGTGCCGATTTGAAAAAACGTGTTTCGAGAAAAACGCGTTTTAAGTTTTGACTCGTGTTTCAAGTATGATAAAATAAAAAATTTTGATCATTTAATTTTTTTCACCTTCAATCAATAACCAAATTTACTTTATACATCGATAACGTCAGAATCCACTTTCAATTTTTTCCTCCGCCTTATATCTGTTCAACGGTCGTCGTTTCGTCACATTTGTCCGTCGCCGCGTCTTATACGATATTTTTGAGCTTTTAAGGCTTGCATACACTTTCTTTTCACTCATTGTAACTCACATAAATGTAAAAGCTACAAATAACGTGTGAGAAATTAGTACTGCAAAAAAATCGTGATTCGAATAACTTCCACGCAAAATTTGCGTCTTCTCTCAACATCAAAGGACACTGTACTACTGAAATTTGTGTTCAACATGCTTGAAAATGTTATATTAGTGTATATATATTAGTGTATTAGAGAAGTTGGGAATCGTATGATAAGACATAATGCTGTACCCAATGAGCAGGTGTCGTATCTATCGCAGGTAGTCATTTTCGACCAGTCGGGAAGAGTCGAAAAAGTGCTTGAAAATTTCTTTGAAAACGATTTTCAGCAGGTATGAAACCGTTTGCCTCTTATTTTAGAGGTTTCAAAGGATTTTTTAAGCCAATAAAAAGAAAATAAATTTTCTGAAATTTCTACTGTGGTGTAACCCCTTAATCAAGTCATGAGGCGGGTGGATCGATGGATGACTGACCATGGCCTGCAGCTGGCATTGTCCCAAGAGGAACAGTGGACTGTGGGCTCTGCAGAGGTCCAGACCAGTAATTCGGTAAGATATCTGGGAGTGGCACTAGACACTAAGCTGTCCTATTGGGACCACATCTGTAAGATATGTGACAAGGCTCTGAGAGCGTTTGGCTCACTGAACAGGTTGATGGCGAACATCGGTGGGCCCGGTGAAACAAGACGGAAGCAGCTGATGGGGAAAAACATTTTGCTTTACGGGGCGGAAATTCGGGCAGACGTACTCCAAACGAAGAAGTTTCGAGCGCGTATTGCCAGCGTCCAGCTTAGCGGTGCCCTGTGTATCACCAGTAGCTACTGTACGGTGTCGGAGGATGCCATGCTGATACTAGTGGGAGTATATCCGATAGATTTGAGATCTGAGCCGGACAAAACATGGACTCTAGCGCACGCACGTATGCGAACTCTCCAGCTTTGGTAATAAACGTTGGAGTACAAGCAACAAAGGCTGCTGGATGGTGAGACTAGGTGTTTTGGGCCTTTGGGTCAGCGCTGGTCACAGAGAGGTAAACTTTTACCTATGCCAATTCTTAACGGGGCATGGTTACTTCAGACAGTATCTTAACAGAATGGGGAAGCTGGGTACATTGTATTCTCGTCACTGTATAAGGGAGCACGATGATGCTTGCCATACATTCTTTGCGTTCGCAAGTTTGAGGAACAGCCTTGAGTCAACAATTATTATGGTTACGCCAGAGTCCATTGTGGAAACGATACTGCGTGACGAAGATAACTGGCGCACAGTCTCAACATATGTTGAGAAAATACTGCGAACAAAGCGAGAGAAATGCTGCCTTACCGATCTACAAACTGTAGTAAATTCTGAACTAGGTACACGGTGAAAAATATTCGGATAAAATTGATCTTCATAATGGTGTACTATTATGTATCCTAATATTCGTATAGATTATATATGTTGACGTTGGATAAAATTGTTCTATCCTATTTTGGAATAACTTTTGTACGAGTTTCGTATAAACGGGTGGTTTATACCAAGATCGCATAATATTTATCATAAATTCATATTTAAAATTCATAAAAAATAAAACGAAATATTTAGAATTACTTTTGCGTCGCAAGTCGTAAAGTTCGTATTTCAAGTTTGTAAGTGAACTGCATTGGACGCAAAAATTTACTCGGGAGTGTTTTCGTGAAACGGGTTGTTTAGAATTACTTTTGAGTTGCAAGTCGTGCAATTAGCATTTCGAGTTTGTAAGTGAAGTTAATTGGAAGTGTTTATTAAAGTGTTTATTAAAGTTATTTGTGAAAATTATTTGTTAGCCGTAAGGAACAACTTTAATCACTACAGTAATATTGTAAAACTTTGATTTTGGTAATAAAGTATATATGAATAAAATCTATCGATTTGTTTTTTCAAATAATAAAACAAATAATCGTTATCCATCTCACAGTACATGATTGAATTTAATGCTCGAAAGTTTTACTTGGTGTACTATGTTAAGTGTTTTCACAACACCTACTTTTATCTTTGAATGCAAAAATATTCCATTGTTTTCATTCTTTTTTCATCATAATGGATAATTGTTCCCAATATATATATTCATAATAAAAAGGAGGGAAAAAACCAGAATAAGATTTTGGGTTAAATGATTTTGGGTTTTCGAAAATGGGATAAATTTATCGTGTGACCTCGAAATTAGAATAATATATTTCTTATTCTAAATGGTGTACATTTAATAAGAATGTTGTGTATTCATTTATACGCGATTCGGATACCGTTTATAAGAGCGTCTTATTAAATTTATATGAATAATTGGTATTGATTTTATCTTATCAGATAAAATTTACCTTATCAGATTAAATTGTTTGATCTTAAACAAACTTATTGGATTGATATTAACTTTCGTTTGGACCTATATGCATTCCAAAATTTATCAAATTTATCCGAAAATTTCTAACCGTGTATGCACTGATAGGTGAGCAAGCACGATCGGGTTGAAATAATGCGAAAGCAAATTCCGACCCGGACCTTCGTGGCCTGTTGATGGAAGTTTTTTTTAGTAAGTAAAAATCTTACATAGACAGTTTGTTGACCTGGGTATTTTTGTATATTTTTGTTTCGGCCATCTACAACGAAAAAAACATATTTTTAAATAAAAACTCCTGGTTGTGTTATATTCAAATATTTTGATTTAAAGACAAAAGGAAACTACACTGAGAAAAATTTTCTTGGTTAATATTCCTATAATTTTATAGCACTGAGTTTGGGGAGAAAATGCATTACTTCGCCGTAAAAGTTCGCATTATTATGTTCAACCACACTATACTTAAATGTATTTTTCATAGCAACATAGTAAAAGCAACATTCAGAATATCTTACTATGGTTAATGGTGGCCAACTATATATTAAAAGGTTCTGTTTACAGAAAAGTGAATGGTCGCTTGCCTCATAAATAACAACAAACTTTAATTTTCTTTATATGCATTGTTCATATTATTAAAATAATTTCAGCCATACAATATGGTATCCATTGGAAATGGTATCGTAACGCTTCTGATCTAATGTTGTATCTAGGTTCTAAGTGTTGTCTCCTATTTTATCATAGAAGTTTCATATGCCACATAGCAATTTCGGTGTTCGGTTCTATGTTCGATATACTTCATACTCATGTTATGCTGTGTAGTCTTTACATTACGTTGCACGTTGTATGTAAATAGATATTAAAAATTATGTCGATGGCACAATTTCAGGTGGAAAACTGTTTTCTGGTATTTTTTTCCTCCTTTTTTCCATTCTTTCTATCACTCTATCAGCATGCACCGTCCGTGAGGATCATTTTCCTCTCGAGTAGGTGTTTCATAGTGCTAATGCCAAAGCTCGGGGGATTACCCTTTTAAGTGAATGCTTAGCTATGGTGGTAGGAACACACATATGAGAGAAGTCGATACCAATTATTCTATTATTCTTGAAGTGCCACTTTTTTTAGTTATTGGAATCGAAATAATTTTGTATGTTATCAAATAAATTATTGTAAGGAATACTATTATGTATTTCCACGTTCGCCTAGATTCTCAGACGAAAGTCCTATAACTTATGGAAACTTTAGCCATAAATTATATTAAAATATCTCATAGCGTTCTACTATGCAACTATGTTTTAAAATACTATAAATGGTCACTGTCCCTATATACCCTCTGCACATGTGATAAGTGATACATAAAATTGGGTAAAATATACGAAAATTTTTTTCCGTGTAGATATGTTTCAACTTCTTGGCAGGTATAGATATTTGTAGCGCAATATACAGTTTTCTTCACTAAATGAAATATATCTAGCTAAATATATCTATCTAAAAAATCGGTCTTTCAATTAAAATATTTGACTTTAAAAGATTTTCTCACTGAGTTAGTTTGAGTTGTGTTAAATTGCTGAATTCGCTATATAAATCCTCATTTTCTGAATAGTAATATTTTCATTAGTTTTGTAAAGAAATAAGCTATCGATAGTCTCTCAATGAACTATCCATAGCTGTCGATACTATCGATTATCGATAGTTTCGTATTTCTAGTCGGATAATTCTGGCACATCGTATAGTATTAACAGTGAGCAAAATGTTAAGGAGATTTTGCTTTTGTTTTAAAACGAAAATGAATATGTGCAGGCAATGATTGCTTTGAAGCTAACTTTCAAATACCTGTCCTGATAATTTCGCGGATTACAGCTCCCAATAAGATTAACAGAGCGTAACTTTTTTATCTTCTATCTCTTTCTCAAACGAGCGGCAAGTAGATACTTGCTTGAAATTTGGGAACCTTGTAGATAAATTTCATTCGGATGAATTTATTTGTTTTCTCATTGTCTATTATTTACTATGTATACAATCACGCAATGAAAGCCATCTAACTCATTCGCTGGGTTTTGATTTTGCAGTTTTCAATAAATCACACCTGAGACTCATGGCTCATGCTCGCGTATCTACTGCTCTTGCAGAAAAAAAAGATATATCACATATTCAAGATTATTAACCTCTAGATTTTGAGCCGTTTGCATGGAACGAATCTATATTCGCCTCATGCATGAACGATTTGATACCTGAAAGGAAAACAAAAGATCCGAGAGGACACATTTCAACCTGCTCCGGTGCGTACAATGTTGTTGGTATGCCTTTTGGAAGGACTACAAATGCGGATGTAATTTCCGACTGTCTTTTACGACGTCAATGTCCCCTTTTACGGATACATGTCCGTACACACAGACGAACTTCCACTCCCGGCAATGTCTCTGAATGTTCGATTCTGTGCATCGGGGATGGGTGGAAGTAACACTTCGTTTTTTATCCGAATTCTTTCCCTGTTTCCCTCCAGGTCGGATCAAATGTTTATTCTCAGTGAGTTCCGTTTCACAGTGCTCGTACTGCAGCGTGGTCAGCTGCAACATTCACATGTTCGACATGTTCTCGGATCGCGGCCTGATGAGTCGTCGGGGACAGGATGAGTAAGTGGCCGGTACTGGAACATAAAGTATTAATTCTGGAGTGGCCGTTGTAGAGCTTCCTAATAGATCGATTTGCCTGTAGACGAAGGACCCTTCCAACGGGATTGTTTTTATCTGCAGCTTTATGGAATCGCGTTCATTGATATGTCCACCCCACATACCGACCTGTCTAAGAAATTCGAAACGATACAATGATCCTCGTTGTCACTTTTTTCTGTTTTCATTTCAACTTCTACTCTCCACTGACTCCTTCCTGGCCCATCAGCTTGGTTTACAGTGAAATAACAGGTGCAGTAATATTGGTTTTGGACAGTTTCGTCCAAAGTATGTATCTAAATTCACTGTAGGTAATGTGAAATTGAACTTTTATATGCAAATAAGTCTGCGTCTTGTAGATTGTTACACGAGAGGAAATATTCATATGTGTGGTGGAAAGGTACATAGATGATTATGTATCTGTAACCCACTTTGAGTGTTTCCACGTACTTACAGGTGAAATCTGCTGAACAGCACTTACTATAATTCTGTCTGCATCTTTTCATTATGATATTCATAAGTATTTATCCATAGGGCTGTGCATGAATGAATGCTCGGAAAATATTTAACCGTTAGCTACAGCAACAAAATCGGTGATTCGTGCATGTAAACAAATCGGATGCCACATCGAAATAAGTTCGATCAATGATGGGTGAAATCTTATCGCTTTCTTAAGATTCGCCGACGACGAAGACAAAACAAAAATGTCGACGTGATTCGAAACTGTAATGAGAAGTTACTGCTTAAGTATGACTCTTTCCCAACCAACGGAAAGTGTGTTTCGTCACCGCCTGAATCAAGGTAGAGCTCTATGAGCGTAACTGTGTTTATTAAAACGAATCTGTTGGTGCTGGTGGTAAAGTCATCGACACCCTCATGCAGAGGCCGCTGATTTATGCCATTAGGCTGGGAATAACACAACAACTATAGAGCAGATGCTCACGAACATGGGAAGCAGAGTATTACATTCGACTCCCCAAAAGGTAGGCTGGTAGTCTTTAAATATGAAAACTGTGCCACGGGCTGAATTGTTTCGTCGATGGCCGAATAACAAGTCGTACGGACTCAAGAGGGCATGGCTCTTATTTGTGAAGCCTAGCTTGGAGCCGATTAATTGTAATCAATTTTATCAGCCGTCTTGAGCTTTTAACAACGAAAACTCATCGAATGCTACATAATCGCGTATATACTGATCTGAATATTTGTTCACCTCCATGTGTCTTATGTTATATACTTATGGCCCTCAAGAGCTGTGTGACACATTAGGATGAAATATTAGTACGTCAGAAGGTATTAAGTGGCGGGATTTTTTATCGTTGGATTAGAAGAAATATTTAGAATTCAGTCACTTCAGATAGCCTCTGTAAAAGCACGATATAAAATAATAAAAATACATGAGGCGAAATAAAATTATAAACAAATTTTCAAAGTACAAGTGTCTGGAAACTTCATTTTCGATAAGCTAAACTAACGCCATTCAAGTTGAATTTGTTTTGGAGCTTAGTTCCTTATCGGCAAACATTGGACCCGACCTGAGTCTCCATACCAACAATTAGCTCTCGAAGCGGATGTATCTCGCTCTGGTATTTACTTTCGATTCATATCGTTGTTGATTTTGTTAGCAGCCTGTTATGTCGCAGCGATGTGGCACCGATGGCTTGGGATCGCTTAATCTACTCTCCGATTATTTCCTGGAGAACAAACAGAGATAAAGCATCTCCACATTATCCGAAACGATTTAGCCGCGCTATCCATCAATTTGTCATCGCGGCCAATTGATAAGTGATAGCACTCTCATTGTCGACTTTCATAGGAATCTATCGATGCCGAACAGTAAAGCATGTTGGATCGGGAACAGCTGCAAATCTGCCATAAACCATTGACACTGGGAAAGGTGAGAATCATAAGCAAACAAAGGGGAATGCGCTCCTCATCATCACATTGTTCCAGATTCGCTTCTATTTCGAAAATGTAGCTGCAAGCTGAACATTTGTGTGGAAAAAGTAGGAATGTTTACGTTAGATATAAGCCTCCTCCATATCCTCATTGAGATAAGATTATTGTGAAGCAATACCAATAGCGGAGCGGCTAAGGAGGTTGATTTTCAGCCGAACAGCAATTGGATGTGAAAGGGAAAGATGTGGAATTTTTACAGGAAACTAAATGCATTTATAAAACATGGGGCTGCACACTTGATGACTAATACTGAAATCACGACATCCTCGATTTGTCGTGAGAAAGAAGCTCTATCATACTGCTGTGCTCATCATAATTGAAAACTACATATGCACTCTATTACACCATTCTAGAAAATATGAAAAACTTATCTTTTGTGGAAGCATGCTAAAATCAATAGTGGAAAATGTCCTTTCCATATATCTGCACGCTGCAGAAAAGCACCAATCATCATTGAATATCTCCGAAGCTACTAAAATGTAAATAGGGCGTTTATGCTAAGGACGGCAGTATAGTTCTGTAAATTTTATATCGAGTTCAGAGATGCATTCGACTGGCAGTGAACAGATATCACCAAAATAACATGTTCGCTGCAAATCAAGCTTACGCAATCAAAATTAAATGTCTATTGGCACCTCCGCATACGGTGACCTACCACAGAGAACGCCATTGTCTGATAACGCGCCGAAATGCCAAACTCCAGACGATAATTTTCAGTTTACCATTCAATTCGATTGTTGAAATCAAAATCTGAAGGATTTCACTAGCTTAATTCACTTTTATGCAACGCAACGCAACGCTGCGCTACCATAGACCACGATGCAGTGTGTTTCAGCAGTAATGCACTGAAAACTGTTGCACAAATTACAACCTTTGAGGTTGTCAATGAAATATGTATGTCGGAGTTGTAGTGACGCGTAAGTGATAGAGACACTAATTAAAACTTTATGCAAATATAATCATTAGTAGACGACGAATTGGTCTTGCTCATAAGTTTTAAAAATGCTGTAGATAAAATCTGAAAGTATAAAAGGGGATACCGAAAATGATCAGAAAGGCAAGTCTCTAAGCTCCCACACTGAAAAAAGTCCACATAGCGCCCAGAGCCATGTAACATAGCGCATTATTTATGGTCCCATACGCCATGTACATAGTACTCTGAGCCATGCAATATGGCTCCCAGCGCCATAATCTCAGAATCTACATAGCGCGTGGTCCCATGTTACATGGCGCAGCATTTATGGTGCCACACGCTATGCACATAGTGCCCTGAGCCATGCAGTATAGCTCCCAGCGCCATAATTACATGGCGCAGAAATTATGGCCCCACACGCCATATTACATAGTCCCATGAGCCATGTAATATGGCTCATGGCACTCCGATTATAACTCGCAGCCATATTGTGTGAGGGGATCTATAAATGTCAGCAAGTGATACTTGAGAATCGTCGATAGATCGACAACATTCTCAATCGGTTAAGGGCGCATATTATTGAATGGCTCCTTCGGCGACTCTAAATGCAGCCAGCGCCTGTTTGTTGCAAGCAAGTGACTTCTCCGTGTGCTCATTTATGGTAAGTAGCACTGTTTTGACTGATTTGCTTCTTCAATGTACTATAGTCTTCCACACCATGTACTATAGTCTTCCACGCCATGTACTATAGTCTTCCACGCCATGTACTATAGTCATCCACGCCATGTACTATAGTCATCCACGCCATGTACTATAGTCATCCACGCCATGTACTATAGTCATCCACGCCATGTACTATAGTCATCCACGCCATGTACTATAGTCATCCACGCCATGTACTATAGTCCTCCACGCCATGTACTATAGTCCTCTACGCCATACAGTATAGTCCTCCACGCCATACAGTATAGTCCTCCACGCCATGTGTTATAGCTCTCCACGCCATGCACTATAGTTCTCCACGCCATGTAATATAGTCCGCCACGCCATGTACATGGCGTGGAAGACTATAGTACATGGCGTGTAGGAATATGTAGTTTTCGCCATGTATTATGGCGTGTGGCGCTATATTTTATCACAATCCCTAAATCGACTATGTACATGGCGCCAGAAGTCTATAAATTATGGCGTCTGGCGCCATGTGTTTTCTCAGTGCATGATGGATTAAAAAGTCAGCGAGAAAATGAATGATGTTTCTAACACTAATCGCGCAGCAGAAACCAACATGGTGACAAAGAACTTGACACTATGATGGCGACCGAAAAGGAAGACCAAAAGACAAAAGAAAAAAAAACAAAACCATACAATGATTCACATAATTTTGCCAATAGTGGACGAAAGGTGATTTCATGACGTCCATTGATTTAATCCATGAATTTAAATATTTAAATATCAAGCATATATCCAGGTGATTTCCGGAACTTATCTGAACCTAAAAATATTGAAAAAAGTTTATTCGTTGGAAAATATAATGTCACACATATTTCTTCCTAAAAGAAGGGAATCCAAATAGGCTGATTTTCTCGGAGGAAATTAAGAACGATCTTCTGGTTAAGAGTTTCCATCCTGTAGAAGTATTATCATTGGCGCTACAAGTCCTGGCCTTCGTAAACTGTTTTTACCATCGGTTCCGATCGCCAGCCGATGTCATCCAATTGGGCACTGTTAAACTCCGAGCTTCTTGGTCAACGCCATCCCTCTAGCGCAAGGCAAGGTCTCCCACGCTGTCGTCGGTCGCAAATGTGCCGCAAAGGGCTTCCAAGCAGAATCATCTTCGCTCATTTAAGCTAGGTGTCCTGCCTACCGGCTGTAGAAGTATTCTTTCCTATGATGAATTTCCTATGAGGTGAAAAACATCCGAAAAAAATGTGGGAACTGATCTGTAAATTAGTGGCTCAGTGATTACGTCGTGGGCGATTGCAATGCTGCAATTGCAAGTAGCTTGGTCATATTGCCAATAGTTAATATGCCCAGATAAAATGCATTAACTGTGTTTACTAGGCTGCAAAATAAGTCAAACGTGTCAATTGTGCTGGCGAGCAAGAAACGGACATATGTAACTTTAAGGCAGTGTGCCGACTTATTTGCAAAGTGGAAGTGCAAAAATCGCACGGCGGACACTGGCAACGAGATAATTGCCAACAATTGTCACGCCCAAGCTAGATGCGTTGTATGTGATGGGCTTCACCACCACTCGCAATACACCAAGCAAAAAGAAGAAAAAGCTAAGTCCCTCAACTGCGGCGGGGAACACCCCCCCCCCCCCGTTTAGGACGAAGCCCTAAACATAAAAAAAAATATCAGAATATTATTCGAACGTTTTTGGCATTCCCAACTAGCAAAATTCGCTCTTAAAGCTTCCGCAATGAACTTCCCTAACCATGTTTCTATCGTCACGTAGAAGGCAAATTACATAAGCAACGAAACAGGAGAGCTGACGCAATTCCTCTTTGACTCCCAGATCAACATAGTTCTCATTTAGGATACATTCCGTTTTCCCAAATGCCACTTATATAGAAATGGCAGTTTGTCTGGCAGAGGAGCTAGCACGCCTATCCTCGTGACACGAAATATTAACTACCACTATAACACAATTAACTAACAAACATTAACAAACTAATAACACAATTCTTCTTCTAAACCCAGTCCGAAAGGAGCCAAAAAACAGCAATCAAAGTACACAATCCGTCTTTTGAGTTCGTCGTGATCTCTGTATGTAACTCACTCAAATACAGTCAAGATCTCTCCGAACTCTTTGAGGAAAAAGGACCAATCTTCGAGGAGAGCCAGCATTGACTTCGGAGTGATAGGAGTACTAACAGAGCAGATATCATTCTGAAAAGTTTGTCATTGATAAATAGGTTAGCACACATATTTCCAGTAGGTCTACCCATTTCGAGCAATCCAACAAACACGCGCTGTACATATGTCAAATTTCCAGAACTCTTATTCGATCATAAGCCAGTACTCTTTTTAATACAAGACGTCTATGTTGATGATCCTCTGAAATTCATGAGGAAAACTAACTGGTACGCTTTCCATACCGCAATGACGAATGAAATTTTCCATCAATCACTTGAAAATGTAAGCGATATCAATAGAGTTCGTGAAATGCTAGCACCAAAATAGCCCAGATGAATTGTTTGGGAGGGCATAGAATGGAGCTAAAAAGATTGAAAGATTTTCCTGCAATAGGCATGTTTTATCTTATCTGAGCGTGGAAAAAGTGGATTATCAGAGATATTAAGAAAAACCTTAAATTAAGTGCCCCATTTTTACGAATTAAGGTGAAAAAACGTGTTGAAAACTAAGTCTCTACTCAAACTATTCGAAAAGTAAAAGAGAAAGCTAGTTTTAAGGGCAGAGTGCGTAAAAAGAATGAAATGGTGAGATTATTTTTTGCTAAAGAGTACGTAAAAAGCCAAAGTAATTCCGAGTCCATAATTTTTGTTGATGAAGTAAAAATTAATCTTTTTGGATCTGATGGGTGGCGATATGTTTGGCGAAAGCCTCATACAGAGTTTGAGAGGAATCATATTACTGTCACTGTAAAACACGGCGGAGGGATCATTATGCTATGGGGCTGTCTGGGGCATCTAGTCCTGGATATATAGAATTTTGGAACGGTACGATCGGTGTAACTTGGGTGTTCTTTAAAGAAATATTAAACAAAGTACCGAAAAATTAGGCATTTCATACAATTTTGGCATGTACCAGGATAACAATCCGAAGCAAAATTCGGATCAATGTCGTCTTTGGGCTAATGTTATGTTGCCAAATGTTATTAAAAATTCCGCTTGGTCGCTAGACTTAAGCCCGATCGAGCATTTATGGCATCATCGCAGAACCAGACTTGCATTGCGAAAGGCAAAGAATAAAAAAGGGCTCCAAGTTGTCATTATTGATGAATGGAACAAAATTTCACCCACTTTTTGCAAACAACATGTGAAATTAATGCTGAAACGACTGTGAGAAGTGATAAAATAAACCCTAGCGCATCAGAACCGCTTGAAACACTCATGTTCAAAGAACAGTAGAGAATTTGTGATGATTTTGAGTGTGTATTCTACCACTAGCTACTTTTTCTACTTAAGATTAATATACCCTTACTAATAATAGACCCTAATCCAATTTAATTTCGATGGTGTTTGGGGCTGCCATCCGAAAAATATCCAGATCCTAGAAAATTTAAAAACTGTTTACTTATTTTCATTGCAAATGCTGGCGATGCGAATACTTAATGCGAAACGCAATGCAAAAACGCCTCGTGCTGGCAGCCCGTTGCTATCACCCAAGCCAAAATTATGTCACATCTACCTCACGTTGAAGTCAACCTGCTCTGTGAATTTCGTACTGATCCGATCAGTACTCAAACAAGCAATGTTCACCTACTGTGTGAATTTCGTTAAAATCGATTGACTTAATCAGAATTTATAGGGGTAAAAGCAGTTATTTTTCTCAGTGATTTTTTAAGATGGCAGCACTGGCACAGAATTGCCCGCATTTCAAAACTACTTCTATCAGAGCTGGCCCTATTTAATACCAATACATGCTGTAAATTTCAACTGTATTTGATGATCGGGTCGTGAGTTCCCGTGAACAGAAGTTTTTGATGCTAAAAATATAAGTAAATTGGGAAAGGGTTACCGTTCTTGTCCATCGTAAAACTTCAAATGTTATACTTTGGCTACATAGACAAAGCATAAGATTGATATATGAGTGGTTTTTTTTCCAAAAATCGACAATTTTTCAGGAGAGTCGATGATTTGAAGGTTTTCACTTTCAGCGCCTGCCTAAGCTGCAGAGTTGCCAACATGCTCATTAAAAGCAACACGAATTTACACCTTAATAATAACAATATGTTTTGAGAGTTACAAAATGATTTGATAGCTCTGTCAAAAGTAATATCAATTTAAAATTTTTCAAATTTTCCCGATCGGTTTTTAGGCACCTAGCGCACACATGGGGCTGCAAAATTCCAAAACATTACCCGATTCACATTTAAAACAAGTTTGAAATTCATTTCATTAGCTTTATTTTTGCAAAAGTAATTTGTGGACGGAATAATAGGTATATTAAAAATATCACCAAAAAGTTAAAGATTTTTAGCTTTTTGTGAGACCTGGCACTATTTTGCAAATATAAAAATGTATCCTGAAAATTTTAGTTCAATCGGCTGGCGCGTTCCTAAGATTTTTTCACTGAAATTTTTTGATGACACATATCTATATACATATATAGATATAAATATGAATTTTTGGTCAAAGTGATTTTAATACTACTGTTTTTCGAACATTAGTAAAAATGCGAGGAAGAGCTACAAAGTTAATGCTATGTGAGTTGAATTTTCTGAAATTGGTCACTTTAAAGTAATTCAAATAATTTCAGATAAAACGGCGTTGTGTCTTAACTTTTTCTTGTGCTTTTTTGGATCATCAATGAAAAATTTTACGTTAATGTTGTGGAATTAATTTCGTTTCCAGTTGTCAAAATGGTTAAGGGAGATAATCTCTGGAGTTGCTGATCCCATTGAGCTGAAATTTTCGGAGGACATAGATGTATATAACATGTAGGTCCATAACTTGCTATAATTCAGATATCTTAAACATTTTGGCGGCGGCGGGCATTTAAGTGAATTTTCAGGTACTCCTATATTTCCAAGCAATGTAAATTTTTGTTATAAAAAGTACTAGGAATGAAAACTTATTATGTTTTTAGTTTGCTTATAACAAAGAAGTGGAAATTTTGAGCCTTGTGTAGGCGTTGAGTACCTGAAAGTAGGCAAATATTTTTTTTTAAATTCGATTTGTCATAACTTCTAAGAAAAACAATAGATCATCTAGAAATTTTCAGAGCCTATTAATGTAGACTAGCATTTAACACACGTAGACTTTCAAGACTGTACGGGCAACTCTGCAGCTACAGCAGGCTCCAAAAAAACTTCCTCCAAATCATCGACCTTCCTGAAAAATATTTGATTTTTGAAAATGAATTCAAATTATTGATAAATTTTGACTTTTGTCCACCAAGTCAAATAAAAATTTTCAAAATCCCGCGGTTAACAAGAACGGCGACCCGTGGTCGAATTACCTCTATTTTCAGCACTCAAAACTTCTGCTCACGAAAACTGACGATCGGATAATGCGATCAATATGAAATTTACAGAACATGTTGAAATTAGCTAGGACCAAGTCTGATAGAAGTGATTTTGAAATACGAGCAACACTGTGGCAGTTGTGCCATTTGGAAAAATTGCTGAGAAAAAAAACTGGCTTTTGACCAGATTTTAACAAAATTCACGCAGCAGGTGAACCTTACTCTAAGATAGGTTTCATAGAAATTTGGTTGAAAAGTTAGTATAGAGACGCGAGCTACGGAAATTTTTGTCTCCTAAAAATTGTAAATTTGCTCAGGAAAATAAAGATTTTTTCCCTATAACTTCCGATGCAGTAACGAAATCAAAACGAAATTCATGTGATAAGCATATCTTGTTGCGTTTCTAATTCTCGAAGAATTTCGTTGAAAAACCGTGAAAGGGTTACCAGCTATGATGAATTTCGTAATTTATTGACATTTCTGTATCGAGCGATGTTGTCATAAAATTTTCAAATGGGAATGATCCTGCAATGACAATTAACAACAAATATTTACGTTTCAAAAATTTAAAAAGTTTGGACGATGGTAACCCTTAAATTAAATTCACTCCTATAACTTACAGTGCAGCCATTCAATCGAAACGAAATTCATAGGGTGGGTTTAACACAACGTGAAGCAACTATGGTGCTAGCACATGATTGCCAGCACTGGACAATTTCGTAAATTGGACAATTTCGTAAAAAACCATTTTCAATAAAATAAGCAACCGATATTTAGATGTTCCAAGTTTTGGAAATTTTTCGGATGGCAGCCCCAGACATAGTTTAATCGCTGAAACTTTCGATGATATCCTCGGATGAAAACGAAATTCAAAGGATAGGTTGATTAAGCACGAGCATGTTATGGTAGATTTATTGCTGCTGTGTTGGACAAATGTTGCCAGCACTGACCATTTTCATCATTTGTGTTACAGGAAATGCTGTCAGAAAATGGTATTTGTTCCTTTGAGTAAGAAATGGTTGACATGATACTACAAAAAAGTGTATAACGTCTTCACACATTTTTAAATCCCTCAAAGAAAGCTTCTTCGAAAATTAGTTTTCTAGCGGTTCTGATGCGCTAGACTTTTTCGATATTGTTCTTAAAGTAAACATGCAAAATTTTTAATGAAATGCAAAAACACCATCATATATTATTCACATACCATCAAAAATAATTTTTTGATAATATTGAGAGTTTTTGCCTTAATTTTTTTTACCCACATATATTAGATTAACGGTTCTTATTCATAAAAACATTCATATGGCCAGACGTTCCCCAGGTAGTAGATACGTTAGCATACATATGTATGTATATCACTACATGAAATCAGGGGCAGATTTCATCAGATTCAGATCCCTAGATTCAGATCCCTAGGCCTCAGAAATATTTGCCACCCTTTTCGTTAATTATATTAGGTCTGTTCCCGTACTTTCAGTAACTGAATTTTACTGAATTTTCCTGAATTTTCCTGAATCATGTGGTGGGGAGTTTCATGAAAAGTACGGGAACGCTCTCATTGTATTTCCTGAAAATTGATAACCGAAAGTGTCAGTTTTCGATTTTTGGGAGAACAATAGTGATTATAAAGTCATCCTAAGCGGTGATAGATTATCGCCACTAAAATATTCGATCTTCATAGCAACATTAAGCAAAAAATAGGTTGCTAGCCGCGCACATTTGAAAATATTTACTCCGTTGGACATTTCAGTATTTTTCAGTAGCTCAGACTCTACTGAAATTTACTGAAAGAGGGGAAATTTTCAGTTTTCAGTAAAACGGAGTACGGGAACAGCTTCATTGCAATTAATCGCGATTAATCGCAATTAATCGTTGCACGGGAACAGACCTATTATATGCAATAATATGCGATTTATTTTCGATTCCCTAGAATATTTCGCTGTTTGTCGTTGCACCCGAGCTCACAAAAAAGAACTGTCAGAATAAAACCGGCACCGGTGTGTTCGTTAAAGCTTCCTATTATTGCGCCCTTGCCACACAAATGATTACAATACGCACACGGTAAAGAACCCAAAAGTACCTAAAAAAAATCTCTAAATATTAATTTGCAAGGTTCCTCCTTGTAGCCTTGTTACTATATTTGAAGATTTTCGACGAAAAGAAAAACAAACATCCCAAACATACGAACAATTTATAAATTTATTAAATCATCAATCATTCATTTAGGTATAAATCATTTCAATTATACTCGTACATTGCCAATTATAATTCGTAAACGAGAGACAAAGTTTTTTGGGATATATCGCCACACGTCTTGCTTTCTGGGTCGCGAACATAGTTATCAATTCATCACAATCGAGAGATCGTAATAATGCGGACTCGATGCTGAGAATAGCGAGAGCAATTTAAAACGCAGATAATTTTTAACTCGACGTAAACACAAGAAGCTCCGTTCTCCAGAGCACGAGTGCAGACACAAATGCGTAATGCGATGTCGACGTTGGAGTGCACAGTCTGAAGCTCATCTTCTCGAATCGATTTCAATAGAGACAATGCAGTCATAGGCAGGGCTGCCAGGTCTTCTGACTTAAATTACCGTATAAATGTTCAAAAATTACCTGATTTTGACGTTTTTACCGTACGCCATTACTTTGTATTTGTGTAAACCTTAATACATAAATACTTTACCTTAATACCTAAATAGAACGTTTATTTTCTCCATGAATATGATTTTTTATTCGTTAATTATAGTACAGTTTTATTGGGGGCCATGTTTTTATTTTACAACTTGTGAGCAAGAAGGAAATAAAACGCGGCTACAAAAATAGTTTAGCTTTTTGGTCGAAATACAAAAACAAAATAATGATTGAGAGAGAAAAGGTGGGGTTTCAGTCAAAAACTATAATTTATTCGAGGAACTATTTCATAACTAACAAAATTTATTAACATTTTTTGTGAAAAAATGCGAAAAACATAAATTGATTCACGCACTTTTTTACTTCCCTGCAAGTACAATAAGGTGTGTATACTTATTAAGCAAATACTTATTTGTAAATACCTTGGTTACGTTTTTTGTGCTACTTTCTGGAGGGTTCAATTTCATACAAGTGGATTCACCGATAGATTCTGACGTTAATATCGCTGCATTCAGCGTTTCCAAATTCATTTTATTCCTATTTTTCGTTTTGATCAAATTAAGTTTTGAAAAAAATCCTTTCACAATAAGCGCTTGAATAAGGCAAACAAAGGAGACCTAATACAAATTTGGACAGGACAGCAAACTCTTGTTTTCCAGTTTCATCCACAATTTTACCCAAATTATAATAAAAACAACAAATTTCATCGTCAATCGTGAGAAAACTGGAAGTCTCCTCCACTCATCATCTAAGTCTTGAATATCTATTCCATTTCATATTCTGGGACAAAAGCTGCATAAGTATTTTAAGGAGTGGTATTCGTCTCTTTTTTAAAATATGCATTACAGCGAAAAGTGGGTTCCAAAAATTAAATCGCTTTTTCATTTCTACGCAAGCAAGCTTATAAAATTGGGTGCCATTCCGAATAAAACTTTGATTCGCCTGTTCGAAATCGGCTACTAAATTTTTATCTTTAATATGCCGCAAATACTCTTCCACACAATGAGGAAGATAAGCTTTGTCTAAGGGTAGACATTTTTCGTTCATAGAAGGATATATATCTTCAGCTTTTACGGAGTAAGAAAAAGTTAAAGATATAAGTAGATCCAAGTAATATCAAAAACCAAACAAAATGGTTCGTGAAATACCCTGACGGGATGTTTTCGTTACAGCTGTTAGCAATTTTGGCACAGTTCGCGGCAAATCCTTAAATGCTAAGGGTGCAACTACTCGAAGTATACGAAACAGTAAGTGCATAACATTTCCGAAATACATTCATTGGGTTAATATTATTTCGTGGAATTTTCAAGAAGATCAGGTAACAGAAATTGGCACAAACATACATAAAATCAGCCATTTGTAGAAAAAGCCAAAATTACCGTGCGGTAATAGTTTATTACCTTTAACCGTACGGTGCTTGAAATTACTGTACACATACGGTAATTACCGTACGCCTGGCAACCCTGGTCATAGGTTACATATATAATAATAATAAAAAATTCTCAAATATTTACTTTTGATAAGCATTTCGTAAATTGAAGCGATATTATTTAGGTTCTTTTTAGGATCTTTTTAGGTTCTTTTTATGTTTTTTTTTCTGATTCTTTTAGGTATTTTCAGATACTTTTCGGTACTTTTTAGGTATTTTATAGTTTCTTGGGTCCTTCACTGTGATCGCATTTCAATATTTATTAGGCGTGTTTTATTGCTCCCCCTATCTATAACAGAACAATGTTATCCACTGCAGACGCATTGGAAACAACAACAACTCCCCCTATCCATAACAGAAGTTGTTCTAATGCGTCTCCACTGGATATCATTGTTCTGTTACGGATAGGGAGACCAAAAAAACGCGCCTATTATAAGTCAAACTTTTCAATGTCCACAAAAATAAAAACAAAATAGAAAATTTGCCGCCCCCGAAATTCGACGCCCTAGGTCCGGGCCTACCGCCCCTGCATGAAATGCATAACTTTGTATCTATTAATGCACCCAGAGCTCGAAACCCGAAAATAAATTCCTGCAAAATTTAATTTAAATAACGAATTCGATTAAAATCGTACATTAAAAATACACAAAATAAGCAAAGACAAATTAGTTTTAGGTGCACTTTTTTGCGTCTCGATTAAGAGCTGGTTAGAGTAGCCACGATTGAAAACAACAACAACACAGAGACGGAATATTGTTTTTAAAACTACCAACGCTAGCCGGCTCTTGATCGAGATGCAAAAAAACGCAACTTTAATTCAAATTGCCATTCGGCTTTTACAGTGCCAGCATCGTTGCTTTGGAGCTTTGGCTATTCCGTAGTGACGAGATGTCTGCAAGGCCTCAGGAAATTGCCTGAACCTTCAAAACCCTTGAAACCTACGGATGATATCCTTAAAAGTGATATTTGATTTTCTCGAATTTGAATAGGTCGGCTATTAATTGCGGATGCATGACTCCATGGCCTTCGGTTTTTATATTCCCAGAGCGCCTTACAACAACGATAAAAGACAGTACGTTTCGCAGAGGTGATAATTTGCCCCCTGTGCTCTTCGCGTTTATTTTAATTTTATTCGAAACGATTTTCTGAAGTACTCACAAGGCTTCGTCGCATTCGTCGAAAAACAAAAGTGATTTACTTTTCAAAGTGATGAACTTGCGTAACAGATATTCGAGTCGATGTCGAACGCCAGTAGAGAAACGGCACCGGAGACAATGTAGCAGTTGCAACAGCAAGCTCAGCTTTTGAAGACTTTGCCCGATTTAAGTTCAATTGGGTCAAAATAAGCATAATGTCGCGCACATATCACAATTGACGCGATGAATATTGATGATGTTGTGGTCTGGCGATCAGTGAGCTTGTTGTTGGCTTACGATTTGCATAGAAATCAGCTCAAGACGTAATCATGTAAGGTGAGATGTTGATTAAGTCTAATGAGGAATAGTAATTTCTTCGGTGAATGCATGCATTGACACCACATATTTATTTCGTGGAAATGATTGAAAATTAATGCGAGTACAATTTTTGTTAGCAGACGGTATTTCGATCAGCGTGTATCGTTTTATCCCCCGTTTCGGGTTCAGCATTACATTAAATTTCGTCTCTAATCTAATTTGAACTCAAACGATTAGTTCAAACTGAACGGAATTTGTAAAGACTGCAGAACATAGCCAGCCAAATTGAAATTCATTTATTCAACCATGAGTTCTATATCGCTTGAAAGCAGAACAGAGAGATTGAATTATTGCTGCTTGCGGGAAATAACGAAAACATCTACTTAACAGATTCGATTATTGGCATACTCAAGCAGCACCGTGGATAATGACTTTCATTTTCTCAGACCGAGTCGACGTCAAGATACTTCAGGTTTAAGTAGTCTATTCAATTTCGGCCGCAGGACATTTACTTGGCTCACCTGTGTCGTAAATTCCATAATTTGTGTAACTTCTCGGCGTTTAGCGACATTGCCATTGCAATATGTCTCGTTGATTATTGAGGTTGAAGTGAAAGGGCTCTTCCGGCCATCATCGTATTTTCTCCGGTGCTCGAAATGCGGAAGGGATATGACCTTCCTGTCTCCCAGACCTAGTTTCAATCTCTTGGCGAAGATGAGTCGTTAAGATTACTGGCGCATTCTTTAATCGGACCAGACATTTCGTAAGATGAGTTTCAGGTAGCTCCTACAAATGTCTTTCTTATCTAATTTACGACGGACGTCGTACTGAGTGTTTTGCATTGTAAGGTTTCGACTGGATTTTAAGATGAAGACAGAGACTAGTGAACGTAAGCACAGCGCAATTCATGGCATTAGCATGGATAGACATGTTGATTGTTTCAGCATACGTTGTGATGCATTGTCGAATTTTCCGGTGAAAAGATAGGTATTTATATCTACATACGAGTACATGGTGAGTTGTGATTGCAGAATTTCAATGAAGTCATGAATCTTCCCCGTCCAGAAAAATTAGTATTGAAAATATTTGGAAATTGATAAAGTTAGCTTAATATGAGAATAACTACCACTAATAGGTTTTAAGTATATATTTGCATATTCGCATTCCATACGGATGCAAAAACGTATTGTGGTAGATACGAGAAGAAAAATTTCGTTATTTCATATTAAGTTATAGGCTAGTGATTATTTGAACAATAAAATTTCCTACTGTTTGAAAAAAAAAGAGAGTAAAATGCTAGCAAAATATACTAAAAAGTTCTTAAAATGACCAATCCAATGAAAGCGCAAGTAATTACAATCGAAGCTTATGACAGTTTCAATGCTTTTCTAAGACCATAAGACGGTATTTGAGTATTTTAAAAGTCATGGTAAATCAGAAAGTTAAACGGCCCGCCGTAGTGATGCACTACGGACGTTCTGTGTAAAATGGAGAGAGGCTACCAAACTGACGCAGCCTACACTGACTTTAGCAAAGCTTTTGATAGAATTGACTATTCTATTTTCATGTTAAAGCTGCAAAAATTTAAACTTACCAGATCTTTATTCCGTTGGATCAGTTCCTACCTCCATAGCCGAATCCAGTTTCTTTACTTTCAAGAACATATGTCAAAAAATTATAGATATTTTCACCAACATATTAGGTCTGTTTCCGTACTTGAATCTATTATAAAATATTAAAATAGATTCGCAGCAAGTCGTTTCCGTACTTTTGCTGCAAGCCAAATGCAAGCCAAATTTTGCAGCAAAAAGAAGCCAGCTGCCAAATTCTGTTACTGCTGCATTTTGCTGAAAGTACGGAAACAGACCTATTCATGCACCTGCAATGTTGGTGCATATTCACCTGCAAAGTTGTTGCCTCGTCCTATTCGCTGAGCTTTCGCTTAGGTCGGTTGTTAAACTACAATGACACTGTAGCTGTTGCTTCACAGTACTGCAAATGAAAACTACATGAGCTACCAACACAAATTGTTTATTTAATTGGTCACACAACAAATAAGATAAAGAATGATGCACTTGAATTTCAATGTGATATTGTAAAGATGTCCGAGCTAGGCGATCGATGGCTAAAAGACGAGAGAGAAAATTCTGCCTTTTTTTTTACTCTACCCCGAGCCTATTTAATGCTGCTTACAACTTCCTGTCACTCGATAGTTTTGACTTTTCGTGTTGCCACAGAGCTCCCCCTCGAGTGACAACGAAAATAACAGCACAGTGGATACGTAACAATACGCGGCGGGCGTTGAACGAACGGCTCAGATACTGTTTTGGACGACATCGCTGATGTAACACTTGGCATTTGCGGTCGCTGCAATGTCAGTGGTCGATGACGCAGGAGTTTCCTTAATCGGAGTGGAATCGGAGTGATCATTTGGTGGTTGCGAAGGAAGCTGAGTTGTCACATGCGGCAATCGTGACATCTCCTGATCTGGTTTCAGCTCAGCATCCCAAGTAACGTGGATCTTTCTAGGAAAGACGGCGTCGAAACGATTTGAATCACACAGTGGCGTGCTGTCTTCTGTAGGCGTGGATGGTTGCGGCTCATGCAGGGATGAAGATGCACTATCGAAATCAGTGTACATCATCACATAAGCAGCTTTGAAACGATCAATCGACACAGTCGACTGATGTCCCTTAACTTCAATTATAAACGTCTTGTCTCCTTGGCTAACGACCTTGAACGGTCCGTCGTAAGGCTGCTGCAGTGGTTGTTTTTGGCTATCACGCGTCATGAAAACTTGCTCCGATATTTCGAGGTCCTTGAAAACGAAGATGCTCTTTTCACCGTGACGCGATCCCTCAGCTGTTTTGACGTCGCGAAAAAAGTCGTGAAACTCCTGAATATAGGCTGCTGAGCCTTTGAACTCAACATTTGGCTCACAAAAACCAAAAAACTCTCCGGGTAACCGTGGTAGTTGTCCATACACCATCTCTGCTACCGTTGCCTGCAAATAATATTTCCATGCCGAGCGTACACCAAGCAGGACTGCTGGAAGCACTTATGTTCACTTATCATGTTGCTGTGCCATAATCGCTGCTTTGAGCTGGCGGTGATAGCCCGTCATAGCCCGTCATAGCCCACCATATCGTTTACCGAAGGGTGATAACCCGTCGTTCTGATGTGTTGGGTACCCAACAGGCAACTCAAATGCTTGAATAAATACGATTCAAACTGCCTACTCTGGTCTGAGGTGATTCTCAGCGGTATGTCGAACTGGGTTGTCGCACAACACACGGGAATGACTTCCGGCCAACGAGAAAAGCGATCCACAATCGTTAGGCAATATCTTCATCCTTCAGACATTGGCATGACTATTATGTCTATGTGGATGTATTCGAACCTTGAATATAATAACTCGAAGGCTCCCAGAGGTGAATTTACGTTCCGTGATACCTACGATCGCTGACACTGGAGACAATTACGGGCCCACGTCCTACAATCTGTTCTCATTGATGGCCCGACAAACCGCTGCGTCACAAGTTTAACCGTGGCGCTAGCTCTTGGATGAGACAGATCGTGAACACTTTCAAATGTGACTTTTCGCTAATTTTTGGTAACAAACAGTCGTACTGTTCTCGTAGAGACATCACAGTAAACCAAGGCTTGGCATCCAGGCACCTGAACTTACTTGAGCTGAAGAGAGGTTGCACGCAAATGCTATTGAAGTTCAGAATTGTCCAATTGCGTCGCTGCCAACGCCGAGTAGTCTATGGCCAGCACCACCTCCTCCATCCGTGACAACGCATCATCCACAACGTTTTGATGACCAGAAACATAGCGTATATCTGACGTAAACTGACCTATGAAATCTAAGTGGCGAAACTGACGAGGCGAACACTGCTGATTTTTCTTCTTAAACGCGAAGACGAGAAGCTTGTGGTTGGTGTAAATGGCAAAAGATCTCCCCTCTATTGCATGTCTAAAATATTTGCCCGCCTGATAGGCAGTGAGCAAATCGCAGTCGTATGCTGAGTAATTAGTTTCAGCTAGACTAAACTTTTTGGAAAAAAATTCCAGAGGCTGTTTGTTGCCTCTTATCCATTGCTGTAGCGATGCTCCCACAGCGAACTTAGAAGGATCTGTGAAAATTGCCAAAGGTGCGTTTGCCTGTGGGTGAGCAAGCAACGTTGCTTGAGCGAGACTCTGCTTACAATAGAGTTGGGTCGTACTCGGATTTTCACATACTAGGTATTCCTAGTACGAGTACAAAAATATACCTGTTTCAAATACCTGTTCCAAAAATACTAGCTAGTATTTTTGAAGTATGTACATATATATACACAAGTACATGCGATTTGCAGTGATGTAATGAAACGGTATGATATGCCTTCCCCCACCCACCAGACACCAAGTTCCCAGGCTAGAATGGTGATGGTGCAGTTGACCGTAAAAGGATATCGAGCCATTAGTCCGTGCAGCTTGTCTATAACTTTTCAATGGTTGGTCACTTATTTGGCAAGTCTTTCATCCAATCTAGGAGCCATCTAAGGTAAAACAATCAAATTCAATCAATTTAATTTGATTTTCATTTTAATATATGCACAAAACACCTCCTGTATTCGTTCATATTACCAATGTCGAAAAATTTACTAAGATAGGACTAACTAATCCTGTTGCCATCTATATGACTTTTCATCGATCGATCCCTGATACCAAACTCTTCCTGGCTAATCTAAAACAGTCGGATTTCCACTTCGCCACACTGAAGCATGAAGAAGCAATAAAAAAAATGTTACGTTTATTAAACATGAACCCATTATGGGGCCAACCTCTTCGGTAAGGCTGGACATGAGTCACAACCCCGGTGGGTTTGGAGTGCAGTCATGAGGAGGGCTTCAGCACAGTCAGAGAAGCCAATGGTAGACGAAAAATTTTTTGGGGAAATATGGTCGTTTTTGCCCAATTTCCCCTATCAAAAATTTTTTAGTCCTTACATCTTTAATAGTAGGAAACCAGTTTCCTACTATTATAAGGGTAAAATTCAACCAAAATTTTTTTGAGTGTACGCTTCATCTCCAGCTTACAAGTTTCGAACGCACTCACAGCGTCTGACGACCATTCGACAACTGCAGAAGGTTTGACACTGCTTTGCATGATTTTGTTTAAAACCGCTTGTTCTTGCGCAGTTTTGGGTAGAAACCTCCGAAAAATGTTCATCATACCCAAGAACTGTTTTAGTTGAAGTGGAATTGTTTTTGCGGGATGATCAAAATTGAAAAATTTTATTGAATTTTTTTTTTTTTTTTTTGACGAAGTGGTTTCGAAAGTATGCACTGACACCAGCTGACAGTGCATAATTGGAGTGAGGATATGCCTGAATAGCTTGTACCTTCTCAGGCAGTGGGCGAGTGCCCTGTTGGGAAACCAGATATTCGAGAAACTTAACCTCAGGTTGGCTACGCTCACACTTTGTCGTTTTAACAACGATTCCGAACTTCTCGAGGCGTTGAAACAAAGTTTTAAGATATGTTCTATGTTCTTCGACTGAGGCTGAAGCGAGGAGATTGTCATCGATATACGTAAAGCAAAACTCCTGACCCTGCAAGACCTCATCCAAAACCTCTGAAAGGTCTGGGCTGCGTTGCGAAGTCCGAACGTCATAGACAAAAACTCGAAAAGCGCAAATAGTGTTGTTATCACTGTTTTGGGAATGTCTTTCTCTGTTATTGGAATCTAATTAAATGCCCTCACTAAGTCCACAGTGGAAAATATCGTCTGTCATCGGAGAAGTTGAGCATAATCCTGGATGCTCCTCACTGGGTAGCGGTTGGGGCTTGTCTTTGCATTTAGCTCATGTGTCCACGCATCACCCTTCTTGGGAACTATGTGGAGTGGTGATACCCAAGTGTTTTGAGGGATGCGAGCGATTCCTAGTTGGAACATGACCTGA
Organism: Nemotelus pantherinus; assembly: GCA_963978885.1. Taxonomy (NCBI): domain Eukaryota; kingdom Metazoa; phylum Arthropoda; class Insecta; order Diptera; family Stratiomyidae; genus Nemotelus; species Nemotelus pantherinus. Next base: position 71,286,185 of record OZ022265.1, on the reverse strand, counting down.
AATTCTTTCCGGGCAATCTTCAGCTTGTCAACAGCAAGCCTGCGAGGCTTTTGAGAAACTGGTGGTCCCGGAGTGGTAACAATGTAATGCCTCGTAGAATGAATACTGTAACCACATAACGACCTATTGGGACGCGTTATCACTGGGTAATGGGATAAAATATCGTGAAACTATGATGACACACACACATAGTTCTGACGCTTGGAATTTCGGAAAATGCCGCCTCTCCACGAGCAGAAAGTGACGTTGTATAGTCCACTAACTTTTGTTTTTTGATGTCTACAATTAAGCTGAAAAACGCCAACAAATCTGCACCAGTTGTGGCATTTAACACATTGGCAACAATAAAACGCCAAGCAAAACTGCATCTCAGACCAAGACTTAACACCAATTCCCGCATTCCGATAGTTTCCGACTTCTAGTTTCCGATAGTCCGACTTCTTTTACGGATGCGGTATGTCGGCACGAAGAAAAACACACAGGTTGGCGCCAGTATCAATCAAGAATTTGACTTTGGATGTCAGGTCGTACACAAACAAGCGGCTGGATGAGGTCGGACAATCGTTTACAGTGATTGCACTGAACGTTCCAAATTTTCCACGCTTGTGTACAAGAAAAGTGACTCCACCGACGTACCTCGGTTTAACTGGGTTTCCGCAATGCACCCCACCTGAACGTATGATTCAGTTACTGAATCTACTATGTCCGCAATCCTTTCCAGAGGTAAGTCTTTGTGCGCCACCAGCAGTGCCTGAACATGTTTGGGCACTCGGCTCAGTCACAGAGCCTGCAGCACTTCCCCCGGAAAGTCATTACCTGGGAGGTTGCGTAGGTAGCGTAGGTACTGCGTAGGTTTTCTGTCTCTGATTGGTTCACTTTTCAGCAACCGACGCGAGTTCTGTTTCTTCGACTTCAGGAGTTCCTCCAATCTGGTCTCAAAAGTACGTCCCTAACCTCAATTGCATACTTTGCTTCGAGAGCGCAGAGCGTGTACGTCAGTTTTGTAGCATGCCTGCTCATTCCAAATTACTTTCCAGCAGAAGGAACCATAATTCCGGATCAGACGGAATGAATGGTGGCAAACGAATAGCCACATGGTCCACTGAATTCGAACGCGAAGCGGACGGCTGATCATCCTTTGCAACTTCATTCACCATGTTGGTTGGCGAGCAAAGCAATTCGTCACGTAGTTCGATAAAAACAGAGGTCACCAATGTAGCTGTTGCTCCACAGTAACGGCAAATGAGAACTACATGAGCTACAAACACAAATTGTTTATTTAATTGGTCACACAACAAATAAGATAAAGAATGATACACTTGAATTTCAATGTGATATTGTAAAGATGTCCGAGCGAGGCGATCGATGGCTAAAAGACGAGAGAGAAAATTCTGCCATTTTCTTGACACTACCCCGAGTCTATTTAATGCTGCTAACAACTTCCTGCCACTCGATACTTTTGATTTTTGGTGTTGTCACAACACATAGAAAATACCTGCATGAAATATTATCTAGGTTTTAATTGAAATCAGATGTGAAACTTGCGTATGATAAAATTAACAATGTGATGTGTATTAAAACATTCAAAAACAGTCTGCAAACTACAAGATTTGATGTAAAATCATTGACAATTACGGAGTACTCTGCAAATTCATTCAATTCCAACTACCGTTTTCACAATAGTCAACAGCAGTCTTACGAACCGTTATGAACACTCTTACTGTTATCAGCACACTCTACATGTATTTAAGTCCATGACCAATTGCGTTCGAGCTACATTCCTGCCTCACTGACGTTACAGCGGCAGCGGTTGTTGTTTTTTTCAATGTAGTTGCCCAGATCTGATCTGTCCAAGAGTGCGAAAAAACGCACTTGCTATTTCCCATGCGGGATGTTCTGAACATCAAGACCAAAATCGAGCAGCATGCTAGAAAATCGAAAGGTTTAATGCAAAAATATTTTGAAACCATTTCAGGCTTGTAAGTTTCTTATATGGATGTACACGTTACGGAAACTAAATAAAATAAACTGATTTTTCTATCATTTAAAATGCGCTAAAATAACACTGGTCTACAAAATGTAACTTTTTGTGTGCCTTTCAATTGAATACTTTATTTTTATATTGCTTTGAGGTTACTGAATAGGAAAACAAGAATATGTTTTATTAATTAGCTTTTATTTTGGAAATATACCTAATATACAAAATTTGGCTTTTAGTAACACGTTAAAGTACAAAACATTTTATAAAAAAAAAACTATAATAATTATTTACTATTATTTTTTGCTTTTTACTTATATAAAATTGGAAATATTACAATTAAAAAAAAAAAACGTATTTAATTAAGAATTTCTCTTCTTTTTCGTTTGTCTCTTGTAATCACTACTATTGGTATCTCTTTTCAAATTCCAGCAGTAGTCCGCTAACATTGACGCATCCCATCGGCCCTGGTATCTCTTTTCCATTGTCGAGATATCTTGGTGGAATCGTTCACCATGTTCGTCACTCACATCACCGCAGTTAGAAGGGAAAAAATCAAGATGAGAGTGAAGAAAATGAATTTTTAGGGACATATTGCAGCCCAACTGTTGATACTTTTGAAGGAGATTGTTCACAAGTTCAACATAATTTTCATTTCTCTTATTGCCCAAAAAACCATGAACGACTGCTCTAAAAGATTCCCATGCTTCTTTTTCAAAGCCCTGTAAAACTGAATCAAAGTTTTGGTCCTTTAGAATCTCTCTTATTTCAGGTCCGATAAAGATTCCTTCTTTAATTTTGGCGTCGCTTATACGTGGAAATTTACTTCGCAGGTATTTGAATGCTGGTCCATCCTTGTTGAGAGCCTTCACAAAGTTTTTCATTAGTCCCAGTTTGATATGTAAAGGTGGTAGAAGAATTTTTTGGGAATTAACTAGAGGAAGGTGCTTGACGTTCTTTTCTCCAGGATTCAGGCTTAGTCTACGATTCCAATCTTTTTTTATGTAATGTAAAGATCTAGCCCGACTATCCCACTCGCACAAAAAACAACAGTACTTGGTATAGCCCATTTGTAAACCCAACACCATTGCTATGACTTTTAAATCACCACAAATCTGCCATTCGTGCTCTGAGTATGATATAGCATCTAAAATTAATTTCATATTTTCGTATGTTTCTTTAGTATGCACAGCATGGCATAACGGAATCGATGGTTGTGTGTTACCATTATGGAGAAGAACAGCTTTTAAACTCAATTTTGAGGAGTCTATAAACAGCCGCCATTCCTGTGGATGGTATTCAATGTTCAAAGCGTTCATCAAGCCATTTACGTTATTACAGAATGCAAGCTGGTTTTCGGATTTGAAATAGGGTATCAAATTCTTCTGACGATATCTGTATATACTGATTTTGACATCCGATTGAAGCAAATTCCATTGCTTAAGTCTCGATCCTAGTAATTCCGCTTTATCTTTTGGTAAATTTAAATCTCGTATAAGGTCGCTGAGTTCATCTTGCGAAATTCTATGAGGTTCGTCACAAACAATATTGTCACCCACAAACTGTGGAGATTGTGAGGTTGTAGGCTCATTGTAGTCAACTTCCATTGAATTAATCGCTTCTTCATAATCTTGCTGGTATTCTTCGGGAGGTCGAGGAACAGGTAAATCGATTCCGTGTGGTACAGGTCGCGATACAGAGGCTACGTCAGGGTATACTACGCTTCGTTTCTTTTTTCGTGAAATACCATGCTGGATGGGTGGAGTCAAGCAAAAGTAACAGTCATTCGCATGATTGGTAGGTTCCCTCCACATCATTGGTACACCAAAAGGCAATGAACGTTTCTGTTTGTTTAGCCACTTAATCAGATTTGTGTAGCAAGTTGTGCAACTAAAATGTGGTACCCACGATTTGTCTTGGTTTTTAATTTTAATTCCAAAATAATGGAAGTAAGCAGTTTCTAAACGTTGTGTTATTGAGTATCTTTGGTTTGTAAGGGTCACCTTACCACAAATGTAGCAAAAATTGTCTGCACTATTAACACATTTACGCGACATAACGAAAACTGTAGATTTTTCACTAAAAATGTCAAAAAAACCGTAACAATTTCACGTTTTAACTGTTGAAGAAAACACAGTCAGCGTTAAACGAAACAAACAAATGTGAAATAATAAAATTTCCGCGGGTAATTACTAAACATTTTGAGTTATCATCGTTAATGTGATAAGTCTGTCGCGCTACCCGCTATTATATTTATATGGCATAAATCCACAATAAGAGCTAACTGTGAATTTTAACTTGTATATTTATGTTCAGCGAGTGAAATACAATCAATATAGTGTATTTTCATGTAAAAGGCAATTTTGATGTAGACCTGTGTAATTAATTATACTATTCAAATCGTAAATGAACATGTTTATGTTATTGCTAACTAATTTTGTTTTCATGTTGTTTCTTATGTCTCTTGTTAGCCTGTGAATAAATATTTCAAAACGGGCTTTCATTTGGTAGAAGGATTTTTACGTTAATCCTCATAAGCTAGCTACCTGTAAAAGTTGGCGACAATTTCCGGATAAATTTCCTCGATAGTTGGCGTGGTAATTACTACCACCAATAATTAATATACTTTTTTGTTTACGGTTCAAGTTTTCCCTTGTCTCAAGATCACCTTGCAAGATATTCACCGCATATGCAGATACTGCAGAGTGAGCATGAAGCTAATGCATAGTCGAAGCGTCGAAGCTGTGCTTTGCTGCTTCAATGACTCTCCGACGGTTCTTCTATGTAAGCCAAGAGAAGTTGTGACTGTTCTGAAAATTTTACATAATATGAAATCTCAATCAATTCGATTCAATGCAGTCACTTTACCATGTTTTCTGTATTGAAGTAAACACTCACAGTGGCACTATCACCAAAATTTCCATTTCATTTTCGCGTCATATTTCCAAACAACTCTGGACACAAAATTTGAACACCCAAGAATAACGTAAACACAACACTGTGTCCTTGATATGTTTGCAGATGTCATGTTATTCTGCTACTTGGTTTAAGATTTCATAGATCCCGCGGCTGATTTTCGCACGTTTATCTGAGTAAAGTATCTTCCGTGCCTGGCATACGGTAAACAAACGCAGAGTTTTGTTTATTCCACGTTAAAATCTGAGTCTGCAGCTTCCCACGATCTTGAAGAAAATTAAGATTGTGTTGCGGTCTCGAATGCGTTGAAAATGCTAATATGAAGGCGGTGGCCGCATCAGTGGTAGCATCTTCTACATTTTCTTCTCGAGGCATCGCTTTCAGATTGCCCAGTAGGCCACGGATTGAAATCAAAGCTGATTAGAAGGCACAACACGTGGTGAGAAGCTTAGTATCATCAGAGATTCTCGACGGCAGAGGCAATATCCGGTGCACAATAACACAGCGCAGAGCTATTTTGGGGACAAGCCGGGCACTTTATCCTATTGTGAGTCAACGGTAACGTTCATACTTATGTCACATTATCCGCGATCAGGTAAACGAAATCAACATAAATGCGCGACAAGACAAGTTACTTAGACGCGTCAAATGGCTTCTTTGGTTACTCGTTCGGTTTGGATGCGATGTGACGTGATGAATTTCCCTAAGAGAAGAAGATCGTCCATGAAGGTCGCGTTGTAGCTTTGAACGTGGCAGACACAACGCGGTGTTGGTTCGGTACTTGAGCCAGATTTGATTCCCAGCCGGTAGTGTGTTACGTGAGATTGTCCTGAGTCAGCAGTTTTATCCAGTTTCACATAGAATCTGTGAATTTTGCAGTATCATGAACGAAAAGAAGATAGATTTTGTTAGTGGCACATACTTATTTACATATCGGCGGGAATGGGTCTTCTTTCACAGTTTTTCAGAAGAGACTGATCCGAATCAAATGGCGAATTATAATATGCAGATATGTTTTCGTATGTGCGATTTCTACACAAAGCGTCATTGTACTAAAAACAATTAGCTTAGCATTTTTGCACAATTGGTTTATAATAGAATTTGTTGCCTATGATTATATGTTTTCTAAAAGCTTAATCGTGTCATCATGTTGTATAATATGCTTCCTATAAAATAGGAAATGTACAAGAGAAATAAAATTGAGATGATTCTTATGGGTTTCTAAATTGAATAGTGATTTTGACTTTTGGAATCGCTGGGCATAACTCAAAGCACCCCACTATTATATGGACGGCTTTGACTAAAAAATCTAAAAAAAAATTCTAATCGGAAAAGATAATGTAATTCACTTTGTCAGTCTTCGAAAATGACTAATACTCTTGCGTGTTTGATGGTGGATGGCAGGGCCGGTTCTGGCCATATTTTCGCCCGGCGCAGAACGATATTTGGCGCACTCTATATTATAATTTTAATGTTTTGACCCCCTTTTTCACGACTGCGAATTCTTAGCAAGTTTTTGCTAGCACTTGGGAGTATTTACCTGAGCATTGCTCAATTGTTTGAGCCTAATTATGTGCAGAACTATAGTTTTCGTTAACAGTTATTTTCCAAATGACCTACCGCTACGAGGTAGAGCCTCAGATGTGTTTATTGAAAGAGTTTTCTCATATCGGCCTAGTTCTCGATAACCAAGCACAAAATTCTAATATTTATAAAAAAACCAAATTAAACAAAAATAAGCTAAAAAAATTTTATTTTTAAATAATATTTTAACATCTCCGACTTATATCCATGGATATAATTTTACTTAGTAAAGGTAATTGAATTTGATCACGGTTCCCTTCTTGTCTATAAATCAGCATAGACAACGTATATCATAAGTCGGAGATGTTAAAATTTGTCACAACTAGCATAAATAAAAATGTAATGATTTCCACCTGCAAGTGGTCACGCCAGTCAAGTATGCACTGTGTGCTGGTGTCTGATGAGAAACAGTGCATACTTTCGAAACCACTTTGTCAAAATAGAATTTTCAATGTAGATTAACATTTTTAATGTTAATAAAAAGTTGTTCAATTAATCATCCCGCAAAAACAATTCCAATTTGATTCTGCTTTCGGAGGCTGATTCCGCAAAACGATCGAGTTTCCCGTTTCAATATGCTCGGCTTCGATCAGCTGTAGAAATGATATACGTTGTCTATGCTGATTTATAGACAAGAAGGGAACCGTGATCAAATTCAATTACTAAGAACTTCTTTACAAGAACACTACAAATTCCCAGTATAAATTTGAACAAGATCACTGTTTTATAATGTTCTTTCGCTATTTAACTCATTCACTCTATGGTAATCGATAGCCACTTAACCTGGTGCTTACTTTTAAAGGATTACGACTACGCACACCTACTTACACTGCGTGATCAATGAATTACGATGACTTTGAAAATTTTCATGATTTCGGCTATTTACCCCGGAAATTTACATAAATGAAGAAAACACCTGTTTTTAAAATTGAAACTAATGAATGTATTCTAATACTTCAGTAAATTTAGTGAAAGGGACATTCTTTGATAATATCTAGTAAAGCCCCGCTATGCTTTCAGAAGCTCTTTAGCTTTATTTTTATCACTAAGTTCTTAAAGTCTAAGTTATTATCCCATACATTTCTAATATTTTCTTTATATTTATATTTTCTAACAATAGTACCCTGCCGTTTATACATTCAGGTTTTCAGACGTGCCCAACAGCTTTATATGGGATTCATATTCAGCGAATTGCCTGGCTAAGGTAAAACTATGATTTCCTCCTCATCAAAGAGGCTTCTTATAAATGCCGCTATATGGAGTCCATAAATGGATAAGTGCATCCCATAAAATGGTTTATAATAACAATAATAATGTAACTTTATTGTGTTCGAATAATAGTGTGAAGTACAATATCTTAACTTTAGAGTTTAGGCAAGCCTTTACACCTAAGTAGGAAATAACTTATAAATCTTATGTAATGAGGAGTTGACTGTACTGGTATATAATTCTAGGAAAAAATAGCTTAAAACCTTATATTGAGTTATACTAACCTAATTTAATAAAAGAAAACTTAATCTAAACTTATTGCCTAGCTTACATATAGGTATTAACCGGGAGTTATAAGTTTCAGAACCATGTTGAACCAACAACATGAACCAACAATATTGAGCTGTTACTGAAATCTTTTTAAGTCCTGCAGCATAGTGTAGCTCATATGAAGGGAAATAAAAAGGTTTATCAAGAATAATTTTTAAGCATTTATTTTGCAAAATTTGCAATTTTCTTTTATTGGATCTTGCGCAGCTATTCCACACATTGCAACCGTAGAGAATGATAGGCTGCATAACACTCTTATAGATTAACAATTTATTAACTGTTGACAGCTTTGATTTCCTATTAATAAGAGGGTGGGTGTACAAGATACTTTTCATGATTTTCGATTTAGTTGCCTCGATGTGAGAATGAAAGGTGAGTTTCTAATCCAGGTGAACGCCAAGATATTTTAAATCGTTTTTACAACCTACAATAGATCCTAAAATATTTACTTGGCTTGGGGACTAGGCAAGTGTTTTGAGGCTTTTTTATTGGTGAAAAATATTGCCTGCGTTTTTTCCGAGTTGATTTTTATTTTCCATTTAGTACAGAAATTGTTAATAAGTGAGAGCTGCTGTTGAAGGCTGTTAATGATTAAATTCGGATCATTACTACTCCCAAATATGGCAGTGTCATCGGCGTACATCGCTATATGACAGTCGGGAGCCTTTTCCAGATCGTACATGTAAATATTATATAGGGTGGGGCTAAGAACGGAGCCTTGAGAAACTCCTGCTGGTATATCGTACTTATCAGAAAGGGATATCGATTTCACACAAAAAGTTCTGGAAGACAAAAAAGATTGTACTGTTTTACACAGATAGATAGGCATGGAACATTTCATTAATTTGTAGATTAGTCCATCGTGCCAAACTGTGTCGAAGGCTTTCTTTATATCTAAAGCAATAAGGCCCGTAGATTTGTTGTCGCAGAGGCTTTTGCGCGCATGCTTAACTACCCTATACAGTTGGTGGTTAGTGGAAAGTTTAGGTCGAAAGCCGAATTGAAAGTCAGGAACGATTGACGACGCTTGGAGATGCTGCTGAATTCTTGAAATCATCACTTTTTCGAAAATTTTGCTTAATGTAGATAATAAACTGATCGGACGATAGCTCCGAGGAAGCTTTGGGTTTTTCCCAGGTTTTAAAATTGGGACAGTTTTGAAAAGGAGTGGCCGACGCCTGTTTTGAAGCTCTAACTGCTCTAGCTTCTAAACGACTTCTAGGCCCATTATGAAACTTAGCAAGAGATATCTATTCACTATTAGCTGTTTTTAGAAAAAAATAAAAAAAATTAAATGGTCGAACTTAGTGAAATTCAACTTTCAAAAATTTAAATATATATATTTAAAAAAAAATGTTTTTTGAATATTCAAAAATGCATTTCAAAAGCTCATTAAATGAAATAGAAATTCAAGTTTTTTATTTATTTTATTGTAACGTTTTAACACTGGATAAAACGATTCTAAATAGCGTATACCTGCCAAAAAGTTAAATTTTTAAGGACCTCTAGCTCATTAACCAGACTTTATATTGTAAAAACATTTTGTATCTGGATCGAGGACATATAAAGGTATAACATAATCAAATATTACCAAAATTGGAAACATCAAAATTTTTTACCTGTCCGCTTCACGTGGAATGCCCCATTGACCGAATTTCGGACGGTTTACAGAATGAACGCGGCTGGAAGTCAATGGAAGAGCGACATAGCTTGGAAATTTCACTATCAACTGCCTGGCTAGAATCGTGATTTAGTGTATGAAGTGTGAGAGTGTGGGAATCATGAAATTTTGCTGCTAACAGGTTGGCCTTTTGTTTTTCAGATTATGCCTCATCAAGCTGTAGTGGAGGAAGATAACGAGTTTTATTATTCAAAAGTTTGAGAAGTTGCCATATTTTGCGTGAACTTCTTTCCTGAGTTGCTAGCATATTGTTCCACCGTTTGTAACGTATTTCGAGGAAAGTCAAGCTGATTTGATTGTTAAGTTCATTCAAATGGTATTTTAACCGCGGGCAGCGTGTTCTTTGCCACTGTCGTCGAATGTTGTTGCGATGTTTGATAAGAGCTGATGTTGCATTATCTAGTTTGTTATTGGGTGGCTTAAAACTTATTTTGGGGTAGCGAAATCACGGACAGTGTGCACTGTATTCACAAAATCTGCAACTAGATTGTCTATCTGTCTGTGGTTAAGTGATTTCGATAGGTTGCAATCGTTAAGTCTCAAATTTTGATTAAGGAACTCGCAATACTGGCTCCAGGATGTTTTATTATAATTAAAACTGGAACAGTCTGCCATAGTGATTCGCTGATTTATTTCAAAACACACAGAGAGATGAATCGACAAAAGGTCTTTAATCACAGTTGGTTGAGATAGAGAGTAGTGTCCGCTACTAATTATAAGGTCAATGGTGGATGGTACTCCATTTGGAGGAGAGCAAGTGGGGCCATCAGGTAAGTGCAAAATCACGTTACTGCGGAGAGCTTCCTCAAGCAAAATTTTCCCCGCTATGTTTGCTCTCACACAATTCCAATGCCGATGGCGTGAATTGAAGTCCCCGCAAATTATGTACTAAAATGGTTTAATACTGATCTTGACGAACATTCCATTCTACAAAACGCAATGATCCTGGTCCCTCGGATGTTATGCAGCCCCATGGCATGACTGAGGAGGATGTTTCGCCCTTGCTACCACGCATGCTTGATGGTATTTTTCTCGTGATCGTTTTCTGGCAAATTATGTTTATTCCTAAACGATACTCGTCCCTAAAATTAAAAAAAATCGTAATACCAAAAAGTCCAACGCTAAGCAATCTGTAAGTATGAATAAATTTTATTTTTTAAATATTCAAAAGCTTCAGACTTTTGATCAAGAGCTTTTACAAATTGCTTCATTTGGTCTAATTTTATATGTAATGATGGTATCAACAGGGCCGGGGCTTCCATAGGCGCGTATGGAGCAGTCGCACCTGGCGCTGGCGAAAAGGGGGCGCAACTAAGCAAACGTAAAGATTTACCCTCTCACCTTCAAAAATTTAATCTTAAGTTATCAGTCACTTAAGTCAAGCTTATTAACTTTTTCCGTTTTAAAGAAAATATGTTCGAATTTCTATTTCTATTTAAAAAATCAACTCTTCTCAAAAAAATAGTTTCTTCTAACCGACAATCCCATCAGGAAGCAAAGGAATATATGAAATCACCATACATGATACAGTCAATACCTGCAATGCAGTCGTATAATGGTTGAAAGCTGTTTTGCTTAAAGTTTATGATATACATATGTATGTAAATTACTTGCAGCAAACACTGCCTTCACATACAAGAATAAGAACTGCCTACACATTACAAGCAATGCAAGAAAACACTATTAATTTTCCCACAAAAATCATTTCCCTTACCAGCCGATGACATCCCTCGATAAAAAAGAATTAAACTAATAATATTGCTGTAATATTTCCATCCTAGATTGAAAATTTACATAAAATATTCTTGAACATTACTTTTCTCGTTGGGATTTGATTTAATCATTAATACCTGTACGCAATGGTGCACTATTTAAAAGTAGCACCAGAACATTTTGCTCCATACTTTTCCCATACAAGCACTATGCCTACAAAAATATGTATCGATCGATCGATCAGCAGCGAATGGTGCACTGGACGAAGTCTGCGCCACAGAAGTTTTTTTTATATGAAGTTTTCTACATGGCGAGAAACTATCATGAAGATCGTATACGTGGGCATGGCGCAAGATCCCAATATTGCTCCATTTACTATGGAATGCCATTCAGGCGATTTCAGCAAGTATTTTGTGATGAAGAGTTGTTTCGCTGAATGTTAATGAAAATTTTAGAAATGCATATTGATTTGTAAGTTTAGTAATTAATTTTGGGGTTGAATATTGATGCATGTTTGTCAATGATTAAGATCAAAATAAAATATCTATGAGGGGAGTATATATGAAAACGGGAGTAAATTTATAAAAGTTTTCTGTATGTACTGGCAACAATTGTGTAATAAATTTGCTTTTCATTTTCCTGATGTTCAGTAACGGTATTTTGCAATGCCAAGAGCATAGTGTTATTAGTACAATGTTAAGAGTAGTGCTTGCATTAGCTGATTTTTCTGAACAATATTAATTGGTAAATTATTGCCTTTGTAACTGTGTTGTTTTGCTGTTGGATTTTATATTTATATCAATTGTCAGCAGAAAATCGCCGAGTAGTGCAAACAGGAAACGAAACCGGCTCTTAGAGCAAGCGATAGTGCGGGATAAGGGATCAATCCGTAAGTTCATCACCGTTGAAATTGGGGCAGTTTCTACCTCAAACAAAAATGCTAGCAGTGCCCCTGATATAAGTCACTGAGGGCTGAATGCGTCACACCTTGACTTTGAAGATCCTTGCAAGTAACTAGAACTAGACGATAAAGTTTTACAAATTATAGTTGAAAAAGGTTCCATTCAATTAAAAAATTATAATTTTCCCTCAATTAACAAAAGGAAGTTGGCCGTACAATTTTACCAAAAGATCTTCAAAAAACGTGAAATCTGTGTCTCGCCAGTAGCTTGTATATTCGAAGTCAGCGGACGCTGTTTTTTGTTTTTGCTGCATGTTTCGACGAACAAGTTTTCTAACACTTCGACAAGCTTTGGATTTCAAGATTGGGGTCATTTGAACAGATTGGTCAAAGACCATGAAAGTAGTCTCCTGCTTAGGCAACATTTTAAAAAGTGGAGAGTTATTGAAAAAGTTCTTAAAGTATGTACTACTGTAGATAGGAAATTGCAAAATCAAATATAAAAAGAAGTGGGCCATGGCGAAATGTGCTCAAATGTATCATAATTTTTGTTAAATTTTTAGCTTCACAATCTTTGGCTCTAAGAGGAGAGTCTGGCAGTTTATATAGCAAACCTAATGCGAACTTTTAGCAGCTTGTAGAATCGATTGGGAAGTTTGACTTAGAACGCGCACAGCATTTGCGGCAAAGTCATAATAACGAAACTCAAAGCTAATATCTCAGCAAAGATATTCAAAATGAGCTAATCGAGCTTCTTCCGAACGCGGCAACACTGAAAAGTATATAGCAGTGGCGGCTCGTCAGGGTGGGCCCGGCCCGCCTGGCGCACCCTGACGAGCCGCCACTGAGTTAAAGTAAAGTATATATTTCTTGTTGGTATCCGCGTATACCTTATAATAGTGTTTTTGTGTCAAGCGGGTCCAGTGGCGGCTCGTCAGGGTGGGCTAGGCGGGCCGGGCCCACCCTGACGAGCCGCCACTGGTATATAGTGGAGCTGGCCTTTCAAACGTTGTGTGAAACGAGATGGGAAAGTAGAATAAATGCTCTTAGACCTTTGGCTTTTAATTTAGGCAAAGGTTATGAGGCTTTTGTCGAACTTTCGCGAGGCGATGATGCAAAATTCAATCACACTGCTGAATGCTTAGGTAATAAAATTATAGAATTCCAATTTTTAGAAAAATTCAAAATTGATTTTCATTTTAAAAACTGGACTAGGTAATACAATCATTTTCTGAAAGGTTCCACCAAATAATTGTACACAGTTAAATACTCAGTTGCTTATATAATATTAACAAAATTCAATGCAGCCCAGATATTATTTCCCAAGACTGTCTCAGTTTGGAGGAAACATCGATTTTAAATTTTTAATCTGATATAAGTGGATCTGAGCTTTTTGAGGAAATAGAAATGTTTTCTGTAGTTATGCTTCCTAACAACACACCAACAGAAGTGTTGTCTTTTATTTTTGATAGACATTTGTAAACAATGTGTCGAAATGCAGCTATAGAGTTGAGAATATTTTTAACCCTTCCTCTTACAGCCGCACCTGGTAAGCGTAGTTTTTCTAAGTTAAAGCTGGTCAAGAATAACCTGAGGTCAACTATGTCTCAAGAAAGATTAGTGAACTTACCAACAACAGCCATACAAGAGGATTTGTTGGAAGAGCTAAATTATGATAAAATCATAGACCAGTTTGTAAATATGTAAATTTATCAAAAATTGAAGTCATTCTTTTAGTTGTTGTTTCATAAATTTTATTTATTGTTAAAATATTAATTTTTGTATATATTAATATCATGTAAAAACTTATTGGTTATGCGCACTAGGCCTACTTGAGGAAACCTCTCAACGTGTCTAATGTTCTACCTCCTGTGTTGTGGATATTAGTATATATACATATATATATATATATATATATATATATATATATATATATATATATATATATATATATATATATATGTATATATATATATATATATATATATATATATATATATATATATATATATATATATATATATATATGCCCTTAATTCCTTAGTGTACTCACACACACGGGTATTGGTTGATTGACCATGAGGTATATTCTTTTAGGATTCATTGAATGTATTACATAGGCGCAAGATCTGGCTTTTGCACCGGGCGCAGAAATCATTCGCTCCGGCCCTGGGTATCAATTTATTCTTAGGATCTACAATTGGCTCCCACTTAATATTATGTTTTCCTATCAGAAATTCGATTCGATTAGGCCATATAAGCTATTGGTAATGAACTGAATCTGCTCTGCTGTCCCATAAGCAAAGATGACAAGCGTGTTTAGTATTTATTTATTTATATATTTATTTATTGAGTTAATGTCTATAACAACAGCTCAAGTCCAATTACGCAATAGATAATGATAAATAAAAATAAATATAAAACGAACAAGAGTATCATAATTTAATAGAAAATAAGAATCCAAAATTTAAATATGCAATTAGCCAAGATGAGCATGCATTAAACAGAATAATTAATTACTTTATCTTTTAACATGTTTTTAAAAAGCATCAAGGTCGGTAGCAGGGAACCCGCCTTACATTTCCATCAGAAAACCAACCATCTTAAAATTGTATTTTCTATATTTTAATTTCTATTAGTGCCATTCGCTTATTGTTATCGTTTTGCTCGGTCCCAGTGTGATCATATTAAGGGGGGCTTACTGTAATATACAATTTGCTACCAGGTTGATCGAAGTGCTACCATCTGCTGCTTATCAAATCAATTAAAATCTTCAAAACTTACTCGACGTAAATCAGACAAAAGCAAACTTTTAAAGCTAAAAATGGATATTTTTGTGTTTTTCGATGTTTAAATTAGAATTTAAGCATTAGAACATAAACCCAAAAAAAAAAAATGTTTATCGACCTGTGTAATGATACAAGAGACAAGTGTTTTACTACTCTTGTCAAGTTTGAGCAGTGGCGGCTTGTCAGGGTGGGCCCGGCCCGCCTGGCCCACCCTGACGAGCCGCTACTGGGCCCGCTCGACACAAAAACACTATTATAAGGTATACGCGGATACCAACAAGAAATATCTACTTTACTTTAACTCAGTGGCGGCTCGTCATGGTGGGCCAGGCGGGCCGGGCCCACCCTGACGAGCAACCACTGAGTTTGAGATTCATGCAAATGGTAGCCCTGAAAAACTTTCCATCCTATAAGTTTCGCTGCATTCGTAAGATCATTGCGATAAATAGCTTTCGAAACAGGTACACTGTAATAAGGAGCACTTGTGGTAGAATATGCATTCAAAATGCGAGCGATTCCTCTATTTTTCTTCGAAAATGAGTGTTTCTAGTGGTTCTGATTCACTAGTTTTTTTTTTTTTTAGAATTGAAATGTATTTCAGTTTGTTAACAGATATCGATACTGCCATCGAAAAATCAGTCAAGAAATGAAAAATTGGTCTTTAAATAAAAACGTTTTATTTCTTACGCTGAAGTATCCGAACTAAATTTTTATTCCGACATATTCAATAGAGCGGTGATATCTATAGAGCTGTGAAAAATATTGTGGCTGTACCACCCACCTTGACTGGTATTCCATAAATTACTTATATGCATAACCAGACGTGTTCAATTTAACCCATGATCGTATGAGGTGTCGAAAACGGAATCACATCTAAAACGTAAGAAAAACTGCATAGTTGCTCCATATTTAGGTAGTGTGAGAATGAATTCTCACAAAATACAGCCTCAACAAGCTTCCAAAACATATCCACATGCACACATATGAAGGTAGACTTGAGCAAGTCAAAGCTTCTTCTGCATGCAAAATTCGTTGTGCATATTCGTCGCCGAGATGAGTTTACGTCGGTGCCCGTTAGGTTTAACTACCACCAGATCGTGTAAGCGCCTTAAAATGATTGTCAACGCTCGGAATGGCACCACATCTTCAACAAGCACCAGTCCCAAAATCCGCTGACCGCAGCTTCACCTCTCGCTGAAATTTCTTTGAACCGAGATGAAACTGGCTGCAAAGCAGGTCCAATGAGTCTAATTACTCAATTAACTTGTATCACTTTTCTTGTGTCTTCTCGATGTTGGCTTTCCAAACCAAACAACTCAGTAACCAAACGCAAACGCAGCATATAAAAGCCAAGAAGTAGATCTCTCATGACCCGCGGGTCGCCAGATTCGGAGCAAGACCTTGAGACAAGTCGAGGAAAGAGCAGTTAAGTGTAATGTGGTTTCTGGTGCCAATAAAACAGTTGTTTCGGATCTTGCCAAATCTTTTACGAATTCTCGAAGAGATGAGATGTGGGAATTTCACAGAACTAGATGCGGTTTATAGTATGTGACTTGTGTGCTGACGGTATAGCGGCTGCTTGCAACTAGTCACGGACTAATTGAAGAATCGACATTTAACGGAAAATGCATTCATTAGATTGTGACACTGCGTCCGATTCCGACACGTTTTTTTGGTTATTAACTGTATCACAGCTCTTGCGACCATCGTTGATGGTTCTCTTATGGTGCATATCATTACTTCCGGCAACAGCCATATTGGCAACAGGCAGCTGCAGCTAATAATTTCCATTAAGCTACGAACTATAAATCATCACTTCGAGACAATCACGGACATTGTCTTCTGAAAATGTTTTCCGGGTTGCGATATCCTTGGCACAGGAACAATGAAGATTTGGTCATAAAATTCATTTAGAGGACAAGGCAAGAATCACCCCACGAAAAAACACAGACTCCTGATTATCTCACGTTATCTCCGCAAACACTGAAATGCTAGACTGATGGCCGCGTCGAAAGGGTCATTTTTCTGCTAGCCCCGATGATAACTTCTTAAGTCGCATCGAGCAAGGTCATTTGGTCGAAGATGCCTCGAAAAACTCTGCAACCCTTTGTTGTAACGACGAGGACGAGAAAGACGAGAGTGCTCATAAATCAACACTCAGGGTGACATGATGTAGTGATATCTGAGGTAAACGGAACGAAAACTGGATTTGATCGTACATCGAAGGGGTTGAGGGTTAAAGTTGATCGGAAGGAATCGGCCAGCTAACATCTTGGTCGCATTACATAAAGGTTACAAGAGGTCCATTGAAGTTGATTTGGCCAGGGGTCTCATGTGGTCTTTGATCATAGTTGAATTCTGAAAACGTTAGTTTGTTAGTTTTGTTTATCATTCACGCATTGTTAATCGTTAATTTGAGTAGCGTATGCATCTGGACGGTAAGAATCGACCCAGACTGTACCACTCGATCAATGCAATTTAGTTGGAGTATGGTGTTTAAGATTTAGAGCTCTTAGAAATTCAACTCTACATATTGCAAATATGCTAGATATGCTAAAATAATGTTTAGAGTAATGCTAGTTTAGATGGATGCTAAATTTATGCTTAATGAGGAAAGTTATTTTATTGCACAAAAATTAAAATTATTTTATTTCATTACCACCAATGAAATTAAATAATTCGAGATGAGAAGCAACAACATTCCCGATAACGTTTAACCGTTCAGTTTAAAAGATGAATTATGTACGTAGTTGGTTTGATAAATCTGAATATGGATGATTTCATTAGATTTTGTACTCTTTGTCTTTGTGCTCCTTTCTCTTAAAATATCTGGAGAAATTAATACACTTTTAACTATTTTCAGGAAGGACGGTATTTTACAATTATGCAATAGTTAAGTAATCCGGCGTCAAGTAAACAGTCGAAATAATTGTTCGAACTGGTTTAGTGTGGATACATAAAATCAGTTGTTCTAAATCACAGCATGGATTGAAGTAATTTTTTGACAGCCATGAGAACGGGTCAGCTATTTGGTTACTTGTGGAAGATAAGTAACCGTTATGTCTATATGTAGTACACATCATGCTTCGTCCATATTTCAGATTTGTAAGCTGAATATTTTCATATTTTCCAGTGTCATTTTAATAAATACTTGCGAGCAGCTGCGTCGCAAATGAATTTGAATACACAATGGCAAAATAATTAGAAACAGGTACAGCTTAATCGGCCAAAATCTTTAGCAGAAATTTTCTCAAATAAAATTTCTAATACAATTTTCACAAGGCTACAAGTTTTTGTGTGATTAGGATAGTTGCGGTAGTGAATATTGTTTCAAGATGCAGTTTTCACCAACAAAGTCGGAAGCATGCTTCAAAGAACTATTCTCAGATCAAATTCTCAAACATAAAAAAAAGTGTTAAGCTTAAACAGTTGGATTATAGGTTTACACTCTTTCCATAAATTGATGTTGGGTTGTTATCATGTGTGCGATGAGCAAGATTAATAACTTTTTGTCGGATCGGATTATGTTTGATTAAGGGGGTATTCTGGTCTAGAAATTTGATCAAATCGATCTTTTTTTGTTTGCATAATTTCAAAGTTTAGATCTTTAAGAATAAGCTTTTAAAAGGATTTTCGGAAATTCGAATTATTTTTGGAGTTACAGTTAGACCAAATTGTGGCGAATTTTTGCCGTTAGAAGATTTGATATATATTCATAGTAGACCGTAAAAGTAAATCAAAGGCTCTTTTTCATTTCTAATCACAGCACAACCGTGAATAAAAAATATTCACTGATCATCGACGAAATAGCAACTTCGCTCGTGAGTCCTTGATACCATCTTCCATATGAAACAAGAATACCCGATAAGCTCTACTTAATCATATCTCTCGCTTAAACTTTTTAGAAATCTAACAGGAAATCTCAAATGAAATCGAAAACAGCTTCTTTCAAAAGTGCATTAGCCATCGTAGTTTTGCACGCGATATTATTTCATCGTTCGTTTCTTTTCGGCATCATAACAAGTTCGATGATTTCGAAAGTGAGGCTCTGGTAAGTACACTGCGCAAACTTATTAACGAGCCCAAGGAAGAGTACTGAACGGTGTCGATTCGCGCAAAACAAATGCAAGTAACGTCAGACACCAATCTTAAATATTGACTGCTGTTAGATGTAATGTGAGTACATGTTGGGATTTTCACTTCGGAAGCAATTATACAATCTAGCGGCGACGGAGGCACGTGCTTGCTAATTGAAGACTGTGGATGCAACCCAATGGTCGGTCTACACGAGGTCTAGTGCTTGAAAATAATACAATTGATGCTTTTGAATCCTTTTCCTCAGATTAGCGATAGAAAGAAAGCTCAACTGACAAATTTGTATTTGTTTTCTTTGATATGGTTTTATTTTCAGGTGCAAATTACGCTGAAACTAGAACAAAAACAAACAAATCTCACTCTGACATGAATGCTCTGATTATTTCAACCGCAACCTAAGTACTGCAGTATTATAAATTGTACATAGTGTAAGCTAACCATTGGTCATCGTTCATCGCAATCTAGTCTAGCAACAAACATCTGCATAAGAAGCGAATCATTCTTTGCAGACATCGATTCAAAAGTGCAAATAAACCTACAATTATGGACTTCATAATTTTTAAAACAATCGATTCACGAAACACTGCACTGGCGCGGTCGTGCATTTACACAACGGAGTGCAACTGCAGTTGAAGAGATCGCCATCACACGCATCTTCAATAGATGATCGTCCGATGAGCAGAGCATATCATGCGATCTAACTACACGCTTTCTTGAGCATGAGAAACTCCGTGGGCACCTGTCCGATTCAGATCTGCAAGGTCCCGCCGCTCACCGACATCTTAGCTCACAATACCGCAATTTATGATTGCAGTTTGCCGCTCAGCTATGATCATTATGAATCGATTGAAGTCATGTAATCTGCCGAGAGTTACTTCCTAAGCGTTTGCATCAGATCTGGACACGGTTTACGGGCAACATATGATCAGAATTACATCTCGTTATTGGAGTGGAGACAAACAATTCAATTGCAGGCATTCTAATGCCAATCAAATCATAGGTAATGGTATAGGCAGCATATATACACATCGTAATTAAGTATCTGTACAACAGATCTTGTACCAGAAGCAGCCATATAGAAAAACATAGGTCGCCTATTCCGGATGGATCAGAATGAGTTGCCTAAACGTTAATCAATGACAGAACAGCTGATTCGTGGTTCTCTAAAACAGTGATGTGTTTCTCTGCCCAGTCAATCATTAAAGGAGCAATTCTGTTGTCTATTCCACAAGGCTCAGTCGTATCCTTTTCGCAACGCAGTAGTAATTACTTTTGCATGGGGATGTCATGGATGTCGTAAGCCATGCCGACTTTTAGTATTACATAAGAAGACCTTCTGCGATGCAATATTATTAATGCGTTTCAGAACTCTAGGATAAAAGTGGTATAGACGCCATATCTTCGCGAATTTACTATTTGGGAGAGAGATGTCTATATTTTTTACGGTGCTTAGTGCTTTGTCAGTGCATGCTCGGCTGTGCTTGAGCGTTACAAGCTTACGAAGCAAAAATAAATTTCTATGGTATATTTTTTGGTGAATTATGTAACATAGTGAATTTTGGAAATAAAAGAAATACACAGAAAGGTAAAGACAAAGAGTGTTTTGTTTATATTGTTTCGTTTGTTTTCAACTTATTCAAATCATGTTTTGTCATATCTGCTGTTGCCCAGGTACTTTTTGTTTGTATGGCGTTTCTCCCACCATATGAGTAGAGATGCCACCCTTTGCAAAAGTTTAATCGTAGTGTAATCCACCCAATTTTTCATTGTTTAAAGAATGAACAGAAAACATATAAGGAATCATAAAGTGGTTAGAAGGTAGTGGTCAGAGAAAAATTTGGTTTGGCCATGGAACAAGTGAAAAAGGCGAAAAATCAAATAATGAGGCTCAAAGGGGCTATGGAATTCCGATTCGTACCTTGTTTAGACGCCTTCTGTTCTGACAAATAATATGACCAAATCTGGATTAAGCCCCCAAGCTATTTATTGTACGATAATACTACTATGTCGCATATGCATTCTTCCATATCTAAAATATGGTAACTAATCAAATTAAATGTTGTTCTGGCATCACTCGGAACAGAAAATGAAAAGCGATTAGCATCTTACATCAAAAGTCTAGCTAATGCTGGTTTTGCACCTGATAGTCCAGTGAAATCCGACATAAAACAAGACGAAACTTCGGAAAAATAAGGGGAAAGCTGAATTTTTATGTGAACCTTGGTATTGGCGTATTGAGCAAAATGTCAAAAGTCCCCATCGATGCGAGTGCTGCGTCACTTTTTATACGGCGTCAAAGTTCACCGAAAGTGACCTTTCCTAAATATCTCAGTAACGGTTACGTCTTCAGAAAAACAATGCATGACGAATTTGTAGCTTAGAAAATTTCCAACAAAAAAATTTTTATAACTTTTTCCTGTAATTATAGCCGTTTTTGAGATATATTAATCTAAACATTTGTTGCTAACAGCATCGTCTTTCTCAACGGTATGTTGATATTATCCGATTTTGATTACGACTTGGCATGTTTGTGAGTTGGTTTTTCTATGTTTTAGAGGCGCATAAAAAAAAACATGTACACAAACTTATCTACCAGACTCCAGGGTAGGTGGAAAAGTGTGCTCCAAAAAGTTACCAACACCCCCGCCCCTTTGTCATAAAACTTGTTGGGACATCTGTTCGCTACTCTCTTCTCGGAAATAAACTGTGTTGCTGCATCTAGTATGGGATATTCCACGAAGGAGTAGGACAAAAACAACAACATTGCAGGTGAAATAGGTTTTGTAACATATCATGGGCCTAGGAGTATGAAAAAGCAATATAATATCATGGCATAATTCTGTAAACGATCATTCTTGACACTATAGTTGCTCAACCCGCTGCAGATTATCCCCGAATAATCAGTTTTTTTTACCAATCCTGTGATGACTGCATAGCGCCAAAGGGACATGACACGTGCCGAAACCAAATTACACCTGAAATTACGTGACCTTGCCCTGATCGTTCAAGTGATAAGACGGTATGGAAAAAAACAAAAAAACCGGTTATTTCGGGATGGTTCATTTGCGGGGGTGGGTAGAGTATGGGTAGGGTGTGGGTGTAGGGCTGGTCTTGCGATGTTAATAATAGGCAATTAACAGGATAAAAAGTGATCCTATCTTGTTTAACAGTGGGCAAAGAGTAGGCAACGAGCTCATTTCTGAAGATTTGGGATGGATGCTCAGGGATACCATTTTATGGCACAGGGGGAGGGGGGAACTTTTCGGAGCACACTTTTCCATCTGCCTTGGAGTATGGTAGATAAGTTTATATACTTGTTTTTCTATGCGCCTCTTAAACATAGAAAAACAAACTCACAAACATGTCAAGTCGTAATCAAAATCGGATAATATTAACATGCAGTGAGAAAGAGGATGCTGTTATTAATAAATGTTTGGATCAATATATCCCAAAAACGGTTATGGTTACAGGAAAAAATAAGAAAATCTCTTTTTTGAAATTTTCTATACTACAAATTCGTCATACATTGTTTTTCTGAAGACGTAACCGTTACTGAGCTAATTAGGAAAAGTAACTTTCGGTGAACTTTGACCCTGTATAAAACGTGAAGCAGCACGACTTTTGACATTTTGTTTAACACGCCAGTACCAAGGTTCACTCCAAAATTCAGCTTTCCCCTAATTTTTCCGAAGCACCATGTTAGATTTCCCCGGACTATGAATGGAGTATCTATTTGCTGAAAAGCCTGCAATCAAGCATACATTTTCCAAACAAAAAGGAAAGGCAGGCCGACATTAGCTTACTTCCTTTCTTGAGAGAAACAAAGACATATCAGTACGTCAAACAGAAGGTCTTTTGCTCGCAAGAGCTCAGGGTATGAACAGAAAAAAGGTAAGTGCATTTTTTAAACTACTTGACCAGGAAATGATAGTAAATAATTTGACAAATAAACTGGAAAATATTTTCAACTTTGACGAGAGTGGTATGCAATTAATAAATAAACCTGGGAAAGTTTTAATTGTGAAAGGAGCTAAAGACGTTCACGTCATCACACCTCGTGAGAAGGGATAAACAATTTTTCTTGTTACGTGCTATAGCGCTGAAGTCCGTTTTTTACCTCCGGTGTTGATAATTAAGGGTGTCAATAAAAATTTGAATGACATTTATATGAACAAAAAGGCATCTTACATAAATTTTGAACTATTTTTAAGGTTACAGAAAAAACACTTTTTACCCAAAAAAACCAAAGGCAGGTGAAACTATTTTGATTTTCCCAGTCCGATTCTTTAGACTTGCTGAACGTATACAAAAGTCAGTTTTTTTTTCTTGGTGATTTTTCAAAATTATTGGCACAGAGTTGCTTACATTTCAAAATTGTTTCTATCAGGCCTGGTTCTACTTGAAACCAAAACATTCTAGGAATTTCAGTTGTAGCTGAATATTGGGTTGTGAGTTCACGCAAAAAGAAGTTTCTGATGCTAAAAATATAGGTAAATTGGCAGGGGATGCCATTTTCGTCCGATACGGAATTTAAAAAGTTTTACTTTGGCTGTGTAGACAAAGCATAAAATTTATGTATGAGTTGCAGTTTTCCAATGGTCGAAAATTTTTCAGGAAAGTTGATGATTTGAAGGTTTTCACTTTGAGTGCCGCTGTGGCTACAAGGTTGCCAGCACGTTCATAAAAAATCTAAAACTTAGTAACATTAATATGTCCTGCAAGTTTCAAAAGTTATCGCAATCCAATCATTTTAAAATTTTCCCGTTCTTATTTTATGCACCTAGCAACACCTAGGGTTAAAAATGTCCAAAATGTTTCCGTATTCACATTTGAACAACACACCTCCGAAATTAATTTCCCTATTTTAGTTTTTTTGAAAGTTATTTGTTGATAGAATTATAGAGACATTAAAATATCGCTAAAATGGCCGCCGGTGCCAAAGGGTTAAAGGTTATTAGCATATGGTGAGACCTAGGCCTATTCTACATTCGAATATTATTAAAAACAATCAGCAACAACCTACTCTAGTGAGTAGAGCGTTGGCTTCTGGCGTCCCTGATTCGAATACAGATACCTGAGTCAAATCAGGGGCGAAGTTAGGCCTCAAACTAATCATATCCAACTTGCCAAAATTTCGGTTATGAAAATGCAGCTTCTAACGCTTCCTTCTCTCCAAGCCCCTAAATGAGTTGAAGCGGAGCAAATTTACATTTTCTAGAATGTGCTTTTAAGCTGCTGAATGAAAAACCGTATTATATTTTGAAACACCCAGCATCTTTGATATAAGATATTCTTTATGAGGCAGATGATTTAAATTTAAAAAGACTTCTGCTGGCTTTGAGGCTAGGTCTTTGCGGAATGGATGTTTGCTTGGCGCTACCTCATCAGCCGTTATTTTCATTTGCCGTTTTTCCTTAAGCCCGAAGCGTACGATGCTCCCTCTAATGCTGAACACTTTTGTTTTCATCTGTGCTTAACTAATATCTGCTAAACATGAGATAATACCATAAAAGCAATTTGCAGTTTCACTTTCAAACAATGATCGCCTCGCTATCACGCTAAAACGAAGTGGGTACATGATTCCGAAACACCCGCACTTCTTCAGTCTGCATCGATTCACAGTTACCGCATTCCTAACTCGAAAGAATTCAAGCATCGTTAGCGTAAGCGAAGCATAATGGATGCAATTAAAATTGTCGTGTACTTGCAGAATAGTTTGAGTGAAATGAAAACCAAGTCTGTGACCTGAGCAAATCTGTGAAATCTGATAAATCATAATATGTTTGATGAGCTCATTGTTTCCTACCTAAGTTCGACATGAACGAGCTACTTAGCTAATTAAAAGGTGTTCATTAAATAAATTGGAATAAGTTGATTGTGCTAGGCTATCTGCGACTTCCTTTCGCAATGGCACGAAAAAAGGTAAGTTTAATATTGGAAAACATATATGTGAATGTGTATTTCTGATACATCTGCTTCAATGGAATGTCATTATGAATCTCGGAGACTCACTCAAAAGTTTGATGGTTTTAACAGCATTATTTTTTTTTGCTTAATCACACTTTATTAATCTCTTTTTATTTTATTCATATTTTTATTTCATCACAAAATAAAACATTGACCCAATTTCGAGTTGTGTTGTGTAGTTCGTACACCGCAGTCGGTTTCTCAGACTTAAAAAATACAGCTTGTTTAAAATATTTTGTTCCGCGAGTCTACCATTCTACTCGTCAAACTTTAATAAGTTCTTGGGTATTATCAGGCCCGGCCCTAATGTGTTTAGCGCCTGGTGTATAGGAAGAATTTGCCGCCCTTAGCTCAGTGTCTGCAAACATACTATATATTCTCTAAATGAATATGGAGCAAACTACTATAGGTCCTCCAAAATGGTATTTTGGGCAGGTTTGAGAACGTGGGGGATGACTAGCTTTGGTTATTTGGCCTACATGATACTTCTAAATTTAATGCGATTTTCTTGCAGTGACAGGTGTACTTTCAAATCCTGAATTGCTACGATATTCCACCAAAAAATTTAAAGTTGGCTATGAACTATTCTTAGTGGTGGTTAGATATAGGGAGTGGCTTTAAGTCAATCTGGTCGCAATATTGATTTTATCTAAATTACTATACTATTAAGCTAATAATAAACTTAAATTTTAGCAATTTTCTTCCTAAATACTCTACAATATGTTTAATATTCGAATCTTCACTTTCCTCTAAAGCTTCTAACGCTTCATATGTATCAAATAGATTTTGCATCAGGAGATTAAAGGCGTTAAGTGAATTTTCAAATCTTGTATTATATAAGGGCTTAAGCCCTCAACATTCGTCTGGAGAATGCGTTAACTATTCATAGAACTGCAAAAATACATAAAGCTGTTTGACAAGATCAAAAACATCTATTGTATCTAAAAAAAAAACAGTTCGCTGCTTCGTTGACAGCCAAATTGAAGGTGTTTGTTAAATTTTGCACGCTATATTGTCTGCGCTCTATATTGGAGCCTTGGTCATAGATTTGCAATTTATAGCCCATTGTTCATTAATTCATCTAAAATTGTGAGTCCTTTTACGGTCGTATATTTTGCTTCTAAAAATCCTTTAAACTGCTTTTTGTTATTATATACTCCTTTTTAAAGTGTGCGAACCTGATTACCAAAGGTTGGGCACAACCTGGTTTTGTCTGGTGTCAAATCGACCATAATTGCATATGTATTTGCTTTTTCTGATGTATTCAACGATTTTGTTTTTTAGTGCAGTTACAATCATATTTACGGGTTCTTTGTTTTTACAGCTTTGTGATCATGTAAAGGGAGAAAAATATGGGTCCGAGCTTATTAAGAAATAAGAAATTAATAATAAATCAAATTAACAAGCCAATTTAGGGGAAAATTATTAACATTTTCCAGTTTCCTATAATACACGTTTGTGATAAATTTCCGTTACATTTTAATTTGGACGAAAACATAAGTTTGTGTATACATTTGTGTATAAAATAAAAATGATTTTTCATATCATGAAAATCTAATTTTCCAAACTGAAACTTTCATTACACTCAAGAAATGACAAATCCAATTGAAAACACTAATCTCTAACCGTATACAATGTCTCTAAATGAATCAGTCTCAATTTTTCTCCTCCGTGAATAAAAAATAATATTTAGATTTTCTCCTTCGAGTTCATCTACGATGATCAGTCAAGGCGCACAAGTGCTCCATCCCCATCTCCTTTTGTTACACGCAATTATGCTTTGATCTCTTCTGACGCATAGGGTGCCATTGGTACGGCGCCTTAGGCGGCATCGGAGCGCGATTTGAAAGTGCACCAAATGAACTTGCTGTGGATGGAAGATAAGCACCCCACCTCGAAGTCAAAACGGGTTCATTCTAGTGATGGGCGTTTCTGTTGTTTTCAGAAAACGAAAACGAACTGTTTTTTTTCCAAAAACAACTGTTTTTTGAAACTTTTTGAAAACTTTTTTCACTCGACCAGCAGCAGATTTATACTGGGTGTTACCATTAGTGATGGGCGTTTCTGTTGTTTTCAGAAAACGAAAGCTATTTGGAAAAAAACAGTTTGAAAAAAACTGTTTTTTTCAAACTGTTTTTTTCAAACTGTTTTTTTTCAAATAGTTTTCGTTTTCTGAAAAAAAAACAGAAACGCCCATCACTAATGGTAACACCCAGTATCAATCTGCTGCTGGTCGAGTGAAAAAAGTTTTCAAAAAGTTTCAAAAAACAGTTGTTTTTGGAAAAAAACAGTTCGTTTTCGTTTTCTGAAAACAACAGAAACGCCCATCACTAGTTCATTCACACTCTCGGTATGTATACGTATGTGCACAAACAATTTTGTTGTTTTAACGTGCAATACATGATGCGAATCTGGTAGCATATTTTTTTCTAGTATACACAAATTCCTATACAAGAATTTGATGAATTCTAGAATTGCGTCAGCTAATCTTATGGTGTATGGATAGTTTTATAATAAACAACCCTACAGGTGCACACTCAAGGTGTTACCGTAAACGAAAAATGAATAAACTGAAAATTTAATATCTCTAACTTATTTTACATATAGATAAAGGTTATATGGTAGATATTTTAGAGGAAGATATTTTATTCATGAATTATATATTGTATTTTGCCGCCTTTTGTGCTTGTCTTATGCTGCCGCCTGGATTCAAAGCACCATGCGCACATATAGAAGAACCGGCCCTGGGTATTATAAGCTATTGCTGAATGCTTCATGGGAGTTATCATCGTTCAAGTTTATGGAGCTGGAACATCAATTACAAGCAATGTAAATCCGAAATCAAATATCTTATTTTCTTGTGAGTTATTTGAGGACTAATTTAATTTACCTAAACTCAGCCCATTTTATTTCTTTAAAAACAATTTTTTTAAAGCCTGTTGTAAAATTCACACAGCTTTTCCACTGTCAATCAGGGCTGGCATACGTTTATCTTTCGTTTTTTCGCACATATCCGCGTTCAAATTCTAGAATTACTGTTAGTAGCTCTAGGAATACGGCTTTCATTAGGAATACAAATCAAAAGGATGCTCGAGGTCTCGGGTGCAAAATCATGAATTGAAAAATCGGAGCTTTAAAACTTCGCTGTCTAATGGAGGTAATCTCAATGGAAACCATTTTCAAAGCACACACTTATATTCATTCCAAACGAGTGGCCAAGGATCTGGAGCTTGCCGAGAACTTCTCGCACATTGCCGTAAGTGAATTGGAAAGCACTTTAGGCATTTGATTATTTTGAGGTGCCGCAGAATATATTTTACTGATGGTTGACGACTACCTCGGAAACCGTTCCCTCCTATGCAAGATCGAAGAAGATGAGGTCAAAATTGGGTCGAAGATTGATCTTAGTTTTGAATCTCTGCAAAGTTGTGTGTTGCCCATGACTGACTTGGAAAGCGGATCAAGATGAAACAAGCAACTAATAATAGTAGTTACTAGTAATACTGTTGCTTCCACCATCGACCAGTAAAAGCATATAGACTTTACCAAGGCTTTGACTCTGCGAACCATGACATCCTCCTCTCAAAACTCGATGGTTTCACTATTTCGGGTCAGCTTCGTTGCTGGTTTTCGTTATATCTTCGTGATCATTCTTGTTTTGTTACGGCTCAGTCTTGTTCTTCTTCCCCCTTCTATCCTACTTTTGGTGATCTGTAAGGCTCGATTCTTGGTCTTCTGCTTTTCTTCCTGTTTATAAATGATCTTTGATCCCCTCTTTGAGTCCCCGTGTCTTCTGTACGCTGACGATTCGAAAATGTTCAGGTTGATTGAGTCAGTGGATGACTGGATGACTTGTCTACTCTGGCCAACTGGTGCTCTGTCAATTATATTATCCTTAATGTTGTTAAATGCTGGTGGATGTCCTTTGCATGTAAATTATACCGCATAACGTTTAGTTCTGTTTCCTTATAATTTCATATTTTTACTAATGTTCGAAGAACATTAGTATTAAAATCGATTCGGCCAAAAATTCATATTTCCATATATATATATATATATATATATATATATATATATATATATATATATATATATATATATATATATATATATATATATATATATATATATATATATATATATATATATATATATCATCTCTTAAAATATCTCTTTAAATGTCAGTTATTGTTTACCTTTTGGCGCCGGCGGCCATTTAAGTGATATTTTTAATATACCTATTATTTCGTGCACAAATAATTTTCGCAAAAATAAAGTTAACGAAATAAATTTCTAACGTGTTTTACATATGAATCGGATAATGTTTTGGAATTTTTTAACCCTATGTGTGCGCTGGTTGCCTAAAAAGAGGACGGGAAAATTTAAAAATTTTTAAATTTCGATAACTTTTGACAGAGCTATTCAATCATTACGAAATTTTCACGACATATTGGTATTATTTAGTTGTAGATTTGTGTAGCTTTTAATGAGCGTGCTGGCAACCCTGTAGCTAGGGCAGGCACTGAAAGTGAAAACCTCCAAATCATCGTCTCTCTTGAAAAAATGCCGTTTCTTCAAAAAAAAGCCACTCATATGTAAATCTTGTGCTTTGTTTACATAACCAAAAAAAAAAGATATGGTATAACGGGCGCGCCTGGTAACCCTTGCCCAATTTACCTATATTTTTAGCATCAAAAACTTCTGTTCACGGAAACTCACGATCCGATGAGCAGAATTATTTGAAATTCACAGAATGTATTGACCTTAAATAGGACCAGGTCTGATAGAAGTGATTTTGAAATGTGGGCGATTCTGTGCCAGTGGTGCCATCTTGAAAAACCACTAAAAAAGATAACTGTTTTTAGCCCTATAAATTCTGATTGAATCGTTCGATTTTGAAGAAATTCACACAATTGCTGGACCTTACTTTAAGCCACGTTTGGTAGAAATTTGGTTGAAAAATTCGGTTGGAGCTGCCAGCTGTGATAATTTTGGTGTCTTCATTTTGAAAAAAAAAATTTGGAAGTGAAAACATTCAAACCATCGAATATTCAAAAAAATGTCCGTTTCTTACAATAAAACCAATCTGTATATAAATCTTATGTTTCATCTACACGTTCAAAATAAAACTTTGGAAATTTCATGTCGGACAAGAACGGTAACCCTCTCCCAGTTAACCTATATTTTTAGCATCAAAAACCGCTGTTCACGGAAACTCACGAGCCAATAATCAGATACAGCTAAAATTTACAGAATGCATTGGACTTAAGGGGTAACACCACAGTAACCGGTTCAAAAAATCCAATTTTTTTTTATAGCTTTTTATAGCTTTTTTATATAGGCGAGCACCAACACGGATAGCCAAATGTATGCTGCAGGCATCGTTGTTAAAGGCACATATAACATTTTTATGATTTAAATGCACATTAAACTTTAAATACGTTTTTCTCAAAACTACTTTTTTCAACTTGGGCGAAATCATAACTCGAAAACTATTGCTCCGATCAGTCTCAAATTTTTTTTGTAGCTTTGTAAATGCAATATCTTGAGCATCACGTAGCCGTTTTTTGATTGGATGTAAACTTTTTTTTTAAAGACAATTATAAACAATTACAAACAATCATAAATCATGATAAAAAATTCAAAAGTGTGCCATTTCTACAAAAATCAGTTTAAATAAAAACACCTACGTGATTCTATAGCTAATTGTATGTGAATAATGAACTTTGTTTCTTTTTTGATCCAGGTCTCATCGTTTGCGCTAAATCTTTTCGCCCGTTTATCAATTTAAAAAAAAAGGCTTATTTGAAGATCGGCGTTATCGCCGCCATTTTGTATGAAAATGATAATAAAAAGTTTTTTTCTCATACTTCAATGTGTGCTCAATAAAGCCCTTTAACAGAAATTCCCTACTCCCGTTCCAGGTTTCCGAAAAAAATTGTCAAAAAAAGCCTTATTTTTCGACCGCTACTGTGGTTTTACCCCTTAAGTAGGACCAGATCTGATAGAAGCAATTTTGAATTGTGGGCAAGTCTGTGCCAGTGGATCTTGAAAAAGTGCCATCTTGAAAAATTACAAAGAAAAAAAACTACTTTTTGCCCTATGAAATGTGAATAAGTTACCAGATTTTCATGAAATTGACACAGTAGCTAAACCTAACTCTAATCTCTGTTTTGTGGAAATTTGGTTGAAAAATTTGATTGGTGCTGCCAGCTATGGTAATTTTTGTGTCTTTGGTTTTGAAAATTCGCTCAGGAAAATAAAACTTTTTGCACTATAACTTCCAGTGCAGTCATGAAATCAATACGAATTTCATACAATTAATGAAACCTGTCATAGACATTATTCAGGCCAAATTTGGTTGAAAAGCCACGATAGGGTTGCCAGCTATTGTTGGTTTTGTGTTTAATTGCAATATCTTTATTGAGCGGTTTTACGGCCAAACTGTTTCAAATGCCACGTTTTACTTTGGTCTCAAGAATGCATTATAACTCATATGGTAGAAGGTTTCAGATATTACCACTGGCATGAATTTGAACGTTTATGAGAGCAAAACACGGGTTAATTATATTCGTTATCAGTTGCTTACTTCACATAATTTTGAAAGCAGCATCTCATATAACATCAATGAAGAAAATGCAAATGGTAATGATATTGTAGTGACATTAAACAGCAAATATTAAGCTTTCGATTATTTGAAAAAACTCGCTGCAGGTAACCCTAAATTTCTTTATACTCCTATAACTTCGAATGTTATTAAACAACGTCAAGCAGATTTGATATATTCTTGGCTTTGATACTGGCGAAAGGTTGCCAGCACGAGTCGGTTGTGCTACTTTTGTATCAATAAATGCTTACAGTTAGTATACATACCGGAAACATTTACAATGAAAATAAATAACCGATGTTACAATTCGCAAAGTTCTGCAAATTTTTCGGATCGCAGCCCCAAACACCAACTTCAGTTACAGTGCTGCAGGCACTGAGCATTTTCTTCATTGATGTTATATGAGATGCTGCTTTCAAAATTATGTGAAGTAAGCAACTGATAACGAATATAATTAACCCGTGTTTTGCTCTCATAAACGTTCAAATTCATGCCAGTGGTAATATCTGAAACCTTCTACCATATGAGTTATAATGCATTCTTGAGACCAAAGTAAAACGTGGCATTTGAAACAGTTTGGCCGTAATAAGCAGCACATGTGGTGTAATATGCACTCAAAACCTGCACGATTCTTCTACTGTTCTTCGAACATTAGTGTTTCTAGCGGTTCAGGTGCGCTAGAGTTTTTTTCATTTCATTTCTAATTTCATTTCTAAACTAAAATGTTATATCCACACCTTGCGTGTCACACTCAAGGCCTCGTGTTTGTGTGGCTTCATTCTTAGAGCGGCCAAACTTTTTGCTATTTCCTCATGTGTGCGCCTGTACATCTCCGTCGGGCCTAGGTTTCTCGAATATTTTTGTGAAATTTGGTGTCCTCATTGTCGTTTCGAAATTGGTGATGTTGAGTTTGCTCCGTATTCTCTACTGTGAGTATATCATGCGTCTTTCCATCCTTGAAGTCTTTAACCTCCTGTCACGCAGAGTGTATTCAGACGAATACGACTGTACAAAATAATTAATGGTTTTGTTACATATATCCTCAGTGTGCAGTTTTCTTTTCGTGACCCGGTAGGTTTTAGCAGGTCATCATTTCCCCTCATCGTACCGTTTGGTTGCACTCATACATATTTTTATTCTCCACTTTTACGCTTGCATAGGCAACATAACTGCTTGAATATTGGTTCTCTTCCGTCTTCGTCACGCACTTTAAAATAAAAATTAAGAGCAAATGTTTTATCTTACGAAATGAATTCATTAAATTGTTGAATTTCCACACTGAAAAAAATCCACATAGCGCCCAGAGCCATGTAACATAGCGCATTATTTATGGCCCCATACGCCATGTACATAGTACTCTGAGCCATGCAATATGGCTCCCAGCGCCATAATGTCAGAATCTACATAGCGCGTGGTCCCATGTTACATGGCGCAGCATTTATGGTGCCACACGCTATGTACATAGTACCCTGAGCCATGCAGTATAAGCTCCCAGCGCCATAATTACATGGCGCAGAAATTATGGCCCCACACGCCATATTACATAGTGCTCTGAGCCATGTAATATGGCTCATGGCACTAGAATTATAACTCACAGCCATGCTATAAATATCAGCAAGCTTCTTGAATATAGGAGAGGATATGATCTTTGATGTCATTAATCCCTCGGGAATTTCTTTGGTAGAATTCCATCACCTAACATCAAGTGCTCTACCTCCAGATGCTCCGAACTGAGAAGGTTCGTGGCCTTTTGTTGGATGCAAACTGGATCATCTTCAGATGCACTGAAAAAACACATAGCGCCAGACGCCATAATTTATAGACTTCTGGCGCCATGTACATAGTCGATTTCGGTCGATTTGTGATAAAATATAGCGCCACATGCCAAGGTACATAGGAGCAGACGCTATGCTTATAGCCCTCCACGCCATGTACTATAGTCCTCCACGCCATACAGTATAGTCCTCCACGCCATACAGTATAGTCCTCCACGCCATGCACTATAGTTCTCCACGCCATGTAATTTAGTCCGCCACGCCATGTACATGGCGTGGAGGACTATAATACATGGCGTGTAGGCCTATGTACTTTTCGCCATGTATTATGGCGTGTGGCGCTATATTTTATCACAATCCCTAAATCGACTATGTACATGGCGCCAGAAGTCTATAAATTATGGTGTCTGGCGCCATGTATTTTCTCAGTGTAATATCATCTCTGTGTTAAATTATGATTATATTTCATTTATCGCCTATTATACACTTTGATTAATTTGAATTTATAATTTTTTTCCTTTATTCTTTTGTTTTTGAATTTTTGTACTTTATATTATTTTCATTCCTTTCTTGTTTTTTGATAAGTTTGTTCCGTGGCCAGTCTTTGATTGGATTTGTACCTTTTGATTTAGGCAATAATAAATTAATAAGCAATGTAAACAGTAAGCAACGACAACGACGACCACGCAAACGGATAACTCTCTCGAAACCTGGCATGTACGCTCCCTGAACTAACCGGGGGCCGAAGAGGCACTCCTTCATCAGGCCGAACAGTACAAACTGAGCATTACTGCAGTCCAGGAAAAAAATTGGTTAGGCTGCGAGATCAACGACAAGAAATCGCACACCATTTTTACAAGCGGCAAACCATCGGGCCGCAAGGAGTTTGGAGTAGCATTCATAGTGAATAAGCAGCTTAAGTCGCGCGTTACCGACTTCAAACCCGTAAACAAAAGGCTGTGTGCGATTCGCATCACTACGCGATTTTTCAACCTCTGGCTCGTCAACGTGCACACTCCCACTGAAGTACAAGATGACTCTGTAAAAGACGAGTTCTAGTAAGTAGTGAAAAGGAAGGTGAAAAAAGGACAGACATGCAAAGGAAATAAAGGTTCGGAACTTACCCAGCTGACGAAACTCTTTGCTATGATTCCCTTCATAGAATTCCAAAATCACCACACTATTGCACACGCGATCTATTTTCTATTAACCGAGAATTTAAACGATCCGGTTCGAAGGACCAAATTTATGTTCATGTACAATAGTTAATTCAATACTTTTCAAATTAATAACCAAGGCACTTGTCTTTAACAATGAACTTTATTCACATTCGATAAATTTTACTTCGGACAATTCCACTTGCTTCTAACTTCTATTTCGATCAATTCAAATTACTTCTATTTCGATCAATTCAACTTGCTTCTATTTCGATCAATTAAACTTGCTTCTATTTCGACCAATTCAAATTACTTCTATTTCGATCAATTAAACTTGCTTCTATTTCGATCAATTAACTTGCTTCTATTTTGATCAATTCAACTTGCTTCTAACTTCTTTTCCGTGGGACACGTTAAGACAAAAACTGAGAGTGAATCATGTGTTCCTTCTTATTTTATCATCGAGAAAATTGCGGTAAAATTAACGTTTTCTAAATAACATTATACTTCCAGAACTATGACAAATTTACATTACAATCCAACATCAAGAATTTACTTTGGAATGCAGCATTAACATTCCAGCGATCAGCCGATTGGAAATCATATCAAATCTGGTACAGCTGATGTTGTTGACAATAGGTGAGGGACAGGTATTGACAAGTATCGGCCACTATTAAATTTAACATTTATTAAATTCAAACTTTTTTCTTTTTATGTCGGATCGCAACACCTGCCTTGAAACTCTCTTCGACTCACTTCATCCACGAAGAATGCAATGATAACGGCCATCGTCTAATTGACTTCGCTTGCAGCAGGAACCTTGTTGTAAGCTCAACTTGCTTTCCACATCGTCGCATTCACAAGCAGACCTGGAATTCTCCAGACTTAACCAAATTGACCACGTTCTTATTAGCAAGAGACGAGCGTCAAGTGTTATGGATGTTCGGTCGTACCGCGGAGCTAACTGTGACTCTGAAATAAATAAGTAATAAGTAACATACCGGTGCAGAATTTCCTCAGTGCACCAATCGAGATTCAGCCCTCCCAAAATCTTCGCGGTTGAGAATTTGCTGAACGACTATACGGCTCAGGCGTATACGACCGCGCTTGAGGAAAGAATTTCACCAATGCTGCGCGACTCCAGCAAAGTAGGTGTCCACGAGTTCTGAGAAGAGCTCAAAAATAAAATCAAGAATGTGGCAGAAAACGTTGTGGGATACAAAGCCCAACGAGTGCGAAATGAATGGTTTGACGAACAATGCAGAAACTCACTTGACGTAAAGAACGAGGTTTATAGACAATGGGTCCAACGTGCAACCAGAGCCAAAAAGGAAAAATATGACGAGCTACGGCGAATATCCAATAGAATAATTAGGCGTAAGAAACGGAAATACTTTGACGAGCAGTTGCTGAACATTAATGTAAACCTAGTTAGTAAGAATACCAGACAAGCGTACAGATTAGTAAACACTATTTAAAATGGCTACCAACCCAGGACTAGCCTCTGTAAAGACAAAGATGGAAATATTATCAGCGACACCGAAAGTATTAGCAAACGATGGGTGTCCTACTTCGAAGAGCTTCTGAATCCGCCATCAAACATGGGTGGGGCGGGTTTATTAAGTGCGCTACATCAACTGCTGCTGTGAATATGGGAGACTGAGGTGATCCCAGACGATTGACGCAGAAGCATCATCTGTCCCATACATAAAAAGGGAGATAAACTGCGGTGTGAGAATTACAGAGGCATCTCCTTAGTCTGTACGGCCTACAAATTTCTGTCAAAAAATCCTGGAGTATAGGATTAAACCGTTCGCGGAAGAAATCATTGGCGAGTATCAAGGTGGTTTCAGATCTGGTCGCTCCACAATCGACCAGCTCTTCACGGTAAAGCTAATTTTGCAAAGGTGCTGGCAATACGACGTTGACGTATACCAAATCTTTGTCAACTTTAAACAAGCATATGACAGCATCAACCGAGGCGCTCTATATAGCATCATGCTGCGATTTCGTATACCGGCCAAATTAGTGAGACTTGTAAAGATGACGAT
Source organism: Nemotelus pantherinus (assembly GCA_963978885.1). Lineage (NCBI taxonomy): Eukaryota > Metazoa > Arthropoda > Insecta > Diptera > Stratiomyidae > Nemotelus > Nemotelus pantherinus. Next base: position 71,249,432 of record OZ022265.1, on the reverse strand, counting down.
GACCAACTTCGTCTCGTAAGTCTGGATCCAGAACAGATTGAAGGATCCTTTTGAAACTCTGGGTGGCCTGAAGCAGGGCGATGGAATAGCGCCCACGCTCTTCGACCTGGCACTTGAGCTCGCTATTCGGGCAATGAACCTGAACACCAGCGGCACGCTACTCTTTAAGTCGACACAATTGGCAGCGTTCGCGGATGACATTAACAGCATGGCTCGAAAACTGACCGATGCAGAAGAACTTCTGCTTAGACTTGAAACCGCAGCAAAGGAAGTTGGACTACGAATCAACGAGGACAAAACGAAAGTTATGATACAATCTAGGACAAGGACGCCAGCGCACACGACCATCGTCGTAGGGGACCTTTGCATCAAATTCGTGGACAACTTCGTTTACCTGGGTAGCAATCTACCGAGTGACGCCAACGAAACTGACGAAATCAAGCGACGGATACAACTAGCAAATAAGACATTCTTCTCGGTCCTCCCCATTATGAAATCGAAATATGTGCAGAGAAAAACTAAGCTCCGCGTTTATAAGACTATGATACGACCTGAGCTGTGCTATGGTTGCGAAACATGGACCTTGACCCAAACCTCCGAAAATAGGATCGACACCTTCGAACTGAAAGTTTTACGGCGGATTTTTGGGGCTGTTCGCGACCGAGATGGATGGCGCATCCGGTACAACAATGAGTTGTACGAACTTTACAATGAGCTGGAAGTCTCCAAGATCGTCAAATTACAACGGTTACAGTGGGCTGGGCACGTGCAACGCATGAATGACGGTCGCATGGCAAAACGTGTCATGAACGCAAGACGAGTCGACGGAGCGAGGCCAGAGCTCGTTGACCCAGAGCTCGTTGGGAGAGCTCAGTGTATGCGGACTCCGTACAACTATTGGGGTTCCAAGACTGGAAGACGCGGTCCTCCAGGAAATCGATCGATTGGAGGAAATCGATCCAGGCGGCCAAGGCTCAACGTCGGGCTGTTGTGCCACGTTGATGATGAAACAGTTAGCAAGCAAATGCTGGAGCATAAACTGTCATTGGCCTTCAATTAAAGGTGTTATATTCTTAATTGGACAACATACTTAACGGTGTAAGTGAACGAATTATGATAATATTGACCTTAATTATGATATCCGGTTTTTGGAGTTGCATAGTCTCCCGCGCCGCCTTAAGATTTATTGCATTAATAGCTATTGTATGGTAATAAATACAGTCATGCATTGAAAAAGTGTAAGTCGGTGTTTTCAATAAAGCGTAAGGATACAACAAAAGGAATGCGTCGGCTTAATTAGAAAGTTGATATCGAATATTATCAACGTGTAAGTTGATTGTTTCCTGGTGAAGTAGCAGTCGGTGGGCGAAGAATTAATGATGAAGTATCTAGGGTCGATGACCGTCAACAATATGAAGTTTTTGAAACGAATGAAGCAAGCTACAAATAAACCAGCTAAGTATGTCACGGAACAGAGCAGGTTGAAGAAACAAGTCAGGTACACTGATGTCTTCAGCACAGTTCATCTTATTGTACGATGCAAGTATAATCTAAACACTGGAATTGGTATATACCGCCAGAAACTAGAGCAAAGAAAGTAGTGCTTAAAATAACATCTTCTTACCGTACTTTCTTAAAACTATTTGTTTTTATTATCCTTGAATTATTCCCGATCAGTCTCCAATGTCATGATCAAAGATCTATATTTCTCAAAAGATCAATAGCGATACTATGGCTATAAAAAAAACAGAGCTCGCAACGCCGAAATCAATCTTTTGAGACCAGGAGACAAGAAAAATGTATAACTTATAATCTTATGAAAATAATATAAAGTCGGTTTATACTAGTATTGTCATGCGATTTATCTGCAAACATGGATATTTTTGTTCTTTTTGGAGAATATGGGTAATATGTAACCAGTGGGTCAACTTAAGGCAAAGCTTGGGTGATGCTGGAAGGAAAAGCGAATTAAAATAGAGTGGTGGACTATGTGGAGGTTATGCTGCGTATAAAAAACCCTATTTCGGCCGAGTGAATCCGTAATGTGGACGGGGCCTTTAAAGCGTAATATGAAAGATCTAGCTTAAAATTATGTGCTAACTGGTTGTTTGGTAGATTCTGCGCGGTGCAGTGTTACGGGCTATATAAAAATGTATATTTACGATCATGGTGGTGCCGATTCTGTTTAAGTAGCACATTTTTCGTGTTTCAGATAGGAATAAATCAACTCGAAGTCGAATCTGATGGAGTGTCAGTGCAAATGTTTGGAACAATATGGATGCGTGAGGTAAAAACAAGATATATCTTCAAAATTGAATACAATTTGATAGAATTAGCGGAACTAGTAATTAGATTTTCAAAAATATGACAGCAAATAAAAGATAAAAATATGATAAAGGCCGCAGACATTGCTAGTGACTCACTACTCCTGAATTGATGTACTTGCCTAACAGGATGTAAAGGTAGATAATATACGGAAAATTATTATGAAGTTAAATTTCCTATGGTCAGCCAAGTCACTGTACTGTTTCTCACTGTAGATCCTGGTACGAATTACATTCGCGATGTTTTTACTGAAATTAATGTACGGGAACAAATGTAAATACCATGAAAATTTCTTGAAGTATCATCTAAAATATTGATAAATAACTTCATAAATTTGCCTCTATAATTTCAGTAGAATCAATTCAGCAAGAAATGAACTAAGCCATACAAGGTCTCTTGCAGAAAGATACCTGTATCCAGTGTGGCCAGATATTTGCGAGAAAACATAGCCCAATTTCAAATTTTCATAGCCCAAAATAGCCAAAATTTCTTATTTGTAGCCCAAAAACCGCCACACGAGATTTATAACTAAATTAATTCACTTAAGCTGATTAAACTATAATATTTAAATCCGTAAAATTCGTACCAAGTAACATAAATGCTCTAATTGTAGCACAGAAGTCGTTGGAAATTGTAAAAATTTTTGATACCATATACAGATAAAATTTTATTCACAACGTACATATTTGAAAAGGGAAAAATATGAATAAAAAACAGGAACTGTGTGGAAATTTTAGAAAAGTCCTAGAATGTTCACACAGAAAATAAAAGCTTGCAAAAACAACTTCCAAATTTGGGCGGCACAAGAATTCAATTAGCATAAGAAACAGTCTTAATGGCTAGAAAGGCTGACTATTTTATTTAAAATGTAAATAATTTATCCGATTTCATACATTCAAAACTATGAATGCAAGTTTTGAAATAAATTATTTTTTCGATTAGATGATCAGATATTAATTGTTTAGACGTTTAAATACTTTCACAAGGAGATATACGTCAAACAATTTCACTTGCGGGTCTCCAAGTGACGTTTCGCGAAAAAATTGAAGTGTGCTTTGAAATAAAATGAATAATTTTTAAACATTGAATTTTGAATGACTGCGATTTGAATTCACTGTCGTTAGCAAACGCTGCTATGGCTTCGTGGGTTTAAAATTAAAAAAGACATCATCATCCTTTAAAAAAGACATCTACTCAATCTTTCGGGAGAGATTCGTTTGTGGTCGTACATTGATCGTATCCTGCCAAATTTTGAATGTCTGCTGGAATATTTGAATTCCAATCACTTTGAATTTGAACTTTCATCACGATCCCGCTTTCGACCTTCAGATTGCGAGGGAACTCACATTTCCAAAAACACTTTTGTAATTGTAAGTGGAGACACTTTATTCCAAACAGATCGTAACCAGCAGAGAGCTTCAAATATAGAAGCTAATTTTATTGAGTCTGAGGAACGCTCACACACAAAAAAATTTCATTTAATAGAATCAAATTTAAATCAAAAGTTGAAACACTTTTAAATAAAAAACTAATTTTATTTGATTTCCATATGTACATTTTTTCTATGGTTTTCGAGTTGTTGCTCTAAAAAATACTCCTGTCTCATCAAGATTATAGATATTTGAGGCATCATAGCCATCACATAATATTCTTAGCTGTGACTGAAAAGCCTGAGCTGTGTCTAAATCAACATCAGCTTCTTCGCCACAAAGCGTGCCGTAATGAATACTGTAGCCCTTTTTAACGGATTTTAGCTTTCTGTTTGATGCCTTGAAATCACAGTTTTAATTTTGTAGTGATTTGACGGGCTTTACTGTGAAGTATCTGGCAGGATATTGGCAAATTTTTGGCGCGTGTCTTAGAAGACCATTAATACAACAATTTATCTATCTGGTAGTATAGTGAATTTAATTTCAACCACTTTCTCCCAGTGTCTTCAAAATTTTCCAACGTTACTTAAATCCCGTTTTAGTTGGTTTTTGTTTTTTTTTTTTAAATACGATGCACCTGACTCTTGCTAATTTTAAAGCTATCGGCAGTTTTTTTTTGGATGAGCAATTGTTTGTCGGATGACTTTATTACTTCTAACTTATTGCGAATACTTAGATCGTTGTATTTTGCACTCGTAGTAGATTTTTTCCCTGAACAAAAGTTCAAATATTTACTTCATAATTATCAAATGAATTGCATTTATACTTGCTTAAAGGGAAAACATACACACACCAATGCTTAAATAAATAAATATATTATTATTATCAGAATACCAATAAAATTTAAGCTATCTATAACGTACCGAATTCTACACATAAAATAATTTTCAGCGGAAAGTTATGCAGAAATTATACGAAAAATTTTCTGGACTTTGAACAGAAATTTTTCTGGAAAACTCATTTTTGCACAATTTTCCATGCTGGTCTTAAACCCGTTTTGGGCCCGATTAGCAAGTACTAACAATCACATTTTTGTGTAGCTAATCTGGTTCACGGTCCAATTCTAGAGGTTGCCCCATTACAGAGTGAGTTTTTTTCAAGAAATAGTATGTGCGGTGATGTTATAGTTCAATTGTTCAGGTGGTTCCAATTATAGTGTCCCAACTAGTAGGTTCTACTGTATAGCCCAAATATAGTTTTTGATAAAAATAGATAGCCCAAAAACCGCCAACCCGCGAAATGAAAAAAAGTCCCGCGAATTCAAATTTTAGATAGCCCAATTGGCGGGAAATAGCCCAATCTGGCCACAGTGCCTGTATCGCTCTTTGCTGCTTGCTGTCCCATCACCACTGGACTGAGGTGAGAGTACGGCCAAATCAGAGCGATGAGAGCGTCCAGTCACAAAATTGGTTTTAATCGATCTCGTCGTTACTATCTTAAATATTAGCTTTCCTTGTTCAAGACACATTATTTTTTGTATGCTTAGTAGTCCTGTTTCACGATACACATGTGAACTTGGAGTCAGAGTTGGCATTTTGAATATAGTCTTGATAGCCTTAGTGATTAGTCTTCCGATCAAATCAATGTTTTGTTTCGATGTTTGCTTCCACAAAACTGCTCCATAAGAGGTTCGACAAAATAAAAGCATTGAATATGTCCAGTTTGACGCTGAGAGATAAAAAATCATATTTTTTTAAGATTCCAATCATAGGCGCTACTGTATATCTGATGTTATGGATATGTTGTTGCCAAGACATTTTCTCATCTAAAGTTAATCTTAAGCATCTAATTGACTTGACTTTTTCCAATTGTATCCCATTGATTTGTATTGACGCATTAATTTGCAGCTTGTTTTTTTTGTTGGAATACTAAATATTTAGTCTTTTGGATGTTTATAATTAATTTACTTTGTTCGGGCCAATTCCAATATTTTCCTAGGTCATCATTTATGTTTTGCTGGAGAATTAGTTCATTTTTACCGGAATACAGCATTAGTGTGTCATCAGCAAATTAAACTATTTTCCCAACAGATAAATGTCCTGTGCGCTGTTAATGTACAGTAAAAACAGTAATGGCCCAAGGATTGATCCTTGAGGAACGCCGATGCTTATAGTGCATTCCTGACTTTTATGCATATTGTTGATTGTAATAATACGCCTGTTGGAGAGATAATTCTTTATCAACGGCTTGAAATTGTGATGGATTCCGTATATTTCGAGCCTCTGAAGCAGGATGTCGTGGTTAATAGTGTCAAACGCCTTTTTCAGATCGATGAAGATTGCCGCTACATAGTCGCCCTTATCCAATCCATTGTTGATGAAATGTACTGCATCTAATGTTGCTGCTAATGTACTACTGTTTTCTAGAAAGCCATATTGAACTGTCGTCAAAATTGAGTTAGTCTTGATAAATTACAGCAATTGTTTTTGAATGGCTCTTTCAAATATTTTACGTAGGACACTTGTGACAGCTATTGGGCGATAATTTGATGGATCTGCTGGATCACCACCTTTGAAGATTGGAGTGATTTTCGCAAGTTTAAGACAATCGGGGAATGTACCAGCTGCTAGGTGTTTATTTATTATTGTAGTTAGTTTGATCGCGGCTTTCACATGAAAATAAATGAACTATTGCAGCGTGCTGCTTAACTCAACGTTCTTGTTGCTCCGGCTTGGCCGTGCCCGAAGAAGAGAGGCAGAAGCGGGTTTGAAAGCTTATGCTGTCAGCAGCTGCGAGGTGATCGCGTCATCGGCTGCAAGGTCAAGATTGAGTGAGCTTCATAAAGGCACCGGGATGGATAAGATATTGCCTATCATGCTCCAAAGAATAGATCATCATCTTCATTTTCTAGCGCATTTTTATCGCACACATCCGCCTCCCAAGTAACGGACAAAAACTAGACCAAAGTTTATGGCAAAACCTGGCAGGTTGAACATAATGTGAAGGATTTCAGACCAATTAGTTTTAGATCATTTCTGCTCAAAACATTGCACATCAAGAGATCGATTGATGTCTCGTGACTCTGTATTAATTCCCACGGGCATTTGATGCACAGATCAGTAGAGAGGACACCAAATAAAGCAGCCTGTGCTATAAGAAAATCCTTACAGCAAAAAAAATTCACGTTAGCAGCCTTCTAGATATCGAGAGGGTTTTCAATAATGTCACTGGTGCGATATAGGGTGGGTTTAATTCTTATGACCCGGGTTTTGGTCTTATTCAGAAACAGGCAAATGGAGGCCACCGTCTTAGGAACCAAAGCAGAGAGAATATTTGGAACGGGAATGCATCAATGGGGGAATATGTTGCTCCTTTTCTGAATACCGACAGTCAAAGATATACTGGAGAATTCAAGGGCCAGTACTTTTGAGACGGCAGCGTATGCTGAAAACATTGTTGTATTTGTGACGTGTGCTCTTCCTCAATCTTTGTTGGACTCTACAATCAGCGATGGCTCAGATCCAAATCGGTACTCAGGGCAAACACGACAAAATCCGAACTTTTACCCTTCAAAAGGAAGCACAAAACGGAGTAACATTGAAACTTGTTAGTTAGTTTCAAATATTTAGGTCTTATGCTAACAGGAAGTTATAGTTTTAAATATTTCGGTCTTATGCTAACAGGGGTCCACTGTGAAGTATTAAATTTACAATTCTCCCGCAAAACTTTCCCCGTGCTGATTTGCCTACTCCAACACCAAGAGTCTTAAACATTGAGCGGTGTTCTATATACTCATATGTGTAGTAAGACCGATTTTGGTACATGGAGTGATCGTGTGGTGGAAAGCAGCATGGAGCGGGGGTTTTCAGCCTGAAGTATACGACATACGCATGGCAGTTGAGTCCATCAGCGGAACATCAACCGAACCAACGACGATTCACGTCGACAGCATGGCAGTCATTGCCACTTTTGCGTTTTGCAGATGCTCTTCGAGAACTGCTGATGCGTGCAGAGTGGCTGTCAATGAAAAAGCAAAGCATACTCCCATCTGGATTATGTGGCTGTCAGGCCATAGTGGTGTTATAGGCCAATAAAAAGCCAACGAACTGGTGAGGAGACGTTCAGGAGCTAGAAACAGCCCCAATTTACAGTTCCACGGTTACTTGCTGTCACTACAAAAATGCAGACATATGGACTTACTTGAACATAACGGATGAGAATAAGGCCTTTAAACATTTGGAGCAAGAACAGAAAACTTCTCAAACTCAACAGAAACTGGTTGAAAGCGTTCGTTGGCCTGCTCACAGGGATTGCTTTACTGCATCTCATTCGAATAAAAAAGGATTGGCATCCAGCAATTTATGCGAGATGTGTGAGATGGAAAAGGACACTATCAAGCATACTGCCTGCAAGTGTGTGGTCATAGTTAATAAACACCTTCAGATTTCAGATTTGCAGAAGAATTGGCAGAGGTGGCTAGTACCGTTACTTTGAGTCAGATGATTCAATTTATTGGAGTGGTCACTCGGCAGCTCAAAGTAGCTAAAAAGGGATGGCAAATGGGCTCAAAGTGGCGGCGTAGCACAAGCAGCGTAGCCGACTATCCTCTGCTTTATTTTAGTCTTACTTAATTAATAGCTTTTAATCAAGCTACACGCTTAGTTTTTTAGCTGCTTCTGGTGGTTTAATTTTAATTACATATTGTTCTTAGCATTAAAATTCATAGAAAATAAAGACTTTTCAAACAAATCAAACTCAAATCATTCAAATTTTCTGAAACCAAAGCAATAGAGTACTTGAAAAAGTGATATTTTCTTTTCTACTGCGGAATGTACTTCTAATTTCAAAATCCCAAAAATTTGTGAGCGGCAAAAAATACCCTAACTTTCACGCAGAAATTGTTGAGACTCTCCCGGGACATCGCTCCATGATTTTTTTTTCGAAAATCGGACTTGCCAGTGATTTTAATGTTTTTCCTCTTTCAAATATGCCCAGTTTTATGTATCAGTTGCTTATCACAATAAATTTACACCAACTTTCCTATTTTTGGCATATATTCAGCTATCATCAAGAAGAAGGTATTTAACTTGCTCCATCCTATAATATAATCGTAATAGCTAGTGTACCTGAGATATCAGCATCAAATTGAAGTCCCACGATACATGTAACCGTCTAATCGAACAATGTTGCATCTTCGGTACTTTCAGTAAAATATTCAAATTAGACCTATAGTGACCATTCATCTGCGAGGGATCGAATCCTTTCAACCGGACATTTTGCGCCAGGACCAAAAGACTACTGCAGCTCACCGGCTGCTACGAATATCGCCACGTAAGAAAAAAGTTTTTACCTGACCATTCTGTGGGAAATCGACCCCGTGAAGGATTTTCTCGGACCGATTTTCAAAAAGCCCAAAAGACCCCGTCTATGTCCGGATCACCCGTTTCCTTTAGAAAAACTTAAAAAACATACGCGCAGGGCAAGTTGCAGGAAAGCTGCTGTGTATGTGTACGTGTGTTTTCTTTCGCCTTCCTCTTGTTGATGCAAGCGCGAGAAGGGAATATTATGAAATTGGAGCATTCACACTAAAACCAGGCTCCTGGAACTGAAAGACGAGGTCGCTACCTGAATGAACGTATTTGAATATGGTGCATGGTCATCGCATTGTGAGGAACTGTTTTAATGATTTTTTTTACCTGCTTGATTGTCTTCTGGGCAACAAAAGACGATATGGCCGGACAGTGGTCAGTTTTGGGCCTAAGATCCCTTTTCAAGACATTTTGTCCGTTGCTGATTGATTTTCTTTTTGCGCCAAAAGTAGATCGCACTAAAACCCAGCCTGTGCGTGAAATACGTTACGTAACGGAAAAATTCTCGGCCGAAGACGATACAAATATTGAACTACTTTTCGTGGTCTATTTACTTGGCAAGGATTTACGAGCAATAAAGGACATCGTAGCAGTTTTTTGTCTGTTGCATGAATTCGGCGGTCATTGTCCAAAACTGACCAATCAGATAGATGTTCTAACGTTCACCAGTGAGCCAGTTTTTCAAGCTTGAATTGAACGCTTTGTTGGAATTTAGTTCATGTAAAATGCATTAGAGACATCGTTCTAGTTCCTGTTTTCCGATTGCAATGAAATGAAACAGATCGTTCGGGCACTTTGAGATGGACGCAATACGGATGAGACAAGTATTTATTCGTTTTAATAACAACACGTTGTGACTTTGAAATTGGCTGTCAGGTAATATGCATCTGGAGTCGAGCAGAAACATATTGTTAGGAAGTTTTCAAATATAATTTGCCAGCAAGTGTCGAGCGAACAGGAGAATCGAGTGATTTTAACAGGTAATCACGAATTATATTCATCAAAAAAAAAAAGATAATTGCTTCATTCATTTCATTTTTAAAAGATAATTGCTTCATTCTTTACAGTAAGGCAACTTTAAATCCATTCTCTACACCTTACAGCTTTAATAATGCAAGAGATTTGACTTATTTGACGGTCATGATTCTTTAGCTTGGTTACGTCTTCAGAAACAAGCTACCCAGGATGAATGTAAATATCCTTACATACCCTTGTAATCAGCTTGATGCATAGCTTAGTGTGTTAAATAACTGATATTGCTCAAATGATCCACGAAAGTTCACTTTTCACATTTTTCGTAATTGAATTGAATTTCCAATTGGAAGGAACTTTGATCAGTTTGTCCCAATAAGACTCAATTGAAATTAGTTTGATAAATAAAAATTAGGGCTGACATCTTTTCACCCCTCACCAATAAAAAGGGTCTTTAAGGACGAATTTAAACGAGTTCAGGTAACTGCTGGCCTTGTGACCCCATTCAGGTAGGATATATCGTTAAGGAATCGCCCCTCGGTCTGGTCAACACAAGCATTTAAATTAATTCAAAACTACCTGATCCCGATCGAACCAAAGGGTCAGTAATTCGGTCCGGTTATTGCCTCTTAAAATCGTCCTCGTTATTACAAGTTCATTTCTTCAGTGATGTCCAAGCGCATCGCACCCTTGTGCGCAATACAAGTTTTATACATAATTTTCATTCTGACCAAGGGTCAGTCCTATACTTCTTGCGTCTTATGTCCAGTGCTAAAGGCGCAAGGTCCAGAATGCGTATCACATAGGTATCCCGCTGGGGTTTGAAGAGGCCAAATCGTCTTCGCAGGACATAATATCTCATTGTAAGTGTGCGGATAAGATTAGTTTGTACACAGCCTACTTGAATGATAATGAATGGGAAGCGAATAACGAGAAGGCGAATGCAAACTCAAAGAAAATTTTGGTAAATGTGCTAGAAAATCGAAAATCGTACTTGTGTGAAAGGAAGTGATTTTCATAATTTTAAATGGCTGGTGAATTAAATAAAACTAAAGTGGCTAAAGTTATCTTTCTTAGTCATATAATAAATGAAAACTAATGTCAGCAAATTCAAAAAATTCGTGGGTACATAAGGTTTCAGCCAAACATGCCAGATACATGAAAACATTTTGTTTATCCAGTTTTAATTGAAAATCTTAAATTCAAGACAGAATACTGAGCCTTACTACCTTTAACAAACAAAACTTATCACATAAGTTAAAAACTATAACGCATTGGAACCACTAGATAGTTGATTTACGAAGAAAAGTAGAAGAATAGCATGTACCGAAGAATGCATGTACCGAAGGTCATGTACCACTTTTATCCCATGAATAATCTCCAGAAATGATCTGCCGTTCTTAGCATAAACACTCTATCTGAAATGTTTTTCATTTTTGAGTTAATAACGGATTTGAAAAGTACATACTCTATCACATCATTCTACAAAATTTGGAAAGCGTATCTTTTGTCGAAATATGTTAAAATCAATATTGAAAAATTCACTCTCCATATATCTGCAGCGCAAATCAAAACACAAATCATTGAGAATCTTGAAAGTTACCAAAATGTAGATCGAAGGTATATGCTAAGCACGGCAGTGATCTGGTCGAATCTTTTTGTGGAGTTGTGTTAAGTCGTTCATTTATGCCAGCAAGCAAGTACGCCAACAACGTTAGTCGAACATAGGAACAATATCAAAAATGAAAGAGTCAACGTTCCGACCAAGATGTGTGTAAGAGTGGTAGGAAAATGGCTCCAAAATTATAGGATTAGGATTAGCTCCTCGTCTGTCTTAGACAAGCGGAGCAGGAGGGCAGCTGATGCCACTTTGGAACGGTGTAGGTTGACCTGCGATTCCTTCACCATCATTCATTGTTGTTAGGTCGAGGTCTTCCCCCTCGGACAAAGACGCCTTTTCAGCACATTATCTGCATCCAGAGTCATGAGGTCCAAACAGCCGCCTAACTTGGAAGTAGTTCCGACGCTAACACCATGGGCAAGGAGGAATTCCACATCCAATTCTTCCTCTGATGTCACCCTCAGACAGGCAACATACCCCTTTTCGAGCGGCTCCCTTACTGTTTGAGCCACCTGTTTTGGGTCAGGTTTCACGGGTATTGGATCTCCCAAAACAGAGTTCTTTGGCTTGTCACTTCAGTAAATTCGTAGAGCCAGTTACTCGACTCCGTATCTGATAATGCCTTTCCAGGTGTCCAATACCGACAGTGTTTCTTCATTAATGATGCAGAGGGCTTCCCGCCGATTGTTTGCTGGCTCGCCAATCTTCGCAAACCTTCAATCCTCCGCAGGAAACAAGGAATCCATGTCCTGCATCTTGGCCGACTGGGGATATCATCCTTAAGAGTTCTCCCAGCCAGAGTTCTTCCGGCTCGGAGGCTGCCTGCTTGTAGAAATCAGTTGATCGTTAGTCTCCGCACGCTACCAGCCTGATTCTTTTGTAGCAGCCTGCGTCGTTCACTGCAGGTTGAGGACTCGAGCTGGCCTTCTGCTGCTTGCGGTAGATGCCAAATAAAGAATGCCTTCAATTGAACCAGTTTTCGGAGATGATTCCATCTCCCTTGCTGGCATCAATCACGGCTCAAACAAGGCACTCTTTGGCCATTTCATTAAATAGCCAAGTTGTCCCTGAAAGAGCTGCCATTAGTTTATTAATTTTCACATTCATTCATTAGCTTCTTATTCCTGCCTACACTGATTTTTCTGCTCAGCCGACCTCTGTTGTTTTTGAGCTGAATCTGCAGGGCTTAGAGGAAGTGGGTGCAGTGTGTTTCTTGTCCATTGAAGAGACTTTTTGTCCTTTCCGGACATTATGTCAGGGGCGACGTTCTCAAACTTCCTCAGAACTTTGCAGGCTGACTTTCTAGTTCCGTAAGCCCAGGATGATTTGGCGGAAAAGCGTTGCGTGCCTGAAGAAGAGGCAACACCGGAGGTAGCACTTGTTGACGGACGCGCTGGCTCGTTCGCCGTAACCTTCCCCCCACAAACGGGCTTGGTGACCAAAGCCCTGGAATCACCTGAAGCAGGGGTTGAGGAAGAGCAGAAAGACAATAGAGCAGGCTCATTCGTCACGTTTTCACAACCTTCTACAAGCTTAGCCACTGTACCGGTAACCAGTGGAGCTGACTAATTTGTCATGCCCCCGCGGACTCCAGCAGCCTTAACCTCAGATTGTAGAGCTGGCTCATTCGTCATATCTCCACTTCCTGGGGCCTTAGCTACAACTGACAGCACAGTCGTTTTAGTCTACCCTTCACATTAGAGGGTGGATTTGTTTCATTGCCAGGCTTTTGCCTGACGAGTTTTGATTGATTATTCTTAAAACTTTTCATACATAAATGGTCCCCTCTCAAAACCGCTAGCTCAAGAGAAAAATCAATATATCCCTATGTGTTTTTATTTTGCAGGGAAATAATTTACTTTGCAATCTTCGGTGCATCAGAGAATAAAAATCTATTTACCAGATTCCCGGGTGATTTATCACAATACGGAGTATGTGGGTTCTGAGTCACTAAAAAAATATCATCCAAAAGTCCACAAAGTTCGGAGTCAGAATCTACCTTACTCAGAAAAAACGCTGTTAAATCAAATATATTCATGGTTTGCATCAAATACTAAAATTTTTATTTTTTTTTCCCAGAAAACGAATTGTAGTTGAATTGAAAGTGCAAAAGTTTTCAATTTCATAACATTGTTAATTTATAAGTTTCACTCTTGCTTCGAAAACAAAAATCGGTTTAGCCTTTAAATATGTCCTTGCAATAAATATGCTTCGTTGTATATCAAATGTGGCATTGTTAATTTAAAAGTGTGATTCTTGTGTCAAAAGTGAGAATCTTTTGTGAATTTAAAAATTAATATATAATGCAAATGTGTGATACTCTTAATATTTCAATGATGGTAGTTTTTGCTGCAATAATGCGAGCTGAATACCACTTTTGTATCCAGCTTCTTCAAAACTTGAAAGCCAAAGTAGAATTAAAATTATTCTGGAAAACTGCAAAACTTTCCCTGAAAATTCAGTTGTGCTGAGCAGTACTAGATAATGAGGCATATATGTATTAGATCAAACATTTGTAAAAATCATGTACTATTGAAACCATTTGAAGATACTGCATCCTCAATTTCGCAGTAAGACCACGATCTTTTAATTCAGTTAGTTTATTGATGAATCCATCTATAATTGACTCAAAAAGATGATGTGATTGTTCACATTTTCATACGAATGAGATCCCTTTATTATGTTTTCAACGTAGCGAATAAGAAAATCATCAGTGTCGGTTTTTATTTCTTGGGAGATTATCTCTGATAACACTAAACGGAGTATGACCCATAACAGATCTTGCGAATGCACGACCATTAAGAATATTATCAACGGAGTTTGGAGATAAAATTACTTTTAACACGTTCGTGATGCCACTTCCTGCTGTAACATAAGCTGAGAAATGACATGAGCATATGGAAACCTCCAAGTCTAATAATCATTTTCAACAACTCTGTACCACACCTGATGCAGCCACTATTTCGCGCGCTTTAATGTATTGTGGTTGATCAAAGGTGATTGCACATGTTTGATGGCCACTTTTTTTTGTTATTTTCTATAACACACTTTAAAATTAAAAATAAAGTTAAAAGCATACTTAAAAGCTATTAAAAATACTATTCGAGACATTGACAATTTTGTATTTTTCTTTGTAAAACACTCAATGAAACCGTTCCATCCTGGTAAATGAAGCAAATCTTTTGACTTCCCAAACATCCAAAATAAATCAACAGCATTTAATGTGAATATTCCAGGCGTCTCTTGTTTATTGTAATTTCACTTAAACCACAAATTCTTTGATTTTCCTATATCTCAATAGGGATATGTGCAGTCTTCTGCACGCAAAATCTTTTAAACATTAACTATTGGTTGTCCATAGATAATAGCATTTAGTGAGGCTATAATTTTTATAATTTCCATAATATTAACTGTACTATGTCTACATTGTCTGCAACATACTGAAGCACATGACTCAGGCAGGTGGTTCAACCGATGGTTGAGGATGATATACAGCTGAAAACTCATATGTATAAAGTCATATAAACTATAAAACTCATATATGTGGCAGTTAAACCTAAAGCTGGTAAAATGTCTACCAATCGTCTTGATCCATATCTTTGGTGAATAAATACAGGCTAATAATGGAGATGGGAAAAATGCGTGGGAGTGCTGCTGCCATAATAGTATGCTGTGCACTTAGCCTTAAATATGTCTTTATTTCCCTTTATAGACTTTAAAATAATATTTTCTTTGAGAAGAGATAAAGTTTTTGGAACATCTGCATCTATATTATCAAACATTTTGTTTGGAGGTGGATAAAACTCTTTATTGATGACAGCAGAAGTTATACCTGTTGAATTAAAAGACGTCTATGTCGTATGACTGATCAATGAAGACTCTTTATTACATTCTAGATCATTGCCACAGAATCGTCATAGCATTGCCAGGTAATAGTTTTAAATATGATTGCATATTACAACAATACCTTCTCTGATAGTAGATTGTGCAGGTTTAATAATTCGTAGCCGTTCCTCTCCAGGATTTTTTCCTCTATTGTCATACCACGCAGAGCATAAATCATTAAATTATGTGTCACGAAAACATATAACTGTTAGCGCCTTAGGTTTGGTCGTAATAATGATTTGATCACCATATCTTTCTATCAATTTGGATATAATTGTTCCATCTACTGGAAAATTTCTTTTTTTTAGACCATTTAAATTGGAATTGTTTTTGCGGGATGATTAAAATTGAAAAATTTTTATTTATCTTGAAAATTTTATTTGACAAAGTGGTTTCGAAAGCATGCACTGATTCTCATCAGACACCAGCACACAGTGCATACTTGACTGGTGTGACCACTTGCAGTTGGAAATCATTAATTGTTATTTATGCTGGTTGTGACAAATTTTAACATCTCGGACTTATATCCATGGAAATAATTTACTCATAAAGGTTATTGATTTGTGATCACGGTTCCCTTCTTGTCTATAAATCAACATAGACAACGTATATCGTCTCTAAAGCTTATCAAAGCAGAGAATAATTGATACGGGAAATTCGATCGTTTTGCGGAATAAGCCTCCGTCTGTGTCTGATGAGAATCAGTGCATGCTTTCGAAACCACTTTGTCAAATAAAATAAAAAGATAAATAAAATTTTTTCAATTTTAATCATCCCGCAAAAACAATTCCAATTTGATTCTGCTTTCGAAGGCTTATTCCGCAAAACGATCGAGTTTCCCGTATCAATTATTCTCTGCTTTGACAAGCTTTAGAGACGATATACGTTGTCTATGCTGATTTATAGACAAGAAGGAGACCATTTAGTTCCTGTAACGTAAATTGACTATTTTCATTATATTATATTTCATATAATTAAATATTGTATTCATTGCATTGGACACATCTTTAACTAAGGGGAGACTCTTCTACAAACTGTATTTGGTCAAATAAATTTATCAAAACATGTATTATGATACGTAGCACCAACTCTACTAAGCCATATTCAAAGCTGATACGATTTTTTTTACAGTGATTCTGTAATTGTCATTATGTGCATCTGGTGCTCGTACGACACTATCCTTAAATGAAGTTTTACTTACATGTCTAATAGCTCGTCGGTGTTTGTGCTTTTCTGTTCCTCGCTGGCTTATTCACCACAAAAAATGTACAATGTTTTAAAATCGAATACTGGCCTTTTCGTACGATGAGACCACTGAGACGTTGAAGGAGGTTCACTCTTACGACGTTTCCTGTAAGATTCTATGTTGAATTTCTTCGTGTGTTGCTACGACACTCAAGATGTATTCACTCTGATGTGCAATCCTGTACTAGCACCACAGCCAAAAATGTATTTGTTGTTAATAATTATTGCAGGATCATTCCAATTTGAAAATTCAATGACAACATCGCTTAGTAAAGAAATGCCAAAAAATGACAAAAATTATCATAGCTAGCAGCACTTTCAGGATTTTTCTACGGAATTCCTACGACAGCTGGCTTAGAATAAGGTCATTTACTACATGGATTTCGTTTTGATTTCATTACTGGATCGGAAGTTCTAGTGAAAAGAGCTTTATTTGTAACTGGATACTCTATTCTAATTTTTCAGGTTCTATTCTAAATGTGGCCTAGAGTAAGGTCCAAATACTGCACTGTAACAAAAATGGCTCAAAAACAACACCGGCCGGTGTTCCATGGAGTCCAGCATTTTACGGAGTATTTTGACACCAAAATGGTGGATAATATAATAAACATCGACAGGGTAACTTAGAAATATTCTTTACCGGTGTAAATATAACGTAAACGGATATTTTTTTCCTCGTTCCATGTTGCAAAAAAACCCCTAAAATTTCAGTTATAACCTTGTTCGGGATAATGTAATAAGGGAAATTTGTATATGCACTTCCACAGTATTAACTATTTTGGAAAATATTTTCAGAAAGAAAGAAATTAAAAGAAAGAAATTAAAAGAAAGAAATTATCAGAAAGATATTAAAAATATTTTTAAAATTAGTAAAAAAATTATTACGTGATTTCTGGTTGAGTACCATGAAGGTTTCTATTTCTATTCTAAATTTATATTTCTAAATATTGCTTAAGACTACGAAGCTGATTTTTCCCACTTACTTGCTGCAAGAAACTCCATAAAGCTTATCTCGCCATCACTTTCAACAAGAACAAACTTCTGTTGACTCCCAAATTTCACTTTAAATAATTTCTTCATTTCGATCACTGTGAAACCACGAGACGATTGAAAAACAATGAAACTACCTCACAAGTGACACATGAATAAACACGCAATATAATTTTATCCGTTTGGTGTATATTTACACTCAAAGGGAAATTTTGCCGTTCAAGAATGAACATGTTTTCATCGATGCGCAATCGGGGATAAATTCTGCGTATCATTTATCCCAATGGTGTCATATATGATTTTTCATATCTTTGGAGTTTCTGAAAACATTTTACGGTGTGGGATGATTTATTTCGCACCGAATAGACATTTGTGATTTTAACACCACAACGGTGGTGTATTCAAGGGCATCAAAAGCATCAGATGGTGTAAAATGTTAGCTTATCCGCTAAGTGGGGTTAAAAAGCACTTCATATTTTTTACTGTGTGTATGCATTTTGTTAAAATGTTATGGCTGAAAATAGAGGTAATTTGGTGATGGGTTACCATTCTTGTGCAACTCGGAGTTTTTGAAATTTCAAATTGGACAATGGCTAAAAGTAGGCAAGGATTATTTCAAATTTTGATTTGTCATAACTTCTGACAGAAACGTTGGATCGTTGTGAAGTTTGCCGAGCATATTGATGTTGACTAAAACTTAACACACATCAGATTTCAAGAATTCGCCGAAACGAGTCTAATACTAGTTTTCTTCGAAAATCAGTAAATAAGTAGTAAATGTCGAAATTAGGAAACCTTTGAAATTGGACAGGAATCACTTTTTAACTCTGAAGCTCATAGGTAACAGAAGTATTGACACATTCGCATTTGGGGTAGAGTTAATAATAAATATGCTTCAAGCCTGGCCGTCATATAGACCCAATAATAATTAATATACAAGATGGCGGACAAGATGGCGGACAAGATGGCGGCTCTACGTATGGGGCTAGTGGGGCTTAGCCCCACCATCCTTTTTCATTCCAAAATGTAAAGAAACCAATCCCTATTTCAATTATGACAAACTATAAAATTTCATTTTAGCGAAACAAATGATCAAAATACTTCGCTCACCAACTGTTTTTAAAATCCATTCATGTCTCGTCTCCTTCGAAATTTGTATTTCATTTTCATTCACAAATTCGTATGTACATATAATTCAATACAAGAGAACTTACTTCGCATATGCAATATGCGCGCGATGCTCTTTTCATATTCTCTTTCCATATTCTGTTCCACATGCAATGTGCGCCGGGCTAAGTTGAACTAGCCCCAGAAAAGAGAGGAAACGAATGAAAAAATTCACTGAGCGCAGAGTGTGTGCATGTCATACGCAATCAGTGTGGCCAGATATTTGCGAGAAAATATAGCCCAATTTCAAATTTTTATAGCCCAAAATAGCCATGATTTCTTATTTGTAGCCCAAAAACCGCCACACCAGATTTATAACTAAATTAATTCATTTAAGCTGATTAAACTATAATATTTAAATCCGTAAAACTCGTGCGAAGTAACATAAATGCTCTAATTGTAGCACAGAAGTCGTTTGAAACAGTAAAAATGTTCGATACCATACACAGATAAAATTTTATTCACAACGTATTTGAAAAGGGAATAATGTGAATAAATTACAGGAACTGTGTGGACATTTTTAGAAAAGTCCTAGAATGTTTACAAAGAAAATAAAAGCTTGCAAAAACAACTTGCAAATTTGGGTGGCACAAAAGTTCAATTAGTATAAGAAACAGTCTTAATAGCTAGAAAGACTGAATATTTTGTTTAAAATGTAAATATTTTATCCGATTTCATACATTCAAAACTATGAACGCAAGTTTTGAATTAAAAAATATTTTTTTCAATTAGACGATCAGCTGTTAACATTATGTTTAGACGTTTAAATACTTTCAAAAGGAGATATATGTCAAACAATTTCACTTGTGGGTCTCCAAGCGACGTTTTGCGAAAAATTGAAGTGTGCTTTGAAATCAAATGCAAAATTTTTAAACATTGAGTTTGAAATGACTGCGATTTGAATTCACTATCGGAATTAATAAAAGCCGCTTTGGCTTCTTCGGCTTAAAATTAAAAAAAAAAACATCATCATCCTTTAAAAAATACATCTACTCAATCTTCCGGGAGAGATTCGTTTGCGGTCGTAAATTGATCGTATCCTGCCAAATTTTGAATATCTGCTGGCACATTTGTGTTCTAATCACTTTGAATTTGAATTCTCATCACTTTGAATTTGAACTCTCATCACGATTCCGCTTTCGACCCTCAGATTTCGAGAAAACCCACATTTCTAAAAACACTTTTGTAATTGTAAGATTGTAAGACACTTTATTCCATGCAGATCGTTATTACCAGAGAGCTTCAAATATAGAAACTAATTTTATAGGGTCTGGAGAACGCTCAGTATTTTCCAGAGCTTACAATATGAAGTTCATCATATAAGTGCAGTAATTTAGTTTTATGTTTGGTATAACTCTAAGGGCTGTAAATAGGTGGAAAAAATGTAGCTTGATGTCTTCCAGATTATCAATGCTATCACATTTAGCTTTATCAAAAAAGATGGTGATGTTTCGGTTATGTGTTTGCATTTCAATATCAAGTGTCCATCCATTCTTTAAAAATAGCACCCGTCAACTAAAATTTTATGTTAGGTCGCCAAGTTGTGTGTAATGTCAATTCTTCCCAACGATCTTGGTCTTTTGGTTTCTCCTATCCAGCTTCCATTGCAACTGTCACGCGTTTCTTTCAAGGTTTTCCATATGTAAATGTTTTCTTTTTAAGACGTAGTGATTTTTTGAGGTGTTGTTCTAAAAAATACTCCCGTCTCATCAATATAATAGGTATTTTCACATAATATTCTTAGTTGTGACTGAAATTTCTGAACTGAGTCTAAATCAACATCAGCTTCTTCGCCACAAAGTGTGCCGTAGTGAATATTGTAGTCCTTTTTAACGGATTTTAGCTTTCTGTTTGATGCCTTGAAATCACAAAGTTTTAATTTTGTAGTAATTTGACGAGCTCTACTATGAAATATCTGGCCGGATATTGGCAAGTTTTTGGAGCGTGTCTTAGAAGACCATTAATACCACAATTTATCAATCTAGTAGTATTGTAACCGCTTCAACCGCTTTCTCCCAGTGTCTTCATAATTTTCCAATGTTATATAATACCCGTCTTAGGGGGGGCCCGGTAGCTCTGCTCGCTAAGGCGTCAGGCCGAAAAGCGGCGTGCTACGGGGCCTGCGGGTCCCGCCAGTGCCATGGCTGTAAGTGTGAATGCGTGTGATTGTCCATGAGGAGGCAAATGGGCCCAAACTGGTGGCCTAATGCTGGCTGCGTTCCCGGCAGCCCTCTTCACTAACATAACCTAACCTAATACCCGTCTTAGTTGGTTTTTTTTTTTTTTTTAAATACGATGCACATGACTCTTACTAATTTTAAAGCTATCGCCAGTTTTTCTTTGGATGAGCAATTGTTTGTCGGATGTCTAACTTATTGCGAACACTTAGATCGTTGTATTTTGCACTCATAGTAGATTTTTTCAGTTGTTTTGACGTTGCCTGAACAAACGTTCAAATATTTACATCATAACTATCAAATAAATTGCATTCGTACTTGCTTAAAGAGAAAACATGCAACAATGCTCAAATAAATCAATAGTTTATTATTATCAGAATACCAATAAAATTGAAGCTATCTGTAACGTACCGAATTCTGCACATTAAATAATTTTTCATCAGAAAGTTATGCAGAAACTATGCGAACAATTTTCTTGATCTTGAACAGATATTTTTCTGGAAAACTCCTTTTTGCACAATTTTTCATGCTGATCTGAAAACCGTTTTTGGTCCGATTACAAAGTATATAATACTAAGCCAATTTTTGTGCAGCTAATCTGGTTCACGGTCCAATTTTAAAGGCTGCCCGATTACAGAATGAATTTTTTTCAAGATTATTATGTGCGGTGATGTTATAGCTCAATTGTTTAGGTGGTTCGTTCATACAGTGTCCCGATTAGTAGGTTTTGCTGTATAGCCCAAATATAGTTTTTCATAAAAATAGATAGCCCAAAAACCGCCAACCCGCGAAATGAAAAAACGTCCCGCGAATTCAAATTTTAGATAGCCCAATTGGCGGGAAATAGCCCAATCTGGCCACAGTGTACGCAATGGCAAAAAGAGTAATCAACGGACTAAGCCCTAATCTTAAGCTTCTATTGGTATTTCGCTTGTTCGTCGTTCGCTAACTGAATAAAGTGTATGTAGTACCAGTGGGTTAAATTAAGCTAATTGGGCTTTGCAATTGAAGAGTAAACGATGGTTTTACTTTTACAGTGCTTGTGGATATTATCGTGATATGATAAATATGATAAAAATGTAAAAATGTTGATTGCATTAAAAATGTGTGAGACAATACAATATACACTGTTTACAATATAATTGATCTTTGAAGATACCTTTAAAAAGTTTTCTTACGTCAAATGCGGGAAGTGACAATTTTTTATCTTCGTGCTATTCAAAGCATAAATATTTATTAGCTAAAATTTACTGAAGTCAAAGAAGTACCCCAAGATCGATGGTTATATTTGCTGGAATTTTTAGTCTCCAAATAAAACAATCTGTTTCTGAAAGCCTGAGGTGTCGAATTTATTGCTTTGATTTAATTAAATGGGATGCTTGGGACGTTGTTACGATAATAGAAGTAATCGAATTGTTAAGTTATATAAATAATTATCATTTTAATTTTTTCTAGTGACTTTTTAATAAAATTTTCGAATATTTTACATTAACCTAACCTAGGATCTAGTTTATTAATTCAATTCAATTAGAAATAGTTTGAAATCAAGGAAGTCTAATCATAAGGAATGAATGGTGAAAAAAACTATATGATCCTCATGTTATAAGATTGATAAGTTTGGGATATGATAATAATCCAGTTTAATCCAGTCAAAATTAATATACAATAATGAAGTATTCTAAATATGTCATCTGCTACTTAATTGTAAAGCTTCTTTTAAAGATAATAATATGATTTCTTCTGTTTAACAAATAAATAATTTAATTTAAATACGTTTTATCACTCCAATTAGATCCAGCAGACTCTGAAAGACGATTTAGCAGCCTAAAGAATACTGAAACTTTTAAAACTTATAATAAATATAAAAAACGTTTCAATTTATTTGCAGTATTATCTATTAGTAAAGAAGCTGAACATTTTAATGAGCAGGTGATAGATTTATTCAACAGAAAAATAAGCGCAAGGAAAAATAGGCAGCAATAAGCTGATGCGAATATTTAGTAGAATTTTTTCGGAGGAATTTATTACTGAATTGACTTATTTGTTCATAGTATTTATTTATTTTAACCCCATTTTTAAATATAAAACTGTTCCGAATTTCCAATATAAGTAAGTACTGGTCCTTGCAGACTAGCCCCATTTACACTGATTCCCACGAGCCGCTTGCTCGCTATGCATTATTAATACATCCGAAACCACTTTGAAATTGAATGCCACAGACTACCAAGCAAATGCTGATTTATCTATTAACAGCTCTGAATGCATGCAATTAAAACGACAAATTTAAATTTACTGATACGAGTATATTTCGTCTTCTGTGTTCTAATTTGAACTTTCTTTTGCATTCATTTCGTGCCATCAAAGAATGGAGAAAGAAACAGTCTCTGTACATTATCATCTCGGACGAAAATAAGGGAAAAGTAAATGAAAACTGGTCAAATCATTTACAAAAATATATTTTGAAACAATAGAGTCGCTGCTACTATCAACGTGTGAAAAGAGTTTCACATTTTCACCTCGACGAAGGAAGTAAGAACAAGTTTTTATCAACGATCTACTTTGCTCCCACAGCTCGTAAATGCTTGTGGTTACGGCAATTATAAGCGAAATTCAATGACCCGTTCTGTAGGGTAAGTTTATCACATTTCAGTCGTCGAGTTATCGCGCGAATACAATTAATTATAAGACAACAATTGAAATTGAAGCATTAGCATTGCTTGTAAGAAGTAGATCACTGAAGACAATGGATTGTTCTGTTCATAGATGTAGTTCTTCAGTTCTTGGAACCCGATTCAATATTGAACATGCGATTAAATGATAATCGGCAGCGAAGGAGGCCGTCCCAAAACGCTTTATGCAAAGCAATATATTAGCTCTTTTTCCCATGACTGTTGACAAGAAACGTAATTACTTCACTGGCATATCTTTCCGTTCTGAAAGGTATCGATATTGGCAGGAAGTAGCTCCAACTAAATGGAATGGAATTATAGTAGCTTCTATCAAGGATGGTAGATACAAATATCAATGCTAGGATCTATTCGTTGTCCTCTGGTGATGTGGTGGAAATTTTTAAATCAGTCGTAGACCTATCTATGTATATTCATGATGCGAAGAGTGCTTTATAGATGTCTGTAATAGAAATATTCAAGTACATATTATCAAACTAACAGTTTATTAACTGCTACTTTCGCACATGGAGCTCCAGCTAATCAGAAAATCTTGCATACTAAGACAAATGCTCACAATTGCGTGCGTGTACATTTTTGATGGAAGTAGTTTGTTTTGGATGAAGGAATGAAAATTTACTTTCTTTATTTTATTTATTTTAATTCACATGTTCTTTACAATAAATTTACAGTTTTACGGTGGTAAGAATCATAATTTATGCACAATTTATTATTAAAAACAAAAGAATGATGGTAAATCCTGCACTCTCTGCTAATCTCTTCCATCAGGCAATTATTGCGCAATACCGTTCTTTCCATGCTATTTATTAGTTCTTATGCTATGGCTAAGCGGTGAATAATTTACTGTATCAAAAGCTTTTGAAAATTTGAACAACACCGCAAAAGTTACAAGGTTTCCCGCCAGTGACACGCGTATACCGTCAGTTTCTTTGAGTAAGTTACTGTGCTTTGATCTGAAGCCTGATTGATTACGGCAATAACCCTTCCAGTGATCACTGAATCGAGGGACATTCTGAGGAGTTAGACTTCGTTACTTTGAACTTTTGGTAGGTTGTTGAGACTTATTTGAGGACAAATTCCTTTTTACAAAGTAAAACTGATGTGTATGCCTTTGGATTCGTTCATTTTAAATTTCCATTTTGTAAGTCATTGTTCTTTGTGCGCTCGCAAGCTTCGGAATGCAATATATGGTAGAAATGATGCGTATATACTGAAACAAGTACATGAAACATCTATTTTTCCGGAACAGCCAGTACCTAGTACGAAATAGGTGCGAGTATTTTTGCGAGCTATACATGTAATCAAGAATTTACCCCATCAATTTCCTCCATTTGATTCATTTCAATCAAACAGCGATGTAATAGTATCCAACTATTAATATGTACTCATATTTCATACTAGCTAGTACTTTCACACTCGGATTTCATACTTTCATACTCACGAGTATTTCGTACCTAGTATTTTCATACGTAGTATTTTCGTACCTAACATTTTCGTACCTAGTATTTCATACCAAATATTTTCGTACCTAGTATTTTCGTACCTAGTTTTATCGTACTAGCTAATATATTCGCACCCAGTATTTCGTACCTAGTATTTTTGTACTAGCTAGTATTTTCGAACCTAGTATTTCGTACCTATTATTTCGTACCTAGTATTTTCGTATCTAATATTTTCGTACTAGCTAGTATTTTCGCACCTAGTATTTCTTTGATACCTAGTATTTTCGAACTAGCTAGTATTTTCGTACCTAGTATTTTTGTACTAGCTTGTATTTTCGCACCTAATATTTTCGTACTAGCTCATATTTTCCCACATAGTATTTCGTACCTACACTGAAAAAAATCCACATGGCACCCAGAGCCATGTAACATAGCGCATTATTTATGGCGCCATACGCTATGTACATAGTACTCTGAGCTATGCAATATGGCTCACAGCGCCATAATGTCAGAATCTACATAGCGCGTGGTCCTATGTAACATGGCGCAGCATTTATGGTCCCACACGCTATGTACATAGTGCCCTGAGCTATGCAGTATGGCTCCCAGCGCCATAATTACATGGCACAGAAATTATGGCTCCAACGCTATTTTACATAGTGCCATGAGCCATGTAATATGGCTCATGGCACTCCAATTATAACTCGCAGCCATGCTGTGTGAGGGAACGTATAAATGTCAGCAAGTGACATAAGAGCTTGTGTCTACATAATTGAATCATTTTGAACTGAAGTACTGGCTGCGATATTTTCGATACTTCGACCGGTGAATTTTCACACTAGAGCAGGAACATTCAATAGTGAGTATGTTGACTCGAATTTATGTTTGGTGGAGTGAAAAAACACATAGCGCCAGACGCCATAGTTTATAGATTTCTGGCGCCAGGTACATAGTCGATTTCAGTCGATTTGTGATAAAATATAGAGTCACACGCCATAGTACATAGGAGCAGACGTTATGCTTATAGCCCTCCACGCCATGTACTATAGTCCTCCACGCCATGTACCATGGTCCTCAACGCCATGTACCATAGTCCTCCACGCCATATACTATAGTCCTCCACGCCATATACTATAGTCCTCCACGCCATGTACTATAGTCCTCCACGCCATGTACTATAGTCCCCCACGCCATATACTATAGTCCTCCACACCATGTATTATAGTCCTCCATGCCATGTAATATAGTCCTCAAAGCCATATACATGGCGTGGAGGACTATATTACATGGCGTGGAGGACTATAGTGTATGGCGTGGAGGACTATAGTACATGGCGTGGAGGACTATAGTATATGGCGTCGAGGACTATGGTACATGGCGTGGAGGACTATCGTACATGGCGTGGAGGGCTATAAGCATAGCGTCTGCTCCTATGTAATTTTCGCCATGTATTATGGCGTGTGGCGCTATATTTTATCACTATCCCTAAATCGACTATGTACATGGCGCCAGAAGTCTATAAATTATGGCGTCTGGCGCCATGTGTTTTTTCAGTGTAGTGTTTTCGAAATAGTTAATATTTTTGCACCTAGTATTTCGTACCTATTATTACGTACATTGTATTTCGTACCTAGTGTTTTCGTATCTACATAGTATTTTGGTACTTAGAATTTTTGTACTAGCTAGTATTTTCACACCTAGTATTTCGCATTTAGTATTTTCGTTCCTACTGTTTCGTAGCTAGTATTTTCGTACCTAGTATTTTTGTACCTAGTATTTTGGTACCTAATATTTCGTATCCAGTATTTCGTACCTACTATTTCGTACTTAGTGTTTTCTTACCTAGTATTTTGGTATCTAAAATTTTTGTACAAGCTAGTATTTTCAAAAATTTTGTAATTTTTGATTTATGGCATTGATATTATTACCGACTATATTAGATTGACCGAGAAAATACTGCTACCAGAGTTCGATCGACGAAAAGTCATATAGTAGGCAATAAGCTTAGTCATATATTTATATTATTCTGGTAAATTTTTCGACTTTGACCATTTAAACAAATACAGGAGGTGTTTTGTGCCTATAATTAAATGGAAATCAAATTAATTTGTTTTCCTTAGATGGCTCCTATACTGGGGACATATTTACCAAGGAGCTCAAATCAGTAAACAACCATTGGAAAGTTACTGACAAGCTGCACGGACTAATGGCACGTTATCTTTTGAAAGTCATCTTACACCATCACCATTTGAGCTTTCATTTAGCTTTTACTGCAAACTGTAAGTATTGTAAGTATACAGTGTACCAATAATGTCTTCATACAGCAGCTATTTGAAACTCAAGTGTTAAGAAACAATAAATTGTTGCAAGAAATTTGAAAAAGTTTTAATGCAGATTTATTCATTATACATTTTTATTTGATTTAGAAACAAAAACTAATCCATTTAAATTATTCATTACAAAGTAATTAACTAAAAATAAACCAAAGTCGACAGTTTGGCTACAATAATGTCTTCGTACACTTACGTACAACTAATATGATGAGTCCTGATTCTTTGAATGAAAACATAAAAATTAAGTAAAAAAAAGTCTAGCGCATCAGAGCCGCTAGAAAACTAATTTTCGAAGAAATTGTCTTTGAGTGACAAAAAAATCTGGAAAGACGTAATACACTTTTGTGTAGAATCATATCAACCATTCCTTATCCCAAGCAGCAAAACTCAACTATAGCACACATGATGAAAATGTTCAGTGCTGGCAACACTTTCCCAATGAAGCAGCAATAAGTTTACCTTAACAAGCTCATACTTAAATCAACTTATCCTTTGAATTTCGTTATCATCGCAGGATTTCATCGAAAGTTTCAGCGGTTAAACGTTGTTTGAGGCTGCCATCCGAAAAATGTTCAAAACAAGGAAAATTTAAAAATTGGTTTCTTATTTTTATCGCAAATGCTTTGCATATGAGTACGTAATTTGAAGCATCTGTTGGTGCAATATTTACGAAAATGGCTAATGCTCGTTACCCTGTGTCAACAGCAGAGCAAAATATATACCAAATCTGCTTCACGTTAAGTTAAACCCAATCAGTAAAGTTCGTTTCGATTGAATCATTGCGCTGGAAGTTATAGGGGTGAAAAAATTTTTAGGGTTACCACCCTCAAAACTTTTCAAATTTTTAAAGCGTTAATATTTGTTGTTAATTTTCATTGCTGGATCGTTCCCATTTGCAAATCTAATGACATAATCGCGCAGTAAAGAAATTCCAAAAAATAACAAAAATGGTCATAGCTGGCAGCCCTTTCATGATTTTTGTACGAAATTCTTATGACATTTGGCTCACATCAAAATCTATTTACTGCATTAACTTCATTTTGATATCATGACTGCACCGGAAGTTATAGGGAAAAAAGCTTTATTTTGCTGAGCAAATTTGCAAGATTTAGGAGACAAAAATCACCATAGCTGGCAACTCTATTCTAATTTTTCAGCCAAATTTTCACCAAATGTTATTTTAAGTAAGATCCAAATATTGTGTGAATTTTGTTTAAATTTGATGGCTGAATCGGAAGTAATAGGCCAAAAAGCTGTTTTTTTTTCTCAGTGATTTTTCAAGATGGCACCACTGCCACAGGGTTGCTCGCAATACAAAATCACTTCTATCAGACCTGGTCCTAGTTAATACCAACACGTTTTGTGAATTTCATTATGATCGGATTATCCGGTCGTCAGTTCTCGTGAACAGAACTTTCGAGTGCTGAAAATAGAGGTAATTTAG
Source organism: Nemotelus pantherinus (assembly GCA_963978885.1). Taxonomy (NCBI): domain Eukaryota; kingdom Metazoa; phylum Arthropoda; class Insecta; order Diptera; family Stratiomyidae; genus Nemotelus; species Nemotelus pantherinus. The sequence continues at coordinate 71,220,405 of OZ022265.1, read as the reverse complement.
TGATGGGTTGCCGTTCTTGTGCAAAACGGATTTTCAAAAATTTGAAAATGACATGATGCACAAACGTTAAAATTTATCAATGATTTCAATTTTTTTGTCAAAAATCAAAAATTTTCAGGAGGTTCAATGATTTGAAAGATTTTTTTTCAAGAGCCTACCGCAGCTACAGGGTTACCCGCACTACTTTGAAAATCCATGTGTAATAAACTTTAGTCAACATCAATACGCTCTGCAAATTTCACGATGATCAAATGTTTTTGTCAGAAGTAATGACAAATCAAAATTTGAAAAAAAATTCTTGCCTACTTTTAGGCACGCTGCACCCACACATGGCTCAAAATTTCCAATTTTTTGTCATAGGCAAGCTTAAAACATAATAAGTTTTTATTTCCAATACTTTTTTTGAACAAAAATTTACGCTGCTTGGAAATATAGGAGTACCTCAAAATTCACTAAAACGCTCGCCGCCGCCAAAAAGTTTAGGATATCTGAATTTTAGCAAGTCGTGGACCTACTTATTAAATACATCTACGTTCTCCGAAAGTTTCAACTCAATCGAATAGGCCACTCCAGAGATTATCTCCCTTAAGGTACTACTATCCTGTAGAATTTTGGAAAAATCAATTTTATTTTTTTTACATTTTCCGATTCTCTACATCTTCAAGAATGACCTTCTAAATTTTTAAGAAGAAATTCGAAAAAACGCGGAAGTTATAGCAGTTTTAGTGCGCGCGCCTTTTGGACTGATCGCAGGTGCTCATAGACGTTGGCGCTCTTCGACAGATGTTTACTTTCTTTCATCAAATATCATTCATATATTTATGTATAAATATTGTATATATGTATGTATATATATATATATATATATATATATATATATATATATATATATATATATATATATATATATATAAATATTTATATATATATGTATTTATATATATATATATATATATATTTATATATATATATATATATATATATATATATATATATATATATATATATATATATATATATATATATATGTGTGTGTGTGTGTGTGTGTATATATATACAAGTATACATGTATTCATGGATGTAAATTGTATTTCAGTTCTATTTCTCTTTGCCCACGTGCGTTACGATTTATGTAAAAATGAGTTCGTATAAAAAATGTAGCAAAACTACTAAAGCAAAAAAAGCAAAACAGGCAAGAACAACTCGACAATTTCAAGGCAATCAACACACGGATGAACAAAATACATCGTTTGTGAGTGCCTCTGCGAATAAATTGTCGACAAGTGATTTTGATATTAAACTCGAAGATGGTTTTTCTTATTGTATTTTGTCCTTTTCCCTCGTTTTTTCTACGTTGGCCAGTATGTTAAAATGTAAAGAGTGCAACAACGATGTGAAATTTACTAAAACAAATATGAAGAAACTAAAACAAATATGAAAAAGATGAAGAAAGGATCCAAATGGCGGAGAAAGCGGCTACTGCAGCGAGCAAGGAAGCCCGCTTGCAAAGAAAAAAACTGCAGCAGGAAGAAGAGCAGGAATTTATAGACTCTGGAATACTTTTGTATGGTCCAGGAATTGCTGATTGATTATTTGTAAGCGTTAAACAAAATTTTTTTTATAATATTCAGATTATTATAGTATAAAAAAACTTGAAACGCGTTTTTCTCAAAACAACATTTTTTGAAATGGCGGACAGTTAATCTCGGGATTGGCTGAACCGATTTACATAAACCTGGGCTTGTTTTGTTTGTTAGAGTCCGCTGCAAGACAATTTACCAGAAAATTGGAGAAAAATACATAAAAAAAAATTTTATAGAAGAAATAAGCTGAAAAAAAGTCACTTTTTTTAACTTTTTTTTTCAAAAGTCCGCCATTTTTTGTTTTTTACCGATTTTTTACTAAATGTGGTAAATTGTCTTGTGAAATACCTTCCTTTTTAGCATGCATTTTGATTTTTTTGTTTCAGACTAGCCGTTTCGGAGATTAACTGTCTGCCATGGGGTTATGTTTTTTTAAACTACCCAACTTCGAGCGCCATCTATTAAAATGTAGAAAACGAAAATAAAAAATAAAATTTTTTTTTGTAAACTTCGATGTATTCCTAATTTGATACAAAAAATTAGAATTGATTAAATAATAAATTCATTGAAAAAAAAAAATTTAAAAATGTACTATTTTCACCATTCTACAGGATAGTAGTGCCTTAATCATTTTGATGATATATATAAAGAAATATGAATTTTCGGTGAAACGAGTTTAATACTAATTTTCTTTGAAAATTAGTAAAAATAGAGTCAATATTAATTTTTCCATTTTTCCTTTTTTTTGAGTGCCACATTTTTTTTCTTATTTTTTGAAGCGCTAGTATTATTTATGCCTAGTCGCCACTTTAAGCTATAATGTGACACTTAATCAATGGAGTTGGGACAACTGAAGACGAACAAAGTCAACCATGAACCCGGCGGAATTCGAACCCGGGAGCGGTAGATCGCTACTTTGGACTGACACGTTAGCGATCTAAGCTACCGACCCCTTATTTGTGTAGAAGAAATGTTGGTAGCAGTGCTGCCATTTTAGCATTTTGAATGCTAGATCTAGCATTATTTTTTCCAAGATGGCATTCGAAATTCGAAGTTGGCATCTAGCATTATTTTTAGCATTTAAATTTAGATTTCGGAATAATCTGGCACTCATCTATTTACAATCTCAACCATCAAATTTTTCTCAATAATAGCTCTGTTCGTGTACTTTCAGTCGCATTCATGAAAAGAAACTTCCTGAATCATATGGTGGCGGAAATTCATGAAAAGTACAAAAACGCGCTCATGTCATTGTCTTCGAAGTAACAACCAGAAGTGACAATTGTTTGATTTTGAAATAATGATAGTGATTATAAAGTCTAAAATATAAAGACTATAAAGTCATCTATATTGCTTTAAATATGGTAACTTTCCATTAAATCGTGATGATGCTAAAAATCAGTGATATGGTCCCATCCACTTCAAACTCCCAGGAGCCTCGGACATCTAAAAGTTCAAGTTTATCAAAGTATGTGCATTCTAGTTAGATATTTTTTCCTGAATAATGTGAACCAATAGTTTTGTTAGGGCTTCAAATGCAAGCAATCGCACGGATAACGCTGGAGAAAAATCTTCGTTATCCGACACTAATACATTTTCTTCACTTAAAAATAAATGATTGTTGCTGTTTTGATTTTGGGATTCCAAACAATGTTTTGAAAAATATCGGTAGAAATGAGCTTCACACAAGAGAAGGTGGTATAACTGATATGTCTGTAATAGATACAGAATCATTTTGAGATGTAAATTTTAAACTTCTAATTTGTTTTTAAGGTGATTAAACTTAAAAAATATATTTATTTTTCAACATAGTCTTCGAAGAAGTTAATACATTTAGTCCATCTTTTTTCCAAACCCAGGATACCTTAGAAAAAAAATTCTTCATCTTGACTCTCCCAAAATGCCTCAACAGCGGCCATCACTTCCCTATCATCTTCAAATTTCTTACTTCGAAGGTGTTGTTTGAGCCGAGGAAAGAGGTAAAAGCCACTGAGTGTTAGATCTGGCAAACAGGGTGGGTGTTCAATCTGTTCGAATCCTGTTTCTTTAATTGTATCCATGGCTACTGCAGCCTTGTGAGCCGGTGCGTTATTTTGAAGAAACAGAGTTCCGGCTCTTTTATTGCATCTCGCAATCTTCTTATTTGGTCAACATAGTAAGAGCCTGATATAATGGCTTCCTTTTCTAAATATTCCACCATAATAATTTCTTCAGCGTCCCAAAAAACTGATGCCATAGCCTTTCCTGCCGAACCTGACACTTTGAATTTCTTCGGCGTCGATGCAGAGGGTCACTTCCTGGTCATCGATTGCACTTTGGTTTCTGAATCGAAATGGTGAATCCAGGTCTTGTCCATAGTCACGAATTGTGACAAAAAATTGATTTGCCTGGAACTTTTTGAGATTCAGCCTTGAAATGCCGACAAAACATTCTCGGTACCCAACGCGCAGAGATCTTCTTCATATGTAATTTGTTCGGAAAGATCGGGTCACTCTTTGATCTGCCAATACGACATCTTCGACTTTTTACTAATGTTCGAAGAACAATAGTATTAAACTCGTTTCGCCGAAAATTCATATTTCTTTATTTATATATATATATATATATATATATATATATATATATATATATATATATATATATATATATCAGCAAATCGGTTAATAGAAGTAATCTTTGGAGTGGCCGATCCGATTGAGCTGAAATTTTCGGATGTCGTAGATGTATATAGTAGGTAGGTCCATGACTTGTTCAAATTCAGTTATCTTTAACCTTTTGGCGGCGGCGGGCATTTTAGTGAATTTTCAGGTACTCCTATATTTCCAAGCAGTGTAAAGTTTTTGTAACAAAAAGCATTGGAAATAAAAACTTATTATGTTTTAGGTTTGCCCATGACAAAGAATTGGAAATTTTGAGCCGTGTGTGGGTGCTGAGTGCCTAAAAGTGGGCAAGGAATTTTTCTCAAATTTTGATTTGTCATAACTTCTGACAGGAACATTCGATCATCGTGAAATTGATAGAGCGTATTGATGTAGGCTAGAACTTAGCACACATGGATTTTAAAGACAGTGTAGGTAACCCTGTAGCTATGGCAGGCTCTTAAAAAAAATCCTTCAAATCATCGACCTTCCTGAAAAATTTTTGCTTTTTGCCAAAAAACTCAAATCATTGATAAATCTAAATTTTTGTCCATCACGTCAGATTAAAGTTTTCCAAATTCCGATTCGCACAAGAACGGCAACCCATCACCAAACTACCTCTATTTTCAGCACTCGAAAGTTCTGTTCACGAGAACTGACGACCGGGTTATCCGATCATAATGAAATTCACAGGACATGTTGGTATTAGCTAGGACCAGGTCTGATAGAAGTGATTTTGAAATGCGGGCAATCCTGTGCCAGTGGTACCATCTTGAAAAATCACTGAGAAAAAAAAACGGTTTTTGGCCTATAACTTCCGATTCAGCCATCAGATTTTGACGAAATTCATACAATACTTGGATCTTACTCTATGTAACATTTGGTGAAAATTTGGCTGAACAATTAGAATAGAGTTGCCAGCTATGGTGATTTTTGTCTCCTAAATCTTGCAAATTTGCTCAGCAAAATAAAGCTTTTTTCCCTATAACTTCCGGTCCAGTGTAAAAATCAGAACGAACTTCACGCAGTAAATGAACCTTAATATGAACCAAATGTCGTAGAAATTTCGTACGAAAATCATGAAAGGGCTGCCAGCTATGAAAATTTTTGTAATTTTGTGGAATTTCTTTACTGAGCGATTATGTCCTTAGATTTGCAAATGGAAATGATCCTGCAATGAAAATTAATAACAAATATTAACGCTTTAAAAACTTGAAAAGTTTTGAGGGTGGTAACCCTAAAATTCCTTTCACCCGTATAACGTCCAGCGCAGTGATTCAATTGAAACGAAATTTACTGGTTGGGTTTAACTTAACGTGAAGCAGATTTGGTATGTGTTTTGCTTTGCTGCTTACACAGGGTAACCAGCATTAGCCATTTCCGTAAATATTGCACCAACAGATGCTTCAAATTACATTCTCATATGCAAAGAATTTGCAATAAAAATAAGAAACCAATTTCGAAATTTTCCGAGTTTTGAACATTTTTCGGATGGCAGCCTCAAACAACGTTTAACCGCTGAAAATTTCGATAAAATCCTGCGATGAGAATTAAATTCAGAGGATAAGTTGATTTGAGTATGAGTTTGTTATGGTAAACTTATTGCTGCTTCGTTCGGACAGCCGAACGGACGCTTCGTTCGGACTACTTCGTTCGGACTACTTCGTTCGGGTTGCCAGCACTGAACATTTTCATCATTTGTTTTATAGTTGAGTTTTGTTGCTTTGGATAAGGAATGGTTGATATAATTCTACAAAACAGTGTTTTACGTCTTTCCACACTTTTTTGTCACTCAAAGAAAATTTCTTCGAAAATTAGTTTTCTAGCGGTTCAGGTGCGCTAGAGTTTTTTTTACGTTGTCTTCAGTGAGGCATGTGGATGGACATCCTTCGCGGTGTTCATCTTTAGTGGATGTTCTTCCCAGCTTAGCGTGCAACGGTGGAATATGGAGGAACAGAGTCCCCTAATGTTTCCACCATGTCGCCGTGTATGCCTCTGGTAGACAGTTTTTTTCAAACAGAGGTACTTAATGACAGCTTTAATTTCGTTTTTCTTCATTTTGATGTTCTCTCTTCAACTGCTCGTATTCAAATGAATGTAGCTCCCTCGAATCGTAGCCTATTTAATTTTTTTTTCATGCAGACCTAATGAGTATATGTAGTAGTAAAATTTTTTTTTAAATTTTATGCGAACTGGAAATAACCGATTATCATTACTTATTGATCAACCCTCATATAAATATACATATTGTTTTCATATTGAACCATGTTTATTTCAATTAAATAAGAAAGCATTATTTAGCATTATAATTTTGCAAGGTCTAGCATTATTTAGCATTAAATAAAATTGAATCTAGCATTATTTCAAAAAAATAAATGGCAGCACTGGTTGGTAGAAGTCATAAAAACCATCAATTTTTGCGTCGAATATTGAAGCGTGGTTGTGGCTGAAACATGAAAAAACATGTTCGTGTTGTAGATATAATTTACTAAATGCATAGACATAATTGACAAGATTTAAGGAAAATTACTTGAAATAAGGTAAAGTAAAAATTGTATTCCGTTGAATGTTATGTTGTTATGTTACTCAATATTGATACAAATTACTGACTTCAAATAAAAGTTTATTTGATTTGTGGAAGATTGCACATTTCGTAAACAAGTAAATATTTTCTTTGATTCTCGGAAACATGTTTTTCTGAGTGTACTCAATTAAAACTTTATTTCAAATTTCTATACATAAAACCAGAAGCTAAGTTCATTATAATGCTAAATTTATGCACAGACATTTGTACATGGGTGCTAGCAAGTAAAACGTTAATCTTAATTGCATCTAATTTAATCTTATGATCGAATTTCTTCTTATCTTCTTGTCCAATAATTTTTCCTTATTTGCACTGAAAGAAAAATCTTGGTAAAATCAACAATATTCCTTAGTTGTTTTTGCGTCAACTATGGGCTATAGTTAAAACAACCATAAAAAAATTGTTGATTACTTTTATGCACCATGACGCGTGGTTGATTAACAACCACTAACAATGGTATTCCAACAATATACATAGTACGAAATAGTAAATGACTATAGTATGCAGTGTGGAATTATGTTTGTTGAATTTAACAATTGTAAAATGGTTCACTTACTATGAAAATTGTTGAAAATTCAATATTTTGTAGTGTGAAATGAATTGATGCTTATTTTTCTATTTTAGCAGTGTAGAAAGAACCTTTTTCCATAGTTCATTCGACAAATTTGAATACATTGTTGCATTACTAAAAATAATAGTTAAATCAACCACAACTTTTTCTTTCAGTGTGCACTCACTGCTACGGCGCTACACTGCATCGCAATGCGTGTCATGTACATACATATTTTAACTGCATAAAAAAGATAGATAATAATTTATTCAGCGTCTTATCATATATACATTTCTCTTAATTCTATGTTAAATTTAATAAATTAGCCTATATATTTATAATTTAATTACTTGAGGATGGGGCCTAGGCTTTATTTCCTCATTCCAAACATATCATTTTTACAAAATATTTTAAAATATATATTTTCTTAAGATTAGTATTTGACAGGTTTCCTTTTGCTGTTGCGCTGGACTGCTCTCGATGTCGATTTCTTTCGTTTCCTATTGATTTCCTCTGGGATGTCGTTGACGATTTTTCGATGATCCTCTATTGAATTCAGCCTGAAAATATATAAGCAGAAGCCTCGTTTTCACGAGGATTATGCGTAGCCGCTAGGTTCAAGTAAGCCTCGAATGGTGAAGGGTAGATATTGCTAGGGGCTTCAAAAGTGATTTCGGAGAGATTACGAATTTGAGGGTTTAGGTGGTTCTGGCATTTTGCCAGGAATTTTTCGCCGAGTTCAAGAAGGTATTTCTGAAGAGGAGGCATGTTAATTCCTTCATATAGCTCTGTGTTAGAAGTTCTGTGTTTCCAGTGCAAGATCGAAGGACTTTCCTTTCAAATTTCGCCAGTTTTTCTCTATGGTTCTGAGATATTGTCATCCAGATTGGGAAACCGTAGCTCAGTATGGTCCTGATCAGTTGTCGGTACATAAGGAGCTTTGTTCTTTGAGAAAGAGGGAACGATTTTTTTAGCAGAGGATAGAGTTGATGATAAGCATAGTGAGCTTTCACTAGCGTATTTTTCCCATGAAGATGAAATTTATTTCTATCGTCGAAGGTGATTCCCAGGTATTTTACTGATTTATTTACTTCAACTTCAGAACCGTTTATTCTCAGGGGCATTGACTTCTTCTTGCTGCCAGATGGTTTGATTAGAAGGACTTCAGATTTTGCAACGTTAAGTTTGATCCCCCATTTCTTGTAATAATCACTGAGTGACGTGATTTGTCTTTGTACACGAACTGTGGCGTACTTAGGATTAAACGCTGAAGCGTAAGTAAGGGAGTCATCCGCATACAGAAGGGTTTTGGCCTGATTATTTTGTTCACATGGCTGGTCTGCAGTAAAGATATTAAAGAGGATGTGGCCTAGAACTGAGCCTTGAGGTACACCACTAGAGATTATTTTGGTTGGAGAGATTGCTTTTCCTATTTGGACGAAGAAGTGCCTGTTGGTGAGAAAACTTTGTATTATTTTGACAGTATCAACTGGAAAATTGTGTTGTATGAGTTTAAAACGATTCCATCTATCCATACAGAGTCAAAGGCTTTCTCAATGTCTAGAAAACAGGCAGTGGTTGATTGACCTGTTTGAAGTGCCTTTGAGGTGTCACACTGAAATTTAAGGAGGGCATGAGTAGTTGAATGTTGAGCCCTGAAACCAAATTGGGCAGAAGGTATTATGTTTTTTTCTTCAATGTGAGGCTGCATATACTTTAGAATTATTCTTTCTAAAATCTTTGCTATGTTAGAAAGAAGTGAGATAGGCCTGAAATTACTCACGTCGTTTGAATTTCCTTTCTTGGGGATCGGGAATATTTTTGCGACTTTCCAAGGGATCGGGAAGTAGCAATTGTTAATGCAGTTGTTGAGAATAACTGCAAAAGCACAGTAAGCACTGATAGCAAGCTGTTTTAGAACACACATAGAAATGTTGTCTGGGCCAGAAGACTTTTTGTTGTTGCTTGTTTTGAGGATTGCGGCCAAATAAACGGGGTTGATGAATATTCTCTGGTCAGTAGGACATATTGCCAAGTTTTCTGTTGTAAATGGGGTCAGATGTGGAAGACTATTGATTTCCAAGAAGGATTTTATAGTGCTTTCTACTTCAAAGGAAAGCTGTGGATTTTCCAAATGATTCAAAGAGTTGAAGGTTCTTTCGAACCGATTTGCAAAAGCTTCTGATTTTTGCTCATCTGAACTCAAAAGTTGATCGTTGAGTGAGACTTTCTCGAGAGAAAATGACTAACGGCCGGTAAACCTATTGATATGTTTGAACATATCTGGGCCTGGTTTCACTACCCTTAGTGCTGCCTTAAACTTTAAATCCTGCCAGTTTTTTACATTTTGAGCTATAGTTGCTGACATGGTTTTAATTTGCTATAACACTTGTCTGTATTCGATGTTAGCTCTATTAAGGTTCCTGTGATAGATGCGATTGAGCCTTCTTCGAAGTGTCTTCCGTTCTTCGAAAAGGTTTTCAATGAACGGTGGTACGTTTTGATACTTATGGGAGCGAGGTGTGGTTTGCTTCTTGTAACTGTCTATAGTGAATTCAATGGCATTTGAAACATTTACTATGAGAGAATCGATTTCTGGTTCCAGGAGACTCCGATCTGTTGCAATTTTGAATTTGTGAGATATTTGCGTCAACTGTTTTAGCGAAATCTCTCCAGTCTATTGATTGATAAGGGAAGTGAAACAGGGGTTCTTGTAGGACTATAGAAGGTTTTGAAGAAATGTGGAGAGAAAGTTCTACTGCCATGTGATCTGATTCAGCAGTTTTAGTTGTAATACACAACCGATTTGTATCATGATCGAGAAGACTTGCGGATATAATAAAGAAGTCAATGAATGAATGACCTCTAGGATGGGTTGGGTTTGGAGATGGAATGATAGCCCAATCAAGTTCCAAGATGTTATCATGCATTCAAGAAGTCAATACCCTTCCATGTGCATTGACAAGTGAATCGTTCCAGTTTGGGTGTCTGCTGTTGAAATCGCCTCCGAAAACAATATGTGAGAAGTTACGAGAAAAGGTTTTAAGTATAGAAAGATCTGATCTGAAATCAGCTGCTCTGGCAGTGCTCGGGACATATAAAGCACATAGGAGGATACAATCGCTATTCTGCAGTACAAGCTTACTAGTGCAGACATTCACGGTACTAAGTGTGGGTGGAGTTACTTCTACAATATTCAGCTCTTTTTTGAAAAGGATTGCTGTGCCTGAGCCGTTATCACACCTGAGAAGGGTGTGACCTGAGAATGAAGGTTTATGGCGAGAAGTGAGGTGAGTTTCAGAAAGAAACATTATATCAGGCTTATATTCCTGTGAGAGTTTTAGAAGTGCAAGCCTTTTGGCATGCGAAACAAGAGACCCTACATTTAAACATGTGATTTTTAAGTTCATGGTGAGCACATGCTGAAAACAAAGCTCATGAAAGCAAAATTTTTTTCTTGCCTGTCACTTATTTTTCTGAATTTGGGAAGGAACTCTTTTACTTTTTTTTATTAGGCTGAATAGGTCCATACCTGTGATCTCCATGCTGTCTTTCATGCAGAAATCAAAAGCATCCTGCTCAGGCACTTTAGGTTTATTCGCGTGTAATGTTTTTGATTTTTGAGACTGGGACTTACCAACGGCTACGCTGGCATATGAAATGTTATTTTTGGTAAATGTACTTACTGATTTTTGTATAAACTGCTGTCTTCGCGTATTTTCTTCTCGTTTGGTTTCCATCTGTTTTTTTATTTGGGTGAACGTACTGCACCCTCGGTAATTTGCTGGGTGTCCATACTTCTCAAAGTTGACGCAGAATGCCGGGGACTCCTCGCTGGCGTCATTCTTTCCACGCTGGCACTCTCCTGGCCGATGAGACTCGTTACACTTAGCACAACGATACTTCATGCCACAGTTTGTGGCAACATGTCCGTATGCTTGACATCTGAAGCACTGTATAATGCCTCGTGGTCGAAGTCTTTCGAAATGAACCTTCTGGTTGAGAAGGTATCGGACTTGGGCTAGCTGCTCTAGTTTCCCGTCAGCTGGTAACTGCACCAGGAACATCGTTGTTTGGACCTTGATGTTTCGAAGCGTTGAACTTTTTGCCAGCTAGTGCCTGGGAGCGCTAACTCGAGGGCTGCCTTAACTTCTTCCGTGGAGAACGAATGATGAATTCCCCACAGAATAGCTGATTTCGTTTTCTCGTCTCGTGGTGTATACGTGAAACATTCAACACCATCTTTCTTTAGCTGCTCGAATATTTTCTTTGGCTCCGTCGTTTTAACTATCGTTTTCCTACCGCGATTGGAGATTTTCAGCTCTCCTACCTTCTCTCTGATGCTCTGCTTGAAGTTCCTCACGTTAAGGTTTTCGTACACTATCGGAGTTTTGCTTTTCTTGGCCGTTCCGGGTTTTTCGAAAATCGTTGTATCCTTCTCTGCTTCCTCCATCGGCTCACTTGTTTGTTCCTCGTAAACATCCTCGTCCATTGATAGAACCTCATAACGATTCTTTTTGCTGCATGATGCTTCGGGCTCGGTAGCCGTTTTGACTTTGCATGGTTTCTTCCTTTTTCCGCTTGATTCGACGGTTGTATACCCAAGGGTACTTGCGCAGTCCTTGTGTGCACGGCTAATATCCTCAACCGTACAATTAAATTTTTCTATCATAACTTGATGGAGTTTATTATACGCGATGAGGATATTTTCATGTGTTGTCTTCTCGTCATTCCCTCGCGAAACGATGCAATCAAATTGCATATCGCTCGCCATAAGGGAAAATTAACCTCTTTTTATTCAGTTCACTTATAGAATAACTATAATAATCCGAACAAAATTGAATCAAATAAAAATATTCAAAATATTCGCAGTCCCTGACGAACAGTATTTCACAATTTGAAACAACTATGAAATACAATAACAAATCAGAAACTAGTCTGAATATCCCAAATACTTACTGCTCTCAGCACCCGTCTTACTCATCCGCGTGCTGAACACAGAAAAAGCGTCATACAACGTAATATAAAGGTTTCACAGCATAACATGAATATGAATTATATCGAATAGCAAACCGAACACAATTTTGCCATGTAGCGTATGAAACTTCTATGATAGAATAGGAGTATGAGTATGAGGAGTATGAAAAATCAACAATTTTCCTTTGTGTTTTTTTAGCATCAACTACGGGCAATAGTTAAAACAACCATAAGAAAATTGTTGATTACTTTTATGCACCATGACGCGTGGTTGATAAACAAAAAAAAATTTCATTCGGAGCATGAAAAACGTCCAAATGTTGAAACCATTCTACTTTGCGTAGAATAATTCCAAAGACGTTCCTCACTGAATTACGTTTGTTGACATCAACTATTGCGAAGTAGTTTAAGTACCATAAAAACTGTTGATAATTCGAAACATTGAAGTCTTCAGTGAATTGATGAATATTTTTCTATTGATCAACTATTTTTCGTGGTTATGAAACAATTAAAACAGTTGATTTCATGAACGTTGCGATATTTTTTGTATAACCAGAACCAACTACTTTTATATCGTTAAATTAACTATATTAACATAGTAAAAATAACTATTTTCCGTAGTTCGTTTAACGATTTTGAATGAATCGTTGCAATACTATTAAAAATAGTTGAACCAACCAAGAGTTTTTCTTTCAGTGTGGGCATGATAGTTAATTATAAAATTAGTTAAAAACGAATTGTTATTTAATCATCATAATGGATGCTACGATAATATAATAAAAATACATTATTCTTTGTAGTTGTTTACATATCAATTACAAAATAATATTGCTTTTCAATGAAACAAGTTATAAGTACTAATAGGCGCATTTTTTTGCTCCCCTTATCCATAACAGAACAATGCTAACCAGTGCAGACGCATTGGAAACAACAACAACTCCTGTTATGGAAAGGGGGAGTTGTAGTTGTTCCCAATGCATCAGCATTGTTCTGTTATAGATAGGGGGAGCAAAAAAACACGCCTAATATCGATTGGTTCAAACTGCTGATTCGTTTTGAAAGTATGCTCTTAATAAACATAATTCGTCAAGAGTTTCAAAATTTAAACTAGACCTGACTTTGCTGCACATTTGTCCAGCTGCTGAAAAATATATTTCGGGTTGTAGACTTTTTGATGGAATATTAAGCATGTAATCATACGCCAGTTGTAATAATGAGCCCATAGCGCCTCCGTTTTCATAAAACGAAATTTCTTTTAGTATTAAGCTCTGGGTTGTCCGCTCATGTCGTAATGACCAAACTTTTCTAATTCTCAAAATGGGTTGAATTTTATCAATCCTGAAATCTCGGGAGTCCCGATCAAAAATTCAGGATCCTGAAAATGACCAAAATGTGTCGAGATCTCGAAATCTTGGGATTGGATGCCCTATTTGGGTGTCAGTTTCACAAGTACGAATGTGTACTCTTACTCGCCATCGTTAAAAATATTAACACCCCATAATAATTTTAATTTTAATCATTTGCCCCGGACGGTATACTCAGAAAACGGTTCAATAAAGTCAATAAGAATTTAATAGTTTTCTAACTATTTTTCCCATTAAATGTGGTGAACGTGATTTATAATGGGCCCTTTTCTGAGAGTCACCTCACATGACGAATGAAATAACTATCTTGATTTCGTATTTAGAGAGTCACGTGAGGTGACTTCATCTCACCTCAAGTGACATTTTCGATCTATCGGCTATTCCTAGAGTCATATGAAGTGACGACAGTGACGCGAAGTGAAATTTTCAGTCACTCGATAATATTAAGTGACTGTGGACGGAAGTGATATAAATTGATATTTTGCATAAAATGAAGAATGATTTAGACGAACTTTGGATCCTGACGCATGAAAAAAGGAAACAAATCTTATTTTGAAGATATTTACAAATTTTTATTTGAATAATGTGGCTAAACTCGACTAGGTGTCGCCATAGCCGTTAGACGATTTTTCTGATTAATGCTTGGCTCGTATGTTTGTGATTTTGTTGTTGTGTGCTAATTTTTGTGGTGTTTAATGTTTGATTGGTTGTTTTTTTTAGTGTCCTCTAGTGCCTTCTCGTGTTTTTGTATATTGCTTTGCTTGGATTTTTGATTTTTATTCGGTAAAAAGCAACCAATAAGCGGCTATTCGAATGCGTTATTGAACTGATAGAGAGCCATCCACAAAGCCTGAAACAGCACAGCGTACACATAAAAACCATTGTTAATATTCACGAATCCTCTTTCTAATCACTATATTTTTAATCTTGTATAGCAACTTTTAGATGGACCTGGTCCACTTGTAAATTCCGTCCTATTTTTTATTGCACTAATTATTTGCTTATCCCAGGGAATTTCCTGTTTGCATTCGATATTCCTTACTTCCATTTGAACTTTAATTTTACAGAGCATAGAACATTAGTATTAAAATCAATTTGGCCAAAATTTCATATTTCTGTATTTATATATATATATATATATATATATATACGATATATATATATATATATATATATATATATATATATATATATATATATATATATATATATATATATATATATATATATATATATATATATATATCGTCAAAAAATTTCAGTGAAAAAATCTCAGGAACGCGCCATCCGATTGAACTGAAATTTTCAGGATACATTGGTGTATATACAGAATAGTGCCAGGTTTCACAAAAAGCTAATAATCTTTAACCCTTTGGCACCGGCGGCCATTTTAGTGATATTTTAAATATACCTATTATTCTGTCGAAAAATAACTTTTGCAAAAATAAGGTTTATGTAATAAATTCTGAACGTATTTTAAATGTGAATTAGGTAATGTTTTTGAAATTTTTAACCCTATGTGTGCGCTAGGCGCCTAAAATGAGATTGGAAAAATTTGAAAATTTTTGATTTGCGATATCTTTTTACTTGATTATTAGATCAATATGAAACTTTAAAAGCATATTTATATTATTAAGTTACACATTTTCGTAGCTTTTGATGAACGTGCTGGCAATCCTTTAGCTACGGCAGGCACTGAAATTGAAAACATTCAAACCATCGAATCTCCTAAAAAATGGCCGTTTCTTACAATAAAATCCAAAGTGTATACAAATCTTATGCTTTATCTACACGTTCAAAGTAAAACTTTGGAAATTTCATGTCGGACAAGAACGGTAACCCTTTCCCAGCTAACCTATATTTTTAGCATCAAAAACTTCTGTTCTCGAGAACTCACGAACCAATAATCAGATACAGCTGAAATTTACAGAATACATTGGACTTAAGTAGGAACAGGTTTGATAGAAGCAATTTTGAATTGTGGGCAACTCTATGCCAGTGGTGCCATCTTGAAAAATTACAAAGAAAAAAAACTGCTTTTTGCCCTATGAATTCTGATTTAGTTACTAATTTTTCATGAAATTGACACAGTAGCTGAACCTTACTTTAAGCCATGTTCGATTGAAATTTGGTTGAAAAATTCGATAGGTGCTATGGTAATTTTTGTGTCTTGAGTTTTGAAAATTCGCTCAGGAAAATAAAGCTTGTTGCCCTATAACTTCCAGTGCAGTTGTGCAATCAATACGAATTTCATACAATTCATGGAAC
Source organism: Nemotelus pantherinus (assembly GCA_963978885.1). Lineage (NCBI taxonomy): Eukaryota > Metazoa > Arthropoda > Insecta > Diptera > Stratiomyidae > Nemotelus > Nemotelus pantherinus. The sequence continues at coordinate 71,204,440 of OZ022265.1, read as the reverse complement.
TTTTTATAAGCATTATTCAAGCCGAATTTGGTTGAAAAGCCACGACAGAGTTGCCAGCTATTGTTGGTTTTTGTTAATTTGCATTATCTTTATTAAGTCATTTTATCGTAAAGTTTTCAAATGGTAATTATATTGTAGTGACAATAAACAGCAAATATTAAATTTTCGATTGTTTGAAAAATTTTGCGGCTGGCAACCCTAAATTCCTTTATACTCCTATAACTTTGAATGCAGTCATCGGATCGAGACGAAATTCGCAGGGTAGATTAATTTCAACGTGAAGCAGATGTATTATATTTTTGGCTTTGATACTGGCAAAAGGTTGCCAGCATGAGTCAATAGTGCTACTTTTGTATCAATAAATGCTTACAGTTAGTATTCATACCGGAAACATTTACAATGAAAATAAATAACCAATGTGTCAATTCCCAAAGTTCTGCAAATTTTTCGGATCGCAGCCCCAAACACCAACTTCAGTTACAGTTGTGCAGACACTGAGCATTTTCTTCATTGAGGACTTATATGAGATGCTGCTTTCAAAATTTTGTGAAATTAGCAACTCATAACGAATATAATTAATAAGAGTTTTGCTCTCATAAACTTTGAAATTCATGCCAGTGGTAATATCTGAAACCTTTTCACCATATGAGTTATAATGCATTCTTGAGACTAAAGTAAAACGTGGCGTTTGAAACAGTTTGGCTGTAATAAGCAGCTCGTGTGGTAGAATATGCACTCAAAAGCTGCACGATTTTTCTACTGTTCTTCGAACATTAGTGTTTCTAGCGGTTCAGGTGCGCTAGAGTTTTTTTTACTCCCTTCAAAGTTAGCCGCACTTGTGATATCAAGGGAGGAAAAGTTTGTGCGCGCCAACAACTTGCGGTGTTCACAAGCCGTCCCCATCTAAGTACTGACCGCGCCCAACAATGCTTAACTTCGGTGATCGAACAAGAACGGTCCATGTTAGTGTGCTATGGACGTGGTAAACTTCAAGCACCAAAGTTGACATAAATATAAATTCGTAGTCACCTCACCTAGAGTCACTTCACGTGACTCTCAGAATACCGGTTTGCAGGTGACGTGACTTTTGAAGTGACGAGAGAAATCACATGAGGTGACTCTCGGAATATGGCCCAATATTATTTCAACAATTTAAAAAATATTAAAATTACTATATAATGTATTAAAATGACTATATTACATAAGGTTTGGGTACAAAATTTTGTATTACAATATCCCGTTTACAAAATCCCGATTACAAAATCCCGTATTACAAAATCCTGCAACATAAAATCCCTTAAGACAAAATCCCGTATTATAAAACACCGTAATACAAAATCCCGTATTACAAAAAGCCGTAATATAAAATCCCGGCTATGCAAAACTACGGGATATTTCATTGAGCCATTTTTTTTTGTAGCTAAAACGACGATAAGGAAAATTAATGGAGGAGAATCAGTACCCATGATGAAGAAAAATTTGGCAAGGTACCAAAAAATTAAAAAATTATTAGAAAAAGGTCTGAAACTGAAAAAAATCGATTATTTGAGAAGAATCGCGTACAATATGTCTTTATGTTGAAATTTATTCCTCAATAAACACTTAAATCACTATGTTTTTGTTATTTATTATAATAGGTTTCATTCGGGATCTCGTTCCACGAGATTTTCAGTTTCGGGATTTTGAATTTCAGGATATTGGAATACGGAAATTTTGAAACATACGGGGAAACATACGATCCTCCCATAGAGCCAATATGAATATCTCACTGAAATAATAGGTAGGCTAATAATATGTTTCATATGTATATCTCCTGCAGAGATAACGTGAAAACCAATATATATATCTCCTGCAGAGATAACGTGAAAACCCCATGAAAATAATGGTGAGGTTTATTAAAAATATCACGTACAACCTCTATCTTCTATTATTATCTCTAATATAAATCTAATACGAAACTTTATAGCTTCTTATAGTATGATCTCATTATATCAATGATGTGTAGTCAAATTAAAAACTGTTTTCCATAATCTAAACATATCAATCACATACAATAAAAAAAAATAAAGCGTTTCAATAGTAACAAAATGTTTATTAATTTTTTGAAAAAAAATAAACTGAATTAGTATATACATAAACTTAATGCGTAAAATTATAATGAGTTTTGACTCTACAAAAATCTAAGTTTCTGTCTTTGGAGGTGAATCACATTCTCACCGGCATTTGTCAACTATGTACGATTGTATGTGGTTGGAAAAAAAACATTTCACAGACCACTCTTTGCAAACAGAATGTATGACACTTTCATCGCCAATCGTTAAATATCTGCCGATTTAAATAAATAGGGAAATTGTTCTTTCATATTTACCAAATAAAATCCATGTTTATAAAGTAATCCAATTTTTTTAGTACGTTTTTTAGTTGATACTTAACGAAATAATAAAGCGGAGCACCAACAATGCATTTTAATGTTCGATCATATAATGCAATCTGGAAAGGAAACTCAATACAACGTAGTATGGTTTAATGAGACGTTCGGATCATTTCTATAGTTTATACCATTCGTATACTATTTCGTGCACTATAGTACACACAATTTCGTATGACACGATCCCATAATTTCAGTACTGTCTACTATTAGTTAAAGATCGTACCTGCGTATTGTTAATAGTAGATACTATTGACATTCTTGGATAATACCATTAGATACACAATATATGCTATTAATAATAAAAAATCGGTTGATAGTTTTGATCCTATCACATTTACGATCAAAATACTATTAATTCCATCCAATTTCTTAGGAAATCATAAGAAATTTTATCCTTTTGGTTTTAAAAGACCATAATCATGTCTTCAATGGTATCACATTTTCTGAGTGTATAACAATTCATAACGATTTTTAATTTTCTTTTAATTTTTGCGCATATTTTTTCATTCTGCTATTATACCTGCATTATGTTTTTTGGGTAACTAATTAATTTTTATATTATATGCGATAATTCCAATTGGTGCTGCCTTATTTCACTCACTAAATAAATAAATACATATCATATTTGGATACACAGACAGAAGTATAATTGAATGGCCATTGTGATATCAGTTATAATAATCAAACTTGGTATTAAATGGAGATGGTTAAAATAGAACTGTCGATATCCGCACAATTTTTTTTTAGTCATTGGAAATATATTTTTCGCTGACTGCATTGTGTCTAGATTGGTTTTTTTAGATATTGCTGTTTTAACAAATGTTGCCCCTTTTCTGTCAGGTTTTGTATTTAAATTGAATTGTACATAAATTGTAACATGGGACAAAGTCTATGTTGACGCCTGAATAAATAAATAAGCTCGGACCCAGCAAATAATATTATTTATATCATAATCAATCGCGAGAAATATCAAATCTTCTAGTCAGAATCGAACTTAAGTCCAACAATATATCTACACATACATTTACATTGAAGAGTTTTTAAATTGGTCAATATCACGCAAAAGATACACGTGTCTATTAAGCCACAAAATTAACGTGTTATTTTTCCTATCCCGTAAAGAATCCCATTAACGAAATTATAAATATCCTGGAAAGGTCGTTGATCCTCAATGGACCAGGGCCGTAACCATTTTTCATCTCGCTAAAAGGTCAAATATTTACACCAGTCGTTAGGGTGTGGCGCCATATACGAATAGTTGCGTGACGTGATGTTGCCTTGTACCAATACCTATTGTCTGCACTCCGCACCTACTCCACCGAGACAGCATGGTTACGAGCTCAGTCAGAGTACCGTAAGGACCGTGACGTATGCTGAAAACCAAAAACCACCCTCAATAATAGAGATCTGCTTGCAGGATATGTATCCTTTTTGCCATTGTCTGCCAAGTACTGGCGGCGAATGACAATGGACGGGAAGTTAATGAGATTCAGTTTCACACAAGTGTATTAAAGGTGGACGAGGGTGAAGAAAATTGAATGATGCGTACCTGGATTTATTTTGAGAGGGTGCCTTATGGCTGGTGCTCGAACAGAGATTATCATCATTTTCGGTGATTGCACGGTTCTCTGAAGTCAATTTGTCGACTTTGCCAACACTCCCTTTCAATGACTCTCTAATGTGATACGATTATGAGGGATGCTTTGTTAAGTGTATGTTGGGGTGGATGGCGCAGCTGAATTGCAGCTAGAGCGAATTGTATGAGACTGAATGCTTTGGTTTCGTTGGCATAGTGCCCGGACACTCAAACATGAAAATTACTGGACGAAATGTAATTGATGTTTCTAAGTTGTAATGAGTATTGCAGACACACTCAGAATGATTATACAAAAAGGTGTTTCTTAGCTATTGTGTACATTGGATTATGTTCAGTAGAAATATAAAAACAAACGTCGATGATTTTGCTGGATTGATCTTTGATAGGTAAGAGGTACCAAATTTTTATATTCGCCTTATTGATCGCAAGAGTGCTGGACAATAAAAACAGGTAAGTAGCTTTGAATTTTAAGGTCAGGGAATAAAACACAAAAATAAGGATCTAACACGAACAAACGGAGTGCTATTAGACATTTTGTTCAAGGGGCATTTTGCTTCTAGAAGCTTTCATAACACACCAACTGCTACAAACGTGCTTATATCAAATGCTGCTCCTGCTATTCTAGTTATCACTGCAGTGCCGACCAAGTGCACGCATTGCAAAGCAAATTGAAAGCAATGCAGTGTTCTGACAATTAATGTCAAATTAATGTGTGGAGGTTTGATATTTAGATTTTCTATATCTGTTTTTCGTCCATTTACAATTTAATGCCTGGAACGGAATTTCCGCCTCAATTTAAATAGTTGTTGTCCGGTCAACTACTTTCAAACAAATGTCAACCGATGCAGTGTGCAGAGTTTTTAGAAACTAGCCTAAACCAATGCCTCCTAGAAGTACGGGCCGTAATGCAGAATAATGACGTCTCACTAGACTGTCAAAGTGGCGCGGAAAACACACGCAGTCTTATGGGACGTCCGCGGGAAAATGTTAATTGTACAGGTTGTGTTAAAGTGAGTGAAGTGAAAATAAAGTGAGATGTGCGGAACAGTGCTAGTGAACAGCTAAAATAAAAATTAATGCGGTGCGTGCGGTATAATTGGGGAAATTCGTTACGAAATGTTTATCAGTTGGTGTTAGGTTATGTGATGTTTCGTGTCAATTTACTGTCGATAAAATTAATTGATACAAAATGCAAGTTATAACTAAATATTATTATTATAACGCGTCCACGCACAAAAAACTAACGTTTTATTGATATTATAGCTAAAAATCCGCTCGTAAAATCTCGGTGTATATCGGCACTGCCAGATGGAAATATCAAGATGCACGGCTAAATTGACGTCATAGCTAAACGATTACGTAGCCTGACGGCCCGTACTTCTAGAAGGCATTGCCTAAACGATGCAGTATGTATCCAGCCGGAATTATCATCAACTGCATGCAATCATGCAATAATCAACTGCAATGCAGTTGCTACATGGAATTACATGAGCTCTGAACTTCACTGCAGTGCAGTGCACTGCACTACATCGCAATGTGTTTCAGGCTTAAGTAATATCCAGAGCCATTTAAACTCTTAGTGAGCGGCTGGTCATCCGAAGTCCAATTAAAAACTATGTATGTTCGCCGACCTCTTTCTCAAATTACGTAGAATGTATTTTTTACACTGACCGTACAAAAAACTAATAGAAATGGCTTTCATAATAATGATATAATAAACTGATCAATATATTTGAATCAAATAAAGAACTAGAAAAGAAGAAATCGAAAAAATATATATATTTTTTGCACAAAGCATACTCACCTCACAAATTCAAAATTGTCTAGCTTTAATTGACTGTTATTTGAGATAATTTTCCAAGTAAATAATTATTGCTTATAACTATTTTTGCATTGAGGTTTTGTTGCAATTAAATCTTCAAACCTATTTATTTTTCTTTTTCTGCAACCGTGTTATTTTCTAATTGGACTTTCCTCAGTTTCTGATTTTGTTGTTGTTGTTGGTAAGAATCAAAGTTTCGGGGTACTTATCAGAGAATCAATTAACTTTCCATATGTATGTCTCCTGCAGAGATAACGTGAAAACCCCATGAAAATATATATTTATTTATTCACCAAACAAGGTACAAAATCACATATAAAATATAAAAAATAAAATAAAAGTAAAGTAAAGTAAAAAGTAAAAACATGTTTGTTTAAGTTAAATAAGTGACAGACAAATTAAAAAAGTAACAAATAAATTAATAAATAACAATCAACAAATAAAACATTGATATATAGCTGATAGTTTAAGGTTAGGGGGTACGGATGGCATGCAGAAGAAAAGATTTGAGGGATGATTTGGAAATCGTAAGGGAATATAAATTGCTTATGCTGTTGAATATTCTGCAGCATCTATTTATTGGCTCATTAGCTCCATATGTGGTCGAATGAGAATATTCTTTTAGGAAACGATTGGACCTGGTGTTCCTCATACGGATATTTATTTTACATTAATAGCGCCTCTAATGACGTCGAATGTGAAGCAGGCCGATATCACCTTTCTTCTGGAGGGTAGTGTTGATAAGTTTAAATGTCCCAGTCGAAACTCATAAGGTGGTAGGCTATTCAAATCATAAGGGTTGTACAGTTCTCTCAAGGCGAAAAGTAAAAATTGCTTTTGTACTGACTCTAGTCTGTCACTGTGGGTTTCAAAAGCGGGATTCCAGCTAATGCAAGCGTTTTCGAGAATAGGACTTACAAGTGAAGTGTATAAGGATCTTGTGATCAACAGGCTATGAAATTCTTTGGAACGTCTTTTGATGAAGCCTAGTTGTTTGTTTGCATGAGAAAGTATTTTATCGTAGCGTACGGTGAAGCGGAGTTTTTCATCTAAGATTACACCGAGGTCAGCAATGTAATCAACTCGAGCTAGCATATTATTGCTGAGGAAGTATATATTGTGTGTGACCGTGCATTTTCTGGAAAAACTAGTAACCTGGTCTTTATCAATGTTGAGAGAGAACTTGTTTATATTGCACCAATGATCAAGTGAATCAAGCTTGGATTGGAGAAAGAGGGCGTCCGATTTCGATTCAATGTTCTGATAAAGTTTGAGATCGTCTGCATAGCGTAAATTAGGTATGCCTGCTAGGACGTCAGATAGGTCGGAAATAAATATATTTAAAAGAAGTGGTCCAATATGGCTACCTTGGGGTACACCAGAGATAGCAGTAACATTTTTACACTGAAAGAAAAATCTTGGTAAAATCAACAATTTTCCTTAGTTGTTTTTGCGTCAACTACGGGCTATAGTTAAAACAACCATAAAAAAATAGTTGATTACTTTTATGCACCATGATGCGTGGTTGATAAACAACGTCCGTGGTGCAAAAAAAGTAAGCAACCACAAACAATGGTATTCCAACAATGTACATAGTACGAAATAACTATAGCCCATTTTGGTGTGTTCTGGCAGGGTTAGCTCTAGAAACGTACAACCCGGGCATTTGTCCGAAGCGGTAAACGTAAAGGGTTTAATAAAATCCTGTTTTGCCAAAAGGCTAAAAAAAAAAATTTTGCAGCCCATAATTCTTAATGTTTTTCAAAACACCCATATGAAAGCGGCACAGATAATTAAGTAAGAAAAAAAGCTAGGTCAGAGCATATACACTGTATGCGCTCACTGCTTCGGCGCTGCACTGCATCGCAATGCGTGTCCTTTACATGCATACATTAATTGCACAAAAGGCGTCATACAGCGTAATATAAAGGATTCACGGCATAACATGAATATGAATTATATCGAACACAATTTTGCCATGTAGCATATGAAACTTCTATGATAGAATAGGAGTATGAGGAGTATGAAAAATCAACAGTTTTCCTTAGTTGTTTTTGCATCAACTAGGGCTATAGTTAAAACAACCATAAGAAAATTGTTGGTTACTTTTAGGCACCATGACGCGTGGTTGATAAACAAAAAAAAATCCTTCGGAGCATGAAAAACGTCCAAATGTTGAAACCATTCTACTTTGCGTAGAATAATACCAAAGACGTTGCTCACTGAATTACGTTTGTTGAAATCAACTATTGCAAAGTAGTTTAAGTACAATAAAAACTGTTGATAATTCGAAACGTTGAAGTTTTGAGTGAATTGATGAATATTTTTCTATTGATCAACTAATTTTCGTGGTTATGAAACAATTAAAACAGTTGATTTCATGAACGTTGCGATATTTTTTGTACAACCAGAACCAACTACTTTTATATCGTTAAATTAACTATATTAACATAGTAAAAATAACTATTTTCCGTAGTTCGTTTAACGATTTTGAATGAATCGCTGCAATACTATTAAAAATAGTTGAACCAACCAAGAGTTTTTCTTTCAGTGTAGATAAAAATCCTTGAACACAGAAAAAACACATGGCGCCAGGCGCCATAATTTATAAACTTCTGGCGCTATGTACATAGTTGATTTAGAGATAGTGATAAAATATAGCGCCACACGCCATAATACATGGCGAGAAGTACATAGGAGCAGACGCTATGCTTATAGCCCTCCACGCCATGTACTATAGTCCTCAACGCCATGTACCATAGTCCTCGACGCCATATACTATAGTCCTCCACGCCATACACAATAGTCCTCCACGCCATGTACTATAGTCCTCCACGCCATACACTATAGTCCTCCACGGCATGTACTATAGTCCTCCACGCCATGTTTAATGCTTTGAGGATTATATTACATGGCATGGAGGACTATGGTACATGGCGTGGAGGACTATAGTACATGGCGTGGAGAATTATAGTATATGGCGTGGAGGACTATAGTATATGGCGTGGAGGACTATAGTATATGGCGTGGAGGACTATAGTACATGGCGCCGAGGACTATGGTACATGGCGTGGAGGACTATGGTACATGGCGTGGAGGACTATAGTACATGACGTGGAGGGCTATAAAGGAGGGCGTCTGCTCCTATGTACTATGGCGTGTGGCGCTATATTTTATCACAAATCGACTGAAATCGACTTTGTACATGGCGCCAGAAATCTATAAACTATGGCGTCTGGCGCTATGTGTTTTTTCAGTGCACCAAATATAAATTCCACCAAATATAAATTCGATAAATTCGAGTCAACATACTCACTATTGAATGTTCCTGCTCCAGTGTGAAAATTCACCGGTCGAAGTATCGTAAATATCGCAGCCAGTACTTCAGTTCAAAATGAGTCAATTATGGAGACACGAGCTCTAATGTTACTTGCTGACATTTATACGTTCCCTCACACAGCATGGCTGCGAGTTATAATTGGAGTGCCATGAGCCATATTACATGGCTCAAGACACTATGTAATATAGCGTGTGGGGCCATAGTTTCTGTGCCATGTAATTATGGCGCTGGGAGCCATACTGCATAGCTCAGGGCACTATGTACATAGCGTGTGGGACCATAAATGCTGCGCCATGTTACATAGGACCACGCGCTATGTAGATTCTGACATTATGGCGCTGGGAGCCATATTGCATAGCTCAGAGTACTATGTACATAGCGTATGGGGCCATAAATAATGCGCTATGTTACATGGCTCTGGGCGCCATGTGGATTTTTTTCAGTGAACATTTACACATTTTGCTCGATCGCGAAGGTAGGAGGTCAGCCAGCTGAGTAAAGAGCTGGCATGCCGAATTTTTGAAGGTGAGGTGAGGTTTATTAAATATATCATGTACAACCTACATCTTCTATTATTATCTCTAATTAAAGTTATCTGCAGAAGCCTATAAATCTAATAAGAAATGTTATACCTTCTTATGGTATGATCTCATTATATCAATAATGTGTAGTCAAAGTAAAAATAGTTTTCCATAATCTAGATCTATCAATCACATGCGATAAAAAAATAAAGCATATCAGTAGTAACAAAATCTTAATCAATTCATTAAAAAAAAACTTGATTAGTAATTAGTAAACTAATTAGTAAAATAAACTTAATGCGTAAAATTATGAGTTTTGACTCTACAAAAATCGAAGTTTCTGTTTTTTGAGGCGAATCACATTCTCACCGGCATTTGTCAACTATGTACGATTGGATATGGTTAGAAAAACATTTCACAAACAAAATATATGCGACGTTCATCACCAATCGTTAAATATCTGCCAATTTAAATGAATAGGGAAATTTTTCTTTAATTTTTACGATGTAAAATCCATGTTTATAAAGTAATCCACAAAAAATCATTTTTTTAGTACGCCGAGCAAAAGTAAACTTTTTTCCAACGTTTTTTAGTTGATACTTAACGAAATAACAAAGCGGAGCACCACCAATGCACTTAAATATTCAATCGTTTAATGCAATCTGCAAAGGAAATTCAATACAACATAGTATGATTTTATGAGACGATCGAATCATTTCTATAGTTTATACTATTCGTATACCATTTAGTTCGCTAGTACACATAATTTCGTATGACACGATCCCATAATTTCAATACTGTCTACTATTAGTTAAAGATCGTACCTGCGTGTTGTTAATACTGCCCTATTAAGCATAAACATTCTATCAGCACTTCCCTCATTTTTGAGTTAAAACCGAATTCAAAAACGACATACTCTATTATATATTTTTAAAAAATTTGAAAAACCTATCTTTTGTGGAAGTATGTTAAAATCAATATTGAAAAATACTTTCTCCATATATCTCCAGTACAAATTAAAACACAAATCATTGAATGCTTCGAAAAAACTAAAATGTAGATAGAACGTTTAGGGCAGAATAGTAGATACTATTGACATTATGGGATCATCCCATTAAATACGCAATGTATGCTTCTAATGATAAGAAGAATGATAAGATTTTGATCCTATTACATTTACGATCAAAATGCGATTAACTCCATCCAATTTCTTAGGAATTCATGAGAAATTTTATCCTTATGTTTGTGCATGTGATTTTGTGGCGAGGTGAATAGGTTATAAGACTCTGTATACGTTTGATTGGAGGCTATACAAACTTAATTTCAGAAGAAAGCAAAATATTAAAAGATTTTAATGAAACCACATAGACCGAGGAAATAGCTTCGCTGCATTATTTGAAATACGTCGTAATACGACGGTATGGTTTCTTATTTTTATTTAAATTTTAGGTGTGTATCTATATTTTTGATTGTGGTTGTACGGTTCTTTTCTAACTTTGTGGGTGGTCTATTTCCACAGCACGTCTCTGCTCCACCTTACGTGGCTGTTGAATCTCAATAGCTGAACTAATCACTCCACCATACTCGTCTTCACATTGAATGTGAATTTGTGATGAAGCTCTCTATCAGCTTCAACCCCTAGACCCAACTAGGCTTTTCATGGGATTGTTTTACTTTTTTATTCCTATTATTTTTTTATAAAGTTTTTATTTCAGCAAAATAAAGTTTTCTGCGTTCGTAAATTATTATTGATGCAATAACCCAGATGCAGAAAAATTCATTTGGGGGATTTTTCAAGCATCGCAGTTTCTTTTGGGATATTTTGAAATTCCTTTGGGGGATTTTGCAAGAAATATTAGTGTAGAGCATTGACAAATACTTTAAGAAACGGTCAGAGCTACCAGCTCAGCGATGTCTTCAATCTAGTAAGTGAACGTAAAGCAGCACATCGATTGTGCGCCGCAAAGCATTGAACACAGGCACGCGAGGCAAGTGCGCGAAATTTGTACTGTGTTGCTGCGCTAGCCATTACGAACATTGCCACGGTGAAACGTGCCGCAGAACGAGTCTACAGCGTTAAACACAATACAGCGATTTGCCGCATTGGGCTGCGACAAACCGCTGTCAAAAAATTAGAATGCACTGTTATGTATGATAATGCCCACAATGCCGACGGCCGAATTTGTCGCAGCGGCAGAATTTGCCAAATCTCAATTTTACCGCTTTGCTAGCGGTGATACCTACCGTAGGTTGGCATTACCACTAGGTTCAATTAAGTCTGCTTAAATTAGGTTGAATGGTCTGGTGGAATAGAATAGCGATGGCTGATATGTATTGTGATAAGCCAACCTAATCCTCGTACAACAGGCTTTAGCAATACAAAAGAAAAAAAACCCTAGCGCATCAGAACCGCTAGAAACACTAGTGTTCGAAGTGAGGATTTGTGCAGATTTTGAGTGTGTATTCTACCACTACTTACTTTTCTTACTTAAAACTAATACACCCTAAGTAATCATAGAATCTAAGCTTATTTTAATTTCGGTGACTTCATCGAAAGTTACTGCGATAGAAAGGTGTTTGGGGTTGTCATCCGAAAAATGTGCAGATCTTAGAAAATTTAAACATTGTTTACTTATTTTCATTGCAAATGTTCGCGATGTGAATATTTACTTATTTTCATTGCAAATGTTCGCGATGTGAATACTGAATGTAAGCAATTACTGGAACAAAAAATACAAAAAGGCCTAATGCTGGCAGCCCTTTGTTAGCACCGAAGCGAAAACTATGTCGCATCTGCCTTACGTTAAAGTCAACCTGCTCTGCGAATTTCGTATCGATCCAATAACTGCATTGGAAGTTATAAGGTTGCAAAGAAAATTAGGGTAACCATTCGTAAAAGTTTTCAAATTTTCTAGATCTGAATATATAGTGTTTATTTTCACAACAAGATCACTACGATTTGAAAATTTCATGCTAAAATCGCTTACTAAAGGCATGCCAAATAAATACAAAAACGACTATACCTGGCAACCCTACCATTGTTTTGAAATTACCTTTCTACTGAATATTGCCTATAATAAGTTTAATTTGGCATTTGAATTTCGTTATAATTCAATGACTGTACTGGAAGTTATAGTGCAAAGAGCTTTATTTTCCTCAGGAATTTTCAAAATTTAAGACACCAAAATTACCATAGCCGGCAGCTCCAACCGAATTTTTCAACCGAATTTCTACCAAACGTGGTTTAAAGTAATGTTCAGCTACTGTGTGAATTTCGTTAAAATCGAATCACTGAATCAGTATTTATAGGGCCAAAAGCATTTATTTTTCTTAGTGATTTTTCAAAATGGCACCACTGGCACAAAATTGCCCACATTTCAAAATCATTTCCATCAGACCTGGCCCTTTTTAAGACAAATAGATTCTGTAAACTTCAACTAGTTCTGATTATCGGATCGTGAGTTTCCGAGAACAGAAGTTTTTGATGCTAAAAACATAGGTAAATTGGGAAAGGGTTACCAGGCGTGCCTGTTGTAAAATTTCAAATTTTTTACTTTGTCTATGCAGACAAGATTTATATATGAATGGTTTTTTTTTCAAGAAATGAAAATATTTCCGGAGAGGCGATGATTTGAAGGTTTTCACTTTCAGCGCCTGCCTTAGCTACATCGTTGCCAACATGCTCATTAAAAGCTACACAAATTGTTACCAATATGTTCTAAAAGTTTCATATTGATCTAATAGCCCTGTCAAAAGTTATCGCAATTTAAAAATTTTCATATTTTCCCGATCTGTTTTTAGGCACCTAGCGCACACATGGGGTTAACAAATTCTAAAAAATGGTCCGATTCACATTAAAAACACGTTCAGAATTCATTTCGTTACCTTAATTTCTGCAAAATTTATTTGTGGATAATAGGTATATTAAAAATATCACTAAAATAGCCGCCGGCGCCAAAGGGTTAAATATAATTGACATTTGGTGAGATTTGGACCTATTCCGCATATACAAAAATGTATCCTGAAAGTTTCAGCTCAATCGGATGGCACGTTCCTGAGAAATAGTCACTAATACAAATGTTCTTCGAACATTAGTAAAAAAAATGAATTTGGTTGGTGCCTTGGTTGCATTGACAGCGACATTTGCGCTACATTGTGGCTCACCAAATTTAACTGCGGCATTGCACATAGAAGTACGCCTCCCTCTGCGACAATGCCGCTGTTATGTGTTTACAGCATACTTCTGTCAGTTGTAGGCCCGCGTCTGAGGCTTGTTTGCTCGGATTGTCAGAATTGCTCGGATTGTCGGTTGAACTTGCAGCTTAAGAATGCCGCGCACTGAGTCGTGGGGAGTACTCAAAAGTTGCTTAAAACGCGATTAATTGCTGAATGGTTTCAATCTTAAGCTATGTTTACAATTAGAAACATGTATCGGGATTTGTATGAGATACAAGTCAAATAAACAAATCATGCAACTGAAGCTCATACAAGTGCTCACACATTGACAGTGTACTCATACAAATCATCATACATTTTGTATATCGGCATTTCGCTCTTGATTTGACAAGTTGCGATACTTCAGTGAGAGAAGCTAATTCAAGAAGGAAAGTTTCTGTTCTTGTGAAGAAGTGACTTCCACATTTTATTTTCAAAATGTCTATTTCGAATAAACAAAAGAACATTAAACTTAATGGAGAAAGTGAAATCTAGTGGTATATGGGATATTAAATCCAATGATTACAAAAACTCCAATAGAAGAAATGATATTCTAGAGGACAAAGCTACATCTTTAACATGTTCAAAGAAAGAAGTTGAGGATAAATGGCACACCATAAAAAACCAGTTTAGTAGGGAACAAAGTAAAATTAACACCAGTAAAAAATCAGGATGTGGAACAGATGATGTTTACATTCCTTCGTGGTACGCTTTCCAGCATTTAACATTTTAAGCCGATCAGTATAAACCTCACAAAAATACTGATGAAAATATAACTCAAGTGAGTAGAAAATATTCATTTTATTCATATATAAAGTTTTTAAATATTATTTAGCTTTCCTTTATAAGTAGATATTATTTATTATATTGCCACGGTATAGACCCCTGAATACTTAAAAAAATATTCCCCATATTCTTTTCTATTGTAGGTATGAATATTTGCTCTTGTTTTGATTCTGTTTAATCGATTATTCCGCTCACCGCTTGTTGTAGTTGTTCTCCATGATCCTGGTGTTATATTTTCTTCAGAATCTTCTGAGTCAAACGTGCCTGTCGATGTATAACGTTTAGATGCGATATAAATGTCGATGTATAACGCTTATTCCGTAAGAAGTTGTCGATATAAATTGTAGCTAAAACTACACTTGTTGCCTTTTCGGGGGTCACTTGCATTTCCGTTCTTAAAACTCGAAATACGACACTGAGAATACCAAAAACATTTTCAATAATTCTTCGGGCTCGGCATAGTCTATAATTAAAAATTCTTAGCCAGGAATTTTTCGGATAGTGACCAGGCAGAGGCTTAATAATATTTTCCTCCAAAGCAAAAGCATCATCGGCTACAAATACAAAAGGTATATCTTTAGTTCTTCCAGGAAGCGGAACGGGCTGGGGTATTCGCAGTTGCTTTTTACATAATTTCTCAGAAAAGGATGTATGTTTGAAGATCCCTCCATCCGAAATCCGACCTTGTATACCAACATTTGCATAAATGCATTTATAGTTCGCATCAGCAATTCCGAGCAATACAATGCTGAATGATTGCTTGTAATTAAAAAATGCTGTTCCGGAGTTTGCAAGTGCCATGATTTCTACGTGCTTTCCATCAATCGCACCTAGACAATGTGGAAAGTTCCACTTTTCTTCGAATTCACTCGCAATCTCTGTCCACTCTTCTTCATTTGAAGGAAGCTGAAAATAATAAAACCGCGTCAATTCACTAATATTTAAAATAATTTTTTTTCTTTAAGTGTTCATTTGTAAATGATGATCATTGTACTGCTGGCAAGGAATCTGAGATAATTGAGCTTGATGAGATAGACAACGAAGAACAAGAAATTTTTAAGCAAGATGATGTTGAAAAAAATAAATGGCTCACTCCACAAATATCAAGCAAACGTAAGATTAAAGATAGTATGACTGACATGGAGTCAGTAGTAAAAAGTATGAAAATAGTTGGAGAGGGATTGGCTCAAAGGCAAAGAAAAGACGAATTCACTGTCTATGGGGAGTATGTGGCAAGCGAACTAAGAAAGTTCAGAGGGAAAAATTATGATTTAGTCTTGGCCGAAGCTAAGCAAAAAATAAGCACAGCCCTATATGAAGCCGAAGTTGAAAGAATTAAGACAGATAGGACTTCTGTTTATTCCAAATCAGTCATGTCTTCATTTTCTTTTGACGATTTATCAAGTTCATCATCTCCCATAATCATTACGACACATTGTCCAAGCAGTCCTACTGAACCAAGTACGCCTACTGAACCAAGTGATGAGAATCACAAAGCATCAAATTGAACTACATATACCTTCTAACAATTATACCTTCTAAAAAAATAAAATTCACTTCACTACAAATTAAAATTGTGCTTTTTACTTACCTTCAATTCATTAGATAATTTTGTAATAAGAGCCTCACATACATAATGCACTATATTACAAATTGAACTTTTAGAAATTCGATGTGCATACATCAGTGACGCAAAAGAATCCCCACTTGCGATGAACCTTAACGTCACTGCCAATTGATCTACTCGTGATATTGAATTCCTGAATTTAGTGTCCTTTTTCACTATTATTGGTCCCACTAACTTCAATAGCTGCTTAAATTCATTTCGGTCCATCCTCACATAATTCTTAAAACAACTGCCATCTTCTAAAGTCAGTTCGTTAACTAACATATTGTACGCGCCTTGGCTTTCCCGTTTTTTCAAAAATTCACGCACCCACCACATACGTTTTCCTTTATTTTTTTTTATTTTATTTAAAACAATTAAGGAACAACTTAAAAATAAATAATCTTCTTCCACTGAAGACATTTCACTTAACCATGGAAATGCAAATTTACCAATCAAATGTATTTCTATCTTAGTGTAAACGCACGTGAAAATAAAGTGGAAATTTATACAAGTCAATTGATTTGTAGAAATTTACTCATACAAATCTTGATACTAATTTTGTAAAAATCACGAAATAAGTCCCACAACATGTATCTAAATGTAAACATGGCTTTATGACGAAAATTAAAACTGTTGGCGCTTTAAACCAATTAACACATACTCGGAAAAGTCGATTTTGTTCGTGATTTTAGCCGCAATACCAAAGTAGAGGGTTGGGTTCTTATCGTCACACTCTTTACCTTTTCTTTTCAAATCAAAAACAACAACAACAGGGGCATAATCTATTAAAAGCTTTATCATATATTTACTCCAATATTATTTATACTACTATTAAGTCTAAATCTCTCACCAGGAACACGTCCGACAACTAAATCGTTTTCTTTTTTTCAATTTACTACGTAATCGTCGTTTAGATACTCCCACTGTTCGTTCCTCGTAATCATCGTCGTTAGTGCTGTCAGGTGCTGAGGGAGCAGAATAGGTGCTGGGCAAGGATTCTCCATAGCCAGAGTCATAGCCGTAAGCCGATGGAAACTCTTCAGAGCTGGGCGGGCCGGAGAAATAGTATCCACTGGTGGACGGAGCAGTGTCATCGTAGTCATCACCTTCCCCGATATCATCGTCCACGATATCATCTTCCCCAACATCGTCTGCACCACCACTGGCTTCAACAGCATCGTCTCCATAATCATCAAAGTCATCATCGTCCTCGTCATCATCGTCTTCGTCATCATCTTCGTATGGGTCAATAGGAAAATATACTGGGCTGCCTGCAGCTGGTTGAACAGTGGGCACTACTGGGTTTTGAGAGATGGAGGGCGGTTTTGGAAGATTTGTTGTAGGACTTGGCATAACCTGTGTCTGTGAGTTGTCTGCCTCTTCCTCAGACAACGGTGCAACGTCAGGATCGATTTCTTCTGGCTGTGGCTTTTCGCGAATATTCTGGTTGGAAAGAGGACTCGCACCTGGTCGTTGAGTCTCAATACTGTTTTGTTGTTGGTTGTCATCATCTGGATAGAGCGCATCATCAGCTTCGTTGGTGGGATAATCGAAACCATCATCGAGTTCGTCCAAATTGTCTTCCTCTGTTGGCCGATCGTGCTCATCACCATTGCCATCTTGAATCTGCTGATGGTGGTCAGTGATTATTTCTCCACTAAATGGGCGATTGTTTGATGGCGGCCATGATGATGGCCTGTGGTTGCTTTCTGCGCTGTGTTGTTGATGTTGATTGGTGTTAGAGTTCTCGTTATGGAGGTCAATATTTCCTTCTGGTCTGTGCGGAGATTGTTGATGATGCTCTGAGCTTAGTTGTAGCTCATATTGATCGTCATGATCGTCTTGCTCGTCATCGTCGTGGGGAAAACCTTCTTGACTGTGTTGATGGTGTGGCCTTTGGTGTTCTGAGGAATGTTGGTTGTGCGTATGGTCGTCAAAATCATCATTGTCAGCTTCAGCACTATGATGAATTTGATGTTCATTTTCAGACTGATGGTCGTCGTCAGTAATCAGCTCATGAGAAAAATGGTGATTAACGTCGTCAGGACCTTCTAACGCTTGGTGAAGAACTTCGTTGCTATGATGCGTATGGTCATCATCTTCATGGTCGTTATGGTTATTACTATCGTGATGTGGTCGTTCCTCACTAAAACGGTGATCATGATCGTCGTTATCATCAAGAAGATCATTATGCTCATCCTGGTTTCCATTATCATCATCTGAATGGAAGTTGTGAAAATCATCGTCCGGATGTTCACGGTCGTAGTCATCGTTGTCCTGCTGATCATGATCAGCCTGTTGGTTATGATGACTACCTTGTTGATGCTGCAGTTCATTAGCGATGAGACCATTTCCTATACTATTGTGATTATTCGTTCCTACAAGAATAGGTCTTTGGTTTAGAGGGCGCTGGTTACTATGCACTTCTTCTCGGAAAGGCCTGTGGAGTTCTAAGTTAAATTGATGAATAAACTCCTGTGGACCTGGTCGCTGACTACCAGAGTTATGTAGGTTATTTGGTTCTTGCAATACCGGTCTTTGATCAGTCGTGTCTTGCGGAGACTGATGGTCAACTTCCTCATCTACTTGCAAATGGTCAAAGGCTCCGAATGCTCCATACATTTGGTTCTGGTCGTCAACTTCAAAAAAGTCAGCAGATGGTTGAGTGTCAAAATCATCTGGGCGGTCTTTGATACTATCAAGGTCGAAAATGGTAGATGTAACACGATGAGGTTGAGGCAAATGCTGCTTTTGCTTTTGTTCAAAGTGTTCGGGCTGTTCACTGCTGTGGAGGTTATGTGATGGTTTGTGATAACTTCCGCGAGGGTTGTCCCGATGGCGCCGCTTTTTACTGCCATGACGGTGGCTTGAGGAATGATGCTTCGAAGGTTTTTTTTCTTTTTTATCAACGCGACTCGATGAGCTCGAGTGAGAGTCTTTACGCGAAGGGTGGCTAGTTGGTTTCGCTTCATACGCAAGTGAAGAGTTCCCAAGGGATGGTGGCCGTTTCAAGATGTTTTCATTTTGATGATCATCGACGTTTGGATGCTCAGGTGGTTGTAGTTCTTTGAGATTTTTTAAACTAATGAGTTCTACGACACCAGGGTATACGCTTGGGTCAGGTGGCCAGCGTGCAACCACACTCTCTGTCACATCTTCAATGATACTAGTTTTAAGTGCAGCGGGTGCAATGTCAGTTGGAGTGGTAGAAAGATACATAGACTGTTGGCTTGTTGACTGCATTGTTAGAACTTCTTGCTTGTCGGGACTCAATGTGCTTGGTGTTGGGGAGGCAATTGTTGAGGGTATTTCTGTGGTTTGATCCATTTCTGTACCGATTGCAGCTTTACTTTTCCACATTAGTTGCGAGCGTTGAAACGAGGCCACTTTCATCTTTTTTGCGATCAGTCGATGTTGATTGGGAAAAACTGACTTGCGTTTTTTGAGAGGTTTGGCTTCCGCTGAGGCCGGCTGGTGTCTCGCGGGTGGGGACATAATTTGCTCGTTATTTACGATAGGTGGATGTGGTATTGGGGATACAGAGTCAACGTCAGCTTTCTTAACGCCATTAGTTTTTTCATCTACTACAGGTTGCGTAATTGATAAAACAAGAACAGGCATTGTGTCGGAATCAGAATACTTGTGAATGTGTGTCACAAAATCCATTGAGTCCAGTTGTTTCCTTCTGCGACTAGTACTCAAAGCTGGAAATGAAAAATAGTCACTCAATTAGATTTATAGAGGATATTTGAATAAATTGAGCGTGATGTCAAACGATTGTTTGGCGCACATATGAACATTTTGCGAATATTTTCTTCGAATTTAAATGTTTGTCTTATATTCGAGTTGATTGAAGACTGAGCATGTTGTATGCACATTTAAATTAAGAAAACATCAATTATTTTTGGCACATTCTAATTCTTAGTGCTAATGTTGCCCATAATTTGGATTTCCACGAAATTATATTTTTTGCTACTTGCAAATACCGTATTGTGCACTTATGAATGTTATTCAATACGAAGGGCAATTATTTGAGGTCATTCGAAAATGATTAGCTCCAAGGTCCGCTCCCTCCAATTCTTTAGAATTATCAGGATTTTTCATCAGCACTTCAACTTTTTTCAACACGTATTCCGTTAGTTTGATAACTTCACAATCAATATGCATACCGTTACTCCAAATCTTAGCACATTTATTTCCACTGTCTCTACACGCTCGTCATTTGTCACATCTCACCTTCATTGCACCAGGCAAAGGCACTAACTACGAGAACCAAATATAGTCTCATGTTTTTTTCTTATCCTACTCGTTGGCACCATCCACTAAACTGTTCTGAACTGATCGGAAGAATAGTCGCGAATAATCTCGGAAGTTTGGCAGATTTGGCTTTTTATCAAATTGCGGGGCAATCTAGATCGAGAAAGGTAAAATGAAATATTAGGCGATACTGTGCAGCCACAGCTAATTAATTCAGCATAGATTGAAATTTTGGTAAGAACAGTTCGGTTTCAGGCAGCCGACGGCATCTGTACAAGATTGTGCTTGACTCTCAAACGGCTCTTGTAGTAAAAGATGCAAATTATTCTACTGCGATCGATTCGACTAAGCTCAACGGTGTCATAGATGTGCTCGATTTTATTAACAAGCATACTCGATACCGCTCTGTGCGGAACGGTTTCGGTCGATCTGGAATCGCCTCTGCGGAAACTGCCGTCATCAAATCTTCGGTACGCCGAAACACAAGAAGAAAGATAAGCATGCTCTTCTAACCCAGCATAACATACACATATGGCCATATGAACGCAGATGCTGTTGATTCACCTGACCCACATAATTTGCATTTCTGGACGCTTGGAGTCTGCGATTTCATAAAAATAGTTGTCGCCGAACTCGTAGAAATCTGTTTATGTCGCAGTGAATGAAAAACAATCACCATTGATCGGTGCCGAGAAAAGGTTGGCTGACACGTTCTTTCGCTTTCTTAGAACACTTTCGCAGCATGATGGGCTATTATCAAGGTTAAAAGCTTTTCTTCAGTGGCCTGGAAATGTATTTAGTTTTGATTCATACGAAGTGGAAATCATCCATCAGATCTGGATAGGTCCAGCTACTAGAGAAATCTATTTGGATGCTGGTTGAGAATATTTTAAGCAGATTTCAGGGCATCTTGAATGAACGCTACTTTTGTTTTCATGTTGCTATCTTCGTATCATATATTTCCACGGCATTACTCTTATTTGATGGATCTAGCTACACATTTCTTTGATTTAAATTTTGAAAGATATTGGTAGTGGTGTTATAAACCATATCCGATTTCGGTTTTATATTCGGAAGCTATTCAACCACAAAAGTAAGATGTTCAACCTGTAGATACCGTCAACTGAGTTACATATGTGATGAAACAATTATTAGCAGGTCTTTATAAAACTCAAATTTCGTCCAGAGCTTTCTCCTTTGCTATGCCGTATGAGAAGAAAGATGTGATGATCACTTGAGAATGTTGTTTGAATTAATCAAACACAAGTGATCATCGGAAAATACAAACTACCACAAATGTCACAAATACCAATCCCGTTTCAGCATTTGACAAAAGTCCCCTAATTTGAGTCAAATTCCTAGAATTGGGCATGGTTCTTTCATCGTTAATAATTAGCCATCCTTTGCTTGCTAGAAAAGGTGAGGATACTGTTTTGACAACAACCGCGTATGAGATACACTAAACATCTTCCAATCATTCAAAGTCGGTTAAGGCGCTGTGATTTAAATGAGCTTCATTGGAAAGGTGAGTGGCAAATCGTGTTTTTGATTCTTACTGAGTATTTCAATTGAATTAAATCCCATAATTAAAAAGAGATTAACGACCAACCCTTGGAACTATTACTCTGGGATTTATAATATTAATACGCCTAAATGTCATTTGTTTTTGTTTTTGATTTTATTCCACATATACATGAAACATTTCTGCTGACTTTTTTCATTCTTCTGTCGTATCATCCTATTTAGAACCAGTTGACTTATTTCATTTATATTATTTAATTCCATTCATTTCGTTGGTAACAGTATTCGATACAAACAAAGTGAACAAGAAGTCAAAGTGAAAAGCAAGTTTTAGTTGATGGTGATAATCTGTGTCGCTGATCAAGCATTGAACGTTAATTTTTTGTGGTGGTGAGAATAGATATTCAGTTGTTTCCCTAGGTTATGGTCAAATGGCTTTTTTTTACCATGTTTTCATTACCATCACAACGAAGCTGGTCTACAGCTGCAGCTCCACTCCACGTATTTTCAAAATATTTCCCAATTATTTCCCAATCATTCACGTAAAGTTTGAATTTCCTCTGATACACTTTCGCACGGAGTTCTTCATTGTGAGCTTGGGCTGCAGCCACAATCAGAGCTGCCTCTACAGAAGCACCCTGCTTCATCCAAATCAATGAGTGAAATGTGTCCATGGGACCATCTCTATATACAATTAAAAACACAAATTGTCCACACAAATTACATTGGGCCCTCAGAAGAGAGAGACATAAGGAAATCAAAACAATGCCCAAATGTGAGCGTTAGTAGTAGTGAAGGAAAACTATGGACACTATGGGTAAATTTGACAGTCTTCTACACCGTGAACAGGAAGATATATATAGAGATAGTAGGCCATGTGTACGCGAATTTGACAAGTAACAACGAAAAGTTAGTAGAACTCTGGTAGCGGAGAGACCAAAGGGAATATCTGAGGAAGTAATTATCTCGATGTATTCTATTTATAGATTTTATCAGTGTAGTAAAACTATTTTACTAAATTTCGTATATGTGTATGCTTGTTTAATTTCCTTAAATCTCTCTGTTCTGAGATGTGGCCCTATGCTGAGAGTCACCTCAGATGACGAATGAAGTGACTCTCTTGATCTGGTATTCTGAGAGTCACGTGTGGTGACTTCATCTCACTTCAAGTGTTATTTTTTTCTATCGGCTATTCCAAGAGTAACATGAAGTGACGAGAATCACTTGATAAAATGAAATGAGTATGAACAGCAATGCAAGAAAGTGACAATTTTTACAGAGTTTGAACTGTGGATCATGGAAAATAAGTAAGTAAATTGTATTATTAGTTTAGGAATGCTAGATACGAGTAAGTTACTTGGAATAAATATTTAAAAAACATTCTATAACTAATAGAAATGTATTAAAAACGGCATTGATGAAAGAAAGGAATGAAATTAAATCTTCCATCAATAAGAAATCGAGAGCGCCAATTCCAAATCGGCTCAACAAAGCTAAGAAGCAACAGAGATTACCAGCTAACTCCCATAACGAAAAGCACATATTTGTATATTTTTAAAATAACAGTTTGTAGATATAAAATAAATGAAGTTATAGTTAAAAAAAAAATCTATTATAAATCGAATTTGATGAGAAAATTCATGCGTATTTCTATTTAAAATTTAATGCAATTCGCCTTTCTGTTTTTTGCAAATTCATCTATGACGCCTTGATAAAAACTTTGCTCTCTCAAACATGATTTTAAGAAAACCTTTTCAATGGATATTATTGCCAAGTCACTTAGTCACTGTTCACCTGTACTATTCCTGAGATAAGTAGTAACCTTTTTAAGCAAGAAAAACTGCGTTCTGCGGACGCTCTTGTTACACTCTCTCTTGCACTCGTTACTTGTTATGTTAGAACTAAACAAACTAATTTATAAAATTGTTTTAAACTATTTTCTGATTTATTGTTGGTAGAATATTCAGAAATATTTTGAGAAGATTTTCCCTGGAAATCTGCATTAGAGTAAAGCACAATGAGTTAAGTTTTTTAATGAAATTGAGTCAAATAGATTTCGCAAGTAAAATGCTGAGTGCATATCTTCGTTACAAAGATAATTTCTGAATTCGGTTTCGGTCGACCCTTTTCGATAATGTCCTTAGTGTCCGCAAAAGATCGAGATCCAAAAGGAAATCGAAAAAAGGTAACTAATTATGCAATTTTGATCCATGTCACTTACAAATCAAAAAAATACATTCACCTTTTGATTGTACTCTCACTATTTTAATTATAAAACAAAAAATGCAAGCGATTCCAGAAAGTAATTTTACTCACTCGATTTTAGACAATTTAAATCAATCTACTTTCAATATTACTAAATACTGTAAGCTATTAGTGAAATAAATACCCTCACCAAATAAAAACCCCTTCACCAAATTTATATATAAGATATAGCAAACAAATTTCACTACCGAACCACATTCAAGCACAACAATCGCGGAGTAGATCATTGTCAAATTTGCCCATAGTCCCTGTGGCGGTACTAAATACGTGCAACAATAGCACGAACGCAGCCACAAAGATACTACCAACAAAACAATGAAACGATTCGCTAGCAACTTCCCTCTGGACCTGGAGATCAGAGAGGTGATCAGCAACGTCTCTTACGCACGTACGTAGAGACAGACGACTGTTAGTTTTAAAACATAGTATTATGTAGTGTGTAGCACAAGTATCGATTAATATTAAATAAACACGTAAAAACATAACAATTCATAACATTCCTTCGCTACATTGCTACATAAATGGTGACCCCGACGTCTGGAAAGACAAATGTCATCGCGCTCGTGTGATCAAGTGCAAAATTAATCAACGCAATATCCACAAGCAAACATCGAATTCACATAATATTAGTGCGTGCAACAAATATTCGTGATCGCTAAAATAAACATAAATATAAATTGTAAAGATCACACAGCTTTCCTGACGATAATCTCGGATGAAATATGCATGGCTGTACTCGCACAACGTGATAATTTTCATTGTCATACAAAGTGGCCTGATTTCGTTATCAGCATCGCCGCAGAAGCAACAGTTAAACTTACCCGAAACTGGTTTCAGAAAAGTTTTTTTTCATGGATCAAGAGATATCTTTGTAATATATATATATATATTGAGGTCTAGATTTATATTTTTGTTTTATCTTTCAGTGCAATTAAGTATGAATCAAAAAGAAAGATATATTTATTATATGACATACATACACGTCAAAGCAACTGGGACTTCATACAAGAAGATAGTCAGTCACAATTTATGACTACAAAATCACTCGCTGGTTGTATGTAAGTAATAGATTAGAAATCTATCCATAAAGAACTCATCGTTTAAATTCAAGCCTGTGATTCGATTTCATTTGCATACATATTATGAAACAATATTTGAACATTGAAATGGTAGAATAATTACAAAATTCAAGCAAAAGCTCCCACGGTAAATTTCACTGACAATTAGATTTGAATTCTAAATATTTTAATACCTAAAGCCAAATATATAAAATTCAAAATGACGGATAGTAATAAATCCAAAGCAAGTACAGGTGAACAATTGGAAATTGATGACAATTCACAGTCAAATACAGCATCAAGCGGTGATGCAATTTTTCCAAATTCAGTTGCATCCTTAAAAATTCCTCCTTTCTGGAGTAGCCGACCTGATTTGTGGTTTCTACAAGTGGAAACACAATTTCGCTTAAAAGGTATAACAGAACCTGATATGGAACCTTACCTTACCGAACCTTACCGAACCTGATATGGAATCATAACTTTTCTAGCATAATCTCATCCTGCAATATTTCCTTGATAACCTCATCCTTTTTATCTTTGTGTTCACTCTCCCAATTAAACTGTGTTCCCAATGTAAATAACAAAATACTAGACTTTGTTCTATCTAATATTCCCCCTCATAATATCAGTGTTCAAACCGCCTCCTTTCCCTATGTCCAAGCTGACTTACATCACCCTCCTCTCTCAGTCACACTTCAAGTTGATCTTCTGACCATTAGAGCTCCTTCTCGAGCCATGCGCTTTAACTTTCATAAAGCTGACTTCGTTAGTATGATAACTGAAATGAACTCGATTAACTGGTTCTCTTTCTCTCGCGGCCTCACTGTCAATGACCTTGTCTTAAAATTTCACAACTTCCTATCCAACCTTATCTCCCGTTTCACTCCTTCCAGACGTCCTCGCAAGCCTAATGACGCTCCTTGGTTTCGTCGTGATGTGGCGACGGCCCTGAAAGCTAAGGATGTCGCTCGAGCTAGATTTAAACGAACAGGCTCTCATGAGGACTTCATCGAATTTTCGAGGCTACGATCTTCTGCCAAAACTGTCGTAAATCTAGCTATCCGAGATTACTTTTCCAACATTGAGTCCTCCATCTGCTCTAATCATCAAAAACCCTTTTGGTCTTATGTCCGTTCCCTCAAAAGTTCCCATCGTTTCCCCGATTCCATGTTTCTCGATAATGCTATGGCATCTAATCCACGTGAAATTTGCGACCTCTTTGCAAAATATTTTTCTTCCTTCTTTTCCCAACATAATCATATCTTGCCTTGTGAAATTCCCCATGTTGCTTCATCCTCTCTATCTTCCATTTACACCAATCCTCTTGAAATTGAATCCTTACTCGATTGTCTTGATGTCAATGTTGGTTGCGGTTCTGATGGTATCCCTAACCTTTTGCCCAAATCACTATCATCGTCCTTATGTGTTCCCTTGTCAATTATATTTAACCTCAGCCTCTCCTCCGGCTCCTTCCCCTCCAGTTGGAAATCTGCATATATTTCCCCCATCCACAAGTCTGGAGACCCAAGCTGTGTTTCCAATTACCGTCCGATTTCCCTCCTTCCTTGTTTTGGAAAAGTTCTCGAAAGAGTGGTTTCTAACAGGCTGCTTCCTCTCCTCCATCCCTTCCTTGCTCTGGAACAGCATGGTTTTGTCAAAGGGAGGTCTCCCACCTCTAATCTTATTACTTTTACTAACTTTGTTGCTTCTGCCTTAGACCAACGGAAACAAGTGGATGTCGTATATACCGACTTCTCAAAAGCTTTTGATTCTGTTGACCACAGAATTCTCCTTGCAAAGCTTCGAAGTTATGGGGTGTCGGGTTCTCTTTTGTCTTGGTTTTCATTCTATGTGTCTGGTCGTTCTTGTGTTGTATCTGTACAATCGTCCACCTCTTCCCCCTTCTGTCCTCTTTCCGGTGTTCCTCAGGGCTCCATTCTCGGTCCTTTATTATTCCTAGTATTTATAAATGATCTCCCTTCCTTTATTCGTTCTCCCTGCCTATTGTTTGCTGATAACTTCAAGATTTTCAAAGTAGTTGAATCTACCAACGACTGCCTCCAACTCCAAAACGATCTCTGTACTCTGTGCGACTGGTGCTCGAATAATTCACTTGCTTTGAACATATCCAAATGTCATCAGATGTCCTATACGTATAAAATGTCACCCTTAATTTACTCCTATACTCTTTACGGCTCTTCCATTACGGCTGTGAATGATTTTAAGGACCTTGGTGTGCACTTTGATCAAAAGCTCAAATTTGACCTGCACATTGCATATATAACTGCCAAGGCCTCTCGTCTGTCCGGTTTCATTCTTAGATGCTCTTCTTCGTTTACTAGCATCGCTACCTCTTTCCATTTGTTTTTTCACTTGTTCGTAGCATCCTAGAGTATTGTTGTCAAGTGTGGTCTCCTCGTCATAAATATCTCAGTGTTGCAGTAGAACACGTTCAGCGTAGATTTACTCGCTCACTGTTATTTAAATTCAAAATCCCTTACTGTTGTTATAGTGATCGTCTTTCCTTATTCCAAATTCCTTCATTAGAGTCCCGACGAGTGTTCCTCGACGAGTGCTTACTTTTCAAGCTGCTCCATAGCCCCATGCTCTCCGATCTTGGTTATATGCTGTGTATACGTAACGTCAATCGATCGGATAGATCTCAATTAATGTTTTCTCTTCCTTTCGCGCGTTCTGAAGTTTATTTCAACTCGCCGCTATTGCGTATGCTCAGGAAGCATAATGATCTTCAGCTTGGTCCTTTTCCGCTAACGTTCTGTCAATTTAAGTCCCAAATTAAAGACATAATTCTTAAAGTTTCTTTTAATGATTGATTTTCTATTTAATTTTAGTACTATGTTTGCAATTTCTTCTATGTTGAATTGTACATTAGCTATAATTTGTTGTTCTTATATTTTCATTTATTTGTTAATTTTTCTATTTTCTTCTTTTGGATTTATTTAATTTTTCTATTTTTGTAATTGGGCAGAAGCCTGTTGAAATGGATTTAAATAAATAAATAAATAAATAAATAAATAAATATATGACCACCTAGTGGCTTCTTTACCTTCTGAAACCATGGAAATAGTGGCGGATGCCCTCTTAAACCCACCAAGTCAGAACAGGTATGAAAATTTAAAAACCCTCTTACTTAACAGAAGTCGAGACTCTGAAGAACGCAGACTAGATGCACTTTTGCATAAAGCTGAATTGGGAAATTACAAACCCTCGGAACTCTACCGATACATGGAGTCCTTAGCGGGTGGCAACAGTCTAGTGAATCCCTCGCTGCTCCAAAAACTTTGGATAAACAAGTTACCCACCTCAGTACAAGCCTGTATAATAGCCATAGAAGGGTCGCATACATTGGAAGAAATATTTACCATCGCGGATAGAATTCACGACTCAACCACTTCATCAAGAATTGCATCCATTTGTTCAAACAAGCACTCTTCCAGTAGTAACATTTCAATTCAAATTAGTGAACTTTCTGAACGCATTAACCGTTTGGAATTTCGTCAATCTAGACAAAGTAATAGGTCGCATTCTCAAAGAAGATTTCGATCGAAGTCCAATGGCAGAACACCGTCTCAAAATAAATTTTGCTGGTTTCACAGAAAATTTAGGCAGAGGGCCCGAAAATGTGTTCAACCATGTGAACTCAGGGTTAGCACAGACAAAATGCACCCAAAAAACTAGGAGTGACTTCTTCGAAAGCGGCATCGAAGCTAGACAAGTTTTCCCGCCGCCTTTTTGTTTATGAAAAAAACACAAAATCGCATTTTTTAATTGACACAGGGGCAGAAGTTTCTACAATTCCTAAGAAATTTTGTCCCAAACAATTTGAGCAATCAAATTACAATCTCGTATCAGCTAATGGTACATCTATTAAAACTTACGGTATCAAACATTTATGTTTAGACCTGCACCTGCGACGCAATTTCAATCACTTCTTCATTATCGCCGACATAGACTACCCCATCATCGGCGCAGATTTTCTATTCAAATTCAACATTTTAGTAGATATGCGACGCAGAAAGATCATAGACCAAACAACCACTCTTTCTACAGATTGCATATCACGCGCCACTCAGTTAGCGTCACCCAAACTTCACACATTTCAAGATGAGTTTGGATCAATCTTAAATGATTTTCCCACCTTAAAAGCACCTCCCGATTTCAACCAACCAGTAAACCACAATGTTGTCCACCGCATAAACACAAACGGAAGCTTACCTTGTGCACGTCCCAGACGTCTAAACCCCGAAAAATATAAAGCAGCCAAAGCAGAGTTTGAAACGATGATTGACTTAGGCATATGCAGACCCTCATCACCACCAGTGGCCTCACCTCTACATCTAGTTCACAAAAAAGATTCTCCAGATTGGAGACCGTGCGGGGACTACAGGCAATTAAACGCTGTCACAATTCATGATAGATATCCCTTGCCTAATATCCAGGATTTCTCCGCCAACGTTGGTGGTTGCACTATATTCTCGAAAATAGACCTCATACGAGCCTACCACCAAATTCCGGTAGCCACAGAAGACATTTACAAGACGGCCGTTACAACTCCTTTCGGACTTTTTGAGTTCTTACGTATGCCTTTCGGCGTTCGAAATGGAGCGCAAACTTTTCAGCGTTTCATTAATGAAGCTCTTTCTGATTTGGATTACATTTTTGTCTACGTCGATGACATACTTGTCGCTAGCAAGTCCTCGCAAGAGCACAAAGAACATCTCCGGACCCTTTTCTCTCGTTTACAGAAATTCGGCATCAATATAAATCCTTGCAAATGTCTTTTTGGAGTTAAAAAGTTAGATTTTTTAGGTCGTGTGATGGGATCGCGCCTTCAGAAAGTCGAATCAAAGCAATTCAAGAATTTCCTTCCCCCGATTCATTCAAGAAGCTTCAACGATTCTTGGGAATGATTAATTTTTATCACCGTTTCATCCCCGAAGCCGCAAAACTTTGTGCACCATTATAAGATTATCTCAAAAATACAAACCCAAAAGAGAAGTCTAAGATTCAATTTCAATGGACTAAATCGCACGAAGATGCGTTTCAGGATATCAAGAGTAGATTGGAAAACTACACCATTCTAGTTCATCCAAATTCTCAAGCTACGACAAGCCTTTACGTAGACGCATCAAGTGACGCAGTAGGGGCGGTATTGCAGCAAAGTGAAGATAATAAATGGAAACCTTTAGGATTTTTTTCAAAACGGCTGCAGGCGCCAGAAAAAAAGTACTCTACCTTCGATAGAGAGCTTTTAGCCATCTTCTTGGCCGTCAAACATTTTCGCCATTACCTAGAAGGTAAACAGTTCAGTATATACACAGACCATAAACCGTTAACTAATGCTTTATTTTCAAAATCTGACAAAAGCCCTAGACAAACCAATCAGCTCAACTATATATCCCAATTCACTCACGATATAAGACATGTGAAAGGAAAACATAACGTGGTCTCAGACACATTGTCAAGAGCACACATCGTTACCATCGACTCATCAAACCCCCTAGATTCGACTATTTTATCGGACGAGCAGACTAAAGATGTAGAATTACAAAATATTCTAGACAAAGCCAAAAGCTCTCCGACCTCATTCAAACTCGAAAAGGTAGTTGAACCTGCCGGAAAACTTAGCATATGGTGTGAATCTAGTACAGGTGTCAATAGGCCCTACGTGCCCAATATTTTAAGGCGGACAGTGTTCGAAAATCTACATAGTTTGTCTCACCCAGGAATACGTGCTACTAGAAAATTGATTACGGCGCGTTATTTCTGGCCCAGCATTAACAAGGATATCAATACATGGAGTAAAGCATGTATCCCTTGCCAAAAAGCAAAAATCCAACGCCACACATCATCCCCTCATGGAAATTTTAAAATTCCTTCAGGTCGATTTCAACATGTACACATGGACATAGTGGGACCTTTACCACCATCCAATGGTTACACTTACATTTTAACCTTTAAAGATCGTCTAACCCACTGGCCAGAGGCAATACCAATAAAGAACATAACTGCATCTACCATAGCCAATGCTTTCTTACGTAATTGGGTTGCCTTATATGGAGTACCAGCAACAATAACCACTGATCAGGGTACTCAGTTCGAGTCACTCCTAATTAAAGAATTTTCCGCCATACTAGGAACTAACCGCATACGTACAACGACGTATCACCCACAATCAAATGGGTCTATAGAACGCTTTCACCGTCAATTAAAAACGTCAATAAGAGCAACGAATAACCCTAAAAATTGGTTTAGCAGTATTCCTTGGATTCTTTTAGGTATACGTTCCGCCCTTATTGATGATCTAGGTGTATCTCCTTCTCAACTATTGTTTGGTCAGTCACTACGCATACCAGGAGAGTTAATAAGTGAAAGCACTTAACCAGAATACGCATTAACTACTTCTGTTGCCAAAGAAATACGAAACATCATAGTAAATATAAACCCTAATAATCGTAGACACCGCACGCAGCACAATATTTTTATTCCTCAAAAATTATCCGATTGTTCACACGTATTCATTAAAGAACCTATTCAAAAAAATACTCTTAACACACCTTATACTGGACCACATGAAGCTATGTCTAAAAATAACAAAGTTTTCAAAATACTAGTAAATAACAAAGAGGAACTTGTAAACATAGATAGACTGAAACCAGCGTATGTATTAGGTCCCAATGAAAATTCTTCATGTAGACAAACGCGATCAGATTCAAAACCTAAAATAATGTTTAACATTTAATTTTAATTTTTCCAAACACAAAAAGACCACTATGTCAAGAATAATAATTTAAATACTAGAGAGTAACTAAATTAGAGTTTACGATATATAACAAAACGTTTGTACAAATTTTCAAAATGATGTAATTTGTACATTCCGCTTAATAATAACATATACTTATCACATTATATTCATTATATAAATGGATTAAGAACAACAAGAATTATATACATATGTACATGACATAGACTTAAGTTAGTTAGCAAGTTAACAATGATAGACATTGAATTATGTATCAAAAATGAATTATTATCTCAAACCGTGAATTGTTTAAAAAATGTCTAAACGATATATTTTTTTTCGAGAGGGGGAGTACTGTGGCGGTACTAAATACGTGCAACAATAGCACGAACGCAGCCACAAAGATACTACCAACAAAACAATGAAACGATCCGCTAGCAACTTCCCTCTGGACCTGGAGATCAGAGAGGTGATAAGCAACGTCTCTTACGCACGTACGTAGAGACAGACGACTGTTAGTTTCAAAACATAGTATTATGTAGTGTGTAGCACAAGTATCGATTAATATTAAATAAACACGTAAAAACATAAATGTGTTTTTCCTTCGCTACATTGCTACAGTCCCATAGTTATCCTTCACTACTACTAACGCTCAGATTCAAGCAAATTGCTTAATTTCTTACTGCCATTTTCATTTCTTTATATCTCTCCTCTGATGCTCCACAGCAATCATACGTACGCGGCTTCTCTCTCAGTTTCTCTCTTGAGACGAGAATTTCCCCTAAGAAGCAATTTCTTCATTGCTTCAAAATAGTTAGTACAAGCACATTTTTTGATGACGTCACAACGCAGTCTACATGGAGTGCAATTAACGATTGTAGATGCAATTTTTTCGTTGCTTCTTCATTATTTTCATTCAGCTGCGTGAGATGTTCAGTATTCGGTTTTGGGAAAATTTACTAAGAAAATTCTTTTACACGATTTTTTTTCGCGATTTTTCAATAAAGGAATTTAAAATATATATCAGCCACGCCACTGATATACGAAATTTAGTGAAGCGATTTCACAACAAAGGTAAATTCTATAAATAGAACAAATCAAGATAATTGCTACCTCAGATATTCCCTTTGGTTTCTCCGCTACCTAAGTTCTACGAGCTTTTGGTTGAAGCTTGTCAAATTTGTGTACATATGGCCTATTATCTCAGTGCATATGACGGCCATTTCGCGGAGTAGAAGACTATCAAATTTGTCCATAGTCCCATAATTTTCCTGCGCTACTACTAACACTTAGATTCACGTAAATTGCTTATATTCTCACTGCTGTTGTCATTTCCTTATATCTCTTTCTTCTGGGGGAAAATTTGACAATCAACTAGAGTAAATCTCACGATCAAATAAAACTTGAAAAAAAGTCTAGCGCATCAGAACCGCTAGAAAACTAATTTTCGAAGAAATTGTCTTTGCCTTATCCCAAGCAACAAAACGCAACTATAACACAAATGATGAAAATGTTCAGTGCTGGCAATACTTTTCCAATGAAGCAGCAATAAGTTTACCTTAACAAGCTCATACTGAAATCAACTTATCCTTTGAATTTCATTCTCATCGGAGGATTTCATCGAAAGTTTCAGCGGTTAAACGTTGTTTGAGGCTGCCATCCGAAAAATGTTCAAAACTCGGAAAATTTGAAAATTGGTTTCTTATTTCTATCGCAAATGCTTTGCATATGAGTACGTAATTTGAAGCATCTGTTGGTGCAATATTTACGAAAATGGCTAATGCTGGTTAGCCTGTGTCAGCAGCAAAACAAAAAATATACCAAATCTGCTTCACGTTAAGTTAAACCCAACCAGTATTCGTTTCGATTGAATCACTGCGCTGGAAGGTATTTGGGTGAAAAGAATTTTAGTGTTACCACCCTCAAAATTTTTCAAATTTTTAAAACGTTAATATTTGTTGTTAATTTTCATTGCAAGATCATTCTCAATTGCAAATCTAATGACATAATCGCTCAGTAAAGAAATTCCACAAAATTACAAAAATGGTCATAGCTGGCAGCCCTTTCATGATTTTTGTACGAAATTCCTACGACATTTACTTCACATTAAGGTCCATTTACTGCATTAACTTCGTTTTGATTTCTACACTGGACCGGAAGTTATAGGGAAAAAAGCTTTATTTTCCTGAGCGAATTTGCAAGATTTATGAGACAAAAATCACCACAGCTGCCAGCCCTATACTAATTTTTCAACCAAATTTTCATCAAATGTTACAAATCTGATGGCTGAATCGGAAGTTATAGGCTAAAAATATGTTTTTTTTCTCACTTATTTTTCAAGATGGTACCACTGCCACAGGGTTGGCCGCATTTCAAAATCACTTTTATCAGACCTGGTCCTAGTTAATACCAACATGTCCTGTAAATTTCATTCTGCTCGGATTATCCGGTCGTCAGTTCTCGTGAACAGAACTTTCGAGTGCTGAAAATAGAAGTAATTTGGTGATGGGATGCCGTTCTTATGCAAATCGGAATTTTGAAAATTTTATCTTGAGATGAAGGACAAAGGATAAAATTTATCAAAAATTTGAAATTTTTGTCAACAATCAAAATTTTTTTAGCAAGGTCAATGATTTGAAGGATTTTTTTTCACCAGCCTGCCACAGCTACAGGGTTACCCGCTTTATGCTGAAAATCTATATGTGCCAAATTTTAGTCAACATCAATACGCTCTGTAATTTCCACGATGATCCATTGTTTTTCTTACAAGTAATGACAAATCAAAATTTGAAAAAAATTCCCCGCCTACTTTTAGGCACCTTGCACCCACACACGGCTCCAAATTTCCAATTCTTTATCATAGACAAGCCTAGAACATAATTAGTTTTCATTCAAAATACTTTTCTTTAACAAAAATTTACACTGCTTGGAAATATAGGAGTTCCTCAAAATTCACTAAAACGCCCGCCGCCGGCAAAGAATTTAAGATATCTAAATTCTAGCAAA
The DNA here is from genome assembly GCA_963978885.1 of Nemotelus pantherinus. NCBI lineage: Eukaryota > Metazoa > Arthropoda > Insecta > Diptera > Stratiomyidae > Nemotelus > Nemotelus pantherinus. The sequence goes on along the minus strand of OZ022265.1, from coordinate 71,169,249 downwards.
TCATAGACCTACCTGTTATACACATCTATGTCCTCTGAAAACGCCAGCTCAATAAGATCAGCCAGTCCACAGATTATCTCCCTTAACCATTTTGCTGATATATATATATATATATATATATATATATATATATATATATATATATATATATATTTGCTGATATATATATATATATATATATATATATATATATATATATATATATCAGCAAAATGATTAAGGGAGATAATCTCTGGAGTGGCCTATCTGATTGAGCTGAAATTTTCGGAGAATGTAGATATATATATAGTAGGTAGGTCCAAATTCAGATATCCTAAACCTTTTGGCGGCGGCGAGCGTTTTAGTGAATTTTGAGGTACTCCTATATTTCCAAGCAGTGTAAATTTTTGCTAAAAAAAGTATTGGGAATGAAAACTAATTATGTTTTAAGCTTGCCTATGATAAAGAATTGAAAATTTTGAGCCGTGTGTGGGTGCAGCATGCCTAAAAGTAGGCAAGGATTTTTTTTCAAATTTTGATTTGTCATTACTTCTGACTAAAACATTGGATCATCGTAAAATTCGTAGAGCGTATTAACGTTGGCGAAGATTAAACACACATGGATTTTTAAGATAGTGCAGATAACCCTGTAGCTACGGCAGGCTCCTGAAAAAAACCTTCAAATCATTGACCCTCCTCAAAAATTTTTGATTTTTGACAAAAAATTCAAATCATTGATAAGTATTAACCTTTTTCCATCATGTCGAATTGAAATTTTCAAAATTCTGATTTGCACAAGAACGGCAACCCATCACCAAATTACCTCTATTTTCAGCACTCGAAAGTTCTGTTCACGAGAACTGACGACCGGATTATCCGATCATAATGAAATTTACAGGACATGTTGGTATTAGCTAGATAGAAGTGATTTTGAAATGCGGGCAGCCCTGTAGCAGTGGTACCATCTTGAAAAATCACTGAGAAAAAAAACAGCTTTTTGGCCTATAACTTCCGATTCAGCCATCACATTTAAACAAAATTCACACAGTACTTGGATCTTACTCTATGTAACATTTGGTGAAAATTTGGTAGAAAAATTAGAATAGAGCTGCCAGCTATGGTGATTTTTGTCTCATAAATCTTGCAAATTTGCTCAGCAAAATAAAGCTTTTTTCCCTATAACTTCCGGTCCAGTGCAGGAATCAAAATGAAGTTCATGCAGTAAACGAATCTTAATGTGAAGTAAATGTCGTAGGAATTTCGTACAAAAATCATGAACGAGCTGCCAGCTATGACCATTTTTGTAATTTTGTGGAATTTCTTTACTGAGCAATTATGTCATTAGATTTGCAAATGGGAATGATCCTGCAATGAAAATTAACAACAAATATTAACGCTTTAAAAATCTGAAAAGTTTTGAGGGTGGTAGCCCTAAAATTCTTTTCACCCGTATAGCTTCCAGCGCAGTGATTCAATGGAAACGAAATTTACTGGTTGGGTTTAACTTAACGTGAAGCAGATTTTGTATATAGATATTTTGCTCTGCTGCTGACACAGGGTAATCAGCATTAGCCATTTTCGTAAATATTGCACCAACAGATGCTTAAATTTACGTACTCATATGCAAAGCATTTGCAATAAAAATAAGAAATCAATTTTTAAATTTTCCGAGTTTTGAACATTTTTCGGAACAACGTTTAACCGCTGAAACTTTCGATGCTCCAATGAGAACGAAATTCAAAGGATAAGTTCATTTAAAAATGAGCTTGTTATGCGAAACTTACTGCTGCTTCATTGGCAAAGTGTTGCCAGCACTGAACATTTTCATCATTTGTGTGTATAGTTGAGTTTTGTTGCTGTGGATAAGGAATGGTTGATATGATTCTACAAAAAATTGTATTACGTCTTTCCACATTTTTTTGTCACTCAAAGAAAATTTCTTCGAAAATTAGTTTTCTAGCGGTTCTGATGCGCTAGACTTGTTTTTGCTATTCCTGTGATAACTGCATAGCGTCAAAGGGAAATGACACGTCTCGAAACCTATTTGCAGCTGAAATTACGTGACCTTGTCCTGATCGTTCATGGGATAAGACGGTATGGAAAAAAGACTACAAAACCGGTCATTTCGGGGTGGTTCATTTGTGGAGGTGGGTAGGGTGTGGATTTGGGGGTTGGTCCTGCAATGTCAAGAATATACAATTGACAGGATAATCTAGTGATCTTATCTTGTTTAATTATGGGCAACGAGTAGGCAAAGAGCTCATTCCTGAAGATTGGGGATGGAAGTTGAAGGATACCATATTATGGCAAAGGGAGGGGGGGGGGGGGGTACTTTTCGGAGCACACTTTTTCATCTACCCGGGAGTGTGGTAGATAAGTTTGTTTACATGTTTTTTTATGGGCCTCTTAAGCATAGAAAAACAAACTCACAAACATTCCAAGTCGTAATCAAAATCGGATAATATCAACATGCCGTTCAGAAAGTCGATGCTGTTCGTTAAAAATGTTTTGATCAATATACTCAAAAACGGTTATCATTACAAGAAACAGTCATGAATCTTTTTTGTAGGAAATTTTCTAAGCTACAAATTCGTCATAATTGTTTTTCTGAGGACGTGATCGTTACTGAGATATTTAGGAAATGTCACTTTTGGTGGCCTTTGACCCTGTATAAGAAGTAACGGAGCACTCGGATCGATGGAGACTTTTGAAATTTTGTTCAGCACGCCAGTACCAAGATTCACACCAAAATCCAGCTTTCTCCTAATTTTTCCGAAGCACCATATTAAATTTCCCCGGACTACAGTGCTTCTTTTTGGATTATCTAACGAAAGGTATGGAATGCGACTGATACATCTCTCATCTATTTTATTTATAATAGGTGTGTTTTTTGCACCTTGCCAGAGCAGATTAACACGTTCAAATCCAGGGTCGCTCAATGGACGTGGTCCCACGTTTTGGTCCTTTTCATTTTGTTCGTGGATTTGTAAATCCGGCAATTGGGTTATATGATCCGGGTAGTGGCTGACATTCTAGTATAGTCTAGTAATTAAGTTGGCATTCTTGGTTTCATGGTTGAAACCTTTTAAAGATCCTTTCTATGTTATTCTGCTTTATGTTGTTATATGACATTTGTGAGTGGTTTTTCTGGTAATTGGAGTGCTTTCTATTTTGAAATTTAAGTTATCATAAAATTTTTATCAAAAAATTTTATTCTAGTACTTCAACTGTAGAACTCTAAGCAAAAAAGGTTTTTGTATTTTCTTTATTATTTTTTCTTCTTTTTTTTAATTAAAAATAACTGTTTTCAAATAAATAATCTTTTCTTTTTCAAACTTTTATAAAAAAATAGCTATGTTAAAAATATCTTTTTTGTTGTAATAATTATATGTACTTATAGCATATATGAAATTTTAGAACAAAACCTTAATATAAAATAAAGAAAATAGGTATAATCAACGAACATTGTATGAGTAAATTGGATGTAAACCCAGCAAACAATTTAGTGAGCGTTCACTAAAAACGATAGTTTCTCAACAATCAACAGACATATCTCTCATACGAAACCGAGCCTGTTCGTAAAACGATAAGCAGCAATAATTTTGCTTAGGATGACCGACGCAATAAATAATGCAAGCCATGTGTTTGTGCCCTATGGCTTGTGCGGCTCAGTAGCAGATTTTACTTAGATTTTTCCCCTAGTTTGCTGGTCGCGGTATCCCAAACAAAATTTCAATTTAATTCGACTGTGCTGTGAATTCGTCTTTGCTGAACAATATTCTTATATAACGATGTTTTATGTTCGTCTTTAGCAGCCTATATTTCTTCATTCTTCCAGTCTTTGAAATTCACTCTACTATGAGTAAATAATTTTAACTCATTTTCAATTCGTACAAGCTAATATATTTGAAATCGTTAAAAATATCGCTAATAATTCATAAAAGTATCACTTTTAACGAGTATATAGGTGATATATACTCGCTAAAACCACAACTTTTCTAACTCATTTACGAATCGTTAAAAATGATTCTTCTCGGATGGCCATTTTAGTAGGACCAATGAATCGTTTTTGATTCATTTGCGAGCTCGTTAACGACAAAAACATTCGTAAAATATGACTCTTTTATGAACTAATTACGATGCATTTGGTTTGCTGGGAAGCCATCGATGCGGGTCCGCGTATGAATGTAGTGATGGACTTGGTCAGACCGGCACAGGTGTTCTTCTGCCTAGCCGCGCTGGCACTGAACGTGTTAAGGTAGGGCTGCAAAAAACAAACAATTCCGAGCAGAAAACTTGCTGTATTCGATTATGTTGCTGCATTCGCTGAGCTTTCACATAGGTTGGTTGTAAAACTAGAAAGACACATAGAAAACATCGGAATAAAATCTTATCTAGGTTTTATTCGAAAACAGACATGTAAATTGCGTATAAAATAATCTACAATGTACTGTACATTAAAACACTCAAAAACATTCTGCACACTACAAAATTTGATGTAAAATAATTGAAAATTACGAAGTGCTATGTGAATTCGTTCAATTAAAACTGCCGGTTTCACAATTTTCAACAGCAGTGGTACGAATTCTTACTGCTATCAGTAAACTTTACATGTAAGCCCATGAACAACTGCTTCCGAGCTGATTTTGTTATTGTATCCAATATACTTACCTAAATTGGGTCTGCCCAGGAATACAAAAAAAACAAAACGTACGTAATCTTTGATCACAAGCGAAATGATATGGATATAACTCCTTGGATCTTCTAGATATTTGTTGAAGAGACATGTAGCCGCCTTCACAGTTGCAAGTTGGTACTGCAGGATCTCGGTGTCTTTCTAAACACTCCAGCGGCGGTCAAATGGGCCAATTGAAGGCTTCCATACTTTTTTTAAATAGCTTAAATTACTTAAATAGTTTGAAACAAATATTTGGGCTCAACGCATTTATTCCTCACTGAGAAAAAAAAACACAGTTGAACCAACTACTTTTTGTATTTGAACAATTGTATCAAAATAGTTGTTGCTTTGAATACAAAATTGTTGATTCAAAAGAACATATTTGATTTCCAAAAACTTTTGAACGTTATTTCAAAAGTGATTTATTTAAAACAAAAGTTTGAAAACTGTTAATGAAATCCAAATACGAAAAATTTCATTACAAATTTTTTAGTAGTTAAAATAACTATATAAATACTCAACTTTACACTTCAAAAGTTAAGTTATTGCTTCAACTATATCTTTTTGAATGTTCAACAATTTCCACTGTTGGTTTCACTACTAAATATTCAACGTAAAAGCGTACTTTGTTGAAGCGTGGACATATGGGCATAGTTTTCTCAGTCGTCAAAGCATACAGACGTTTAGTTTTCTCGTACACTTAAGCAGTTATTTGCATTCATGTATCAACACGTCGTATCAGCGCGTCGGTAAAATGTAATTTGTGTTGTCTTGAAAATAAGTGCAAAATCAGTGTCAAATTTGTGTAATATTGGTAAAAATTAATCCAATAAACGGTGGCTGGTGTAAAAACACCAGTTATTTTTATTGTGCTATGGAAATGGACGAATTCGAAACAATCGCAGAGTTTATTTTTGAGTTGTCACCTCAATTGACGACCTTATACCAGGAATGGGGATTGAGCGACATAGTCATAACGTTGTTAACGGAATGTGGAGTGGATTCAGAAGAAGTGCTGAAAAGGCTGCACAGTCACGATATAGATGGAATTTTTTGGAAAAGGTGCTCTCTTTTCCAAAAAATTCCAGGGCAGAAAGTTAACTTTCGATACTTCCTGAACCGATGGAGAAAAGAAAACAACGTAAGTAATTTGAGTACTTTACTTGAAAACAACCAAAACTGAGACAGGGTTCTTGTATTTTTCAATGCTACTATCCTAACCAGCTCTCAATAGAGACGCAAAAAACGCTATAGTAATCTTAACGATTATAATCGTTCGAAGTTAATCATCATGGCAGATTCTGAAATGCGCCACATTTTGATAGGTCTTTTCAATACTAAAATTAAAAAAAACTATTTAGGATTGAGGTCAACACGGAACCGATCTTTTTTCATCTAATTCAATAAAATCATATGTTGTTTAAAAATATGAATACAACAGATTGATTTTAGCTTGTTTTGCTGCCCATAGTAGTACTTTTCACAAACTGGTTTGAGATTAACTTCTATAAGCTGCAATTAATGCATGCAAACGGATATAAAAAGCTTCATAGGTCTCGTAAAATAATTGTCCCGAATCGCAACTTTTCGCATTAATTCAGAAACTACGATGATGTATATTTTCACATAATTTATTCATTTATATTTATATTAGTTAAATATTTTTGATCATAGTTTGAATTATTGACCTGCTGTGGAAGCGATCGAACAATGTCAAGCGCTATGTCAAGTTGGTCAGCATCGGCGCATTCAACTTTATCAACTTCTTCAGGCTCTACTGTTCATCCAGATTCATATATGAATGTCAGTGATATTATTCGCCAAAGCATATCGGGACAAATTGCTATCAATGACTATAAAATAAATAAAAGACTAAACGAAACAGATCAAAATCTGATAACTAGAATTATAGTTGACTATTTTATATTAAAAGATCAACGATTGACTCCAAAAACAATGTCAGAAATTGCCAAAGGCATTGTCCAGCTGTTTCCAACAGAGACAGAAGCTACCTATTATACAGCGCGAAATAATAAAAAGAATCCTGCTGGAAAAATTTACGATAGGTACTTTAATACATTAAGTAAAAAAAGGAAAAATATCGAGGACCCTTCATCTGGGAAAAAATCCAAGAAAAGTTCGGAGTCTTTTCAAGACTTTCAAAACGAAAATGCATCCGATAACAGTGATTTTCAATCAAAAAAAAAGTGGCTTCAACACAACGTCCCGTCGAATATTACTGAAATATGGAGAGAAACATCGGATTTAAGAATGCTGGAACAGAAAAATAGTTTGACAGAAATAATGCAAGCTTTGCCGCGATATACTGGTCCTACTGGTCCTGAGTTAATCGAAATTCATTTTAAAACTTTGCATCCAGGCAAGGAAAATCACTTGCTGAACAAAATTCAGGATGTGGAGAAAAAAATTGATAAAACATTTTTCGCGAATGGAATAAAAGATAAACTGAATCAAGACTATTATCTTAAGCTTAAAAACAAAGAACTTTCATCAGGTAAAACCTATTTATTTTTGGAATAACCTCATTTAATTTTATGTTCTTTTCGTATATTTTTGTAGATTCTCACTATATGCATTTTTTTAATTTGCTGCATACAATCATATTGCCACCAAGAATCAATAAAATGACTAAACCATCCATTTCGGACTCGCAACACGATATGATTGTCCACATAGTAAACATAAACGATTTAAAAAGGAAAGAAGAGGAGCTTATTAGCATGGCGCTTAAAGAACACTTATCGGTTCAACCAAAAGTTATTGTGGTTGGTGAGTCCATAGAGACCCTAAAAGAATTTTATGTACTACTAAACGGGTTAAAATATAAAACTCCAACTTTGCTGCGGGCAATAGATCTTGTAATTAAAATAAGTTTCATATTTAATCTTGAATATTCGGCAAAGAGCAAATATGTGTGGATGTTTCTACAGGAATATATATATGAAATAAATTGTGTGGAAAAAATTCCCAAGATTCAAAATATTATAGCAAAAATAAATAATGCAGAGTAACTGCAATGTTATTAAATGTGACTTCAATGCAAGTCAAATATCCACGTATTTACATATTTGCTCAATTTGCCAAAATAAATTTCATTCCGCTGAAATTTTAATTCAACATTTGCAAGTTTTTCATAAGACTCCAAGCTATTACCAATATACATGCAGATTTAATAGTTGTAATAAACTTTTTCAAAGTATATACAAGTTTAAAACTCACATTAAGAAACATATTACAATTAACACATCAATTGAAAATGAATTCGCTCCAATTCAACACAAAAACTTGGTTTATGCTCAAAATAACGAAAAATCAATTGAAGTTTCGCATAATGGAACAATATTACCAAATACAACCTCAAAAATTGATTCTACATATGAATTGAAAAAATCAATGAATTTAGCTTTAATCAATTTTGCGCTAGAGTTACATAATAAATCTAATATTGCAAGGAAAAATATTCTAGAAATTCAAAACAATATTACTGCTTGTATAATGAAACCTCTTTCACAACTTTTAACACAATTTTTACCGCATATGCAAACAGATCAAAAGGCAGCATTTGAAAATTTAATATTATTTTTACAAAATCCTTTTGAAGACATATCGTCTGAGTATAAGTTTTTTAAACAAATCCAATCACTTCACATATACAGTCCACCCACACTTTTCACGATCAGTACGCAATTGGATGAAGTCTTTGTTCGTGGTAATCCAACTTTAAAAGATAACATTATTGAAGGCTGCCTTTGCGACATAAAATACCAATTGAAAAAATATTTTGAATCACCACATGTTTTAGAATATACTTTAAGGAATATGAATAATATAAAGTCTGAAAATAAATTAAATCATTTTATAATGGGGAGTATATGGACTTCAAAAGCAAACTCATTTGGAGATAAAACAGTTTTGCCAATATTTCTCTATTTTGATTCATTTGAAGTCAATGATACACTTGGGCCTCACAAATCTTCTATTTGTGGGATTTATTACACTATTCCAATTATACCCCAATATCACCTATCACATCTAAATAACATATTCGTTGCAGGATTTTTAAACGGTACTGATATAAAGAATTTTGGAAATATTGCGGCATTTCAAAAATTATTAAACATTTTGGAAGATCTGTACATTAATGGTGTGGATATTGTTGTTGGTAACACAAGTAGAACAGTCTATTTTTGTTTAGGACAAATTTTAGGCGATAACTTAGGACTAAATGAAGTGCTAGGCTTTAAGACTAGTTTTAATGGCGAATATTACTGTCGAATATGTTCACGTTGTAAAAGTGAGTGCCAAACAGACTGTTGTGAAGTAAATGAAAGTATAAGGAACAAAAGTAAATATTTGAATGAACTAAATCAATTTTCTTCCACGCAGTTCCGAGCTACATCTATTAAAGAAAACTCGGTTTGGAATTCTCTATCAAACTATCACGTAACGGATAACAAAGTTTGTGATATAATGCATGATATATTTCTAGGAGTAGCTAGATATAATGTCGCTCAAATACTTAACTACTTCATTTACAAAAAAAAGTACTTTACATTGGACACATTTAATTACAGAAAACAAATGTTCAACTATGACGTAGATCATATGGGGAATATAAGTTCGGCAATAGAAAAAAATCAAATCAAACACAACCATATAAAGATGAATGCGGCTGAAATGAAATTATTCTTACATTTCTTTTTACTTATCATTGGTGATTTAGTAGATTTTGAAGATCCTGTTTACAAATTTTTAGTTACTTTCATTAAAATCACAGATATTTTGTTGCTAGATAAATTTGATGCTCATATTTTAAATAAATTAGAAATTTTAATAAAAGCGCATAATGAATCGTATATTACACTATTTGACGAGCCATTGAAGCCAAAATATCATTTTATGTTGCATTACGTTTCAGCCATAAAAGCAATAGGTCCGCTCAAATTTCTATGGTGTTTTAGATTTGAGAGCAAACACCAGATTTTTAAGCAATATTCTCACGTGATTTCCTCAAGAATCAATTTACCGTACTCCTTAGCTACCAAAAGTAGTCTCCAATTCTCACAAGCGGCAGTAAATAATTCATTTTTTCAACCTCATATTTCTAAGTTATGTGATGTCACTGATTTCAATCTATCGCAACTACCTTACTACGCGAACTTATGTACATCTCTTACAGTTGGATATACAGTAAACATTTTACTTTATAAAGGGCATACTTTCAAAACTAATGACTTCGTTATGTGGGATACTACTATAAGTAAAATTCTTTTACTATTTTATAACTCGGAAGATGTTTTTATAGTTGGACAAGGTGTCAAAAATGTTTTTGTTGAAAAATTTCAATCGTATAAAATACTTGAAATGTCATCTGCGTATTATTTGAAAAGAATAGAAAATGTTTGTTTTTATTCAAAACTTTATACCTTAAATACCAAAGAAGAATTTCTTCGGTTTCAAATAAAATGAAGCTTTTTGTATTGAAAATTTTTAAGCTAAAAACGTCTCTCACGATGTGTACTTCGCTTACTGTTTCGCACTTAGTTTACTACTATACGGACATGTTATATAAAATATTTATCTTACTGTTCAGCAATGTAATAAAAATAAATTTCTAATCAGAGTCTTTTCATTTTTTTCTGCTTTACCTACTTCGGTTGCATAAAATTGTGTTCAGCTGAAAATAAAACTTTAATCGACATGATGATGATATTTTCAGGGAAAGTCTTGCGGTTTTCCAGAATAGATTTAAATCGATTTTGGCTTTCAAGTATAGAGGAAGTAGTAAGCAAACGTGATATTCAGCTTGCACTTTTGCAGCAAAAACTACCACCTTTGAAATTTTAACAGCGATATGCATTTGCATTAAATATATTACTTTTTAAAGGCACAAAAGATTCTCACTTTTGACACAAGCATCCCGCTTTTAATTTAATAACGCCGTATTTGATATGCTAACAGCAAAGCGTATTTAATCGAAAGACTTATATTTAAAGGAACAACTGATTCTTACTTTTGAAGCAACAGTGAAACTGTTACATTAACGGTGAAACAATTTTGAGAAAATGAATACTTTTACACTTTTAATTCAACAACCCTTCGTTTTTGGGTAAAAAATAAGAGTCAAAATATTTGATGCAAACCATGAATATATTTGATTTTACAGCGTTTTTTTCTGAGTGACAATTCTCTGAAAGGCATACTTATATTTTTTGCTGTAGACTCGTTACAATATATTACTTGCCAGTGAAAGCTTAACCGCCTAGAAAATATTGCTTTTTGTTTTCATATTATGTTTCAGTCAATTCAAAAACGTTCGTAATACTACTTCTTTTCATTCAAATAAAAGCAAGCCACTAAGGCATTTGATGGGTAGCTTTCTAGAGTTTAAACAACCTTTTTTTCGCTTTATGGCTCATGGTTTTATTTATAGGATTCAATTAGTTACAAACATATTAAAAAATGTATTAACTTTCGCGGAATCTCACGTGGTAATTATACTTTGTTAAATAAGCATAAGGAGCAAATGTGAAAATATAATTTAAAGTTTGTTCATTACCAGTCAAATGCGCTTCGTTTTAGAAGCTTCGGAATCAAAATAAATTACTTATGCTACGATTTACAGTTCCTTCTTATAGCACTGACTCCTTTGGGGGTTCTATTCCCGCACAATTTTTCTTTTAGCGTGTATAAACTATACAACCATTAACACATTACCACATCAAAAAATCATCATGATTCAAATAATCGCCTTTAACTGAGAAACATATTATGCATCATCTCTTATAAAAATTCTGTTTTCAGATAAACAAACAGTTTGATTCTTTCAATTTAATATTAAGATGTTTGTATTTTTGAGAAGCAATATATTTGAGTTTATTATTGTTAATCGCTGAAAATTTTTGGTTATGGAATGCTGTACAAGAATGTGGTAAATGTTCATTGATCGATGATCGATGTTAACAATATTTTTTTCACAGCTCTCCACACACACTTTGCTTTGAGATGTAATTTCCGTTCACTTTCACCCTCAAATTGCTCGGACATAGACTTCAGACATGCATTAAATGAAGTCCATAAAAGTGTGGCGCCTGAAATATGTACATTTCTGAACCATCAAAGAATAAGCAGATACGCAACTACCTCTACCTATACAACCCCTCGCGGAAAACTGTGTACTCATCAATGTGATTTCACGAAAATGGGAGATAAAGTACATGCACGCGAATCAACCCTATTCACTCTTCACAGCAAAGCGCCCACGCCCAGTCAGTCACCCTCACTTCTAATGCAGAGGAGATAAAAAGACAGGTGAATCATGTGGACGTTGAAAATATTGGATTTTTTCAAAGAATCGTGGCTTCTTTTGGATATCAGAGAAGAGCAGGACGTTCAACTGATAGTTGGGTTCGGGTGGTCCTTCGAAGTGAAGTGCCCTAGAAATGAAACTGCCTAGCAACCACCTGGTTGTCAAGGTAACGAGCTCAACAACATGGAAACTCCGCTCATGTGTCCTGCAAGCTGAGCTTTCCCCAGCTGGGAATATTTTGCAGTGATACTGTTCTCCATTTAGATTTTCATCGAGAAATCACCTGGCATTTAGCCCAGTAATTGTATTATTTTATTTTATTTTTTTAGTAAAAAGGCTGTTCTGCCAAAAATAATCTAAGAGAAGGTTTTCAACGGAATTAAGTTTATTGCAGGATGAGAAACACCATGTGAGCATTTCATTATGAGACTGTGTGCGCAAAAAAATCATAAAAAGTAAAAAGTTACGAAAATCAGTTTTTCTTGAATATCGCCTTAATTTCTCGTTTTATATAAAAAATTTGTCAAATTTAATTTTTTAGACATGCAAATCTGCACAAAAGTTTCATATATAATAAAATCACGTTCGACTAATAGTTATTGAGGCAAGGCCCTAAGAGAACTTTGACGAAATGCGCATAATTCAATATCATTTATGCAAAGTGATGTAGACAAAACGAGAGCTTATAGAACAGCACTCTGGCAATATTACAGCTAAATTGAACGAAAGTGTGAGCTAGCGCTACAGCCACAGTGGGCACTCTTTTGTATTTATCTTCGTCTGACAATTTTTCGTCTTGAAGTAGGTACTGTCTTTTGCGCGATAAAATCTTGTTTCTTGGACAGTTATCCTGCTAATGATGTCTATGTGTCAATAGCGCTAATCTCTGCATAAGAATTTTTGCAAGAAAATGTCGACTAACCAAAAAAACTCTAGCGCATGGGAACCGCTAAAAACACCGATTTTCGAAGAAAAGTAGAGGAATCGCGTAGATTTGGAATGCATGTTCTACCCAACGTGCGTCTTACCACAAATAAGCTGTATCAAAAGCCGTGCACCAGTTTAATCCGATGACATCTGCGCTACAACTAAATATTTATCTCAACTGAACACATCGTGTGAATTTCGTTTTTATCTGATGAATACATCGGAAGTTGCTGGGAAAAAAATGGTATTGCCAACCGTGAAATTTCTAAAACAGAAAATTTGCACATTTGCCACTTCTTTTCATTGTAAATTATTATATTTCGCTAATTTGATTGTAGTTTCTGTTGGAACGAATGTGACGAAAATGCCAGGTGCTCGCAGCCCTTTGATTGCATCGCAGTCAAAAGTAAACCAAATGTGCTTCATTGGGGCCAATTAGCCCTATGAATTGATTCGATCACTGTGTTGGGTATTATAGGGGTGAAAAAATTTTAAGGCTACCACTTGAAAAAATTTTATTAGATTTTTCATTTCTATATTAACTTTTCAAGACCAATACATCCAGTGAAATTCATACTGATCTGATGATCCGTTAGTGAATTTTCGTAGACAGAAGATTCTAGTGCTCAGAAAATGGTTGATTTGGTGCAGGTTTACCATTCTTATGCGACGTGGAATTTTCAAAACGTCAATAGGATAAACACTTTTAATTTTTTTTTAAAGCAACATTTTTTCAGGAAGATCGATGATTTGCAGGATTTTTTTCACGTGCCTATTGTACTTGAAGGGTTGCTTCCATACATATATCCACATACATATACACATACATAATACATTGATATAACACTGAAAGAAAAACTCTTGGTTGGTTCAACTATTTTTAATAGTATTGCAACGATTCATTCAAAATCGTTAAACGAACTACGGAAAATAGTTATTTTTATTATGTTAATATAGTTAATTTAACGATATAAAAGTAGTTGGTTCTGGTTATACAAAAAATATCACAACGTTCATGAAATCAACTGTTTTAATTGTTTCATAACCACGAAAAATAGTTGATCAATAGAAAAATATTCATCAATTCACTCAAAACTTCAACGTTTCGAATTATCAACTGTTTTTATGGTACTTAAACTACTTCGCAATAGTTGATTTCAACAAACGTAATTCAGTGAGCAACGTCTTTGGAATTACTCTACGCAAAGTAGAATGGTTTCAACATTTGGACGTTTTTCATGCTCCGAATGAATTTTTTTTTTGTTTATCAACCACGCGTCATGGTGCATAAAAGTAATCAACGATTTTCTTATGGTTGTTTTAACTATAGCCCTAGTTGATGCAAAAACAACTTAGGCAAACTGTTGATTTTTCACACTCCTCATACTCATACTCCTATTCTATCATAGAAGTTTCATATGCTACATGACAAAATTGTGTTCGGTTTGCTGTTCGATATAATTCATATTCATGTTATGCAGTGAAGGCTTTATATTTCCCTTCTTCTATTCACAAAATATAATTCTTCTGTTTGCAGATCACTGTTATAAAACAGGGAGTCCCGAAAACGATTACGATTGTCCCAATGCCAGAAATTGTTTAGCAATTTCAATTGTTTTCATAGATGCTGCAGCTTGCAGCTATGCATATGAACTCAATTTCACGTCTCACGTCCTGTTTCTATTTAAAGCTTGGATGGATTATGTTGCTATGGTTTATGGCTTATTAATGCTCCTCTAATGATACAAGCATTTAGAGAAAAATATACCAATACATCGTTACCGCCTGAACCAGTACTTTTTTGCACCACGGACGTTGTTTATAAACCACGCGTCATGGTGCATAAAAGTAATCAACTATTTTTTTATGGTTGTTTTAACCATAACCCGTAGTTGACGCAAAAACAACTAAGGAAAATGGTTGATTATACCAAGATTTTTCTTTCAGTGAATAATATCTATATATAAAAAAAATGAATTGTATGAGGGCAATGTGGCTTTGATACTAATTTTCTTCGAAAACCAGTGCAATAAAGTGATATACGAGAAGTTGAGGAAATAAGCCATACGACGTGCTAATCGGGATAGACATTTTGAGTAAAATCGTCAGAACGCTTGATTTTGATGACAAACTTTAATAGTACTGAAATTTTGATTCATGTCAATCCAAGCAAATGTACTGCTGTTTTGTACTAGATCGTTGTTTTTGCGGCACAGTTCTATTCTGTTCTGTATCGGAGCAAAAAACGCACCTATTGTTAGTAACAAAAAACGCACCTATTGTTGTTACTATTTATTTTGAGACGCCTCATTACATTTCACCAAATAGCTCATAGGTTAAAATATGGTTTGTGATATCAGAGGAATCATCGTAAAAGAAAAACACTAGCAAATATAAAACGTTGGAAAGACTAATTTTCGAAGAAAAGCATAAAAAACTCTAGCGCACCTGAACCGCTAGAAACACTAATGTTCGAAGAACAGTAGAAGAATCGTGCAGGTTTTGAGTGCATATTCCACCACATGTGCTGCTTATTACGACCAAACTGTTTCAAATGCCACGTTTTACTTTGGTCTCAAGAATGCATTATAACTCATATGGTGGAAGGTTTCAGATATTACCACTGGCATGAATTTCAACGTTTATAAGAGCAGAACACGGGTTAATTATATTCGTTATCAGTTGCTTATTTCACATAATTTTGAAAGCAGCATCTCATATAGCATCAATGAAGAAAATGATCAGTGCCTGCAGCAGTGTAACTGAAGTTGGTGTTTGGGGCTGCGATCCGAAAAATTTGCAGAACTTTGCGAATTGCAACATTGATTATTTATTTTAATTGTAAATGTTTCCGGTATGAATACTAACTGTAAGCGTTTATTGATACAAAAGTAGCACAACCGACTCGTGCTGGCAACCTTCTGCCAGTATCAAAGCCAAGAATATATCACATCTGCTTCACGTTGTTATATTACATTCGAAGTTATAGGAGTATAAAGAAATTTAGAGTTACCTGCAGCGAGTTTTTTCAAATAATCGAAAGCTTAATATTTGCTGTTTATTGTCACTACAATATCATTACCATTTGAAAATTCTACGATAAAACCGCTTAATAAAGATATTGCAATTAAACACAAAACCAACAATAGCTGGCAACCCTATCGTGGCTTTTCAACCAAATTTGGCCTGAATAATGTTTATGCCAGGTTTCATTAATTGTATGAAATTCGTATTGATTTCATGACTGCACTGGAAGTTATAGTGCAAAAAGTTTTATTTTCCTGAGCGAATTTTCAAAACCAAAGACACAAAAATTACCATAGCTGGTAGCACCAATCAAATTTTTCAACCAAATTTCCACCAAACAAAGATTAGAGTTAGGTTTAGCTACTGTGTCAATTTCATGAAAATCTGGTAATTAATTCACATTTCATAGGGCAAAAAGCAGTTTTTTTTCTTTGTAATTTTTCAAGATGGCACCACTGGCAAAGACTTGCCCACAATTCAAAATCGCTTCTATCAAATCTGGTCTAACTTAAGTCCAATGCATTCTGTAAATTTTAGCTGTATCTGATTATTGGTTCGTGAGTTTCCGTGAACAGAAGTTTTTGATGCTAAAAATATAGGTTAACTGGGAGAGGGTTACCGTTCTTGTCCGACATGAAATTTCCAAAGTTTTATTTTGAACGTGTAGATAAAACATAAGATTTATATACAGATTGGTTTTATTGTAAGAAACGGACATTTTTTTTTTTTTAATATTCGATGGTTTGAATGTTTTCACTTCCAAATTTTTTTTTTCAAAATGAAGACACCAAAATTATCATAGCTGGCAACTCCAACCGAATTTTTCGACCAAATTTCTACCAAACGTGGCTTAAAGTAAGGTCCAGCAATTGTGTGAGTTTCGTCAAAATCGAACGATTCAATCAGAATTTATAGGGCTAAAAGCAGTTATCTTTTTTAGTGGTTTTTCAAGATGGCACCACTGGCACAGAATCGCCCGTATTTCAAAATCACTTCTATCAGACCTGGTCCTATTTAAGACCAATACATTCTGCAAATTTCAATTAATTCTGCTCATCGGATCGTGAGTTTCCGTGAACAGAAGTTTTTGATGCTAAAAATATAGGTAAATTGGACAAGGGTTACCAGGCGTGCCCGTTATACCATATCTTTTTTTTTTTTTTGATTATGTAAACAAAGCACAAGATTTACATATGAGTGGCTTTTTTTTGAAGAAACGGCATTTTTTCAAGAGAGACGATGATTTGGAGGTTTTCACTTTCAGTGCCTGCCCTAGCTACAGGGTTGCCAGCACGCTCATTAAAAGCTACACAGATCTACAACTAAATAATATCAATATGTCCTGAAAATTTCGTAATGATTGAATAGCTCTGTCAAAAGTTATCGAAATTTAAAAATTTTCAAATTTTCCCGTCCTCTTTTTAGGCACCCAGCGCACACATAGGGTTAAAAAATTCCAAAGCATTATCCGATTCATATGAAAAACACGTTCGAAATTTACTTCGTTTACTTTATTTTTGCAAAAATTATTTGTGCACGAAATAATAGGTATATTAAAAATATCACTTAAATGGCCGCCGGCGCCAAAAGGTTAACAATAACTGACATTTAAAGAAACTTGGACCTATTCTGCATATACACCAATGTATCCTGAAAGTTTCAGCTCAATCGGATGGCGCGTTCCCGAGATTATCTCACTGAAATTTTTTGATGATATATATATATATATATGGAAATATGAATTTTTGGCCGAATCGATTTTAATACTAATGTTCTTCGAACATTAGTAAAAAGGTGTAGAGATTGCATCAAAGTTTGTAGGGGAGACCGAGGTGAGTTGTGACAGAGGAGAGTTGTGACATACTCGATTTCTCGGAGCCTATGACAGCTAGAGAGCTAGCAACACTGTGCATTTATTGCTTTTTTGACGAGTTATTACATGTTATTTCGCGCAGGCCGGCACTGAAAGTGGTAGTGTCAATATGACATCGTTGTAAAAAAAAATGCCAAAAGTAAGTTTTTGGTCAATAATTCAGTGTTCTATTATTTTATATACGTATTGCTAGTGCTGTTGTGATATTTTTACTGATATGCAGTGTCTATTCTAGTTTCATACCTTGATATAGCTTTTCTGGTTTGCTTCATATTTGTTAGGTTATGAGTCATTATTCTGATCGACACATGTTTTTTTGCTCCTAGGAGAGTTGTGACAGCTTGTCACAACTCTCCTAATTCGAAGCAAATCTATTTTCGGCAACATGCTTTTTGTTGGGGGTCTGCATGCTTTACCCACCTACTTTAACTTTTATATATTGTTTGAGAATGCCAAATAAATATACAAGAAAAAATAATAGACATATGTCTAGTATCGAAATATATGAATTAGTTTGTGAGGAGGCTACATTAGGTGGAAACAATCTTAAAAATAATGCCAAAGATATATTAAGAAGAAAAAAGCTTAAGGGGCCAATGAAACGAAAAAACCACCATCTATTGGGTATGCTTTTCCAACAGTCTTCACCAAAGATGAAGAAAATATGCTATGCGAGTATTTGTTGACTTGTGTGTCTTCAGATTATGGCTTTACTACTAAAGAAACGAAAAGCTTGGCGTACAGATTAGCACATAAGCATAATAATAACTTTCCGGCGTCTTGGGAAGAGAAAAAAATGGCTGGAGAGGTATGGCTTAAGTTATTTATGGAGTGAGATCCAAATTTATCACTAAGATTGGCTCAAGCAACAAGTATGGCTTGGGCAACGAGCTTCAATCAAACAAATGTGGCGATATTTTTCTCCAGTTATACATGTGTCTTTAACATACATAAAGTTTCCGGAAAAAGATATTTAGCTAACTTTAGCTAACTTAACAGCTAACGGCTCAGAGTGGATGCAAGAGAATGATTTTCATACGTTTCTGGAACACTTCAAAAACCATGTCAGACCGTCAAAAGAACAAAAGGCTTTGTTATTACTAGAAAACTATTCGTCACACGTGGCTTTAAAAAATATCGAGTTTTTCAGAGAAAATGGCATAATCTTACTCACGTTTCCTCCTTGCTGTAGTAACAAACTACAACCAATGGATCGTGCTATTTAAGGTCCTCTGAAAAAGGCTATTAATAATGCAAAAAACTGCATTTGACGTAATGATCACGGCAAGGAACATCAGCGTTGGTTTTGCAGCTACAGGAACTTGGCCTGAACAATTTACTGATCGAGTTTGGACCGATCCAATGTCAGACCGAGAATTGACTGCAGATCAACAAGGAAGAACAGTTACTCCCAACATAATTGTTGATGCATAAGAACAGTTCTTCCAGTCTATACATACTGTTGAAAGATGTTATCCGATCCGAAAACATAGATCCTGTTGCCTCTGCATTTAGGAACCGCAGCCCTCTATACGATAGCTTTGCACCAGTTGCTTCCACATCTTAGCATCCATAGCACGTAAACGCTGACTCCGTTGTCTCCAGATCTCTAATATGTAATGCGCAGCCTCCAGAAATAGAACCTGTTGCCCCACATCCCAAGCTTATAATCCACCACCAACAAACTTGGAACCAATTGCGTCCACAACTAAATCTCTTAATCTAAGCCACATTAAATCTAATTTATTTTCACCGGAAGTGCTCAGGCCACTGCCAAAAGTACCTCCAAGAAAAGGCAACCAACCAAATAGAAGTAAGATCAAATCCGCTGTTCTTAATGACTCGCCCATCAAAAATAAGTTACCTCGAGCCCTGTCACAACTTACCTCGAACCCTGTCACAACTTACCTTGGTACTAGGAGAGTTGTGACATTGAGGACTACTTCATTTAATGTCAATTTTCTCATGGATCTTCCTTTTTTTGTTTCTTTTTATATTTATTTTCAATAGTGTATTAAATTAGCTTTCTTCCATAAAAGAGCTCATAGACGTACCAGTAATATTAGATGACTTATGTTAGTTAACGTAAAAATTGTCACAACCTTCCTCGGTCTCCCCTATGTATTTAATGTTTCATCAGCTCGAATATTTCACATATAAAACTTTCATGCTAGCATTGCTTAGAAAAAAATTGGTTAAACTGTGTAGTCATTGCAACAAAAATTTTACTAAACCTGCTTCATTTCGAAAGCAACTGTATATCGTTCTTTTTTTATATAAAAGTAGACAGTATTTGAGAGTTTTCCGGCACAAACGCTTCAAATTTCAGTGATTTGATACTTTTGTTGCTTATTTGCATTATATATTGTATATCGTATGAAAATTTGATGGGAGGTCGAAAATAATAAAAATGCTCGGCACTAACAACTCAATTCTTTTTTGTTACTATCAGTGTACCAGATCCGTTTCATATTAGATTTAGAAAACCTTTGAATTCCTTTTTTTCGCAATGACTGCAGTTTAAGTAATAAGAAATTAAGCTTTTAATTTTTTGGAAGCTTTTTTTCAAGACGGAACCAAAGCCAAAGGGTTCCCAGCAGATTCATCGTTTCGGTCAGAGCTGGTGTAACAATCGCCACCTTCTGTCATTCAAATGGCAGATTAACCTCACCAAAGTGTCAGCGACTCTCCCAACACAAAGATGCACACGACAAGCATGCTATACTTATCCAGCTATTTTTGCTATTTGATCGAGTGAGATTCCTGGGGGAAAAAGTGATCAACGGCGGGTGATAGTTTGATCAGCGATCGAGAAGTGGACGATTGGAAGAAAATTCATGGTGACAGAACTCAATAATTAGAAAGAAAAAAAATTGTGGCGCATCAGAGCCGCTTAAAGACTGATTTTCGAAGAAATTGTCCTTGAGTGACCAAAAAGTGTGGAAAGACGTAATACGCTCTCTTGTAGTATCTTATCAACCATCCTTATCCAAAGCAACAAAAACCATTTCCCGACAGCATATCTTATAGCATAAATGATGAAAATGGTCAGTGCTGGCAACACTTTTCCAACGAAGCAGCAATAAGCCTACCATAACAGGCTCATGCTACAATCAACCTATACTTAGAATTTCGTTTTCATCCGAGGATTTCATCGAAAGTTTCAGCAATATAATGCCAAAGGCTGTCATCCGCAAAATTTTCAATACTCGAAAAATTTGAACATTGGTTCCTTATTTTTGTTGTAAATGCTTTGCATATCAATATATAAAATAGAAGTATCTGTTGGTGCAATATGTTAGCAGCGGAAGAATGTTAGAAGCATAGCCGAAAATATACCAAATCTGCTTCACGTTAAGTTAAACCCACACTGTGAATTTTGTTTCGATTGAATGACTGCGCTAGAAGTTATAAGGGTGAAAAGAATTTATGGTGTTAGGATTACAATAAGATCCTTTTACTATATGAGTTTCGTTTTGATTTCATGACTGCATCGGAAGTTATAAGAGAAAAAGCTTTATTTTGCTGAGCAAATTTACAAGATTTAAGTAAAAAAAATTACCATAGCTGGCAACTCAATTCTAATTTTTCAACCGAATTTCCACAAAATGTGGCTTAGAGTATGGTGCAAATACTGTGTAAATTTCGTTAAAATTTGTTGGCGGAATCGGAAATTATAAGCCAAAAAGCAGTTTTTTTCGTAGTGATTTTTCCAAATGGCACTACTGCCACAGGGTTTCCCGCATTTCAAAATCACTTCTATCAGATCTGGTCCTAGTTAGTATCATCACGTCCTGTAAATTTCATAATGATCGGATTATCCGGTCGTCAGTTCTCGTGAACAGAAGTTTATATATATATATATATATATATATATATATATATATATATATATATATATATATATATATATATATATATATATATATATATACACTAGCTGACCCGGCGAATTTAGTACCGCTTCAGAATGTGTAAATGCTGGTTTGACTTATTAGCTGAATTCAATTCAGTTTTCTATAAACATCAAAATGAATTAAATTCAATAAATGTACGAAAATCAAAATGAAACGTATTTTAATTACATTAATAGTTTTTTTTTACTTTAATTACAGTAATTCACCTGGCAGCAAGTCGTTTGCTTTATTGAAGCGAATCGAAGTGATTCACGCAGCATTGTTGCAGTTTTTCTGTTTTTATTTGCTGAATTGATTGTACTCGGGTCGTTTACCTTTATTGAAGCACCTTGTAATATAAAAAAGCATATTTTTTGCGCGACGAAGATTATCACGTTGTTAACCTGTACGACAAGCTCGACGAATTCTAATTGCCAATTGAGCCATTTGACGTACTGTCTCTCTTTGCTCTTGTGTTGGCAAAGCATGAAGTTGTGCCATATCCAACGGGAATCGCTGTAATCCATTCTAGCAGCACGCAAGAAGCAAATATTTTCAGCAATGCAGAAGTAGCGTTTGAAAGTTGTTTTCCAAAAAGTCCATCCTTTAACTTTGAACATTATTTGCAAAAATAAAAGGAAGAGAACTTTCCAGCAGACATCGGCTTAGGTAAAGTTTGCTATATAAAACGGGAAAATGATTATTTCAGAGCATTTTAAATCATCACAGGTAAGTAAAATGTATAGGATACTATTCATTTAGAGTCATTTAGGGGCAGCACAAAGTCGCCCTAGTAACGTGTAATGCGAGAATGCGCTGCTGGAATTTCCAATGAACGTCGCATTCACTCAGAACGCATTATCTACACATTCCGAGTCATGCAGAAGTATGATCAGCCGCCGGTCCAAGCTTCCCAAGCTGTCTCCACTTGCCATTTTCTATGGCATGCCTTTAAACTTGCCATGAAAATGGCTAGTCGAGACGGTTGATGGCAAGCCATATGGTGTGCCATTATAAATGGCAAGCCATATGGTGTGTCATTATAAATATCATGGCAAGCCATATGGTGTGGCATTATAAATGGCAAGCCATATGGTATGCCATTTGCTTGGCCATTGGCCTGGTCATATTTTGACAGTTCTAGATTTTAGAAATGGTGCTGAACCGTGTCCGTGTGGTGCTGAACTTATAAGCGAAAGCAGGAATTTTGAATTTACAGGGGTTTTAAGATCTCGTTGAGTGATCACAATAGTTTAAAGAAAATGGAATGGAGGAAAATAAACGGTGCTGCGAAAATTCGGAATAATAAAATTAAATACTTGTTATTCTGAAAGAGAAATAATTTGAATTTTTAAGGATGAGTAAATAAATGCTACTGCCCTTTGACGATCGGCTGATTTTTCTAATGACTTCTGCTTTATCTCCCTTCGTACCCCAGCAAATCAGATAATAGTCTCATCTTCATCTGAAATTTCACTCGCTTATCCAAAAATAGATTTATCCTGCACGCGGAGTTTTCGTCAACAGCAGGTTTCTTCGCTCCCCACTTTTCAAGAGCTCAGATAAAGCACACGTCCTTTCCATTCAAAGGCATTTTTGAAATTTGTTTATTTGTTTGTTTATTTGTTTATTTGGTCCGTATACAATTCAACAGGCAAAACTGCCCAGTTACAGATTGGATACAATCAAAAAAAAATAAAATAACAAGAAACTAAATAAGAATATATAAATATAAGTATGTAAAATAATTAAAGTTAGAATAAAATGAAGTAAAATTAACTAAAGCAAAAAATTCATTACAATCACGAATAATCAATTCAAAAATGATAGGATACAATGAGAAAAAAAATAAATAAAAATACTAAGAAATAAATGAGTAAATATAAATATATTAAAAATAATTAAAGTGGTAAATTAAATGAAGAAGAGATAAGGCAAACAAAAAAAAAAAAAAGAAAGAATCCATTTAAAGAATAGGAAATAAAATTAATTAGGAACAAAACAAAAAAAAAAAATTCATATACATATGTGAGTTTATATAAAATTAAAAATTTACAAAAGATCTTAAAGTAGTAAATAATGAAGTAAAATTAAGTAGAGCAAAAGAAAGAAAAGAAAGAAACCATTATTAACAAGAATAGAAAATAAAATTCATTAATTAGAAACAAAAATTTTACTTCGAACCATATTTTTGAAAATGGCAATAGATTGAGGAAGAGGACCAAGTTGAAGACTATTATGACTGCGTAAGAGTCGTAAAACGGGAGAGTAAAAGAAAGTGTCAGTACGGGCATACGGCACTACAAATAGAATGGAGGACCTGATTGGCCTTACGGAGTCCCGCTCAATGAACAAAAATGCTAATGAAGAAGATAGGTTGCCGCGACAGATTTTGAACAGGAAACACTCATCCAAGTAAACTCTGCGCTGCTCAAGGAGAGGAATGTTAAAAAGAGATAGACGTTCACAATAGGGTAAATACGGCAGACTATATTTAAAAAGTAAAGTACGTGTAAACCTGCGCTGAACTGATTCAACAGCGTCAGAGAGGTATTTGAAACGAGGACACCACACTTGACTGCAGTATTCCAGTACAGGACGGACTAGGCTAATAAATAGGTGGACACAAGTAGAAACACTAAATGAATTGTGACAGGAACGAATCACGAAACCAGATATCCGAGAAGCTTTTCTAGTGATAGTAAGGACATGAACGTCGAATTTCAATTTACGATCAAAGGTGACCCCAAGATCTGAGAAATGATCGACACAAGAGAGGACAGTGCCATCAATAGCATAAGGAAAGACATAAGTGTGAAGCTTTAGGGAAAAAGACATAGAAAAACACTTGGAAACATTAAGGGACAAACAGTTCAAGTTACACCAACCAGAGAGAGCTTGCAAATCATCCTGAAGAAGCAGAGAGTCAGCAGTATTTTTGATGACTCGGAAGATTTTTAAATCATCTGCATAAAGAAGACATGAAGACTTAAAAATAGGGGGAAGGTCATTGATAAAAATATTGAACAGAAGAGGTCCCAAGATGGAACCTTGAGGAACACCAGAAGAAGGGGAGAAAGGTGAGGACGACAAGCCAAAGAGGGAGACGAAACAAGTGCGATCAGTTAAAAAGGAAGAGATCCAGGAAAGCAGAGGTTCACGAATGCCATAATGCTTCAGTTTGACAAGAAGCAGCATATGATTAACAGAGTCAAAAGCTTTGGCAAAATCAGTATAAATGACGTCAACTTGATTGTTGCAGTCAATTGCAGAAGCGATTACATGAGTAAACTCAACAAGGTTCGTAGAGGTGCTCCGGCCTTTTACAAAGCCATGTTGCTGCGCTGCAAAGACACAGTAGAGGGTATCATAGATACGATTGAAAACGAGGCGTTCCAAAATTTTGGAAAGGCAAGGAAGAATGGAGATGGGGCGATAGTTAGAAGCAAGGTTCCTATCACCCGATTTGAAAATGGGAAGAATGCTAGAGAGCTTCCAAGAGGACGGAAATTTACCAGCACAGAGACTGACATTGAATAAGATGATATGGCATGCCATGGAATTGTCCACGCATAAGATGGCATGCCATAGTTTCATATTCGTAGCTATCGGATATGGCAAGGAAGATGGCTAGTCGAGACCGACGGTCAATACGCATTCCCCATAGATGACGGGAATGCAAGAATACAATGTCCAAAATGTAATTTTTATAAAGTTATCAAGCTGAAAGATACTTTGCCAGCCTAGGACATTCAATGTTAAAAAGTAATGAACCGGGTATGAATCTGTAATGCTTCCATCCATTATACGGAATGCTTACGGAGAGTATGTTTACGAATTAGGCTCGTTTCACATATATGAGGTACCATTCGGTTCGGTTCGTTTTCGGTCGCTGCCGATAAGTGTGAAACAGTGCTCCGGTTTCTATTCGATACCTAATAGAAACCGTATAGCACCGAACACTCCCTGGACACGAATAGGTTTTATCAGGTTTCTATTAGGTGAGAATTCGTGTCCAGGGAACAGAAAGCAATGAAGGCGTTCACACATGCACGGTTAAGTTTCGGTTTTAAATTGATTGGATCATTTGAATTTTTTTTAAATTTATAAATTATCAGCTTGGATCTCTTAATTTGAAATAATTAGACGTTTTACCAAGTTAATTTAGTCAGTTTTAGTTAGTTTTACTATTACCTCAAATTTGTTTGAAATTATCAGTAGCAGTTTTTCTGATAAAATGAGCGATTTATAAGATGTAATGTGGATTGGCTGATTTGTGCTGTGCAAACTAAAGAAGCGCCGTGAGACAAATCTTGTGCAAAATATGAATATGAAATTTTTGAAAACTTTTATGAATTTCACGTCACTAAGAAAAGTTGAGGAAGGAAACACAAAACCTAATATGAACCGTGTGAGAACCGTGTATGTGTGAAGGGGTTTCGTTTGGTTGGGTTTGTTTTTGGTTACAACCGAAAACGAACAAAACCGAATGGGACCTCGTACGTGTGAAGCAAGCCTTACTGTTCCCGTTGGATACTAACGCGGCGCTCATCTCGTGCAATTTCTTGTTCATCTCCAGTATTCATCTCGCAATATTCTGAATTCTACTTAAATTACGGCTTCGTGGTGAAAGATAAGATTTTCTGGCTCGCGGAATTGTAAATAACACTAAAAAAACGCAGCGCACGTCTGCACAGCTACCTCAATGGCGTTGTATATGGATTTAAATATTTTTCTCAACCAAAATGAGTTTTCTTTTCTTTTTTCTTTGAATTTATCCGATGTTTTAATATTTTTTTTGTTTTGTTTTTATTTTTTCATAGTGCTTCCCAGGCAACTGGTTTGTTGGTATAAGGGACAGGGACAGCAACGACATGCGGTATTCCCAGCGGTCACCCATCTAAGTACTAACCGTGGCCAACACTGCTTAAGTTCGGTGATCGGGCGAGAACCGGTTATTCCAGTGTGGTATTCATATTATATTTATTCTTCTATTCGGGGTCGAGACAAATCCAACGAATCAAAGATCATAAAAATCGGTCCAGCCGTTCTTGGGTTATAAATGCTGCAACTAACCCGACTTTGTTTTATATATATACATACATATGTATATATGTATATATATATATATATATATATATATATATATATATATATATATATATATATATATATATATATATATATATATATATATATATATGTATATATATATATATATATATATATATATATATATATGTATATATATATATATATATATATACATATATATATATATATACATATATATATATATATATATATATATATATATATATATATATATATATATATATATATATATATATATATATATATATATATATATATATGTATATATATATATATATATATATATATATATATATATATATATATATATATATATATATATATATATGTACATATATATGTATATATATATATATATAAATATGATGAATTTTCGGCGAAACGAGTTTAATACTAAGTGCCTCCGCATACGGGTCGACTCGAACTCGAAACGTCATAGGCGTAACATGCGAAGTAGACAATTATTGTTAGGATATATAAATATAATAATATATTATAAATTGTTAGGAAACTATATTATTAACACTTCGCTGTTTCTTAAATAAATATATAGGTGCTACTATTTTGTTAAAATTCCATGTAAAAGCATTCGGCTCAAAAGTCTTGGGCAGTATTCACGTTATTTATCCAATAATCAATAGAAAATCTAGACTACTAGTTACTATCGAACTGCTGGTTTATAAGATGTTAATACAGCCTATTATATTATATGCCTCTCTGGTATGGTATCATTGTCCATAATGGCAAAAAGGCAAATTTCAGTTAATTCAGAACATGTGCCTTAAAGTTATTTTCACTAAGCCTCTTCCATAGCTTCAACTAAACTCCTCCACAAATTATCAATTTTTAAACCAATCATCATTATTATTGGCAAAATATATGCCCAAATCATAGTATGTTTCATACACGCTGAAAAATGACCGAAATCAATATATTAACATCTTAATATTGTTATAGTAACAGCATTTTCCCTAATACATATTTTAACAGCTCAATATTTTATGTTACAATATTATAAGTGACAATATTATATTTGCAGTTTAACATTATATATTAAGCTGTTAACTTTTTATGTTAAGAACATCTGTAAATATAAATGTTTTAACATCTTAACATAAATATATTACTATGCCAATGTATTAACCAAGGGTGGTGAAATTGTTGGCCATACAACAAAGTACATTGCTTGTATTGTTAGTTAGGATGTTAATATTAAATACGGCAATAGCACACTGGAATAACCCAATCTTGTCCCTATAAAGGTTGTCCAGTTCATAAAACTTTGATGGCAAGAAGTATTGGGAATCAGCAAGATGAAGGACGGAGAACGACGGAACAGCGGCAAATGGCTGTGAATTACGTCCGACCCGGACTCAAATACTCGAGTGTCGTAGGACAAGCGCAGCAGGCATCACAGCAAAAGCGTCCAGTAGCAGCAGTGAGTCAAAATGAAGAAAGCAACAACATTGTGCATAAATTGGATTTGATTGTCAACACATTTAGCACGCAAATAGATAAGTTTAATAGAATTTTAAGAGAACATAGTAATAAAATAAATTTAATTTTCAGAGCGATAGGTATCCCAAATATCGATGGATAGATTGGCCTCCTCCACTGCAGCACGTCGCTTAAAAATAATAGCGATTAATGTAAATTCTATCGTGAACCTGTACAGGCGATCAAACCTGTTGCAATTCTGCAATAAATACTCACCTGATGTCGTGCTGCTAACCGAAACGAAGCTCAACAGTCGTCACAACCTTTCGTTTGAAGACTTCGACTTCATCCGAACGGATAGGCCGAATGCCACCAATGGAGGAGGGACTGGCATCCTAATTCGAAACGACCTGAAATACAGAGTCATTCCTGTAGCAAATTTTGGTAAGTTTGAATGCTTGGAGGTTAGTTGCGTCTGTATTTCACTACGTGATGGAAGTAATCTGTTTCTGGCGTCTGTCTATGCCCCTAGTAGAACGTGCAACGTATTCATACGTGAACTTCAAGCACTTTTCATCCACCTTAAGCTTCAAGACCCTCACAACTACTTCGTTTTTGCGGGCGATCTAAACGCAAAGCACACCACCTGGCTGAACGATTCCAATAACCCTCGCGGAGTATCTCTGCACAACTGGATTCAAGCCAACCAGCTTGAATTCAAATGTAAGCTTTATGGCCCTGAATTTCCGACCCTTCCCAGATCTGGATCCTATTTGGACATTTGCATTGCTGATGCGAGACTCGAGTTTGTTTGTCTCTCTGCAAGCGAGAAACTGCGGACTCTTCCCTATGATAGTGACCATTTGGGTATAGTCATGTTGATCGAACACCCTTCCGACAGTCACTTCATCCTGCCCACCAAGGGAAAGGAATTCCGCCTCAATTACAAAAAAACGGACTGGAGGAGATTTCAGCGAAGAATGACCACGAAATTACTCGAGGGGTGTCCACACGGTGCCGACTCAGTGGCGCCCAATGACAGAAACCTCGAAAATGACGAAATAGATAATTATCTACTGAGTCTTGATGAACTGACATTGAGCACCATTGAGTCCACTGTTCCGAGTTCATCAAAAACCAACAATATGGAAGGCTACAAAACCGCTATCATAGAGAAGCTCCAGAAGCTTAAGAGCAAACTGTTGACTCGTATCAACAATATCTACAGAAGGCTCCAGCATTACAACCACCCTACCCTCAACACCCTCAAGTCAATTTTAAAGAATGTCCGTTATTTGATCAAGCTTAATTATAAGAACGAAGTGAGCAGGCAGTGGAGCGAAAAGATCAAGAACATATCCTGCACGGACTCGGACAAAATGTATGCACAAATCAATAGCATCTTTCGAAAAAAAGCATCCACAGGTATCTCAGAGCTTGTAGTGCCAGCGAGCGAACGGCGTTTCCTTCACGGAACGGATGCCACCGACGAAATTGAATCTGATCAAGAAGATCCCATAGTTATTATGGAAGAGGAGCAAAAGTTAACCGTAATAGGCAACTATTTGGAGGCAGTTCACTCCCAAAACCATCACATGGGCAAACCTCGACTCACGGAACTCGTGATACGTAGGGTAAACGAGTTCAAAGCGACCGGCCAAGTCGAGCGTCTGATACAATTCAACCAGCATCTACTGGCAGATGGAATCCCCTGTGAAGAGTTAAAAGACTACTTCGTGACATTCAACCAATTGAAGATCTTTTTCAGGTCCCTGAACAACAAACGCTCGTCCGGAATGGATGGAGTGGCGAACGTTGTCTTAAAACACCTGCCAGATACAGTTATAAGGCAGTACTGTATTCTATTCAACAATGCTCTGAACAATTGCCATTTTCCTGAACGATGGAAAACAGCTAAAACTTTCCCGATCCTTAAACCAGGAAAGGACCCGAAAAATGCGCGTAGCTACAGACCTATAAGTCTCCTGCCCAACGTCAGCAAGGTCTATGAGACTCTCATCAACAACTCGCTGCGAAAATATGTTCAGGACACCAAACTCATCAGCAATTGTCAGTTTGGCTTTCGTGCAGGCCACTCGACTGTACATGCAGTCACAAAAGTCGTTTCCGACATTTGTTGGCACGTCAACGGCAGAGAATGCGTCGGCGCATGTCTCATTGATATGGAGAAGGCATTCGATACGGTGTGGCTGGATGGACTTTTGTTCAAACTCCTTCAGCTTAAGTTTCCAAAACATCTTGTCAACACTATTAAGAACATGATCTATGGCAAAAACTTCGTCGTATCAAGCGGCAAACTAACATCAACCAGATCCTTCCAGGTCTCTGATGGTCTACAACAAGGCACAATTACGGCACCGCTCCTCTTCGCAATCTACACTGCCGGACTGCTCACCTCCTTCGGCTTCAATTCATGCCCGAAACGAAAAATTGTTGCATTTGCTGACGACTTAATTATTTACACTGCCGATAAAAAAGCCAGCGTCGTTCAGAACGAGCTCCAGATCATGTTCGATAATGTTAAGTCCTTCACCGAAGCCTGGAAGATGAAAATCAATCCACAGAAATGTGAGACCATATTATTCCGGCCGACATTACAAACGGCCAACAGGGACCTGAAAAGAAACTGGAAGGACTTCCACATCAACGATTCTAATGGCAATAGTGATAGCAACCCGGGCTCCAGCCGAATCCCCCATAACGCCTGCGTTAGATACTTGGGCGTGTACCTGGACCAGCATCTGTACTACTCCCAACACATTGACACGCAACTGAACAAAGCAAGGGGCGCATTCATGTCTCTTCGAAGGCTCTTCGACTCGAAACACCTCGAACCTGGGATTAAACTGACTTGCTACAAGAGTTTAATCAGACCGATTATCACGTATGGATGCTCGGTCTGGTTCAACCTGAGTGCACAGCAGATGGAGCGTGTAAGAGTCTTCGAACGGAAATGCCTGCGTGCGTGTGTGGGAGTGTACAGAAAAGCGGAAACAGACTACCTGCACTATGTAAGTAACCAGGAAATTTACGACATTGCGAAGATCCCAAGGATTGACGTTCTCCTTCTCAGACTCGTGCGCGATCAAATCGCCAGATCATCCACGGCTCAGATTCAAAACGAATGGATACGGCACCCATTCTTCCCCAATCCCCTCTACTTCGAGCAAACAAGACTCACCGGCTTCATTCCACCTGAAGCTTTCACATACCTTGACGAGCAAGGCTATATATCTGACCCCCATGAAATGCCCATCATATACCATGTTCCCCGGCGACGCAACCAGAAGCAGATTACTTACCCGAAAGCAACTGACATTCGACATTCGAATCTACAGTTTCGATATTCGACGGCACGGCACGACATCAGACACAGTCCAGCGCGATCAAGGCTACATTGGTGGCTCGACAACGGGCTGCAGACATAGGAGGCCAATCGGATCCGTTTGATGAATGAAAATAATATGTACATATTTAGATAGTAAGGATAATTGTTAAGCACGAATTAACCAATTATTATGTATAGGCAGTTGAATTAGGCAGGAAGACCTGCATATGTCCGTGGGACCTTTTTGGGACCAATGACATCCTAGGATTAAGTATAAATTGTAAATAGGTAATAGGGTAAGTTAGTTTTAGATTAGCATATAAGAGCGATTGATTTGCGGGTTTTCTTTTTTCCCGCAAAAGAACTAATTAAGATATTGTAAGATTAGCCTTTTAAATTAAATTATTAGATTGGGAAAATTCCAAATATTTAAGATAGTTGTAACTTTGAGTGCCCAGGAGGCCATTAAGTTCTTTGTAAGTGTAGAATAAGAATCTTAGCTTTAAAGATTTGTAATGTTAAATTAAGAAACCGTCAAATAAAGCAATTTCCACACAAAAAACCCAATCTTGTCCGATCATCGAAGTTAAGCAGTGATGAGCGCGGTTAGTACTTAGATGGGGGACCTCTTGGGACTATGAAAAAATCATATCGACATGCTAATACAGCATATGGCGTGTTAATATTAGTTATTGGTATACCAATATACTATTGTAAGACGTTAATATAACTTATTGCCATGTTACTATAATATATTGGCATGTTAATATTAATTATTGGTATACCAATAGTATTGTAAGATGCTAATATAACTTATTGCCATTTTACTATTTAATATTGGCCTACTAATATAAAATTGTAACAGACAAATTCACCATACGCATGTCAATATATAAAATTTTAAGAATGCTATGTGCTGGCAATGTAATGTTATTGCTAGGTCAATATAATAATGTTAAGAAATGTTTTTAATATAAATATATTAGCCGCAAATTATATTAAGGGTAGAACAATGATTTTTTAGCGTGTAGTATGTTTCAGGCTACGCTAAAATTCACATATGACGTTTCATACTAGTTTCTCCTAAATAATTCTTCCGTATCAAACAACCTATATACTAGATACAAGACTACATAGCGTAGCTGTTAAAATATCCCTAAACAGTATACTGCACACATAGCTATGCACTTATGATAGTCACAATAATATAAGCATTATATAACATTACATTATGTAACATCAACCATAATAATGGAAACATTAAAAAAAATACATAAATAACACATCGAAAATCAGTAAGATGTACAGTTGGAGAAGTTTGTCGACATGCTTCCAATTTCATTAAGTTTAAAATCGTTCGGTAAAAAATACGCGCACAGAATGCAAAATTCAACTAGATCGTTATGCCGTGCACCGTAATTTCATTCATTGCTTGATATGATGTGGGCCCTCCACATTTAAACGGATCAGATGTCGGTTGTAGAGTCCTTGTCAAAATTCAGCTGACATGATGCAGAAAACATTCGCAATGTTGTGAATAGTCTAGGCTATCGACATCTTAAAGCCGTTAAAATTCCTATGCCTGGTTAAAATTCTACCTGCCATGCTCCAGAGGACAGGAATGCTTACAACATCTTGGTTTATACCAATTGATCAATGATACTTAGTGCTAAATCATATACCTTGAGTTCCGCTAAGGTTGTATTGATATCCAAAGCAGAAACAATACAGCAACAAAGTATCGGAAACAATACAGCCCCGCTAGTCTGACTTCTTTCCTCATCGAAGTATTTGAAAGAATTTTAGTTCTCCACATTAAGGCGAGACTGTGATCTCGAAATCTAGTGGGAGCTCCAAATGTGAACACGAAAGAATATTCTGTAGAAACGGCTGTCCATAGTCATTTTTCTGGAAATAGATACGGCATTCCATTACCAAGAGTATGCTTTCCGGGTTTTTTGGACATTGAAGGTGCTACAATAATGTGAGAGATTCAGAGCTCAAACAGCATTCCAAATAGATGTCGCTGGATAAGCGCAATGTTTAAGCAAAGGCTCATATCAGTTGAATGAGCGGAAGTGCAAATAACAAGGAAGGGTCACAGAATTTAATCCCAACGGTGAGTTTTATCTCCTCCTTCGCGAAACCTGGTGATAAACACACTGTTAAAGAGGTTGGAGAGTGAGCGACGCACGATTGTGGCCTCTAGCGATGACATGGTAATCATAGTCTTAAGTAAGTTCCCGCATACCTTTGGCCAGCTCATTGAGTATGCTCCGAAGTTGGCTAGTGAGTGCACGAAACCATGAGCTTTAGCATCAACTCAAATAAGAACGACTCTATATTCATCACTAGGAAGTACAATATTTCTGAAGAAGACTCTATCTGTTGGGGCGGCGCTATATTAAGTTTCAAATTGCACACAAAATACTTACGTCACAGTCTGGACAGCAAGCTCGCCTGGAAGGCATTTCCACATTAAAGAGCAAAAAGAGCAAGCAAAGCGATTTCCGCCAGCAATTGTGGCACCTCAGCGTGGCTCCAGGTCACTGGAACTACGCAATTCTTGCTCATGGATGTTGATCGATAATGGATAAAATCACCTTTGCTGACATTGCGAATAGAGTTCATTGATTGGTGGCTCTTTCTACTATAAGTGCCTTAATCACGACTTTTTCGTCTGTGTTTAACTTCGTTCTTCATCTTTATCTGCTTGACCTCTTTGTTCGAGGCATTGCCACAAAAGCTTCTGTCACGCTTAAGAGTTTGGGAGCATACAAGCCCACATATTTTGGCCACAGCAATATTAGCAGTATCGCACGTAAGATGTACTCGCTACTTGGTTCAAACTCTTTGTTTCAAATGAAGATATCAAGCGACCGCAGGAGATAAGTACAGTTATTAACATCTACCCAGACGGATCCAAAATGGGCACAGGAATGGGCGCTGCAGACGCTGATATAAAAGCAGCCTTTAGGCTTCCTAATCACTGCAATATTTTCCAGTCTTTGAGATACGAAGATCCACAGAATTAATATACGCAGAACTAAAACACTACAGAGACTGGGATCAACATTTTCACAGACGATAAAGCTGCTGTTAAAGTGAGAGAGTGTATTTGACTGTATTCAGGCTGGGAACAAGCTAGGCAACAACAGAAGAGTTTGAACCCTCTTTATTCCTGGACGTAAAAGAATTGATGAGAATAAGACAGTGGATCCCCTGATTTGATCAACAGGCATCTCTATACTTATGTAAACGGCAAAGTGCATGATTGAAAATGGTGCAGATAGCGTGCAACTCAGATCGTCAAGATAGCCAAAATTGTTTGGTGACCATAGAATTGTATAGCTGCCAAATGCTTATTTGAATTAATCTAAGCTGACTGCAAACAGTTAGAGGGCATTATAAGTGGCCACTGTCTTGTACTAGCAGATGCAGAGAAACTGCAACTCTTAATCAATGGCAAATGTAGAAAGAGTATGGAGCCGGGAGTTTCAGAAACAATTCAACATCTCCTTTGTCACTCTCTGGCGCTGGGGAAAGCCAGACAGTGCCCCCTTCAGTGAGTCTTGGCTGATGCACCTCAAGACATCTTTCTATTGGCAAATAAGGCGGGGCTTTCGATGATTGCTTGGGCTGAATTTCTAAGTGCCAGGTTTTATTATCTGGTATCGCTATGGACTAAGAAGTCTATGCGTAACCCTAAAAACTTTACTTAATATAGGGCGCTTTGTACCTATGCTTGGCGACAATACCGTAAAGTCTTCTTCTTGGATTGTTGGAGCCTCCAGTTTTTCGGTAAGCTAACAGTTCAGTTATGCATAAAGGTACACTTAACCAAACTCCAGAATGCCTTCAGGATCGGTTTTCATATTTACATATTTGTCTTTATAGAAAATGCAGCGTGGTGTGTACTGTGCCATGTTTCGAATTACTTGGTAAAACTTTCACATCTGCTGCAGATATTGCTCTTTACTTTCACAATATCTGCTGCAGATCTTGCTCTCTACTTTCACAATTCAGGAGTATCTTTCAAATAGCTTTCTTCCATTTCTGAAGTGTTCTTTCTGTGCTTTTGCGCTCTTCATATTCCTGCAATATTCTTACGTCCAGTAGCAAGCTTGTATTTGTCATCAAACCAGTCAAAATCTCTGCGTCTACTGTCAAGATGGCGTCAGCATTACTAATGACTCGGCGGTTATACAGCAACGAAATTTATGAGCAACACCTTGACCGCAGGAAAAGTTTGCGCTATCTTCAATGCAGTGATGACGTACGCCACGAAACCTAGTGCATGCTAAAAATCTCGAAATGGATGATAGTTTCGGGCAGTTGGGAATTCTAAAGCTCTACGTTAAAGCCTGAATTACATTGAAATGCAGAGCAGTGCAGTCCAGCGCGGTGCCGAAGCAGTGCACGCATTGTTCTGACAATGAAAGTCAAATTAATTTGTGGAGGTTTGATATTTAGATTTTCTGCATCTGTTTTTCGTCCATTTTCAATTTAATGCCTGGAACGGAATTTCCGCTTCAATTTAAATGGTTCTTGCCCGGCCAACTACTCTCAAATGAATGTCAGCTGATGCAGTCTGCAGCGTTTTTAGAAATTAGCCTAAACGATGCAGTGCAGTCCGCTGCACTGCATTGCACTGCAGTTAATGTGAATTGCCACATGCAATTACATGAGTTCTAAATTTCAGTGCACTGCACTGCAAGCCAATGTAATTCAGGCTTTACTGTATGTCTGTTCAGGCTTTACTGTTGTCACTCGTTGGCCATTGATGATGACGGAAGGGAGCATAAAATTATACTTTTTAGAGAAAGGGAAATTTAAGTGGAAAATTTTAGCAGCCGAGAGAGTATCCTGCTTATTCTCCGTGGAATAAGGAATCGAGCAAAAAGACTACTGCTTTACAGTATTTTGACTACTCACCACCTCACAATTCGAAAATACAAATCAGAATTGTTGTATAGAGATGCACTGCATAGATAAGCTCGTGGACCCTAGAGGGTGAAGAGTTGGCTCTTTCAGAATAGGACTACGGGTTTGAATCCGGATGTGAGTGATTCATTTGTACCACTTTAACAATTAAAAATTAAATTTCAATAATGAATATAGGAATATTCATAATCTGGAATTATAAAATACCAAAATCGAGTAAAACATGAATTTAGGCTATAATGCAAAACGTTGAGGTGTAGGGGGCTATAATACATGGACTTGCAAGCTTTAATGCAGTGCTTTAATGCACAACGCATTATAGTGTTAAGGGCCATATTTTATCAAAATCCTGAAATCGACTGTGGATATGATGCCAGAAGTATATACACAAATAATGGTTTCATACGCTATGCTTTTTCTCATTGCACTTATGCTATATTCCTCTAGCTTGCCGCAACTCAAGGTTACTGACATTTACTCAGGGTTACTAACATTTGAACTACCACAAGCTACATGCTTATTACGTCAGACAACATTTTACGTGGTCATTCTCACCCTCCAAGATAACTGACAATAAACTCAACTCGAATGTTGATTGCATCGCAACTCTCAAAGAAATTGTCATTTCTTTAGATGTGTCAATGTAGTCAATCGACCTGTAGCCACCCATGCGCTTTGAGGCACATGCGATACATAATTGTCTTGCATCCATCCATAAGATAATGACATTATAAACACGCGTTCGTAGCGGTCAATAAAAATATGGCACATATGTCATCATTTTCGCTGCATTTATTGAACTTTTAGGATAATATTCAAGACCATTAAAATGCAACAGCATCCAGCAGACAATCGGCTTTCTGATCTTAACTAAAGCATCGACGCGACCCTAAAGATACTCTATTCGGAAGTCTCTTGTGGCTCGTGCCAGCTCCAGATATCTGAATAAATTGCAGTCTAAAGCATCATCTGCTAAAGCATCATCTAAAGCATCATCTGCTGCCCTACATCCATGTGACGTGGGATAAGAAGCAGCCGATACTATAGAAGAGTGATCAGATGCATCCGATCATTTCCGCGAGAAAACCATTTATTAAGTCCTTTGTCTTGCTCGGCTTCATATCGATACCCAAAGGTCAGTAATAACAAACACCGTAATTGCCCCGCTCACGCTCTCGTTGCAAAAGGGGAATCCATGCGGCTACATAATCTTGGGCCATCTCTTGCTATCTTGTCTTGCATCTAAACTCTGTATCTACCAAAATGAAATTTATCTAAAGGAATGACGGCAGATAAACTCGATGCACAAACCAGCGGGCGAGTAACCTGTGTGGATACGAGGGAGCATCTGAAGCGTTAAAATTTGAATAGCCATCTGCTTGTCTGATGAAAGTTTGAATGAATTTTATAATTTTTTCTTATGAAAGAAAGAAGAGGCTGTATGTTGGATAGGATTGGGAGATGAACGGTCGGATAATAGTGAAAATTCGCTATTTCATATAAAAGATGTACATGATGTTAGATGGAAATACATAGTTGAGATGAGGTATGCATGCAATTGATAATTACTAGAGTAGAATTGTTTGGACAAATTAGTTCATTTATCATCTGGTTTAAAGACTGCCTACCACAATAATTTTTTTTTGATCAGACAGAACAAAAAGATATGAAAGTAGAGATCAAATGTTTATTATGAGTGGTTTTTGTTTTAAATTTTCTCGCTAAAAATGATATTTAGATAAATTTCTCGCTCTTGGAACCAAGCGAAAATTATTTAAATCTGCTTTGGAACCAAAGGCGAAAAACATCACGACGTTGATAAAATATTCTGTTACATTTGTCCGGATAAATTTACAAACTTGAAAATTAAATCAATGTCAAGAAGACAATTCATCTGAAACATTCTCCACGAAGTGTTGTAACTCGTGAAGCTAATGTTAGTTGATGCTGGATTGTTCTGCGATATGAAAGAGTCAAAGTGAATATGTGAGTGTGCAGGAAAATTAGAGAAAACTGTAGCATACGTCGAATAGAGATGATGAACCGGATCTCAAGGTTTTTCATATGAAGTAGTTGCAGAAAGAAAACGACGCGTATTCTTGATCCAACCTATTCCGTGCGGTGTGCTTCGCAAAGGATATTGGAGATATATGACTTTTGCTAACAACAACAATACATTTGTAATGGATTAATCGTTTCTTTAAAATCCAGCCATCTGATGGAAATCATTGAATTGTTTGAAGGGAACATATAAAAATAGAAAAAGCACATTTTTGGGACTCAAGAAAGTAATACTTAAGAACATTTTAAAACGGTTAAGGCAGCATAAAGGGACACAACTGGATTTGATATCAATCAGCAGGTTTTGATATCAGGATTTGACACCATGCAAAAATATATTTCAACTTTTTCTTCACTTCATTATCTTCTTGGTTAAGATAGACCAAGTACTCTATGTTTTAATATCGCTCAAAGCAGATGCGGTTATTGTAATAGCTACGATTGCAAAAATACATAAAGTATGGGTTGAAGCCACCATCAGCAAGCTTTAGTGAATAAATAATGTTCTTGGTACCATTCAATCTGTATAAATTTAATGAAAATATATGCAGTTAATTGTTATAAATTTAATGAAAATATATGTAGTTATACATTTTTCATATGTAAGGGGCTATACGCACTAACGCTGTTAAAAAAATATTATTTTACTTCCGTAATGTACATATATTGAAGCATCAACACAGAAAACTTCATGTTAATCCGACAAATATTCTTGAATTTACATATTCTTGAATTTATGTTTATCGACATCTTCAGGTGATGCAGTGCAGAGTGCTGCCAAAACCTTGAACCCGTTTTTTCGAAACTTCTTCTTGAATTCCTCTGAACATTTTTCAGAAATGACTCACACAAGCTTTATTAACATATTTTTTTAGTAATTCATTGAAAATTTTTTGTCACCAGTAAATGTTTTCTATTTCATGAACAATTTAAGGCCAAAAGTTCTAGGGCTAATCATATTTTTCCCTGAACAAGCCGCCATTTCGATAAAAACTAATATTTTGCTTATTCCTTTGGCTGATCACCAGATAATACTATATGTCAAAGAAATCTTTTTTGTTTTTTTTGCTTTGAGATGATTCAATCCGGAGATATCGTGTTCACCGCAAGACGCCTTTTTTCGAGATGCTACCGGAGTTCAGATGGAGCAGCTTTAGAAATCATGATTTTTACAAACAAAAAATATCAAAATTAAGTTAAAAGTTATGTGTATGAATTTTTACGCCAAGCAATCAAAATGTCTTTCCAGAAAAAAATATCTTAAGAATTGCTTTTATCGACCTCGAGGCTGCGTATAACCCTCTTAGTGAAAATTTGAATTCATTCAAAGCTGACAATCAATCATTTTGTGAAGTTAACTTTGGAGAAAATTTTTGATGACCTTATTGTTGTAGTTGTCAGCGTAAAATGAGTTTATTTGCTTTTGATCTATTTTATGCACGCTTACCAGTTCTGCGGGCAGGTTGGCTTCCATGACAAATGTGCATTCGAAAAATGTTGGAATATGCGATAAATTCTTCCAAGGTGAAAGGATTGATAAGGCTCGTATCCACCAGAACTCGCGCACAGCTCGCACCCAGATTTGACGCAATCGATGCTTGTACACGAGCTGAGCGCGAACAATGTACGCGCTCTCCATCCGCAACGTCCACATCAAGTACGCAAACAGAAAAGTAGCTTGCATGCTAGCACTTTTAGTGTAGACATCTACTTCCATGCGCGCGTTCTGTACGCGCACTGCTTTTTTGCTTTCTGATCAAAATTTTCATATCAGTACATCTAAAAAAAACTTTCATGAATGTGCAAAATGGATTTTGATGAAGACGAAATTCTTATTTGTGCAGAATCGTACATGAAATTGTCTGAATTTTCAAAAAAAAAATATCCACATTGAAAGCCTCGCTTCTACATCCTCTCTATTTCACCATCACTTTGCATAATTTTTCCGATTTTCCCAAAAATATTTTCTTTTTTTTCGTTCGGAATTTATCATCTTTATTAGTGTGATACCAGAAAATAGGATATTCATCCTTTTAATTGATTAACTTAATGGCTAATTCATTAGTCCATTCCATACTTAATGGCATTTTGCACGTCTGCTTTCCAACGAGAGCGGAGAGCAAGGAAGCAGCTCGACGAGCAATCGAAATGCATTGTTTGCTCGTCCACACCAAGTGTGTCTGCTCGCGAACAGAGCGTTGCATCCGAACCCGCAAACATTTCTGGTGGAGACGTATCTCAAATGCAGCTCGTGAGCAGCTCGCGCACAGCTCTTCTGTTTGTTCGCGCTCAGTGCGCGAGCAGCTTTTGGTGTAGACGATAGCTTGCTGGCTGAGTGCGATTAGCACGCACGCAGCGCGTTTGGTGGATACGAGCCTATACACCTACACCACGAACACCGTATACACAACTGCCAACAGATTTACTCAATACTAATCACCAGCGAGACAAACGTAAACATAGCCACAACAACTTCGAACAAGATTCTAGGCCATATTATGATGGCAATAA
This sequence comes from Nemotelus pantherinus, assembly GCA_963978885.1. NCBI lineage: Eukaryota > Metazoa > Arthropoda > Insecta > Diptera > Stratiomyidae > Nemotelus > Nemotelus pantherinus. The sequence goes on along the minus strand of OZ022265.1, from coordinate 71,128,122 downwards.
AATATATCAAAATGGCTTTCCAAATAATAATAACCCTATCAATTTTAATCAATACAGACAACTGACTTCTCAGAAAAAAGTAAAAAAATCAACTCACAGCTACAACTTTCAACTACATTATTTTTCATTCGATTTGACACACTTTTTTTTACGTTTTACTATGATCAAACAAATTATTCAATACAAATTTTATAGTAGAATTATATTAATTACAATCTTATTATGTTGAGTTGAAACAAATAAAAGTTAAACAAACTCAATAAATTCTGAATAATCAATCAAGTCCTGATGACTTTAAATGGCAGTCCAAAAGACATGTAATTTAAAAAGAGGCCCTTTACAGGATTCAGTATGTGTCCATTTTGGTAAAAGTACAGGAAGCTTTGGGAGGAATGATGTTGAAGCTATTTCGAAAAATGGTGAAAGCTATCTCTATTCCATGACTAATATCACTTGGTACTCGGAATGAAAGAGCCGGAACGGAAAACGAGGATAAATATTGTATTAGTCAATATTACGCTCAATTTTTTAGGACAACGAAGAATTCTCAGTTTAGAGTGACATTCAGAATAGCACCAAATTATTCTGAAATTGAAGGTTTTTTGAACCTAATGCCGATATTTTTTTACCTCCGATATACGTCAATTCTTTGAGATACCTGTATACATCAGATGTAACTTCGCTATCAAGTGGATGGTCAAAAACTAGGCTCAGAAACTCTGTTTCACATTAGGTAAAATTTGTCAGCATTTTAAACAAAACCATCAGTACTGCTAGTATTTCACTTCCTCTCCACTTTCCAGGATTCGGTCTAAATGGAATGGTTATCGCACAACCACTCTTGTCGAGTCTAAAAGTTGAAGCAAGTAGAGAGCTTCATTCAGAAATTTACAATCAACGTGAATACGAGTGTGGAGTTATTAGTTCGATTAATCACTTTACCCGTGATTTAACTCAGGTGCCTTTATTCAGCTCAAAGCTTTGTGCACGGTCTTTCGTCCGAACCTCGATTCGAACCAGGAATCTCATACACTAGAAGCCAGTTTTCTGCCCACAACATTTCGCAAGCTTTCTTAAATAGAATGGAATAATACAATATTCTCAAAAACAAAATAGCACATATTAGCTGACCTTGCACCCAGTACCTTGCACACGGCGGAAGACGAACAAATCCAACTATCAGCGTACGACCGGACTCGAACCCACAAGCAGTAGTTCGCTATCTAGTAATGGCACTAAATTCTAACACAAAAATGTGTGCGTTCATCCATAAGCCTGTATGAGTTTTTCTTCTTTGAATACCTCGTGGTTAGAGAAGATAAAGATTTCATTTGATGCCAACGACGAAAAAAATTCGAGGTTCTGGATTTCGTACATATTGTGCATAATAGTTCTTCTATAGAATCGGCTTCCAAAAAACCATTCATCAATTTTGTCAATTATTCAGAAGACCAGAGCTCGGCAGCTAAACCTCATAGAAAGAAATTATTGTGTATCCACGTTTATATCCTCTAGAAGTACCAATATGTACAAAATGAACAAAATCCAGAGCCTCGACTTTTTTCCTTGTCCACTTTAAGCATAGTACTGAGTTCGATTTCACGTGAAATTTTCATACAAAATTTCACGTGAAATCTGTTTCGGCGAAAATTTAGCTTGAAAATAAGCAAGTTTGGTACTGAGTTCTTAGCATGAAAAGTTGCTTTGAAGTTGCTTTCGCGTTGAAAACGTAGATGGCACTGAAACATGTCTCGAATCATTTCACGCCAATTTAGTTTGTGCAGTTCATTCTTTCGAGCGGAAAAGTGACATTTGGTGTTTCAATTTGAAAATGGAGCAGTGAAAATGTCTTTCCAATAAGAAAATCAATCGAAAAGTGAAATTCATGACATTTTATCCGTCAGAAATGAGCATTGTCTCTGCTTTTCTCAATTGTCAAAATTTTCGCTCGAAAGAATGACCAGATAATGGAAACATGTCAAAATTTCACGTGAACTCGAACTCAGTACCAGCCTTTACGTGGATTGCCCGGGTATTCCTGTCGAACTCTCAGTCATCGCGTGCTGCATCAGAAGGTTAATGGGCACCGGGCCTAATTGGGATGTTGTTCGAAACAGAAGAGCGCACAATTATTGAGCTCACGATACAGATTGATGAGTATCGGAGCTTCTGTTGGAGCCGATTGATGATTTAAGTGAAATCTAAATAAGTAGCGTAAAACTGAGTAGATATGTAGCAAAAAAAAGTAGACCTGATGGGGAGAAATGCTTCTTATACACTAGTATTTGGTACTTTTCTGTTTCCCCCCCCCATTTTTGTCACAGTTGGTTGTTGCAATGCTTCTAAAATTGATTAGAAAGTAGTAATTAACCAAAATTATGATGGGAAAACACGTTAAAAAAAGAAAATTTTTTAATTTTTTTTAAATTAATTTTTAATTTAAAAATTAATTAAATTAATTTAAATTTGGAATTAATGTCACATAACAGTGAGAATAAATTGTGGTACTTTTCTGTTTTTTTCCCTCCATTTTTTTTAATTTTTTTAATGAAAACTGCTCGAAATGTGTTAAAAAGTGTTACTCCACAAAAATTGAGATGGGAAAATGCATTTAAAAAAAAAAAAATTTTCCCGATTTCAAACTTTTTTTCCATTTTTATGTGGCAGAATGAGTTTTTCAAAAGTTAATGTGTTGTTGGGGAGGCCTGCTGTAAAATAATTGTAAAATAAATTGTAAAATAATTGCTTAATTGTAAATTGCGTTGAAGCTTCGGAAAGGTAAGACGTCAAAAATAGAGCAAAATTTATTTCCACTGTTATGTGACATTAATTTAAAATTTAAATTGATTTAATTAATTTTTAAATTAAAAAATTAATTTAAGAAAAAAATTAAAAAAAATTTTTTTTTTTTTAAAACGTGTTTTTCCATCATAATTTTAGTTAATTACTACTTTCTAATCAATTTTAGAAGCATTGCAACAACCAACTGTGAAAAAAATGGGGGGGGAAAACAGAAAAGTACCTAGTATTTTTTAAATAAATCACGTAAACCTACTATTTTTGCGGTCAAACGGCAACATGCCTTCAGCTTAGACATCTAAGTTACATAAATGCGTGAAAGTAGTGTTTGTTGAGTATTGTGGATAGTGCGTGAAATGAGGATAGTGTGTGAAATGAGGATAGTGTGTGAAATGAGGATAGTGTGTGAAGAGTACCCGCAAAGGAATTGCAATCGGCGCAAAGATTCACATTATCGTTTTATGATATGCGTCAGCTGTTAGCTTTAATAATAATTAAAATTAGAGAAACATAACGCATAAGAAATTATATTCGATATCTACCAAAATTATGAGCTCAGATTTAGTATGATTGGCATTCAGTTATTAAGATCTTATTTTTTGCACAAGCAATTTCCATTAGAATCGTATCTTAAAAAGAGTTTGGGCAAATATGATATCAATTTCTTCGAACCACTAATGCTCGAACTAAATGCAGACCTCTATTGATTGTCAGCAGTGATCCCAATAAGGATTTAGCATACAGTTTCGATACTTAAGCATGTAACTTAGGGGTAGCTTATACTGGCATTGAAGTGACTCAGGACATAAATATTTGCTACAGACTTAAATTCTTATTTGCTAGCTCTAAAATCGATGACGAATGAATCGCAAAAATACTTTTTTAACAAATCTGCCAAAAAATTTCGATGAAGCGCCGCTTTCAAGATATTTCAGTTGGTGTTTACCTGACTCGAAATACATCGTGATAAGCCATTTTAGAAACTATTTATAATGGCTTAGAGAAACAATCTGAAGGTGATGTTCGACGTACATTCGAATATCTACACATAAGTATGTTCTCTTCAGAACAGAATATGACTAAACGGCGTTCTATTTGCTCTAGATAAGATACTCTAGTAATTGAATTGTTGGTTTTCAATAACGAACCTACATAAATGTTTGTTTGAACTCTGTCTCAACACCCATTCTCAGATAAACGGTTCTTTTACCAACTGTTGCTTTTTGTGAAGATTTCTCGTCAGGTTCATGTAGTATCTGGTAATCGGGAGATGGGGCGAATGATTCATGGTTACATTTTTAGGCAATCTGATTTTTGCGGAATTTTATGTGTTTGCTTTACTGGGCGTTGTCGAAATGCTTGAAGGGAATTACAGAAAAAGTCAATCAATACATATCTCGATGCAGCCGTACAGTGTTCCTGCTTCCGTTTGTCGTCGTTTTCCAACTCTGTGTTTTTTTCTAAGTTCTTCTAGTGAAAATGTATTTTTATTCAGGTTTTAGAATTAAAAATAGAAGTGTGTGTTATAAATACATATGTGAATACTTACGCCTTTTTATCTATATATGTGGCTTATCTGGGTATTGTAGCAGGTTTATCATAAGCGAATTGCTAATATTTGTGGTGTATTTGCTTGTTCTACAGTACAAACGATGAAATAATCACAAAAATTATTTGAAATAAAAAATCCAACGCGCAATAACTATCTCAAAAATTCATTTTGGTATCACCGTGACTGTATGAGCACTATAAAGGTGGAAAAGATTGTGCTTCAGGTTAAAGCGCCTTTTAAACAGAGTCCGTTGCATTAGGACTGTAGAAAGCGCATCATTTTGTCGGATATTTGACGATGTCTTACGAATAATTTTTTGTTTCTTTCCTTTAAAAACAATTTTGATGTAAATCTATTCTATAAATCACGTTAGAGAATATTGCGTTGAATAGAGAATATTGCTATTAAAGAACTGTTGAAAACTTATAGCATGATTTGAATAATACATAATCAAATTATGTGTGAGTTCAAAAAATGCCTAGAACTAGTTTTTAGTGTTTAGGATGAGTTTCACGTTCAGCTGTCAGCATATTATAATTAGAACCACTTGCAGTTTACCGAATAAAATCCAATTTGTCAATCAATCCTTCGATGCAACTTACTCATTTTTGGATAGTTTTTACCTGATTGAATACTAAATGAGGTAGGTTAAGGGTTAACCAGTGCTACCTCTAAAAGGACGTCAGTGCCCTGATGGTAGGAGATTTGTAAGGCGGCCAAGAAGTAAGGAATTCGACCGTCGTTAAGCACGGAGGAATTTAGGTTTCATCAATATTTGAGGATGTTTCTTGCGGTTTCGTGTTGGACCAATACACTGTATAGAAGGAATATTAACCAAAACAAAGTACGCCAACATCTTAGAAAATATAATCTTGCCATGGACGGGGCAAAATCCGATCGAGCATTTGTGGGGAGACATACAACAAGGCATAGCAGTGAGATATTCCACAAACGTGGACCAATTACTCGAAGCGGTGAAAGAAGCTTAGGCATCCATACTTATGGAGATAAGATAGACTTATAACGACAATGCCGAATCGCTTCCAAAAGCACTGAAGCAGAAGGGTTTCCTGACATTATACTGATATTTTTTTTAATGTGTAGCTTTTATTTATTTTGTGCTATCAACTACTTTTCCCTGAAAAACATTCATGCCAAAGACACAAATGCTGACTTGGTGGAAACACTGAGCAATTTTGCTCCCTCATATCTCACAATTAAACGCTAGAGCAAAGAGTTCAAGCTGGACAGAACATACCCTTCACCTCTCTCGCTGAGAATAATTGTTATAAGAAACTTTGATTTTCGAAAGCAAAGTAAAATAAATTTTGAATGCACGTTCTACACCAAGCGGTTTTTATTATAGCCAACAAGCATCGAAGGCCATGTACCACTTTCATCGGAATATGAATGTGAGTTTCGGTTTCATCCAAAAAAGTTCCAAAACTTGCAATATTTAAGCATTGTTTTTTATTTTCGTTGTATATGTTTGCTATATAAATATTTAATGGTAGTATTCATCATACCAGAATAACGAAAATGGCTGGTGGAGGCCGCAGTTTGTTAGCACCACAGCCAAATTTTACTGCTTCACGTTGATGCCATCCCACCCTGTGAATACAGTTTCGACCCGATGCTTGCATTGGAAGTTGTAGAGGTACAACTAAATTTAGCGCTACCACACACAAAATCTTTTCTAATTTTTGAGTTCCAAATATTTGTTTTTATTGTCACAAGATCATTAACGTCGGAATATTTTATGGTAACATCGCTTGGTAAAGATATGACAAAAAAATATAAAACCTACAAAAGCTGGCAGCCCCACCATAATTTTAGAACTAAATTCCTGCCAAGCTTGACTTAGTAGATAGACTTTCTATGACAAAAATTTCGATTTAATTTCGTGACTGCACTGGAAGCTATAGGGCAAAAGCTTTTATTTTGCGGAGATTCAACAGGCCAATATTTTACTCTGCTGCTATTCTAAGTTTTCATCCAATCTTTTTCAGAGTAAGGTCCGGCTACTGGGTGAATTTCGTTAAAATCTGGTGACTGTATCGGAATTTATAGGATGACAAGTAGTTTTTTTTAGCAACTTTTCAAGACGGTACCACTGTCACAGTGGTGCCCACATTTCAAGATCTCTTCTATCAGACTCGATCCTACTTAAGACCAATATATATCTGGATACCGTTTCGTGAGTTCTTGCAAGCACAAATTTCGGATACTCAAAGATGGTATCGTTCTTGTGCAAATAAGAGTTTCGAAAATTCTTATTTTCCTCTGCAAACAAAGCATGAAATCTATCACAAAGTTGCATTTTTTGTTTTAAAAATTAAAAATTGCTGATAGGTCGATGATTTGAAGATTTTATGTTTACATACCTGACGGGGTTGCCAGCACATTTATTAGAAATCACACAACCAAATATTTTGTACTCATTAATATGTCCAGTCAATTTCGAAATAATCTGATGATACTGTGCGAAGCTATTGCAATTCAAAAATTTACAAATTTTTTTTTGCACACTTTTAGGCACTTAGTACCCGCTTGGTGTTGAAAACATCCAAAAAATTATCATAGCCAAGTTGAAAAAATAATTGATTTTATTTTCCCATACTTTTAATTTTTCCACAGAAATATAGTGGTGCCTACAAATTCACTAAAATACCCGAAGTTGCCAAAGGGTTAAAGATTTTTTTCTCGTCAACCAAAAAAGGGCTTATAGCTTCTCACTTCCTATGTCTCTTGAAATTTTTAGCTTGCAGGTTACGCACGAAAACTCACTGAAAAATCGTGTTGAAAATCAGTAAAAACGAAGAAAGAGTACTTTTCCTTGCAAAACATTTCAAGATCGAAGTTGCGTTGATCACCATTCAAAAAGTAGGTTTTGAATTGGATAGGACGGGTGTTTCTCCAAATTTAGCCCCCAGTAACTTTACTGGGGTAAATTATTTCTTCTAGATGGGAGAGAGTACCAGAAGTGAACTCGTTTAAGTAACTTAGATGTCTAAGTTGACGAAGTTTTCTGGGTTTTGCTTGAACGTGAAACTGTGTGAACAGTAGCCAGTGCACAGTGTAAATATTTGGGCTTCTAAAAAGTTTCGGAAATAGCGAATAACTTCATATGCCGCTAAGAGTTCGCGGTCGGTTCACATAAGACTTCATGAATGCAAAGTTGGAACAATTGTGCCGCATTCCAAAGCACCAAAGTTATTGTATGAACTTGAAAATTTCGAAGAGTGTCTTAGCAAGATAGTCCAGCTCTTCAAGAATTTTGGTCTATTGTGGTGGAGATTGTTTATATATATCTATAATGCGTTTGAAATATCAAATTCAAACGCATTATAGATATCAAACGTCAATTTTTTGCAATTTTTTGGTTATTTTATTCCACAGATGCAAAAGAAGAAATAAACTTCACTAAACTTCTTAAAATGGGTTTTGCGCACCTAAGGGGAGAGATTTGGTAAGAATCATTTGGGGGAAGTCTGACGGCAAATCGGGTTGGCTCCGTAAAATATTTGAAATTTTGGTAGTCTTTTGAGTAGCCAAGCTGTCAATTTTGTCGTGGCACAGTCACCTCAGATAGATAAATTTGGAATACCCACGAGGTTCTTCAAGGCGAAATCGAGGGATGTGGAATGTGGAAACCAAAAAGCGCTGTATAGACTCCAGTGTTGAAACTGATTTTGTTATGATTCAATTTGGGAATCTGATGGATCAAATTTCAATTTAAAGAAATCAAAAAGTCGTTGGATTCACGAGCCCAAAGTCAGAATAGTCTGTATGTAACAGCATATTGACAGTAAGGATAAGTATGAGCGCGAAGCTGCCTAGTCTGTAGAATTTGTAACAGCCCTGATAAAGTCATCGTTGAAACATTTAGTTACCGTCGAAATTTTCGGGGAATATTATTTTTATATATTTGTACATTAGACAATTAAATCCAACTATGTTAACTTTAGATACATGAAAGAGAGTAATATACAGAGAGTAATATATGTCACAGTAATACATTGTGACATAGATGCATAGATGACATAAAAGTGAAGTATTCGCCAGAAGATAAAATAGAGTTTATTAAAGTTATAAAATGTTGTAAGTTCCAAAGTAATTTTAATACAGCAAGTGAAATCTTTTAATCAAGTACATAATGAACGAATATTGCCAGAAATGAAATGAAGACGAAAACTCCATGCTATAAATAGGGAAATTCTTGTGCTGGAGGATCGAGACATGTTAGTAATGGAATGAATGATTTACTTAGTTAAGTTTCGCTTTTCGTGAACTAATCGGTTACATTCGAAGGTAAAACATTATTTATATTGTGCCTCTTGTTTATACGTTCGTTACGTGTAATTTTGTTAGCCCGATCATTTTTAGATTAGGCTGGGCCGAACAATCGATCAAATGCAAACTGTTATATGATACTAGGAATGCCTTATTTTTACTAATGTTCAAAGAACATTAACATTAAAATCACTTTGGCCAAAAATTCATATTTATATATACACTCAGAAAAATACTTCAATTTTTTGAGGAAAAATGAACATATTATCAAAGAAAAATGGTAATGATTCTGCGCCAAAGAAATATTTACTCAATCGAAAGAAAGGAATTTATTCATTTCAAAGAACTGATATTGGACTTACCCTGAGTAAAATTTGGTATAGTTAATAATCTGGCATCAATCGGTTCTCCTACGATCACTGAAGTTAAGCAGTGTTGGTACTTAGATGGGCGACCGCTTGAGAACATCGCATGTAGTTGGCACACAAAAACTCTGCCTTCCTTCATTTCAAAAGCGCGGCTTACTTCGAAGGGAGTGAAAAATATAAAAACCAGTAAAAAAAAATGTCCACGTGCCAAAGCAATATGGTTTGACCTCAGATAAATATTGGACTTTCAATAAGTGATATTTTTTGACAATGCCGAAGACCAAGGGATTACCTTTGAAGTGAATGCTTAGCTATGGCGGTATGAAGACACATATGGGACAAGCCGATATCAATTATTCCATTATTCTTTATTTTAAGTGCCACTTTTTTTCTCATTTTCTGAAGCGCTTGTGTTATTTATGCCTTACTCACTACTTAAAGCTATAATGTGACACTTAATCAATGAAGCGCTGGTGTTATGCCCAGTCGCCGGCTGTTAAGATAACTGAAGACGAGCAAATACAACCATGAACCCGGTGGAATTATACCCGCGAGCAGTAGATTGCTGCTCCAGACTGGCGCGTTAGCGAGCTAAGCTACCGACCTCTCATTTGTGTAAAGCAAATGTTAACAGAAATCGTAAAAACTATCCATTTTTTCATCGAATTTTCACTGAGAAAACACATGGCGCCAGACGCCATAATTTATAGAGTTCTGGCGCCATGTACATAGTCGATTTAGGGATTGTGATAAAATATGGCGCCACACGCCATAATACATGGCGAAAAGTACATAGGCCTCCACGCCATGTACATGGCGTGGCAGACTATATTACATGGCGTGGAGGACTATACTGTATGGCGTGGAGGACTTTATTGTATGGCGTGGAGGACTATACTGTATGGCGTGCAGAACTATACTGTATGGCGTGGAGGACTATACTGTACTATAGTACATGGCGTGGAGGACTATAGTACATGGCGTGGAGGACTATAGTACATGGCGTGGAGGGCTATAAGCATAGCGTCTGCTCCTATGCACTATGGCGTGTGGAACTATGTGAAATCGATTAAGTACATGGCGCCAGAAGTCTATAAATTATGACTTCTGGCGCTATGTGTTTTTTCAGTGCATCTGAAGATGATCCAGTTCACATCCAACAAAACGCCACGAGTCTTCTCAGTTCGATGCTCCGAACTGAAAATTCCCGAGGGATAAATAACTTCAAGAAGCTTGCTGACATTTATACATCTCCTCACACAGCATGGCTGCGAGTTATAATTGTAGTGCCATGAGCCATATTACATGGTTCATGGCACCATGTAATATGGCGTGTGGGGCCATAATTTCTGCGCCATGTAATTATGGCGCTGGGAGCTATACTGCATGGCTCAGGGTACTATGTACATGGCGTGTGACACCATAAATGCTGCGCCATGTAACATGGCACCACGCGCTATGTAGATTCTGACATTATGGTGCTGGGAGCCATATTGCATGGCTCAGAGTACTATGCACATGGCGTATGGGGCCATAAATAATGCGCTATGTTACATGGCTCTGGGCGCTATGTGGATTTTTTTCAGTGTTGATGCGTGGTTGATGTTAAAACATGTAAAAACATGTTCGCATTGTAGATATAATTTACTTAATTCATAGCCATAATTTACTAGATTTGAGGAAAATTGCTTGCTTGAAATAAGGTAAAGTAAAATTTGTACACATCGGACAAGAATGATAACCCTCTTCCAAATTACCTGTATTTTAAACATCAACAACTTCTGTTCACGAGAACTTACTACCCAATTATCAGATACAGTTGAAATTCACAGAATGTATTGATGCTAAGTAGGACGAAGTCTGATAGGAACGATTTGGGAATGCGGACAACTCTGTGCCAGAGGTGCCATTTTGAAAAATTATAAAGAAAAAAAAAATGCTTTTTGCCCTATGAATTATTATTCAGTAACCAGATTTGCATGAAATTGACACAAAAAACAGCCCCTCCTTCTTCAGCCCCTCCTTCTTCAGCCCCTCCAACTTCATTTGCCCTATAACTTCCAGTGCAGCTATGAAATCAAATCGAAAAGGCTGCCAGCTATTGTTGGCTTCGTATTTATTTCCAATATCTTTATTAAGCGATTTTATTGTAAAATTTTTAGACGGCAATGATCTTGTAGTTATAATAAACAACAAATATTAGTTTTTTGAAAATTTGAAAACTTTTGCGACTGGTAGCCCTAAATTTCTTCGTACCCCTATAACGTCCAATGCAGTCAGCGGATCGAAACGAAATTCGCAGTATAGGTTAATTTCAATGTAAGGCAGGTGTGATATATTTTTGACTTTGATACTAGCGAAAAGTTGCTAGCGCGAGGCGTTTTTTGATATTTTCGTATCAATAAATGCTAACATTAGGTATTCATATCGCGAATGTTTACAATGAAAATAAGCTACCAATGTTTAAATTTTCGAAGTTCTAGAAATTTTTCGGTCCCAAACACCTTCCGTTTTTTGATCCCAAACATCTTTCTATCCCTGTAACTTTCGACCAAATCATCTCATAAAACCGAGATTGATAGAGTTAATTGAGTGGGAGACTTTTGGTTTCAGTGCTGGTAAAGTGGTACAAGCACTAAGCATTTTCTTTGTTTATGTTATGTTATGCTGCTTTCAAAATTTTGCAGTGTTTGGCTTTCCTAAATCTTGAAATTGATCCAAGTGGTAGTCCTGAAATCATTTCCACCCTATGAGTGTAAATGCATTGTTAAGATCAAAGTGGTTTTGCACACGAAACAGATTGAAGCAAGTGTGGTAGAATATGCACTCAAAATCTGCACGATTCTTCTATTGTTCATCGAACATTAGTATTTCTAGCGGTTAAGTTAGCGCACTCCAGGTGCTCTAGAGTTTTTAATTTTATTTGTATCGTTTGAAAAAATTAATCAGACTGAAATCAAAATTGTACAATTAGCATGCACTTATATATGTAACTATGTAGCTCCTATTTAAATATAATTTTCCAAATGTTTTGAAGTGAAAGTTTATTGCTTCTTAATCTCCCTACCCTAGCAAGGCATTTTTTATTCTAACTTCTTGTACAGCATCTTGGATAGTCGGCAACATGAGAAGCAAATTAGGTCTTCGGTTGTTTTCAAAGTACTAGATATTTACTTTCATTATGCTATTTGCGCCTTATACGCATCCATAACAGCCTCCGCCTCGGTCCTCTTCCACATTCTATAATCACCTTTAACCTTCGGCATACAACGTGATAATAATTCCTCACCCATACAAGGTGGGGTAAGATTTACCCCCATAAGACATTTTATCTATTCTGTGTATGTGTCAAATAGAACGTACACAAATATATATTTTTTTATTCGTATTAACAAGCTAATAATAAAATACAAAAATATACCAGTATGAAGCATTTGTTCAAAAAACAAAACTTTCATACCTCTTCCATTAAATCAGCTTCATGTGTTTAAGTGTTTGGGTTAAAATAACCCCAAGATTAAAAGTCATATTCGAAACACAATATTTGTTTAAGATTGACTAAGCTTTTTTTTGGAATCGTTTTTTCTTTCTATTTTATTTTCAATTTTTATTTCCTATTCTTGTATCCTATTTTTATTTTGAAAGCTAACCTATTTGCAGCTGGCTATTTGGCTATTACTGGCTGTAAATTGATTTAGGACTAGATCGTAAATATCTATTTGTATATTATTAAAATTTAATATGTTGTTGGTGTAGACATAGGTACATATATAAAATACAAAAAAAAACCATTGATATCTATTTCAAATTTTCTAACCGTGTGCATATTTGCATATTTTTCTAAACGCACGTTACTACAGGATATTCGCAACACATTTAGGGGAGTTTGGCTAAGTGATCATGAGATTTTGCATTTGATGCATGAATTTAATTTCGTATTTTCACAGTAAAAAGCAATTATCTGAATGACGGTCGCGGCCGTTAGAAAATAATAAGGCCTCATCAAAAGCCCATTTAAAGATAACTGTGCGCGTCACCAAATGAACAGGACGGAAGAAATGACTTATCATACATGCTACATCAAAGGTGATTTATCCGTTTTCAAACGTTGTTATCGGATCTCCATTATTTGGCGCAATAGAGTTCGGTTCGAACCATGTGTTGCGGGTAAAACGACAATTCATTTTACGCATCGGTCTTTTTTCTTCTAAGAAGGTGATCATCAAGAAGCACCAGATGATAATGTCGTTACGAAGTGTCGTCTTTTCACATAACAACTAAGAAAGAAGTTTCAAGGGCTACGCGTAAAGAGTCCTCCCGCCCGCCAACAACAGCTCGGAAAAAGTCACCAGAGATAAAACTACCAAGAACGGAGGGTGGAAATTTCAAGACAATTGTCTTCTGATCGGAAACGAAGTGGAGCTGCCATACCAATAGGGTAGCCTTAGGTTTGGTAGCATGTGTTTGCAATCAATGCCTCACTGTATATTTATCTCGTGTTGATAAAACTTGATCACTGGCTCAAGCAGAAAATTGTTTTCGAAGTGGCAGTTATTTAAACTTTTCATGTTCAACTTCAAAATGTTGAAGAAATTGTTCTCAACAGTAGTATGAACAATTCTATTGCCTGTGTGCGGCAGCACTCTTCACATTGATGCGAGGCGCGTAACGAACATTCCTGGAGGCTACAAATTATTCAGTACTTGTATGAATTCAAGATCGGGGTTCAATGCTATCAAATTGACTAATAATTGCCTCTTGCCTTACCAGGTGGATGACCAGAGCCGCTAAGAGGACAAGGTAAATAAAATAAGAATGAACACATGTTGTTATAGCACGTGCCCTCGATGCGCGAGGAGAGTCCAAAATGTGAAACGGCATCTCAGAAGAAGTGCCCTCATGATTTCGATGCGAAAACCATACGAACGTCTTAAACTCACCGAACCGCGAACGTTAACCATCATCATTTACGAATGTGTATCAGTCGATACGTATCTTCTGTTTTATTCACTTCAATCGTACACCAAAAGGAGCTCGATTGAGTTTTTCAAGTATGAACTTAGAAGCAAAGACTGTAGTCTCAAAGAGAATAGGCTAGAAACTTTTTCGACTGATTTCAACAGTTTAGTGACTTACCACTGTAGCGTCATATAATACAAATCATGTTTGCAACAAATAAACAATACCTTTGCTGCCGCCCTTAGCATAAACGCTCTATCTACATTTTAGTAACTTTCGAGATATTGAATGATTTATATTTTTCTAAATGCTGCAGACATCTTCAAACGGGATGAAATATTAAACATGGATACAAATACGTTTACTTGAGGTACATCTGAAGTAAAAGCCTTCAGGTTGAAAATATTTGTGGAATCTAGGTTTTAAGCAGATAGGACTTTTTTGTAGGAACGCGCAACGAAATAATGCTATCTACGGTAGATAGAACATGCTAAGTAATGCTCTTTTTTCATAGTAGGCAGTTTTTTCATCATTGATTTTAACAGACTACAATAGATAGGCATAGCAAACGTACCCAAAAGTGAAAAGATTTTTCGACCTGGAAAGCTTTTCAGGATCATATAAGCTAGTGAGTAGGAATTCTTTTTAATACGAATGCGAATTAATGAAAATTCTGTTTGATACACTGAAGCTATTGATTCCGGGCCCTATTCTGAGAGTCACCTCACGTGAGATCTCTCGTCACTTGGAAAGTCACGTCACCTACGAATCGGTATTCTGAGATTCACGTGAAGTGACTCTAGGTGAGGTGACTATGAATTTGTGTTTGAATGGCAACGCCTGAACGTTCGAAATTTACCATGTCATTGAAATTTACCACGTCCATAGCACACTGACATCGACCGGTTCTTGTTCGATCACTGAAGTTAAGCAGTGCTAGGCGTGGTCAGTACTTAGATGGTGGACGGTTTGTGAACACCGCATGTCGTTGGCGCGCACAAACTTTCCATCCCTTAATATCACAAGTGCGGCTTACTTTGAAGAGGGAGTAGAATAAAAAAAAAATTAAAGCTCAAATGGAAAGTAAGGAAAATCGAACGCAAACAGGAAATTTCCAGGAAATTTCCAGCAAATGATTTGTGAAATAAAAAAGAGGACGGTATTTACAAGTGTTCCAGGTATACTTAAACCGGATACACAAAATTATAAATAAAGTGATTAGGAAAAAGTATTGGTGAATATTGGAAGTGGTTTTTATGGGCTCGCTGTGCTGTTTCAGGCTTTGTGGAAGACTCTCCATCAGCCCAATAAGGCATTCGAATTTTTGCTTATCTTTCCAATAAGAAAATCGGTCGCAAATTGAAATCCTTGACATTTTATCCGTTAGGAATAAGCTTTCTATCTGTTTTTCTCCATTGTTAAAATTTTCGCTCGAAAGAATGACGAGATAATGGAGACTTGTAAAAATTTACCTCCACGATTAACTCAGTACCAGCCTTTAGTTTTTAAGGCTGGTACTTTGCTTATTGGAAAGACATTTGCACAATTCAATTTTCAAATTCAAACACCAAACGTCACTTTCTACCTCGAAAGAATGAGCTGCTGCACGTACTAAATTGGCGTGAAATGATTGTCTCAATGGGGCTGGGTACAAAATCTCGTATTACAATATCCCGTTTACAAAATCCCGATTACCAAATTCCGTATTAAAAAATCCTGTAATATAAAATCCCGTAAGACAAAATCCCGTAATACAAAATCCCGATTCAAAAATCCCGTAGTTTTGCATAATATAGAATCAGGCGCGGCGCCGCGCCTGATTCTATATTATGCAAAACTACGGGATTTTTCATTCAGCCATTTTTTTACTGTAGCAAAAACGACGATAAGGAAAATTAATGGAGGAGAATCAGTACCCATGATGAAGAAAAAATTGGCAAGGTACCAAAAAAGGTTTGAAACTGAAAAAATCGATTATTTGAGAAGAATCGCGTACAATATGTCTTTATGTTGAAATTTATTCCTAAATACAAACTTGAATCACTATGTTTTTGTTATTTCATTATATAATAGGTAACAAAATCACAAACATACGAGCCAAAAATTTATCAGAAAACGGCTAACGGCTATGGCGAACACGTAGTCGAGTTTAACCGCATTATTCAAATAAATATATATAAATTACTTTCAAAATAAGATGTTTTTACTTTTTTTCATGATTCACGATCCAAACTTCGTCAAAATCCTTCTTCTTCTTTTTTTGTCAAAATATAAATTTATATTAGTCACTTGATATTATCAAGTGACTGAAAATCTCGCTTCACGTGACGCTCGTCACTTCATGTGACTCTCGGAATAGCCGACACATCGAAAATGTCACTTGAGATTAGATGAAGTCACCTCACGTGACTCTCAGAATACGAAATCAAGAGAGTCACTTCATTCGTCACGTGAGGTGACTCTCAAAATAGGGCCCTCAATGTGTGGCATATTTTCACCGGTTCAAACTTAAGTGAAAATTTAAGTTGACATCTTGTGGAAACCATTATTCTTGTTTGTGAGAAGCAGGTATGATTGCTGGGCTTAATTTGAGGCGTTGCATGTAATGCGGCGGTGATGGTGTCGTTAATTTTGAGCTGTGGAATTAAAAATTTACCAGTAATTTGTTGCAAAGTATGATTGTCATTGATGTGGTGAGTTTAATTTGGCTGGTAGATGGAAACTTAAGACAAACCTTCGTTTCGGTATTGATAACGTGAACTCCGTCCATACCACGGGTTTAATAGAAATGACATTAGGGGGTATTTGTTTTCCAATAATGTCTACAAAATTCAGGGTCATCATGTATCATCGTTTCCTCACTGTTCAGGTAAGTTTGTTGCCGATAATTTTTTACCGATAACTGATTACCGATTTATTACATCGGTGGCGGCTTTATCGCGTGTGCACATAGGCTCGTGAGCCCTCTGAGCTAAAATCATATTAACTACAAATAACACTGGTTAGCAAACTTTAATCTTCGTCGTGCCACACAAACTTTTTTTTTGCGTTTTTTCTATGTGTTGTGAATAAAAATAGGCAGTAATTTTTTTATCACGTATGCATTTTATTTGGTTAAGAAATATGAAATATAAAGAAGATAGTTCTCCAGAAACTGTGAATAATGTGGTTTGTAAACTAAAGGTCTATGATTTGCTGGAATATTTGTTTTCCGGTTGGTCCCTTTTGATCATCCAGCAGTAGTCAGCCAACATCCATCTACCCTGATAACGCTTTTCCATCTTTGAAATTTCCTGATGAAACTTTTATCCATGCTCGTCACTAACAAACCAATCTACGAGGAGGAAAGAATGGTTAATTGTGCAGACTGGGCGGATGTCCGTAGAAGAAAATATAAAATGTTAATCTAATTTCTTTTCATCTTTTCATCTGGCTTTTGACCTGTAACGAGATATTGTGGAGAATCGGTAAATACAACAGCGCTGAATCAGGATAATCTGGCGATTTGGAAATCGGGAAAAAAATTAAACATCGAGCAGCAATTCAACGTAACTAAAGGAAAAATTCGCAGAAATCGAATAAGTGAGCAAAGCGACCGCTGGAGGCCAACGGAAGAAGGCCTCCGCGAGACAGCATTCGTCGTCGTGTGGACTTAGACAGGTGTGCACACTTTATTGTAAGTTTTAGCTTTTTTGATGTATAATTTCTTAGTTGGTGATAAAAAGCAAAATTTGAATTAGAGAAATAGTTAGAGAACGGCAAATCTTTTAGTGAATAGGCTACAAGAAAACAAATAAAGTTTGAATTCATAATAAATTTCTAAGTGATCGATTCGAGATTCTGTGCGTGGGTTAATCCAGGCAGCAAAATTAGACATTTTGGACGCTTTTCTATTTACTCGTGCGATCCTTTTTCGTATGGTAGTGTTCGTCGTCGCAACTTCTCGCTTCAGTGCGACGGTGGTGCGGTAGTTCCGGTTAGTTGAAGCCAGTGGCGCCCGAACCACCCGATTTTCGCGAGCAAAGCCGCCCTGAAGTACCCCCTTTTTTCATCAAAGTCGGGGAGAAAAGGGTTTTGATCATTTTAGACACGAAACGGTAATAAATTTGGCGCCCAACGGGGGCAAACGGTAATAAGTGGCTCATATCATCGGGTCATACAGCAGCATTGAGTGAGTCCTCGTTGTAAAGAGTTTACTTTTACTCTCACTAGGACCGTGAACATTTTCCATGGGTGTCTAAAGCGAGAAAATAGCCAGTAGCATCCGATTTCCTGGACTCAAGTACTTCAGAGCCAACCGTCACAGCTAAAATGGTTGGTATCCTCCTTTTCGTCACCATGATATGCTCAGTTTTTGCGATCGCCAGCTGGAGACCATGACTTTCTATCCAGTCCTCAATCCTTCACATTACTTGATTGAGTTTGAGTTGGGCGAGGTGGAGATTTCTAGATGTGATGATAAGTCACCAAAGACACGTCTTCCAGGATTTCGAGGGGCCAGAGACCATCATAAGCAATATTCTATAGGCCTAGCCCAAGATTAAACCCTTGTGCTACTCCAGCTGTAATGGTTTTGCATACAGTTCCCTAATTCATTTCATAAATCAAGTGGCAATCCTTCAAGTAGTATCGTATCATTGCTAGCAATTATTCCTCTACCTGAAAATGTCGCTGAAGGGAATCCAATATGTATATCCACCTCGCCGATTTAAAAGCGTTACGCACATCTAGCGTAACCAAAAATACTTTGGGGCTAGCCTGATGGCAAGCG
Source organism: Nemotelus pantherinus (assembly GCA_963978885.1). Lineage (NCBI taxonomy): Eukaryota > Metazoa > Arthropoda > Insecta > Diptera > Stratiomyidae > Nemotelus > Nemotelus pantherinus. The sequence continues at coordinate 71,109,380 of OZ022265.1, read as the reverse complement.
GCCTCTTCGCGATCTACTGTGCTTGGCAGATGGCACTTACTGTTGATTGGCCGCTGCAAAATCCATGTTGATTTTTATAAAGGTCACCAGCTGTTCGTATAGCCGCCTTTAGCCGAGGTTTCAGCAGCCGTTCTAGAAGTTTCCCCGCAGTATCAAGCATGTAGAGGGGTCTGTCCGCTGATGATGTTTCAAAGTCTTGCATTTCCTTTGCGATCAGAGCAAGTCGCGCCATCTTCCAGGGTGATAGAAAGATACCCGCCAGTAATCATTTATTATACATACGTAGTAATGTAAACCAGTGTTTCTCTACCACTATTTTTAGAGCTTCCATTAGAATATTGTCCGGGCCTGAGGTTTTTAAGTTTTTCATTCTGACGCTCGTGCTGCGTAGTTCTTTTTCAGTGAACAAAGGGATATCTTCCTTCCATGGGTCTTGATCCACTTGTTTGCATAGAGTTTGCCACATTTTCTTTTTCCTCCGCTTTACAGTTATTCCCATTTTTTGGCACTTCTGGTCATCCAATAGACTGTTGTTTCTTGCTCTTGCAAGGTAGAGATCTTCACCTCAGTTGCGTCATCTCCTCAGTCCACCAATAAGCCCTCTTTTAGTCTGGTAATGACTTTCGAAGTCGCATCGGAGCATCGCACGCTCGGCAAATTTTGCCCAAGTTAAAATTTACCATCGTACCTATTTCCCAGGTTGTCCACTGCTATTGCTGCTTGGCCTGCGTTGATCTCGTCAACAAAGCTGTTGCCAAGTGATTTCAATAGCTTTCTCTAATCCAACTTCAAAATATTCCACCCGAGTATCTTCCGTCTAGAGTTCTGAGGCGCCAGGCTTTCCTTCGACAGCCAGAAGGTGATATAGGCTTGGTCACTTCCAGTGTACTCCTCCATCACTCTCCAGTCCTTTACCCAAAACAAGAGTTATATCGTGAATGAACTCACCAAAACCTGCTCTGCAGTTGGTTGGTGTAAAGGCCAATGACAAACACGGCGGTTCAGCGAAGCGTTTCCCGAGAGGAAAACCAAGTCGTTTTAGTTTTGCACTACAAAACCGAGAGGCGTCAAAACCGCCGTGTGTGTCATCACAATGCAAAATGAACGTACGACTAAACCGACTCGGTTTTCCTCTCGGGAAACGCTTCGCTGGAACCACCGTGTTTGTCATTGGCCTAAGACCGAAGTGTCTGAATACCATGTCTCTGGGTTTCCTTTTTGATATGGATTGCTGATCATTGTGACTTGAGCTCTGGACTCATGCATAAGCTGCGGTGAGCAAGTCGTCCACAATGCGGTATCTTTGCAAATTCTCGTAGAGAACACTCAGCTACATAGCAACTTCTTCTACGCATCGAGCACTTCTTGGAAAGCTTTGCATGTACCTGACCCCAGAGCATGCTTGGCTTCTCCTGTTTTGCTTTTGTCGTGCACAGCAAGCAGAATAGCTCCGCTGAGCATACCTTTGCAACGCGTCCGACTTGTCCGCACTTCCAGCAGTTAGTGCTCCGGTCTGTTCCTTTGCAGTCTTTCTTTTGTATGGCTGTACTCCATGCACTTGAAACAGCGTACAGCTTCAGGCCGCTTCCTTACTCTTGCGTTAACCCAGCCAATTCTGATTCGCAGAATAGCTTCACAGCTTTTACTTATCCAATTCTACGGCGGCTTTCCTCTGATCGCTTCTATTTGGGGAAAATAAGGTAAGTTTTACGTTGTGGATCCCCTCCTCCCGAAGAGTATTAAACTAGAGGCTAGTGCTTAAATTAAGTTGGCTTATGTTAATGGTGCAAACAAGATTTTGAAGTTTTGACGTTGAAAGTTTAGAATATCCGCTCGTACGAGATATAAGCGATATTGATAAGGAGGTAGATGTAAAGGGTCATACCACGGAAGATCGCGAATGCAGAAACGTAAAAATCTCTTGTAAATGGGCTCAATTTGGTCAATGTAAGCTTTTTGATATGATGCCCACACAAGACTTGCGTATTCGTATGGGTCTAGCTAAGCTGCAAAAGAGGGTCTTAGTGAGAAAAATATCGTTGAGTTCCCTCAATCATCTTCTGACAAAACCTAAGGCATTGCTAGCTTTCACAACGATCTAGTGGATAAGATCGTCAAATGTGAATGTTTAAGAGCTCCTAAATCGAGTACTTTTGCCGATCTATTTAAAACTGAACTTAAAAGTGAGTATTCATAGATTACAGGATTTTTTTTTCGTGTATAAGATATAATACTACACTTGTCAGGATTAATAAGGCGATTATTATCGGAACACCAGCTGCCAAATCTGCTTAGATTCTGCTGCAAATCATTGCAATCGTTAAGGTTTTTCATAGCTTCGAAAATGTTAGCACAAAGCAAAGCAGAGGGTGGCTGCAGAATGGCACCTACATCATTATAATTTTTTTTAATACCTACATTAAACTGCTACCTTTGTATAAGAAGCTTCAGTTAGTTTTAAAATTTTACATGCTGGGACAAGTGATGTGCACTCCTCACAGTTGAAGACGTGAACATTTTGGACCCAAGCTACTTTATAAACTTCAAGTCAGACAACAAAGAGCAAAGCTATGATCTATGTTCTAGAATTACAATGTTCAATGTTCATGCAAAAGAGTTTGAAAAGCAAAGAAAGTGGTTACGCAAGTTGTTTTTTCTACGTTAGAGATGGGAAGGTTGGAGAGATGGAAAGTTTTCAATCGCTGAAATTTACGATGAGTTAGTATTTTTTTGCCAGCTTGTTGGAGTGATGATCGAGGGCTGTTATATATTTTCCACTACGGTTCATAATTTCCTCTGAAAGCATCTCAATTCGCAGGTCTTTATGGAGATTGGCGTTGCGGAAGTACCACGGGGCTCCGGTGATAGATCGAAGTATTCTTGATTAGGTCCTCTGGATCATGTTGATGTTTGATGGGCCAACTGCACCCCATATCTGTAAGCCATATGTCCAGATTGGCTTTAATACAGACTTGTGTGTTCACATGCTATTGAGTATCCATTTGAGGTTTATGAATTTGAGCTTCAGTTGTTGATTTTTAGCTTCAGTGTGCCGTTTCCAGGTGAGCCTCCTGTCAAGTTGCATTCCGAGATACTTTACTTCGTTACTTTGAGGTAAAGATACATTGTTTAGATATACTTGAGGACAATTCAGTTTTAGCAATGTGAAGGTAACGTGGATGCATTTGGTTTCGTTCATTCTGATTCTCCATTTTGCTAACCATTCTTCAAGAAGTGAGATGTGGGGTTGCAGTGTACAGGATGCCGTAACTGGATCTGAATCAGTGCATAGTATGGCAACGTCAACCGCAAAGGTAGCTGTCGTTGTTTTGTCCCATATTGGGCCATCAGATGTGAATATAGTGTAAAGTATCTGTCCCAAAACACTTCCTTGAGGTACACCAGCATGCACTCGATGTTTAGCGGTACAATAACTTTCGTATCTCACCTAGAACGTGCGGTCGGTTAGGTAGGAGGAGAGTATTTTGTGGAAGCTTTTCGGAAGCATTGATTCAATTTTGAAGATCAACCCTTCATGATAGACTTTATCGAAGGGTTGAGTTACGTCTGAAAAGACTGCTGAGCAGTACTTCTTGTCTTTGAATGCTATGTTAATGTCTGACGCGATTCAATGGACCTGTTGAATGGTGCTGTGATGTATTCGAAACTCAAATTGATGTTCTGGATTTTTTTTGTATCTTCTAGTATGGGTTCTGTTGTCAACAGAACTTTCTCGAAAACTTTGGAGACACATGACAAAAGACTAATAGGTCGGTATGACTTCACTTGAGAAGAGTCCTAACCAGACTTAGGGATCATTATGATCTCGCCTGTTTTCCAAGCTTCCGGAAAATATTCGATTCAAAAGATAGCATTGAATAGATTAGAAAGCCAAGAGAATACGATCGGTGGCAACTGTTTGAGCATAATATTGGCGATGAGATTAATTCCCGGAGATATTTTTGAGCATGTTCCCTGAATAATGATATCTTGCACTTCCTTAGCCGAAGTTTTGATTGATTCCGAGTCCTGAGCATTAAGAATAGGTAGAAAGTCACATGTTGCCGTGGTGAAAGGTGTGCAAACCTGTTCTAGGTGAACTGCGAAGGCAGTGGCTTTCCCTGCGTCAGTTCTGGTCCATTGCCCGTTGACACTTGCTAGTGGGGCTTTCCTGATGGTAGGTTTGTTGATTTTTTTGACTGCTTTCCACAGCGAATAGTCGGCATTATTAGTGGGACTGAGGCTTTCTAACAACGAGTGGAACTTTATTTCGTTGTCTTTCGCAAGTGCCAGTCTGAGCTCACTAGAAGCTTTGTTGAGTCGTGCTTTAGTTTGAGGAGACCGGTGCAGCTGCCAATTCCTTTGTGCCAGTCTTTTTTCCCGTACTAAGATTTTAATTGATATCTTCCGGTGATTTGAGACATGCACTAAGAAATGTTGTCTGAATGCACTCCAGTTGGTTTTTTGCGAATACCTACGCTTACAGCAAGCGAAGTAGGGTGACATGTCCAGAGTAATGATGACACGAGAATGATCTAAGGACAAATCAAAAACTACTTCTGATTTCGCAGAGTTTGGAGGTATTCCCTTTGAGATTGTGAAGTCTATGAGGTCCGAAATTTTGTTGATGCCTGACGGCCAATATGTTGGCTGGCAGGTTGAGATATGCCTCAAACCATAGTTTTGTAGTGAATCGAAGAGTACTTTGCCCCTAAGTGCTATGAGTCAAGATCCCCAAAACGTGTGTTTCACGTTAAAGTGGCCAGCCACAATGAATTTGGTTCCTAGTGACGAGAAGAAGCTTTCAAATATTACCTTTGAAATGTTGTGCGTCGATGGACAATAAGTAGATGGACGAAATTGCAGTCTCGCTCAACAGCTCACGTAGACAAATGGATGTCGCTTGGATGTAAAGTTCGCTGAGTTTTTCCAAAGGATGATGCAGCAGATGTTTTTTAATAAGTAATGCAGACCCACCTCTAGCCTTACCATCTGAGGTGGGTTTCGTGAGGTGGACTTCCGATATGAGAAGCACATCAATGTCTTGAGTTGAAGAAAAGCAGGCTATTTACTCGTCACATATAACACACACGCTAGAGAGTGAGGTTTTGGTGTGGCCATATTCTTGACAATTGGCACATTGCACGGAACCTTTGCGTTTGATCGGCTCTTCGACGATGATTCTGTGGTGCATAATATGTCGCAGGCTATAAATTTTGTGAGTTTCACCCCTTTTGGGCTTGCTGGCTTCGGGCTTTAGTTCCACTTTCAACAGTGGCTGGGGCTGTTTGAATTTATTAAACATATTTGTAATGGATTTAACTGCAAAACTGAGGCCTTCAAGCTCCTGCTTTAACTCATAAGCATCAATATCAGGTTCTATGCCTTTAATTACCAGAGACAATCCTTTGCAACTTTTTAGCTGGTAAGTATAATATTGACGACGCTGTGAATCTAACTCTTTTGAAACTTTCCTGAAGTTTTCTTCAGAACAAACTTATATTTTGGTCTCAAGGACGTGACCACGTTTTAGCGGTGTAATATAAAAGTTGTATTTGCCAGCGATTGATAACATAAATAACGGGAACATTTAAAATACCAGATGCCTACCTTGTGGAACAACAGGCGTGGTTTTCATTTCAGATGCCAGGGCACCGCGGAAGAATGAATATACATTGGGTTCGATTCGTTAAGTAAGAGTCAACCTAGTTCTGAAACAAGTTAGGGAATTGAAAGGAATGAAGCTTAGCTAAGAGTATAGAGTGATCACAAAGGATTTCATCAAGTCTGTTTAGGCGTAGTCAGTTTGGAGGCCAGCTTCAATTGAGTTGGTTACTTGGTGAGCAAATTCAAGCAAGATGATTGTGGTTGAACGACCTATCAAAAACCCATGCTGGTACTGGGTCATAATGGATTTGCGAAAAAATATTACAATAGGCGTGTTTTTTTGCTCCCCCTATCTATAACAGAACAATGCAGACGCATTGGGAAAAACAACAACTCCCCCTTTACATAACAGGAGTTGTTATTGTTTCTAATGCGTTATGATTACGGTAGTATTCGTGGAAAATTTTCCTATATAGTATAATTTTATTGATATAAACATTATGAAGCTTTTGTTTACAATGGTGTTTTAATAATTCTAAAATCCAATATAAAAACTACAGTCTTATTTCATAGTTTTAAGTTATCACTTCCGTCGGCAGTCCCTAGTCGCTGCCCGATGTTTTTATTTTATTCTTGATGAAAATAACGCTTTCTTGCTCCCTGTAAACCTTTCGGATTCCAACGACTTCAACCTTATGAGTACGTTTTATGGCAACGATTTGCAGCAAGTTTGTCTGACTCCAAACCAAAACGATAATTGTTGGTGGGATTTTATGTTCAATAACGCTTCAGATGGAAAAGTGATAAGTCCAATTAATGACACAGAGCATTATTTTTTGTAATAGTTTGCATCATACCGCACTCTCAATTGAACTTGTCACTCCTGATTCTATTTACTTCAGAACGTACAATAATTCAATTGTATATGAATTTGTTAATCCTAATTATAAAAGCATTCACCATGTTCTTGACTGTATTGAATTAATACTCTTTCAACGTTAGATCTTGAGAGAGTCAGTATCTCTTTTCACAACAAAACATTTGACGTCGCAGAAAGATAAAAGATAAAAGAAGGAGGAAAAAGTTGTCTGAGCCAGGGTTTGATAAGGAGCTTAGACTTATGCAAAATCGTAGGAACAAACTTTATAAACTTTATGATGACGTTGGTTCTGCAATTCAGGAAGAAAATAATGGAGTTGCCAAGTAGTTTTAGACAATTCTCACGATGCTTATGACAATAACATTTAGGCAACTGGCGAAAATATAATCCGCGACCCGAAAAAATGCTTTGATTTTGTTAACGTGAAACGAAAAACGACTGGTTATCCATCATCGATGATCCCTAATAATATCACTTTTTCTTATATGTGATTTATTCGCAGATCGTTTCCAGAAAATGTTTAATGCACCAGGTCCAGACTCATCTAACTCACACCTTTCTTTCTTTCATTCTGCTCCAACAGCTTTTATCATAGTCAAGTTTAGCCGAAATTTCACGTGACGAATTACTTAAAGATATTTCGGTGCTCGACTGCAAAAAAAGCCTTGGGCCCAATCTTTTTCCTTCAACTTTCTTGCATAAGTTAGTAGAGCAGGTTAAAGCAGCTTATTTTTTTTGAACAGATAACTTTTCTCTGGAGTTTTCCCATCCTGTAGGAAACTTTCGTGTGTGACACCCATATTTAAAAATGGTGATAGACGCTGTGTCGGAAATTATAGGGGCATTGCCATCTTATCTTCGATAATGAAACTTAGCTTTCCCCACTTGTTGACTCCCATCTAAACGAGTAACAGCATGGCTTAAGAAAAGGTCGCTCAACTACCACAAATTTGGCAGTCTTAATCTCAGACGTTCTGTGTAAAATGGAGAAAGGATAGCAAATTGACGCAGTCTATGCAGACTTTAGTAAAGCTTTTGATAGAGTTGACTACTCTATCTTAATTCTAAAGCTTCAGAAATTTGGACTTGCTGGATCTTTACAAAGCTGGCTGACTTCCTACTTTTGCAACTGACCACAAAAGCTAAAATTAAAAGGATTTTCATCGAAAAATATTTCTGCTTTCTCTGGTGTACCATTAAGTTCGTTAACTTGGCCCACTTCTTTTTAATATATTTATTTCTCACATATCTGACGTTCTAGCAAATATACCTAATTTACTTTATACAGACGATCTTAAAGTTTACCACATCATTCAATCTAAATCCGATGTACTCTTTCTCTTATCTAAGCTCATTTCACTTGATCATTGGTGCAATGAAAACAAGCTCTCCTCTCAACATTGCTAAGTGCCAGGTTATAAGTTTTTCCTGAAAATGTATGAACTCACATAACACGTACTTCGTCGACAATGATTTGTTAGCTCGAGCTGATAAAATTGTTGACCTGGGTGTTATCTTGGACGAAAAACTTCGTTTCACCTTGAATTATGGTAAAATACTTTCCCGTGCAAAAAACAGCTAGGCTTCATCAAAAGACGAAAATTAGTAGCTTGTGGGTCACAAGATCTTCATACACTTCACTGGTACTTTGCTTCCATTTGCTTGAATCCAGCTTTTGAAACCCACAGTAACAGACTCGAGTCCATACAAAGCAATTCTTATTTTTCGTCTTGAGAGAACTATACAGCCTTAAGGATTTTAATACCCTTCCCCTTATAAGTTTCGACTGGGTCATCTAAACTTATTGACACTTGCATCCAGAAGAAAGATAATTTTTGCCTGCTTCGCATTCGACGTCTTTAGAAGCGTTATCAGAGTTGGATTCCTGAATAGTAAAATGGTGATAAATATCTCTGTAAGGAGCACCAGGTCCAGTCGTTTTCTAAAGGAATACCCACATTCCCCTACTTACGCAGCTATTGAGCAATAACATAAGTAATCTGTTTTCTCCAAATCCTAGTCCAAAAATCTTAAGTTTTATGTCAATATTTTATTCATTTGTTATTTATTGATTGCTATCGATTTTTACTAATATTCGAAGAAGAACATTAGTATTAAAATCACTTTGGCCAAAAATTCATATTTCTATACATATATATATATATATATATATATATATATATATATATATATATATATATATATATATATATATAGATATATATATATATATATATATATATATATATATATATATATATATATATATATATATATATATATATATACATATATATATATATATATATATATATATATATATATATATATATATATATATATATATATATATATATATACAGGGTGTTTGGTACTCGGTGGACACTTTTGTAACGAGGCATTCCTTGATATATTTTGAGCAAAAAATTGTTCTACAGGGAGGTCCGGTTTTCAAAATCTACGGAGTTACAGGGTGGCCAATAAAAGTGTTTCGGACCTGTTCCCTGACTCACTTAAATCATTATATCTTGAAAACTAATAATAATAACGCATAGTTTTATGGCTTGTTTTTTTTATGAAATCAAATTACCTTTAATTTGGTGTAACATTCTAAATTGTAACTGTACCTGGTTTTGAGATATTTACTTGAAAACACAAAATATTGGCACTTCTACCCCGCAAATTCTGTGTTCAATACCGTTTTTCTCAGAAAATCTCATGGAAAGATGCCATTTTAATTTTATTCTTTCATAGGCCATATTGTTGGCTACAAAAACTGCATACATACTTATGACTTAGATTTTACCATTTCGCAAGTAGTAAGCGAAAATAAAAAACTGCTTTTTGCCCTATGAAATGTGAACAAGTTACCAGATTTTCATGAAATTGACACAGTAGCTGAACCTTACTCTGAACTCTGTTTGATAGAAATTTGGTTGAAAAATTCGATTGGTGCTGCCAGCTACGGCAATTTTTGTGTCTTTGGTTTTGAAAATTCTCTCAGGAAAATAAAACTTTTTGCACTATAACTTCCAGTGCAGTCATGAAATCAATACGAATTTCATACAATTAATGGAACCTATTATAAACATTATTCAGGCCAAATTTGGGTGAAAAGCCACGATAGGGTTGCCAGCTATTGTTGGTTTTGTGTTTGTTTGCAATATCTTTATTAAGCGGTTTTATCGTAGAATTTTCAATTGGTAATGATATTGTAGTGACAATAAAAGGCAAATATTAAGCGTTCGATTATGTAAAAAAAACTAGCTGTAGGTAACCCTAAATTTTTTTACACTCCTATAACTTTGAATGTAGTATAACAACGTGAAGCAGATGTGATATATTCTTGGCTTTGTTGTGCTACTTTTGTATCAATAAATGCTTACATTTAGTATTCATGCCGGGAACATTTACAATGAAAATAAATAACCAATGTTTCAGTTCCCAAAGTTCTGCAAATTTTTCGGATCGCAGCCCCAAACACTAACTTCAGTTACAGTGCTGCAGGCACTGAGCATTTTCTTCATTGATGTTATATGAGATGCTGCTTTCAAAATTTTGTGAAATAAGCAACTGATAACGAATAGAATTAACAAGTGTTTTTCTCTCATAAACTTTGAAACTCATGCCAGTGGTAATATCTGAAACCTTCTACCATATGAGTTATAATGCTTTCTTGAGACCAAAGTAAAACGTGGCGTTTGAAACAGTTTAGCCGTAATAAGCATTTCATGTGGTGAAATATGCACTCAAAACCTGCACGATTCTTTTACTGTTCTTCGAACATTAGTGTTTCTAGCAGTTTAGGTGCGCTAGAGTTTTTTTACTAATGTTCGAAGAACATTAGTATTAAACTCGTTTCGCCGAAAATTCATATTTCTTTATATATATATATATATATATATATATATATATATATATATATATATATATATATATATATATATATATATATATATATAAATATATATATACATATATATATATATATATATATATATATATATATATATATATATATATATATATATATATATATATATCAGCAAAATGATTTTCCGTGATAATCTCTGGAGTGGCCAATTCGATTGAGCTGAAACTTTCGGAGAACGTAGATGTATATAGTAGGTAGGTCCACGACTTTCTTGAATTCAGATATCCTAAACCTTTTGGCGGCGGCGAGCGTTTTAGTGAATTTTCAGGTACTCCTATATTTCCAAGCAGTGTAAATTTTCGTTGAAAAAAAGTATTGGGAATGAAAACTAATTATGTTCTAAGCTTGTCTATGATAAAGAATTGGAAATTTTGAGCCGTGTGTGGGTGCAGGGTGCCTAAAAGTAGGCAAGGAATTTGTTTCAAATTTTGATTTGTCATTACTTGTGATCAAAACATTGGATCATCGTGAAAAATGCAGAGCGCATTGATGTTGACTAGGACTTAGCATCTGTGGGTTTTCAAGGTTGTACGGGTAACCCTGTAGCTACGGCAGGCTCCTGAAAAAAAATCATTCAAATCATTGACCCTCCTCAAAAATTTTTGATTTTTGGCAAAAATTTCAAATCATTGATAAATTTTGACTTTTGTCCATCATGTCAAATTGAAATTTTGAAAATTCCGATTTGCACAAGAACGGACGCCCATCACCAAATTACCTCTATTTTCAGCACTCGAAAGTTCTGTTCACGAGAACTGACGACCGGATTATCCGATCATAATGAAATTTACAGAACATGTTGGTATTAGCTAGGATCAGGTCTGATAGAAGTGATTTTGAAATGCGGGCAACCCTATGGCAGTGGTACCATCTTGAAAAATCACTGAGAAAAAAAACAGTTTTTTGGCCTATAACTTCCGATTCAGCCATCAGATTTTAACAAAACTCACACAGTACTTGAATCTTACTCTATGTAACATTTGGTAAAAATTTGGTTGAAAAATTAGAATAGGGCTGCCAGCTATGGTGATTTTTGTCTCATAAATATTGCAAATTTGCTCAGCAAAATAAAGCTTTTTTCCCTATAGCTTCCGGTCCAGTACAAAAATCAAAACGAAGTTCATGCAGTAAATGGACCTTAATGTGAAGTAAATTTCGTAGAAATTTCGTACAAAAATCATGAAAGGGCTGCCAGCTATGACCATTTTTGTATTTTTGTGGAATTTCTTTACTGAGCGATGATGTCATTAGATTTGCAAATGGGAATAATCCTGCAATGAAAATTAACAACAAATATTGACCCTTTAAAAATTTGAAAAGTTTTGAGGGTGGCAACCCTAAAATTCTTTTCACCCGTAAAGCTTCCAGCGCAGTGATTCAATCGAAACGAAATTTACTGGTGGGGTTTAACTTAACGTGAAGCAGATTTGGTATATATTTTGCTCTGCTGCTGACACAGGGTAACCAGCGTTAGCCATTTTCGTAAATATTGCACCAACAGATGCTTGAAATTACATACTCATATGCAAAGCATTTGCGATAAAAATAAGAAACCAATTTTTAAATTTTCCGAGTTTTGAACATTTTTCGGATGGCAATCTCAAACAACGTTTAACCGCTGAAACTTTCGATGAAATCCTCCGATGAGAACGAAATTCAAAGGATAGGATGATTAAGTACGATCATTTTATGGTAGATTTATTGCTGCTTATAAAGCTGCTTTAAAGTGTTGCCAGCACTGAAGATTTTCATCATTTGTGCTATAGTTGAGTTTTGTTGCTTGAGATAAGGAATGGTTGATATGATTCTACAAAAAAAGTGTATTACGTCTTTCCAAATTCAATTTCTTCGAAAATTAGTTTTCTAGCGGTTCTGATGCGCTAGAGTTTTTACTTATTTGTTACATATTTAGTTTATTTAATTTTTCATTTTATAATATATTTATAATTAGTTTTCAATTTTGTATTGCATTATTTATGTAATTTGTATTTTACTTGGTTAATAAATAGTAACTTTTTGAGAAAAAAAATTTAAAAAAAAAATTAAATGGTCTAACTTTGTGAATTTTCCAATTTAAATATATTTTTTTACAAAAGATATATTCTTGTATTACCCAAAAATGCATTTGTAATGAAATTTCATTAAAAGAAATATAAATTCGAGTGCTTTATTTATTTTATTGTAACTTTTTAAAACTAGGTAATGGGATTCGCAATAGCGCATTCCTGCCGGTCAGTCAAATTTTTAAAGCCCTCTTGCTCGTTAACCAGACTTTATACTGTAAAAACACTTTGTATCTAGATCGAGGAAATATATAGGTGCATAACATAATCAAATATTACTAAAAGCGGAAATATCAATATTTTTTACCTGTCCGCTTCACGTGGAGTGCTCCTATAGGCGAAATATTTCAAGGTACTATTTCACTAGTAGGTTTTAAAACCTGCCACTTAAAACTTGCGGAAATGTCACAGGAATCAGGATAGAAGTCTATTAGGTCCGGTCAATTAACCATTTCAGTTAATTTGTTTGGCTGCAACTAAGTTGCATTCGATAAAACTTAAAGCAAACTAAAATGTTAGGAATACACTAGTATGAAGGCTAGCATAGACAACCTATTCTTGAATCATGAAACCAACAATGAGAACAAACTGAGGATTTTATTATACAAACTATGCATGAATTTGGAATAAAAATGTACAAGAAGATGTTGAATAATATTTCGCAGTTTAGCCATTTCAAGGTTTCACTCTACTATAATTCAAACATCCGGAGGCTGCACATGAAATCCTTGATCCTTGCGTTGAAATATGCATTGGAACTCGGAGACGCTCTAGTAGTACAAAGGTGCTAAACATTTCGTATGCGAAAAAAAATCATTCCAAACGGATTATCGAAACAACCTAAAACTACACCTGATCAAGTGAAGGTAACCACAATTTACTTCGCAATTAATATTGTCGTGAAAGTGCATATTATATCTCGGCGATTCCAAGTAAATTGCAAGAAGGCCATCTCCACATGCTAAGCGGATGGCTATTGAGACATTCAGCTACTGTGACTTACATAACGAATAGTGGTTGGTTGTAATTCAGGTGGCAACAACACTAGTAGCTCAATTGAACATGTACTAGCTGGTGAATTTATTGTTGTGCGTCAGATCAAGTGCTCCTCTTAGTTGCGATTACTCTTCAGCGATACATTAATGGAGCTTGCCGTGGAGACAGTCGGCTAGGCGCACTGCTGCATTGTTGAAGATGGGCTCGCGGATACTTCGATGGTTGATCGCGTAACAGAAACCTTATCACGGCATTCCATCACATCGATTGAGGCGAGTGGCGATGCGGATTGAGGAATATGATACCATTTGATCGGGCAGGTAGTGTACTTTCTGGCTTGCACTGGTAATTTATGGTCAGTGAACATCACAGCACGAAGGCCAAATCTGATTTTAAATTTTCCAGCACGTCTAGATTTTATTTGCAACATCCTCCGTCGCTTGACATCCAAATGTTGCAATCCTCTTGTTTCATTGTATTGGCGCAGATTACCTTCATCACATCGTGCATACATCACCCGTATAATACAATATAAAGAGAGAGATAAAATGTTGTTTATACGGTTTTCGATTTATTTGGCAACATCGACTAAATTTATTTATTTCAGCTGCAAAATTTTTAGCCTCCGCACTAATAATAAAAATCGGAAGCACTGGCATATAAAGGAACCCATCGATTCACGAAATCGGTTTGGATCGATCTTATCGCTATTATCCAGTCAGAGTCGAACTCGACTCCGACTACGCTTTAAATACACAGAGCCACGACTCTGCTATTATTGCTTTGATGCTTTGGTCCCTGCTTTGAAATATTTATTTATTTATTTACAAAATTATACAATATAATATTTAAAAAAAGATAAAAGAAAACACGATTCAAAAATCCAAAGTCCCAACGCTTAGGCCGAGTATAAATACTTTTAAATGTCCTTTAAAAGCAAAAACCGATTGTGGTAAAGATCCAAGCCCCAATTCATTATGACGCCTCGAGATTCTGCCAAAGGGGAAGAGAAGTACACATTTGTACGCGCCAACGTAACGGTGAAGACCTGAGACCTTCCTGAGACCTGGTGACTCGTAACGAGCGGCGAGGTTTGAACGAATTGGTGAAGCAAGATATAATACCTCGCTGCAATTTGAACAGAAAGCACTCGTCAAGCAATAGTCAGCGTAACTTCAAGGAAGAATTTGTAGAAAGGACAGGCAGTAAACTTATGAAGAGAAGGGTTATTATATTGAAGAAAGAAATTGCGTGTGAGCATATGCAGCACACACTCAATGACATCAGAAAGGGATAGGAAAAGTGCACACCACACATGACAAGCATATTCGAGGACACAATGAACTAGCATTAAAAAAAGACGAACACAGGTACGTATATCAACGAATTTAGAGGCAAAACGAAGTACCAATCCAGAGACTCGGGAGGCTTTAGCGGTGACTTGCACGACATTGAAATAAAACTTTGATTTAGGATCAAAAGTCACACCCAAGTTTTTGAATTGATTAACGGGCGACAGATAGCTGGTGGAAAATGAATAAGAAAATGAAATGGGAGAGGATTTGAGAGAAAAGGTCATACGTTTACATTTGCTAACATTCAAGGACAATGAACTGTGGTTACAGCAATGAAAAGAGCACCCAAATTATTCTGAAGGATATTACAGTCATTAGGTGGTCGATGACTTGGAACAGTTTCAAATTGTCAGCATACAATAGACAATGGGAATCGATAATAGTTGAAAGGTTATTGATGAAAACCAAGAAAAGTAATGGACCAAGGATGAGCTTTTGTAGAACACCAAGAGGAGCATGAAAGAGTGAAGAGGAAAAGTTGCTAAAAATGACTTTACACTCACGGTTACTTAGTTAGGACGAAAACCAAGAAAGGACCGACACGAAACAATCAAACTGTCTAACTTTATTCAGTAATATTCTACGACTGACAGTATCAAAGGCTTTCAAAAAATCTGTATACAATACGTCCACTTGTTCCTGATGATCTAAGGCAGGGAAAACTGTGTCAAAGTTGACTTACCTCTCACGAACCCATGCTGATCCAGAGCTATGATAGGATGAATTATGGGAATCAAATTTGGAAAGTGCTTGATCAATATTTAGCCCACGGAAGAACGAAGATCAGTTCACTTTTTCAAATTTCGATGCCATTCCTGGGTAATTAGCTTTGCGAAAGTTGTAGCAAGGAGCAGCTGAGATTCCCTTCTCTGAAGAGTTTGACAGTGGAACATAAAGAGAGAAAGGAAGGGGGTTAGGGTCTACTGAAACATAGAGATGAAACACGGCGGATACATATTTATCAGGAGAGGGAATATTAGAGAGAATAAGGTCGAGAATACGACCATTCAAGTTACGCGTAGTGTTTAGCTGCAAAAGGGAGCTAAGCCGAAAGGAAGGACGAAATTACTATGGAGAGCTGATCATTAGACCTGATGTAATTTGAAACTGGATCTCAGTCAACGGCAAGCATATTGAAATAACCACATATTATTAATGGGTCAAAAGGAAAACATTTATGAAAGTAAAAAGATATCTCAGCAACATATACAGAGATAATTATTAAGCGAAGGTTATTTTAAATTAAAATGGTTGAGATTATTTTAAATTAAAAAGGTGAGCGATTAAAATGGTAAGCGATAAGGTAGTTAACGCGGAATACTATACAATACCATTTGGCGAGTGAAAAGAATATCTCCCATACATTTATGCAATGCACTACACACTATTTCGTTTGTTGCCAGCAAATGTTCGCTGCGCTTCCTGTTTCTTGATGGGATCAAACGCACGCCAACACTTTCTCACCTATCAAGTAACACGGATATATACATTCTCACCTGTCATTTGAGGTTATGCTTTTTTCACTTTTGCATATGATAAAATGAGTTTATTTTGGTTTTGGTTCTTCTCAGGCTCCAGCCGATTATAAATCTTTCACTCTCTACCTAGCTCTTCCATCAGGCAAATATCGTATAATGCCGTTCTTTTCGTGCTATTTATTAGTAATTTTGCTATAGCTGAGGTCACATGGATCTCTTATGACCGTGTTCAAAGAATCGTTACCAACCAATCACATATGCACAAGATCTCTGCGCGTTGGGGACCGAGAATATTAACCAACGACCAAAAGAAGAAACGAGTCGGCGTTTCGAAAAGTTCCAGACAAATTAGGAGAATTTTTGGGCTAGCCCTGGATCCACCTTTTGGATCCAGAAACCAAACAGCAATCGATGACGTAGAAGCGACCCTCTTCACCAACGCCGAAGGAATTCAAAGTGTCCAGCTCGGCGGGGAAGAGAGTTCCCCACAGCAGGAGGGGAGTGCTGTGGGGAATTCTCAAGTTCACCACAAAGAATGTGATGCAACCGATGAAATCTAGTTATCACTGTGTAGGTCGTGACACTAGTCAGTCATTTGTTGGATATAATAAAAATAGTTCATGTTTCAAAGCCGCCGTTTGACATATCTATTTTCAGGCAAATACATAAGATAAATGCAAAAACATAAGATAAATATTAGGTGAGGAATTCCTCACAGGCTATGCTATGGCATCAGTTTTGGGGACGGTGAAAGAGTTATTACTCTGGAATATTACGAGGCTATTGAGGAATAAAGACGCGGCAAACTGCGAGCCAGAGTGCTGTTTCATCAAGACAACGCACCTGATAGGCTTCTCCGTTGAATTTTTTCTTACGATCTTTTATATATACCGCTACAACAGCACCAATTCTGTACTCTTCGAACGTATTCCTCCAGAATTCTTTTCGTTCACAACTTTCTCACACTTTTCATTTCTGCTTATCTTCTTTGGTTTTCTCCAAAACCCATTCGTAACGGAGCTTGGTAGAAATTAAGATGTCTGCCTGTGATACCGCAAGCAATATCGTCGAATCCGACAGTTTGCCAAACCACAACTCGCACTTCGGAACGGCTGGCTTCTACTGAATTCGGATTTTAAACTGTTCGTGGTGCACTCTGAAAAATATGCTTAAAACTCGTAGCGTTTCTTACCACTTGAGATAGTTTCGAGTCTGTCTTTCCGTTTATCACTTTTTCTTCAGCGCCGACCCCAAGACTATTGTTCTTTTCGTTTGCTGCAATTTCTTCCAAATGTGTAGTCCCAACGACGACTACCCTCTTCTATGGTTACTTGCCGAGTCCAAGACTATCTTTCTTTTCGTTTGCTTCAATTTCTTCCAAATGTGTAGTCCCAACGACGACTACCCTCTTCTATGGTTACTTGCCGACTCCAAGACTATTGTTCTTTTCGTTTGCTGCAATTTCTTCCAAATGTGTAGTCCCAACGACGACTATCCTCTTCTATGGCTACTTGTCGACCCTCTTCTCTAACTCAACTCAAAAAATCATCACATTTTTTCCAATACAATTTTTCACAACCTCTAAATTTACCGTTTAAAACCATTCCCCAAACATCTAATCCGTAACATTTTCCCCCCTCACGAAAAGAATTTCCTGAAATTCAATTGATGATACACTGACAGACTAAAATTTATCATTCGTAACTTCATAATTTCTGTTCAATTAAGATAATTCACTTACTTCAACTAACGAACATCAATTAAATAAAAAAAAAACCAAAGATGTCTCGACGGAACGAAAACAATACTCGCGACTTGTAAAATTCACAAATTTTTTATTTATTTTTGTTGTTGTTTTCTTTTGTTTTTTTTTTGTTTTGTTTGAATGGAGGTCACGAAACCCTTAACGTGTTAATTCATGCTTATTATATCTATATTAGGTTATCTTAGTCTACGTACGGTTTAAGATCCTTGGCATGCCAGCGTCCTGCCTCACGCCCTTCTAGATCCACTGACTTAAAAATAGATGAAGTTTCACGCTGTACAATTCTAAAAGGTCCCAAATATCCTGGAGCTAGTTTCGCGGAATAAAATTGAGCTGCGTCGGATTGGACGAAATTAGGACTCCAAACCAAGTCATCTGCGTAAAATGGAGGAATCCTTTTCCGGAGGTTATATCGCTGCATACTCTTTCCTGCGGCCTCCTTTAGATGTTGAAGTACTACTTCCCGAATCTTCGTCAGTCCCTCCGCCCTCTGCACCGGGTCACTGACTAGCTCATCCTCGCATGGAGGTTGTGGTCCCTTTCGCAAAACGATCATATCTCGACCAAAATTCACAAAATAGGGTGTGGCTCCCATGGCCTCGTGTGTGTAAGTGCATAGCGCACATCCAATCTGTGGTAAATCACGATCCCACTTCCGATGATTTTCGCCGACGTACACCCAAAGCATACGTTTAATGTTTTGATTTATACGCTCTGCCGGATTTGCCTGAGGGTGTTAGAAGTCTGTATATTGCAACCGGGTACCATATGACAACATGAGCGTCTGTAATTCCTTGGACCTGAGCTGTACCCCGTTATCACACACTATTACCGCAGGAACTCCAAACAGTAAAAAGACCCTATCTTCGAGTAGTCTGGAAATTTGTGTGGCCGTGGCCTGCCTTAGTGGAAATATCAGAGAAAATTTTGTACAGTAATCTACTACCGTTAAAATATAGGTGTAGCCCTGCGTCGATCGCGGCAAAGGACCGATTAAATCGATACAGAATATCTCCCATGGTTCTTTTGCTTGGCCCACCCTGGTAGTCATGGTTCCATATCGCGGTCGCTTCTCTACTTTGGTGGCCTGACAAACTTTGCATCTTGCCCCATACCGTTGAATATCGGCACGCATTTTAGGCCGAAAATACCTCTGTGCCACCCGATCTTATGTGCGACTTGCACCCATGTGTCCCGCTGTTGGTTTATCGTGACATTCTTGCAGAACCTTTTTCCTGTCCCCTTTGTTAATCACTTGTATCCATGAGTTTCCTTTGAGATCCGAATAACGATTGGAAACTCTTTTCCACAACAAGTTGTCCTCTATCCGCCAGTCTTTAAATTGATCTGGATTGCTCTTTACCTTATCCATCATTCTTAATACCCATCTATCCTCTAACAACCTATCCTTCACAACTGCCGCTACTTCAAGGACCGACCTCGACAAAGCGTCTGGCACTAAATGTTCTTTCCCCTTTCGGTGAACAACGTCATAATCAAACTGCTGAAGCCAAAAGGCTCATCTTGTGAGCCTTCCTGCCGGATCCTTCAGGTTATTAAACCACACTAAAGAATGATGATCCGGGACTAAATTTGGTGCCTTCAATATATGGCCGCAATTTCTCTATCGCCCACAAAACGGCCAGGCATTCCTTTTCAGTAGTCGAATATTTCCTTTCTGCTTTGTTTAGGAAACGACTCAAATAACCAATAACTCTTTCACCTTCCGGGAAAACTTGACTTAGCATTGCTCCTAACCCGACGTCCGACGCATCCGTCTGGACAATGAATGGTAAATTGAAGTCTGGACACGACAGAATCCGAGCAGAAGCCAGTTTCAATTTGCATTTGTTGAAAGCCAGTTCACATTCTGAAGTCCACTGAAAACGCTGGTTTTTCCGAAGCAGATCCGTCAGTGGTGACACCAATGATGAATGATCCGGTATAAACTGCCAGTTCCATGATACCATACCCAAAAACTGTCGAATCTGTTTCACAGATTGGGGTCTGGGTATATTAATCACGCTCTCAACTTTCTCAGAATTGGCGCTTAAACCGTCTTTATCAACTAGATATCCCAAATATTTTAGTTGGGGACGACAGATATGACACTTATTCCGAGACAATTTAAGGCTTGCCTCCCTCAGCCGTTTAAACACATCCTGGAGTATCTCTAAGTGTTTGTCGAACGTTTGATCTAGATACGTGAAAACGTAGAGTTCCAAAACAGGACCTAGAACACGATCAATCAACCGCTGCCACGTAGCTGGAGCGTTTGACAATCCAAACGGCATCCTACGGAACTGAAATAAACCCCTACCTAGAATTGTGAAAGTGGTAAACTGACGGGAATCTTCCGCCACTGGTACTTGTCAGTAGGCGGACTTTATATCGAGAGTCGAAAGATATTTTGCGTCCCGTAATTTATCCAACGTAGCTGAAACATAGGGTAGAGGATAAGCATCCTTTTCAGACACCCGGTTGACTTTGTGAAAACCGACACAAAAACGATACGTGTCCTCTTTCTTTTTCACCATCAAAATTGATGAAGACCATGCACTGGAGGATGGCTCTACTACTCCCAACTTCAACTTTTCCTCCAACTCAGTGTTGATGTGTTTTTGAAGAGCTGGTGAAACCGGTTACTACCTTTGTTTAATGGGCATCAAATCCGTCTTGATGACGTGCTCCACTAAACTAGCACATCCCAATCCATCTCCCATTTGCGTAAATTCGTCATCCACCAAGTTTTTCAGATGTGACTCTCCTCCTGAGAAAGACTGATTCTATCGTGTAAATGTTCAGCTGAAGAAGTAAGCGCTTCATCGATAAAATCCCAACAATCATGTTTTAGATTTAAGGTAATTCCAAACTGCTTTAGAAAATCTACCCCGAGGATCAGCCCATGCGGTAACGAAGGAACCACCAAAACTTCCATTCACCTGGTGTTGGTAATGGGCACCAACACCTGGCCCAGGATGTTACACCGTCCCTCATCTGCCAATCATACTGCTTCTTTTGTAGCCGTTCCCAGGTGCCCTGTTTGCCGCCTATCGAGCACCGCAGTCGTTTCTCGCTTCCTTAGTTTGCTTTTGGTCCCCTGAACTCCATGTCGATCGCATCCCACGCGAGGTACACTCTGGACACCTTGAACGAATCGTATTTGTTCGGCCGCATCCAAAACAACGTCTCAACTCTGAGCACTGTCTCGCGAAATGTGCCTGACTGCTACAGTTCCAATAAACTCCGTGTGGCCTATCGTTTGATGAAGTAATAACTTCCACTAAACAAGGGTCTACATATGCCAGATCTGGTTGTAAAAGCTTTGCCATCCTTCGATTTGGTGGAGGGTTAAAAGCTTCTACCGAGGCCCTCATCGCTTCCAACTTCCTTCTTAGCTGTACTAGTTCCTCCACCGTAGCTACCGATTGCAATGCTAGCTGCATCTGATAAAAAAGGTTAATGTTTCTTCGTACGATTTTCATTTTCTCGAACTCACTACACGGTTCTCCTAGCCTTCGGAATAGACCATCCATCACGGCTACATAGATTCCAATAAACTCACCTTGGCCTTGAGTACGCCGCCAAATCTCATCCCAACGGCGATCATCATAATCAGCCGGAAGAAATTCGGCCCGTAGCTCACGTCGCAGGTCTTCCCAGCTACAGCATCTGTCTCGATTAGCCCTATACCAAATGGGAGCCTTGCCCTGATGCGCTAGAGTTTTTCAAATCTTTTGATTAAATACTTCTTTTTTGTTTAAGTTTTTATTGTCTTTGTTGCTGAATCTTTTGCTTGTAATCAATTACCCCTTTTTTTTATCTTTTTTAGCCTGCTGTACGTGTGTGCGAAATATATCGAATTAACGGATAAAAAAGATGAATGGATAAAATGAAAAGAAACGAGTCGGAAAGAAAGGTAATAAACAAGTTTAACAAGGAAAGAAGTAATAAGAGTGATCTGAAGTATAAAAAAAAAAACAAATAATGTATTGTAATGATCTTGAGCATATAAGCCAGCCTGTTAAAAATAAGCATTGATAAAAATATTGAAAAATTAGCGGTACTTAACTAAATCAAAAAAAAAAAAGTTTGTCCTAGCTCTTAATCAAAATATAGCTAGTTCAACACAATATACCTAAGGCACGAATAAATGACGGTTAGTAAATGACGGATCTACGACCTCTAAGTGTAAAGGAATCCATTTTTAAATTTTGAACTGGAAAACTGAATATTTTTTGAGTGTTATTTTTTTTCAAAATATCATATTATGACTGTAAGACGTGGTAGAATTTTTAAATATTTTTCTAAGGACATACAAAACATACAAATTTCATGCCAGAGCAAAACCCATGGTTGAATAGTGCAAATGAAATCCGCCAGGCAATTCGAAGCGCAATATAATAGTGTATGAACATTTACTTTCATTTCCTTAGATTGTACTTACTTTCTACTTACGAATAACAGCCTCTAGCCATATCCTCTTTTTAATTGTGCTATTAATCATGTATGTGTATCATAATAGCTTTTACTTACGAATTTGCTAGGTTATTCTTGTAGTGCCAAAGATTAACGAAAACGTTTGAAATTTGTATGAACCCAAAATGATTATTGTGGATGATCTATACTGTTCTTACCAATCTACTCTTTTGTAACCTCATTTTTAGATTCGCTAATAGCATCAAACTTGTATGAGGATAAATATTCATGAGCAAGGCTACTAAAGTAGCATAACAAGATTGTGTCTGCCCAAGATTAGCTGAATGGTAGCAACAACAAACCATTTGTCACATTCCACCAAAAATTCCATCGATCACAAGCACGATTTTTAAGTGATATTTATTGACAAGGTGACAAATCGATCAAACGCCAATGACATTTAAATGCACGCAGAACCTATCACAGCCCATCAAGTTTAAAGTTTGCAATCGAAGATCATGACTCTGGCAGCAGCAATCATCGTCTTCAGTCTTCCATATATTCGAATGTCGCCATGTCCAATGTCCATCTTTATGTGGAATCGACATAAGACTCGATTGTCAATTTAATTCCCAGTCTGGGATCTATGTACTTATTTGTGAATCTTATGGCTGTCAATGGCTCCCATGTTTGTAGATTGCCATCCTCTTCAACGCTGCAGAAGAACGAAGGTTCATCTTGACGAAGGCCAATTACGTATGTTGGAGGTGTCGCCTGCGTCCACGTTGATTACGGCAAACAACTATCCGCTCATTGTCCAGCATTCTTCTACTGTAAAGAAGACAAAGAAATTATTTGAATCATGATTCCGACATTATTCTTGTGTGACATCGAGCTGATCATTTTTTCTCGTGATCATCTCTCCCTCCTTCTGCGCTCCCCAGCCTACAAAGTTGTCGTTGCTGCTGCACTCATCCAGTTTTGAAAGTAGAATCAACGGAGCCACCGCCTCACAACCAATCACATCAGCTCCAAGCTCCTCTTCCACCATGGATGACCGCAAAGAAAATAAATCATGGAGAACATGAAGCAGCTATCAGCAACAATATCTGTACATGTCCAACTTTATGCAGAATTACCGTTACAATCCGATGTCATCTAATAGATACGATACTTTTGTATGAGTACCATAAGTATATGAAGAATGTACGCGGCGGATCATTTAAGCTTATGGGAAAGACGTGAAGCACATCACGGACGGCGACTCCATATTCGCAGCGTTCGATCTGATTGGGAATCAGTGTCGCCATAGATTGCTCCGCTCACTATGGACGGCATCTATCTTTGGTTACATGAAACCGTCGAACCTGACTCTCCGTTCGTGACCTCACTGACATCAACTTTTCATGATGTGATCGATTGTCTCAAGAAATCGAGTAGCTATGTAGTCGAGGAACTGTGCAGTCGGATCAAGTATGGAACGGCAAATTTAGTATCGATTGCATTCATGGAACATCAAAAAATATAAAGTGTGAAACTATGTACATAGCTTGCAATAGACCATCTCAAGAGATAACCTCAAATTTGCTATTTTTAGGCTCCTGAGCTTTGGCATTATCATAGTAATTAAACAGTTAAGTTTAGATTTAAATACCATAGTTCATCAAAGAATGCAAGCAAATTTTTTGATTAGGTGGACCCGGTTGACAATTTTGTTTAATAAGTAAAAATGGGTCTAACTTCATAAATAATAGTTATAGAAATTTAATCAAGTGCTTTAGTATTTTCAATTCGTAGCATTTCCGTGCACCATACCATTTTGATGAACTATACTGAAGCCGTAAGTTTGTAATCTTTCCATCCATCGTCCAACTTGTCCTTCGGGGATCTCGAATTTGGGCAATCATCTTAGAGCGGCATGCTGTACAAAGCTTAGATCATACCGGAATTTATGGAAATGTTTAGTAGTTTGGACTATTTTCAGCAGTTCTCTTCGGGTTACGCAGTAGTTCCTCTCTAGCTTGGAAAGCACGCGGCTAAAGTAAGCAATTTGCTGTGATAATACCGCACCTATACCTGTATTAGTCGTATCAGTACCCATGATGAATGTTTTCTGCGGTTCAGGATATGTCAACATTGGTGTTTCACACAGCTCCTGCTTAAGCTTCTCAAATTCTACTTGGCACGGGTGGCTCTACGCAAACGGTTGATTTTTCTCCGTCAGCTGATGTAAATTTTTGGCAATGGTAACAAAATTCTTCACGAACCGGCGATAATATGTTACCAATCACAGAAAACTCCGAAGTTGATGCTTATAATTGGGCTCTGGCCAATTTTTCACGGCTTCAATTTTTGCAGAGTCACCTTTTCTTCCTCCAGTGGAAACCACGTGGCCAAGATATTTCACTTCACTACAGAACAGGTTGAACTTTTTGGGACTTCGCATCAACTTCGCTGAAAGTTACTACGAGACACCCGCTTCACCGGTTTGAAGGTCAGAGCGTAGGCCAAAGAATTCTTCAATGTCTATTTGTCATCCAAACGAAGCGCTTTTTGAAGTTCTTCATCACGTGGTCTTTGAATGAAAGCCAGCCCGTGGACACGGACGGTATAACTTTCCACCATTAGCCCCTTCAATCCTCTCGCGCACAAAGCATGTTAAAGTTGCCTTTCTGCCATTATGATCTAATTGTCAGATTGGAGGGGAACTACTTGGATTTGACCCGGTTTGACAATGAGCAGCCAAAAAATTACTACCATCCCCTTCAATGTAAATCTTATGGGCATGTCCACTACATTTCTACTACCTCACTGATGAAAGCATCTTTTGCTGTCTTATGCCGATGTATGGGATCTGAACCAGGGGAGGACAAAAGTGTTAAGCGCTCGATGCTCTGAGCTAGCTACAAATTAACCGGTTAGGAAACACACAATTTAATTTTTCGACCGATTTGCTTCAAACACTTGCTTTATAAGACTCACTCAGCTGACTTATTTATCCCCCGTTTGGACATTTCCAGAAGCTATTGCATGCTTCAAGGTTATTCTTAATTTACCTCGACCAATGGCGTGTATCACTGCGATCTACGGAATTTTTCCATTCTATGAGGTACATTAAGAGTTTAGAGAGCTTAGAGTTTTAGAGTTTAGTATAGTTTCGCGTTATTTCTCAAACTGATGGGGTGAAATATGATTTATGTTGGTGTACATGCAACAATGTTTTCGTATGACAAACGTCCTATACTGAAAATATGTGGCAAGTGTTTGAAAAACTCTTGCGGCTACCAACCCTGGAAATCTTTCTAAGCTATGGGTTCCGATAGAGTCATCGGATCAAAGTGGTACATGACTTTGGGATTGGTCGTAATAAGGAGCAAGTTTCCTAGAATAAACATTCAGCATTTTTATTCATTCCTATGCGTTTTAGTTTTTATAAAATTCATCCTCGATACCTTCCTTATAATGCTCGTATTTTATTCCTTTGCCATCCTTCTTTTGAATCGCGGATACTTTTCCCCTTCTTCCTCCTACTAATTGAACTATTTTTTTTCCATCTGAGAAGCAATTAATGCAACCCGTTTATACTTTGTGTTTAGAGTACCTTTTGTACACAATGTTTTTTTTTAGATACCGCTGCTGCGTTTACTAAGAAATAACAATGATCTAAGATTTGGTCCTCAATCACCAACAATGCATGTTTCTTCACCATTAGTTTATATTTATTTCAAGCAGGCACAATGATATCTTACATATTATTTTCATATCATTATATATTAATATTTATGTTTTTTTATTTTCTAGCAATTATTCACACAACGTTAGATTTACATCGTTCCTGTGCTTTATTTATTTTCCACCGTGGCAGTACGATCATATTGCGCTGAAACAGGAATTAACTTTAATTTTTATATCTTTGCTGGTGGCGGCTCGTGAAGAGAAGCACAAATATTTTCGCATATTATTGCAGAATACACCTAATCAAGCATTTCAGCGCAGCAAATATGCCAAAAGTTGCCGGTTCTATTCGATTTACAGCAGTTTGTTCCAGTGATTTTCCTACTCACTGATCTCGCCATCAATCTCATAAATGTTAAAATTGAGCAAAATACTTTAAAGTAGAAAAAGAATTTAATTTTTTTTTAATACAAAGTGAAACTAGTGGTCCTGTTCACCACGAGTCAAGAAAGCACATTTTTCTCTTGAAATAGTTTAGGTGAAAATTATTACCGCAGTAGATCTTCCATGGCAAAATCGCATCAATTTCGAAGACAAAATGAATTCAATACTCTTGCACTGCTTACTTGAAAAACAATTATCATTCTTTAATGATTCGAATACAAACTAACACACTATAGCACAAATGAGTAAGCAAATAAATCAAAAAGATTTCAATCTACATCAAACATTAAACTCTAAAAAAAAATCCATTGCAGAAATTAGGCATACAAGTAACACCCTATGTTAAACAATAAGTGCATAACAGTAATCATACATACAAATAACATCTTAAACTTACACGTCAAAAGCGAAACAGCTTCAGGTTCTGTAGCGAAATAGAAACCGAAAAGAAAACGCTGGAAATAGTGTTGCGTCCGCGCATAAAGATTTTTAGACCGGATAGGCAGGGAGTTTTTTGAATTTCTCTACCCAAGAAGACATAGTGAGCTGAGTAACATCCGTGCTGCTATTTGGAAACATTCATTTCAAAGTTTTTATGACCATCAATTGTGTAATTGTCACCATTAGAACGTGCATTGAGGCAAGATCACTTCAGTGTTCTGTGAGAGATATTTCAATGCACCACCATGAACTGTATGTTCTGGATTAGATTGGAACGGGATGCTTTGAAAAAATCACTTGAGTTTTAATTGCGTTGCTGTTAAGTTAGCATTAAAGTAGCGTGCTTTGGCTGTTAGAATGTAAAAATATTTTGCATATAGCATTAATGAAGTTTTATGACTTTTTTGTGATTTTGAACATTTGGTGTATAAAATCAAACAACTTCCTTTGAATATCAACATACATACATTGTTAAATTTTGCTTTTCTTGACTAAGGAATCTTTAGCAAGTGCAGCACTGCTTCCTTTGCATCTTACGTTGAGCCACCCCTGATCTTTGCTTATTTAAGGCTCTCATTATTGATTTAGACGTTTTTGTTTCCAATAGAATCTTCAAAATGTTTTGTTCAGCAAGCTTTTATGATATTATTTATTTATTTAAGCGCATTTACATATATGAACATGATGCATTATAATTTGTAATACTTCGCTACTCCTCTTTATAAGGCAATATTACTTAATATTAGGGGTAAGGAGTCATTCACAATAGTTCTCAAAGATTAAACTATTTGAATGCACTGATTGTAATAGAAACTAAAATTAAAATAATGAGAGATAATTAAAAATAAAAAACAAGGAGAAAATAAAATAAAACTTTGTTATAACCATAATACACACAGATATCACGTTACATAATTAATAATAATAAATGTATTAACAATAAAATTCCTTGAATCAGTTTGCATTGAGAAATGTAATATAATACACATTTACTCATTTCTAATACCCATGATATAATACACACTGTACTCATACACATTTCAACCCGAATAGAATGGAGATAGTAGACAATGGAATGGCCCTTCACATTTGCAAAGTACTGGAGGAAATGTAACCATGAGGTAAGGGGAATGCGATGTTTTCACGCGATATAAACATTGATTTTTGCCGACTATTAATAATGTATGTATGTTGAATATAAGCTCATAACATTCCCTTTTGACACAAAATCATTGAAATAAACATGTTTGAGAGACAAATGAAACGATAAATACAGTGCATGAACGAAAATTAAACTAAATGACAGCTGTCATATACGAAAGAGGACTAAATTCGACCTAAGCAAATTTTAGGTCAGGTTGGTGTAAACACCTTAGGACTAAGTTCGCTTAGTCCGCGTTTTAGGTCAGGTCACTTTTGGTCCGACCGGTGTAAAACCGGCGAAATTTTCGATCTTCAATCAACCAGAGAGCCCGAACCTAGTTCTTAAACGTAATAAAATTTCTCTGTATTATCAAAATGTTCGTGTATTAACTGTATTAACTCTGTATTAACCAAACTTGAAGACTTTAAAACTACTGCTTTTCTTGAAAATGATCACCTGATTTGCTTGTGGGAAACTTGGATGACATTTTTAGTTCCGAATTTTTCCCTGCATACAATGTTTACCGCCGTGATCGTAATCGTTTTTTAACTAATAAGGCTCACGGTGGTGGCGTGCTTATTGCCATGCTTAGAACTCTCAATAGTAAACTTTGCGCTGATTTTATCCCAGTCCACCTGTTGAATGTGTTACTGTCTCCATCTCTTTGTCTCCTATATCCTCTTTGTTTGTTGCGACCTTATATATTCCTTGTAACATGTCCTTCTCGACTTATGATAAGTAATTTTCTGAACTTTCCACCTATCTTAATAGCAACTTTCCCTCGTCATCAATCATTATCTGTGGCGACTTTAATATGCCTTGTGTACAATGGGACTCTTCTTTCTTTCGCATTGTGTCCACCAACAACCTTTAAATTACCTTATCTTCTTTTCTTTCTTCCTGTTCTCTTTCTCAATTTAACTGTTTCCCTAATGCTAATAGCAAGATCCTTGACCTCATCCTCTCTAACGTTGAGTCCTCTTCAATTTTACTATCTCCACTGAAAAAAATCCACATAGCGCCCAGAGCCATGTAACATAGCGCATTATTTATGGTCCCATACGCCATGTACATAGTACTCTGAGCCATGCAATATGGCTCCCAGCGCCATAATCTCAGAATCTACATAGCGCGTGGTCCCATGTTACATGGTGCAGCATTTATGGTGCCACACGCTATGCACATAGTGCCCTGAGCCATGCAGTATAGCTCCTAGTGCCATAATTACATGGCGCAGAAATTATGGGCCCACACGCCATATTACATAGTGCCATGAGCCATGTAACATGGCTCATGGCACTCCAATTATAACTCGCAGCCATACTGTGTGAGGGGATCTATAAATGTCAGCAAGTGATACTTGTGTATCGTCGATAGATCGACAACATTCTCAATCGGCTAAGGGCGCATATTATTGAATGGCTCCTTCGGCGACTCTAAATGCAGCCAGCGCCTGTTTGTTGAAAGCAAGTGACTTTTCCGTGTGCTCATTTATGGTAAGTACCACTGTTTTGACTGATTTGCTTCTTCAATGTATTAAAGTCTTCCACGCCATGTACTATAGTCCTTCACGCCATGTACTATAGTCCTTTACGCCATGTACTTTAGTCCTTTACGCCATGTACTATAGTCCTCAACGCCATGTACTATAGTCCTCCACGCCATGTACTATAGTCCTCCACGCCATGTACTATAGTCCTCTACGCCATACAGTATAGTCCTCCACGCCATACAGTATAGTCCTCCACGCCATACAGTATAGTCCTCCACGCCATACAGTATAGTCCTCCACGCCATGCACTATAGTTCTCCACGCCATGTAATATAGTCCGCCACGCCATGTACATGGCGTGGAAGACTATAGTACATGGCGTGTAGACCTATGTACTTTTCGCCATGTATTATGGCGTGTGGCGCTATATTTTATCACAATCCCTAAATCGACTATGTACATGGCGCCAGAAGTCTATAAATTATGGCGTCTGGCGCCATGTGTTTTCTCAGTGTCCTCCCCCATCATCCTCCCCTTTCTATTACCCTGACCCCCATCATCCTTCTCTTTCTATTAATTTGTTCATCTCATTTTCAAATCGTATTGAACCTTCTACTGGGCGATGGTTTAACTTTAAAAAAAAACTAATTTTGACCGCATGTCTAATGATTTGAATTCAATCAATTGGGTTAATTGGTTCCGTGGTCTCAATATTGAATCTGCTGTATTTAAATTTTACAGTATTCTTACAGAGTTGATCTCGTCGTATACTCCTGTTTACAGTTCTCGTAAACCCCGTGACTCCCCTTGGTTTACCGCGAGGATAAAGAGTGCCCTTAGAGATGAAAATTCAGCACGTTCGAAATTTTTGAATTCTCGGTCTAGTGAAGATTATGCTATCTTTGCCCGTTTACGTTCTTCTGCCAAGAAAGAAATTAGATTAGCACTACTCGCATATTTCTCGTCTGTTGAAACTTCTTTGAACTCGAATAACCCTAAAAGTTCCTGGTCTTTGGTCCGCTCCTTAAAAGCTTCCTCCTCTCTTCCTGACTCCCTAGTGTTTAATGCCTTTACTGCTTCCAGCCCTCTTGACATTTGCAATGTCATTGCTATGTTTTTTTCTTCTGTTTATACTATCCCATCAATTCCTGCCACTGACTACTTTTCCTTTGATTTCCCTGCTTGTCTCTCCTCAATCGTAACTAGCCCCATAGAGGTTGAATTGCTTTTGTCCTCACTTGACTCTAACTGTTCCCCGGGCCCGGATGGTATTCCCAATTTTTTCGTAAAAAATCTTTCGTCTTCCCTTTGCATCTTTAGCCACCTTATTCAATGTCAGTCTCTGTGCTCGTGAATTTTCGTCCTCTTGGAAGCTCTCTAATATTCTTCCAATTTTTAAATCGGGTGATAGGAAGCTTGTTTCTAACTATCGCCCCATCTCCATTCTTCCTTGCCTTTCCAAAATTTTGGAACGCCTCGTTTTCAATCGTATCTATGATACTCTCTACTCCTGTCTTTGCAGCGCAACAACATGGCTTTATAAAAGGCCGGAGCACCTCTACAAACCATGTTGAGTTTACTCATGTAATCGCTTCTGCAATTGACAGTAACAATCATGTTGATGTCATTTAAACTGATTTTGCCAAAGCTTTTGACACTGTTAATCATATGCTGCTTCTTGTCAAACTAAAGCATTATGGCACTCGTGAGCCTCTGCTTTCCTGGATATCTTCCTTTTTGACTGATCGCATTTGTGTCGTCTCCCTCTATGGCTTGTCGTCCTCACCTTTCTCCCTTTCCTCTGGTGTTCCTCAAGGTTCTATCTTAGGACCTCTTTTATTCAATCTTTTTACCAATGACCTTCCCACTGTTTTTAAGTCTTCATATCTTCTTTATGCAGATGATTTAAAAATTTTCCGAGCCATCAAAAATACTGGTGACTCTCTGCTTCTTCAGGACGATTTGCATGCTCTCTATGGTTGGTGTAACTTGAACTGTTTGTCCCTTAATGTTTCCAAGTGTTTTTCTATGTCCTTTTCCCTTAAGCTTCACACTCATGTCTTTCCTTATGCTATTGATGGCACTATCCTCTCTTGTGTCGATCATTTCTCAGATCTTGGGGTCACCTTTGATCGCAAACTGAAATTCGACGTCCATGTCCTTACTATCACTAGAAAAGCTTCTCGGATTTCTGGCCTCGTGATTCGTTCCTGCCACAATTCATTTAGTGCCTCTACTTGTGTCCACTTATTTATTGCCCTAGTCCGTTCTGTACTTGAATACTGCAGTCAAGTGTAGTGTCCTCGTTTCAAATACCTCTCTGACACTGTTGAATCAGTTCAGCGCAGGTTTAAATATAGTCTACCGTATTTACCCTATAGTAAACGTCTTTCTCTTCTTAACATTCCT
The DNA here is from genome assembly GCA_963978885.1 of Nemotelus pantherinus. NCBI lineage: Eukaryota > Metazoa > Arthropoda > Insecta > Diptera > Stratiomyidae > Nemotelus > Nemotelus pantherinus. Next base: position 71,077,278 of record OZ022265.1, on the reverse strand, counting down.
CTCCTTGAGCAGCGCAGAGTTTACTTGGATGAGAGTTTCCTTTTCAAAATCTGTCGCGGCTGCTTATCTTCGTCATTAGCATTTTTATTCATTGAGTGGGAATCCGTAAGGCCAATCAGGTGCTCCATTCTATTTGAAGTGAAGTATGCTCGTACCGACACTTTCTTCTACTCTCCCGTTTTACGACTCTTACGCACTCACAATAGTCTTCAACTTGGTCCTCTTCCACAATCTATTGCCATTTTCAAAAATATGATTCGAAGTAAAATTTTTGATTCTAACTAATGAATTTTATTTTCTGTTCTTGTTTATAATTGATACTTTCTGTTTTTCGCTCTATTTAATTTTACTTTATTATTTAATACTTTAAGATTTTTGTATATTTTTAATTTTATATATACTTACGTACATGTTTGCTCTTCAGATCCTAATTTGGTTTTGGTTTTTTTTTGTTCGACTTATTTCTACTTCATTGATTTACCACTTTAACTATTTTTTATGTATTTATATTTATATTGACTCATTTAGTTCTTACTATTTATATTTTTTTCATTGTATCCTATCTGTTTTTTGGCTCATTTCTTGTTGAATTGATTATTCGTGTTTGTAATGGATTTTTTTTTCTTCCTTTTTGCTTTAATTAATTTTACTTTATTTTATTCTAGCTTTAATTATTTTATATACTTAATTACTTTTATATACTATTCATATATTCTTATTCAGTTCTTGTTATTTGAATTTTTTTCATTGTATCCAATCTGTAATTGGGCAGTTTTGCCTGTAGTATTGTATACGCACCAAATAAATAAAATAAGAATAATAAATAAACCCGCACATTAAAAAGCTTAATACCTGCATACGTATAATGAATCTACCTTAACTGTGTCATACGGTTTGGCAGCAACATATATTCGTCAGTACCTCCTCTGGCGCGATTAGCGTTAAGCTGAATCTGGTTTGAAGTGAATTGTTTAAACATTTGAATAAGAAGCACATTCCTTAAAAACTTGATCAACTGTTAGGACATTCATTGTAATAAAAAGTAATTCACTACTGAAATGTCCGAGTTTACCTAACAAGATATTGAGAGTAGACTTCTGGACTAATTTACGAAAATTAAGCGCGTTTTGCGATGCACAGCCCCACACGACTATTCCATACTGAATAATTGTATGAATTAAGGCGAAATAGAACATTCGTGCTGTTTGTTTACATAAAAAAGAGCGAGCCTTATAATAAGTAGAAATCAATTTCCTCAATTTGCTCACAACATTATTAATATGAGGATCACATTTCAGATGCTGATCAATAATTACTCCTGAATATTTGGTTTTTATCACCCTCTCTATTGGAGCACAAATGCACCCTGTGCCACATTCTGTAGAATGGATCGTTATGGTCAACTTCTCTGTTGGACATAATTTCCAATATTTACATTATTTTAAACAAATGAAATCAGAACTAACCAATCTGAAAGCCAGTATAACTGAAATTTTCGCAGCACAGTTGATATGTTCGGCCTCGATTCTCGAATAAGCTTAGCCAGCCCTAATTCAATTCCTCAGATACTTTTCGTTGACAAGTAAGTAATAACTGCTTGCATCGATATATGGCATAAAATTTCACTGGTACAACTCGGTGAAGAGCAACTGCCATCAGCATTTCCTTTCAAAGCGTCGTGGCCAACGATGGCTTGATTAAGATGCGACTGATGCGCTACCTCGATCCAGAAGAAGCACGAATAAGCGTTTCGCTAACTGGTCTTCGTTTCCGGTAGCGAGGAAGTAATAACTGATTATGAACATGTATGACTTTGTGAATGCGGAGAAACGGATTTCGAACGATGAACGACCTAATGAGGTACGCATCTTTTATTGATAACATTTTACTGTAGCATTGGTTGAAAGCCACCACCGGGTGAGACACACGTGATATTTAGGCGAGTTCGATGGTCTCTGACGCTAACAGAATTTTCATCAGGTTCACTAGTTACTTGATCATTTCAATTAATTTGATAGTGGAATTAGCCGTTCTTTATTCAATCGCCGGTTCTTACGTCGAGAGATTGTCATAATGATGTTTAAACGCTCATTGAATTTAAACACTGGCAATGAAGAAGTCGGTGACTCAATGACAGAAGTTTCATTTCTATGAACTAAATATTTCGTTGCCCGTTTACACCTACTTTTGAACCACCTTCACATCGCAGTGACCGTTACTCTATATGCTTGGTCCATGTGCATCTAATAAGGCCAGAATAATTAACCCTAGTACCTACTTACTAGGCGAAAGGTAAATAAATCCAAAGGAGAGTACAAAGTCAGCTAAACCATGAACTTTGTATAACTCTCCTTTGGACTCTTCTCTTCACTTCTCATATCATTTCGCGTACATACATAAGTAAGTTATATGTTCTGGCGTTTTTTATTATGACTGTTTTGGATGAACCGACAGGCACGTGACCTATATATTTTATTGCAATCTTCATTATCTCACAGCTGGTCAAGAAATCTCTGGCCAGTTGATTTACGTTTACTGAGAAAAATCCACATAGTACAATAATTATGCTCCCGTAGTACGCTATGTACATAGTACCCTGAGCCATGCAACATGGCTTCCAGCGCCATAATGTCAGAATCTACTAAGTACCAAGGCCTGTGTAACATAGTGCATTATTGATGGTACCGCAAGCCATGTACATAGCACCACATACCATATGAATTTAATCTTAGCACATATAATTAAAGTTGGTTATACACCATTACTTTTCCAATAAGCTCGTGAAGCCTAATAGGTAAATCAAATGGGTATAGCGTCGGCTCTGAAAGATGAAGTCACGGTTACAAAAGTTACAAATTAAGAAATAAAATTTGACCAATGTTATTAGGAATTTAAATCTTCTCCAATTGTCAAAAACCTGAAATTATCTAAATCGGGAACAAATTCGCCTTTACTTTGTTTTTATCAGGACTATGCATGGCTTGGAGGGCTATAGTGCAGTAGCGTGGCGTGACAATTTACCAAAGGGAAGCAATTGGTTGATGTCTATGGTTGATTACGCTTTCCGCAAATTCGTTACGTGTAATAGAACCCCTCTATAAAATCACCCAGGAATCACTAACAGGGACGTGAGAATAGACATTCTGTATTCTTTTGAAAACAAAAGTTCACAGTCCTTCACACAATAAGAAACCATATCAATATTTATCAGTAAAATAATAACATTCCCAGAACTAGAAAAATAATATTTTTGAAAGTGGCCAAACTTCGAAGAATTGAAAAGGTTTAAAAATATGAAGCCCTGAGTTTATTTTAACGATTATGCTATCAAATATTTCGTCATAAGCACTTGTAAAGGATGGTACAACATTTTCATTATTGTCAATTATGCACCTTGCTGTTTTACGACGCTGTGCTGTTTCGCAAATCGACCATAATTCGTTCCCGATTTCCATGAAACTGTTTCTTAAAGATTGTATAAGATCTGAATATGATACATTATATTACTTTGTTAGGACTGAAATATATCGAATAGCATGTTTTTTTTTTTGGTTTTTTTTTAGAAAAAAACATGAAACAGAAAAATAAACTAAGAATCTTTAAGTAAAATAAAAAGCCCACTCTCACTTTTAACGATCTCTCCGTCTCAATTAGCACTATCATTTTCAGTTATATATTCCACGAGCTATTTTAATTGCTAATTATTATAGAAAATTTTTTAAAAATAACCTACCATTAAAAGTCCAACGTTTTGGAGCTAATTTTGGAAGCATATTTTGACGAATAAATACAAAGCACATTAACTCATTGTCTTAATTGAAAAACTAGTAATAGATTCGGAAAATATCGACATGCTCGAAGAAATGAATAAATATTTCGCTTTTATACATTTTTTGTACATGCCTGCAATCAAGATATTTTGACAGATATTATAGAGGCTCCTCAAGGCTTTAAATTTTCGGACAGTATGCAAAACAAGGTTAAATGAACGGGACGCAGTTTGGTTATCAGAAACATCTGTGAGATTTATGAAAGTTTCTTTAACTGCACCGGGAGAAGTAATATAACCAAAGGTTATTGAAAGTTGTGATCGATATGATATATCGGTTGTTTTTTCTAATATTATTGCTATGAATTTGCTTTTCTAAATTTCATTACAAATATCTTTCAATGTTTTTTTTGAAAACCAACTAACGAGATCGTTGTTAATATAATTTGATGTTCCGGAAAAAACACTTGCTTGGTCCAAGTGAGCTGGCAATTATCGGTTACGCACTGTCAAAAGATTTATTGTCTTTAGGTGATCTACCCCTATTGCAAGAATACACATTTTCATTATGACTATGTAATGCTTCTTCTTGACATCCTAAATGACACACAATGTTTATTAGAATCTTCATTGTTTCTCAATTTCTCCTAACTGTGAGCAATATCACTGAATGTTTATATTAACTACTCAGCAATTCTTCAAATAACCGGAATCAAACTTGGAAAGTAAAAGGACTGAATTGATGTGATCAATGCTATTTCTACCATGCCTGTTCACAGCTTAAACATTATTTAAATTACAAAATCCGATATTTCGCCAAATGTCTGAAACGCTTGAAAATAGCACACATGACCAGCAAAACTATTTTTGTTTAATATTACAACCGATAATCCGTTCCGAGTTTTTCATTTTGATCGGTCCTGGTTGATGATGTCCTTTTTTTCAGCAAACTACCGAAATCCTATGAAATTAAATTTAAAAAAGTTGACGAATTCTAAAATTTTGACCCACAGAACAAGTGAATACATTCACCTATTTCAACCTTTCAATATTTCAAATATCAATTAAAAGTATCATGCAATTTTACACAGTAATTTTACACATTCAATTCGACACAATTCTAGTCCAGAACTTCACCTATTACTACCAAATCCTATAAGCTATAAGTGACTAAAAGCCTTCGCCAATTGAAAACACCTTCATACAAGTTTCTATACAAAATAGAACATACAAAAAAATAATGTCATAATATAAATCATAAATAAAACACATAAAATAACGATTAGTTAAATCATGGCCTTCATATAGAAGGCCGGTCGCAAAAGCAATTAACGTACCAAGATGGCGTGCTTAATGTACCTTTTTTCGACCAGTCGACGTACATTTCTCGACCAGTTCGACCAATAAAAGTACATTAGTACCTGTCAGATTGCAAGTCGCGACCGGCCTTCTATATGACGGCCATGATTAAATCCATAGCTTCTGGCAATGCTTGTCACATATCGTAATTCAAATGCGCTCACAGCAAGTATTCTTCATTCACAAAAAATTTGTACAAGCAAAGTAAAATGATAGCAATAACAATTTACCCTGCTGCTAGTGAGGGGAACGCAGGAATATGTTCCTCCGCTCTGAGTCTCTCTCTTGAGAAGATAATTTCCCCTAGGAAGCAACATTTTCATTGCTTCCAAACAGATCGTATGAACACATTTTTTAGTATGGAACATACTTTTACGGGAGCCTGTTTGAAAAAAACGACATAAAAAAACGACATAAAAAAACGACATAAAAAAGCGTTATCAGAAAGCGTTCCACGAACATTGGCTGTGTTGGTGTGTGCTTGGTTGCTATAAATAGCGTGTTCTGGAAATGAAAAGGTTTGTCGTGTTTTGTTGCTTGTAGTATAATTAACTTAATACGTTGTGTATACATATTTACATATATTGTATATATATGTATATGTGTATGTATGTATGTATGTATATATGTGTAGATATATATATGTATGCTTATTTTATGTATGTATGTATATGTATGTATGTGTGTGTGTGTATATATGTGTGTATGTATGTATATATGTGTATGTACATATATGTATATATGTATGTATATATATGTACGTATATATATATGTGTATATATATATGTATGTGTATATGTGTGTATATATATGTGTATACGTATATATATGTATATGCACACATGTGTATATATGTGTGTATATGTATATATATGTGTGTATGTATGTGTGTATGTATATACATTGTACATACATTGATTACATATACATTAATTCCGGCAGTCCGGTCAAGCAAACACCCGATGGTGCAAAAACGCTTATCCAGATATCGCGTTTGTATTGTTGTTAAGCTCGTAAAAGTATGTTCTATATTTTTCATGTTTTAGCCTGGTAAAAATGCGAATCGCGAAGCGATTCGGACATCCCGAGTGAGCGCGAAGCGCGAGTGAGGCATTGGGTCCAGGGGGCGAAGCCCCCCGGCGATGCGCGTAGCGCCAAGTTTTTTTTAATGACGTCACAGTCTAGTCTATATGGGGTCAAACAAACGGTCGTAGATGCAATTTTTACGTTGCTTCCAAGCCGTTGTTGTGCTTTCATAATTTTCATTATGTGGCGTTACCAGATCAACTGTGTGAGACGTTCACAATTTGATTTGAAATTTTTTTAACAAATGTTTATACGCGATTGTTTCACGATATCGAAAAAAAACAATTTAAAATTTATGTCAGCCAAATGTAAGGGAAGCAATGCTTCCCTTGCTTCCATGAACGCCACGCCGCTGCTATAGTGCATGACGTAGAGGACCATAATACTTGGCGTTGGGGACTAGAATACATGGCATTGAGCGCTACAACGACATGTATTATAGCTCTCAATGTATTCCTATATCTTTTTCGCTATGTACTATGGTGTCTGGCGTTATATTTTACGAATATTTTATTGCGGGCACTTAATCTAAAGGTATCCTTTTCATTAATCTAAAGGTATCCTAACTTAACCTAACCTATGATCTTATTTTGAAATTTTTTTTTATAGGCACAAAATCCAATTTTTAGGCTGAGAATTTACTCACGAGTAATTCTTAGGCAACCACTTGAATGTTTTTCCATGCTAGGAATACCGACTTTTCGTTTTTCGAATCAAGAAAAAGAATTTCATCGTTATAAGGCTGGTACTGAGTTCGAGTTCACGTGAAATTTTGACATGTTTCCATTATCTGGTCATTCTTTCGAGCGAAAATTTTGACAATTGAGAAAAGCAGAGACAATGCTCATTTCTGACGGATAAAATGTCATGAATTTCACTTTTCGATTGATTTTCTTATTGGAAAGACATTTTCACTGCTCCATTTTCAAATTGAAACACCAAATGTCACTTTTCCGCTCGAAAGAATGAACTGCACAAACTAAATTGGCGTGAAATGATTCGAGACATGTTTCAGTGCCATCTACGTTTTCAACGCGAAAGCAACTTCAAAGCAACTTTTCATGCTAAGAACACAGTACCAAACTTGCTTATCAAAAAGCCCTCTTGGAACAGGTCAATCGCTACAAAATAAACATTCTTGCTGTCCAGGAAACGAAACTGCTTGGTGCTGAGATTATGGGCATGAGATCGTACACAATCTTCAAAAACGGAAGATCATCTGGAAATCACGAATTTGGGGGGCTTTCATCGTGGACAAAAAACTAAAACGGCGAATAATCGATTTTAAACCTTCAACGAAAGATTGTGTGCAATCCGCATTCGAGCAAAGTTTTTTTAACGTTTAGCTCATAAAAGTTCATGACCTACTGAAGATAAGGATGAGGCAGTGAAAGATAATTTCCATAACCTTCTGCCGTCAAATAATGTGAAAATCCTGCTGGGTTACTTCAACGCAAAGGTTGGAAAGCAGGAAAAACATCGCGGAACCACCGGCCAACTTAATCTTCACGATCCCTGCAACGACCATGGGCAACGACTTGTCGACTTTGTGAGCAGTAGAAACCTCATAGTAAGTTCCACGTGTTTCCCACATCGCGACACTCTCAAAAGGGCATGGACATCCCGGACGGCCGCACCTTTAATCAGATTGATCATATTCTGATTCAGAAAAGCTGGGCATCTAGTGTTTTAGATATGCGAACCTTCCGTGGGGCTAACTGCCACTCCGACTACTACTTAGTTAAGATTCGATATCGAATACCACTGTCGTATGAAGCCAGAGCAAGTTCAAGACGCAAATTCGATATCAACAAGCTTTAAAACAAGACGATGGAAGCCGAGTACAGCTCTGGAAATCAAACTAGCATCCACGCCTAACACGACGTCTATCAGCAAAATTTGGACTACCATCAAAAGCGCAGTGAGTGCAGCAGCCGAAATAGTAGTGGTATATGCAGCCCGACAACGCAGAAATGAATGGTCCGACGCGGACCAAGAAAAATATGACGATCTTCGGTGTGTAGCTAATAGAAAAATTAGGCGTAAGAAACGAAAACATTTTGACAACATGCTGAATAACATAAATGACATCTTTACAGCTAACAACACTCATCAAGCGCACAAAATAGTGAGGCACTTAGAACAAGGCTTTAAACCACGCACTAGCCTGTGTAGGGCTGCCGTTGAACGCATCATAAGTGGCTCAGAATAGATGAAGAAGAGATGGCCGTCATATTTCCAGCAATTACTGAACCGAAATGTCCCCGCACCCGACGAATCGCCATCACTAATTGGCACATACTTTGACAATGCCTCATCTCACCCTCCTACATTAATAAAGTCCGACAGGCTATGGATCGCTTGAAATCCAACAAAGCACCGGACATCGATGAGATCCCCGCGGAGCTCCTGAAGACAGGTGGGATTTCTGTTTGAAGGGCAATCCAGCCAGTGGACACGGACGGTATAACTTTCCACCATTAGCCCCTTCAATTCTCTCGCGCACAAAGCATGTTAAAGTTGCCTTTCCGCCATTTCGCTCTAATTGTCAAATTGGAGGGGAACTACTTGGATTTGACCAGATTTGACAATGTGTAGACAAAAAATTACTACCATCCCCTTCAATGTAAATCTTATGGGCATGTCCACTCCATTTCTACTACCTCACTGGGGCAATCCATGGATTGGTGACAGGCATCTGGCACCAAGAATCGATGCCAGATGAGTGACGAAAAACTGTCATATGTCCCATTCACAAGAAAGAAGATAAATTACTGTGCGAAAACTACAGGGGCGTACCACTACTTTGTACGTCATACAGGCCTTTGACAAAGATTTTAGAGTTTAGAATTTCCCATCACGCTGAGAAAATTCTTGGTGAATATCAAGGCGGTTTCAGACGTGGAAAATTGACAACTAGCCAAATATTTACGGAAAAATAAATTTTGGAAAAATGCTGGGAATTCAACATTGATGTCCATTGATGTCCAAACAAGCGTACGACAGCATCAACTGAACTGTATTATATAGCATCATGCTGCAGTTCGGAATCCCAGCAAAGCTAGCTGGTACGATTGGTGAAAATGATCATGATCGACTTATATATAAGTGCTGATTCAGAATAATATGACCAACTCGTTTTCGACGAATACAGGGCTAAATCAAGGGGTTAGATTAGCTCCTGTACTCTTTAGCGTAGCACTTGAGTATGCCATCAAAAAAATCCCCTTTGACACGAGAGGTACTCTTTTATTTGAGTCGACACAGCCATTAGTACGCTGATGACACCAATATTAGGTCTGTTCCCGTACTACGATTAATTGCAATTAATTGCAATGAAGCGTACTGAAACGGAGTAAAAAACTCTGTTTTAGTACGCTTCATTGCAATTAATTGCAATTAATCGTAGTACGGGAACAGACCTACTATGTCACGTTTGTTCAACGACGTCAAGGAAGTATTTGTAACTCTAGACAAAACCGCCAAAGAAGTTGGTTTTCAAAAAAGAAAAATTATGACTCAATCAATGAAAAGGACGCCAGTAAGACAAAACATGACGAAAGGGGACTATAACCTTGAAAACGTAGACAACTGCGTGTACCTAGAGACGAGCCTCTTGAAGGATGTGAATGAGCGTGACGAAATCAAACGCCGGATTCAATTAGCCAATAAGACATTCTTTTCGGTGCTTCCCACTTCAAAATCTCGATGCCTACACAGAAATACGAAGTTTTGCATCTACAAAACAACTATCAGACCTGTGCAATGCTATGGAAGCGTAACCTGGACACTGACCCAGGCGTCTGAAAAAACCTTAAATATGTTCGAAAGAAGGGTATTGCGAGGAATACGGGAAGAAAATGGATGATGAATCCGATACAACAACGAGCTGTATAATATATATGACGAGCCGAAAGTCGCTCTACCGTCATACGATTGCAAAAACTGCACTGAAAAAAAAAATCTTGGTAAAATCAACAATTTTCCTTAGTTGTTTTTGCGTCAACTACGGGCTATAGTTAAAACAACCATAAAAAAGTAGTTGATTACTTTTATGCACCATGACGCGTGGTTGACAAACAACGTCCGTGGTGCAAAAAAAGTAAGCAACCACAAACAATGGTATTCCAACAATATACATAGTACGAGATAGGAAAAGACTATAGTATGTAATATAAATATAGTTTATGTATATATGTGAGGTAGCCAACCTAATCCTCGTACAACAGGATTTAGTAATACAAAAGACAAAACAAAATGAATTTGGTTGATGCCTTGGTTGCATTGACAGCGACATTGCTGCTGCATTGTGATTCACCAAATTCAACTGCGGCATTCACGCCTCCCCCTGTGGCGCCGCTGCCGCAATGCCGCTGTTTTGTGTTTACAGTAAATTTTTTCACAGCACTTTGCCGCAGTCCACTGCGTTTACCACAGTGGAAGAAAGCGTCATACAACGTAATATAAAGAAAAATCAATAGTTTGCTTTAGTTGTTTTTGCATCAACTAGGGCTATAGTTAAAACAACCATAAGAAAATCGTTGATTACTTTTATGCACCATGACGCGTGGTTGATAAACAATTTCATTCGGAGCATGAAAAACGTCCAAATGTTGAAACCATTCTACTTTGCGTAGACTAATTTCAAAGACGTTGCTCACTGAATTACGTTTGCTGAAATCAACTATTGCGAAGTAGTTTAAGTACCATAAAAACAGTTGATAATTCGAAACGTTGAAGTTTTGAGTGAATTGATGAAAATTTTTCTATTTATCAACTAATTTTCGTGGTTATGAAACAATTAAAACAGTTGATTTCATGAACGTTGCGATATTTTTTGTACAACCAGAACCAACTACTTTTATATCGTTAAATTAACTATATTAACATAATAAAAATAACTATTTTCCGTAGTTCGTTTAACGATTTTGAATGAATCGTTGCAATACTATTAAAAATAATTGAACCAACCAAGAGTTTTTCTTTCAGTGTGCAATGCGTTGGCCACGTCGAACAAATGAGCGACAATCGAATCCTCAAGCGGTCTCTCAAAGGGTGAGCGAGCGGAGCCACCCCAGTTGGTAAGCCACGCAAGCGCTGGGAGGATTCGAAAGATGCTGACAGCAGGTCACTTTTGGGAGCACTAAACTGGAGGACGCGGTCGTTGAACCGAGACGAATGGAGGCCAAGCATTAAGAAGGCTAAGGCTCGATTCGGGCTGTAGTGCCACGATGATGATAAATATACGGATAATTAGTTTGCAAAATTAAAAACCACGCCGGAAAAACTGTTCATGGACTTCACGAGTATACTACAAATACGACTGATGTACGAATATATACTTCAAACGAATATATCAAGCTTTCCTTTTGATTCAGTTTCCCATATTTTTTCATCAAATTATTTTCTTTACGAACAAATTTGCCTATAGAAAGATGATTTGTGGAACCAACTTTTTACTTGTATTATTTCAGTTTCTGCATTACCATCTCTTCAATAAAAAAAACAGTTTCGAAAAACCACATACTCTTATTTAAAACAAGAAATAAATTGATAACGCTATTTTTTCTATTTTATCAACATACACCACCATCATCTTAATACCCGGACAATCACTAGGCATTCTTGAATAAGAAAACTCGCACTATACCTTTTTCTATTCATACAATGTTATTTTACAGAAACTAAATCTCTTCAGAAACAGAAAACACCTTAATATTGACTTAAGCGTAACATAACAGAGCGCTTACGCTCCCAACACCCAACTAAATAGCCAGTATGGAAAATGGAGCCTATCTGAAGTGTTTTGAGTAGCGTGTATTGTTGTAGTCAAACTCCGTCAAACTCTGCCAGTTGGCTTTGGGTCGCAATTTCAGTCGTGGCATTACTTGACTCTCGCTTGTATTGCTAGGTATGATGCGGCCGCCGTTTCATTGGGTGGATGATGCAATGTAACTTGTATGTAATGTATGCTTGAACGTAATGATGTAGATTAAGAGAACTGTTGACTGGCTGTCGTATGAACGATGTATTTTCTGGACAATATGTCACTATAGCCGCGTACACTAACCATGGTTGAAACAAGGTTGAGGTCAAAACAGACCAATACAAATGGATTCCTTAGGTTATGTTAGGTTAGTAAAGAGGGCTGCCGGGAACGCGGCTTCAATTAGGCCACCAAGGGCCCATTTGCCACCATCCGCTGGCTTTTTAGAATTGCCAAGTGACCGCTTCGCCAAACAGGATCAGCTGACTCAGCGTGACGGTACTGGCTACCTCTGTTAACCCTTGAAAGTGGTAAGAACCAAACATCTTCAGGCGTTTATTATTTAGGGCCGGATAATCACAGAGAGTATGCTCGATGGTGTCCTCTTCCATCTCGCACCTCTTGCATAAATTGCTGGATGTCAGTCCCATTCTGTTCGCATGAGATGCGGTAAGGCAGTGCCCTGTGAGCAAGCCAACCGTGGCTCTCAAGCGGTTTCTGCTGAGCTTGAGCAGTTTCCTGCCTTTGCTTAGATTAGGTGATAGCCATAATGTCCTGGCCACCCTGCAGTCCATCCTGTTTTCTCATTCGGACTTAAGTTTGGCCCATATGGCGGCATTCGGTTTGCTTGTGGCGTCAGCGATTGACCGTGGTACAGTGATGCAGGGGCTATTGCTAGCTCCTGAACCTTTCCTCGCCAATTCATCCGCTTTTTCGTTGCCTATGACCCCACTATACCCTGGCACCCACATAATCCGGGTAGGAATACGCCTTGCCTTTTCATTGAGAACCACTCTGCAAGTGTTCACAGTTTTTGAAGAACATCTGTAAGACGCAATAGCGAGAATGGCTGCTCTACTGTCGACGCAAATCGTCATTGATCTGGTTGATATTCCGCTAATAGACTCAACTGCCATGCGTATAGAATGTAATTCAGACTGAAAGACGGTAGCATGGTCCGACAGTCTACACCACAGGTTAAGGCTCAGATCCATAGAAAACATGCCCGAGTCAACTCCTGTGTTCGTCGTTGACCCGTCCGTGTAAATCCAGACGCCCCCATCGGTGGTAACTTCCTTTTTCTTCCAGTCTTTTCTTGTGGGTATCTTGACTGGAAATTCCTGCCAATATGTATTATTTTGCTCATGTGGTCCGTGTCTTCTGCAACGAGCCCAAACCTTTTGTGGCATTCCGTAAGGATACCGATGTGGCCCCACTGATCTGAATCGTTTCACATGCTGAAACTTTCAGCGCGTATCGCCGCTAGGCTTGCGCTTCTAAAGATGAATCGATCTAGGGGCATGAGTCCCAAAATCATTTCCAACCCAGCCGTTAGGGTGGTTCTTAAAGCGCCCGTAATACATACGCAAACTAATCTTTGCAGTCTTGTTAACTCCTTGATATTAGTTTTACTCTCCGCTGCCTTCCACCATACGATCGCTCCATACACCAAAATTAGCCTAACTACACATGTGAATATGTAATAGGCCGCCCTACGCATAAGACCCCAGGTATTGGAGTAGGGGGACCAGCACGCGAAAAGTGCTGTGCGAGCCTTACCAATTCTGTGCTTCACGTTAGCTCCCCAGATCAGTTTCCTGTCTAGTATAAGGCCCAAATATTTAACACTATCAGCAAGTTCCAATGTTATATCGTTGAGGTTCGGCGTGGCAATAGCCGGTACCCTGTGTCTCCTTGTGAAGAGTACAAGTTCGATTTTTGTCGGGTTTGCCATAAGACCGACTTTTCTGGCCCAGGTTTGGATATAGTCCAGCGCCGATTGCATAAGGTCCGACAAAGTTTGTGGGAACGCACCTCTCACAAGTACCACAATGTCATCGGCATACGCCACCACCTCAAAGCCACTGGCCCTTAAATTTTGCAGTATTTCGTTGACTGTCAGAATCCAGAAAAGGGGAGATATAATCCTTCCTTGTGGTGTTCCGGTTCCGACTATTCTTTCCGCTTTGGCCTCCAAAAAGGTAGCCTCATTTAGCCTGTTCTTGAGCAAGTCCGATGCCCAGGTCGCCAGAGTTTCATCCTCTCCATATCGAACCAAGGTAGATGATACTCGCGACAGTGACATTATTGAAGGCCCCCTCAATGTCTAAGAAGGCTACCAACGTGAGTTCCTTTTGCCATAAGGATTTTTCTATTATACCGACAATTTTGTGTAATGCCGTATCTACTGATCTGCCCGCTAGATACGCGTGTTGATCAACACAGAGTCTCGCGACATCAATCGAGCTTTTGATGTGCAGATCAACAAGCCTCTCTAGTGTTTTGAGCAGAAAAGATGTTAAGCTCATTGGTCTAAAGTCCTTCACGTAATCATGATTCAACCTACCAGGTTTCGGAATGAAGACCACCCTAGATTTTGTCCATTGCTCGGGTACTACTCCGAGGCCGAGGCATGCGGTAAAAATACGCTGCAGAATGGGAATGATATCAATCCCTGTAACTTTGTAAGGTCGGAATGTACCAATAGCCCATTCAATCTTGACCTCGTCTACTACTTCCTTGATCAGCCGCTCAGACGCCCGGTGGGTTCCCCGAAGTACGTCACTACTAGCGAATCCAATCCCGGGATCCCGCATCCCGGGATCCCGGGATCCCTGCTAATTTCTGGTCCCGAAAATCCCGGGATTGATGAGTTCTAATCCCGGGATTTTCGGGATCAGAAATTGGCCTGGATTCCGGGGCCGGGAGTCAAGCATAATCGGCAATCAAATTACGGCAAGACTCGAAAAGAGCAAATAGAATCCATATTTATGAGAAAGCAATTAGCATGCAGGTTCACATCGAAATGCGTAAAGAATAGAGCAAAACAAACCGAAGTAACAGTTAACAAGAGAATACAAAGGGGTTTGTAAATAAATAAGTATGGACTGTTTCGCATTTAGTGCATTCGTTACTTCGAATGATTTGAGGAAATTAATACTAGCGAATGCATACACAGATTTACCAAAATCCTCAACAACAATCAAAAAAAGGCTGTGGGCTATGCAAGCAGGATAAAAAAAATAATAAAAAATGAGATAAGACAGGCTAGTATCTCAGGTGAACGGTTCAGTTTGACGTTTGATGAGTGGACCTCGACAACAAATAGGCGCTACACAAATATTAACATCTACTTAGTGAATTCTTACTGGAGCTTGGTGCGAGTAAGGATATCAATGACAGTTGCAAACTACCTAGATATATTAAAAGAGCGTTTCGCTGAGTTTGATGTTTCTCTAGGAGAAGACATTGTTACCATCATAACTGATGGGTCAAATGAAATGCGAAAAGTAGGCAGACTAGTTAATACAGAGCAACATATTTGTTGGGTGCATAGCATCCTTTTGGCAGTTTGCGATGTTCTCTATAATAGGAGGTCCATTCTAAATCAAAGAGTTGATGAAGCAGCTGATAATCTGGACGAAGACCACGAAGATTTGGACGCTCCTGAATCAGCTTACTACGTTGAACCCGGTCGCCTGCAAGACACGCTAGATCTGACGAAGGACATCAGCGCATGCATAAAGAAAGTTCGTAAGGTAGTTTTATATTTTAAAAAAGCTCTAACGAAAAATAATAACGATCTTCAAAACTATGTCAAATCCGAGCAAGGCATTTAATTGTCTCACTTACTGGATTGTAAAACAAGATGAAATAATCTCTTGACAATGTTTAAACGGTTTTCCATTTTGAAAAATAGTATACATTAATCGGCCTGCAATATCCAGAGCGATTAAAAGGGACTGAGTTTGATTCGATTCAGAAACTTATTGAAGTTTTACTCCTTGTAAAATTGACTGTGGAGGCCTTAAATCGCAAAGATGCAAATTTATGCACTGCTAATACTTCATCAAGATTTTTATTTAGGCTGCTAGGAGAAAAACGGTCCATTCTTGTGAATGCTATGAAAATTGCAATATTGGACCGAATAAAAAAGTGTCCGTGTACTGAGCTATCTGGTTAGCTAAGCTATCTCCGGAATTTACATTGTGCCAGCAAAAATTTACCAAGTGAAATAGAATCTCTATTTTGGAAACCAAGCAACGCAAATATTTTTTAAAAAATACTTCAATGATCTAGATGCTGAACCCTTTGCTTGCTAGCCAAAGAAATGAGAAGAACCCAGTAGATACCCATATTGAATCAGAACAAGGTAGTCGTCAATTGATGCTACAAGAAGAGCTCCAAAAGTATGAAAATAATCAATCATGAAATGCCGCAAGAAACTAATCTAATTAAAACTATTGCAAAAGAAATGAAACTTTTCGAAAGTGGTGGCACTCGCATAGTTTGGAGCAGGCTTACCAATATTTATCGACCGTTTCCGCGGCGTCCAACGTCGGGAATAAATTTAGAAGCAGGCTTGGATACTTTGCTATTGGATACTTTGCTACTTTGGATACTTTGCTATTGCTTCAATGTTACTTCCGAAAAAACCAATGAACTTTGGCAGAATTTTTATGTGTTGAATATTTTATATGTTAAGAGTTATGATTTATTGTTATGATTTTTTGTCGTGATTTGTTGTTCTAATTTGTAATAGTTGTAATTTTAAATATTTGCTTTCATACTATTAACGTCTCGGATAATTAAAATTATTGTTTTTATTTGCATCAATTAAATAAATTAGTAATTATTCAGTAACATATTTTTTATACAGTTTTCAGCTTACTTATTGATGTAGTTTTGAAATGATGGCACATAATATAATCTGTTTATTAAAAACTTGACTTATTTTGTTGTGTTATATTTTGAATCTCGAATCCCGGGATCCCGGGATTTGAGATTTTTTAATCCCGTAATCCCGGGATTGAAAAAATGGTTCGGGATTGGAATCCCTAGTCACTACGCGGTGTCGTGCAAGCTAATTCTGGAAAGTGAGTTTCCATCAGTATGTCCAGGCATTCTTGCGGGTCTTCCCCCCAATTCCCGTTTTCCCTTCGTAAAACCGTAGGTACGCAGGGGGTTACGTTTACGACCTTCCTGATACTGACAGCCGCTGTACATCCTTCAATGTTCTCACAGAATTCCCTCCATGAGTCACGCTTGGCTCGTCTTATCTTCTTTTTGAAAAGCGGCAGCTCTTGCTTGTAACGATCCCAGTCATCCACGTTTTCGGAACGCCTTGCGTTGTTAAACCCATTTGCATTTCTATTTCTCCTGTTTTAATACGGGATTGTATATACTGACATGACAAACTAAAAATTGAATGAGTTAGATATAGGTGAAAGAAATCAACGTGTGGTAGTTAACTACCTAACATTAAGTATTTATATTTCTTATTTTTGGGTGTCATTAGTGAATTGTTTTAGTACGTCCGAGTCACTGTTGTTTACCACCATGTTGGCCAAGAGTCGTAGATTGAATTGGTGACTATTTTCGAGCTTAAATATGTTACGGTCTCTATAAAAAATTACATGTTTTACTATGTGCATTCACTCAAAAAACTAAAGTTCACCAGTTGGATTCTATTTACGTCCGCTTGAAACAATACCGGGCTCAGCATATACCCCTGAGGAATTCCTATGCTAATTAGGTATTTGCTACTTATATGGTTTCTTGTTGTAACAATTAGTTCATATAACGAATAATATCGAAAAAAATCAGAGAATTTCTAGGCGTTCAACTACAAATGACATCGATCCAAAGGGAGTAACTGGCTTTGAAATTGCAATCAGACAATACACGTGACATTCAACAACTTTGCTTGCACTGTATTTACCTTCGAAATTATTTATTATACTAACCGCCACTATTATATTTACCACGCCAATTATGTGGCTGGCATAAAAGATTCCTTTTTACTCAGCCGTAAAAGTTGTTTTACAAGGTGAGGTGCCACCAATTGTTTCCTACCACGTATTTCAGCTTTAAGAGGGAAAGTGAATTCATTCTTGACCTTTTTTTCAAGCAACTAGCCATTTGCAAAGTCTCCACGTACATTTTTTCTTCAGATTTCATCTTTCTTGTAATAAACCTTTTTTCAGGTATGCAATGTTTATCTCCCCACATTTTAAATAAACTTTAAGAAACCTAACTGTAAATTTGTGGATACTGCCAAATTAGAATTTAAATTTATATTTACCTTTGAATTTTATATTGCCTGTGTTCCATTATTACTATTTAGTACTCGCAAGTACTTCTGGCTACTTGCAACTACTCGCGCTCTCGTTCTCCAGTAGTTCATGAGTAGTTACGCCTTTTTTTTTTTTAAATGGAACACGGTAATTTATCTTTCAGAAATATTTCTGGCAATAATTTAGAGCACATTTTGAATGGCGCGCAAAATGACTCCTTTTACAAAAAGCCGTGCAGCGAAGCATACCGTTATAGCTGTACCATCGAGTATCACAATTAAAAAAGAAAAAGCTTTCTCTAACAAAAAACCCAATCGAAAAATTGCACTGTTGGCATTTGGTGGAGTATTCCGCTGAACAGTAAAATGCGTTCTTTTGTTGATTTTTTTGATCGCAGCTATTTGTATCTAAATAAATAAATATATATATATATATATATATATATATATATATATATATATATATATATATATATATATATATATATATATATATATATATATATATATTTATATATATATATATATATATATATATATATATATATATATATATATATATATATATATATATATACATATATACATATGTATATATTTGCACCTATGGGTCGTGTCATTTAAAAATACTTGTCTTCCGAAAATAAGTTTTCTAACAATAACCTAACACACTTCACCCAATTATACTTCTATTGTACTTAAATCTCCGTACTCCTGTTTTTTTCAAAACTTTCTTCTTGCTTTTCATTTTGTGCTAAACGTACAAAATGGCTATTTAAAACGGCTTTCGGTAAAACTGGACTTGATGCCCCACACAGCTGTTGCATGAATCTCGCCGATAGATGTCGGGCTAATATGTTTGTGTTTTTGTGGTTGTGCGTTTGCTTTTGGGGCTTCTTTTCTTTCTTTTTTTTCTTTTTCTTAATTGTTTTATCTTCTTTTTTCTTTTTTTGTATAATTTTGTCTGTTTTTCTTCATTTTTTCAACCTTTCTACCACCTTTTCGCCCTCTGGTGGCGGGATTTCCCGGGTGTGGGGCATCAAGTCCAGTTTACCCCGGCTTTCATTGCATTACAGCAATCTTGGACGCGTTTTAGGATAGTAGCATTGCCAAACCAACAATCTTGTCTAATTTTTTGCGCAATCGTCGTTTTCGATTTGGCGCAGCATTGTAACATGTTTTGTACCGCGTGAATGCGTGAACTATTAAATCAAACACAGTTCTACAAATAAGAGTTTATTAATGGCTAAAGTCTAAACACGTATAAATGCGAATGTATGCGCGAGTGATCTGCACGGCAAGAGGGTTGTGAACGAACAGGACGATTTTTCTGTTACGAGGCACTTGCTCTGTTCCTTGCCGCTGTGCGTCGCTCAAGTCATTTTGTGCGCGCCAGCAGCTTGAGTATTTGGCGCGGTTATTTAGAATAGCTGCGTTTTATTTTCATCCAGAGTGGAGTAGGTATCCTGCATGCATAAAAAAACGAACCGGAGTAGTATGCGAGTTCCCTAATTGGTTGTCAGCACTTAGCTTGTCAGACATTTGTCAGTTCAAAATTCAAATTTCGAAATAACAAATGTCTACCTAGAAAATTAGAATCATGTGGAATTTCTTTGTAATACGTAATCGAAGAATATTCCGACTCATAGGATTAGAATTCTGTTGACAGCATTGATTTTTGAATCATTTTCATGCATTTCAATGTTTCCTGGAGTGTGTTCAATGTGCATGCTATAGCAGCTATTAGCTGCTATTTTAGCAGCTCTGGCTGTCCAATGTCACGAAATAGCTACTTTCTGATGCTTGCTATTTGACAGTTCGGCTGTCCAAAATTCCGGCATAGCTGCTAAGGTAGCAGCTATTTGCTGCTCGCAGTCTGGAGGATAGCAAGAAAGTAGCTAAGGCAAAATGGCCGTGCGTACACAGCTGCCATGCAGTTCAAACGTCATTTTCAATTGGAAATTGAAATGAAAAGAAGTTTTTGCGCTTTTGTGACACAGAAGATGAGGAATAAATTTGAAAATAGTGACAGCATAAATTAAATACGGGCTTTGAAACACTTCAGCTCAACTCGAGTTAAGTCGGCTTTCACACAGTGCAGCTCATCTTGAGTTTTTAGCAGGCGAGCATGAAGCGCAAAAGGCCGGGTGCACTGATTCATGTACCATAAAATTTTCAACGATTATTTTTTGCTCTTTTTCACAGTGATACGTTTTAAATATGTTAGGAAAATTTTAATGGTTTCTGCAGCTGTATGTTGAAAACTCCTAAATTTTATACAATTTCCAAAGTGCAATGGAAGTATTGAACTAATCCACGAAAATACAAATATTGAAATTAAAAAAAAAAATTTTAAAAAGTATTTTTGAATTTGCTGACCTTCGCAGCAGCTCTTGGCTGTCCAATATCCATAGCTGCTTCATCTAGCTACTTCAAATTTTGACACTTGCTAAAGTGATGCTATGCTATGCTTTTGAAGCAGCTATAGCATGCACATTGAACACACCCCTGGTTGCTGGTTTGACAGGGAAATTTTTGGGAATTTATCACTGCAGCCAACTGTTTCAGCTGACAGGAATTATTGAAATACGTTCCACACAGTGCATGAGTACGAACTCCACTGAACCCATGACTGAACTCACAAGTGTTCGTACTCTCGATGTTGTTGTTTTGTGTGCAAATTGCTATCCTGCACTACTCCGGATGCATAAAAAAACGCACCTAATGTGTCGCTACAGTCTTACTTTGGATTATCGATAAAAACATTATTGAAATGCATTTCGGTTATCAAATAACTTTTTTGTAGACAACATTCTCGGTTTCCTATTATAGGTCTGTTCCCGTACTACGATTAATTGCAACTAATTGCAATGAAGCGTACTAAAACAGAGTTTTTTACTCCGTTTTAGTACGCTTCATTGCGATTAATTACAATTAATCGTAGTACGAGAACAGACCTATTATCTATGCATTTTATTCAGCAGCAAAGCATTTGATTCAAAACAAATGCGTTACCATGCGAGGGACTTCCCCTCGAAAACAGTCAGAGATTCTCAAACCTGACCGTGTCCCGCTCATTTTCGTAGTTCGCGTCGTTTACTCAACCATTTTTAGACACATTTTGAGAAGCTGTAGCTAATCGGAGACTATAATCTTTTAGAACACACGGGGTTTTTTCAGATTTTTCGTAGCCAAAACAAGGGAAACGGCACAACACATCAAATAACTGATATAATAAGCTGCGCCAGCCAATTATGTGCGAAAATGGCGAGAATGGAGGAAATGAGGAAATTTTTTTTTTTGAATTTTAAATTAATTAGTTTAAAAAAGACACCCCCACGCTTACGACGCACGCACCCACCAATACTACCAGGGGTGTGTTCAATGTGCATGCTATAGCAGCTATTAGCTGCTATTTTAGCAGCTCTGGCTGTCCAATGTCACGAAATAGCTACTTTCTGATGCTTGCTATTTGACAGTTGGGCTGTCCAAGATTCCGGCATAGCTGCTAAGGTAGCAGCTATTCGCTGCTCGTAGTCTGGAGGATAGCTAGAAAGTAGCTAAGGCAAAATGGCCGTGCGTACACAGAATAGAGGTATAAGACTTTAGAGTGGCGGTATCCGTGTAAACGCCTGTAGGTGTGTGTCTCGAGCATTCTTCTCCTCCTCGCCTTCACCTCTCAAGCTTTATGGGGTGCTGTCAAGTACCCAAGAGTCAATGTCAAATCGCACACACAAACAAACCAAACAATTTTCAAGAATGCTATTGATTTTGAGATGAAATTAGCTAGAACAAGCTGTGTTTTCAAACCAAATTTAGTGACGCAAGTGCTGAGAAGTGTAGAAAGCCATTAGAAGTATAAGGTACGGTTAAAAGTGGCAGTGACACCTTCAGTTTCTATCCAAACACCAGCAACGAAATGTGAAGTGAAGTGTTGTTAAAAAAATACGGGCTCCTGCCTGCCTGGGTGAACTTTCTACAGATAAGTACTTACCATTTACCTTATGGTAAATTCTGTAATCCAAATTAAGTAGATTTGAGTACTTGGCGTGGCTCAAAACTAGTAATTTTAGTGCAATTGTGTGATGCCGACTCAAGTGCTCGTCTGCTGGCCCACGTATCTGACACCTGGGTACCTGACAGTTTCTCTTGGATTCCAAAATGGCGGAAATGCCAATGAAGTAGGCTTAGAAGCTCATTCATAGGGGCAACTGATTTTAGTTTGAAGAATTCAAAAAAAATGTCGGTCGACCTGAATAAAATTCGAACAGAAAAAAAATCAACGATTATTAGTAGCGTACGTTCACAAGGAAAAATTTATAATTTTTGGAAAAATTTGTGCTGTTTGCTATTATAACATATGCTAAAATAAGAAACTTATTAAAATGGTATGGTTTCGACTATCATAAATTCAGGTTAATTTTAGAAGAATGAATTCATGTAAATAAAAAGAGCCTAAAAAAATCTGCGTTTTGCCTTAATTCCGCCGAAGCCGGTCCCAAGCCCGGTTAAAAAGGAAGAGGGAGGTAGTAGAAAATTTGGCACCTCATTTGCATACAAAAGTTCAGATTTATCATTGTAAGCAAACGTAATGAAATGATAATAGTTTTCTCATTAACCTGCGCACAGTGGTTAAATAGCGTTAATGCAATTAATGAAAATGTTGCAAGATAATAATATATAGCTCTTCAACAATTCAACAATAAGATTCGTTTCGTTCTACTTTTTAGAAGCAAATATTTTAATTTAATGACTAATTTTTACTTGAGAAGCCATATATTTCAATTTATTGAAAAATATTAATACTGAAGAACAATGACCGGCCACAATGTAGAGTACAAGATTACCTTCAAATTTTAAATATACGCATATTGTTTCTTGAATTTTAATATTTTCCTATTTTTTCAAATATGCGCGCCAAGTTACTGCCCCCAAAACGAGCAACTGACCTACACCCCGAAAGATATTTCGTTGTATTGAAATAATTTGTTGATATGGGTGATCTCGAGACAGAATACTTCTTTACCACCACTCTTAATGTCTTATACCTCTATGGTACACAGCTGACATGCAGTTTAAACGTCATTCTCAATTTGAAATTGAAATGAAAAGAAGTTTTTGCGCTTTTGTGACAAAGGAGACGAGGAATAAATTTGAAAATAGTGACAGCATAAATTAAATACGGGCTTTTAAACACTTAAACTCAACTCGAGTTTTAAGTTGGCTTGTACATAGCGCAGCTCATCTTGAGTTTTTAGAAGGCAAGCATGAATCGTAAAAGGCCGGGTGCTCTGATTCCTGTATTATCAAATTTTCAACGATTATTTTTTGCTCTTTTTCTCATATATGGCGTCAAAAGCCGGAAATAAATGATACGTTTTAAATATGTTAGGAAAATTTTAATGGATTGTGCAGCTGTATGTTGAAAACTCCTAAATTTCATACAGTTTCAAAAGTGCAATGAAAGTATTGAATTGATCCACGAAAATGCAAAAATTACAATAAAAAAATTGAAACAAAATTATTTTTGAATTTCCTGCGTAAAGGCTGCCTTCGTACATGCTTCGTAGCAGCTCTTGGCTGTCCAATATCCATAGCTGCTTCACCTAGCTACTGCGTATTTTGACACTTGCTAACGTGATGCTATGCTATGCTTTTGGAGCAGCTATAGCATGCACATTGAACACACCCCAGTTTCGAAGCGCGCTCTTATCACAATGACATTTGGTACTGTCACCGGGGGATTTTCGTTATTGGTGTGGTGGTTGGCTGGTGTTCAGTTTGCTTACTTTTCTGTTTTCCGGAGGCCTGGTGAATTAAATAAGGATGTCGTCGATTCACAAGCTGCTCAGCTGGAGCAAATTATGTGCCTTAAGAAACCTCAATCGACATGCACAAGAAAGTTTCAGTTTTGCGAAGAATTCCGTCAATCTGCTATCAAGTATACACACAACATCACCCTGCTACGGCAAAATGTTCTTAGATAGGGAAAACAATCATTCATATGAAATCTTCCAGAGTTTACCTAATTATAAACTATCTGAAGATATTACTTTCCGGTGGGAACTGGATAGTTGCTCAAACGAAAATGTCCGCCAGCTCCTGAATAAGCCTCCAGTGTTTGCTGATGCTGTAGTAAAAGGACTAGAAGTGATTGTCGGATATTGCAACAGAAACAATATTGAAATTAGTGATGAGCAGTTCGACAAGTTTATAGACAATTTTGGAATTGTTTGCGCAGAATTCACTGACGAGCAGTTAAAAGTATGTCTAAACGTTTTACGATTTCTGCCCGACCCACCCGGCATAAACTCGCGAAATTTCTATGAATTATGGAAACCTTTGGATGATGTCTGCCAGATGCGCCTAGTTGATTGGCCAATAGACAATATTTTGCTAATGTGTGACTACTGGTATCAATTGAACCTTGCCAAATGCAGTGAGTTTGTGTGGGATGGTATTAAAAAGATAGGAAAGAAAACACGAAAGCTCTCAGCTCCCCAACTGGTGCAAACGATGTTTCTGTGCAATCTCGTTCGCAAGCCATTAGTGGAAATGATAGACTTCGAAATGCGATTGGAGAGTGTTTTCGATACACTTAGTCTTGATGAGGTCGGGATCATGTGTGCCGGCTTCTTTAAAACGCAGACGAAGCTCAAAAATACCGAACTGGTCATGAAACTTTACCGGCGACTGCTAGAAAATTTGGACGTAGTCGATGACATAACCCTCGTGAACTACATCAAAATTTTACGATATTCAAGTAAACTCCCGCAGGCAGATATAATGTACGAGCTGTTAGATAATCTTTGTGGACAGATCAGTAGGATTTCACTCATGTCTTGTCTGCATGTAGCTTTAGCAGGGTGTGATATTCAAATGTGTCATAGCAAATGCATCGAAAAAGTTCTGGAAAGGTTCGCTTGCGACTTCGAACAAGTTCGCCTTAAAGATATGGAACGTATTGCGCACGTCATGGCATTATTCAACGTGAAAACTGAATCCGGTGTTCATGACGAATTGTGCGAAAAAGTACTGAAGAAGCTAGAAACCCGAATCGATGAAATCATTCGCTACCCGAAGTGCTTCCAGGCTTGTCTTCATTATCTTACATTGTGTGGACACCATAATGAAGATATGATAAACGCCAGCCTGGATCAGAAATTTATTAAGCACGTGTACGGGAAAAACCTTCTTCTGGGCAGGGAAGTGTTTTGCCTGGATTCATTTGCGCGCATCAATCTCAAAGATTCCTACAGGGGCAATCTGTTATTGGATGGACAACGCAAATCGATGGGGAAGCTGTTCACACATTACATACCCGAAAGAGAATCCAAGTTCAAATTAAATGTCACTGACCGCATATTGCTCGAAGTGAAAGAAACTTGCCACAACGTGTGGGAAAGCAGCAATGTGAAGCATGTTTTGCCTCATTTTGAAAGACCTGATGTCGTAATAGCTTACGATATCAAAGCGAAAAAAGGAGTAAGCTTAAACGAGCTTTGTCCAGAAAATTACTCTGGCAAGATACTTAGTAAGGACGATATTACTGGAGGGAAAGGGGGTCAGGTGAAGTCGGCAGTTGTCATTGTGGGAGGTTGGAACAACTTTATCCGGAATAGCAACAAACCGACCGGATTGCTGGCTATGAAAATGAAGCAACTCCAACTGCTTGGACATACGATTGCACTAGTAACTGACGTGATCTTTCATTTTGAAAATTTCATAACTTTTGGTTTTACAGATACCTTGGTACGAGTGGCGAGAACAGGAAACGCAAGCAGACAAGCATAAATACGTGCGGAGGAAAGTAGGTCCGCTGTTAGAAAAGTAAGTTAGGAGAAAGGCTTTAGAAAATAATAAAAGCATGAGGTGAGAAACAGCTTGGAGTTATTTTATTTTTTAGAGCACGTTATATAAAAAAATGTAAATCGGAGCTTATTTACTACAGGAAGTAAAAAGATTTTACCACTAAAATAAATCAACACTTGCTGGTCATGGCAAGTAATTTTCCATGAATTTTTTTGAGTACTCGTAGACGACGAATAGTGTTGCTGTTGCAGGAATCGTTCGGCAAACCGTAGGCAATAGTCCATTATACAAAGCCAGCACACCTTCTTTTCGTGCTATGTCGATAGCCATTCCTACCATGGGCACGGTAAGTCCATTAACCTGTATTCTGCTTTTGACCACATCTGCAGGAAATATTACTGTCCACAACGTTACACCACCGATAGCCCCAGCTAGCATCGTTTTCAAAGGTCCTATTTCATCTTTAGTTTGATTTGGCCTGGATATACAGAATTGTTTTTAAGTCTATTGTGTTTTTAAGTTTATTTCAAATTTACTGTCGTAAAAATTCTCTAGCTCCCTCATAGCCCCCAAAGAAGAAAAAGTAGCCAGGCATCTCTCGCACAAATGTCGGCGCTAGACCTCGAAACAAGCCCGGAATTCCTTTAAAATTGAAGAGAAAACTATTAGGAGGTTGTGAGAAATATTTGTAATCTATAGTCATGAAATTTATACTGTTTAATGCAGGAAATAATTAGCTTCAATAATGAAAAAAATCAAAATTAATTATGAATCACATAACTATTCAAACGAAATATCTATACAGTATTCTTAATAAATCAGGGAAAAAGAATATATAAATTATGATTAGACTTATTCGTAAAAGAATTAAACTAACAATATCTTACGAAAAATTATTGAACATATTTTTACGATTATGTTCCAAAGTCCAAGATTTTTTTTTTTGATTTTGTCAATTTCCGTAACTTCTTATAACAAGGTTCAATCGCTGAAATGTTTACAGACTAAGTGTGATTTAGAGGGTTTTTAAAAACAAAGCAGAAACTCACTGTCTTTTTATATAGAACTTGTCTTGCTTTCTTTAGATTCCTCAATTGCTCTTTAGTCGCCCTTCACTTTGCAGTGATATTTTTAGGTATTTGGCTCCTACAATATGTACGCCCTATTTATGATAACATTTGAAGATTGATGATCTTATGAACCCACCACTCATGGAATATTTGGAGCGAATATTTGTATCTAGCTGACTAGTGGTATTTGTTTCTCTATGTACAATAATTAATTCTCTATACTGAGGAAAGTATATAAGACGTGGCTCTAGAGTTAATTTTCAGAGTCTGTAGTCTTACTTTCAAGTGCTGATTAACGCATATGATAAAAATCCTTAGTATTTATTTTCTTGATGGAAGTATATTTTAATAAATGGAAAAGAAGTAAAGAAATATATTATTCTGGAGCTCCATTCTTGGACTTCTGACGAGCACATAATAACCCACAAAATGTCTAATCACAATTTACATGTATTTGGTGCTGAAAATTTCTTACATCTACAGAAATACAACAGTACTTTGAGATTCGCTAAAATACCCACCGCCGCCATAGGGTTAAATATATCTTATCTAACTTAACACAAACCTACTGCTTATATACACCAATATCTCCTCAAAATTCAGCTCAATAGTATGATCCAAGGGCAAAGGTAGAAAAGCAGAGAGCTAAATTTTTTTTGTTGATGTAGAAACTTCGAAATCTTTGGTCGATTCATTACAAAGCTTACATAGCAAGATGTAATCGTGGCACTATCCTCAAGACTAGACGAAATTGAATATAAGATGGACTCAATTCTCTCTAAAATAAAGTGTGTTGATGTTTAGGCTGACACAAACCTAACCTCATAACACCTCATCCACATAATCTATCGCCTGCCAGACGGTTCCGGTAAATGAAAAATCAGACTTCTGATGACGTGAGAAACACAACCAACTTCTAAAACAACTGATGCAGCAATGAATGAGAGGAAAGCGAATTCAATAAAAATCATCAAAAATCATCAACTAATAATGCGATTCAGAAATCTCCAGTGTCCGAATCTAATGAACCTAAGAAAATTTGCTCAAAAGCACTAAATGCCAACTTCAATTTAGATTGTCCTGTGGTATCTAAAGATTAAAATATTTTCAACTGAACCCTCAGCGGTATCACACAACCCAGAGCAATTTTTGTATTCAAGCTTGCTCCTGATACCACCGCAGATGACACAATGAAAAATATTATTTATTCATTGACCAAAACAAGGTACAAAATCACATATTAAAAAAAGGACATCAAATAAAAATAAAAATAGAAAAGTAAAGTAAAGTAAAGGAAAAGTAAAAACAAACAAGTTAAATAAGTAAAAAAACAAACAAATTAAAGAAAAAAGAGTATCAAATAAATTAATAAATAGCAATCAATAAACAAACATTGACATAAAAGCTATAGCTTAAGGTTAAGGGTACGGATGGCATGGAAAAGAGAGGACTTGAAGGATGATTTGGAAATCGTAGGGGAATATAAATTGCTTATTCTGTTGAATACTCTGCAGCATCTATTTACTGGCTCATTAGCTCCATATGTGGTCGAATGAGAATATTCTTTTAGGAAACGATTGGACCTGGTGTTCCTCACAGGGATATTTATCAAAATTTTATTAGTCAGGAATTCTACATTAATAGCGCCTCTAATGACGTCGAATGTGAAGCAGGCCGATATCACCATTCTTCTGGAGGCTAGTGTGGATAGGTTTAAATGACCCAGTCGAAACTCATAAGGGGGTAGGCTATTAAAATCATAAGGGTTGTATAGCTCTCGCAAGGCGAAAAGTAAAAATTGCTTTTGTATTGACTCGAGTCTGTCACTGTGGATTTCAAAAGCAGGATTCCAGCTAATACAAGCGTATTCGAGAATAGGACGTACGAGTGAAGTGTATAAAGATCTTGTGACCCACAGACTACGAAATTCTTTGGCTCGTCTTTTGATGAAGCCAAGTTGTTTGTTTGCACGAGAAAGTATTTTATCGTAGTGTAAAGTGAAAGGGAGTTTTTCATCTAAGATAACACCGAGGTCAACAATGTTATCAACTCGAGTTAGCACATTATTACCGAGGAAGTACGAATTGTATGTGACCGTGCATTTTCTGGAAAAACTAATAACCTGGCATTTATTAATGTTGAGAGAGAGCTTATTTACATTGCACCAATGATCAAGGGAATCAAGTTTGGATTGGAGAAAGAGGGCATCCGATTTCGATTCAATGGTCAGATAAAGTTTGAGGTCGTCTGCATAGAGTAAATGAGGTACGCCTGCTAGGACGTCAGATAGATCGGAAATAAATATATTGGAGAGAAGTGGACCAAGATGGCTACCTTGGGGTACACCAGAGGTAGCACTAACGTTTTTCGATAAAAACCCTTGAAATTTTACACATTGTGTTCGATCGCAAAGGTAGGAAGTCAGCCAGCTGAGTAGAGACCCGGTAATACCGAAATTCTGTAGCTTAAGAATTAAGGTAGAATGGTCAACTCTGTCAAATGCCTTACTGAAGTCTGTGTAGACTGCGTCAATTTGGTAACCTTTTTCCATTTTGCATAGGACGTCTGAGATTAGGATTGTCAAATTCGTGGTAGTTGAGCGACCTTTTCTAAAGCCATGTTGTTGCTCGTTCAGACGGGAATCAACTAGCGGAGACAATTTGTCGTATACTATCTTTTCGAAAAGTTTCGGAATCGAAGACAAAATGCCAATGCCCCTATAGTTTTCAATACAGCGTCGATCACCATTCTTGAATATGGGTGTGACATGAGAAAGCTTCCAACTGGATGGAAAAACTCCTGACGAGAGTGATCTATTAAAAAAAATATGCAAAGGAGTTATAAGCTGCTCTACACACTTGCATAAAAAGATCGGAGGAAGAAGATCGGGCCCAGGACCTTTGTTGCAGTTGAGTTCCAAAATAGTTTTACGTATTTCATCGCGGGAGATTTCTAAATGGTTGACAAAAGCCGTTGGAGTTGAATCAGAGGAAGAAAGGTGTGAGTTTGTTAGGTCTGGTGCACTAAAAACTTTTTGGAAACTATCTGCGAATAGGTCACATATCTCTTTAGGAGAAGAAGACGTTGTATTATTCAGAAACATCGACGATGGATAGCCAGTAGTTTTTCGCTTCACATTAACAAAATCGAAGAATTTTTTCAGGTCGCGGACTATATTTTCGCCGGTTGACCTAATGTAAGTATCATAAGCCTCACGAGACTTTGCTGAAAATTGCTTAGCGACTTGATTATACTCTTCCTGAATAGCAGAACTAACGTCAGTATTTCCTCTAATCCGCTTATATAGTTTGTTTCTACGATTTCGCAAATGCCTAAGGTCTCTATCAAGCCATGGTTCAGACAATTTTTTTTTTATCTTTGGTACATATCTTTCAACGGCGTCAAAAATTTTATTGTAAAAAGAGGAAATGGCTGTATCAAGATCCTGAGTTGAAAGAATATTCGTCCAATCAATAGTATCAAGAACGTGTTTAATGCTTTCATAATCAGCATTACGGAAGTCAAATACAATTGAATTATTGTAAGTTTTTAAGTAGGTGGAATTAGAAGTGGAAAGTTCTACTGACAGTTCTACTGACTTGAGGCAATCCTTGAGCACAACAAAATCCTTCAAATCCAAGGACTGTATATCATTTAAGATAGGAAACCGGCATCGCGTAGCTTCATTTAAAATTTTAGCTCCAGATTATTGGATAGTTCCATCAGCAATTACAATTGCTGGCTTCTGAACTCCGTTGTGCACGAATTCCTCAACAAAAAGACATATAAACTAAGCGCTGCAACAAAAAACGAGAAGAATTACAAAATTCCCAACTTTCCTTCTATTGGCGGGCAACACGACATTAACTTTGCAAACGAAATAGTAGCCCCTGGTTTGTTTCAAGCCAATTACATCCGGAACTCAAATGGAAAAATGTTGAACCTGATTTTTGCGAATGACGCCTCTTCTGTGATGAAACCTTTCGTATCATCTTTCATAGACGAAACCACCCATCATTGAACTCAAATACATTTTCGATCCAAAGGCTGGTAATGACTTTTCATCTAATGCATCTGAGCTGAAATTTACTTTTGACGAGCTAATGGCGACTTGCTTGCTGTGATTGGTCTTCTGCGCCGCAGAAGCCTAATTCGGATAAAGCTACATTTTGTTTCCAAATTTGGTTGTTCAGCTCTTTTACGGTGCGTGCCCACTACATTTAGTAACAACATTTTCATTAGATGTCTCCGCAGCTTTGTCATTTGAAAAATTCCAAAACCAAAGCCTGGAAACAGTTCCGCTCGTCACATTTAGAGCCTGGCTATCAACTTTTCTCTACATTGAGAGTAATGATACATAAGTTTCAATTGCATACGCAACAGCTTAAGTTTAATTTTCAAGCGAAACCTAAAAGATTTTGAAATTTCGCTAATCCTAAGACACATAACGATGGGTATCAACTAACATTTAAACCTAACGACTCAAGTATTGATGATCCTTTTGATGTTAATAATTTATTTGCTTTTGTTTCCTGTAACGCTTATTGTACGGACTTGGCTAACTTCAGACTCTCTTCTCCATACTTGACGAACTCCGTAATCTCTTCTTTGGAGACAAAGGACTTAATAATTGACGAGGTCATTATCGCATTCATTAGTAACCCGTAAAACTGACGAGGCCATTATCGCATTTGCTAATAAACCTGACAATAGTCTTACACCTAGCCTAGATGGCATACCTGATTTGGTTTTAAAATATTGTGTGTCATCACTACTACCAACGCTGTATTATATTTTTAATACATCCTTAAAAGCAGAGATGTTTCCTCTTTTTTGGAAAAACTCCATCGTCACCCCTTTATGAAACAAAGGAAGTCGTAATCACACATGCAACTATCGACCTATTACAAAACTTCTCTGCGTCGCTAAACTTTAAGAAGCTATACTGCCCTACTAAGCATAAACGTTCTATCTACATTTTAGTATTATACTTTCGAGATATTCAATGATTTGTGTTTTGATTTGTACTGGAGATATATGGAGAGTAAATTTTAGAGTACACAAAAGATAGTTTTTTCAAATTTTTTAGAATGCTATAATGGAGTATATAGTTTTCAAATCCGGTGGTAGCTCAAAATGAGAAAAATGCAGATAGAACGTTTGTGTTTAGTAGGGCAGTATCATCACTGATATTGTAGCCTTTCATTGCAAATCTATTATGCCTCCGTACCATCACGGTTTAATAAAACGTCTTTCAACCACATCAACCTACTCGAATTTTCTCAAATGACCAATTCAGTCGAAGTTGACCTCAAAACTGACTGTGCCTACAGGGACTTCATGAAAGCCTTTGATAAGTTTGATCACTCTATACTCTTAGCTAAACTTTATTCCTTTCAATTCCCTAACTTGTTGAAATGTTGCTTGACGAATCGAACCCAACTTTCGCGGCGCTTTGTCATCTGAAATTAAAACCACGTATAGTGTTCCACAAGGTAGCAGTGGCGATGGGTGAACTGGTAGCAGTAGCGAGGAGTGATGGAGGGAAGCTGAATAATTATCCACCATTTTATAAATAATAATGGTTCGCATGCTGACGTTTGTAACACTTACTAATTTTTATTTATTTATTTATATAATTTTTATTTATATATTTATTTATTAAAATCATAATTCGAAAACTGATAAGTACATGTATATCAACAAATCAAAGAGCAGTTTTTGTGGGATCACTGCAATATACATGAAACCATTTGCTTTAATGTAAATAATGTGTATAAAAAGAGGCCTTGAAAAACTGCCGTTCTGAGCCCTAGAACACTGAATGGAAAAATTAAAAGCAGTTAATTATCTTCCATTAAATTTCAATATATCTTGGAAATAAAACAGTTGAAAGGTAAAAAATTGCGAAAAAAAATGTCAATCCTTAACATAAGGATATATAGACAATTTTTCATTTACTATAACTTCAAACTGTTGTGTGACATTTATAATTTACAATTACAATATTTTTAAGTGTCAACGCATATACTTTAGGCACACATATCAATAATATCAAATTTAAGATTTCCCACGGCAAATAATTTTATGTACAATTTTTTTTTTATCTACTGACTCGTTTTTTATGAAATATTACCGAATTAGAAATATACAAAATTATAAGTAAAAAATGCATGATAAAAGAGTTTAACACAAGACGGGAATTCATTTCTAAAAACTAACACAAGACAAATTTTAGGTTTTGAACGCTCAGTAAAATGTTATCCTCATACTCATATCTCAAACAATCGCAAAGGGGATTGTTGACGAGTGTAGGACCTTAGAGAAGATTAGCGATAGAACGGGTAAAAACGAGACGAGATAATAGAGCGACTTGGAAGAGTGGCAACAATAGGGGAAGAAGAGCTAGTTGTATCATTTGATGTCAAGGCTCTGTTCCCAAGCGTGCCGGTCAAACAGGCGCTCATGTTCTTTGAGGATTGGCTATTAGAGAGGAATAGCTCACAGGAGGGGAGGAGGAGGACTAAAGACTTTTTGAAACTTGCTTCGGTTTGCATGAATGAAAGTTACTTTACTTTCAGGGGGAAATACTTTAAAGCTATGAAAGGTGTTGCAATGGGAAATCCTTTATTCCCACTTATGAGTGAGATATTTATGGACAGACTGGAGAAGAAACTTTATGAAGAAGGTTCGCTTCCTCGGATTTGGTTGAGATATGTAGACGACATTTTAGCTATCGTTAAAAAAGATGCTTTGGGAGAAAATTTGGAGAAGTTGAACCAAGCACATAAGGACATCAAATTTTCAATGGAAGTAAAAATAAAAGAGAAACTACCTTTCTCGGATTTAATGGTCACAAGGAAAGAAGGTCTTCTTAGATTTAATATCTACCGAAAGCCCACACACACACCCAGAGAACAGCACCATCTACGTCTGATCATTGGCATTTCCAAAAAATGGCGCCCTTTAATTCGATGATTCACCGGCTATTCACAGTGCCCATGGATCAGGAAAGTTTTAACTCAGAAGTTAAATATATTAAAGATACGGCGAGAAAAAATGGATTTGACGAGAAGGTAATTGGAAATCTTGTCAAAAAGAAAAAGGATAGAATACTGCGTGATCTATTAACAACGCTCTTTACACAGGAAAAACAAAAAACAACCATAAGAGTTCCAATTATTTTTTCGTCAATATTCAAAGAAGTTCGGAAATTTTTTGAACGCTTTGATATAAAAGCAGTTCCAACCAGTAAAACTAAAAAATTAGGTACTAAATTATGTCACGTGAAAGACAAAAAGGATAAAAAGGAAAAATGTGGCGTTTATAAAATTACCTGCCCAGAATGCGACAAAATATATATCGGTCAAACGAAACGGTTAGTTGGTGTTAGACTAACGGAACATAAGCGGGAAGCAGCTTCAGCGAGGAAAAGGAATACAACATTAGTACGATCAGCAGTAGCGAAACACATCCTGGAGGAGGATCACAACATCACATGGGACAACGTGGAGGTGGTTAAAGAGTACAGCAGGTACGAAAACTGGATGCATAAGAAAGACTGAACATATGGAAAACCCCAATGAATAGAAGACTAAACACAGACCAAGGAAACTGTGCATCACCATTGTTCAGGTTAATTTAAATATACATTTGATAGTGAGGAGGAAAATTTAATTAATATAGATAGTTAAATATATTTAAGTAAAGTAATTAGTAGACGATTAGTTGGTAATTAGTATAAGTCAGTACTTTAAAAGTAAGCACTATTTATAACATACCTAAGTCAGATTAAGATTAGTCTGATATACACTGAAGAAGAGGGCAGATTACCCTCGAAATATCGATATTTGTCACAAAATTAAGTATATCTAGCTTCCAAAGGAAAAAATCGGTGTATTTTATTAAAATATTTTGTTAAAAGCTGGATAAAATTGGTACACATTGAAAACAATATTATCTTGGCCTGCGGCTTATTATGTGAACAATCGAAAGTAACCTTCACAGGCAATAAGCACAATGGCAATATTGATCGAAAGATAATCGATCGAAATTTTCTTTCATTTTCGAATCATTCGTAAGCCGATCTAACACGGTTTGTTTTTCACCTGTTAAAGCGAGACAAAGCTAGCTTTTCAGTAAGGAACGCAAAGGGACATACTTAAGGCAATACATGATCTCACCAATAAGAATTTGAAAGCCGGAAAATATCGGCTTATGCTTACGTTATCCTATCATACAGAAGATGGCATGATCTTTAATCAATAGAAATTTTATCTGAATAGTAAAATGCATACTTATTTTGAAAATCTCAAGTAGGTCGATATTTTCGAAAGGGAAGTCGGAAGGAATCGGGTTGTATGGACGCCAATGCAAGTTATATAGTTTCAGGAAATATAGAGTTTCTCTGCCAAATAAAGCCGGGTGGAGATTTTTCAACGGAAATGCATTTATTGTAAGATGACAAATATAATGAAGAAAGTCCATTACAAAATCGTATGCGCATCAAAACTTATTAAAGGTCAAAGGCCACGAAGATTAGTTTTTCTTATATGTCTCGTTAACTATTAAATTTACTTGAATTTATGTTCGAATCAAATTCGCTCATCATAAAAATCTGCACAAGAGCTTCATATATCAAGTTCGTGTGCAATAATCTGTTTTTGAGATATGAATTTTTGAGTGGAGCTCAGAACCGCTTATCGTTTGCGTATACTGGTGTAAATTGTGTGTTTGCATATACTGGTGTACGATGCAATTATGCATTGAAAGTTCGTATAATTCACCCAAACCCACAATTCTTTCTTTCTAACGTGCTGTTGAAGTGGAGTGTTCTACTTAATAATCATAGTAACGTAGTCTATAGTAATCTTATGGGTCCATGTGCACCTGAAAATATTTGACGATGCATCTTGTGAACAGGTGCGTTGTCGTACAGAAGATTAATGGTTGATTTTCCTCTCTTTTTGTTTTATGGCTTCTTTCAACCACGCTAGAATTGATGCGAGACATTCCCCAGTAATTGAGACGCCATTGCTTTTAAAATCTATCAACTTCTGAGTCTCAAAAAACTGTCGCCATGGCTTTTCCAAGTAACTGTAACACCTGGAGCATTTTGGATGGTTTTGTGCCTTATTTGGCCCACTACATAGAGTCTTGGGCTCATAATAATGAAGTCGAGTCTTGTCCCCAGTAACGATTCGACTCAACACTCCATCCTCGTCTGCAGTATAAAGGTCCAAAATGCCCAACCGCAATCCACCCGCTGTTGTCTTGGTACCACCTTGCGCTGACCTTAATCAAACCAAGATGATCGTGAAAAATATTTAAAATGATTGTATTTGGTACTCAAATCATCGAGCTATTTCTTCTTTAGTCTAGCATCTTCCACTATCACTTGTTCGACTTTTTTAACAATTTTTGGAGTGGTCAAGTGTTTGGTCGA
The DNA here is from genome assembly GCA_963978885.1 of Nemotelus pantherinus. NCBI lineage: Eukaryota > Metazoa > Arthropoda > Insecta > Diptera > Stratiomyidae > Nemotelus > Nemotelus pantherinus. The sequence goes on along the minus strand of OZ022265.1, from coordinate 71,040,674 downwards.
GGGTTTTCTTGTTTAAAAAGACTGCGCCACTTGTAAATCAAGGTCTCGCCTGGATAAGAGGTCACGTAAACAGATGACAGCTCTTCCATTATGGTTTGAGCGGAATTTTCTTGTTTGGCGAGGAACTTTATAACAGCACGGTACTCCATTTTCTCTATGTTTTGCAGATTGAGTTGCTGGTTTCACGATAGTAATTTTGTAACTTATATTTATAATGAACCTTTGAACTCATTCCGTTTCACTAAACTAACGTCATTAATCACCTACCTACTCATTCTGCGAACTTAATGACCCACTTTCGTTTATCATTACATTTTATTTTTCATTCCTAGGAATATTTAGGAATATTATAATTTGAAATTAATTTTACTTTGAGGAGCGCTAAATATCACTAGATTCACTAGTTGTGCAAAAATTTCAACTGACTTAAAACTATACATTCTCATCATACATTTGTATTTATCCTATCATGTAAAAATGCATCCCACCTATTTTAAGTGGCATGGACGATAGTAGTAACAACTTTATTGTGTCCTACTCTATTCTTATCTATTGAGGCTGCTCCATACTTATGTGCGCTTATCATAGCTAGTGAAGACATTATTACGTAGAAAGCTCCACCTCAACGACACCTTAGAAAGAAAGCATTGTGGGTTTGGGCGCATTACACGAAGTTTCTACGCTTAATTGCATTGTATAGCCTGTATACACCACTTTATGGAGACGATCAGGGATTGTGCGCTCTGCTCAAAAATTTCTCAGCCTCATATCTCGAAAAGTGCTTATTCTACATGAATTTCATATATGAAGCCTATGTGCAGATTTTCATGCTGAGCAAATTTTATTTGAACATAAATTCACGTAAATCCAATAGTTAACGAGATATTTAAGCAAAGTCTTGTGATCTTTATTAACTTTTGTTGCGCACACAACCTACATTATCTTCCTCATCTCACCACAAACATATTTCCGCGGAAAAACCTCCACTTGGATTTATTTTCCGTCTAGATTTTCTGGTCTAAGTATTCATCTAGGCTCTTTACTTTTTGCCTAATTTATTAATGAGGTTATATTTTGCAATCATCCTCTGCTTAGCTTTAGCCGATTACGCTAAAATTTTCAAAGTTGTAAGAAACCTTAACGATTGCAATGATTTGAAATTCAGTATCTAAACAGATTTCCCGATAATAATCTCCTTATGAATCTTGAAAAACCATTGACTACTTAGCCAGTCAAATTAATTTTAACACTAATGGCAAACGTACCAGGGGGGTGAACTTTTTTCGATTCTTTAACATCGAACCATTTATGGTTGCAATGAGCCATAAATGAATCATAAATAAGTAGATGCTTTAATAAAGCTTACTCTAGGTTTGATTTTCTTTTATCTATAGCATCACTTAAACGAATTGTGGATAAGAATGGTTAATTACTATTGTATATGTATAGTCTGGATCAGACGAATTTAATGTAAAATGAAATAAAACTGGTCAGCACTGGGTATCAAGTCAAATACAGCAGCAGAGTTCCAGAAAAACAAACATAGCAGAAAAGCACAACTAATTGTTGGCTGGAACAAGAGAAATGAGTATTTTTTTAAGAGTCTATTTAACTTACATTAAAAAGCGTTGCTACCTGAAATTTCATAAATGAATATATAATATTCGGATAAACTTGACTATGTGTTCCCCATAGCAATTCGACAAGTTTACTGATAGATGTCGGGCTGGTATGTTTGTGTTTCTGTGATTGTGTGTTGGTTTTTCTTCAGTGTGCTGTCTTCTCGTGTCTTTTATTGATGTTTTTGTGTTTTTCATCAATTTCCGATCCCTGCAGCCAGCTCTTAGCCCTCTGATGTAGGAAAATTAAATCATGGAGCTTAAACTTCTAATCCTTTAAGAATATCGACTACATTAACTGCACATACTACTTAAAAAGAATCGTCACTATAATTCAATTGCTACACGTCGTAGTTTTCAAAGAATATACTTATTTACATTGTCTGACTTATGATCCTGCATTCATAAATTTCTTGTATTATAAGAATGTTAAAAGTCAAGTAAACAAATATTACAAAATATAAATATTATCTTAAATTGAAATCATAGAAGAAACAAAATTTTGAAATACCTTCTGTTTTTAATATTTGCCTAGTAAGTTTTATAGGTGTGATTGCATTTCTGCAGTCCTTAACATTTTCAACGGCACCTGTCTACAAGCAGATTTATTTTTGTCTTAACAGTATAGCCAAAGCCAGGAAAAGGATTACCTCTCTTAAAGCCTGCAGCCTGCACTTTATCAGTTCCGTAGGACATAGGGCAAATGTCGAGAAAAAAGCTGCCAGGAAGCCGGAGAAGGCATTTTCGATAATAGTTAGGTTCTTAGATGAAGGTTTTCCGGAAAGGTATGCTACGAATTTCTGACAGCCTCCATATGCTGCAAATAATACTGAGTTTTCTGCCACGTTTGCTGCAACAGCTGGTACAGAGCCCGCGTACAAGCCACGGACTATTCCGTCTTTGCGAAACGTTTCGACAAAGCAACTAATCATATTCTTGTAGAGGGCAGGAAACGATTGCATCTTAACCTTAACGGTATCCAGAGGCTGCGATACGTATACACATGCCGCACCACCTATTAACCAAATGAACTTACAGTAGACTTAAGAATCTAGAGAAAAACATCTTACCCAAGGATCCAGCTGTAAAGTCAATGGTTCCAGTTCGAAAATTATTCGATGTTTGAGTATCAAACTCCATGCTCAAGTAATAGGAATCTTTTTACAAACAACAGTATTATTTAAGTATCTAAAACTTTGTTCTTCCGTTGAAAATGGTCCACCAAAACAAATCACAGCAACTCTCAACGAATTTCCGCATAGTCTTATCGCTACGACCAAGTACTGATAACCGATGACGAATAAAACGTCATCGAGGGGATAATAATCGAATTAGGCCCCTCGTCAGTCGACCAAACCGACTTCCCCAAACTGAAGTCAACCCGCAAATTTCACAATAAAGACCTTGAAATCGCAAGATATTCACTAGCATCTTTGTTACAGAGCGATGTGCCCCCCGCTTGATTTCAGCTGATATCTAATTAGCCACCAGCATGTTTAAAAAACGTAAACAAACCAAATTGACATATCATGAAATCCTAAAATATACCACCCTGTGGGAATAGGTTTTGACGTGTATGATTGTTGAACGTGAAGCTAGCCCACATGGTTGACGTTTGGTAGTGCTGCCAGACTAAATTATTCTGTATGTATACAGTAAAAGTACTGTTCGCGTACATTTAGTCGCGTTCAGGAACTGAAACTTCTTGAATGTTGGGGGAATTTCATGAAAAGTATAAAAGTGCTTTCATTGCGTTTCCTTAAACGTGGTAGCGTATACGGCACGCTCTTAGTCCGTGGTCTATACACCAAATTCCTCCTAAATTTTTTAGTCCACGTGCTGTAAACACTCAGTACCCGACCCAAATTTAGGTCAGTCCACAAAAGTATCGTATACAGCGGACGTTTAGTCCGCAGACTAAACACCAAATTCCACCTAAATTTTTTAGTCCACGTGCTGTATACACTCATGGACCGATCTAAATTTAGGTCGGTCCACGATTTCAAGCGACCTGACCTAAATATAGGTCGTGGACTATAATCGTTGTAAACACACGCGACCTAAACATTGATTTTTGCGCGACTACTAATAATATATGTATGTTGAATATAAGCTCATAACATTCCCCTTTGACACAAAATCATTGAAATAAGCATGTTTGAGAGACAAATGAAACCATAAATACAGTGCATGAAGGAAAATTAAACTAAATGTAAAAAATATATTTCATCAACAAGGTCTTTGCTGCTGAAGATTAAAATTCAATAGTGGACAGCTGAAGCATGGTGTGTGGTTATTCTTTGAATGAAAAAAGCTTTGTGATGGCATTTTAAGTAGTTTATGTACTTTTTATTTTTAAAGTAAGTAATTTAAAGATACAAGTAAATAAAATACTATATAATTTATTATTTCGTATGTACTTTCATTTATTACTTCATATGTTGTTCAACGCGTTTTCTCTTTGAAATTATGTTTGATACTCATTATTCCTACCTCCTGTAAAAATAGCATTTAAATGATCGACGAAAAAATATTTTAGATACCTGTTATTCTCTTTACAATGTCGCGCAGGATCATATTCGAGATATCTAATTAGTACTTCCTATATTGTAAACTGTCAATGAACTGTTTAACAATAAAAGGTCTAATTGAAATTGTTTTTGCGGGATGATGAAAATTGAAAAAAAATTTTTATTTACATTGAACATTTTTATTTGACAAAGTGGTTTCGAAAGTATGCACTGATTCTCATTAGACAACAGCACACAGTGCATACTTGAAGGAAGTGACCACTTGCAGTTGGAAATCATTAATTTTTATTTACGTTAGTTGTGACAAATTTTAACATCTCCGACTTATGTATATCCATCGACATAATTTACTTGTAAAGGTTATTTAAATGTGATCATGGTTCCCTTCTTGTCTATAAATCAGCATAGACAACGTATATCGTCTCTAAGGCTTATCAAAGCAGAGAATATTGATACGGGAAACTCGATCGTTTAGCGGAATAAGCCTCCGAAGCCGAATCAAGCTTAAATAAAAGTTAATGATTTTCAACTGCAAGTGGTCACATCAGTCAAATATGCATTGTGTGTTGATGCCTGATGAGAATCAGTGCATACTTTCGAAACCACTGTATCAAATAAAAATTTTCAATGTAAATAAAAAAAATATTTCAATTTGAATCATCCCGCAAAAACAATTCCAATTTGATTCGGCTTCGGAGGCTTACTCCGCAAAACTATCGAGTTTCCCGTATCAATATTCTCTGCTTTGATAAGCTTTAGAGACGATATACGTTGTCTATGCTGATTTATAGACAAGAAGGGAACCATGATCACAATTAAATAACCTTTGCAAATAAAAGGTCTCTTCGCGTACTACGATTAATTGCAATTAATTGCAATGAAGCCGTTTTTGTACTCCGTTTTACTGAAAACTGAAAAATTCTCCTCCTTCAATAAATTTCAGTAGGGTCTGAGCTACTGAAAAATACTGAAAACCGTCGAATGGTTTTTGGCGTAATGTTATTATGAAGGTGTAACGACCGCACAATCATGATCGCACTTAATGGAAACACAACCTTCAACCGGTCCCACAACATGTAAACACAGCCTTTGTCGAGACTCGAATAGGTCGATGAGAAAGGAAGATTGACAGCTACTCCTTCTTCTTCAGCGGATCGTCCTCGTGTACGGACCTAAAACACGAGCGCTAGTAGTAGATCATACTTTTATACATTTATACTTCTGGCCAATAAATTAGGTTAAGTTGTAATCTAAACTTCGTTGTTTCAGTTTATTAGACTGGCGCCCAACTCGTAGGCTAAACCCGCTCGTAAGATGCCGAAGGAAAGTGCAGCAACACCGAAGCAGCCGGACTCGAACATCGTCTTGACACAAGACCAGTTCCAGCAACTTCTCGAAAGTGTTCGCCGCCCCGCAGTTTCATCTCCGCCTCCAGCTAAATCAGGCAACTTTGCCAAGTGTGCCTTGCGATTCTCGGGAGAAGCGAACGAGGATATTGAAGCGTTTATCGACGCCATAATAGTCTACAAACAATGCGTTTGCATTAGTGATGATAATGCGCTAAAAGGGCTACCAATGCTTTTGGACAAACTGGCTGCCACGTGGTTTCAGGGAGCAAAAATTACTCTATCGACTTGGGAAGAAGCCTTAAAACGTCTCAAACATGTGTTCGGATGGCGGAAACCACCATACCGCATATTCCGTGAGCTGTTCAGTAGAGACCAGTGTGACACGGAGCCCACAGATATATTCGTGAGCAGAGCCAGAGCCCTGTTGGCCCAAATTTCAATGGAGCCTGAATTGCATGAAAACCATAAGCTTGAAATGGTTTACGGGCTTTTGAATCACAAGATAAGGGAACGATTACCGCGAGATCAAGTGGAAAATTTCAACCAGTTGATGGAGAAGGCACGTGGAATTGAGGCAAACTTTCTGGAAGAAAGCAAGACAACCGCGATAAAGAGAGAACAGGACCTGTCACCCAAACCCAAATTCCGACCACGTTGTGATGTTTGTCGAAATTTCGGTCACACTCAGAACGAGTGCAGAAAGTGGGCTAAAGTGAGCTTTAAAACTGATGGCAATACGCGTACAGAAAATACAAAATCGATATCGAACTCGCTCACCCAGAGTACTTTGAAAAGTGACATTAAGTGCTACGGATGCGGAACAGTGGGGTACATTAAATCGCAATGCCCAAAGTGCCATGCTAATAAACATTCATCGAATGCTGAGCTGTTGTCTGCCGACATAGATTGCCCGAGTAGTAGAGTGCTCGTACCAATTGAAGTACACGGAATATCAGGCCTTGTATATGTGGACACAGGTGCTAAGTGTAGTATTGCCGGAGCAAAGTTGTACCACCATTTTAAATCACGAAACATGTCAGCTGCTAAAAAGGAATTATGCCTCACATTAGCCGACGGCAAGACGAGACAAGTGACAGCTCTTGAATATAGCACATGTGTTCGAATGAATGGTCGCCGAATACAAACAAAGTTTCTCGCAATACCTAAGCACACTGAAAGCAAAACGCTTCTTGGAATAGATTTCTTGACCAATTGGCAATTGACCAATTGGTTTTGAATATTGCCGAAAGACAATATTATTTCGCGGATTCTCCGTTGGAGCAATACCAATTGCCTTCGGAGCCTAATTGCAAAATGCAATATGCAGTTCAAAGTATGGACGTCTCATTGCGAAGTGACGAGGCTAAGGATACCACACCCAGGGAGAGGAATATACTGAATGACATATTAAACCGGTTCGTGGATGTATTTGAAGATTCAAATGAGGCGACGCCATATGCGGAACATTCTATAAAGCTTACAGACGATGAGCCCATAGCAGTCCCACCATACCGTTTGTCTCCTGCAAAAGCAAAAATTCTTCAAACGGAAATCGAGCAGATGCTACAGAATGGGATTATTGAGGAGTGTGATACTCCATTTGCAGCTCCAGTTGTTCTGCTAACGAAAAAAGATGGAACCCCGCGAGTGGCCATCGATTATCGAGAACTGAATCGAAAGACAATACCAGATCACTACCCACTGCCACGCATCGATGATCTTCTGCATGCAGCAAAATACATGTCGACCATCGACTTAAAGTCAGGATATTGGCAGATTGCTGTAAAAGAAGAGGACAGAGATAAGACCGGCTTCGTTACTCCATTCGGTCTTTACAGATTCGTACGCATGCCTTTCGGGCTACGTAATGCGCCCGCCACATTCCAGAGACTTATCGATCATTTTCGTCGGGGTTTGCCTGAAGTATTCATCTTGTCATATCTTGATGATATGATAATAGAGCGGTTTACAGCAGTCGGACCAAAAGTGACCTGACCTAAACCGCGGACTAAATGAACTTAGTCCTCAGGTGTTTACAACGAACCCGACCTAAAATTTGCTTAGGTGGAATTTAGTCCTCGTCCGTATATGACAGCTGTCATTTAGTTTAATTTTCCTTCATGCACTGTATTTATCGTTTCATTTGTCTCTCAAACATATTTATTTCAATGATTTTGTGTCAAAGGGGAATGTTATGAGCTTATATTCAATATACATACATTATTAATCGTCGCACAAAAATCAATGTTTAGGTCGCTTGTGTTTACAACGATTATAGTCCACGACCTATATTTAGGTCAGGTCGCTTGAAATCAGAGCGGTTTACAGCAGTCGGACCAAAAGTGACCTGACCTAAACCGCGGACTAAATGAACTTAGTCCTCAGGTGTTTACAACGAACCCGACCTAAAATTTGCTTAGGTGGAATTTAGTCCTCGTCCGTATATGACAGCTGTCATTTAGTTTAATTTTCCTTCATGCACTGTATTTATCGTTTCATTTGTCTCTCAAACATATTTATTTCAATGATTTTGTGTCAAAGGGGAATGTTATGAGCTTATATTCAACATACATACATTATTAATCGTCGCACAAAAATCAATGTTTAGGTCGCGTGTGTTTACAACGATTATAGTCCACGACCTATATTTAGGTCAGGTCGCTTGAAATCGTGGACCGACCTAAATTTAGGTCGGTCCACGAGTGTATACAGCACGTGGACTAAAAAATTTAGGTGGAATTTGGTGTTTAGTCCGCGGACTAAACGTCCGCTGTATATGATACTATCGTGGACCGACCTAAATTTAGGTCGGTCCACGAGTGTATACAGCACGTGGACTAAAAAATTTAGGTGGAATTTGGTGTTTAGTCCGCGGACTAAACGTCCGCTGTATATGATACTAATAATCTCAAGTGATTTAACAAGGCACATATCAGACCTCCAACACGTATTCACTCGACTGAGACTATTCAAATTGAACGCCAACAGGAAAAAATGTCATTTCGGATGCACAAGTGTTAAGTACTTGGGCCATGTGCTAACCCCAATGGGCATCCGACCAGACCCAGACAAGATTCGAGCGATAATGGAAGTACGGCCGCCTATAAACGTAAAGCAATTGATGTCGTTCTTGCACCTATGCAGTTGGTTCCGAAGGTTTGTGTCAAACTTCGCCGAAATTGCTCGCCCACTCTGCATTTTAACCCGAAAACGTGCGAAATGGGAATGGGGAGAATTGCAGGAAACGGCCTGGCAGAAACTAAAGCAGGTTCTTACAACAGCTCCAGTGCTACGCCAAGCGGACATGTCTCAACCATTCATAATTAAGACGGATGCTAGCTCTTTTGCCATCGGAGCATGTTTACTGCAGGGGGAGTCTCCGGAAGAGGAACGCCCTGTCGAATACGCTAGTCGACTTTTGTCTCAGGCTGAACGCAACTATAGTACTACCGAGCGAGAAGCACTAGCTATTGTGTATGCAGTACAGAAATTCAGGGGATATCTAGATGGAGCAGAAATCACAATTAAAACAGATCATCGCCCACTACGATGGTTAATGAATCTCCGTGCGCCCACAGGTCGTCTAGCTAGGTGGGCAATGCTGCTCCAGCAATTCAACCTGCATATTGAATATATTCCTGGCCGAAGTAATACTGTGGCTGACGTTCTATCGCGGCTTCCATATGACAACAATCTTCAAGATACGCAAGTGCTAGCAGTGACAATTACGCTTCCAACAGTGTCAGCAAAGGATACCCGAGATGCACAGCTATTGGACGATGCAATCGCTCCCATCATTGCTTGTTTCGAATCCATGGAGCCAAACGAAGTCGATCTTCGCCGATACACTGATCGAGGATACGTTCTGCTTAACGGTATCCTATACCGATGCACCTCCAACAGTGAAGAACCTCAGTTAGTTGTTCCCAAGTCACACATAGGTGAAATTCTAAAACAAACGCACGATTCTCCACTCGCAGGCCATTATGGACGAGAAAAGACATTGAATCGAATCGCTCGCCGCTACTATTGGAATACGATGTGTCGAGACGTGGAACAGTACATAAAACGCTGCCCCGCATGTCAAAAGTACACACCAGCAAATTGGAAACCAGCAGGCCTGCTACAAACTCCTGTGCTGTCTCAACGCTTTGAGATTTTGGCCATGGACCTGTTTGGACCATTACCAGAGACCGAAGATGGTTACCGTTGGATTTTTGCTATAGAAGACACGGTGACCCGATGGATCGAACTGATTCCGCTCCAACAAGCAACTGCAGAAGCTTGCGCTATGGCACTCATAAACGAGGTCGTTTTACGCTATGGTACCCCTCGTAAAATAATCAGCGACAACGGAGTGCAGTTTGTCGGAGACGTGATGCAACAGGTTGCTTACTGCTTGGGCATACATCAGTCTTTGATACCATTATATCACCCATCATCCAATCCGGAGGAAAGACGGAATCGCGATATAAAGAAACAGCTTGCTATATTAGTAGGAACAGAACACCATCGCTGGAAAGAATTCATCCCTTCTGTGCGATTTGCGATGAATGGAACTCACTGCACTGCTACGGGCCAGAGCCCCGCATTTTTAATGTTTGGACGTGAAATGCGTACACCATTGGAAGTCAGTCGGGACTTCAGAGCTATTACCGACAACGAAAACATAATTTCGGAAGTAACGTTATATCTGAGACAACTGGCATCCACATTCAATCAGGTGCGAGAGACCCACGAATTACGCCAGGACGCCAACAAACGATATGCTGATGTCCGACGTGACCAAGGGAATAGATTCCACATCGGTGATAAAGTTCTGGTTGATGTTCACGTGCTTAGCAAGGCTCACCAATCGTTCACGTCAAAACTGGCGCCAAGACGCGATGGCCCATACATCATTATAAAACAAGTTTCCCCTACATCATATCAAATTGCATCTGAGCAGAACCCTAACGTTCCCTTGGGGACCTACCATCTCTCCTCGCTGTGACGATACGTCGAGCCGTTGGAAGTGGATGAGCTTATATGTCCCATTCGAAGAAGAGGACGCCCGAGGATCAGGCGCGATTTGCCTAGGGACAATTCTTCTAAACACGCCGATGGCGCGCCTAAACATAGCACCACTAATCCACTTAGCAGCTGCGGATCATCCTTACTGGCTCCAAAGGATCGTCCCATACGAGCACGCCAATGTCCTAAGCGCTATGTAGAGGAGTGCACCGTTGACCTTAACAACATTCCTGTATCCCACCTGACCTTCACGTGTGATCCAGAGGGGGAGGATGTAACGACCGCACAATCATGATCGCACTTAATGGAAACACAACCTTCAACCGGTCCCACAACATGTAAACACAGCCTTTGTCGAGACTCGAATAGGTCGATGAGAAAGGAAGATTGACAGCTACTCCTTCTTCTTCAGCGGATCGTCCTCGTGTACGGACGTAAAACACGAGCGCTAGTAGTAGATCATACTTTTATACATTTATACTTCTGGCCAATAAATTAGGTTAAGTTGTAATCTAAACTTCGTTGTTTCAGTTTATTACAAAGGACGAATATTTGGGTGGCGATAATTTATCACCGCTTAGGATGACTTTATAATCACTATTGTTCTCTCGAATATCGACAACTGACACTATTGTTTGTCAATTTTCAGGAAATGCAATGATTGCGTTTTCGCACTTTTCATGAATTTCCCCCACCACATGATTCAGGAAAATTCAGTAAAATTCAGTGACTGAAAGTACGCGAACATACCTAAAATATTCAAATATTTCACATACCTATTATTGCTTCTACAATACCGCATACGAACGATCATTACTTCTACCTCCTGCAAAAATAGCAAGCGATCCACGAAAACATATTCAAATATTTTATGTGCCGTCTATTGGTCGTAGTCGTTACACATACCTCCTGTCAAATTTACTTAAGTGATGTACGGTCCCAGTCGTACGCCACTTAAGTGGCCCGAATTGAACGAAACTTAACGAAACGGGAGATAAGTACATTATGGGTATGCTGCTTTTTTTCTATGCAACCGTACTGTCACTTAAGCTACTTAAAGTTCACTTAATTGCATTATAGTTCTACCTTAAGTTCATTTAAGGCCAAGATTCAATCAACGCGAATGCTTATGCGAACGGTTTGAACATAAGGAAAACATATGCAAGACGCAGCGAATAAGTCCAATCAATGCGAATGCGAATTCGCAGGAACATGCGAATGCGGGAAATTTGAGCAAAGAACAAATTGGTTGCACGAATTGTCGGAATGGCCAATTGCGCGAAAAGACAATGTACATCATATATGTCATCCTGGCCGTCATGTCATATAATAGTAGGTTGGGTCTTGGATAAAAAAATCTATAGGGGCGGTTGGTTTGAAAGAAATAAGGGATTATTGGTTTTTATGTGAAAATAAGTAGATTTTACGATTGGATATTGTTCGCAATAGGTTTAGTAGCGCAGTAAATAAGGTAGGAAATGCCATTTAATTTCGCAGACAGATTTGAATAAAAAACTATTTCAGCTGGCAGGAGATGGTTTCATTTTGTTCGTAAAAAGTATTGGGTGGGAAAATTTTTTGATGAGTACTGTTTTGTTTGATAGTTTTCGAAATATATGTATGCAAATATGTCTATAATTTCAAATTTGTGGTTTTGAAATTTTTGTGACACATTCATTAAGGAACAGAAGAAAATTAGTTTGTTGTCTGATAGTTTATATCCACGTCAATTAACATGGAAACATCACAGCACATATAATTTTTGCAATATGCTTTACAGATCAGGGAGTTTGAACAATTTTATGTCATGTAATAATTTTAATATTTTGTAACTTTGTTTACCGAATACGATTAAATTAATTTTTGATTTATTAATAAGTAATTTGCAGAGCTTCCCTCAGAGTTCGGTAGCGTTGTATCTGCTAATAGCAACAATACGCCACTCCAAATTTTGGTCAGGTATTTTTTTTTGGATGTCATGTGGTTATCTCATAACAATTTCAATTTGCAACAAACAAAGTATTTTCAGGTTAAAAATAAAGTAATTTCAATTAATTTCGTTTTTTCAATTTAATTTCGTAGACTGTAATCGTTGTAAACACACGCGACCTAAACATTGATTTTTGCGCGACTATTAATAATGTATGTATGTTGAATATAAGCTCATAACATTCCCCTTTGTCACAAAATCATTGAAATAAACATGTTTGAGAGACAAATGAAACGATAAATACAGTGCATGAACGAAAATTAAACTAAATGACAGCTGCCATATACGAACGAGGACTAAATTCAACCTAAGCAAATTTTAGGTCAGGTTGGTGTAAACACCTGAGGACTAAGTTCATTTAGTCCGCGCTTTAGGTCAGGTCACTTTTGGTCCGACCGCTGTATATCATACTATAATGTCATCTTACTCGGTAATAAAGTATGGCAAAAAAAATTTTCGACTTTTAAAACAACATTATGCCCATGACCCAATGCTAACTGTACTGCATTTCAGTTAAATACATGCAAATATATGGCTGAAGACCCACTAAAAACTGCAACTTTTCAGTTCCAGCTGGGATATACCAATGCCTTCTAGAAGTACGGGCCGTCAAGCAGAATGATAACGTCACATTAACAGGACAAAATGTCGTGAAAAACACACGCAGTCTTATGGGGCGTCCGCGGGAAAATGTTAATTGTACAGGTTGTGTTAAAGTGAGTGATGTGAAAATAAAGTAAGATCTGCAAAACAGTGCTAGTGAACAGCTAAAACAAAAATTAATGCGGTGCGTGCGTGTGAAAAATTCGCTACGAAATGTTTATCAATTGTTGTTAGGTTATGTGATGTTTCGTGTCGATTGACTGTCGCGATACAATTGATTCATACAAAACGAAAGTTGTTATTATTACAACGCATCCACGCACAAAAAAACTAACGTTTTATTCATATTTTAGCTTAAAAACCGCAAGTGAAATCTCCGTGTACATCGGCACTGCCTCGTGGAAATGTCAAAATTGCCTTTCACCACTAAGTCACAGCGACAACGATTGCGTAGTCTGACGGGCCGTACTTCTAGAGGGCATTGGATATACCTAATCCTATTCCGTAACGTTGCAGCTGTGCCGTTTCCGATAATTTTGCATGCGTTCCAATTTGAATGCAATACTAGTTTCAGTTGCAATTGTCATTGGGCCATGGGCCATACGCCAAAAATATTCTGTTTGCCGGGTGCATGTAAAAATATATATGCTAACCGCTGAAGCACACTGCAACGGTGGGTACTATAGCTAAGCGCCGCGAATCAGTCAGAAAAGTGGATGGTATGGGTTTTCCATAGTAGTGAACACATTCGCCGTCGACTCGACGCAGCTAAGCATAGCTAAGCGCAGTTCAAGTTGAAATGGTTTCACCCTTGAGGCAGCCAATGTGCTACAAACTCATGCTACAAACTCTTCGACAGAAATATTGGACTTGTTAAACAATGTATTCATGCGAGTACCATTTGTCGAAGACAAAGACATTCTATGATTAACCAACAAATGGCTTCACTACCTCGATCAATAGTTACACCGACACCACCGTTTGCAGTGGCTGGAGTGGATTATTGCGGTCCATTCCACATTCGCATTGGCTCCAGAAGGGTTCGAACTTCAAAAAAAACATACACTGCAATTTTTATTTGCATGGCGACCAAGGCACATTGAATTGACGGAAGATTTACCAGCAGAGGCATTCATCAACGTATTCACACAATTTGTAAGCAGGCGAGGCCCATGGTATAAACTATACAGCGACAACGGAACAGTTTTCGTGGGTGCAAATAGAATCATGCAAGAATATCTTAAAGAATGGCACTCTACATATGTATACACAACAGCAATTGGCATCTAGCTCGCATCGTTGGATCAAATTCTATCTACTGCGATCAATTACACACATTAATAGTTCACATTGAGGCTTGTTTGAACTCACGACCATTAGTGGCTTTTTATGATACATTGGACGACCACTTGGCGCTTTCGCCAGCTGGTTTTTTGATTGGAAGATCGATTGTTGCCGTACTTGACAAACCAGTACTCCACATACCAACGAATTGACTTTCGTACTGGCGTCAACTACGGCAACATTCCATCTAAATTGAAATTTATTGCAAAACTCGCTGTAAATGTACAGGATGGTGACATTTATGTTAACCAAACGTTCCTTGAAAGCAACATGTTCATATCTGGAGGAATTTATCGTGCACAAGATTGGTACAGCCTTTTAGAAGTGGTGAACACATCCGACCAGGACCTGATCTTATTCTTAGAAAATCCTTTAAAGTTTTCAGGCTTTCCCCTCAAGAAATCACAGAAGTTAATTATTTCAATATCGAATATAATAACACTAAAAACGACCAAGCTAGTACAAATGATATTACCGAATCACTGCGTACATCTCATCTTAATGCAGAAGAAAAGAAAAAAATATTCAAAGTCTGCCACGAGTTCGATGATATTTTCTTCAAGGATGGGCTGCAACTCTCATTTACAAATGAAATTAAGCATCAAATTCGGACGAATGACGATATACGAAATCTTACAAGTACCCATACATACACAAAAAGGAGGTGCAAAGCCAATTTAGCGAAATGCTGTCGAATGGAATTATAAGACCCAGCTTCTCTCCCTGGAGCTCTCTTGTAATGGATAGTGCCTATAAAGCCAGACGCCAGTGGGAAGCAGAAGTGGCGTCTAGTTATTGCCTATAGGAAGCTTAACAAAAAAACGATAAGCGATCGTTATCCTCTTCCTAACATTAATGAAATTCTCGATAAAGTCGGTAAATGCATGTACTTTAGCACATTGGACCTCGCAAGCGGATTTCATCAGATCGAGATGGATCCTCGAGATGTGAAGAAAACCGCCTTCACCGTAAAGGGTGGGCATTATGAGTATATTAGGATGTCTTTTGGGTTGAAAAATGCCCCATCAACCTCCCAGAGCGTTATGGATAACGTCTTGAAGGATCTCCAGGGCAAAATCTGCCTAGTGCATTTAGATGATATAATCATCTACTCAACCTCTCTTCAAGAGCATATCGAGAACTTGCGAAAGGTTTTCCAAAAGCTGCGAGATGCAAATTTTAAAGTCCAACTTGACAAGTCGGAATTTCTTCGCAAAGAGGTGAATTTCCTGGTGCACATCGTTACTACGGAGGGGGTAAAACCGGACCCTTGCAAAATAAAGGTCATTCAAGAATATCCGATACCCACTACCCAAAAGGAGATTAAATCCTTCCTAGGATTATTGGGATATTATAGAAAATTTATTCGAGCTTTTTTTAAATTGACCAAACCATTGACTGAGTGCTTAAAAAAAAGAAGAAAGGTCGGATTGACTGACAAATATGTGAAAGCATTTGAAGCCTGCAAGGACCTCTTGATGAATGATCCGATATTGCAATATCCGGACTTCACCCAGCCATTCATCCTGACAACAGACGCCAGTAATTATGCGATTGGTGCTATTTTGTCCCAACGTCCTATCGGTTCCAACAAGCCCATTTGCTACGCAAGCAGGTTCAAAATTGATCCGTTAGCGCCTCAAACTTGAAGAATTCGATTATGAGTTAGCCTACAAAAGTGGCCCTCAGAACTCTAATGCGGATGCATTAAGTCGTCTCAAACCCTTTCAAGATCAATTTATTGAAGCAAACATGAATGAAAACGAAACATCAGCGCAAGGAACTAGTGGGACTACGATTCACACAGCAACTGAGAATCTAGACGATGGTATATACATTTTAGAAAAACGAATCAATGAATTCAACTTTCAGCTTGTACTTGAAAAAACAGTCAAAAGACCCCCATCCAATTAGAAACACCGTTAAGAAATAAAATTAGACGAACAATCCGTTTACCAGCATTCTCAGAAGAAAACCTTACAAGTATTTTTAAACAATATTTACCACCAAATAAGCTGACTGCCGTATATACAGACGACGAAACTTTTAGTAATATCAAGTCAAATCATCTTGGCATCAATGGAACCCTATTACATATAAAACGACTAAAATATTTGCCTTACATTTAAACTAAGATAACAAAATTAATCAATAATTGTGACAAATGTAAGACTTTAAAGTATGATCGACACCCCCTAAACTAAAGTACGAAATAACGGAAACACCAAGCAAACCGCTAGACATAATACATATTGATACGTACACCATTCATGGAAATAATTTTTAAACAATTATTGATAAATTCTCAAAATTCGCTGGAGCATAGATCTTAAAATATAGAAACAGTTATTTTAAAACAAACCGATTTTTCCTTTCGAAGCTAGATATATTTAGTTTTTTGTGACAAATATCGATATTTCGAGGGTAATCCGCCCTCTTCTTCACACTGAAGACGAGGGCAGATTACCCTCGAAATATCGATATTTGCTGCCCTCGAAATATCAATATTTGTTTGAAAATAGTTTTTACAAGCTAGAAAAAATTGGTACACATTAAAAACAATTAATAAAAACAGCTTAACTTTCATTGAATGTATGCAAAATTTCATTAGCCTCCACGGCGCTGCTAGGAAACTTATTTGTGACGTAGCACCAGAATTCACTGCATCAATATTTGGCGAATTCTGTGAACACCACAATATAGAACTCCATTTCACATCTGTTCACCAATCAAGTAGTAATGCATAAATCAACAGGATGCACTCCACGTTCGGGGAAATATACCGTATAGTTTATGAAACAAAGAAAGACAAAGACCCTGAAGACATATTGAACGAAACAACATTTACATACAATAACGCAATCCATTCAACTACAAGTTTGACCCCATTCGAACTATTTTACGGGAGAACTTATAAATTTAATAATAAGCAGTATAATGGTGTCCATGACTACTTACGTAAATTGACCGAATTTCAATCTCAACTTTATCCTTCCATTGAGACAAAACTAAAGGAAAAAACCGAAAAAGTATAATCAAGTTAAATGAAACACGACAGGAGCCAGACATAATTACAGAAGGAACCATAATATTTAAGAAAGAAAATAGGAGGAATAAGCTAACTCGTAGATTCACTAAGCATAGAGTCGGGAAAAATAATAAAATTTCTATTATCACAGATAATGACAAAAAATTCCACAAAGCTAGACTTAGAAGAAAACTTAAATTTCAGAATGACAATCACGGAAGGACAGCAGACAGAGATATACGACCTGAACCACGGGCAGACAATACTGCCACTCAAACTAGGGACCGCTCGAACGATCATAGGATTCAACAACCTCCTACACATAGTCAACCTGAGCAATTATGATGAAAATCTTCACAAAATTGCTAACTCCCTTGATGTGTTCGACAATTTCGACGGACTTATCGATATGGTTAAAATAACAAGAATTAAACTGACTGGACTTAGAAAAAAGTTACAAGCACTGAAGCCAAGACTAAAGACTAAAAGAGGATTGATCAATGGGTTAGGCTCTAATATTAAAACAATTACCGGTAATATGGATTCTGCAGATGCTCACTGGCTCAATACCCAGATAGATATTCTCAGATCAAATCAATCTCATCTTAACAATCAAATTAATAAGTAGATAATAATAAATAATAGCATGAATGAAAGGTTCGACAATATCACGCAACAGATTAACCAGCAACAAGAGAAAATCGTTCAATATCTAACTCATTATCAGCTATTAGAATCAGAACCAGTGAGGATATACTTCGGCATACACATAGTCACAAAATTGAAGGCACAATATATACCATTTGCAAGTCAAATTCATCATTTTACAAGTCAATTTAACACTTTTGCAATTCAATTTAACACTTTTGCAATTGAATTTAACACTTTTTTAAAACAATTTAACATTTTTGCAATTCAATTTAACATTTTTGCAATTGAATTTAACACGTTTTTAAAGCAATTTAACATTTTTGCAATTCAATTTAACATTTTTGCAATTCAATTTGACATTTTCGCAATTCAATTAAACTTTTTTGCAAATCAGTTTAACGCTTTAGGAATGGTGATATTACTTAGCTTCGAGTGTGCGATATGAATAGAAGAAACGACGAATGTGAGTGATTTTACTAATTTGTAAATTACGTATGGTATTACTATTGCTATTATAGCAATTTAATCTTAACATTGATAGTAAAAATATTTGTTACTGTTTGTCCTAATCAAAAATATTTTCAATTGCTAAAAAAAATTATGTACAAATTATCAAATAATTTCATTCTGACTTCATTACTTCATTTTGACTTCGGTAATTATTGTTCGATTTTGTCGATTTTTATTGTTGCTTGCGTATCATTTCATTCAAATGAAGTCAGAATGAAATTATTTGATAATTTGTACATAATTTTTTTTAGCAATTGAAAATATTTTTGATTAGGACAAACAGTAACAAATATTTTTATTATCAATGTTAAGATTAAATTGCTATAATAGCAATAGTAATATCATACGTAATTTACAAATTGGTAAAATAGAATGTTTACTTATTTTTGTAATACTACTTTTCCGATTTTAATTAAACAATCACTCACATTCGTCGTTTCTTCTATTCATTTCGCACACTCGAAGCTAAGTAATATCACCATTCCTAAAGCGTTAAACTGATTTGCAAAAATGTTAAATTGAATTGCGAAAATGTGAAATTGAATTGCAAAAGTGTTAAATTGTTTTAAAAAAGTGTTAAATTGAATTGCAAAAGTGTTAAATTGACTTGCAAAATGATGAATTTGACTTGCAAATGGTATATATAATTGCCCAAATATTATTCAATGTTACTACAATTGTAGTAAATTTATCGATTTGGCATTTTATTCTGTTAGTGCGTAATCTTCTTTATAAATGTACACCAAATTAATACAAAAAAAGTCAAATCTATCACAAAGTTTGCTATTTTGATGTCAACTGTACCACTTGCGAGCTACACAAAATTGAAGGCACACGTGCATCTAATAAGATATTTCGTAGAGTTTGATGATGCAATTACTTTTCATTCTTTACAAATATTGAGTTTTAGGTGAACGTTAGTGACTAGCTGAGTTAAGTCTGTTGTTTTTTAAAAAAAAAAAAAAAAAATAAGTATTTGTACATAAATAAATAAAAAAAAACTCTAGCGCACCTGAACCGCTAGAAACACTAATGTTCGAAGAACAGTAGAAGAATCGTGCAGGTTTTGAGTGCATATTCCACCACATGAGCTGCTTATTACGGCCAAACTGTTTCAAACGCCACGTTCTACTTTGGTCTCAAGAATGCATTATAACTCATATGGTGGAAGGTTTCAGATATTACCACTGGCATGAATTTCAACGTTTATGAGAGCAAAACACGGGTTAATTATATTCGTTATCAGTTGGTTATTTCACAAAATTTTGAAAGTAGCATCTCATATAACATCAATGAAGAAAATGCTCAGTGCCTGCAGCACTGTAACTGAAGTTGGTGTTTGGGGCTGCGATCCGAAAAATTTGCAGAACTTTGTGAATTGAAACATCGGTTATTTATTTTCATTGTAAATGTTTCCGGTATGAATACTAACTGTAAGCATTTATTGATACAAAAGTAGCACAACCGACTCGTGCTGGCAACCTTTCGCCAGTATCAAAGCCAAAAATATATCACATCTGCTTCACGTTGTTATATTACATTCGAAGTTATAGGAGTATAAAGAAATTTAGGATTACCTGCAGCGAGTTTTTTCAAATAATGGAAAGCTTAATATTTGCTGTTTATTGTCACTACAATATCATTACCAATTGAAAATTCTACGATAAAACCGCTTAGTAAAGATATTGCAAACAAACACAAAACCAACAATAGCTGGCAACCCTATCGTGGCTTTTCAACCAAATTTGGCCTGAATAATGTTTATGACAGGTTTCATTAATTGTATGAAATTCGTATTGATTTCATGACTGCACTGGAAGTTATAGGGCAAAAAGTTTTATTTTCCTGAGCGAATTTTCAAATCCAAAGACACAAAAATTACCATAGCTGGCAGCACCAATCGAATTTTTCAACCAAATTTCTATCAAACAGAGTTTAATGTGTGGTTCAGCTACTGTGTCAATTTCATGAAAATCTGGTAACTTATTCACATTTCATAGGGCAAAAAGCAGTTTTTTTTCTTTGTAATTTTTCAACATGGCAACACTGGCACAGAGTTGCCCACAATTCAAAATCGCTTCTGTCAGACCTGGCCCTACTTAAGTCCAAAGCATTCTGTAAATTTCAATTCTATCTGTTTATTGATTCGTGAGTTCCCGTGAACAGAAGTTTTTGAAGCTAAAAATATAGGTTAACTGAGAAAGGGTTACCGTTCTTGTCCGACATGAAATTTTCAAAGTTTTACTTTGACTGTGTGGATTAAGCATAAGATTTGTATACAGATTGGTTTTATTGTAAGAAACGGACAGTTTTTGGAAATTCGATGGTTTAATGTTTTCACTTCCAAATTTTTATTTTTTCAAATTTCAGACACCAAAATTATCATAGCTGGCAGCTCCAACCGAATTTTTCAATCAAACTTCTACCAAACGTGGTTTGAGGTAAGGTCCAGGTACTGTGTGAATTTCGTCAAAATCGAACGATTCAATCAGAATTTATAGGGCTAAAAGCAGTTATCTTTTTTAGTGATTTTTCAAGATGGCACCACTGGCACAGCATCACCCGCATTTCAAAATCACTTCTATCAGACCTGGTCCTATATGGGACCAATACATTCTGCAAATTTCAATTAATTCTGCTCATTGGATCGTGAGTTTCCGTGAACAGAAATTTTTGATGCTAAAAATATAGGTAAATTGGGCAAGGGTTACCAGGCGTTCCCGTTATACCATATCAAATTTTTTTTTTTGTTTATGTAAACAAAGCACAAGATTTACATATGAGTGGCTTTTTTTTGAAGAAGCGGCAGTTTTTCAAGAGAGACGATGATTTGAAGGTTTTCACTTTCAGTGCCTGTCCTAGCTACAGGGTTGCCAGCACGCTCATCAAAAGCTACACAGATCTACAACTAAATAATAGCAATATGTCCTAAAAATTTCGTAATGATTGAATAACTCTGTCAAAAGTTATCGCAATTTAAAAATTTTCAAGTTTTCCCGTTCTCTTTTTAGGCACCCAGCGCACACATGGGGTTAAAAAATTCCAAAAAATTATCCGATTCACATGTAAAACACGTTCAAAATTCATTTCGTCAACTTTATTTTTGCAAAACTTATTTGTGTACGGAATAATAGGTATATTAAAATTATCACTTAAATGGCCGCCGGCGCCAAAGGGTTAAAGATTATTAACTTTTTGTGAGACCTGGCACTATTCTGCATATACACCAATGTGTCCTGAAAGTTTCAGCTCAATCGGATGGCGCGTTCCTGAGATTTTTTCACTGAAATTTTTTGATGATATATATATATATATATATATATAGAAATATGAATTTTTGGCCAAAGTGATTTTAATACTAATGTTCTTCTTCGAACATTAGTAAAAAGCTGAAATGGATAGACGGAGAAAAGAAACCACAGTTGCGCAAAGAAAAATTATTAGTAAGCTTGTTTGTGAAGGTAAAACATATCGAGAAATAGGAAAAATCGTTGGGAGATCATTTTCTTCAGTAAGAACTGTAGTCAACAAATGGAAAAATGACGGAACTTATATTAATAAAATGGGACGTGGACGAAAAAAGTTACTGTCAGTTAAAGATGAGGCATACATTCGACGGCAAATAGAAAAATGTCCAAAGAAGCCGATTAATAATTTGAGGGCTGAAGTTTCTCATATGATCCAAAAACCAATATCCAAGGAAAATATTAGAAGAAACTTCCGAAACCTTTTTTTAAATTGAAGAATAGCCCGTAAAAAGCCATTTATTTCAGAAGTAAATAGCAAAAAACGGTCAGAGTTTGCGAAAACTTTCGTAAATTTGGGTCCAAATTTCTGGTAAAACATAATATTCAGTGATGAAAGTAAGTTCAACCTATTTGGCTTTGATGGCAGACAAATAGTTTGGAGGAAAGCGAATACTGAGCTAAAGAAAGAAAATTTGTGCGGAACCGTAAAACATGGAGGAGGTAATGTGACATGTGGTAACATGGAATTTATTGAGACCACTATGGACAAATTTAAATACCTCGATATCCTGAAAAGGAATTTAAAATCAAGTGCTATTAAATTAGGACTACTGGACGTATTTTGGTTTCAACAAGATAATGATCCAAAGCACACCGCACATATTGTAAAGATGTGGTTGCTTTATAATACGCCAAAACAATTAAAAAATCCACCTCAGTCCCCAGACCTTAACCCAATTGAACATTTGCGGTCAGTACTTGAGCAACAAATCCGAAAATTTTCAATTGCAAATAAATCCGAGCTGAAATCAATAATAGCAAGGGAATGGCAAAGTATTGGCCCAACCATAACAAAAAAGTTAGCGGAAAGTATGCCTAGAAGACTAGCAGCAGTAAACACAGCCAACGGATATCCAACTAACTACTAATAATAAATTATTTTATATTTTTCTAGTGATCTTGAAGTTTGTGCCTTTAATTTTGTGCCTTGAATTTTGTTGTTAATTTTTTCTTTTGTTACTTATTTCTTTAAAAAATTGAATTTAATAAATTTTTTTATTCATTTTTGTATTTTTAGTCTTCAATTCAATAAAAAATAAAAAATTTGTGATAATAAAGTGACATTAGTTTATAAACGACTAAGAGTTTTCATATATATTGCTTGTGCCTTCAATTTTGTGACTATGTGTATACAGTACTTAAATCAAATCAATTACAATATTGACATACTAAACAGCCACCTAACAGACTTAGCAGAAGCAATAGTGCTTTCAAAATTAAATATGATTCCGAAACAAATTTTAAAACTGAATGAATTAAGAGATATTAATAAAAATTTTCAAAATCAATCTATAAAAATAATTTCAACCGAACATTTTTATGAACTTTTGGAACTACAAGCGTACAGTGTTGCCATTTATTTGTTTATAATGCTAGATTCAATTTTATTTAATGCTAAATAATGCTAAATCCGGTAAAATAATAATGCTACATAATGCTTTCTTATTGGATTAAAATAAACATATATTTATATAATTGCCGTGTTCCATTTTTACGAATTAGTACTTCCAAGTACTTGGGATGCAAATGGAACGCCATCTTTGTTCATACGAGCAGATTCTAACCTGTCAAATTGTATGCAGTTGATAATAAAGGGAGAAAACAACGAGTATAGCCTACCACAATCGCTAGAAAATATAAAAGCAACTAACTGAAAACTACCTCTTTTAACTTTTTACACATTATGAGGGCTATTTCTAAAAAAACATTCAACATAACCATGAAAAAATCAAAGCCACCTATTGACAACTAAATAGTCACCTCACGGCAAAAAATGACGTAACTACTCATGAGCTACCTATATTTTTTAAAATATAATTTGGAATCTCACAAATACAATTATTTATTTTTAATTGAATTAAAAGTACTATTGTCGCTTGAGAAAAATTGCTCTCCATCGTATTGCTTGCATTTGAAGCCCTAACAAATCAATTGATTCACATTATTCAGGAAATAAAAGATATAACTAGAATGCATATACTTTCATCATCATCGCGGCACTACAGCCCGAATCGAGCCTTAGCCTCCTTAATAATTCGCCTCCATTTATCTCGGTTCAGTGACCGCGTCCTCCAGTTCGGTGCTCCCAAAAGTGACCTGCTGTCAGCATCTATCGAGTCCTCCCATCGCTTGCGCGGCTTACCTACTGGCCTGGCTCCGCTCGCTCGCCCCTTGAGAGATCTTTTGGGGATTCGATTGCCGCTCATTCGTTCGACGTGGCCAGCCCATTGTAGTTTTTGGAGTCGTATGACGGTAGAGACTTCCGGCTCGTCATAGATGGTATACAGCTCGTTGTTGTATCGGATTCGCCATCCATCTTCTTCCCGTATTGGACCGAGGATCCTTCGCAATACCCTTCTCTCAAACGTATTTAAGGCCTTTTCAGATGCCTGGGTCAGCGTCCAGGTTTCACTTCCGTAGCATAGCACAGGTCTAATAATTGTTTTATAGATGCGGAGCTTCGTATTTCTGTGTAGGCATCGAGATTTTAAAGTGGAAAGCACCGAAAAGAATGTCTTATTGGCTAATTGAATCCGTCGTTTGATTTCGTCAAGCTCATTCCCATCCTTCGAGAGGTTTGTCCCTAGGTATACGAAGTTGTCTACAGTTTCAAGGTTATAGTCCCCTTTCGTTATGTTTTGTCTTGTTGGCGTCCTTTTCGTTGATTGAGTCATAACTTTTGTTTTCTGTTCGTTAATTTGAAGACCAACTTCCTTGGCGGTTTCGTCTAGAGCTACAAATACTTCCTTGGTGTCGTTGAACGAACGTGACATAATGTTGATGTCATCAGCGTAAGCTACTAGCTGTGTCGACTTAAATAATAGAGTTCCTCTCGTGTCAACGGGGATTTTTCTGATGACATATTCAAGCGCTAAGTTAAAGAGCACCGGAGCTAATCCATCCTCTTGTTTTAGCCCTGTATTCGTCGAAAACGAGTCGGTCATATTATTCTGGATCAGCACTTGTGACGTGGAGTTGGCCATGGTCCTTTTCACTAGGCGTACCAACTTTGCTGGGATTCCGAACTGCAGCATGATGTTATATAATGCAGTTCGGTTGATGCTGTCGTACGCTTGTTTGAAGTCGACGAATATTTGATGGACATCAATGTTGAATTCCCAGCATTTTTCCAAAATTTGTTTGACCGTGAATATTTGGTCAGTTGTCGATCTTCCACGTCTGAAACCACCTTGATATTCACCAGGAATTTTCTCAGCGTAATGTGAAATCCATAACTCTAAAATTTTTGTCAAGAGCTTGTACGACGTACAAAGTAGTGATATGCCCCTGTAGTTTTCGCATAGCAATTTATCTCCTTTCTTGTGAATGGGACATATAACACTTTTTCGCCACTCATCCGGCATCGTTTCTTAATGCCATATGTCTGTGACCAATCCATGCCTAGCCCTTAAAACGGAAATCCCGCCTGTCTTCAGGAGTTCCGCGGGGATACCATCGATGCCCGGTGCTTTGTTGGGTTTCAAGCGGTCCATGGCCTGTCGGACTTCATCCAGTGTAGGGGGGTGAGATGAGCCACTGTCAAGGTATGTGCCAATTAATGATGGCGATTCGTCGGGTGCGGGGACATTTCCATTCAGTAATTGCTGGAAATAGGACGCCCATCTTTCCTTCACCTGTTCTGAGCCACTTATGATGCTTCCATCGGCAGCCCTACATAGGCTAGTTCGTGGTTTAAAGCCTTGCTTTAAGTGTCTCACTACTTTGTACGCTTGTCGAGTGTTGTTAGCCATAAAGTTGTCATTCATGTTATTCAGCATGGTGTCAAAATGCTTTCGTTTCTTACGTCTAATTATTCTATTAGCTACTCTCCGAAGATCGTCATATTTTTCTTTCTTGGCTCTAGTCGGTCGTTCAATGTGGATTTTGTAGGCCGCATTCGTTTCATCCAACGTGGCTTGACATTCCTCGTCGAACCATTCATTTCTGCGTTGCCCGGCTGTATATCCCACTACTTTTTCGGCTGCTGCGTTCACTGCGCTTTTGATAGTAGTCCAAAAATCGTTGATAGACTTGGTGTTAGGCGTGGAAGCTAGTTCCATTTCCAGAGCAGATCTATATTCGGCTTCCATCGTCTTGTTTCGAAGCTTGTCGACATCGAACTTGCGTCTTGAGCTTGCTCTGGCTTCATACGACAGTGATATTCGACATCGATATCGAGTCTTGACTAAGTAGTGGTCGGAGTCGCAGTTGGCTCCACGGAAGGCTCGCACATCTAAAATACTAGAGGCCCACCTTTTCTGAATCAGAATATGATCAATCTGATTAAAGGTGTGGCCGTCAGGATGCCCATGTCCTTTTATGGATGTCACGATGCGGGAAGCACGTGGAGCTTACGACGAGATTTCTGCTACTCGTAAAGTCGACCAGTCGTTGTCCATTGTCTTTGCATAGGCCGTGAAGACTAAATTGGCCGGTGGTTCCGCGGTGTGTTTCCTCCTTTCCAACCTTTGCGTTGAAGTCGCCCAGCAGGATTTTAACATCATTTGATGGCAGAGAATCATATAACCTTTCCAGAAGGTTATAGAAATTATCTTTCACTGCCTCATCCTTATCTTCAGTAGGGGCATGAACGTTAATGAGCCAAACGTTAAAAAACTTTGCACGAATGCGGATCGCACACAATCTTTCGTTGACAGGCTTGAAGTCGATTACTAGCAGTTTCATTTTTTTGTCCACGATGAAGGCCACTCCAAACTCGTGACTTCCCGATGACTTCCCGCTTTTGAAGATTGTGTACGATCTCATGTCCATAATCTCGGCACCAAACAGTTTCGTTTCCTGGACAGCGAGAATGTTTATTTTGTAGTGATTGACCTGTTCCAGGAGGGCTTTGATGGCCCCCGGTCTGTACAGGGTTCGCACGTTCCAGGTTCCAATAGAGTAGTCCATATTTCGTTTGCGTGGTCGTTTCCGTTGATCCAATCCAAGTATCCGAGGCGAAGTATCAGGTTCCTGAATAAGTGAAGTTTTACGGGAATGGGTTATTGGCCCATTGCCCAACCCCCAACCTGGAGGGCCAGTCTGGTTAATGTTCCCAATTTAAGGAGCGGGAAATTCGCCCTCACCCTCCTTCGTTGGCAACATTCATGATCTGAAATGTCATGAAGGCTCCCGGCAGCCACCCGATGTGAAATTGTAAAATCACATCTTCGGGGAGGTCGAAGGTAGGATTCAGTAGCAGAGCTGTAGATGTTGTTTCCAGCAGGCATTTCTCGGGATTTCAATTGCTTCTTAGGTAACCAACACCCGATGACGCCCCCGTGGCCTATGCTACCATTTGACTGCCATGCATATGCTTTGGTGAACTTTAATTTAGGGCTCCTGAGAGTCTGAAGTGCATGGGACCACATCACTAATTTTTAAAATCATCACCATTTAATGGAACGAAAAACCTAAATTTACCATACTTAACGCAATCCGAAATTGCCTTAATATTGGAATATTTAATGCAATCCAAAATTGCCTTAATATTAGAATATCTAACTTTGCATTTTATTTCACTTAATATTTCGCTTTTTTTGCAACATTAATAGCACTTATCACTAGCACTGGGATATCCTGGAAATCGTAGACAAAGAACAGAAGATCGACCTTATATCCTTTGTTCTCTTGAAAGCACAAAGGTGTAGTACTAGTTCTAATGTACTTTTGGTCTGCAGCGAAATTATTGGCAGCAGGTGGGTCTGCAGCATGGATTGATCGGTCGACAACGGCTTCGTTCGCTGGGAGTAGGCTTACAGTTGACATGTTCAAAATACTCTAGCCTAAAACGCATATTTGTTGAAATGAAGCAGAATTACATCATTTTTTCATATGTTAGGTATGTTCGCGTACTCTATGCATTGCCATGAAGTCGTTTTTATACGCTGTTTGACTGAACACTGAAATCTTTTATGAAAGAGCATGAGATTTCAGTTGAATCTGAGCTAGTGCTAGTTCCTGAAAAGTGTCAAACGGTGTGGCGTGAAAACATATTTTCAAAATGCGCCGCAAGGAAAATATTTTTTCGCGCAATGTTATTATGAAAGTTGAATATTTTTGTGGAGGTACTTTATTACTGCTTAAGATGACTTTATAATCACTGTCATTATTTCAAAACCAGGCAACTGTCACTTCTGAAGAAATGCCATGAGAGTCTTTGTTTTTTTCACGAATTTTCCCCACCACATGATTCAGGAAGTTTCAGTCCATGAACGCGACTGAAAGCACACTGTGATGATGATGGGCAAGATTGGAAATAAATGAGTGCCAGATTATTCCGAAATCTAAATTTAAATGCTAAAAATAATGCTAGATGCTAACTCCGAATTTCTAATGGCATTTTGGAAAAAATAATGCCAGATCTAGCATTCAAAATGCTAAAATGGCAGCACTACAAGCGTACTATAATGCCTCAAATATAATATTCAGCATTAGAATTCCTATACTTTCCCAAAACGTTTATACCCTATACCATGTGATTCCCCTGTTGATCCATCCATCCAGTAAAATACGCAACCGAACCCTACGTTATCCTTAACAACCTCGATATTCAATACTTTGGAGAAGCATGTCCGAAAATAGAAAATACGTACTACTGCGAAAACTTGAATCTCCGTGGAAACGTAAACACAAGCTGTATAGGACGCCTCATGCAAAACAAATCTGCAAATTGTAGTCTGGTTGAAGAAACAGAAACTTCGCAGATCCTTCAACCAGAACAAAATTTCATGCTGTTTATAAACGTTCCACCAACAAACTTAAGCGCATCGTGCAATCACCATCAACACTAACTGACCGGATCTTGGCTTATCCAGTTCAAAAATTGCCACATAGAAGTAAACGGCGTTTCCTACTTGGACAACATCAATACTTACTGGGATGAAATCCATGCGTATACATCCATCTTCGTCTCTGTTAATACATCACCATATAGTGAACGTCTATCTCTTCTTAAAATTCCTCTCATGGGCAGCGCAGAGTTTACTTGGATGAGTGTTTCCTGTTCAAAATCTGTCGCGGCTAGCTATCTTCCTCATTAGCATTTTGGTTCATTGTCCTCCATTTTATTTGAAGTGCCGTATGCTCGTACTGACACAGGCCCGTATTTACCCTGGTGCTTGAGCATGCTCAGCATGCTCTGAGAAAGGCTGCGCATGCTCTGAAAAATGCTGAATGTTCAAAAAAAATTTCAAATACGCTCTTGCTCTGAAAAAAGGCAATGAATAGAAAAATATGCATAAACTGTAAATAGACACAAAAAACATCAAACATTTTTGTTTAATTGTTTTTGTTTTCATTTTATTTCAAACCTAACTTTTATTTCAAACTTAACTTAATATAATTGAATTCTTCGTTCTTTTGTATTATTGAATTCATGTAATACATCATCAACCGAAATATCATTCAATCTCTTATGTTCAAAGGCTTAATATGCATGGTGTCGCATGCGCTTATTGGTCATTGAAAGTCTAGATGTAATATTAATAGCAGTCAACGCAGAGAAAGACGCTTCGCACACTGCAGTGCTGCAAGCAAATGTTTCTATTGATGCATAAATCTTGTATACATCTGGAACAACTTGACGGATTTCATAGAGTGAATTTAAAATATTGAATTGATTTAGAGTTATTTGAGCATCATCTTCTTTCTCAGTTTCTATTACTTTACTTTTTTGTTCTTTTCCTTTTTGTTTCTTTTCTTTGCTTTTTTGTTCTCTTTCTTTTTCTTTTGTTTGTAAAAATTCTTTTCTTTGGATTTCAATGTAATTTTTTGCTGTTTTCAGTTCATGCTCGGCTGGAGTTTTCAAACCTAACGTTTCAAGTGTTTTCAAATAATTAATATCCATACTATTAGCGTTAGATAAAGCAATTAAAAGGTCATTATTCTCAGTGAAACGTTCCTTTAATTCTTTATTCACCACATCGATTATTTCGAAATATTTGGACTTCATATCATCATTTTCATTTGGCTGTTGTCCAATAGTTTCTTCCACCACGAAATCTTCTAAAAGTGTTGACTTTCGCCAATTCCGTGAAGGAATTGTTGCTGAAGATTCTGGAAGTAATTTATCGACCAATTTCATGAACTTATTGTAATTTTCATCAGTTCTATATTTAGTAACGGTAGACTGAAGATGTTCGATCATAGGCTTAGCTCGACTATAGCTTAAGTCACGGCTTTGAAGCAGGCGATCAACTGGCTCAAAAGTTTGTAGAAAATCATTCATAAATACCAATAAAAAAACAAACTTTTTTTGCTCTATGATATTTGATAGACCAATTGCCGTAGCAATTTGTTCACCATCTAAATTGCTATTTGAATCTTTGGCTTGATCGAGTGCTGCACAAATCCCAGAATAATTTGAACGTACATTTTGCGTTGCTTGTAAATGACCCACCCACCGTGTATCAATTAATCTTGCTAGCAATCCCCCCTAATATATATTTTTTACTTTTGGTTTTTAGAAAAATGTATATAATAATTCTAATTGATCAAAAAATTGCTTAACACATGGGATTTGCTTGACAATGGCAATGATAACCAAATGCAGACAGTGGTTAAAACAATGTACGTACGGTATAATTTTACCTAACAAATCTTGAAGTCGTTTTGCTACACCCGATATATGACCGCTCATTACCGGTGCTCCATCATAACACTGGCTCAATATTTTCTTCGTGTCCAAACCATAATCATTCAGTGATTGTAAAAGCAATTACAATAAAACGCATCGGCATCCAAATCTTTGCTTGTTTCAAAGAAAATAAGAGCTTCTTTTGCTTTGCCATTTGCAACAAATCTTGCAGCTATTGAAAGGCATTCGTCGCCGTTTTTATCTTTGGTGCCGGCCAATAAAATTGTAAACGCGTCAGCATCGGATCTTTTGATTTCATCGACAACAGCATTACGAACTAAATTAGCCAAAATTTTAATAAATTCATTTTGAATGTTGGGCGTTTTGTAGGTTACATTGGGTGGCATGTACTTTTGATACGCAGCGAGTTCTGAATCTCTTGTAAGCGTAAATTCAAATAAACTGTTGAATAACCCTCTTTCAGATTTTTCTTCTTCATTCCAATCGCCACGTAAAGCTAAACGATTACTAGCCAAAAATATGATTATATGAACAATCGTTTTACAATAGTATCGACGTTTTTCTAAAACTGTACTGTTCACAAGCGCGGATACAGATGTTCCCTCACGCATTCGTTTTTCTTTTTCATGTTGTCGTAAAGCAGCATCAACATGTGCGGTAGATGCAACGTGTCTTAAAAATCCTTTTCCTTCAGTGAGAGCAGTCCGCCACTTATTGTACCCATTCATTGTAAATGTTGGATCTTGATTAGCTTGGCCCAATTGTCGACAAATATTGCAAAATACAGCATCTCGTGAAATTGAATATTCGATCCAATTATATGGATTGAACCACTGAAATTGAAAACTTCTATTGTCTAACACGAATTTTGGAAATTTCATTGATTTCAATTTTTCTATGTGTTCTTTGACATTGAATTGCTGGCCCACCGGTGTGATGTCATCAGGAGCAGTGGAAAATACTGTAATAGTACAAAAATGTCAGCATTAATTGAAGAGCCCACCATGGGGATATCTACGAACGAATTTCAAGAATTTTCACAAGTTTCTGCGAGTTTTTTTCAATTTTAATGAGTTTTTGTAAGTTTCTACGCGTTTTTACACTTGTTTTCATACGTTTGACATATGAATTCAATGTCAATACAAAACACAAAACTGAACCTAACCTCAATGTTGTCGAAGTAAATTAGCTGAGCCAAGCGTTCATTTGCATATATCTTCATTTCGCATTACAATTCATTTATTTTTAAACAATTTTTTTTTGTATTTTTACTTTTTCTAATATTAGTTTCAAATTTTCAATTGATTCAGTTCCATAGAAAGTGAATTATAAGTACAAATATTACATTAAAAGTTTGCAAGTTTTCACGCGTTTCTACGAGTCTATGCGAATTTTGTAGTGGTTTTGCGCGTTCAGACAAGTATTCGCGTTAGTGGATATCCCCATGGAGCCCACAACAACAATAGCACTATTGTAAATTTACAATGGAAATCACAAACACAGAAGAATTTTAAAGTAATAAAAACTGTAAGTTTATACCGTTGTTTATGTAAGTTGTTTATACCGTTAAGTTTATGTTGTCGCTGCTGCTCATTTCAGATGGCAATGAAACGGACATTTCCGAAATTGACTATGATAGATTTGTTGTCGATGAAGATGGAATTGAGCATGATGACGACGAAGCACTTGCCATTGCATTCGTTACTGTTGTTGTTGTCGCGGTACAAATAGCGGCTGATGTGGTAACTATTGAAAATTCACGAATGTTCAAGTTCATAAATTATAACAATAACAATAACGTGAAAAGAATCAGACCATATAAAATGAAAAAAAGTGATGAGAAAACGATTTTTCGGCTTACCATTACTCGAAAAGAAATCTTTTAATGTCCGCATTCTTGATTCTTTCTGTATTTTTTTGGCAATGAATCACTTTCATCTTTTTCATCCCTTCTTTTTGACATTTTTTTCACAATGTAAATGAGTTTTCTTTTTAATTAAATAAACATTTTTTATCGAACTTGAATTTCGATTTATTGTGCAATCATTAGAATATGCACAAAATACAGAGAAAATTATTAAGTTGTTTGTGATTTGAACTACACAATTGTCTCCTTCAAACTGAATTTCTGGATTCGAAATATTGCAGCAAAAAAGTCAGCGAGCAAGTGAGTGAATTTTTATTTGCTCGTGTGTGATGATTGATCTTTGTGCAGTTTCTATACGAATCTATATATTAAATATAATCTATATACTAAATATAAATTAAATAATCTATATATTAAATACATTATATTTAGTTTAATGTGTGTATGGCTATGTGTCGTTTTTCTCTTTGATCATTGTAACAATGCCTAAATTGAAAATGCTGAGCTATTTGAATTTTTTTCGTTCCTTTCATTTATGCTTATGAATGCTCAAATCACGACGCGACATTCAGTATACTGATATCGATATATAATTATGTCTTTATTCATTATATTCAGGTCCGTATTTTGAACATCTTTTGTACTGGATGCTCAGCATGCTCAAAAATTTTGTTCACGGTACGGCCCTGTACTGACACTTTCTTCTACTCTCCCGTTTTGCGACTCTTACGCACTCACAATAGTCTTCAACTTGGTCCTCTTCCACAATCTATTGCCATTTTCAAAAATATGGTCCGAAGTAAAATTTTCGATTCTAATTAATTAGTTTTTATTTTCTATTCTTGTTTATAATGGATTCTTTCTTTTCTTTTTTTGCTCTAATTAATTTAACTTCCTTATTTATTACTTGATTTTTTTGTATATTTTATTTTTATATATAGTTATATATTTTTCTAATTAGGTTTATTTTCTATTTTCTTAATTTTCTTCTTTTTTTTCTACTTAATTTTATTTTATTTAATTTACCACTTTAGTTATTTTTTTTTACATACTTATTTTTATATTTACTCATTTACTTCTTACTATTTCTTATTAGGCCAATTTATTGTAGAATTGGACATTCGTGTTTGTAATGGATTTTTTTTTTCTTTTTTGTTTTTTTAATTTACTTAATTTTTTTTTAGTTTTTATTACTTTATCTTCTTTTAGCTTTAATTATTTTATATACTTATATTTATATATTCTCATTTAGTTCTTGTTATTTTATTTTGTTAATGGTATCCAATCTGTAATTGGGGAGTTTTGCCTGTTGTATTGAATACGTACCAAATAAATAAATAAATAAATCAAGTCAGCCTACCCTAACGCTGAAAAAACTTCAGCTATTTCATACGGAAAACAAGGACGCAATAGAAATTTTGGACTCAAGTACCTACAAAAACGACCTATTATCCTTCGAAACGATCAGTCTAGTAGGTACAGCATTAGTCA
Organism: Nemotelus pantherinus; assembly: GCA_963978885.1. Lineage (NCBI taxonomy): Eukaryota > Metazoa > Arthropoda > Insecta > Diptera > Stratiomyidae > Nemotelus > Nemotelus pantherinus. Next base: position 71,006,552 of record OZ022265.1, on the reverse strand, counting down.
TCTTAATCATCTACATAATCATAGTACGCAGAAGAAGCTCAACATTACCCATCAGCGTTCCAGCCAACGAAATTTGAAAGGTCCAATTCCTCTGGCCTACACTCGACACTAAGGGGGGAGGAGTTATGGCAACTACATCTAAAGCTTCAATCAACACGTGCCGATCTAATCAAAAGTCAAACACCTTTGCTCAAGCATATTCATGTACCTATCATATTTCATTTGCATTTCATGTTCGATTCATGTATTTTACTACATTTGCATATTTTCATGTTCGATTAAAACTTTCTAGATCAGCACCGGCATCCGGCACATGCCACTAGATAAGCACTTTTTATCAATAAATTGAATGATTGTGTAATGTTCACTTCAGTTGAATTTAGATCGTGTAATAAACAATTTAGAATTCGAAATTCGTCCTTTTTTTTTTAAAGGTTTTATGGATTAAAACCTTATTTCGCGCTCGACACTTTCTTCCAAACCCCACTATCGACATTCAAGAAAATCTAATGAAACGGTCGGACTTTATTAAATACCTTGGCATACGGTTAGACAAGAAATTAACATTCAAACCTCATATGGATGAGTGTTCGAAAATTACCAAGGCGAAATGCGTGCTCTAACCCCTCGTTAACCGTAACTCCAACATGTCAACCGAGAGCAAGCTGCTCATCTATAGCCTCAGTATGCAGCCTATATTACGGCTCTCCTGTCTGGTATACTTTTGTCAAAACAAACAGGAAAAAAATAGAAACGCAACTAAACAGATGCTTCAAAATAATTTTAAACAAATCGCGTTTCATTTCTACAAGTCAACTCCACCGAATTAATAAAATCAAATATGATATATATGTAAATCTTTCTGCTAAAAAGAACCTACATCAATTTCTGCGAAATTGCCATAAATCGAATCACCCACTAATAGCATCCTTAATTTTTGACTATTCTATTCCTAATGTTTAGTAGTTATAGGCTAATTAGTTGTGGTTAATAAGTTCCCAAAGGGTTTTGTGAATTTTCCCCTCTAAGTTGACAACTACTTTAATATAAATACATTTTAAATAGCAACTCCAATTTAAACTATTAAAATAACTCTAGCGCACCTGAACCGCTAGAAACACTAATGTTCGATGAGCAGTAGAAGAATCGTGTAGATTTTGAGTGCATATTCTACCACACGTGCTCTAGCCTATTTCGAGTGCAAAATCATTTTGTTCTTAATAGTGCAGTTAAACTCCAAGAGTAGAAAGGATTCCAGGAATTTGAAAATTTAGCAAAGCCAAACACTGCAAAACTTTGAAAGCAGCATAACATAACATAAACAAAGAAAATGCTTAGTGCTTGCAGCACTTTACCAGCACTGCAACTAAAAGTCTCCCACAATTGCCTCTCGTCAAAATCAAATAGCTTTACCGATTTTGATTTTATCTTATGATTTCGTTGAAAGTTACAGAGACAGAAAGATATTTAGGGCCAAAAAACGAAGGATGTTTGGACCCTGAAAATTTCTAGAACTTAGAAAACTTAACAATTGGTAACTTATTTTCATTGTAAATGTTCGCGATATGAATACTTAATGTAATCATTTATTGATACAAAAATAGCAAAAAACGCCTCGCGCTGGCAACCCTTTGCTAGCATCAAAACCAAAAATATATTACACCTGCCTCACATTGAAATCAACATACTCTGGGAATTTCGTTTTGATCCGATGACTGCATTGGAAGTTATAGGGGTACAAAGAAATGTATGGTTATCAGTCGCAAAAGCTTTTACATTTTCGAAAACTTAATATTTGTTGTTTACTGTCACTACAAGATCATTACCATTTGAAAATTTTACGATAAAATCGCTTAGTAAAAATATTGCAAACAAATACAAAACCAACAATAACGGGCAACCCTATAATGGTTTTTTTTTACCAGATTCTTTCTGAATAATGCCTATAATAATTCGTTTTGATTTCATGACTGCACTGGAAGTTATACGGCAAAAAGCTTCATTTTCCTGAGCGAATTTTCAAAACCCAAGACACCAAAATTACCATAGCTGGCAGCACCAACCAAATTTATACCAAACACGTCTTAGAGTAAGGTTCAACTACTGTGTCAATTTCATGAAAATCTGGTAACTGAATCCGAATTTATAGTGCAAAAAGCAGTTTTTTTTTCTTTATAATATTGCAAGATTTGCCCGCATTTCCAAATCAGACCTGGTCCTACTCAATACCAATGCATTCTGTGAATTTCATTTGTATCCGATAATTGGGTCGTGAGTTCTCGAGAACAGAAGTTTTTGATACATAATATATAGGTAAATTGGAGGAGGATTACCGTTCTTGTCCGATGCGAAATTTCAAAAGCTTTACTTTGGTTGTATAAACAAAGCATAGGATTTATATATGAGTTGGTTTTCACTGTAAAAGACGAAAACTTTTCAGGAAAGTCGATGGTTTGAGGATTTTCACTTTCCAAAAAAAAAAAACTACTCGAGTCTACAACTAAGTAACACCAATATGCTCTGTAAATTTCATAATGATCTGATAATCTGGCCAAAAGTTATCGCAATTCAAAAATTTTCCCAATCTCATTTTAGGCGCCTAGTGCATGGAAAGGGTTACATATTTCAAAAAATTATCATATTCACATTTATTTCACAAACTTTTTTTTGCGAAAGTTATTTACTGGCAGAAAAAGAGGTTAAAGATTATTAACTTTTTGTAAGACCTGGCACCATTCTGCATACACAAATATATACAGAAAATTTCAGTTCAATCGGATAGCGCGTTCTTGAGAATTTTTCACTGAAATTTTTGGATGATACATAAGGCCTGTTCGCGTACTACGATTAATCGCAATAATATATATAATATAATAATCGCAATAATATATATAATTATATAAATATATATATATATATATATATATATATATATATATATATATATATATATATATATATATATATATATATATATATATATATATATATATATATATATATATATATATATATATATATATATATATATATATACACTATATATAGAGGGTGTTTGGTACTCTGTGGACACTATTGTAAGGAGGCATTCCTTGATATATTTTGAGCAGAAAATTGTTCTACAGGGTGGTCCGGTTTTCAAAATCTACGGAGTTACAGGGTGGCCAATAAAACTGTTTCGGACATGTACCCTGACTCACTTAAATCATTGTATCTTGAAAACTAATAATCATATTGCATAGTTTTATGGCCTGTTTTGGAATCAAATTACCTTTAATTTGATGTAACATCCTAAATTGTAACTGTACTTGATTTTGAGATATTTACTTGAAAACACAAAATTTTGGCACTTCTACCATGCAAATTTTGTGTTCAATGTCGTTTTTCTCAGAAAATCTCATGAAAAGATGCCATTTGAATTTTATTTTTTTTTAAGGCCATATTGTTGGCTACAAAAGTTGCATACATATACTTATGACTTAGATTTCACCATTTCGCAAGTAATAAGCGAAAATACATATTGCGAAAAAACTGAATATGACTTAAAGGGGCCCTTGTTTTCGATCTACACTCTTTGCTTGAACTGAAAGAATTTATTAAAGGTTTTTACGCTTTATTTTAATATTTTTGAGCTACAGTAAATGTTCAAAATGGCCACTTTCATTTTGAATACACGCTAAAGCTCGTTTCGCAAGCGTTCTTTTCATATTCATACTTCTCAGCTGCTGCCTCACTTCTGTTGCAGCCGCATCGATCCTGGTATTAAGGTCTTCCAATGTTGATACTTCCGTTGTGTAGACAAGGGCCTTCATCCGTCCCCATACAAAAAAATCCATAATTGTTAGATCAGGAGATCTGGCAGGCCAGTGTATTGGTCCATTTCTACCGATCCAGCGATTGGTATAATTGGAATTCAACCAATCTCTGACTGGTCGGCCATAGTGAGCTGAAGCACCATCGTGTTGGTAAAACATGGAAACCAATCGTTGCAGCGGAATATTTTCCAACAAGTCCTGCAGATCATGTCTTAAAAAATGTAAGTAATTGGTACTATTTAACGTAGGCGGAAGCCTAATAGGTCCAATTAAATCGTTACCAATTACTCCTGCCCATAAGTTTACGCTGAACCTATGCTGAAACGATGAAGTCCTTCTTGTGTGTGGATTGCTCTCAGCCCACATATGTAAATTGTGGAAGTTTGTGATACCGTCACTGGAAAATAAGGACTCATCCGTCCAGAGAATGGTGTTCAAAAAATTTTCGTTGTCTAATTGTTTCTCAAGGAGCCAATTGCAGAATTCCATCCTTTTGTGTGTAATGTGTAATGGTAGTGGTGTATGTCCTTGTGTGTAATGGTAGGGATATAAACGAGCTGCTTTTAAAACACTCCAAACTTTCCACGTAGACACGTTAAACTGCAACGCCAATCGTCGAATAATGATTGATGGGTCAGTTTCCACTGCAAGCAGTATTTCTTCATCGGTCCGTACAGCGATTGCAGGCGCAGGATTTGCGTTTACTCGGCTCGTCCTAACGCTGATAGTAGCTTGAATCCTTGTGTATAGTTGTTGAAACACTCTCCGTCCAGGAATCCGTAGATGGGGATATCTCTGTTGATGCAAAGATTGCGCCGCTTGTGAATTTCCCCGGCACTCTCCATATACGTACATAATATCTGCATATTCGTCATTAGTGTAGTGAGACATTTTGAATTTATACTTGAAATTTCAGTGCTATCTTCTAGTTCGAGTAATGTACCAAAACTGACGAAAATTTGAAAATGGTTCTGTTTCTATAGGGTCTTAATTTTTTTACGTATTCCATTAATAAAGGCGAAGAACTGTACTCAATTTTACCTTTAACATCCAGGTAGCGGCTTCAATTATGTTGAAACTAATTTTAATTTAGTTTATATTATTGATAGTTTAAAAAGTAATTAATGGGCAGTAAAAAAACTTAAGTGCAAATAACAATGTAAACTATTCTTTTGCATGAGGGCCACTTTACGGCAAATTTACTTTTTAAGCGATATGTATTTTCGCCTACTACTATATATATATATATATATATATATATATATATATATATATATATATATATATATATATATATATATATATATATATATATATACATATATATATATATATATATATATATATATATATATATATATATATATATATATATATATAGATATATATATACAGGGTGCGTCACCTAAATCCGGACAATTTTCAAATTCAATTTCCTGCTACATTGTGTTTGCGCCAGATGTCGCCGTTGGCGTACGAGTAGTAAGCCGACATAAGTAAAAGGTGTTCACCTCAAAATTGTCAGTCTGTCAAATATTAGTCAGGACTATAACCGAAGAGCCGCGATAATGGAAAGTCTTCGCGCTGGACGGTCAACACTGGAGATTATTCAATTTTTCCGATATTCGAAATCAACTGTAAATCAGGTTGTTACTAAGTACAAAGCTCAAGAACAGTTAAGTGAAGGTTCAAGTACACCGACAAGAAAGCGGCACTCAAAACAACACACCGTGAGAGCCCCTGAAGACACCAAAAGTACTGAAGAGCGGATTCTGAAAGACATGGGGTTATCGTTGCGAAAACTGGCGTCTATTGTGAATGTGAGCAAGCGTACCATGCGGAGAATCGTTGAGGAGGACCTTCGATATTATTCTTACAGGATCAATGTTAGACAAATGCTTTCTGAAGCTGCAAGAACAAAGCGAGTGACTCGCTGCAATTTAATAATTTCTTCTAAGGTGCAATTTGATCATTTGTAAGGCATTTTGAACCTCCGAATAGTCAGATTTAGGTCCCTTGGACTATTACGTATGGAGCGTGATTGAAAGGGTTACCAACAAGTCTCGACATCAAAATGTGACATCGTTAATGACCGCCATTAAGTCAGCGTTCACCAATATTGAATGCGCAGGATTGCAGAGGGCGTGCGAGCGCTTCAGACCGCGAATGGAGGCCGTGATTGAAGCTGATGGAGGCTACATTGAATAATTACAATGCCAATAGATGCACGAAATGCCATGTAAGACGTTTTTTTTGTACTTAAACTTCATTTTTCAATAAATAACACAATTTGAAGGATGTTCATTGATTTGTCTGGATTTTGATGACGCACCCTATATATATATATCTATATATATATCTATATATATATATATATATATATATATATATATATATATATATATATATATACATATATATATATATATATATATATATATATATATATATATATATATATATATATATACATATATATATATATATATATATATATATATATATATATATATATATATATATATATATATATATACATATATATATATATATATATATATATATATATATATATATATATATATCAGCAAAATGGTTAATAGAGATCATCTCTGAAGTGGCCGATTCGATTGAAGTGAAATATCCTAAACCTTTTGGCGGCGGCGAGCGTTTTAGTGAATTTTCAGGTACTCCTATATTTCCAAGCAGTGTAAAGTTTTGTTAAAATAATGTTTGGGAATGAAAACTTATTGTGTTTTAAGCTTGTCTATGATAAAGAATTGGAAATTTTGAACCCTGTGTGGGTGCAGAGTGCCTAAAAGTAGGCGAGGAATTTTTTTCAAATTTTGATTTGTCATTACTTGTAAGAAAAACAATGAATCATCGTGAAAATTACAGAGCGTATATGGATTTTCAAGATAAAGCGGGTAACCGTGTAGCTGCGGCAGGTTGTTGAAAAAAAATCATTCATTCATTTTTGACAAAAATTTCAAATCTTTGATAAATTTTATCCTTTGTCCTTCATGTCAAGTTGAAATTTTCAAAATTCCGATTTGCACAAGAACGGCAACCCATCACCAAATTACCACTATTTTCAGCACTCGAAAGCTCTGTTCACGAGAACTGACGACCGAATAATCCGAGCGTAATGAAATTTACAGGACATATTGGTATTAGCTAGGACCAAGTCTGATAGAAGTAATTTTGAAATGCGGGCAACCCTGTGGAAGTGGTACCATCTTGAAAAATCGCTGAGAAAAAAAACAGCATTTTGGCCTAAAACTTCCGATTCAGCCATCACATATTAACGAAATTCAAACAATATTTGGATCTTACTTTAGATAACATTTGATGAAAATTTGGCTAAAAAATAGAATAGAGTTGCCAGCTATGGTGATTTTTGTCCCCTAAATCTTGCAAACTTGCTCAGCAAAATAAAGCTTTTTTCCTTATAACTTCTGTTCCAGTCATGAAATCAAAACGAAGTTCATGCATTAAATGGACCTTAATGTGAACCAAATGTCGTAGGAATTTCGTACAAAATCATGAAAGGGCTGCCAGCTATGACCATTTTTGTAATTTTTTGGAATTTCTTTACTAAGTGATTATATCATTAGATTTGCAAATGGGAATCATCCTGCAATGAAAATTAACAACAAATATTAACGCTTTAAAAATTTGAAAAGTTTTGAGGGTGGTAACCCTAAAATTCTTTTCACCCGTATAGCTTCCAGCGCAGTGATTCAATCGAAACGAAATTTACTGGTTGGGTTTAACTTAACGTGAAGCAGATTTGGTATATATTTTGCTCTGCTGTTGACACAGGGTAACCAGCATTAGCCATTTTCGTAAATATTGCACCAACAGATGCTTGTAATTACATACTTATATGCAAAGCATTTGCAATAAAAATAAGAAACCAATTTATAAATTTTCCGAGTTTTGAACATTTTTCGGATGGTAGCCTCAAACAACGTTTAATTGTTGAAACATTCCATGAAATCCTGCGATGAGAACAAAATTCAGAGGATACGTTGACTTAATTATGAGCTTGTTATGGTAAACTTATTGCTGCTGCGTTGGAAAAGTACTGCCAGCACTGAACAGTTTTTAGTTTTGAGTTTTGTTGCTTTGGATAAGGAATGGTTGATATGATTCTACAAAAAAGTGTATAATGTCTTTCCACATTTTTTTGTCACTCAAAGCCAATTTCTTCGAAAATTAGTTTTCTAGCGGTTCTGATGCGCTAGTTTTTATTTAATTTAAAGTTGTTTTAATTTTAACTTCCATTCTGATTATTATATATATGTATATAGAAATATGAATCTTTGGCCAAAATGATTTTAATACTTATGTTCTTCTTCGAACATTAGTAAAAATTCCATGTAGATAATTTTCGCGCTCATTTCGTTGTCATGTTCCACTGCTATGAAGTCACAAATTCAAATCTGTTTCGAATAAATTTATTTTATAGTAAACAAATCGTACATAGAATCTTCCTGTTTTTGTTTAATCTTTTTCATATTATTTTTTTAAAAGAATGTGTAATTATATTCTTATGTTACTCTATTTTGATAAACCTAAAAATTAACTTAAGAATATGGTTTTTATTTCTACAATGCATGCTTTTGTATGTGATGCAGTTTTAACTGTAATAATAAATTGAAAACATGCAAACACATTGAGAGTGATTGAGAATTCGTCTTAGACTTCATATATTTGGTCGATGTTTTCATTCTAGCTCTTCACTTGGTAAAATTTCAAATAATTTTTTTTACAGTTCGGTTGAGATTCAAACAATAAGCACTAGAAATAATGTTGCTCTGTTGTTAGTTTAACGTACATATGTGCCATGTCGCTATAGATGTGACTCCTGTTTCGCTTTCAATATAGGTATGTATGTATAAAGTGGTGAATGTTTATCTTCCATTTTACTCGAATTTGTTTTGTACTTGTATGCATGTTGTATTTGTTTTTATTTCGCCTAAAAGGTCAGTTTATATTGTGAGAGTAAGGTGGTGTTTTTATACTAACTTTTCTCTTGTTTTTCGTCTTGTTCAAATGTTTGTTTTGGAAACACTTAAATTTTTACAATTATTCACAGCTTAGTTATAAATTTATCTCATGTATAAAATGCCTGAATTCAATTTTATTCTGAAAACTCTTGTACACTTAAAGTTATTCTCAAATTTTTGCGTTGTAATTTACTTTTGGCACATTTCCATTTCTACAGCAGATTATAGTATGCAGTTAATTACAATTGATTATATAGCAGTGTATTTTTTTCTTAGTCGATATCAAAGTACAGTTAAATGTTCATATTTACGATCTCACACAGGTTAATTCTACACGTTTCAAAACGTTGTATTGTATACATATTGGATAAATACTTAATATGTCATACGAAAGGAGGCTTGTAATAGATGTTACTTTTTAAAGTTTATATAAAAATATTAATTCCTATTTTTTACAGATGCAAAACATTTCGTCCTTGCCTTTCTTTATTTGACTGCAACAAGCACGACATCAGTATGTTAATGATGCTTTCGGCTATTCGTACATTGTTTGGAGATTTTAATTTTGTGTGTCCGCCGAGGCTTGGGGAAAATAAAATGGAAGCACGAAAATAGTGGTAAAGATGCCAGCATCGATAGTAATGGCGTATACACATCAAAAACTTATGTACAAAACGGAAAGAAATCAATTTACCTTAAATATTTTATGTTGGCATATGAAAGCAATAATGCATGGCTGCATAAATTGTGGGTTGTATGCTTACCATGCGTCGCATTGAGCTTCAGTACTTACAACTAGAATTACGATATTCGAATACGCAATTGTTGCTGCTGATACTAACATTTTGATGTTTAGTAACATAATCCAAACATCGCTATAGAGTTCTAATAATAAAACTTGTTTAAATAAATAAGCGTGTTTTGTATAGCACTAGTTGAAATGCTTTGAAAAAATTATATTTGTGCGTTATTTAAATGATAACCATCCCCACCTCAATGCCATAGCCGATTAATCAAATACCATGTTTTGTTTACCTTAGGTTTGTCCGCGTACTACGATTAATTGTGATTAATTGCAATTAATTGGAATGAAGTGGTTTTTGTACGCCGTTTTACTGAAAACTGAGAATTCCCCCTCTTTCATAAAATATGATGCAATAGGTCTGTTCGCGTACTTTCAGTCACTGAATTTTACTGAATTTTCCTGAATCATGTGGTGGGGGAAATTCATGAAAAGTACGAAAACGCTCTCATTGCATTTCCTGAAAATTGACAAACAAAAGTGTCAGTTGTCGGTTTTTGGAACAACAATAATAGGTGCGTTTTTTTGCTCCGATACAGAGCAGAGTACAACTATGCCGCAAAAACAACGATCTAGTATAAAACAGCAGTGCTTTCGCTAAGACTGACATAGGTTGCGGTATTCGCTGTGGTAGCAGAAAACAGCTGAAAAAAAGGGAGAAAATAACGAGTATACACTACCACAATCGATAGAAAATAGAAAAAAAACTAACAGAAAATTAATTCTTTTAACTTTCTACACATTATGAGGGCTTTTTCTAATTTCCTAACTAACAAAACATTCAACATAACCATGAAAAACCGAAAGCCACCTCACAGAAAAAATACAACTTCTCATGAGCTTTTCTTTTTTCTATTAGCACATTCTACACTTCAACACGTGAACTACAAATGAGGCATAGAATTTCTGTACTAGTGAATTCACTGGTGTAGGAGTGTTGTTGTTTTCAATGCGTCTACTCTACTCTCCGCTGGATAGAGGAGCAAAAAAACGCGCCTAATGATTATAAAGTCATCCTAAGCGGTGATAAATTATCGCCGCAACAATATCCGTCCATCATAATAGCATTACGTCAAAAATTGTTTGACAGTTTTCAGCATTTTTCAGTAGCTCCTGAAATTTACTGAAAGAGGGGAAATATTCAGTTTTCAGTAAAACGGTGTACAAAAACGGCTTCAATGCAATTAATTGCAATCAATCGTAGTACGCGAACATACCTAATTTCAGTAGGGTCTGAGCTACTGAAAAATACTGAAAAGTGTCAAACGGTGTGGCGCGAGTAAATATTTTCAAATGTGCGCGGCAAACAACATATTTTTTGCGTAATGTTATGAAGGTCGAATATTTTTGTGGCGATAATTTATCACCGCTTAGGATAACTTTATAACCACTATTGTTCTCCCAAAAACCGACAGCTGACACTTTTGGTTGTCAATTTTCAGGAAATGCAATGAGAGCGTTTATTCCTTTTCATGAATTTCCCCCACCACATGATTCAAGTGCAGCCAGATCCTTGTTTCCGCGGATTATATTCACGTCATCGGAAGATCAGAACTAGTTGTACTAGAATACTTCATGCAGATCGAATGGGCGGTAGAAATAATAGGGCTGCACATATAACTATGAAGTAAAGAAGAAATTGGCATCGTCTGCTAGAAGTAGAGTTGGCCAAACAATCGGACTAGTCGAGTATAAATTTGGAGTAGTGTAGTCCTTTAATTACCTCGAGCTAATAGTAGCACTTAACAACAATATGGGAGAAGAAAAACGTGGGTGGCTACTCAAATCTAACAAAGTCTACTACGGTCTATCAAAGCTCTTCAAATCTTGAATTTTAATCAGGCTTTCAAAGCTACGGTTAAACAAAACCAATGTAGTCTTGCCAGTACTCATACAAGGCCCGAAAATTGGGTGCTCTGACCTTTTAGCCGCGTTCGAAACGAAGGTCTTGCGTAAAGAAAGGCGATTCCAGAGACGCTACAGCCATGAGTTGTACACAATATACCAGAAACAGATTAAGTGACGAAGATAACAATTTGAACATTCTGGCAAACTGGCAAATTTTATGGCAGACGGCAATGGAGGAGATCCTGCTTGTGCTGGTGGGATGGCATTGACCAGGACGGTCGGTGCTAGCATGACATCGGCTCACGATCGAATTCGGTAGAGAGGCTTGTTGATAGAGGTCAGAGTCAGATTCCAGTTCTAACATGAATGATAATGACAAAAATGCATTCAGGATATATACAGAGCATGTTTAGAGAGTATAATCTTTATTGATTTAATTCAGTTTTAGCTTAAATTGTCAGGATTTACGCAGCACAAGCTTTTACAGGTGTGAGTGGTTTATTTTAATTTGTGGATGAGTCAAATCTATTGAATACTTTGAGACAACTTTATAATGATGTTTTTCTTTCACAAATTCTATACAATTTCCAAAGTACTCACAAAACTGATTACGAATACGATAAAATGCACCAATCGGTGTGTTGAACTGTGAGTTGATTCATAGTTGATTCGTCAATTGATCCATCTAAAATAAGCTAAGACCAACTTTAAAAAAGAAGCAAGGATACTTTTTCGTAATGAGTTGAACCATGTGAAAGTCGATATTTAGAAAGACATTTATTTAAAAAATAGACTTGGAAAAAATATTTTTTCAATTAAAAAACCGATAAGCTTTTAAAGAAGATTAAGGTATAGGTTACCATTAAAATTTTATAATCTGCCAAGTAGTTAAAAAAAATCTGCCTGGGATATGTAGTTATTAGTCTTTGAATTATAAGTTTGCAATTTGCGGAAGTCGAAACAAAATTTAACTGCTTAGTGCTGAGTCTTTTCATATTGGATGAAAATGTATGGTAGTGCATGACAGATCTATGAGTTGAAATATTTGAAAAATCTATAACAGTCTGTATTACTCCATTATTTGAATTAAAAATGGAAACTTTGAAGATCCATGTTTGCAGAAAGTATTCACAAGCTTCGCATATGCATTATATAATCATTTAAAAATATATTTATGCTATATTTACAATTAAAGCAGGATGAGTTAGGGTACAGCCAAGTGACGCGCTGCAACCGATCATGTTCATACTTTCAAATGGAAGTGGCCATGTCGAAGCAGCGACCAGATTGGAAATATGATAGTAGCGACGACATTGATTCAAACCAATTTCGTTGCTCAAGTGCTCAAAGATGTAATGTGTGTTGTTGTTGTAGAATGTAATAGGTTTTTACATATGTATAAAAAGGTGTTTACATATGTACAAAAGTTGTATACATATGTATGATTGATCGGTGCAGAAATGCACAGTCTAGTGGATTTTTAAACTTTAATGTATTTTTTGAATTTTAGGTTGTTTGCAGAAACCATTGGCAGAAATAAATAAAAAAGCCTACGGGATAAATTCCGAAAAGAAAGAAATTTTAGAGAAACGATCTGGAGACGCAAGGTGTGAAACCACAATCATGGCCATATTTGACAGCCTGTTATTTCTAAAAGACCAGTTTACTCCACGAAGATCATACGGCAATATTGAATTGATTTCGACCTTAGATGAACTTGAAAAGAATGTCTTTCTGAAGAACAACGATAAGGCCGATTGCACTGACGATATTTGAAATGTCTCTCCTGTGCTTTCACCAAATAACAGAGCTAAGAATATTCGCATAAAAAAAACAAATGAACATTGAAGATGATGACATGCATTTCTTTGAAAGTCCTCTGCCATACCCCAAACCATTTTCGCACATGGACAAGATGCTTTTCAGAATCAAGGTCATGCAAGACATACAAGAAATGGTGTCAAGAAACAATGACAGAACTTATGGCCGTGGTGTTCCGAGGAGAGTCAACCGGGAGATCTTGGCCGGGCAAGTGGTCGACCGTAATAGGATCGAGTCAAAGGGATTCGAGAGGGTAGCATGTGCTCATTCACATTTTCGAATTTTTCGCTGGGACTTCAAACATGCCTTTGCGTGTCCCAGATTGAAATCACTCAACGCACACCAGGCAGTTGCAATAGCCACAACCTGTACCTCAGCCATCGTTCACTGAACTGAACATAACAGCTCACAACTGTCGAAAGATGCACGGTGCAATATCCTAAGTAAACAATTCACCCTATGAAAGGTGCATGGTCCGTGTTGTATGGTGCAATATCCTAAATAAATAATTCACCCTATGTCTTGCTGAGTCTCGTCCAATGTCTTGGTGAGTCTTGTTGAGTCTTGTCCACGAGACGCTCGTCCCTATGTATAAATCCGGCATTAGATGATTCTCCTTGGAATTAATGCCTTAAGCATAGTACTGAGTTCGAGTTCACGTGAAATTTTGACATGTCTCCATTATCTGGTCATTCTTTCGAGCGAAAATTTTGGCAATGGAGAAAAGCAGAGACAATGATCATTTCTGATGGATAAAATGTCAAGAATTTCACTTTTCGATCGATTTTCTTATTGGAAAGACATTTGCACTGCTCCATTTTCAAATTGAAATACCAAATGCCACTTTTTCGCTCGAAAGAATGAGCTGCACAAACTAAATTGGCGTGAAATGATTGGAGACATGTTTCAGTGCCATCTACGTTTTCAACGCGAAAGCAACTTCAAACAACTTTTCATGCTAAGAACTTAGTACCACTCTTGCTTATTTTCAAGCTAAAGTTTCGCCGAAACAGATTTCACGTGAAATTTTGTATGAAAATTTCACGTGAAATCGAACTCAGTACTATGCTTTAGATAATTCTCCGCTTACTAAGTTCTACGAGCTTTTGATTGCTACTTGTCAAATTCGCGCACACATAGCATACTATCTCTATCTTTCTGTTCGCGGAGAGGAGCACTCTTAAATTTGCTCATAGTCCCGTAGTCTCAGAATAGACAGATTTAATGAAATGAAAGAAGCATATGCATATACAAAATTTAGTGAAGCGAATTCACTACAAAGATAAAATCTATAAATAATACAAATCGAAAGAATTACTACCTCAGATTTTCCCTTTGATTTTGCACTACCTAAGTTTTACGAGCTTTCGGTTGTTACTTGTCAAATTCATGTAGATATGGCTTACTTACTCGTATCTCAGTGAGTATGGCGGCCATTTTCTGTTCTCGGAGGAGAAGACTGTCAAATTTGCCCAGAGTCACATAGTTTTCCTTCTTTACTACTAACGCCCAGATTCATGCAAATTGCTTCAACTCTCACTGCTGTTTTAATTTTCTTATATCTCCCTCTTGTGAGGACGCGGCCAACAAACCGAATTTCCATACTGAGCACAAACTAATTCTCTAGACCTTCACCACTTACTCAATAAGTTTAAAAAGTGAGTTATCGTTTGAGAATTCGGTGTGTGTTGTGCATATGGTGTGTGCTGGTTCATGCAGTTCGGAAGAAAACGAAAATCTCCGATTGGTATTGTTTGAGGCATAAGGTAGGGGTTAAGTTTTGGTTTTTTGCCAACATGGACAAGAATATATATGGTTTCAGCAAGATGGTGCGACAGACCTTATATCATGTGTTTTCCTCGGAATTCTAAGAAAAATAGTTCAGGGGCGTGTTATCTCTTTGCGTGGTGCCAGCGGGTGCCCAATAAATCACCAAATGGTGATGCATTATCAAGATAGTAATCGTGATGGCGAACAAAATGAGATGCTTTCCTAATCCATATTGTCTTTCATATTAGAGATTTTAGGGTGTTTGCCTCTGAGGATGCTTCTATTGCCAATCAGTCCATCCTCAATTTTCGCTATCTAAGTGGTGTCATTATTCAAACACATAAATCATACTTTAATTTTACTTTCGTTCAGAAACATTTTTGGAACTTCTTGATGTATTAGTTAGTCTTTCTGTTTGCATGCTCCAACCAGCAGCGTTTTATGGTCTAAAATGGAAGATAACCAAGTAGTAGTGATCCTGATGCTAGGTTACTTCGAAGTTAAATAGCCAATGAATAGCGTTTGTTTATCATGGGTTTGTGTGTTCAATGTGCATGCTATAGCTGCTCCAAAAGCATAGCATAGCATCACTTTAGCAAGTGTCGAAATTTGCAGTAGCTAGGTGAAGCAGCTATGGATATTGGACAGCCAAGAGCTGCTACGAAGGTCAGCCTTTACATAGCACAGCTCAATAATATTTTTTTTTCAATTTTCGAAAAGTTTAATCTTTGTATTTACCTGGATCAGTTCAGTACTTGCATTACACTTTGGAAATTGTATGAAATTTAGGATTTTTCAGCATACAGCTGCAGAAATCATTAAAATTTTCCTAACATATTTGGAACGTTTTACTTATTCCCGGCTTTTGACACCATATGTGTGAAAAAGAGCGAAAAAGAACCGTTGAAAATTTGATGGTACACGAATCATCACACCCGGCCTTTTGCGCTTCATATTCGCCTTTTAAAAACTCACGATAAGCTGCGCTGGGTAAAAGCCAACTTAAACCAGTGTTTGAAAGCCCGTATTTGGTTTGTGATAGCAATATTTTCAAATTTATTGCTCATCTCCTTTGTCTCCAAAGCACAAAAACTTCTTTTCATTTCAATTTATAATCAAAACTGACGTTTGAACAATGTGTCAGCTACGTACGCACGTCCATTTTTTAGCTACTTTCTTGCTACCCTCCAGACTGCGAGCAGCAAATAGCTACTACCATAGCAGGTATTCCGGAATCTTGGACATCGTGACTGTCAAATAGCAAGCAACAGAGAGCAGCTATTTCGTGACATTGGACAGCCAGAGCAGCTAAAATAGCAGCTAATAACTGCTATCACAAGAATATTGAACACACTTCATGTTTGATTTCCAATGGGCGATCGAGTTTAGACATTTGCTCCGAAAATCATACTTGTTGGTTACGAAAAATGGCTCATTTCTCACATAGCATTACTGTGAAGTAAAAGTCATGCTGTATACGTGTGGGACTGGTAAGAAATCATTGTAACCAAATAACTAAATTATTTGTTTATGCCGTCCGCTATTCCTGGGAGGAAAATTATTTGTAACAGGCGCAGAGGGGTTACAGCTAAAGATATCCTGTGAATGTGCAAAAGCGATAAAACGCAGCTTCTAGACGCTGTTTTATGGTATATCAATGCATCGTACCCTACAAGTTTAGAAATGTGTCCTTTTTAGGATAATATTTGTACATGTTCTAGTGTAGTCTGCTGAGTAGAGCACTAGCTTTTAGTGTATGGGGTGCTTGGTTCGAATCTAGGTTCAGGTGAGGGACCGCGCACTGAGCTTTGACTTTAGCAGCTCTGAATAATACCTGAATTAATTAGCGGTAAAGTTAGTCGTGGAACTAATCACTCCTGTTCACATTGCTTGTAAATTTGTGAATGAAGCTGTTTACCAGTTTCAATCCCTAAACTAAACAAGGGTTGTCGTGGAATTACTTTACTTTTGTAAACAACATCCTGTTTGAAATGATAAGTAGTTGAAAATGACATTTTAGGGAATTCAGAACATCCAATGAATAATGAGATCCTAGGTGATTTGCACCGAAACTTTTAAAAGAATCCTTCTCATCAGAGAGACTGCCAGCTATAACGAAATAAATAAATGTGGAACTGACTTCGAAAATTATCCTACATTATCTTCTTCTGTCTTCATTGAACAAAAACTATAGAGCCTCAGCCAATCCACAAAACCAAATCATAGAGTTATAAGTTACATTTTTCGAGGTTGAGTTTTTATGCAATGAGATTGCAAGTACTATGAATTTATGGTCTCAGGGGAAAAGTTCTAATAGAAGCTTTCAGAAACATTAACAGGTTAATATGCGTCAAATTTTCCAACCCTATATAAAATTATCATGGTATCATTGTCAATATATTGGCAATTTGTTTTCGCTTTTTAGCAAAATAAAACAAGCTTTTGAAGGTCGAGATAAAAGTAAGGTGAACCACCGTAGCCTTTGTTATAGTTATTTTTAGTATATAAATAGATAAAATGACCAAAAGCATGTTAAATTTGGTTATTTGCAACGAGTTGGGGATGTTCGAGTCCATATTAAAAATAGTTAACCAAACATTTAAATCAACAATTTCTATTCCAAAACCTTTAAATACAACTAAATGTAATTATTTTGCAGTTTTCCCTGTTTCCACTTGTTATTCAACAATTAATTTTTTAATAATAACAAAACAGACAGCAACAGAATAAAAATAAAGTTAGCCATTCTCTTACCTCCAGCGGTAGTTTAATAGTAGGCAGGGAATGGGTGATAGTTCGATGGGTTCGGGGCATGATGGTTAGTAGAGGGAAGAACGGGACGTACTGTAGGGTGATAGTTGCTTTGATGATATGCACCAAAGCTCCGTGCAGACATCATATGTCGGTTTTGAGTTGAATCCCCCAACAACCGAGTTTGATCTGTTCCCAGCAATCTGTTGTTCTGTTCCATTAGCAAATGTGCCGTAGGATCAACCAAGAGTCGATGTTGGTCGGGATTGGAAGCAGCCAGGAGACGGTGCTGCTCCGCAGTCGATAATAAGCGGTGATGATCTAGTGTCTCACGACTGTTATGCTGGGCTATTTGGGAAGGAAGAAACGGCCGATTGTTGCCAACGGTCATGTTGGTGTTCGGTGTCAAATCCAGTGACACCATTCTCAGCATATCGTGGTGAGAATGCGGATAGGAGAGGGCAGGAGGAGATGCAACCGCATAACTTGCTGTTCGGCTCAGGTCGACCGAAGTCGCTTGGTCGTGGTCCTGGTCAGACAACTGTTCAGGCATCATATTGTGTAGGGACTGATGCTGCATGGAAAGTTCCTGCTGCTGTTGCTGTTGTTGCTGTTGCTGCTGCTGTTCTCGCTCCGACAAAATGTCATAGATATGATGGTGGTATCGTCCTAAGCCTAGATTTGTGCTGGTTGCAGGTAGTTGAAAATTATGATAATTCGAGCCGACATTAGAACGCGCTGTCATGTCCAAGCCCTGCATGTCTGACATATCGTTTGCAGCATTATTTCGGAAACCTGAAACGTCGAGTTCTTGGTTGTTGTTGTACTTAAGAGCTGTGTTTCCAACTCCATCATATTTCGAATACATCAAATCCATTTGAGATGAGTTGAATTTCATTCGCATTTCCTCACCGCTTGCAGTACTGAAAGAAAATTAGTATTGGATATAATTTTTATATATAGATAAAAGTTTGAACAATTGGGTTTTAATGTATGATAAGGTCTCAAAAGCAAATTGTTGCTTGTCTACAAATTATTTTTTCGAAATTACCTGTTTTGTGCAATTATGCTGTTTTCCTCGTCACTAGACATTTGATTTTGAACAGATAAATTGTTATGACCCCGGTCGTCTTGCTGCTGCTCATTTCGTTTTCGACAGATTTCACTGCCAAAGTCATACCGCGGGATAGAGGGACTCGAGGCAGGAGATATAAGCTCATGTTCAGGATAAGTTCTTCGCGATTGCAGTGACGGCAGTGGTGAAGATGATATGTTATTGCCAGCAGCCGCACTACCTCCATTGCCGGACGCAAACATTGTATAATCTCGCCCGGGTGAGATCACTTGAGGCGAGGGTGGTGTGTGGTGATGGCTTGGGAATTTCTCTGGGTCTGATATCTGCTGACCCCGAGGAGTGGAAGAAGAGTCGACATCGATATCGTTATTACTATTGGTGTTGTTGTTATTGTTGTTGGACGTATCAGGTGAGATATTGCACTGGTTCAAGTTGCTCGCAGCACTTTGGAACATTGGCAGCCCTGATATTTGCATGGGGAAGTTGTTCAGGTTCTTCATCATCTTGATTTCATTCTCCAAGCTTTCGATGTTGCTGATACCGCTTCCGAAACGGTTATTTTCTACGTCAATCTGGGCATTGATAGTACTGTTGCTATCGAGTGTTGAGCTGTTGGGGCACTAAAAGGAATACAAGGAGTCATATAATAGAAATATGAAGGCAAAAATTCAAAGTTATTTGTGACAAGTGTATCTACCTTTAGCGCACTGGCCTCATTATCAATCATGCTTCCTACTGAGTTGAGGGCCGCTTCAACCAGCATACTGGCAGATGTTGACGTTGCGCCTGCAGCGGCTAACCGCGGATTGGCTGTATTGTAGAAGGAGCTAATGAACGACTGTGGGTGCGTTATGGGGTTCATATGCAACTGAGACTGATTTTCTTGGGATTCATGGTATTGGGACATTTGAACTGGGTTGTTTGAGTCCACAACGTCCAAAAATGTTGAGTTTTCATCTTCTTCATGCTGGACGTGGTTCTGGTCAGCATTATTCATCATAAATCGTGCTAAAAAGTCTCGATTTGGAATCATTTTGCTGGAATTATCGTCGATTGACGCGTCTCGAATATGCCGATCGTCGTCGCTTATCCATTTCTTACTACCCTTGCTTACAACTAAATTTTGGCAATGATTTGAAGTATCTTTTATGTTGGCAATATGTCTAAAATTATTGTCGTTATCTGCGGACTGATGCTGCTGATGCTGCAGATCGACCTCTTCACCAATGAGCTTGTGTGTTTCATCCACGTTTGCAGCAACAGCACTCAGCCTCTGCGCGGTCGTGGACAGAAACGATTCCACCAGACTTAGTTGGGCATTCTGCTTTCGGCGAGCTTTTTCGAAACGATCATCTTGACTGTCGTCCTCATCGCTACCTTCTCTTGGTGTGCTGACTCGATATTTTCTTTTCTTTTTCTTGCCAACTTCCTTGTTGTAGATTGATGTTATTTTCGATGAAAGCAAGGATAAATTGGTTTCATTCCGGCACAAATCTTTGATAGACTTTCCAGATTTCTTTATGTTGTCGAATATATTATCCTCGGAGAACTCAGAGTCGCTCTTGCTGTCGTCCATCAAAGTCGAACTGAGCAATGAATTCTGATCCTCCAGGCTTTTTCGCCTTCGACGAGGTGCTTGTTCTATAAAAAAGGTGTTGTATTTATTGTCTTTTGCGAACAGTGTTTATTGAATTTACCTAAGAAGTCGACTTTCATCCCACCTGAATAAGCATCGAACGTATAAGCAACACTGCGCTCAATTTTAGGCATCTGTTCCTGCGTGTAATTGTGGACTTTCTTGTAGTGAAACTGGAGACATTGTTTTGTCGTAAAAGCGGCCGTACACTCAGATTCAGCGCACCTTGAGATATACAATTATTTTTCTTCAAAATGCAAAATACCCGGTCCGAAAGTGACAAAGTGTAGACTTACTTGAATGGCCTCACGCCTGAATGAGTTAGCATGTGAATTTTTAGATTACTTCTGTTTTGGAAGAGTTTCTGACAACGCGGACAGCTTACTACTGTCGAATTTCGGCTGTGAACTTCCTTGCAGTGACGTTGCAAAGCTGCTCTAGATCCCAGTAACTTGCTACATAGTTTACATTGAAAATCTCGAAGCACTTCAGCCATATCTGCACCATTTACGAAAGTTTGTGTTCAGTATAGTAGTGAGTCAATATTTTGTAAAATTACATTGACAATTACTTTGGATTTCGGCTCAAAAATATTGCATTTACACGAAAAATTATTCATAATTGAAAAAAACTGAAGATTAGATTCAGAATCAGCAAATATTCGCAATCGACTAGTCTTGACAAAAATAACAATAACAAGATATTAGCATAATATGTAAAATTGCACTTTTTTTTTGTGATGACGGCATCAAAAAAATGAAAACTGAAATTGAATTTCACCAGGCCAAGCCAAGGCAAAATTCAAGCAAACAGAGCCTGGATTGGGTAAAACGCGAGCATTCAAAAATACTCCATTCTCATACGAAAAGAACACACGAAAATTAAGTATTTTTAAAAATTCAATAAAATACCGAAAGTTTTATGTGTCTTTATGAGATATTAGATGTTTAATATGTTGCAAAGTGTGCAAACAAATGTTTGCCGTTTATATTATTAAATAAAAAAAAATGTTATTTCGTTGAATACAAAATATCTTACCACTATGCATTCGTTTGATGTGTACTTTGAGCTTCTGTGGCTGGCAAAATTTCCGTCCGCAAAAGTCGCATAGAGGCCGAGCACGTTGTGGGTTCGCACTGCAACCATACGTCCGGTGCATTTCCAAATAATTCAAACGAAGGAAGAACTTTTTACAAAATTGGCACTGGTATGCACCTTTTCCGTCGTGCATTTGGGCTGCGTGCTTCATGATGTTTTCTTTCCCCAACACTGCTTCGCCGCAGATTTTGCAGTGGTATTTTCTGATCGTCAAACTGAACGAAGGGTCGTGGAAAACGGAGCAATGAGTACGATAGTAAACGGGATGATCGAATTTCATATTACAGCCACCACAATCTAAAAACATGGTTATATCATGAATACTTTCATTATAGAATATCAAAATGTGTTAGCAACTTTACAATTAATATCTAATTTTGAATATGCGAGTGATGTTTACTTACTTGTTTTTTCAGTATACTTTTTCCGCCACGTTGAGTTGCACTCGTCACTCCAATATAATAACTCACAGCCACTTTTCAAATCAGAGCACGTCACAAAAAACGCTTTTTGTTCTATGTTCACTAGGTTCACAGTGCGCTCTTCATAGGAAGGAGCCACGCGGACATACCTGGTCCAATTCGCAGTATTGGGATGTTCCATTGATATAAACTGTGACTTTGTGCCATCAAAAATCTCAAAGATGTACTGCATGTTACAGTCCTCAGCAATGTCATTGGCTTGAACCACTTCTCCTTGGAGGGGGCCTAGTCGCGTCAATGCAGGGATATCGATTTTCGTGAACACTCCAGCTCCACCTGTTCCAAACGGGCGCAGTTCCAGCTGTAGCGGTACAGAAGACTCTGCGTACGACAGAGTGGATACCATGTCTGACTGCTTCTGAATAGTTGAGCCACTTGAGCTTCGTGACGATTCATTGTCTTCATCATTTTCTTGATCGTTGTTTTCGTTGGAAGTCCCGACGTTCCGACTAGTAACTTGTTCTTTCCACACGGCGTATTCGACACAGTCAGATATAAATTCGCTTGCATTCCGGAAAGGACACTTCTCATACTCGTGCAAAAACGTGCATTCTCTACACGACTGGTTCAGCCGGGAGCCGCAGTTAAGGCGGGAGCTGTCTGACAAATCATCGTCCTTCTCATATTCTTCGTCATTGTCGCTGCTCTTCTCGATGCCATTTGTGCTCTCCAATGCTTCGTTTTCATCGACCAGTTTTCCATTTCGCGGAGCTTTTCGAATGTCGTGCTTTCTTTTCGATCGGTCTCGTATCCGAAAGCTACTGTTCACGTTGTCACCGTCTCCTTCCTTCTCATCATCGTCCTCATCTTCATCTCCGTCTGCTTCTTCGTCGTTATCTTCTTCATCGCTGTGACTATAGGACCTTATGAACTCTTTGGTTTTCTTAAGACAAATAGCTCCCCTGTTGCAATCAACCGAAGTGGAATCTTCCAAAAATCGCTCGCAACTGTTTGCGGACTTGTTTTCTAGTTCACTTTTGATTTTTTCGGCTATTCTGCAGTCCAGAACTTCAGGGATATTTTCGTCGTCCAAGCTACTGCTAACTGACTGATCTTGCTGTGCCTCCTGTTGATTCTGCTTCTTACTGTGGAAAGCAGGAAACTCTTTTGTTTTCTCTATAAATCCGTTCAATGCTTCTTGGAACTGAACACGTTTTCCGTGCTTCTTTTTGGTAGGTGGTTGGTAGCTACTATTGTCCGACTGGCTATTCCCAAAGTCTTTGGCACTTAAGTTTGGTTCCAATTTGATGGTCGCGAATGGTTTTATGCCTGATGACAGCGAAGGGAGACTGAAATCCAAAAAAAAAAACAATTGTTAATGAAATAGTTCCACTGAATTTGTTCGACATAAGAAAAACTTGTATTATGTTTATCAACTTAACTATAGGTTTTCGACATTACAGAACTGTGGAAAGGAGCTCTTCGTACAATTAGTATAACAATATTGTGTGCACTGGGAAAAAACAACGAATGAATATATCCAGTTGGCTTTTATTTTATTAACTTCAATATAAAAAAGGCTAATGCGCATTATATTAGCAAGATGTTTTTGAGTAAAGCTTGACACCGTTTGACCTAATTTTTGGGCCAATGTTGCTAAATTTAGTACACGCTATTGACGAAGTTTTTGCTTTATGGCACCCTAGAAATTTCCGACAGGGTTCATGTCTGGTGACTGTGCAGGCCAGCTCATTGTCGTGATGCCACTCAGATCAAGACCAAACCATTTAGGGAGAGAATTTAGCAAACACTTTTGGTAGGTCTCTTTTATACTTTCTGAGTTCAGAATTCCAGTATACAGAAAAGGGTACTAAATCTTTGTTCATTGCGTACGCCTAAACGCGGACCTTGACAAGATATTTAACGGTGCGCTGGATATGTGGTATTCCTCGAATCGACCATGCTCGCCTTTAAATACTCCATGCCCAAAAAGAAGATTCGTCCGTAAAAATGACGTTTGAAAAATCACGTTCGCTATTCTTTACGGTAAATGCATTTTGTCTTATGTATTGTGTCATATGCTCAAAGAGCAGTATTTGGCCATCCATAGTCTGAGGCACTTATTTGTCTATTTATTGTCATCAGAGATCATCAAAGATATAATTCCCTTTCGCATCAACAAATCTTGTGCTCGACGCAACGTTGTTGTGGAATTTTGTTCGAATATTGCAACGATGGCACTTCCTTAGGCTTCGGCAGTGGTTCTTGTTAAGCCTATACCAGGTTAATCGTCCACCGTTTTGCCTCATTATATCGGTCAATCCACTTGCGAATGAACTGGTTCGACTTTCAATAGTCGTTGCAACAGTTATTGACATTTTTGGCCTTTTAAGCTTAGTACTGTCTTCGATTTCACGTGAAATTTTCATTCAAAATTTAACGTGAAATTTGTTTCGGCAAAAATTTAGCTTGAAAATAAGCAAGAGTTTTACTCACTTCTTAGTATGAAAATTTGCTTAGAAGTTGCTTTCGCTTTGAAAATGCAGATGATATTGACACATGTCTCCAATCATTTCACGTCAATCTAGTATGTGCAACTCATTCTTTCGAACCAAAAAGTGACATTTGGTGTTTGAATTTGAAAATTGAGTTGCGCACATGTCTTTTCAATAACAAAATCGATTGAAAATTGATTTTCTTGACATTTCATTCATCAGATATGAGCAGTGTCTCTGCTTTTCTCCGTGGTCAAAATTTTAGTTCGAAAGAATGACCAGATAATGGAGACTTGTCAAAATTTACCTTCACGATTAACTCAGTACCAGCCTTTAGGGTGCAAACACAAAAACTCACCTTCAAATCTCTTTGCATACGTCGCACTAATTGTGATTATCTTCGATGCCTATGAAAATCACAATATAATTGAACTGTACCTGCAACGCGCATTAGGCCGCTCCCAGACATGACCAGAAATATTTCCAGAAACATTTCCGAAACATTTCCAGAAATATTTCCGACAATATTTCTCTCGCCGTCCTACACATGACCGGAAAGTTCATTCATGGTTTGCGTGAGCCAGAACTCAAATCAAAGCTGCCGCTTTTGAAGCTGCATATCTTGGCATTATTAAAGAGCAAGACGGCTCAATGTGACCATCTATGAAGCTCCATAGAATAGAATGATAGCTAGGTATGGCTGTGATACATATGGCAAAAATAGAATGGAGCTTCATAGATGGTCACATTGAGCCGTCTTGCTATTTAATTTTGACGGGATATGCAGCTGCAAAAGCGGCAGCTCTGATTTGAGCTCTGGTTCCCGCAAACCATGATTGAACTTTCCGGTCATGTGTAGGATGGCGAGAGAAATATTGTCGGAAATATTTTCGTTTTGTTGACGATCATATTTTACGCGCTAAGACTCGCAACTAAATCAGTCAATCAAAAATCTGTATAACCCATATGAAAACATAAGCTGAAAATCCCAACAAATAGCGAATAAGTATATTGTTTACTAATAGCTGAGCGACATCAAAATAAGATGAGAAGCAACAAATAGAAATAATATAAATAAATACTGTATGTCTATATTCAGAGAAAATGGTTTCCGGTACTTTATGATACGACAATATTTTCGTCTTAAAGCGTCGAAATAACCCACGCAACTAGCTGGGCTATCCAGGGAGTTTATTACTCCAAGTGCGAGTTTTTTAAAATAAATTGTTTGAGATAATTTGAGCCTTAAGCAAGCCCGATAATATTTTACGTGACTACCAATTTGGTTTTACGCACAAGTATGAGGCCGACAATGTGACCTTGAACTTGCATGATCAAATTGTGTCATCTTGGATACAAGTTCATGAAGCTTTGGATTGCCTGGTGTAGTAATGCGACTCGAAGAAAATTTCGGCAACCAAAAAAACTTCCATGGAATTATTAATGAAGCAAATTCATTTCGTGGAGATGTGACTTTAGGAGTGCTATAAGGTTTTGTTACTGTTTTCTATACCATATTTTGCTCTCTCTATTCTACTTAATTAAAATCCTCGAATATGCAAACGGCATGCTGCAAATTGCATTTGGTTAAACATAGCTCCACAATCGTTCGCACAGCAACCCTTCGAAGCATCGGGGACCAAAAACCAATCGAATCAAAGCTAAAAACAGTTCTCCGTTTTGTTCAAAACTCTTAGAATTACTCTTTACCCTACATGCCCTACAATATACATTCAACATATATATGTGTGACAAACAATCAAAGAAGCCAAATTCGGATTCCAACGCATTCAATTTTTCCTTGACTAAAAGCTAAAATCATTTACTGTCGGACTTTGATTTTCCAATTCTCTCGCTTGCAGAAGTGGAGATATTCGAACGGATACTTCTGTGCTTCTAGGTGGCGAAGGAACTCCCTCCTGTACCAGCAACAGGAGGTAAGCCAACCAAGGACCGGGTTCTAAAACTGGCGACTTATGCTTCGACTGGCGGAAATAAAAATGGACTTATTAGGGAATGGGTTAAGTTTCGCTGGATGACACTAGGTTGCATGCACACCAATTGTTCCGTAGGGATACCAGATCAGAAGAATTTGA
Source organism: Nemotelus pantherinus (assembly GCA_963978885.1). Classification (NCBI taxonomy): domain Eukaryota; kingdom Metazoa; phylum Arthropoda; class Insecta; order Diptera; family Stratiomyidae; genus Nemotelus; species Nemotelus pantherinus. Next base: position 70,979,908 of record OZ022265.1, on the reverse strand, counting down.
AATTTAAAGGCTCAATCCAAGTGGCCATTGAAGTCCTTAGTACAAGTTGCTTTTGAAATTCTGCTCCTCCACGTACATGAGACCCACTAGTCAGGGTTCAAAAAAATTGCGTTATCTGGTTTTTCGTTACACCGCGCAGTGAAACAGGTGATGTTGGATTGTTTCTAAGACTCAGACTTCTAACATCTCCTACAAGTGTAACAGGCTAAGAGTCGCAGTTTTTTAATCAAGACGGTGGCCGGTAATGTTGCCGATGAGGTATTTGCAGTCAGTTCAAATTTATTCAAATTGGAAATTGTTAGGTTGTACAGACCCCACATAATTTTGGTTATCTTGGATAGATTTCTGAAGCTACACTCGCTTCTTGGCTCCCCACTCTTTGCTTCAACCAAAGATATAAAGCGCCTGTAGATTATGGACAGGAATGGAAACAGCTAAAGAGCACAGTAGCTTTGAGCATCTATACTGAAGAATCCCGAACAAATGCAAAATATAAAAGCATCTGAATCACTGCAGTATTTTCCAGACGGTCCTTGCAATACGAAAAGCCGCTGAACTAATGCACGTCAATAGCACTACAGATGCTAAGATTAACCTTTTCACTGACATTCAAGCTGCGGTAAAGCAATTATGTCACCCACACATAAATTGAATGGTTTCCTCGGCTGTATCTAAGCCTTGAACACGTTAGGCAAAAACAAAATTGTCAGAATCTACTGAGTTTACGATCATGAGAGAATAGGTGGGAATGAAAAAGCGGAAGCATTGGCCTTTTTTAACACTTTGAGAGGTTGGTAGCTCTGTTCGATAAGGCGTCAGTATTTTTACTAATGCTCGAAGAACATTTTACTGATGTTCGAAGAACATTAGTATTAAAATCGATTCGGCCTAAAATTAATACTTCCATATATATATTTATGTATATACATACATATATATATATATATATATATATATATATATATATATATATATATATATATATATATATATATATATATATGTATATAGCATCAAAAAAATTCATTGACTATTTCTCGGGAACGCGGCATCCGTTTAAGCTGAAACTTTCAGGATACATTTGTGTGTATGCAAAATAGGTCCAGGTCTCACCAAATGTTGATTATCTTTAACCCTTTGGTGCCGGCGGCCGTTTTAGTGATATTTTAAATGTGACTATTATTCTATCAAAAAATAATTTTCAAAAAAACTTAGTCTGCGAAATGAATTTCGAACGTGCTCTTAACAGATTTGATAAGGCTTTGAAATGTTTAACTCTTTGTGTGCGCTACGTGCTTAACATGAGATCGGGAAAATTTGAATTTTTTTGAATTGCGATAACTTATGACAGAGATATTGAATCATTACAAAACTAACAGAGCATATTGATGTTACTAAGTTGCATACTTATATAGTTTTGTATGAGCGCGCTGGTAACCCTCTAGCTACGACAGGCGCTGAAAATAAAAACTGTCAAACCATCGACTCCCCTGGAATATTTTCGCTTTTAAGAAAAAAAGGAACTCATATAGTCAAAGCAAAACTTTGGAAATTCTATGTCGGACAAGAAAGGTAGCCCTTCCCCAATTCACCTATATTTTTAGTTTCAAAAACTTTTGTTCACGGGAACTCACAACCCAATAATCAGATAAAGGTGAAATTTACAGAGTTTATTGGTCTTAACTTGGTCCTAGTATGATAGAAGCGATTTTACAATTTGAGCAATTTTGTGCCAACTACTTTTGGCCCCATAAATTCTGATTCAGTCACCAGGTTTTGACTAAATTCAAACAAAAGCTGCATCTTACTCTAAACCACGTTTGATAGAAATATGGTTGAAACATTAAATTAAAGCTGCCAGCTATGGTAATTTGGGAGTCTTAAATTTTGAAAATACTTTCAGGGATATAAAGCTCTTTGCCCTATAGATTTCAGACCAGTCATGGAATCAGAACGCAATTCATATGGTAAATCAAACTTATTGTAGGCAATACTCAGCAGAAATCTGATTGGAAAAACAATGATAGGGCTACCAGTTATGGTTGGTTTGGTATTTTTTTTTCCATATCTTTGGTAAGCGATTTTATCACAAAATGTTCAAATCATAGTAATCTCGAGGTGAAAATAAACAACAATTATTACGATCTAGGAAATTTGAAAACTTTTACGGGTTGTTCCTCTAAATTTCTTTGTATTCCTTTAATTCCAATGCAGTTGTCAGATCAATACGAAATTTACAAAGTAGGTTGACTTTAACGTGAGGCAGATGTGACATATTTTTGGCTTCGGTGCTGGCAAAGGGCTGACAGCACGAGGTGTTTTTGTTATTGTAGTACCAATAAATGCTAACATTAAGTATTCACATCGCGAACATGTGCAATGAAAATAAGTAAACAATGTTTCAGCTTTCTAAGGTCTGCACATTTTTCGGATAGCAGCCCCAAAACACCTTTCTATCGCTGTAACTTTCGATGAAGCTATCGAAATTAAATTGGCTTAGGGTCTATTATTACATAGGATGTATTGGTCTTAAGTAGGAGAAGTAGCTAGTGGTAGTGGTCTTAAGTAGCTAGTGGTAGAATACACACTCAAAATCTGCACAAATCCTGTTCTTCGAGCATTAGTGTTTCTAGCGGTTTTGATGCGCTTGGGTGTTTGATCATAAAATTAGGCTATTTATACATTATAAAAACGTTATTTATGCACTGTTGATTATTTATTTAGTTTTTACTAGCTATCAGTCATTTGAAATAGTAAGTTTATAGAGGGAGTACATACTTTTGACCAAAAGGGTACATAAATTAACTATTTTCGTTCATTTTTTTGATACGTAATTCACAAATTTTTCCCAGAGGAGGAGCACTGATTTGGGCATGATTGCTGCAAAAATAAGAAATATACTAGAGAAATTTATGAACAATATAAAGTCAATGATAAAATCGTGGTCAGTTCTTTGTGGGAGGCTCAGCTCTTATGAGTTACTAAGATCCATGAAATGCAGTAAATATCGAATTGATTTTTATACCACAGCAGACTAAACTGTTTTCACAACCAACCTGAAGATAATTTTAATTACATATTGATGGTTTTGCTACTTAAACCTAGTTAAGTAAGATTAATTAGGTGAATAAAGGCAGAGGAATCAGCTCCAGAGGATTGTGCACTATCAGTAGTCTTGGGAAAGTCGATTGGTAATATATGAAAGACCTAGCAAATGTAAATACAAAAGTTTCTGAGAACCAATTGTCGCGAGAATGATTACGGAATTACACGTCCACAAGAGTAGTACATTTTAGGATGTTGGAACATAGATTAAATAGGAAAAACTGAAAATATGAAGAGTAAGTTAATTATGGTCAGTTGGTTAGAGTATTCCGAACAAAAAAAGTTGCGTCTACAAAGAAGGATTCGCGTAAAATGACGTTGGAGTGAGAGAATCTTAAACCACAGCTGGGCCTTTAAAAGGTTTGATTAATGTTATCAAAAATGTATAAATAAAATTTAAGTTAGTGATTTAAAGTGACTCCAAGATCCTTAAATTGATTAAAGAAACGCAATATGTGAAATGCAGTATAGCTATAAATTAGTGTATTCGCTTTGTTTGGGAAAAAACTATTGCGTGGCATTTTTAATATTTGTCTCAAGCTTGTTAATTTGAGACTAATTCTCAAGCATATGCAGGTTGGGTTGAAAGAGATCGCAGTCTTCGATGGGTCTTGCTGTTGGCCAGAGTTAAAAGTCAACGGCGTAAAGAAGAAATTCACATGAAAGAAAGTGGCGGTAGAATATTCACATAAAATAAGAACAGAGGAAGATTCGCAATATATCCTCCAGTTTTTGAATTAAATCCTTCAGTTTTTGGTTTAAATGGAGTACATAGCCAGGCCATATATCAAACACAACAATCTCGATCATAAAGTTGTTGTCGTATAATAGACACAGAAAATGCAAGTTCCTGCAATTTCAACAGAAGAAAGTTGTAGCCCACATTGTGGAACGCCTTTGACAAGTCTGCATACATGGTGTGCTCTTCACACCGCTCATCAAGTTATTTGGCAAAGTAAGTGGTGAAAAATACTAAATTCTTAGACATAGATTATTGCTGCTTACGACAAATTAAGTGAACCATATTCGTTGATGACGATATCTTGACCATTTGGTAATGATATTATGAATATTTGTCCACGACTTTGGAGAAAGCTGGAAGAAGTAATATCAGGCGGTAATTTGCAGCACAACAAAGTTCTCCAGGTTGAGGAATAGGGTGTATAAGGGTTACTTCTCAGGAAGCAGAAAATGTGTGTCAAGAAAAGCTTTTGTTTGAAAAAGTAGTCATTTGAAAAAAATCTGTCAGCTATCAATCCAAGATCTCATTGATTTAATTTGTTTTTTTTTTTTAAATTAAAAGTCTTTAGTTTTCTTTTACAAAAAATATAATTATCTAATTTTGCAGGGGTCAAAAATTCTATATCAATATTGGACCCCTAGATTCCATATTTATTTAAACCTTTCGCTTGGTCATAGTTTATCAGCTCATGATTTCTATATTTATTTACAAGAAATAGTCCCTAATCATGATTTAATAGCATTTCGAAAGTAGATTACTGTTAAAATATGGCTAGGTACTCGGCAGCTCAATGTCTTGTCATAATGTCGCACATCTACTAAATGTCATCAGAGCTGTTGCTAACAAATTTTCGCTTTGCCGCAGAAGCTTGATCTCAAAAATTTTGCAGAGATCTAATAAAACTCAAAATACACCTTAAGGAAGCAACCTGTCTTTTGTTCCACTTTTGAAAATTCCGGCTCAAACATACGACTTTTTATTCCTTCAACGTTCAGGAGAAAGGTGTTAAACTTGGAACACAACACAGATCAACCTGTTGCTCGTGCTTCAAGAAAGCACATATCAGTCAAATTCTTTTGGTCTTTGATAAAAAAGAACATTGTCACTTGGGCCCGAGAATGTGAATCAGGTGAAAAATTTCAAACAACCAGACACATGAGTAAACCTATATCAATTTTTTCCAAGGCCTCCGAACGTTTCATGGCGGAGCTACTTTCAACGCAGCCAAGCGCAACTAAAGGTGATCTACCACACAATTGTAACAATTGTCTGGTTACAGAACAACGCGCCGAAAAGCCAAACTCTGGACTACAATTTTAAGATTACAATTCAGTTTGAGAGTGAAATCGAAGTCTAAAGGACTTTACATACTAAACTCATTTTCATTGAAGGAATGTTATTGAGTTTTAGAAATTTCAATGGTTGCAAATATCAAGTACATTCTTGGCTGTGTCAAATCATCTCAAGTTAAACTGTGCTAGGCCACACTGTGCTTTTTTGTGGACCGTCAAAGATATCCACAACAATGGAAAACTCATAGGACGAATTTTTCTGGCAGTATCTGGACATTTCGCTACCGTAGAGACAGTGTGTCGCAGCGGTTCTAGTCATTCACATCGATGTAGTTGTGCCCTTAACACACTCACAGGGGTGCAATTACTGTCTTACAATAATCGACCGTTACATTTGTTGGAAAAGTTTGATCTTGGATCGAAATCTGAATGAGCACTAACTAAAAGAAACTGTATTTGTTTTAAACACAGTTTTTCAAGCTGCAGGTGAAATTAATGTGACCAAAAAAATAGCTTTTCTACGGTGTAGGTAACACAGTTTTTCATTTCGTAAGATGCAGGTTTCACAAGGTATAATACAAAACTTTCATTAAAAGACGAAATGAATGTTACAGTGATAACAATTAACCTTATAATTCATATGCTTATAACAACCTGCTCTAATTTCTCCACACAGAATATACTTACTTCATTTGTTGCTGAGATCTTAAATAAGATGCAATAGAACTTTTCATGTGCGAAAGAAAATATCACCACTAAAAAAGGCTCATCATGTCCCTAATCATCTTCCAAAGACATTATTTTTCAGTTTAAATATCATAGCTCGGCTTTCCTACAGAAAGTGATTATATGTACTACTAAAACACATAAAAACCTCAGTAAATTACTTCTTTAAGCGATTGATTATTGATTGGAGTACTATTAATTATGACTTAAGAAAACCGCTGAGGGAATAGATAAAACTATACACGAGCTGGAAAAATAAACTGCGGTGTATGTCAAAGCAGACATCCAAACACACAGCATATTTTGTTAAAAATAGATAAAAATTTGACGGATTGTGTTGCTTCTTAGACTGGTAGTAGTATGTATATATACTACTACCAGTCTATGTAGCAACACAATCCGTCAAATTTTTATTACTAATGTTCGAAGAACATTAGTATTAAAATCGATTCGGCCAAAAATTCATATTTCCATATATATATATATATATATATATATATATATATATATATATATATATATATATATATATATATATATATATATATATATATATATATATATATATATATATATATATATATATATATATATATATATATATATATATATATATATATATATATATATATATATATATATATATATATATATATCATCAAAAAATTTCAGTGAGATAATCTCGAAAACGCGCCATTCGATTGAGCTGAAACTTTCAGGGTACATTGGTGTATATGCAGAATAGGTCCACGTCTCACTAAATGTCAATTATTGTTAACCCTTTGGCGCCGGCGGCCATTTTAGTGATATTTTTAATATACCTATTATTTCGTACACAAATAATTTTCGCATAAATAAAGTTAACGAAATAAATTTCGGACGTGTTTTACATGTGAATCGGATAATGCTTTGGAATTTTTTAACACTATGTGTGCGCTGGGTGCCTAAAAAGAGAACGGGAAAATTTGAAAATTTTTAAATTGCGATCACTTTTGACAGAGCTATTTAATCATTACGAAATTTTCGGAACATATTGGTATTATTTAGTTGTAGATTTGTGTAGCTTTTAATGAGCGTGCTGGTAACCCTGTAGCTAGGGCAGGCACTGAAAGTGAAAACTTTCAAATCATCGTCTCTCTTGAAAAAATGCCGCTTCTTCAAAAAAAAGCCATTCATATGTAAATCTTGTGCTTTGTTTAGATAAACAAAAAAAAAAAAAGATATGGTATAACGGGCACGCCTGGTAACCCTTGCCCAATTTACCTATATTTTTAGCATCAAAAACTTCTGTTCACGGAAACTCACGATCCAATGAGCAGAATTAATTGAAATTTACAGAATGTATTGGTCTTTATAAGGACCAGGTCTGCTAGAAGTGATTTTGATATGTGGGCGATTCTGTGCCAGTGGTTGAAAAATCACTAAAAAAGATAATTGCTTTTAGCCCTATAAATTCTGATTGAATCGTTCGATTTTGACGAAATTCACACAATAGCTAGACCTTACTTCAAGCCATGTTTGGTAGAAATTTGGTTTAAAAATTCGGTTGGAGCTGCCAGCTATGATAATTTTGTTGTCTTAAATTTGAAAAAATGAAAATTTGGAAGTGAAAACATTCAAACCATCGAATATTCAAAAAAATGTCCGTTTCTTACAATAAAACCAATCTGTCTACAAATCTTATGCTTAATCTACACTTTCAAAGTAAAACATTGGAAATTTCATGTCGGACAAGAACCGTACCCCTTTCCCAGTTAACCTATATTTTTAGCATCAAAAACTGCTGTTCACGGGAACTCACGAACCAATAATCAGGTACAACTGAAATTTACAGAATGCATTGGATTTAAGTAGAATCAGGTTTGATAGAAGCGATTTTGAATTGTGGGCAACTCTGTGCCAGTGGTGCCATCTTGAAAAATTACATAGAAAAAAAACTGCTTTTTGCCCTATGAAATGTGAATAAGTAACCCGATTTTCATGAAATTGACACAATAGCTGAACCTTACTCTAAATTCTGTTTGATATAAATTTGGTTGAAAAATTCGGTTGGTGCTGCCAGCTATGGTAATTTTTGTGTCTTTGGTTTTGAAAATTCGCTCAGGAAAATAAAATTTTTTGCACTATAACTTCCAGTGCAGTCATGAAATCAATACGAATTTCATACAATTAATGAAACCTGTCATAGACATTATTCAGGCCAAATTTGGTTGAAAAGCCATGATAGGGTTGCCAGCTATTGTTGGTTTTGTGTTTAATTGCAATATCTTTATTAAGCGATTTTATCGTAGAATTTTCAAATGGTTATGATATTGTAGTGACAATAAACAGCAAATATTAAGTTTTCGATTATTTGAAAAAACTCGCTGCAGGTAACCCTAAATTTCTTTATACTCCTATAACTTCGAATGCAATATAACAACGTGAAGCAGATTTGATATATTCTTGGCTTTGACACTGGCAGAAGGTTGCCAGCACGAGTCGGTTGTGCTACTTTTGTATCAATAAATGTTTACAGTTAGTATTCATACCGGAAACATTTACAATGAAAATAAATAACCAATGTTTCAATTCCCAAAGTTCTGCAAATTTTTCGGATCGCAGCCCCAAACACCAACTTCAGTTACAGTGCTGTAGGCACTGAGCATTTTCTTCATTGATGTTATATGAGATGCTGCTTTCAAAATTTTGTGAAATAAGCAACTGATAACGAATATAATTAACCCGTGTTTTGCTCTCATAAACGTTGAAATTCATGCCAGTGGTAATATCTGAAACCTTCCAACATATGAGTTATAATGCATTCTTGAGACCAAAGTAAAACGTGGCATTTGAAAAAGTTTGGCCGTAATAAGCAGCACATGCGGTGGAATATGCACTCAAAACCTGCACGATTCTTCTACTGTTCTTCGAACATTAGAGTTTCTAGCGGTTCAAGTGCGCTAGAGTTTTTTAATTTAAGATGACTGCTTGACTACCAATATTGCAAGCATTTCATACCTCTGTCGGTGGACAAGAAGAAGAGGATAGACCACCAAAGGCAAGTGAGCTAGGCTAGTCATAGCAGTGGGCCAACCCAGAATAAATGATGAGGAACGCAACGTTAGCTTTTGGTTTGGGCAAGTTAAGTTGACGGTCCAAAAGGCAAGTAGAAAAATGTCATTCCAATCTCCGTATGGAGTATAGTCCAACAAATATAAAGCAATACTAAGTTCCACCGGATTCCGATCAACTAAGGGCGAACAAGGGCTGTTCTGAAGGGCGAACAAGTGAACCTGCGTTTCGATGAAAGTAATCTGCAGGTTTGTCTCGAACATCTATAACATGGGGCTGAAACAAGAATAGATAAAGGCGGACTATATGACCTACACGCAAAAAATATTAATTTAGTTAGGGCCTCAAGGGTGGAAAACTCGAGAGCGGCAATAATAATAACAAATTTTTTTACTTTAATTAACAATAGGGACACAATGGTGGTTTTACTTACCTGACAGCTAACAGGCAAAAATTACTACACCTCATATTAGTGCCAAATAGTGTAATACATATAGTAAAGTGCAATGCATCTATATGTACGTAGTGAAAAGGTGGATTGGCCTAACAGATGATTCGTTCTCTGAACATATACATTCAGAGAAAAATCGTTGTACAAATAAAAAAAAATAGATATGAATCAAATATTTTAAAATATGATTTGGCGTCATATATGTACGTTTCTTTTTAATTCAAATAATCTGCGTTCATTTCAATAACGCTGTATCAAAGTGGTCTTGTTTAGCACAAAATGTTCTGTTTTACATTCAATGATGAAAACTATGATATAAAAATAACATTTTTATAATAAAGTGGAATCATTTTTATTGAATGTGGAGGCTTATTTAATTCGAATAAGATGCGTTTTTTATTTAAATATAACTATTAAATTCTAACTTGTGAAATTTTTCTGAGTGTAGATATTTGCTTTGAACTAAGGAAAGATATTGTAAAAAGGTCAAGTGCAGGTAACAATGGAAAAGCGCCACAAAGACAGAGCTCAACAGGTCCGACGTCACTTTCAATTGGGAGCCCTAGTAAAAAACTTCCCCAAAGCAAGAAAGCGGTAAGGAAATCCAAACGAAAGGCTTAGAATGTCTGTTGTGAGAGTTTCAAGAGAATCCTAAGGTGAATTTGAAATCCAGGTGGAGGGATGACGACTACCTTTGAAGTTTCTCTGGAAGTACTGCTTGAAACACTTATTAGGATATAAGAATAGAAATCATATAAAAGCAGAGAAAAAAACGATCTGAGCGAACCCCTCACTCAGACAGGTCACACGAACCATCTAAAATCATCATTTTATATCTCCAGGACAAGATTGGTTCATCTTGGCTGTGCTGCGAAGGGCGCTGGGAAATTGAAAACCATATTGGTTTACATTTTTAGGGCAAGCTTGAGACTCAGATGCATACCAGAATCATGAGGACTGGCGCGAGTTCTGTACATCTCAAGAATAGCAGCAAACCGGCTTATAAAACAAAATCATGCAGGCCAATTGATCTCACATCCCCCCATCTTAAAGACCACGGAAAAACTGATCGATCTCTAAATAATGATTAATCTTTTAGTAAATTTGCGTCAATAAAAATTTCAAGCTAGTACAATCATAAAAAAAAGCAGAGGATAGTAAGCAAACAATACAATGCGATTTCATGGACATAAATGGAATTTTTGACGATGCAAGACTAAGATACCAAGAGGCGGTGCTAAGGAGGTCTAAAACTGAAAGCAGACGCTAGGAGGAGATGACCACAGTGGGAGTTGATATGTCCTTGCTGTTTTCCCTACTAGTTGCTGAACCTCTCGCAACTCTCAGCAAAAAAGACTTAATCACTCTTGGATACGCAGATAAATTTGCATTAATAGTAAGAGGCTTTTACTCATGGATGACTCATTGATGTCTAGAAGGCAAAAGGAATGAAACGACAAGGTGCTATTACCCTTCTAAATTTTAGACCCCATCACCTCATAATTAAACTGGATGCAGCGAAATAAGCTATAAGCATTCAAAAGCACTACAGGTATAAATTATGAGACCTAAAAATCATTGTTGGTATCCTGAAGGACATTAGGCCCGTAATAGAAATGTCGTACTTAATGACTTATTTGCCGCGCTTAAACCCACGCATGTAATAAAGAAAAGAAACACTAAAATATTAACATTCCGATACTATCAGACAGCAAGTGGATCTCAAGACTACGAATCGTGATTAAATAATTAATAATCTGAGTAACGAGAGAGACTCTTACTGAAATAGCGGCACAGAAAAGTGTCGCGTTGATAATATATTTTCTTTGTAAATATTATATATTTTCTTTGTAAATTTTCGCGACCTGATTACTTAATGTAAGCATTTATTGATACGAAAAAAGCGAAACCTCTTCATGCTGACAAACTTTTGCTGGCATCAAAGCCACACATCTGCCTGACGTTGAAGACAACCTACCCCGCGAATTTAATTTTGATCCGATGACTACAGTGGAAGCTGTCTGGGAACAATAAATTTAGGGTAACCATTCGCAAAAGATTTCAAATTTTCAAAATCTTAATATTGACACGCTGGTACCGGTGCTTAGGCTACGACCAAACAAAACGTAGCTGCAAGGGTCCGAACCGGAGCACAGCTGCTGGAAATGTGGACAGGTTAGCCATCGGGCAGCAGGCTGCTCTGGGCAGGCTCAGTGTATATTATGCACTGAGGAAGATGGCGCAAATAGCGCCAAGCATCTAATGAGATCGAGTGCATGTCGAATTTTCAAAGACGTACTTGATGCCAAGAAAAAGCAGGGAACGATTTGAGAGTCCTTCAAGGTAACCTGCAGGGCTGTAAAGCTGCAAACGACCTCCTCATGCAGCATGCTTACGAGCATAGGGCTCAGATCGTACTGATCAACGAGCATTATAGGGGGAGGAGCTCGTCCGTTTGGCTGGCAAATGCTACGGGGTACGCGGAGATTTGGATTGCTGACGGGCAGAAGGCCCGTATCGGCGGCCGCGGCTTAGACAACGGTTAAGTGTGGGTGGCATACGGAGAGATCACCTTTGTGAGCTGCTACTTGTCCTCGAATGACTAAATGCAGGAATTCGAAGACAAGCTTAGCTCACTGGAGGACTCTCTCCATGACTTCGCCGGGAACGTCATCGTAGGCGGTGACTTCAATGCAAAGGTGTTGGAGTGGGGTATGCCCCCCGAAAAAACTCACGGGCGGCACATAGTCGAGATGGCATCGAGGTAGGGTTTGGGTATTGAATATGGGTTCAACACCAACATTCTGAAAGCCCGGATTTGGCGAATCTATTCCCGATGTCACCATGGCATCGAAAGGACTTGCGGCACTCGTCAGCGATTGGAGGGTGATGGAGGATTACACTGCGAGTAATCATAATTACATCACTTACCAAATCGCTGAGAGCGGACAAGGGCACCGCCGCTCTTCCGGCAAGTGGCTAGGCTGCAATGCCGCTCAGCTTCGCAGGGATGTAAGGGAATAGTATAATTCATGTTAAGTCGCGGGGGCCTTGCCGTCGCTGTGGAAAATAGCTCGACTGGTACTTGTAGACAAGGGGAAGGGTAACCTGGGCAATCCATCAACATACCGCCCACTGTGCATGCTGGACACTGTGAGAAACTTCTCGAAGGGTTCAGAAGGGCATTCAACAAACGATGCCATCTCAGAGGATGCTGGGGCTGTAGCAAGAGCGGAAGAGGCATACCATCAAGCCAGACCGGTGGTCCTGCTGGTAACGTTGGACGTACAAAATGATTTCAACTCAGCGAGGTGGACGGACATCCTCCGAGCCCTTAAGCAGACGTTTTGTATCACTGGCTACTTGGTAGTCATGATGCGGGACTACATCAGGGACCGCTGGTTGCTCTACGATACCAACGAAGGAGTCAAAATGAGGCCTCTTACCTCAGGTGTAGCACAGGGGTTGATCTTACGATCTGACCTCTGGAACATCCTGTACGATGATTTGCTGCGCCTGGAAATGCCTGCGGATGTGTTTCTGGTAGGTTACGCTGATGTCGTTGCAGCGGTAATCACTTCCAGATCTGCCAAATTTGCTCAATTCAGACTTAACCAAGTCATGAAGAGGTTGAATCGGTGGAAGACTGAACAGGGCCCCCAGCTGGCAGTCTCTACAACAGAGATTGCTATGCTGACGAAGTGGAGGATACCAACAGTCATACCCATGACAGTTGGCTCCGTCGAGGTCCAGACCAGCAAGTCGGTCAGGTATCTTGCAGTGACTCTGGACACCAAGCTGACGTATTGAAATCATATCTGCAGACATGTAACAGAGCTCTAGTAGCCGTTACTTCGCTGAGTAGGCTAATGACCAACGTCGGTGGACCCAGTGAAACGTGACGGAGGCTGCTGATGGTAACGACCGATTCCATCTTGCTCCCGAAATCTGGGAAAATGCGCTCCGAACTGAGAAGTTTCTGAAGCGCATTGCCAGTGTCCAGCACAAAGGTGCCCTGCGTAATGCCTGTTGCTACCGAATGGTCTCAAAATAGGCTGTAATGGTGGTATCTGGAGTATTCCCGATCGACATACGCCAGGAACGCCAGAACGCAAGGAAGGTATTTTTTTCGCTCAGAGCTGGGTAGAACTGAGGCTCTGACGCACGCGCGTATGCTTACTTTCCAACTTTAGCAACAACTTTGGAGTGCAAATGATAAAAGACACTGGACTGCTAAGCTAATTGGTCTTATTGAGCCTTGGCTTAGCCGGAGCCATGGAGAGGTAAACTTTTACCTTTTACAGAATGGGTAAGGTGGTCACACTGTACTGCCGGTACTATGTAATTGAGCTCGATGATGCTCAGCACACACTCTGGTGCAGTCACTTTGTGGGTTTGAGGCGCACCATTGAGCTCACAATCGGCCTGGTAACGCCTGAGACGATCGTGGATGCAATGCTGCGAAACGAAGAGAACTGAGGTGCAGTCTCAACCAACGTTGAGAAAGTGCTGCGCATAAAGCGGGAGGAAGGTTGTCTTACCGATCCATGAGCTGTGGCAGTTTTTGAAGTCCGTGGTTATCGATGGAGGAGTCAGCACCACCAGTTTGAAGCAGTACTTCGGCGGGTGCTGACTTGGAACTTCGTGGGCTTGTGGATGGAAATATTTTTTAGTGAGTCAAACCTCACATACCCCGCGATGATAGGTCTCCCGGGGATCTGGTAAGTAGTTTTATTTTGGCCATCTGTACTAGGGAAAGATAAATTGAGATGAGAAAGATAAAGCGAAAAGACTTGATTGTGCCTAAATTTTCTTTGACAAGGTGTTCTGTGCAAAATGGCCGAGTAGAGCGGCAAAATTGCACACTATTGAAGATATGGCGCGTGCAATGTTGACTGCAGCAGAGCTACTTTTAAGTCTTTTGGGGAAAGCTGTAAATACAGCAAGTGATATACGAAATCGGATGCCATTAAAGCGTTTACAATATCGGACACTGTTTGAGGTTTTCAACGGTTGTATGTCAGCCATTTACAAATCTTTGGTAGCAATGCTTACGAACTATTGGAAAAGTCTCAGTATTCAAAGTTCTCTAAAAAGTCCGAACGGCTCGTTTTAGTGGGTTGTGCTCCAAATGCCCATCGCTTATGGTATCGTGGCACTAAAAATGTAGGGGTTTATCGTGACGTTGTAATTCACGAGCTTGAGCAAAGCAAAGCAAATCAAAGCGAAGAATGCGTATAACAATTCCCTTGGACGATGAGGAGTCAAAAAGCAATGTTAGTCAAATAAAATATGAACCTGAATCGAAAACAGATGATGAGGAATTCAAATTGAGTGTGCAGCTTAATAATCCGATAACAAAGCCAAATCGCAGCCAAACCCAAAAAGATAGTAGGGAGGATAAGATAAGCAGTTAGCTACGCTAAACATTTATTGCAAATATGGTTTATTCGTGCTGTCATTTATAGAAGAAGCAACGTCCTCACGAAATGCAAAACAATGGGAGCTTGCCATGGAAGATGAGCTAAAACCTTAAATTGCTAATGATACCTGGATGTTAGTTGAACGACTCATTTAGTTGAAAAACTAAATCAGATGGTTTGGTTAATCACTATAAGGAATGAAAAGTTGCAAAAAATGCTCACAGAAAGCTGGTATTGATAACAAAGAGACATTTTCGCCAGTTGTACAATTCACCTCTGTCCCAACATTATTATCTGTAGCAGTGGCCAAGGACTACAAACTTTATCAGATTGATGTCAAAACTGCTTTTTTTATTTATTTTACATGAAACAGCCTACTGGTTTCGATAATGGCGCCACGTCAATGGAACATCAAATTTGATGAATTCGTGCAAAGTTTTCGTCTGAAGCCAACGCATTCAATATATAGCTGCACATGATGCATTAAAGGAAATCGTTTAGGCACGGCAATTATTAAATTAAATCGACTGTAGTTAAATGATATCAACTATTTTATATTGTGACAACACAGCTTCTGAGAATTTAATCGTCAATTCTTTGTACCATCGTAGAATAAAGCATATCGACATAAAATTTCACTATACGCAAGAAATTGTGGAGAATCGTACAATTAGTATAGTTTATGTGGCTGGGCAAGATCAGTTGGTGGATAAATTGACAAAAAATACCCCGCCAGCGGCAATGCTACGATAAGATACGTTCTTTCATTCCCACTAGGCATTATATATTTACTGTGTAGAAACACCTTTTTAACGATTGGCGTTTTATGCAATATCAATTTTCTTAAAACCAAGTCTGTGTATTAAAATGGTCAGCAATAAGATAATTGACGCGGAATACTATTTCCGATATCCTTTGGAGAATTAAAACAACATCTTCGATACGTTTATGCTATCCACTACAGATAATGTTGCTTGTTGCTTGCGAATGTTTGCTGCGCTTACTATTTCTTGATGGGATCATACGCACAACAGCACGCTCTCACCTCTCATTGGTTGATGTACCAGGGCCGAGAATATGCTATTCTCACTTTCGCATATAGAAAAACGTACTTATTTGGCGCGGACTCTTTTCAGGCTCCAGCTGATCACCAATACTAAAATCTCGTGTCAGGGCCGAGAATATGCTTCTCTCACTTTTGCAAATGGAAAAACGTACTTATTTAGCGCGGCCTTGCGAATCAGGCACAAGCTGATCTCTATCCGAAAATATGGCGCTATCTGTGCTATTTATTAGTCTATATGCTATGGCCAGTGTTGCCAACTTTTTTCCAGCCGTTGTAGCTAGATTTGAGGGGAAAAATAGCTAAAAATAGCTAAAATGTTCACTTTGTAGCTAAAAAGTGTAGCTAAATTCAAAAATAAAAAAACTCAAGGTTCTGAAAATAGTTTTATTAAGCTAATCTTTATAGTTTATGTAGAAAAATATTAAATGTACATCGGATAATGAGCAGTTCATTAATTTAATGCTATGAACTATGACTAATACTAAACTCATTCATTTGTTGTTAACCGTAACTCATGCTTGCAATTGAAATAATTCACAAAACCATTTTTAAATTATATTTATGTCAAAAAAATCTTCTCAAGCTGCCATATTTAATAGTAAGGACTGCAACCCATATTTAATAGTAAGGATTGAGTGCAAATTTTTAAGTTGAGTTTATTTCCATGTTTGGTTTTCACAATCGAAAGTTGACTAAAAATACGTTCAACTTCTGCATTGGACCAAGGAAGAACTAGTAACCTAAAGGCAATCGCACAGGGATCGTTAAACGGGTTGATATTTGCTGCGTCTTTGTTTATAATTATACACCTCCAGCCAAAATTTTCTGTTATCAGCTTTTTCTCTCCAGTCAACGATTGATAATTTTTTTTTCTGTACCAGTATATTCTGAATAGATGTTTTATCCGCCGTAAACAACTTTATAATTTTTATAAAGTCTTCATCATCGACAAAATTTATATTTTCCACAGAAAATTGGAAAATATATCGCAAAATTTTAAGATTATCAGGTAATCAATATTTCAGCTCTTCTATTAAGTTTTTTATAAATGCTATACAAGTCTGCCTTATATTTTCTTCATCTGACCTTGAAATTGTATTATTACTTCGAAGTTCAACTATTTTTTGCTCAAATTTGTATCCTAAATAGGCATTATTGTGAACGTAGTCATTTGATTCCACATTTTCTGACAAAACGTTAATTGTACAATCTGGATACACAATTTTTTTAGCCAAACCTTCAATAAATAAACAAAAACCGTTAAGGAGCTTAGTCGGCTGAACAGAATTGCTTTCAAATTGTTTGTTCATTACTGAAGCACCTTTTAAAATGGGTTGAAGAAATAAGAGATATAAAAGGTTTACATCATTGTTATACTCCCTATAAATCATTTTAGCCAAATAACATTCTTCTGATGTTTGGACTATCTGAAGTGGGTTTTTAGCTCTAACCATTGGCTAATGATGCTTGATACTGATCCCTGTATTGAAGAACGTGTAAGAACGATAATAAAAAGTGATATCGTAAATTCACATCATTGCACCATTTATTGTATTAGACTTTAGCAACATTTTGGTAGTGAACCGCCTATATTTCAATGAGTTGACTTTGAAGGATATATATGTATGTATGTTGAAGTTTCTGAAAAATTGCCGCCTTTACAGAGATAAACTTGCTTTGTACTTTGCCAACTCATCGGGAGAAAAAATTTGCCTCGTGTGAATATTTTGCGATATTTTGAACAGCAGAGGCTTACCGAGAAAATTGAAAGCAACTGCTATTGTATCTACCTAAAACATTAGCGTTTACCTTAGAATTTGAGGAGATTGTTTTCAAGCACTGAGTGTTTTAAATATCAATAAACTAGTGAAAATTAATGCAATTAAAGCAAAAATTTAGATTATTTATAATCTATAAATTAGTAGCTAAATTTGTAGCCAATAGCTAAATGAAAAATTGTGTAGCTAAACAGGTTCTTTTTGTAGCTAAATCTAGCTACAAAATAGCTAAATTGGCATCACTGGCTATGGCTATGCAACACAAGTCGACAACGTTAACTATGCAACGTAGTCTGTTTGTATCACTTATGCGATATTTCATATAGGAATACTCTTTCGATCAGCCGCTAAGTTTTCTCAAACATTCGACTACCTACGACAACGTCCTCCACGCCTGACCGATTTTGTAATTTTTTACAACTCTGGCGTTAGCTGCGGCGGCCGAAAAAGTATGTCGTCGGCGCATCACATTCTGTGTGGCCGAAACAATACTATTCTATGCATTACAGGTTCACGGCGTTCAAAACTTGATGTACGTCACGCCGAATCGCTTTCTGTGTGCCCAGTGTGCCCCATCAAAAAATAAATTAAATGTAAATCAAAAATCACTAAAATGTCCGCCGCGGCCAAAGGGCTAAGGACATCTTAATTGTAATAAGCTATGTGACAAGCTATGACCTTCTTCTTATATAAATCTATGCCTGTTAAAATGTCAGCGCAATCGGATCACCACTCCATTAATCTCTTTGCTGATATATATATATATATATATATATATATATATATATATATATATATATATATATATATATATATATATATATACAATTATACATATTTAAACATATATGTTAGAGCTTGAGTAACCTAGTGGGTAGAGCACTGGCTTCTTGCGTGTGGGGTCCCTGGTTCCAATCCAGGTTCGGACGAGGGTCCGCGTTAAATCAGGGGTAAAGTGAGTCGTGGAACTAATCACTCCACACTTGTATCCACAATGATTAAAAAAATTGTAATGAAGCTCTCTACCAGCTTCAACCCCTAGACCCGTATAAGGGTTGTCGTGGGATTGTTTTACTTTTAAACATATATGTAACGAAATCTGAAATTTCGGCATAACGATATTAATAATAATACTCTAGAAAGATAAGTAATAATCAATTGCAATCATTTAATATTATAAAAGTCTATTTTGCGTGATGGACCTTATTTAATCTTTATTTGGTATGTATATTCTGTTGCTACTATACTTTTAGACGCTAAAACATCCAGCGCATATAATTCAGTAATGGAATAAAGGTGGCAACAAATTTAGACTCAGAGCAATGAAAAAGCAACAGCTATCGTTATAGGTAAGGTTGGTATATTGTTCAAATTATACGTACAACAGCTACTTTCTTTTAGTTTCTTGTACACTACAAACATATGTACATTATTATAAATGCAGGGTGAAAGTTTAAGCATTGAAGAGCATCAGAACCTCAAAATGGCATGATTTTTTGAGAGCAAAACGTGTGTAATTTTTGTAGGAAAAGTTTTAAGTGAAATGAGTAAGGAGCAACTTTAACAGACGGCTAAGTCTTTGTACGTTAATTTGTCGTGGCTCCAATTTACTATTTTGTACAAATCATTTTCATCCTTACAGCCATGCTATCACGCTGATAGCTCATATGCAGCTAAAGCTTCACCTATTTTGTTCATTCAATGTAATCCAATGGCGTAGCGCAATGTGTGCTTTCTATTAGAAACACCAAATTGAGCAAAGGAAAATATTCCACACATATGCAATAAGAAAAATTCACTGAAAGCCCAAGTCGCTTCCTCCTTTAATTGATTTTCTGGGCATCCTGCCACAAGGACGCAGTTATCGACGCAAATAGCATCCAACACAAATGCAAAATAAAACAGACCAAATGAATCAATGGATAACCACTCGTACAATTGAAGAAGGACGAAAACAATTTCCCGTTTCCCTACAACAATACTTCGCGTTCGTAGCAATGCTCTTCCTGACTTCTGGCATCGTACATCATAATCCACTCGGCGGCCTCCAGCAGGGATGAGAGATAACTATCACAGAAGTCGCTGCAAGCGTTCGTGGACACATTAGCTCGCTTCGGATTAGTTGCGTTCAACTGCTCCGCTCCAAAACAAAGCTAAGAGCATGGAATCCTTGCGAGGACATATGTGAGCGTTAAGTGCTCCAGCTTTTACTTTCCTAACTTGTGTCTACTTGATATTAGTACCCGATTTGTATGTGAGCAAAAGCAAAGTGCGTGTTCGTGCATTCGTTGGAGGTGAGGCCACCCAACTGTCGTTGATTTACTCTTTGAATACGTCACTTTGGAGCGCGCCTTTTTGACATCACGCATAATGTTGCGTGCGAGTTCCACTTGAGATTTTTCAGCTGAAACTAGAAGTGCATGTACAATGTACATGCACACATCCTTCATGCTTACCTTGAACTTCTGCTCGTGTCACTCTCTGCCAAATTCAGAAGATATGTCACGAACTCGACGTCGTTTTTGAAAGCTAGTCGTTGCCTGGTTACGTCCCACTTTTCCGCATTTTTCGTACCGATGTAAATATTTTTACTGAAATTCTGGTGCCGATATCTCTTCGAATGACTTCCGCTGGTATTCGCTGCCCCTCCCCCATTTGGTCCACTACCGCCACTTACACTTCCTGTAGCACTTCCGCCACTACCACTACCAGCACTAGTTAAGGCGACCCCGCCACATCCGCTCCCGACACCCCCTCCAACAACTACTCCCGGCCCGTTCGAACTGACGCTCACGTTCCCCCCGCAGCCAGAGCCGTTCGGCGGAGGTATACCGCAGCCCTGCAAGACCCCGTTGCCTGCCCCGTGGATGGGAAAGGCGGCGCTCCGCTGACACGCACTGCTTTCACTTCCGCTAAAATCGAAGTCATTCAAATCGGACGACTTTGGCATCGCGAACTCGATTTTCATTCACCATTCCACTACTTGCGAATCTGAATCGCATACGGTAGATTTTCACTTGCTGCGATACGCCCTTGGCTAGCAATCACATAACTTTCAACTTCCCGAAAACTGCGTTTTCCGCTTCCTTTTACTTTTCGTCGCCGTCGAATGCGAAAAGATTCATCACAAGCGACTAAAACGCGAGCATCTGCCACAGTTCGACGAAAAACTCGCCATACCGCGCCATCAAAGATTGCACCACCGCGGAGAAAAGCTGGAAGCCAGCAGGCTATCTAGGACTTCGGACTGGGAGTTGTACTTCACGTCAAACTTCACGGAAACACACTGGATTTCACTCGTACGCACGATATTCCAATTCGAGACGATTTATTGGAAACTCACACAGCTCGCGGCCTCTAGTTCAGGGAAATTCGTCATACACGATACCGAGATTCTTATTTTTGTTGAGCAAAAGTTGCTGTCACAAGGAAAGTTTGTGTCTACTTTTCCTTCTTTATGATCCTTATTGGTCCTGTCTGTGTACGGAACGTGCGTACTTCGAGGGAATATTGGATACTGGCATGGTAATAGTGCAGCCGTTGCGAAAGTAGTGTGGTTGTGGATGTTGGGGTAGATAACAAACTGGGGTTATTCCACAGTGCTCCAGGATGGGGTGGACGAACAGAATGCTGAAGCAAGGACATGATAGCGCTCCAGGTACTTCATCTACTTTTACATTCGGCGGAAGTGAGAATGATTCTTAAGAAACTGCGAGATGCATGCATAAAACCAGTAGTTTGTTTTCTTAACTAGAGAATCGGTTAGGTAAGAGTCGTAAATATTTTGTGAGCATTAGATCAGATTTCATACAAAATATACATGTTTGGATTTTTTCGTTCCTATTTTATTTAAACTGGGAGTGAATGTTTTCTATTGCAGATAAAATTATAATATGCGAAACAGTTAAGAGGTGGAACTTAAACATGCTTTTATGGCAAATGAAAAGGAGTTTGCTGGTTGAAAAGTTTTAGTTGGGTATTAATTTGTTAGGAAATATTGTCAAAGCTTGTAAATTGATATAAATCATGCAGTGAAACATGACTGTCAATGCATTTCGCAATGAGTTGTATAAAATTTAATCTTATCAGCTTTAAGAATGAAATAACGATTTCTAGCCATAACTGCAAATTAGCTAATAAATAAACGTTTTCATACTTAGATAGTTTCCGAATTCTCGTATGTTGTCCTAGCAGCGCTCTCCGGTATAACAGTTACTGGAATTGACGTTTTGTTTCTTGGTGGTGATTGTAGGTTGTGTTACCAAGCGCAACCAATAAATTGGGATACATTTTCTTGGCATAGTGTGGCGGTTGAGAGTTTGACGGATAGCACCCAATAGTGGCAATGATTGGGCAGCATGGCAGTAAGTAAATGAAAAATAGATAGATTTTTAAGAAAAAGATTATTTTCTGATTAATCAAATATTAAATTTCGAACTTTTTCGATTTAAAAAATGATTCGAATTTGAATTGAATGTAGGAGATTTTTCTATATTTTAATTGTACGTTCATAGCGTAGCTTCAAGTTTAATTAGCAATAAAAATGTAAAATCTGATAGCTGTATTATCTTAGTCTGCTGGCTCTTATAGTTATTACTTCTACCTTTTTATAGATCCAGGTTTCACTAAATGTCAATTATTTTTAACCCTTTGGCGCCGGCAGCCATTTTAGTGATATTTTTAATATCCCTATTATTCTGTACACTAATAATTTTTGCAAAAATTAAAGTTGGCGAAATAAATTTCGAAAGTGTTTTAAATGTGAATCAGATAATGTTTCGGAATATTTTAACCCCATGTGTGCACTAGGTGCCTAAAAAGAGAACGGGCAAATTTGAAAATGTTTAAATTGCAATAACTTTTGACAAAGCTATTCAATCATTATGAAATTTTCAGAACTTATTGGTATTATTTGATTGTAAGTTTGTGCTGGCAACACTGTAGCTAGAGCAGGCACTAAAAGTGAAAACCTTCAAATCATCGACTCACCTGAAAAAAAGCCGCTTCTACAAAAAAAAGCCACCCATATGTAAATCTTATGCTTTGTTTACATAGCCAAAGTAAAAAATTTAATATGTTATAACGGGCACGCCTGGTAGCCCTTGCCCAATTTACCTATATTTTTGGCATCAAAAACTTCTGTTCACGGAAACTCACGATCCGATAAGCAGAATTAATTGAAATTTACAGAATGTATTGGTCTTAAATAAGACCAGGTCTGATAGAAGTGATTTTGAAATGCGGGCGATTCTGTGCCAGTGGTGCCATCTTGAAAAATCATTAAAAAAGATAACTGCTTTTAGCCCTATAAATATATATGACAATACATACGATATATATTATATAAGACAATAACAATATAACAACAATATATAAGACAATGTATAACAATACACTCAAAATCTGCACAAATCCTCTACTGTTCTTCGAACATTAGTATTTCTAGCGGTTCTGATGCGCTAGGGTTTTTACTAATGTTCGAAGAACATTAGTGTTATTACTAGTGTTCGAAGAACATTAGTATTAAAATCGCTTCGCCGAAAATTCGTCATATATATATATATATATATATATATATATATATATATATATATATATATATATATATATATATATATATCTCAGCAAAATGGTTAAGAGAGATAATCTCTGGAGTGGCCGATCCGATTGAGCTGAAATTATTGGAGAACATACATGTATATAACAGGTAGGTCAATGATTTGCTAGAATTCAGATATCTTAATCCTTTTGGCGGCGGCGGGCATTTAAGTGAATTTTCAGGTGCTCCTATATTTCCAAGCAGTGTACATTTTTGTTCAAAAAAAGTACTAGGAATAAAAACTTATTATGTTTTAAGTTTGTTTATGATAAAGAAGTTGAAGTTTTGAGCCTTGTGTAGGCGCTGAGAGCCTAAAAGTAGGCAAGGATTTTTTTTCAAAATTCGATTTGTCATAACTTCTAAGAAAAACAATGGATCATCGTGAATTTTTTAGAGCGTATTGATATAGACCAAAATTTTATACATATGGACTTTCAAGACTGTGCAGGCAACTCTGTAGCTACAGCAGGCTCCTGAACAAAAATCCTTCAAATCAGCGACCTTCCTGAAAAATTTTTGATTTTTGAAAATAAATTCAAATTATTGATAAATTTTGATTTTGTCCACCAAGTCAAATAAAATATTTCAAAATTCCGCGGTAAACAAGAAAGGCAACCTGTGATGAAATTACCTCTATTTTCAGCACTCAAAACTTCTGTTCACGAGAACTGACGATCGAATAATGCGATCAATATGAAATTTACAGGACATGTTGGAATTTGCTAGGACCAGGTCTGATAGAAGTGATTTTGAAAAACGAGCAACACTGTGGTAGTGGTGCCATTTGGAAAAATCGCTGAGAAAAAAAAATGGTTTTTGGCCTATAGCTTCCGATTTAGCCACCAGATTTTAACGAATTCACGCAATAGGTGAACCTAAGTCTAAGATAGATTTCGTAGAAATTTGGTTGAAAAATTAGTATAGAAACGCCAGCTACGGCAATTTTTGTCTCCTAAATATTGTAAATTTGCTCAGGAAAATAAAGATTTTTTCCCTATAACTTCCGATGCAGTGACGAAATCAAAACGAAATTCATGTGAAAAGCATATCTTGTTGCGATTGTAATTCTGTAGGAATTTTGTTGAAAAACCGTGAAAGGGTTGCCAGCTATGATGAATTTCGTAATTTATTTACATTGCTTTATCGAGCGATGTTGTCATAAAATTTCCAAATGGGAATGATCCTGCAATGACAATTAACAAAAAGTATTTACGTTTCAAAAATTTAAAAAGTTTGGACGATGGTAACCCTAAAATTTAATTCACTCCTATAACTTACAGCGCAGCCATTCAATCGAAACGAAATTCATAGGCTGGGTTTAACACAACGTGAAGCAGCTATGGTGCTAGCACATGATTGCCAGCACCGGACAATTTCGTAAATATCGCACCAACAGATGCTTCCATTTTCTACTCATAAGCAAACCATTTACAATAAAATAAGCAACCGATATTTAAATGTTCCGAGTTTTGGAAATTTTATTGTTTGTTACTTGAATCTATAACCAAGTTTATTAGCTTATTCATCTGCATCATCCCCCTTCTATGGTAAGCATAATTTATGACAAACGACTTCGATTATATAAAAGCACTAAAAGATTATATAAAAGCAAAGCATCTAAGTTATATATCTATATGCTTTTAGAATCGTCAAAAATTGGTGCAACTGCACCAAATTGTTTATATAATGTTATTTTATTTGAATAAAGCTCTTTGCCCTATAGCTTCCAGTACAGTCATGGTATCATAACGAAATTCATATGGCAAATTTAAATTATTGTAGACAATATTCAGTAGAAATCTAGTTTGAAAAACAATGATAGAGTTGCCAGCTATGATTGTTTTTGTATTTTTTGACATAGCTTTAGTAAGCGAATTTATCATAAAGTTTTCAAATCGCAGTGGTCTTGTAGTGAAAATACACACCAAATACTAAGATCTAGAAAGTTTGAAAGCTCTTGCGAATGGTAACCCTTAATTTCTTTTTATCCCTATAACTTCCAATGCAGTAATCGGATCAATGCGAAATTCGCAGAGCAGGTTGACTTCAACGTGAGGCAGATATGACTTATTTTTGGCTTCAGTGCTAGCACAGGACTGCTAGCACGAGGTGTTTTTGTTATTTTCGTACCAATAAATGCTTGCATTAAGTACTCACATGGCGAATATGCAATATATAACAATATATATGGCAATACATACAATATATAATATATGACAATAACAACAATATAACAACAATATATAACAATACACTCAAAATTTGCACAAATCCTCTACTATTCTTCGAACATAAGTATTTCTAGCGGTTCTGATGCGCTAGGGTTTTTTATTTTTCATACACTTTTTTATCTTACACACTAACAATACTACCCAGCCTGTGCCAGTACTGTGGTTACCTGGGTAAAGATTCGCCTAATATCTCCCTTGCACTACAATTAAGACGTAAACTAAGCCTAATTATAATTAATTTAATCTAGCTAAGCCTAGTTATAATTAGTCTTAGCCTTAAACATCTGTTCGTCTGAAGGCCTACGTAATTAAATAACGTATCCATGAGCTACGGTTGACACGCTTTTTTCGTGGGGCGGATGAATTGATCCATAGAGCTATCAGTGCACCCGTTTTTATATCCGTCTGTTTGTCCGTATAATCTTGTTATTAGTTTTACAACCCGGTCCCAAAGTGCTTTCAATGGCGACTTTTGATGCAGAGAAGGTTCGTCGGTAACTTCTTGGTTACCGGGTTGTAAAACCTGCCAGTGCAAAAAAGGAGGATTTTTCTTTCGAATACTTCCGCTTCTGTTATGACCGTTTTTGACCAGGTAATCTAGGATGGAGATAGTTGTCTGATGGCTTTGACTTTGGTGATCATGCCCATATTTTGGGCAAAACAAGCCGGATGCGATGAAATACAGATTTGGTAGCTTTGATTTTCAGGGTTTTATAGGGAACTTTATTGAACTTTAAAAATTAATGAATATAAAATCCGAGGTACTTAAGCGATGTACTAGGAGTAATCTTAGAAGTTCCGAATAAGAGAGCAGTTTCTTGGTCTTATTATGATTAGTTTGATACTTGAAAAGATTGCGAAATACACAAATCTGAGTCTTGCTGCTATTTGGTTTGATTATTTCTGCCAGGGAGTGTTCCAGGCTCTTCGTGGCTTTGAGTGGTAGCTGGTTTGACGCGAATAAGAGCGTGTCACTTGATCAACATATCTTGCACATAACCGCCAAAGCAACGAGACTTTCGGGTTTTATACTGAGATCTTCTAAATATTTTACAGATGTCTCCACTTGTGTACACTTGTTTGTCTCGTTCGTCCGAAGTATCATTGAATACTGCTGCCGAATTTGGTGCCCATATTTTCAATATTTAATTGATGCGGTTGAGTCTGTGCAACGCAGGTTCACCTGCTCTCTGCTTAACAAATTCAATTTTGCTTACTGTGGGTATAGTGCGAGACAATATATGCTGCAAGTACCATCCCTGAAATCTCGCAGACTTTTTCTCGATGAATGCATTCTGTTCAAACTGCACCGTCAACTTGTCCCATACGTATACCTAGGCAGCATAATGCACTCAGACTAGGTTCTCTGCCACCGACCTTGTTACGTTTCAAAACCACTTTAAAAGATAATGACATTACATTTTCTGTTTAATACGTTTTTATCTTTTTTCATTGCTTATATGATATATGAATTTTGATTTTGATTTATTAATTGGCTTATGAAATTCTGTTTGCTCTATATATATATATAAATAAATATTAGAAGATTTGGACTTGTGGTTTGCCCACTGGAACAGGAAGGTCATAGGTGAATATGGTGTAAAAAATTGGTCATGTGGCAAAACCTTGTGGCATATTTGATTTCATAGGCTCTGTGAGCAAATTTACTCCATTAACGCATACATATTAAAGCCTGTTGGTAAGAAACCTTGTGGTGAGTTTTATAGCCTTCCAATTCCAAACTTGATCAACTCAAATAGAAGGCTTTCGTGCTAGACGGAACCTAAAGCCTTCTTTATATCTAAAGCA
The DNA here is from genome assembly GCA_963978885.1 of Nemotelus pantherinus. Taxonomy (NCBI): domain Eukaryota; kingdom Metazoa; phylum Arthropoda; class Insecta; order Diptera; family Stratiomyidae; genus Nemotelus; species Nemotelus pantherinus. Next base: position 70,952,632 of record OZ022265.1, on the reverse strand, counting down.
CACATTTGTCGGAATGCTTTGCTCGTTCAAGTGGGATACAATTTGATCATGCAAGTATGAAATAGCCTGCTGGGTACAGTCCTTCCGTCTGAAGTCAAACTGGTATTGAGGAACTCCCTACGTGAGCTCACAGTAGGTTTTTATAATTTCCATCCATATTCTCTGAAAAGAAAAGTGATTGAACGCAAATTTGTGGCCTACCTACAATCTTGACCACTTTTTATGAGTCCGGGTATGAACCATTGTTCCGGGCATTATTGAATAAAACGAAGAAAACTGTGAGCATAGAAAGTAGTAGATATTTAATAGTAAAATTGTGTCTTCAATCATACTCAGTAGGTCTTTTGCTTATTATACCGCGCAGCACTTGCACTAAGTATCTGTTATTGACAAAGTTGAACTGATCATCTGCATTTTGTGTAAATGTAGTCAGTGGCTCGTGATGTGTATTGAGGAAGCGGTTGAATTTCTCTCTTACCATTTGGCTGTAAGGAGTAGAGCCGTCAGGTGGAGCAGCAATCAGCTGGGATCGGAAAGTCGATGCAAACAACTCAGCCTAGCGGTCAGATTGATTGATCTTCTTAAACATATAGGGGCCTGGTCAGCCAGACAGTTGATGTTCGCGAGTAGTGACTTGTACAACAAGTGATCTCTCTTATGATTATTTGTCTCACTTTTATGTGCTTAAAAATGTTCAAGAGCGTTTGTAGAAACTGGTCAAGTATGTACTTCGAACAACGGTTTCGTATATAAAAACATTGATGGACTTTGTTAGATTATCAACCTGACGGTTTGTTTAGTTTTCCGTTAAATAAGCACCAGCCTTTCTTACCGCGGAGTCTATGTCGCGCTGAAATTTGCCCCAATCGTTGTTTTTGAATTACCTGCTTGTCTTTGAAGGTCTTGCCATGAAGTTGAAAACGGCAGCTGAAGTCGAAGCTTTACAGCAAAGTCATCAGACATATTTGCTTGCGTCCAGCAGTCTGGGGGATAAATATCTACTGCTGGAAAGAAAAGAAATCTATCGCTGAGCTACTACTTTGACTAATTGGTGAATTCAGAGCAACTACTTACAAGGGAATTAGAAAGCTTCTTAGTTGCAACCATTCTTCGGAGAATCTCTCTGCTGTGGGTGTCTCAAGTTAAGATCATTACCAATGAGTGAATATATATACTGCGATGTAATTTAGCTTATTACTCTGAAATCATGCAGCAGACTTGACGATGACATATTCCAAATTCATCTATGGTCCGTTGTTTTGGCCACAGCTTCAGCTATAGCGCAATATTTAAGATCAGGGACCACCATGGGTGCCATATCCAAATTATACCTAACTAAGAATGCGGAGCCACCATTTTGGTCGCTAAAGACTCCTATGTATCCTCTGAAACTTACCCTATTAAATCCTGAAAGCCTGATTTCTGTTATCATTATAAACTCTGATTCCAACGCATCAAGAAGATGTTGAGCAGACGCTCTTTGTGCCATCGAGATGAGTGATGTGCTTTTAAATGTGGCTACATCAATCAACTTACTTAAGAAGGGTATTCAGCAGCTTGACAGTGGTCACCAACCTCTTCGCGTTAGTTTCCACTGCCAAAATTAGCAGATAAAAACATTAATCAGTCAAAGATTGATACTAGACGGAAATTAGAGAGGCGATGTTGGAGTTCGCTGAGCACCAGAAACCGGTGAAGTTGTACCTTCTACTGCTTGTGTGTAAGAGATGCCAATTTGTCTATAATTCGAGATGCTCTGTGTCATAGACTGTTGAGGGGCCTAGTCGCGATTTATACTTTTCGCTTCCATCCTGGCTACCATTTCCTTATAATCCGGGATCCACAGTAGCTGGTGGAGTGTAATACTGCAGCCTTTTTTATTTCGAATTTTCTCCCAAAACACTCCCTGTCAGACAATCAACTTTATTTCGAATGGAGCAACTAGCTCTTAGGCAGGTTCAAATTGCAAGCTGCAACTTTTTCTGTAGCAGTTTTTCCCATACTTGGTTCATCTATATCTGATGACCCTGAAGTTTTCACCTTCTTTTCGTTTCTGTCCATTAGGCATCACAAAAAGAATTTTTTATAAAAAAACAACAAAAACAACTTTTTAATTTAATCAAATGCTTTTCGATTTTTCGATGTTTAAGACTACTCAGGACTCAAAAAACTATATAAGTCAATATTGTTACAATAGCACTTGACTATGACTACAATACAATGTTCACCACAAGTGATGTAACGGAACCTCACTCCGATCAGATGTACTATTGAACACCCAAAACCGACACTGCAACGCACAACACGTGTAAATGTTTCGTTTTTGCACCTGAGAAATTTCCAAAACATCTTCACTCGTCGAGTGCTGGCAATCGAATCGAAAAATATTTAGAAGGAATTGTCAAATTTGGCTCAGAAGTAAGAGGTATACTAAACAATTATTTTGAAAAATTAAAATCTTTAGATTTGAATTATTACAGATCATGAAGGATCTACCTAGCTGTCATTCAACCGAGGACGGATCAAGGCGCTGGTGGTAGAGATAGATGAAGCTCTGAGAAACAGCCATATCAGAAGTCCGCCGATTTTTATTTCTTCGCCACCGTCAATATCATCCGCAGTGTAAGCTGCAGCGCCGTCTTCAGCGTCACAAGCGTGACATGAAGAGACACTTATTTTGATGATAGTATATTTAAAAGTAAATAATAAGACAGCTTATTAAGTTTTTATATTTATTACGATATTAACGAAAACTTGAATTATTCTTTTTAACTTTCCTGCGCTAGTCATACAGTGGCTCACAGCTTATTCCGACCAGTATGTAGAAAAAACTTGAACTGCCAATAAAACCTAAACTAAACAAGATATTAAAATAATTCAAACGCAGATTGTTAGTGTAATGTTCATAATTATCATTTACATATATTATCATTTACATTATTTTCATTTTTACATATTTTTATTATTTCTTGACAATCAAAAATGAAAAAAGTAACTTAAAACAATGCCACAGCTTATTTCGACCAGTTCACAAATTGATTATTTAAATTCAATTTGAAGGCACAAAATTACAAATTCAATATTTAGTGTGTATTTGGCTTACGCCAAACATGTGAGGCCCCGTCAGAGCCCAAAATATTAAACTTAGATCGTCGGCGAATATAACCGTATTCCAAAATCTTTGTTCAAATATTTCTTGGCAAATTTTTAACGACACATTTATTCTTGGCGTTAATGAACGGCTTCTTGCATGCTATTCTTCCGTTAATATCATGTTGTCGCAGCACACGGCGAATAGTTTTCGGGTGACATGACTTACCCAACTCATCTTCCACTTCATTGGCGATTTTTCGAACCGATGATCTCAGATTCTCCCGTATTTTTCGGACAACATGGGGCTTATCAGTTGTGTTGAAAATCTTGTTGGGGGCCTTCCTACCCTTATCGTGCGTCCTATTTTCGTGGATGAATCTATTTATGGTGCCCTGCACTGTACCACCACTCAGTCCAACCATCTCACCAATTTTTCTGCGTGAATAGCCAGTTTTGAAATGACTGAGAACAAGTTCTCGCTACTGAATTGTCGTACGTGGTCCCATTTCTCAAAATTTTAAGTTTCTGCACGATGTTCTTGGAAAAACCAGCAAGACTGATCTTGATCACGTTACAAATATAATGATCAACACACAGAAAGAGAAATAACAGTTGCATTGCAGCATAACGGTTCATTGCACAGCAGCAAAGAATTTGGTCGAAATAAGCTGTGGCATTGTTTTTGATTGCGTTTTCCATTTTTATTTGTTTAAAAATATTTAAAAAATGTGGAAATATAAATAAAGTCAAATCCGATTAGTTTAAACATTTAAATAATCTTGACATCCTCTTCAGTTTAGTTTTGATAGGCACTTAAAGTATTTTCTACGAGCTGGTCGGAATAAGCTATGAGCCACTGTATATGTATGTATGTGTACAATCTACTTCGCCCAAATCTCATAATAGGTGCGTTTTTTTCGCACTTCAAATCCAATCAGGGCAGAATTGCCCAGTTTGCAGAAAAACCATTCACACCGGGAAGCTTGCTGCATTCACAGAAGTTACTTCGTTCACTGAATGGGATAAATAAACCGATTGAATAATTAATTTTCTAAGTGTATAAATTTTGTGAACATGAAGCTTTTATCTTCTGAGATTACCAAGCAAAAAATGTTCTTTCAATAGTTTTTGTGCTTAACTTGTATTTCATTTGGGTTGGAAAATTAACTTTAGTAAGCCCCTTGGAAACAAGCGAACACTCTCTAATTGTCTAACATAAAAATGAATTCTTTCAATCATTTGGCTCCTTTTACTGGCAATAAACATCTAAATGTGTCTTCCACTGTGTGCATTAGCAAGAAGCTAACAATAAACTGTCGTTATGGTCACACATAAATGCTCTTGACTTATCTAGGAGCTGCCGTCCTGTTTAAGGATTTCATTGAGTCTATTAGGGTTTTAGTGGTGAATTGAGAATGGTCAGGACAGGCACATGACTACCTTTGTTGCTATGACGAATCGTGTTTGATAGCTCGGGCGAAGTTTTACGAATGATGGCATGGCATGCCAATCGCCTTCACCAGGAAATATAGTGTTCCATTCCACAGCATTCTATAGTATTTCCGTTTTGCCAAGGGCATGCGCCAAGACTCTCTTCATATTTCCCTTATTGACATAACCCCTTACATTCCCTCACAGTGGGAAAAAAATGTTACAGCTTTTATGGGTTTTTTGGTCTTGAAATTTGTATCCCTGGCAATAATAAATCTTACTTTAGGGGAATCTAAACAGATATTGTGTCATTAAGATTGATTTGTTGCCGAAAAATAGTGGGAATTCGTTGTTTTGTAATTTTAAATGAGTTAATTGCGGTCACTTGCATTTTCTTATAATCAATATGTTATTATAGAATTGAATAAAGTAAACGTTCAGTCAAAGGTGATTTGATATATTTTTAACTAACGAGTTGTAGTACTTTGAAAATCAAACCATTTTCAATCATTGTAATAGCCTCAACTCATAAAAGAGTGGTTATTATATTTCTATCCGATCAATAGTAAGAAAGCAAGTTTTTTGGTATTTCCAAGCAGAAAACCGCTGACGAAACGGGCATTATTTTGAAGAGATATAGCGATTTTTCGATTCCTACCTCAGACAGAAGTTGAAAAACGTCCGGGATGAAAGAGTTTGAAACAGGCTGACAAAAGAAAAACTTACGAGTCAGCTATGAATATCATCTTCACAGTTGAACGAAGATACTCTTTAGTTGAAGGTCATATGACTGGCAGCTCCTCAAAGACATTGTTATTGGTTTGGCTACAAATATCTTAGGTCCAGTAGGAAAAACGGTGAAAAGGCCTGGTTTGACAATAACTGAAAGCTAGCTATAGTGCGTTAGAATGCTGCGTGCAAAGCCTTGCAGCAATCTTAAGGAACGCGCACCAGTTGTAATTAATTTTAAAAATCTATGACATTACTGAGTTAACACAATATACAGCTGTATATATGTATGAGCAAAATTTTTTTTTTAAATATTCATAATTTTTCTTCTTCCGCACAAAAAATTGATGATTGCAATCCGTCGCAACCAGTCCTCCTCATTTCTTCCCCTCCCTCCTTTTCAAAAACTTGAATTTAGTTGAGCCGCATTAAAGCCGACACTGTCATTTCTACTTCGAGTCAAAAGTGGCGTTCGATAGTGATGGGCAGCACATGTGCGTGCTAAGCACAGTGTGCTAGCACACTTTGGTGTGCTGTGCGAGTGCGGCACTTTATAAGTGTGTCGGCAGCACACTGACACACTGACACAGTGCCGACACACTGACGCCGTCCCGACACACTGACACAGTGTCGACACACTGACACAGTGCCGACACACTGACACTGCCGACACACTGACACTGCCGACAAACTGACACTGCCGACACACTGACACAGGGCCGACACACTGACACAGGGCCGACACACTGACACAGTGCCGACAAACTGACACAGTGCCGACGCACTGACACACTGAAACTGCCGGCACACTTGTACTGGCAGGCACACTCCACACTGATGTGCTTGGGAACGAATGCTTTACGAGTGGCGTTGATGTTGCCCATTAATATGATGTGTTTCGGTAACAAGGCGTTGTTTGCATTGCAGAATGTGTACACATTTTGCGGTTACGAAAGCATTATCTATTGAATGCATTAGCTGATGAATGAGATAATTAGGGAACGAAAAAAGGCAGATATGATTTGTTATTCGTATATTTTCTGGGTGAAAGTTTTAATTTTGAGTACACGACCCATGATTTGTGTTTTTCTAAATGCTGCGGACGTCTTCAAACGGGATGAAAGTTTAAACACAGATACAAATACGTTTATTTGCGGTACATCTGAAAGAAATGCTTTCACGTTGAAAATATTTGTGGAAAATAGGTTTTGAGCAGATAGAAGGGTTTTGTCGTAACATGCAATGATAAAACGATAGCGATAAAATGATCTGCTGCAGATAGAAGGTTTATGCTAAGTAGTGTTATGTTTTTAAATATTCAAATATTAAAGGAGTTTTTAGGGCAAAAGTAGCTGAAATCGGCCAATTTTCGGTTAGAGTGGTTTCGGACATAACGAGCCAAGTCCTATTGCTGTGATACAAATATTTCGGTTTTGTAGGGGAGTAAGGGGTTTTTTGGCCATAGTTTGGCAAAAACTGCCTTTACGGCGCTTTTGATGATTGAAAGTGGTCGGAGAGTGCAATAGTGGTATTTTAAGGACGAAAAAAATTTTTGATAGGGAACATGGGGCAAAAATGTCCAACTTTCACAAAAAATTTTTTTTTGTCTAGCATGAATTCGGGGACCTTTTTGAATTGTTTCGAGCGAAATTTCCACACAAGTGTGGGAAAAGGCCGCCTAGTTTCGAAGATACGTGCCATCTAAGATATTTTCACTTTAAGTACGAGTACTCAAATACAACCTTTTTCTAAGTACAATATCATATCAGTAAGTGCTACTTACTCTCAAACATCAAATACTCACAAGTAAGCTAGTATTAAATACTAGTAATAGCTAGTACGAAAATACCACCACTACGTACGAAAATACTTGCAAGTACGGAAATACTAGGTACGAAAATACTAGCAAGTAAGAAATACTCGTGAGTATGGAAGTATCAAACAATTGCAAGTATGAAATATGGGCACATATTAATATTAAAACTCTATTACGTCACTGTTTGATTGATATGAATCAAATGGAGGAAATTTATTGGGTAAATTCTTGATAACATGTGTAGTTCACAAAAATACTCCTACCCATAGGCACACCGTAGGGGGAGCCAGAGGGGGCCGGGACCCCCCCAGACCCTAGGTTGGCCCCTCCCAGAAAAATAAATATTTCCAACAACAGACACTTAAGTTTTCGTCTCTTAGGTTTTTGTGTTTACAGCAAGAACTGTGTAGTGCAGTATTGTAAGCCTATACCAAAGCATACACACTACTTATAACATAGAGACTGTGCTATTTGCGATATTAATTACGATGTTATGGGATTTATCTCGAGAAATGGACGGCAATATTTAATTTACGTTAAGAAAAAAACGAAAAGCGCCTCGCCAATCATCCTTTTTTTATTAAGATTATCTGTTCATTCCTACTTGGCAATATACAGGTATTTAGATGAAAACACTTTTATAAACTGGCGTTTTATGCAATTATGGTTTTCACAAAACATAGTCTGATTATTAAAATGGTCGGCAATAAGGTAATTAACATAGAATACAATTTTCGAAGTCATTTAGAGAATAAAAATGGCATCCCTGCCACTTTTAAGCTATCTATGGACTACTTGGTTGACACTCACGTTAAATGTGAGTGAATTTCATTATAATTTGATAACTGCATTGGAAGTTAAAAGGCCTAGCACTTCAATTTCACCGAGCGTTTTTTCATAGTGACACAACTGCCACATGGTTTTTATCATATTCATTAAACTTTTGTCAGACCTGTATCTACTCAAGACAAGTATAGCCTGTGAATTTTATCCGGTCGCCAGATACCGTAAACGCAAGTTGCAGGTGCTAGAAATATAAATAATTCGGTGCAATTTTCGTGCGATTGGGAATTTTACAGGTTTAGATTTGACTGTATAAATATATTATCAAATTCATCAATCATTTGCATTTTATTCTAAAAGCCGAAAAAAATACTAGAGAGTCAATAGTGTGAAAAATTTGTGTTTACGCACTTATGGTAGCTACAATGTTGCCCAGACATTATTTAAAAACGACAGAAACTTATTTTTTATGCCCATTGATGAGTCTTGTAAATTTCGTGATGATCTGATGACTCAGTGTGAAGTTATCACAATGCAAAATTTTCCATAGAATTTCCATTGTCGCCAAAAATACACCAAAATTTCAGCTCGACCAAACTTCGCGATCCGGATAAATTATCCGGATAGTAAAATTCATGCACAATGCGTTCAAGGATACATTACGTACAATAATAAAAACTCAACAATAATAAAACTCTAATAGTGCTTGGAAGACAGTAAGTGATATGGTGCTTAAACAGAACCGAAATTATTTAGAAAAGGCATCGACCTTACGACGTGTCTCAGTCGTCAAAGACGTGCTTTCAGAGAACATGATGAAAGTGGTGCCAGTGATAACCGTGATTTTTTTTTGGAATATTGTGCATCATTCGCGAAGCATGATTCAACTTTTGAAAATAATTTTAAAAACAAGGTTGCGAACTACTGTAATGGCAAAACACGTTCGCGAGAACAACACAACTGAAATAAAAGAGTGTGGACTGATATTCATTATGGCAGACCAAGCAATTGTCCACAAAAAGGATCTCTCCGTGGTTGTCAGATTTGGTAAAAAGCTAGCAGTCAAAGAAAGGTTCTTAAGCTTTGTAGATTGTTCAGGAGCTAGAAATGCCTCGTATTAGCAGATATAATTATGAGCCTGTTAGACAGCTACGGGCTTAGTGAATTGCCTGTTGTTGGGCAGTCTTATGATGGTGCTAGTGTCAGGTCAGGACAAAAAAGTGGTGTACAAATGTAAATTAAGATGAAACACCCTGCGGCCACATTTGTAGTTCATAAAATTATCCTTGTTGTGATGGACACATTTTTCACATTCGAAACGTGTACGTCCTTTTTTCCATGCCATCGAATCCCTTTACCTACACTTTTCGAAGCCAGCACAACACGAATTGTAGAAGCTGTTTGAAGAGGCAGTTGATTTAAATACAAGGTGTGGAATCAGAAGTTTAAACTCGACTCTTTAGTCAATGAGATTTCACAATTGCAAATATGTGATCTATAGCTATGGGACTATAAAAGAGGCTTCAAAGAAAGAAATGAATGAAAGAAAATACAATAACTTAGTTTATTCATCTTTCATTCAATCAGTTATCCTAAATTTGTAGCAAATCTTTTCATCTTTCACTCTATGTTCTTTCTATAACGAACATGTTAAGCACATATTTCCAAACTAAAAATGCAACTCTTAGGGATGGGATAGATTTTGTGAATGGAACAGTTAAAACACTACTAAGTGAGCGAGAAAACTTTTATGTAGTTTAAGAAAAAATTAAATCATTCGCAGAGAAGCACTGTGTGGTTCTTACATTTCCCAGAGGATCACGAAAACGAAAAGCAGCAAAAAGCACTAGTTTCAAAGGTTTCGCTGTTTAATCTAGCTTCGGACACGCAGTTAGGGCTACAAAGATATCCCTGAAAACCAAATGGCTCGAAAAGAGTAAGTTACAGCACTCTTCATCTTGGCGAATTAATTTTGCTTTTTCTAGGTTTTCTAGGTAACAAAAGTTTGGAGCAAAAGATCAATTTCTTCCTTCTAAGCTTAATATATTCCAATTTCTTCAAAGATATTTTGAAACTAAGCTATCCTCTTCTTCAAGTATAAATTTAAATATATTTAGCTTCTAAAGCCCTGAAATGTATTCGACGCGAAACGAAACGAAGTGCCAAATCCCATACAAAATCAGCTTGGCGTGGAATTTCGTTTCGTTTGGTTTTACTCGTCAGTAATGTGTTCGAAGACGTATAAGTGTCTTCGAAGACAACGCAGTGACTTGCTCTGAGATGGCGCTGCACTATGTATAAGTTAAATTTCGCAGCCATTTAATGAAGCCTAGTAATGTATTCGACGAACGAAATACAGCGAAAACGTCTGTGCGGAATCGAGCGAAGTAAAGTTCCGCACCCCGACACCGGGGGCAGTATAAATTACCACTGATGACATTTAACAAGTGCATTACATTTGAATTCGGTGCATATAAATTTAACTAACCGGCATCAAAAATGATAATATCGGCAAAACAAAAACTATTGTTGCAAGGATGCGCGGTTCATCCATCCATTTTCACCAATTTTTCAATAAAATATCCGCAAACTCGAATGAAATTATGAGCTGTCACATTTTTCGCATCAATTTAAGGTCCTGGGTCATTAAATGGCCGCGAAATTTAACTTATACATTGTGCAGCGCCATCTCAGAGCGAGTCATTGCGTTGTCTTCGAAGACTCTTATACGCCTTCGAACACATTACTGACGAGCAAAACCAAACGAAACGAAATTCCGCGCCAGGCTGATTTTGTATGGGATTTGACACTTCGTTCCGTTTCGCGTCGAATACATTTCAGGGCAGGTACCTTAAATTGATGCGAAAAATGTGACAGCTCATAATTTCATTCGAGTTTGCGGATATTTTATTGAAAAATGAGTGGAAATGGATGGATGAACAGCGCATCCTTGCAATAGTAGTTTTTGTTTTGCGGATAATATCATTTTTGATGCCGGTTAGTTAAATTTATATGCACCGAATTCAAACGTTAAGCCCTGAAATGTGTTCGACGCGAAACGGAACGAAGTGTCAAATACCATACAAAATCAGCCTGGCGCGGAATTTCGTTTCGTTTGGTTTTGCTTGTCAGTAATGTGTTCCAAGGCGTATAAGAGTCTTCGAAGACAACGCAGTGACTCGCTCTGAGATGGCGCTGCACAATGTATAAGATAAATTTCGCGGCCATTTAATGACCCAGCTACCTTAAATTGATGCGGAAAGTGTGACAGCTCATAATTTCATTCGAGTTTGCGGATATTTTATTGAAAAATGGGTGAAAATGGATGGATGAACAGCGCATCCTTGCAACAGTAGTTTTTGTTTTGCCGATAATATCATTTTTGATGCCGGTTAGTTTAATTTATATGCACCGAATTCAAATGTAATGCACTTGTTAAATGTCATCAAATGCAATTTATACTGCCCCTGGTGTCGGGGTGCGGAACTCTATTTCGCTCGATTCCGCTCAGACGTTTTCGCTGTATTTCGTTCGTCGAATATATTACTAGGCTTTATGCACTTGTTAAATGTCATCAATGGCAATTTATACTGCCCCCGGTGTCGGGGTGTGGAACTTTACTTCGCTCGATTCCGCACAGACGTTTTCGCTGTATTTCGTTCGTCGAATACATTACTAGGCTTAAACGAAAAAATAGTCTTATATTTCTCATTATTTCCATTATATTCCCGTATAATTCATTCAAGCGTTCTTTCTTAGCGGTCATAGATGATTCATGTGTAGTTCATACTTACTCACATAAGCGAAGTTTATTTGATATTGCATTATGCATTAGCAAATAACAAAGAATAAATTAACAAACATATAATGTATTTGTAAATTATATAAGTTGTATGAACAGTGCGTGTGCCTTACGGAAGACAAAATCATCGCATGTTTTGAACCTTTCGGTCCCTGGTCCCTGGCCCCTGCCAGATTTTAGGCCACGGCACGCCTATGCTCCTACCTAGTATTTTTGTATTTCGTACTAAGTACTGGCTGTTTCAAACAAATGCCTGTTCCATATACCTGTTCCAGCATATACGTTTCATCTCTAGTAGCAATGTATAAAGAGTTTGAAATAATAAGCAGAAGATCAAACCTCAGAAATATGTCAGATGCGTTTCACCTTTTAAAGTTAATTACTGAAAACAACCTTGAATCCGTTTTTGCAGCTAATCCCAAACAAATTAAAATTTAAGCCTAGTAATGTATTCGACGAACGAAATACAGCGGAAACGTCTGTGCGGAATCGAACGGAATCAAGCGAAATAAAGTTCCGTACCCCAACACCGGGGGCAGTGTAAATTGCCACTGATGACATTTAACAAGTGCATTACATTTTAATTCTGTGCATATAAATTAAACTAGGCGGCATTAAAAATGGTGTTATCGGCAAAACAGAAACTACTGTTGCAAGGATGCGCTGTTAGTAAGTAAGTCTTTTATTGCAATATTCTTATTTTATTTAATATTTTACTTTGTGATTAAAAAAATGTTTTGTTGGTTTTAGGTGCATTAGGTGCGATCAAATCTCATGGCTATTTTTTGTAAAACTAATTAAGTGTGAGCCCTCAATGGCAATGACTATGAGCCACCACTGCTGAGATTATAAAATTTTAGTTTTGCCATAAAAATTGTATTGGCGTTATTCAACATGAAATTTACAATAACTATACTAAGAATTCTATTTTTACTGTTTTCAATGACAATAGCGTACAATGAATGAATCTTTCCAGCCAGATCAGTCAACTGCAACAAGATTGAAGAGAAGGTTCAATGCCAGATCTCTTTGTAATGAAGAGCAACGTGAACTCTCGAGCAACAGTTGGAAATATTCCTGTTGACCTGTGAAGATTTCCATAGGTGAGTCCACATCTGCAAAGAAGAGAAGGTTAGCGCGTCAATTGAAAAACCGTGAGCTGAATGAAAAGACTAGGGAATGCTTGATAAAAGCTAAAATGGATCAAAGTATACTTATATATTTTGAGCATCAAGCGGAAGCTTTACTTTAGAATCAAGAAATGCGTTTAGACGGTAAATGTCTTTGTTAATGTTGATATTCCCGCATTTTATCAAGCAATCCCCATCAAGCCGAACAAGAGCTGCGTACTTCATTGCTGCAGCGTATCCTTGCATAATAGTCGCTGCATATGGACCAGTTATGTGCATTCCCACTATCAGCTCGTCTTTTTCCGTCAGACAAATAATTTTGATGTAACATTCTTTAAATGGTTTTTTAGCCACTCCAAACTCCGTCGGCTTATAGAAGCTGTGATATACTTCTACATTATCTGCGCCATACGTTTCGTTTGCCGCATTTTCGGTAAGCCCGATAAATGCATAGTCAACTACTGGACCTCGGAGAGTACCAACTTTATCGGTAATACTGACCAGACACTGATTTTTGTCTTTAAACAAATACGTTGCCAGATTTTTGGCGATTTGAATGTCGGTTGCACTGCTGTAGGTTCTGTGTTTGAGAGCATAGCCAGTGGCGAAAATATTTTTGATGTTAGTTTGGAATTTTTCATTTGTTGGGATTTCTCTTGAGGTTGTCTTTAGGTTTATGTTCTGAAGCTGTAGTGGCCTAAGGCTCTCAATTGCTCTCTCCAAAAATACAATAAAATCGTATTGCTGAGATCCTTTCCATGATTTACTCAGCGCTGTGAAGTGAACATTGATCTTTCCATTTTCCAATTTTTCAATGAGCTTCACAATTGTTTTCAGATTGACTTTGAGTCCTTTGTCGACAAGAGTTTTGAAGTAAATAGACATCATTTGTGAATCGAAATAAGATGATACGCCATTTCTTGTCATCAAAGTTGTGTCCAATCCCATTTGGATAAAAGCTGAGGCTAGTTCAACAGCGTCACCTGAAAATGATGCGACCATAGCATGGTATTATACAAATAAACTAATTGGTGATATTAGTTATAGTTAATTCGTTCATTAGCAAAAGAATAGTTTCTTGTCATGTTTACTATAACTATTGCAAAGTTAATTGCTCATTTGCGATAAAACATTTGAATAAAAAACTAATACGATGATTATCGATACTATCCCGTGAAATTCGCAAACATAACTACAAAAGTATATATCATAAAATAAACTGTACTTTCGCCTCCATATATCAGTATATTTCCATGTATGCTGTCCAAAGTCATCAAATCTTTCGGCAGCAGTCCGTGGTTCGATCCATTAAAATCTGGATACTGATAAGTTGCAAGTGGTGATATAACCATATATTCAGTTGTGTAAATATCCTCTTCGTCTTCAAGGTTGGATATTGTGATTGGGTGAGAACTAACGAGCTTGAAGCTACCGCTCAAATAAGCCACTTCGCCTTTGTGGATGAACCCCATGAAACTATCTAAGCAAGATTCCGTCATATGCTTTTTGGCTTCATGCAAGCGTTGCAATGACACTGGTTTCAAAAGAGCATGATTAAAATTCCAGCTGTAATTGACTGCTTCCTAATCGGAAAGTTATTTATAAAACATAAATATCGATTGCAGTAGTTTACCTCAAGCGTTGTCCGATATTTCCCTGAATGATAAAGCAAATCCAAAAAAGAACGTTCTTGCATAAAAGTCAAGGTTTCTGCGAGTTCTCCAACAACTGCGACGTCAAACCCCATTTGAGACACTTCTTTAGCGCAGGCGAGACCTTCCACCGAAGTGCCTAGGATGATCAAGTCAAAATCGAAAGGTCTTTTATTTGCAGCGAATAGCTTCTTCATATTTCGGAACTTTTCAATCAGCTTCAGTTTTAGTGTGACATTTAATTTTAAAATACTATCGCGATTATGACATTATGGAAATCAAAAATTTGAACTTGAATGTTTCGAAAATCATTTGATATGTTTTTGCGGAGTATCTGCGATCATTTCAAATGAAATCAAGCTCAGGAAATAAAAAGTTCAGTTAAGTGCAAGCGCATTTGTAAACTTTTAAAGGAAGTAACAACAATTTAACTCAGTACAAACCAGAAAAGGATTGCAACGTCAAATTTTATTTTGGGGTCCCCAGAGCAGTAAGAGTGACCTAACTTATAGAATTGTTGATCCAATCTTCCTGCTCTACACACATATATACGTCAAAAAAATCAAAAAAGAAATTTAAATGGTCAAATCCTGCTGCTCTGCTCAGAGTCCTCTCCCGAACAGAAAGGCTTACCAACGTTCAGAATAAATTTTATTCTGTTTGAAATTATTATTTACATCTGGTAACATCAAATAAACTTAAACATAGACTTAATAAACAATTATCTGTTGACAATACTTATTGAAATAAAACGTTCTGTTCGCCATCGGCTTTCAAAGAAAGTGCACGTAGTTTTATTAGGTTATAGGCCCAATATGCCCTGTAATTTGTTTAAAAAGTCAAAATTTTAGCTAGCTGTTTATAAAAGTATTCTGGTGATTATAAAAAAACTATTGTTATTTGTTTAGTTGCGTGTATATATGAATTCAACAGTGATGGCTTCGAACTCATTCTTAACTAATGTTCCAAAGTTGAAGGGGCGTGAGAATTATCAAGAATGGGCTTTTGCTGCGCAGAATTTGCTTGTTTTGGACAACATGGCAAGTTGCATTAAGGACGAGAGTTTAGTAGCAGGAGCCGCAAAAGATGCAAAGCAATAGCCAAGTTAATTCTAACTATAGCGCATATAAAAGAATTCTAACGTATAACGCATATAATAGGAGCTTCATCGTCGAGGAATTTATGGCTGAAGTTGAAGGCAATGTTCAATGATTGTGGATTCTCTCAAAGGATTACTCTATTGCAAAATCTGATTTCGATTCACCTCGATAATTGTGATTAAAGACAAATTACATCACGCCAATTATTGAGACTGGCCAAAAATTGTCAGGAACAGGTTTTTCCGTGAACGATGAGTGGATAGGCTGTTTAATGTTAGCCGGATTACCGAAAAAATACTTTCCTATGATTATGGCGACAGAACATTCCGGAAACGCAATTTCAGCTGACGTAGCAAGGTCAAAGCTAATTGACTTGGCAGGTGACGAGGTTGGAGGCCATGGCAAGAATGACAGCTCAATTTGTCAAGGAGGCAGCAGTTTTTCAATGAACGGCTCAAAAATATCTGACAAGTGGAATTTTAAGTGTTATCGGTGTAAATAGTACGGACATTATCGACATCAGTGTAAGCAGCAGTCAGAAAGCATAAAAAAGAAGATCGCTTTTTCCGCAGTTTTCTTGAGTGGAAATGACAGCAAAGAAGATTATGATTTAGATAGTGGAGCGAGCGTTCATATGACGATTAAAACGGCCCACAGACACGGAGATCTGGTCGTCGACTGGATCTCAATTGATTCGCCACAGACACAGAAACGTGAATTGCAATCTCATTCGAACGTTGTTTTCGTTGAGGCAACACACGCTTTGGAATGGGTGTTTTCAGGTCATTTTCGTTGTAAGAAAATGGAGGACATAAATTGTAAGCATTGTTAGCAAATGATGTTCTACATAATGTAATTTCGAACAGGTATACACGGGTATATGAGGTATTTGTACTTTCTGCTTCAGGCATCTGTAGCCTAGTCATAGATCCCTCTCAATCATTTTTAATTGGCGGTCATCATAACCAGGCAGTGATTGTTCGTATTAGGGGTGTATTTACTGATTTTCAAAGAAAATTATAAAATTGTATGTATCATGAGCTGGCAGTATTTGTGCCTTAATAGGGTTTAAAATTATGTTTCACGTAAAGTTATTTCGAACAGGTATGTACGGGTATTCTGGTTCAGGCACATGTAGCCCTCTAAATATTTTTTTATTGAATTTTAATTTGCGGTCATCATGCGCAGGCAGCACTTGTGCGTATTAGAGGTGTATTTACTGATTTGGTGCTTTGCAAATTGAAATTGATATCGTTGAACAATAAGATATCCGTTTAGTGGAGCGTTAAAACAGATAAATAAAGCTAGTCAAGCTACTTTGATAAATCGAAATGGAGCACAAAAACTGGATTATCTATTATTGCCCATGCCTCATCAAGAACGATACTAGATGGAGTACCATCAAGAGATATACTAATCCTATGAAATAAATAAATCAATACTGGTCCAAGAGCAACATGATCTTTTAGCAAGCTAGCCATCGCAAAACCAAATACTCTTGCTCTTCTTTATTATCAAATATTGCAGCATGAGAACCCTTATTATGCTACATAGATATTGCCCCAGCTAGAGTATCAGATCCTGCAAACCCTAAAATGGTACGAGGTTTCTCAAGAATCTGTCTTCTTTTCTTAATTTAAAATTTTCTTCAATTGCATCATTAATTCATGCAATATCTTCTGAAGTAAATTTATCATTATATACCAATTTAAAGGCTTTATCGACTTCATTAAAAATATTCTATTAGCAGAGATTCAATCGCAGATCACTAGCTCCAGGATACTGAAATGGACCATATATTTTTGTTTCACATCTATTCTTTTCGTTCATAAATATTTCCTGAAATATATAAAGCATTAACGGGACCATGAGGTATGCTAACTGACTCTTGTTGAGCATATTCATACGCAACTCAGTTCGTTAAACCAATGATTTCGAATTATCTTACCACTACATTACACTAAATTCAAATGAGATCTCCATTCTAGTCTCAAAATCACAACAGACACAGCAACGTGGTCGTCGACCACTAGCTCCGCCCACCAAATATCAAAAAATTTTGATATTTACTGCAACCGTTGCAGAGACTAAAAATGCAACCTGAGACTAGCCCACAGACAGAGATTTTCGTTGCAGATATCGCATATTGCAGATCTAGTTGTCGACCAGATCTCTCGTCTGTGGGCCGTTTAACGTAAACATGATTCATAATGCAGCTTTTACACGACCATCAAGGAGGTAATAACAGCAAATCAGTGTACTATGCCAGTTTTGTGCTCGGGTGATGTTGGCATCATAGCTGTCACACAGAATTGCAAGTACGAAGTCTCTCTGAAAGATGTTCTGTGTGTACCTAATCTCACTAAGAACCAGATGTCAATCAATCAACTGATCAAAAATTGAAACAATGTGAAGTTTGAAAATAAGCGCTCTAATGTGTACAATAGTCAAAACAGTTTGGTGGCCATAGGCGTGCTGTGACCTAAAATCTGGCAGGGGCCAGGCACCAAAAGGTTCAAGACATGCGATGATTTTGTTTTCCGTAAGGTAACAGTACAGTTCATACAGCTTATATAATTTACTAATACATTATATATTTGTTAATATATTTTTTGTTAGTTGCTTATGCATAATGCATTATCAAATAAACTTCATGTCTGTGAATACGTATGAGCTACTACCACATGCATATAATGTGAACATTAGGTATGAACTCCACACGAATTATCTATGACCGCTAAGAAATGAACACTAGTACGAATTATACTATTTTTTCGTTTAGAAGCCAAATATATTTCAACTTATACTTGAAGAAGAGGATAGCTAAGTTTCAAAATATCTTTGGAGAAATTGGAATATATTAAGCTTTGAAGGAAAAAATTGACCTCTTGCTTCAAACTTTTGTTACCTAGAAAACATAGAAAAAGCATAGATAACTTGGCAAAATGGAAGAGTGCTGTAACTTACTCTTTTCGAGCCATTTGGTTTGCAGGGATATCTTCGTACCCCTAACTGCGTGTCAAAGGCTAGCTGAAACAGCATAATTTTTGAAACTAGTGCGTTTTGCTGTTTTCCGTTTTCGTGATTCTCTGGGAAATGTGAGATCCAGACAGTTCTTCTCTGGGAATAATTTAATTTTTTCCCAAACTACATACAAGTCTTCTCGCTCACTTAGTAGTGTTTTAACTGTTTCATTCACAAGATCTATCCCATCCCTAAGAGTTGCATTTTTAGTTTGGAAATATGTGCTTAACATGTTCGTTATAAAAAGAACATAGTGAAAGATGAAAATATTTACTACAAACTCAGGATTACTGATTGAATGAAAGATCCCCAATGAATAAACTGAGTCGTTGTATTTTCCCTCATTCATTTTTTCTGAAGCCTCTAGTCCCATAGCTATCAATCACATATTTGCAATTGTGAAATCTCAATGACTAACGAGTTGAGCTTTAACTTCTCATTCCACGCCTTGAATTTAGACCAACTGCCTCTTCAAGCTGCTTCAACAATTCGTGTTGTGATGGCTTCGAAAACTGTAGGTAAAGGGATTCGATGGCATAGAAAAAGGATGTACACGTTTCAATTGTGAAAAATGTGTCCATCAAAACAAGAATAATTTTATGAGCTAGACAGTGTACAAATGTGGCTGCAGGGTGTTTCATATTAATTTAGATTTGTACACCACTTTTTTGTCCTGACATGACACTAGCACTATCCTAAGACTGTCCAAAAACAGGCAATTCGCTAAGTCCGTAGCTGTCTAACAGACAGAAAGTTATATCTGCTAAATACGAGGCATTTCTAGCTCATGAACAGTTTAGAAAGCTTAAGAACCTTTCTTCAACTGCTAGTTCTTTAGTAAATCTGACAACCACGGAGAGTTCTTCCTTTCTGTGAACCCTTGCTTCGTCTACCATAATGGACATCAGTCCACACTCTTTTATTTCAGCTGTATTGTCCTCGCGAACGATTTCAGCAATTATTTTTATTAATTCATTTTGTGTTTTGCCACTACAGTTGTTCGCAACCTTGTTTTTGAAATTATTTTCAAAAGTTGAATCATGCTTCGCGAATAATGCACAAAATTCAAAAAAAAAAATGCACGGTAATCACTGGCACCACTTTCATCATGTCCTCTGAAAGCACGTCGTTGGCGACTGAGACACGTCGTAAGGTCGATAACCATTTCCAAATAATTTCGGTTCATCGTGATAATATTCCAAGACTGTTCAAGCACCATATCACTTACTGTCTTCAAAGCACTATTAGAGTTTTCACATTGTGCATGAATTTTTCCATCCGGATAATTTATCCAGATCGCGAAGTTTGGTCGAGTTGAAACTTTGGTGTATTTTTGGCGACAATGGAAATTCTATGGAAAATTTCGCATTGTGATAGCTTCACACCGAGTCATCAGACCATCACAAAATTTACAAAATTTACATTTACTGCAGTTTTTAAATAATGAATGGGCAACCTTGTAGCTACCATAAGTACGTAAACACAAATCTTTCACACGGCTTTTAGAATAAAATGCAAAAGATTGATGAATTTGAAACTATATTTATACAGTCAAATCTTAACTTGTAAAATTCTCAATCGGTATGTACTGGTCTTGAGTAGATACAGGTCTGAAAAAAGTTCAATGAATATGATAAGAGCCATGTGGTGGTTGTGTCACTATAAAAAAACACTCAGTGAAATTGAAGTGCTATGCCTTGTAACTTTTGAAGCAGTTATCAAATTATAATGAAATTCACACACATTTAACCTGAGTGTAAACCAAGTAGGTCATAGATAGTGTGGGAATACATAACACAACCCACAATAACATATCCACACAGCACTATACAATACACCAAAATTCATTTATATAGTAGGCTAAGAAAAATGTAAATAAAAATATTGAAAAATAAGAATCAATAAAATATTTTGTAAAAAGCTTTCAAGACGTATTTCTCTTGATAACATTAAAATTAAATTTTCAGTGGAAGTATTTACTTCCAAATTAGAATTTACTTCTAAAATAGCAGAAAAGTGGCAGGGATACCATTTTTATTCTCCAAATGACTTCGAAAATTGTATTCTACGTTAATACCATTTTGATACTCAGACTATGTTTTGTGAAAAACATAATTGCATAAAACGCCAGTTTATAAAAGTGTTCTTATCTAAATACCTGTATATTGCCTATTAGGAATGAACAGATAATCTTAATAAAAAAAGGATGATTTGCGAGGCGCTTTTCGCTTCTTTCTTAACGTATAACTTGTCGAAATTAAATATTGCCGTCCATATCTCGAAATAAGTCCCATAACATCGTAATTAGCATTGCAAATAACACAGTCTGTATATTTTAATTAAACCAATTTTTTCCTTTTGAAGCTAGATTTATTTTCATATTGACATATATTCATATTTCGAGGGTAATCTGCCCTCTTCTTCAGTGTCTATTGGTCTGGTCAGACCAATAGACACTGAAGAAGAGGGCAGATTACCCTCGAAATATCGATATATGTCAATATCAAAATAAATCTAGCTTCAAAAGGAAAAAATTGGTTTAATTAAAATATTTTTTACAAGCTAGGAAAAAAATTGGTACACAATTAAAACAATTTAAAACAGTCTCTATGTTATAAGTAGTGTAAGCTGGTATAGGCTTACACTACTGCACTACACAACTCTTGCTGTAACCACAAAAACCTAAGAGGCGAAAACTTAAGTGTTTGCTGTTGGAAATATTTATTTTTCTGGGAGGGGCCAACCTAGGGTCTGGGGGGTCTCGGCCCCTCTGGCCCCCCTACGGCGCGCCTATGTGGCCAAGGCATAATTTCAGAACTATATATAGCTCGAAAAGTACGTGATTTGCGATACAATTTGCGATATTTGCCCACTGATTGCGAAAAATAGATAGCAATATCCAAGTCCAAGTTGAAAACAGACAGAAAGTACCCCGTCAAGATAAGACATGCCCCCTTTATACGATCAGATACGTTTCTCATTCTTATTAGGCAATATACATGTGCTATGCCAAAGAGACTATTTTAACGAATGGTGATTCATGCAACATTGATTTGCTGAAAACCTATTCTGAGTATAGAGATGGTAGGTGATAAGATAGTTAACGCGGAATATTACTTTCAATACCATTTGGCGAGTAAAAGGAATATCTCTAACACTTTTATGCAATCCACTATAGAGAATTTCGTTTGTTCCCAGCGAATTTCGACAGCGCTTATTGTTTCTTGATGGGATTATACGCACGCAAACACACTCTCACCTATCAGCTAACATGGCTAAATACACTCTCACCTGTCGTTTGAAAGTAAGCTTTTCTCACTTTTGCATATCATAAAGTGAGGTTATTTTGGTTATGGTTCTTCTTAGGAGCCAGCTAATGGTAAATCCTTCACTTCCTGCCATTCTCTTCCATCAGGCAAATATCGCACAATACCGTTCTTTCCATGCTATTTATTAGTTCTTATGCTATGGCCAAGGCAAATTTGGTTGATAGTGTTTTCAAGTTGGCTAGAGATCATAAACATTGTTTGACAGTGAAATATGGCACAGAACGTAAGGCTATTTGAATATGCATAGTCAGAACAAAATGAAAGATGGAGCAGTTACAGGTATATCTTATACGGATAAATTAGTTATCCACAAGAATATTTGTACGGTTTGCTGTGGAGGAAAACAGTTGCGCTTACTTTTTAGACATGCAGGTACATGAAGCAGCGAGCTACTGGAACCTGTACATGCTGACTTTTGCGAACCTATGAAGAAAGCCTCAATTGGCTGAGCAAGGTATATCCTCATTTTTGTTGATTACTATTCTCGTATGGCTTTTGTTTACTTTCTCAAAGCAAAAAGCGAAGTTTTTAATTACTTCAAGGAATTTAAATTTTTGGCAGAGAATCAACAAAGTAAAAAAATCAAAATATTCAGGACAGATAATGGCTTAGAGTTTTGTAGCAATGAATTTGAGATTTATTTAAAGTATTCAGGTATAGTTCACCAAAAGACCAATGCCTATACTCCTGAACAAAACGGTTTGAGCGAACGCATGAATCGTACCATTGTTGAGCGAGCTAGATGTTTGTTATTAGATGCCGGCTTAGATAAACAATTTTGGGCAGAAGCAACAAATACCGCTGTTTATCTTAGGAATAGATCTATTGCATCAAAGAAGAAACCAGATTTGAGCCATGTTCGAATATTCGCCAGTGAAATGATGGCTCACGTACCAACAGTAAAACGACTTAAGTGGGACGCTAAGTCGAAGAAGCACATTTATGTTGGTTTTTCTGTAAACGTCAAAGAATAAAGAGTCTATGATCCTATTAAAAGATGTGTCACAATAAGTAGATATGTGATTATTCATGCAAATTCTGAAAGGAACTGTAGATCGAATGCGGGTGTTTCAGTTCCAGTTGGGGACATTATTCAAGCAGATGATACAAGTAGTGAAGTCGAAAATGAAGATGAAGAAATAAAGATTGAGTCTATTTTGAGTCCTGCACTTAAAGAAGAAAAGGAGCATGCAGAAATTGTCAAACGAGCTAGGAAGCCGCCTGAACGTTATGGTTATAGTAACCTGTGTATGGAGTCACCAGTGATCCTTTTAGTATCCGTAAAGCTCTGGGTAGTCCAGATAGAGACAAATGGATTAAAGCAATGGAGGATGAATTGCAAGCGTTTGAGGAGAATAATGCGTAAATTCCAGTGGATGAGTAACCTTCTGATAGTGAGTGTTCAGAAAGAAAATGGCCAGTGATAGTAGTATGCGGTACAGAGCGCGTTTAGTAGCCGAAGGCTATACGGAGAAACCAGAATCGACTATGAAGAAACTTTTTCACCTGTAGTAAGATATTCTACGCTTAGATTGTTATTTGCATTTAGACGTCAAAACTGCTTTTTTGAATGGCTATTTGAAAGAAGACATCTATGTGGTTCACCCAGATATTCATTGAAAAAGTTATTTTTAAATTAAACAAAGCTATTTATGGCTTAAAACAATCGTCAAGGACTTGGTATGAGAGAGTAGAGCAATGTTTATGTGAATTGGGGTTTAAAAGCAGTCACGTAGAACCATGTGTTTTTATCAAAATGAATCACAATAAAAAAAAATATTATTGCATTATGTGTAGACGATTTTTTTGATTTCTCAAACAATAAATAAGATACAGATTAGTTAATACACGTATTGAATTCTAGCTTTAAAATAAAAAATTTAGGCCAAGCTCAGCATTGTCTAGGTATGAGAGTTAAAATTGATAAAAAATCTAATGTTATCACTTTGGATCAAGAACAGTATGTACAAAAACTTCTAGAAAAATTTCATATGCTAAATTGTAAGGTAGCTAGTACTCCGATGGAATGTAAATAAGATATTGATACGAATGAAATTTGTGACAGTCAGATTCCGCCTAATATATCATTTAGTGTCAGCTGGCTAAGTTAATGTAACAAATGTCACACAAATGTTCACTGGAATTACTATATACTTACTATTATATATTTAGATACCTTAAGAAAACTAAGAACTACACTCTAAAAAGTGGGTCTATAATTAATACTTTAATAATAGAACGAATCACAAACGAACGAATCACAAACTTTTTTACACATTCGATGTGCATTTTTTTGCTTTTACATCATATCAGCTGAATAATACACAGCTTTTTGTAAATCTAAGCAAAAAGAGTAAATTTACTAGTTTGCTATTCACCTTTGTGCCAAAGCCATAAAATTGCATCATTTTTTAGGGTAAAATTACACGATTTGGTCGTAAAAAAATCTTCTTTTTACGGCTTTCTGTAAATTTACATCTTTAATAGTAGGAAACCAGTTTCTTACTATTATAAGGGTAAAATTCAATCAACATTTTTTTGAGTGTACTGTCTAAAATATGTAAAGGAAAAACTGATTTTGTAGGATTTGTTGATGCTGATTGGGCAAGTAGTATTATAGATCGTAGATCATATACATGTTATTGTTTTATGATGTTAGGATCGGTTATTTTTTTACAGAGCGTGTTGGTATTAATTAGGAACATATCTGATAGGAGTGGCTTTGAAATGCGGGAAATCCTGTGGCAGTGGTGTCATCTTGAAAAATCACTACGGAAAAAAACTGATTTTCGGCCTATAACTTCCGATTAAACGAACAAATTTGAACGAAATTCTAACAGTGTTTGAACCTTATTTTTAACCCTAGTTGATTGAAATTGGGTTGAAATCGGAGTTGCCGGCTGTGGTAAATTTGCTGAGCAAAATGAAGCTTTTCTCCTTCTAACTTCCGATGCAAGCATCCAATCAGAATGAAACTCATGAAGTAAATGGACAATATTGTAGGCCTTATTTCGTAGAAATTTCTTTGAAAAATCATGAAACGGCTCCCAGCTATGGAAATTTTTGTAGTTTTGAGGCATTCCTTTACTAATTTAATTTGTCATTAAATTTTGCAAGCATTAACGATCCTGCATTGACAATTAACAACAAATTTTGAGGTTTTGAAAATTTGAAAAAAAATTTCGGGTGGTAGCCCTAAAATTCTTTTCACCCTTTTAATTTCCAGCGCAACCATTCAATCGAAACGAAATTCACAGGGTGGGTTTAATTTAACGTGAAATAGATTTGGTATAGTTTTGGTTATGCTGCTAACACAGGTTGCCAGCACTAGTCATTTTCGCTAATATTGCACCAACAGATACTTCAATTATATATTCATAAGCAAAGCGTTGACAATACAAATACATAACCAATGTATAATTTTCCGAGTTTTGGAAAGTTTTCGGATGGCAGCCCCAAACATCGTTATATTGCTGAAACTTTCGGTGAAATTTTCGGATGAAAACGAAATCCAAAGGAGTGGTTTTTATAAAAAAGAAGTGAACCATGATTTGCAGACAAGAAGGAAACCATGATCACAAACCAATAGCCTTTACGAGTAAGTAATATCTTTGGATATAAGTCGAGGATGTTAAAGTTTGGGGCATTTCACGTGAAGCGGACAACGAAAAAAATCCGAGGCTCCGGATTTCGTTCAAATTGTGCATAATAGTACTTCTAGAAAATATGAAGTTTTTTCTAATTTTCGAAGAAAACTAGTATTAAACACGCTTCGCGAAAATTCGTCATATGCATATATATATATATATATATATATATATATATATATATATATATATATATATATATATATATATATATATATATATATATATATATATATATATATATATATATATATATATATATATATATATACACATATATAAATATATATGTATATATATATATATATATATATATATATATATATATATATGTATATATATATATATATATATATATATAGATATGATATGATTAAGGGAGATAATCTCTGGAGTAGCCGATCCGATCGAACTGAAATTTTCGGAGAACATAGATGTATATTACAGGTAGGTCCATGATCTGCTAGAATTTAGATATCTTAAACCTTTTGGCGGCGGCGGGCATTTCAGTGAATTTTCAGGTACCCCTATATTTCCAAGCAGTGTAAATTTTTGTTAGAAAAAAGTATAAGAAATGAAAACTTATTATGTTTATAGTTTGTCTATGATGAAGAATTGAAAATTTTGAGTCTGGTGTATGCGCTGAGTGCCTAAAAGTAGGCAAGGATCTTTTTTTCAAATTTCGATTTGTCATAACTTCTAAGAAAAACAATTGGTTATCGTGAAATTTGCAGAGCGTATTGATGTAGACTAGAATTTAACACACATGGACTTTCAAGAGTGTGCGAGCAACTCTGCAGCTACAGCAGGCTCCTGAAAAAAAAATCTTTCAAATCATCGAGTCTCCTGAAAATAAATTCAAATTATTGATAAGTTTTGACTTTTGTCCACCAAGTCAAATGAAAATTTCCAAAATTCCGCGGTAAACAAGAACGGTGATCAAATTACCTCTATTTTCAGCACTCAAAACTTCTGTTCACGAGAGCTGACGATCGGATAATGCGATCAATATGAAATTTACATGACATATTGGTATTAATTAGGACCAGGTCTGATAGAAATGATTTTGAAATACGGGCAACATTGTGGTAGTGGTGCAATTTGGAAAAATCACTGAGAAAAAAAAACTGGTTTTTGGCCTATAGCTTCCGATTTTGCCACCAGATTTTGACGAAATTCACGCAGTAGGTGAACCTTACTTTAAGATAGATTGCATAGAAATTTGATTGAAAAATTAGTTTAGGGTCGCAAGCTATTTAAATTTTTGTCTCCTAAATATTGTAAATTTGCTCAGGAAAATAAAGGTTTTTTCCCTGTAACTTCCGAAGCAGTAACGTAATCAAAACGAAATTCATGTGATAAGTATATATTGTTGCATGTCTAATTCTGTATTTTGTTGAAAAATCGTGAAAGGCTTGCCAGCTATGATGAATTTCGTAATTTATTGACATTTCTTTATCGAGCGATGTTGCCATAAAATTTCCAAATGGGAATGATCTTGCAATGACAATCAACAACAAATATTTATGTTTCAAAAATTTAAAAAGTTTAGACGGTGGTAGCCCTAAAAGAATATTCACTCCTAAACTTACAGCGCAGCCATTCAATCGAAACGAAATTCATAAGGTGGGTTAAATACAACGTGAAGAAGCCATGGTGCTAGCACATGATTGCCAGCACCAGACAATTTCAAAAATATTGCACCAATAAATGCTTTCTTTTTGTATTCATAAGCAAAGCATTTACAATAAAATAAGCAACCGATATTTAAATTTTCCGAGTTTTGGAAATTTTTCGGATGGCAGCCCCAGACATAGTTTAATCGCTGAAACTTTCGATGATATCCTCGGATGAAAACGAAAATCAAAGGATAGATTGATTAAACATGATCATGTTATGGTAGATTTATTGCTGCTATGTTGGACAAATGTTGTCAGCACTGAACATTTTCATCATTTGTGTTTTAGGAAATGCTGTCAGAAAATGATATTTGTTCCTTTGATTAAGAAATGGTTGATATGATACTACAAAGAAGTGTATAACGTCCTCACACATTTTTAAATTCCTCAAAGATAATTTCTTCGAAAATTAGTTTTCTAGCGGTTCTGATGCACTAGACTTTTTTTCAATTTTAATCATCCCAGAAAAACAATTCAATTTGATTCTGCTTTCGGAGGCTTATTCCGCAAAACAATCGAGTTTCCCGTATCAATTATTCTCTGCTTTGATGAGCTTTAGAAACGATATACGTTGTTTATGCTGATTTAAAGACAAGAAAGGAACCATGATCACAAACTTATAACCTTTGGGATTTATGATTACTTTGTAAACAAATTCCGTTATTTATCCAAGTCAGTATTTAAGCTGCGATCCAAAGTATTTGAGCTGCGATCCTTTCCTAAATATAAAAGTAGTGAATCATTTGCGAATATAAATACTTTGTCCGACAAATTAATGTCCTGAATAATGTTAACGTACAAAAGGAGCAAACAGGAACCCAGTGTGGATCCCTGACAAATGCCGATATTTACTGTGGCTTTTAGACGTAAAGTTGTTTATCATGGTACGCTTTTTATA
This sequence comes from Nemotelus pantherinus, assembly GCA_963978885.1. Taxonomy (NCBI): domain Eukaryota; kingdom Metazoa; phylum Arthropoda; class Insecta; order Diptera; family Stratiomyidae; genus Nemotelus; species Nemotelus pantherinus. The sequence goes on along the minus strand of OZ022265.1, from coordinate 70,924,519 downwards.
TAGATAATATTGGGGAACAAAAAAACTTGTTTTCTGCGGAACTAATTTTTTATTGGCTTTGATAAACACTTATACTAGATATAAAAGAAATGTAATTACTTTGCTTGGATTAACTCTAGTTTTTGAGATAAATGACATATAGGCAATCATATTAAAAATATAAGCCTAACAAAGTATTGTTTTGTATTCAAGTAGATACATAAGAGCATAAAGCTATCAGTTGGTGGCCTATTTAAAGTACAGTAGTCCTTTTTCTTTTGAAAAATATACAAGTGTCGCGTAAATCTTTTTTTAACGACCCAACACTTTTCGTTTTATATGAGACAAATTTTGGCAACAAAAGCAAAGAAAAAAGATGACCGATTTTATGAAAAGAATCTGCCAAGCCTACTTTAGGATGTGCACAAAGGAATAAATATTGGGTGCCCAACATTTTGTGTAAGTCTTGTGTGAAAATCTATGATACTAGAATCAAGGAGGACGGAAGTGTCTTAAATTTGGGGAGTAAATAATGCCGACTGAGCCAACCAATCACGCTAATGAGTGACTGTTGATTTTTGTAATCGTACTTGGGTTTATTCTAATGTAAAATCGGCTAAGCCCGAATGTTACATTATGAAAATTTGCCAATTCCATTGTTTTTCGGACCATCGACTGTAAACTGCGATGAAGCAGTGAAAGTCATTTCGGAAAGTGTAGTTCTACAAGACGAGCTCAATGACTTGATTCGCGATTTAAATTTGTCAAAGATGTCAGGTCGAGTTCTTTCTGCATAACAGGGCTGTGGAGTCGGAATTGTGGCCCTGTTTAAAACTAAAAAAAAACACATCTGATCTGACCAGAAAGCAATACATTCTTCCTTACTTTACCGAAAAGACGAACTGGCGGTTTGTAACAATGTTTTTCGCCTCCTACATTTTATGAGCCTTCTCGAATATAAGCCAGAATATTGGCAGCTTTTTATAAAAAGCCCAAAAAGAAGTGTGAAATATGTATTATCGCATAATTGCAATAGATTTGCCTGGGTCCCATTTGATCATACAACTAAACTAAAGGAAGATGCTAAAGTGACAAAAATGGTAATATGATTTTAGAGAAGATTGTTTACGCACACCAGTGGTCAGTATGCGTTGACTTGAAGATGGTAGATTTTTTATTAGGCCAGCAAGGTAAGTATATTTAATATCCCTGTTTTCTTTGTCTATGGGATGGTCGGGCCAAAAATGATGGTAGGAGAAGTAAAGAAGTCACTTATAAGTCGAATGAAAATCATTCTTCCACCACTTCACATCAAGTTTGTGCTAATAAAACAGTTTAGCAAAACCCTGGATAAGACTGGTGACTGTTTTAAATATGTATGAAAAATGTTCAGCCCGGAGTATGGAGAACATATAAAAAGCAACTCTGATGGATCTCAAATCCGTGCGCTTATAAAAAACAACGAATTCATAGGCCGCATGACACAGATCGAACCAAAAGCATGGCTAAACTTTGTATCAGTAGTCATATATTTTTTTGGGCAATCACAAATAACAGACTATCCAGAATTAGTTTCCAAAATGCTTCTGAATATCAACCGCGTAGGGGCGAATATGAGCGTTAAATAGCATTTTTTGCATACCCACTAGACCAATTTTCGGGGCTAACTAGGCGATTATAGTGAAGAATAAGGAGAACAGTTCCACCAGGACATAGGAACAATATAAGCAAGATACCAAGCCCAATGGAACAGCCATATGATGGCAGACTATTGCTAGATCTTCATAAGGGATTTTCACGAGCAAAACAGGGAGAAGATTTTTACTATTTTTTTAATTATTTGTCTTAAAAGCAAGCTTTTATAATTTTGTAATCATTATTACATCGTATCACGATAGTAAAAATACATATTTTAAAATGTATATATCTTTTTTATTTGGATATTTTTCAGTTAAGTGGTTAATAGTCTTTATCTCATAAATTAGAGTCAATTTAATAAATATGATATTTTTCTCGTATTTAGCATATAGAGCATACGAAATTGCCGCAGGATAACCAATGCTGCCATTTTAGCATTTTGAATTCTAGATCTGGCATTATTTTTTCCAAAACGGCATTAAAAATTCGGAGCTAACATCTAGCATTATTTTTAGCATTTAAATTTAGATTTCGGAATGATCTGGCAGTCATCTATTCCCAATCTTGCCCATCATCATCACAGTGTGCTTTCAGTCGCGTTCATGGACTGAAACTTATGCCGGGTTTCCACCAAAGAAACAAAACAAGAAACACGGACAAAAAAGGTGTTTTGTTCACTAAAACAGTTTTCAGAGACAAAAATGCTCGCGAAACTGTTCAGTTTTTACAAAACATTCGTGTTTTTGTTTAGAAAAACATGTTTTGTCCGTGTTTTTTGTTTTGTCTCTTTGGTGGAAACCCGGCATTACACTGAAAGAAAAACTCTTGTTTGGTTCAACTATTTTTAATAGTATTGCAACGATTCATTCAAAATCGTTAAACAAACTACGGAAAATAGTTATTTTTATGATGTTAATATAGTTAATTTAATGATATAAAAGTAGTTGGTTCTGGTTGTACAAAAAATATCGCAACGTTCATGAAATCAACTGTTTTAATTGTTTCATAACCACGAAAATTAGTTGATAAATAGAAAAATTTTCATCAATTCACTCAAAACTTCAACGTTTCGAATTATCAACAGTTTTTATGGTACTTAAACTACTTCGCAATAGTTGATTTCAACAAACGTAATTCAGTGAGCAACGTCTTTGGAATTACTCTACGCAAAGTAGAATGGTTTCAACATTTGGATGTTTTTCATGCTCCGAATGAAATTGTTTATCAACCACGCGTCATGGTGCATAAAAGTAATCAACGATTTTCTTATGGTTGTTTTAACTATAGCCCTAGTTGATGCAAAAACAACTAAGGCAAACTGTTGATTTTTCATACTCCTCATACTCATACTCCTATTCTATCATAGAAGTTTCATATGCTACATGGCAAAATTGTGTTCGGTTTGCTGTTCGATATAATTCATATTCATGTTATGCAGTGAAGCCTTTATATTTCCCTTCTTCTATTCACAAAATATAAGTCTTCTGTTTGCAGATCACTGTAATAAAACAGGGAGTCCCGAAAACGATTACGATTGTCCCAATGCCAGAAATTGTTTAGCAATTTCAATTGTTTTCATAGATGCTGCAGCTTGCAGCTATGCATATGAACTCAATTTCACGTCTCACGTCCTGTTACTATTTAAGGCTTGGATGGATTATGTTGCTATAGTTTATGGCTTATCAATGCTCCTCTAATGATACAAGCATTTAGAGAAAAATATACCAATACATCGTTACCGCCTGAACCAGTACTTTTTTGCACCACGGACGTTGTTTATAAACCACGCGTCATGGTGCATAAAAGTAATCAACTATTTTTTTATGGTTGTTTTAACCATAGCCCGTAGTTGACGCAAAAACAACTAAGGAAAATGGTTGATTATACCAAGATTTTTCTTTCAGTGTACTGAATCATGTGGTGGAGAAAGTTCATGAAAAGTTCAAAGACGCTCTCATGGCATTTCTTTAGAAGTGACAACCAGAAGTAACAGTTGCCTGATTTTGAAACAATGATAGTGATTATAAAGTCATCTTAAGCAGTAATAAAGTATCTCCACAAAAATATTCAACTTTCATGATAACATTGCGCGAAAAATATTTTCTTTGCGGCGCATTTTGAAAATATGTATTCGCGACACACCGTTTGACACTTTTCAGGATCTAGCACTACACTCAGAAAAAAACGCATAGTAAAATCAAGAATTACCAATGTTAAAACAATGCTCATAATAAGCATTCAGTCTCTTTGTATATTCGTTGAAGTTTCTTTCATAAATACAAATAATTTTTCAGAATTAAAACGTGTAAATTCAACACGAATGTAGTAAATATAACATGTTCCTATGCGGTTATTTGAGTTATACAAACCAACTAATCGATTTGTTGATTTAACAAGATGCGCTGTAATTTCTTATCATTTGTTTGATCGTTTACGAGATCCCTTCAGCATTCATTCCGAGACTCATCAAATGCGCATAAAAGATCTGGTGCATGCAGTGGAAGCAAATCACTCGGAGTGATAAACAGTTTGGTTTTGTTTTGACTGGTTCACTTCGATTTTATTCATTTAAATTGGTTATTAGCGGTACGTGATAAATAGTTTATTAATTATTATTATCAAATAATAAGTGGTGGTAATCTGTGATCAAACTGATCCTGAAATAGGTACGGAAAGTGTAGTGATAGTACCAGCAAAAATCGATGCAGAGCTGTATAGTTTGTTGCTGTAGGGGAAACTCGAAGCGCTATATTTGCCATCGCGAGGTAAATATTAGCCTTTCTCATACCATTAGTATATTACAAGTCGTGTTACATACATGGCAATTCACAAACAAGAGAGTGCTATAGTGTTTTGGGCGAAATGAAAACAAATTGTGGGTGTTTTTAAACAGTTCCTTTCTTTACTTCATTAGAAGTGTTTATTGATAATATTGAGTTTATACCAATAAAAAATCAATGCACTGAATAGTGAATGAAATGCAATAGCAATAGATCCGAGCATATTGTTGGAACTGCGTTTTATTTTGATCTAATGCTTTATTACAGAGAGTGATATAACATATGAGAGGCTGCAATACATCTGGAAGGAAGATATTAGGGATGCAATTTCAAGTATTGGCCTGCGTGCCACGTTTCGTGAAAAACTTTTTGTATGGAAAAAAGAAAAGGTTTGTTTATATATTTTACTTGGAAAGGAGTATTGCTGTATTTTTTTTTCTTTTTAGTTTGGCATCGACGATGGAACGCATTCAATAGGTTCGCGGATTATTATAGGCTGAAAAGCGTTAGCAGTTGTCCTCCCACCTTACCAGGACAAGTGTCAAGTGTTTCTGTTGGCAGTGCTTCTAGACAGTTCGTAAGCGTTTCTTATAATCTAACTGAATAAATAATAAATTTTATGACATTTACAATCTTACCGTACTACTGAATAGTTCAGTTCGTGGGCGAAGTCTATTGGTACATAATTAACAATGGTAAATCTAACATAAGAAACCAATTATTATAAAAGCTTATTCCGAAGTAAAAAATCCATTTTTTATTCCGCAAATGAAATGAAAATCATTAGAAATACGCATTGAAAATTTATGAAATGCATTTTGAAAATGTATTATTATAACGAATAATAGGTTCATGTTGGTATGACACTAGTTTTGATAAGCATTTTTTCCATGTAAACACTAAACATTAACACTAATTTATCCTGAATTAATCCTGAATTAATTTAAAAAAAAATTATTTATTGCTCTCCTTAGCTTAAGGACCTGATACTTACTAAGCGAGACGAATGTGAACAATATTTTTGTAATTAGCATTAAGTATGAATATGAAATAAAGTGGTAAATACATCTTACCTTAATCATTTTTATTTTAATTAGCATGATTATTTAGTAGCCGAAATGCAGGTACGTTGTAGAAATAAAACATGGGTTTTGAATTTAACTAATTACTGAGTAATTTTGAGAGTGCCTTTGTTGTCTCAAAAATCTACATTGTACATTTATGACGTTGTTGTTAATATTTTCACTATGCAGCTACATTGTTGTTCAAGATGGCATGTTATAATGATACAAGTTAGTTGTTGGATTTCCTATTCGCGATTTTAAGATTACAAGCTTACCATTGTCAAAGCCGCGTAAAACTAAAACACATTCGATTACTTTCGCAGTTCATTCGATACTGATCTCAATACTTTATTAGATCATACGGTAAAATGGTATAAGTTCAGGGCTTTCTACTACAGGGAAATCATATATAATTCTGTTCATATACTCTTCTGTATGTATGGGTGTAGATGCTGCTCGTTACATAGTGTCGTTGCTATGGTTTGACACCATGTTGATTCAATGGAGAAAATTGTTCATAATAAAACTAAAGTACGTATACTATGTAGTAGTTAATTCATAGCGAAACCTCTATGGCGCCAATTTATAGTGAAAAATAGATTAAATAACTACGTTTTTTTCCCAATTTTAAACATTTTTTTTCTGTGTTTTCTGAGTGCTCAGATTCAACTAAAATCCTATGCTCTTTCATAGAAGATTTCAGTGTTCAGTCAAACATTGTACAAAAATGACTTCATGGCAATGCATACAGGATGCGAACAGAGCTAACATTTGAAAACATGATGTAATCCTGCCTCATTTGAACAAATATGCGCTTTAGGCTAGAGTATTTTGAAAATGTCTACTGTAAGCCTGCCGCCAGCGAACGAAACTGTTGTCGACTGACCAATCCCTGCTGCAAACCCATCTGCTGCCAATGATTTTGCTGCAGACCAAAAGTACATTAGAACTAGTATTACACCTTTGGGCTTTCAAGAGAACAAAGGATATATAGTCGATCTTCTATTCTTTGTCTACGATTCCCAGTGATAGTGACAAGTGCTATTAATGCTGCAGAAAAATCGAAATATTAAGTGAAAGAAAATGCAAAGTTAGATATTCTAATATTAAGGCAATTTTGGATTGCATTAAATATGGTGGATTCAGGTTTCTCGTTCCATTAAATCGTGATGATGCTAAAAATTAGTGATGTGGTCCCATCCACTTCAGACTCCCAGGAGCTCTAAATTCAAGTTTACCAAAGTCTGTACATTCTAGTTACATATTTAATTTCCTGAATAATGTGAATCAATTGATTTGTTAGGGCTTCAAATGCAAGCAATCGCACGGATAACGCACGGATTCTTCAATTAAAAAGAAATAATTGTTGCTGTTTTGATTGTGAGATCCCAAATGATATTTTGAAAAATATAGGTATTTCATGAGTAGTTACGCCATTTTTTGCCGTGAGGTGGCTGTTTAGTTGTCAATAGGTGGCTTTGATTTTTGCATGGCTATGTTTAATGTTTTCGTAGTAAGGAAATTAGAAATAGTCCTAATAATGTGTAAAAAGTTAAAAGAGGTAATTTTCTGTTAGTTGCTTTTATATTTTCTAGCGATTGTGATAGTTTATACTCGTTGTTTTCTCCCTTTATTATCAACTGTTTTAAATTTGAAAACTGCATACAATTTTACAGGTTTGAATCTGCTTGTACGAACGAAGATAGCGTTCCATTTGCGATCTACTCCCAAGTACTTGGTAGTACTAATTAGTAAAAATGGAACTCAGCAATTATATAAATATATGTTTATTTTAATCCAATAAGAAAGCATTATTTAGCATTATTATTTTACAGGATTTAGCATTATTTAGCATTAAATAAAATTGAATCTAGCATTATTCCAAAAAAAAAATAAATGGCAGCACTGAGGATGACTGTTCTTCAGTGTAATCATTTATTAGAACTGAAACGTAGTGACGGATGTCATATACTTCCAGCCTCTGGAGGAAGATGCTATGGCCAATTGTGTCAAAAGCCTCTTTAAGGTCCACAAATATCACTATTTACATGTGTAATGAACTGTTCTTATCATCGATCATCGCCGCCGCTAATATGCTACTGTGTTCTTGGAATCCATATTGCATTGGCGTTCAAAATGTGTTGGTAGGATTTTTGCTTGAATAACTTTTTCAAATACTTTACTCATAACACTTGTCTCTGTTATTAGGCGATAATTTGAAAGATTTGTTACCACACTTCGTTTATAGATCGGTGTTATTTTTGCTGTTTTTGTTATTTTGAATTTTCTATATTGATTTTAATTTGGCATGATATGAGTGATTTGATGTGAAATGTTGTAAGAAAATTTTACCTGGCGCAGAAAAATTCACTTGGGGGATTTTTCAGGCATTGCAGTAGTTGTTGCGGAATTTCAAAAAATTTTTTGGGGGCCATAGCGAGTGGTAACCTGGCAGGGCAGCACTGCTTGAATTTCACAAGGTAGCTGTCACTTGAATTCCACCAAGCAAGCTGTCACTAACTGCTGATACAATAATAATGATATTAACTCAAAACGAAATTTCAGGAGACAAATAATTATTTTCAATAAGAACTAAGAAAGTGGTGAATTGAAGTTCACAGTCAAAATAATGAGCACTTGTACTTATTTGTTACTGGAAAAGACACCTCTGCTAAGACAAATTATGATTTCGAAATGAATTGCAAATTTTTTAATTCACTAGGTAACTAGTGGCTATTGTGACAAATTACTTGTTTTTCATCAATCCAGCTTGTATAATAGCTCGAGTATCACCAAACTATGAGACAAATGCTATATAGCAAAACATACTGTTTAATTATCGACTTCACATTACAGTATAGAAACAATGTGTTAATCGCAAGTATGGCTGCATAAAGCCTTAATACTACAAAAATTCATTAATTGTGTATGAACAATTAGGTTTGTCGTTTATCTTCAAAAGCATTGTTACAATAGTCTCATTTATCCAAACTCAAACTAAAGACACGGCATTTTCGAAACCGTTCAAAAATCAAGACTTCTAAAGAAATATGAGAACTTCAAATACAAAAGCTAAGCTAGTCTCGCACCTGATACGCATTCCCGCCCAGCTCGCGCCACCATTGCAACCTGATACTTGGCACGAGCTCTTCGGCATTCTGCGAGTCGATGACACATCATGTCTTGATGCAGCCCACGACGGGTTTTCTTGCCACCCCAAGGATTTGCTCATAGCAAGCTCTTTGCACGGAATCCATAGCGAGGGTGTCGTTTCCCCCTCATGGCAAATCCAAGTGAATGCATTTGTCACAGTTCAATTTCGCCCGCGACATTCAGCGGAAGTGCCGTAGTTCACTGTAAACGACTGAGTACCTTTCGGTTCAAAAGTTTTATGTTGTGTAATGAAGTGATTGCTTGTGACTGCTCCCCGCGCCGAATCCGCCCTCAAAAGCCATGTCCTTTTCGAAGCCAGAGCCGCCTGTCAGGAACATTTGCAAACGATCCGTCGCAGAAGGAACAAATCCTTTCATTTTCGTTGCGTTCGTCGTCGAGGAAACTTTAGTGTGACGTGTGAATTCGAATATTTCTTGTCCAAGGTTTTTTCTTTCTTTGCGAAGGGCATTTCAATCGGAAAAATATTCTTGGATTCGTACGTTGACGTGGTGCAGTAGTGAATAGAACTCGTTTTCGGTGCCCGCGGAATATTTGGCTAGAAAAGAGGTGAAATGTGCTACGCGATCCCCCAGCTCACGGACAACCTAGTTTTCAGTCGTGTTGTTTGCTAGTGAATCATATTGTGAAGGGTAGAAAAAGCGTAGCTAATGTGCAGTTAGTTTTGTAGAAGGGTATCTATCCTCAGTGGCAATCTAATACCGTTTCAATATATCGCCGTCGGCAGAGGATTTGCAATAAAGAATAATGTGCTCAGTACTATGTGAGAATAGCAATTGATGAGTTTTCTCCTAGTTGTTTAGTTTCCTTCAAGATACATACATAATTGATCCGTTTCCAGCCCCACAATTGTTCAAAGCTGTTTGCATCTTGCCATTTCTGTGTCCGTAAACATAGGAATTACGTACTGGAATTAAAAAAATACCTAACTCCCTTGCACTCTGTTCAAGTTCCTAGTCGTAAATTGAAAAGTATCTAACATATTGATTTGTCGTAGTGCATGATTATCAGTTCCACCGACAGACAATCCTACTCGTAGGTATACCGATACGCCACACAACATACCCGTATAGCTACAGAACATACTCGTACTCGTACCCCCCGTGTTTGTAAAATTGAACACATTAAAGCTTCGAAACAAAAGCACCCTTAAACAAGCAGAGACAAACGAAACGAGGCAGAAGAGGAAGAAAAAGGACCGTAAAAATCAATGCCCCTTTGAGAGGCCCACGACAGTAGCTCACATATGTATTTGCTTGAAAGTTGCGTTAGACCTCTTTTTAGTAACCTCCCCCGCAATTTGTGAATGTTCGTAGCAATTGGTTTAACGACACAGTAAAGCCGTAAGTTCGATGTAAGTGCAAAACAATTGCAGCATTGTCTCCAAAGTCACGCAATTATGAAAATTTTACACAAGATGGCATTGCAAAAATAACATCATCCCCTTGCCAGCGCTTTTCGGCTCCGTGCTTTGTTGCCATTCGCCCAATCAACCCCAGCCCTATCCTGCAGAGAAAACAGTCATGCATGCTAAATGTCCCTTATAGCACACATACATACATACATACAAACATTTAGAGTGTTTTGCATACTTAGTTGTTACGCTTTAGTGAGCTAGTATCGCTTACTTGTACGGCACCGTTTTAAGTCTTTAGTTTTTAGTTTTCAGATTTAAGAATGGCTTTGTTTCTTCCTTTTTCCGCACTTAGCTAAAATGCAAGCTGCTAATGTAGATCTTGGAATCAGTCGCGAATCCGTTTCAAGGTTCACTCTCGATGCTCACTCCGTAATCTCGCATTCAAGTCTGAAGCGAAACTAAACCAGGTCATAGAGTATGCAACAAATGGCATGATACGAATGCAACTTCGAAATTCCGGATGTAAATCGAAAAGGAGAATAATTGGAGCAGCTTTCTCGCTAGCTATGGATGACATTGGATGTAATTGCGTAAATGGATGTATAATGTATTTTAGTAGCATATTTCAGTATCTGTAGCATTATATTATCCTGCTTTTGTCTTTTAGAATGGTAACAGCCGTGAAGTAATCTTAGAATGTAATTTTTAAATTATTTTTATATCTGAGTCACTCAGACATGATTACGTTGTTTCTGTGCTATCTGGTAGATATCGAAACCATAAGTAGATCTAGCCGTATCACAAAAACAATTTTGTTTCGGAATTCCCAATGACTCACCCACTGCGATTACGAATTAAGTCGTCCTGTTCAACTTAACAAGAGTATATTAGTCTCACTAAAACCCTTTTTGGGTCCGGCGGGTGAATGTGGTAGAAAATTAACACAAGATTAATATTAAAAAGAGTGGACAAGTCAAACAGCTGGTATTTATTAATTGACTTATAAATTCAAAAACAAAATGACCAGTGGGTACACGTCGATTTGTACAAACTCCATTCTGAAACAAGATTCATTATACCGAACTTAGAAGATATATTCGAATGAGAGCCATCCTCCCCCAGCTGGTTTACTTTGGCTTTGAAATAAAGGGGACGAGAACTGATGTATAATATAATCAAATATTTTATGTATTGACTTAGGACACCGTTTCCCCTATGACAATTTGGTAGGTTCTAAACATCAACGATGGCTCCAATCAAACGTATAGTATATGATTCCAAAATTATAATTGTTTAGCAATGCGTTTGAACCATGTTACTGTTCATTGAAGATGCAGGGATTTTTCTTGATTTTGTTGAAGGACACAACTAGATTTCATTTGATTGAGCAAGCTGTTGGAACATATATTCTTTGTACAAGAAAGTGTTTAGAATGAATAGAGAAATTGAAAGAATGATTTTTTTGATGACTCATCTTGAATCGGAATTATTTTTGTAGTTGGCCTCGGTCCAAGATTTTAAGATTCCTTCATCTGAGCTGTGAAACGTATTGTGTACGCAAAAAAATTCATGGCCGACATTAATCAAGTATATTTCTTTGGTTATGTGAACCTTAAATGTAAGTTTGAATTAAAGCGATGTAATTTCGTGAAAAGAGCACTACGAGTATATATTAAAAAAAGTCTAGCGCATCAGAACGGCTTGAAAACTAATTTTCGAAGAAGCTATCTTTGAGGGATTTAAAAATGTGTGAAGACGTTATACACTTCTTTGTAGTAACATATCAACCATTTCTTACTCATAGGAACAAATATCATTTTTTGACAGCATTTCCTATAACACAAATGATGAAAATGTTCAGTGCTGGCAACATTTGTCCAACACAGCAGTAATAAATTTACCATAACATGCTCGTGCTTAATCAACCTATCCTTTGAATTTCATGTTCATCCGAGGATGTCATCGAAAGTTTCAGCGATTAAACTATGTCTGGGGCTACCATCCGAAAAATTTCCAAAACTTGGAACATTTAAATATCGGTTGCTTATTTTATTGTAAATGCTTTGCTTATGAATAGAAAATGGAAGCATCTGTTGTTGCGATATTTACGAAATTGTCCATAGCTGTTTCACGTTGGGTTAAACCCACCCTTTGAATTTCGTTTCGACTGAATGGCTGCGCTGTAAGTTATAGGAGTGAATTTAATTTTAGGGTTACCATCGTCCAAACTTTTTGAATTTTTGAAACGTAAATATTGGTTGTTAATTGTCATTGCAGGATCATTCCCATTTGGAAATTTTATGACAACATCGCTCGATAAAGAAATGTCAATTAATTACGAAATTCATCGTAGCTGGCAACCCTTTCACGGTTTTTCAACAAAATCCTACTGCATTAGAAATGCAACATGATCCACTTATCACATGAATTTCGTTTTGATTTCATCACTGCATCGGAAGTTATAAGGAAAAATCTTTATTTTCCTGAGCAAATTTACAATATTTAGGAGACGAAAATTGCCGTAGCTGGCGTCCCTATACTAATTTTTCAACCAAATTTCTATGAAATCTATCTTAGAGAAAGGTTCACATACTGCGTGAATTTTGTTAAAATCTGGTGGCTATATCGGAAGCTGTAGCCCAAAAACCAGTTTTTTTTTTCTCAGCGATTTTTCCAAATGGTACCACTGCCACAGTGTTGCCTGTATTTCAAAATCACTTCTATCAGACCTGGTCCTAGTTAATACCAACATGTCCTGTAAATTTCATATTGATCGCATTATCCAATCGTTAGTTCTCGTGAACAGAAGTTTTGAGTGCTGAAAATAGAGGTAATTTGATCACGGGTTGCCGTTCTTGTTTGCCGCGGGATTTTGAAACATTTTATTCGACTTGGTGGACAAAAGTAAAAATTTATCAATAATTAGAATTCATTTTCAAAAATCAGAAATTTTTCAGGAATGTCGATTATTTGTGTAGGCACTCAGCGCCTACACAAGGCTCAAAATTACCACTTTTTTATCATAAACAAACTTGAAACATAATAAGTTTTCATTCCTAGTGCTTTTTTTAACAAGAATTTACACTGCTTAGAAATATAGGAGTATCTGAAAATTCACTTAAATGCCCGCCGCCGCCAAAAAGTTTAAGATATCTGAATTCTAGCAAGTTATGGACCTTCCTGTTATATACATCTATACCTACCTGTTATATACATCTATGTTCTCCGAAAATTTCAGCTGAACCGGATTGGCCACTCCAGAGATTATCTCCCTTAACCATTTTGCTGATATATATATACATATGTATATATATATATATATATATATATATATATATATATATATATATATATATATATATATATATATATATATATATATATATATATATATATATATATATATATATATATATATGACGAATTGAGTGCATATTCTATCACACGTGCTCTTTATAACAGCCAATTTGCTTCGAAGGCCATTTACTACTTTGATCTCTAGTATGCAATTTGTATTACTTGGAAAATTCAAGCATTGATTACTTATTTTCATTGTAGATGTTTGCCTTGTGAATATTTCATAGTCGCATCTGTTGGTACGGATATAACAAATGCTGGCAATCACTAGCGATCACTAAAGCTAAAAGTATATCAAATCTGTTTCACCACCAACCCACCGTGTGAATTTTGTTTCGCTCCGATGACTGCAACGGAACTTATAGGGGTAAAAAATTTAAGGCTATCACCTGCAAAATTTGTCAAATTTTTGAAATCTATTTTATTTGTTGCTCATTGTCACTACAAGATTATTACCATTTGAAAATTTCATGATAACATCGACTAACAAAAGAAATGACAAACAAATATAAAAACATTCATACTTGGCAATCCTATAATGATTTTTCAAACGAATTCCTACCACATTTGGCGTATAATAAGATCTATTTACTTGATCGACTCTGTTTTGATTTCATGATTGCATCGGAGATTATATAGCAAGAAACTTAATTTTGCTGAATAAAATTTCAAGATTCAAGAGACAAATATTACTATAGCTGACAGCGCCAACTTTATTTTTCTACCAGGTCTAGTTACTGTGTGAATTTCGTGAAAATCTGGTGACTGAGTCAGAAGATACACGGCAAAAAGCATTTGTTTTTCCTCGTGACTTTTCAAGATGACACCAGTGTCACAGAATTGCGTATGTTTCAGAGTTATTCGATCAGTTCTGCCCTGATTATCCGACCATAAGTTCTCCTGAACCGAAGTTGCAGGTGCTCAAAAGATAGATGATTTGGTCATGGGTTGCCGTCCTTGTGCAACACGGAATTTGCATTTATGGTAAAAAAGCGAAAATTTTTGAGGAGGGTCAATGATTTAAAGGATTTGTGTTCAAGTGCCTGGCGTAGCTACAGGATTGCTCGTAGCTACACATACGGTTTTAAATTTTCAATTCCTCATCATAAACAAGCAATAAACATCATCATCTTTCATTTTTAAGTTTTGCTTTCAATAAAAAATGTTCTTCGAACATTAGTAATGAATAAAATCAATTAAATTGTTTAAAAACCAGAACAGCACGCAGATAGCTTAAATTTGGCTGCACACTCGAATCTATTGGAGGAAGTGTTATTGCAAGAGACAAATCTAAAGTACTAAGTGTCATCGTCCTTCATTTTGAGAGTTTTATTTTCTGAGTGTCTTTTTATACAAAATATTCATATGCGTAATAAAATACGTAAAACAATGATTTCATTTCAGAAAGATGATAAAAAAGCATATTTACAGCATTCACTTGTTACTGAGATGTATTCGGTGTAATTGTTCAAAAAATGAGAATAGACAAGAAGCTAATTTACCTATCAGTCATGTTTGCACTTATTATTCAAGTTAGCTTAACAAATCATCTACCATATATGGGTTTCCTCATTAGAGCAAAAAAAACTTTTCCTTAAAGTACATTTGAGTGTTCGTGTAGTCTCGGTGGTAGAGCGGCTTCTAGTTAATCCTAAAGAATCTTGGTTCCCACGGAGGATCACAAACCGAGCTTTGAGTTAACCTAGCTCTGAATAGGTAACTGAGTTAAACAAGGGATAAAATGAGCTATACAGTCTTATGCATTGATTACAAATTAATCAGGGGTAAAATAAGCTATACATTCTTCTACATTGATTATAAATTATTAAATGCAGCTCTCCACCATGTTCAACCTCTAGGTACGACGAGGTTTAGCTTGAGCAAAACAACATACTGAGCAAAATAGCATACCGTACGCTACACCACCAAACACTCACGTTGTTAATTGACCAGAAATTAAAATCAGATCTCTGACAAACAACATATCAATAGGCGCTTATATTACAGGAAGGGACCTCGCTCACTCTTTTTAGGCCGGAGTCAGTAAGTGGCGTTACTCCAACATGTCCATAAGCTTCTTGGATGGAGGCAAATTCTTCTATGGTTTTTTATTTCGAAATCCTTTCTAGTTAGCTATATGCTTTGCCGCGTCTCGACTGGGTCTGGTTTGCCAGCCCATGCGTGAGAGCTAAGCCTGGTCCTTCAATAACAAAAGTCTCTTTCAAAAGTCTCTTGCGAGGCTCTTTGCTGGACTTCGGCTCAGTTGAGATGCTCTGCCAAGACTCCTATGTTCACAATTCGTTACAAATGGTGCCCGACGTGGGCTCAGCAGTTGTTTTGGGTAACCCTACGCAAGAGGGAGAATAAATCTCTGAGCAATAGCTCATCATTCTCACGATTTCACGTCATAAATCCATCTCCATTCCTATCAACATGTGCCTGCATCACATCTCTTGCAGTTTTTACATTGTTCATATTCAAGAGATCAGTAAGCTTTCTAAGAGACATGTTTTTTAACAGCTCTCTCTCTTTCTGGCCGCAAGACCTTTCCTTACTTATATTTTATAAGCATACTTCTGGTCTTAGCTTCCGTTGTGTTTATACTTTTGAGCTTTTTGGTTCTGAAAGCAATCTGGAGGGTGCCTCTGGGATACTAGGTTTGGTGGTTTACGGCCATACCTAGCCCAAGTCATCCGAAGGGTGAAAGCTGCACCAGTGTTTTATCTTGTTTTTATCCTAGGCCTCACAATTTTTCGCGTAGTGCTTCCGCCGCTTCGCTTCAGCTTGGCTGAATTCGAGGGAATTGCTGCATCCGGAACGAATAAAAATCTTATTATCTGCATCATTTGTTTCTATCCAGAGTTTGGCTTTTTCAGACGCAGACAGTTCTCGGTGTTTTTTTTCGAGTTTCTCTTATAGAAACAGAAAGAGTGTTTTTACATTCTCAGCCATTAAGCTCGTGGATCTGATTTGGTCTAGGCCCATAATAAGACCATACTAACTTGCATTAAATACAAAAAAAATTAATTAAAAGCTCCTAATATCTAGTTATAAGCTACTATTTGGGTAAGCCATATTAGGCTTTTAGATTATGCCGTTTAGTCATAGCCACAAAGACCTGACAAATGTGGAAGTGGAGGAGCAGTGCTCCATCTGCCAGCTGGTTTTTTCGCGTGAGCTACGCAACCAGCACAAAGCATAATTACAACAAGATTTAGTAAGACACCTGAGTAAACATTATAACTTATAATACTTAACTTGCAATATTGTAAAACTATTTAACGTGCAACATTGTAAGCTATTTCGCAAAACTTGCAAATCTACTTATGGCTAATATCACATTAACAGAAAGCATTTAGCTCAACAATAATTCGATCAAACTCAAAGTTCATAAGATCGCAACAGTAACATAAACAAATATACCAAACAAAGAACAATCAATATCAAGCTGATCATAAGTTAGGAATCAAATTAGCAAACTTGCAAATCGTAAGGTAAACATTCACTTTAGATTGAAAGAAATCAATTCCGAATTTGGTCATTAAGCATAATGGACAAATTCCAATCAAACGCCATATGGCAATTCGCAAATGCTTCACATAAAAAACATTTTCCTATATAATGCCGCGTTTACATTTTCGCCGAGGAATGGCAAATGTTGACAAGGCGAGTGTGTAAACGGTCTCCTTGTCTATTCTCGGCTGTGTTTTTCATGGCAAGCACGCGTGTGTAAATGGCTTACTCGTCGGCTCTTGTTTGTTTTACGAGGGGATAATGATCCTTTTATTGCTGTGCCTGAGTGTTTATAACCGTCTCGTCCTAGTTCGAAGCCGCTGGAAGCGAAGTCGGTTTTATGTACCGAGTCAAAGGGATTCGAGAGGGTAGCGAATGCTCATTCATTTACATTTTCGAATTTTTCGCCGGGACTTCAAACATATCCTTGCGTGGCACAGATTGAAATAACTCAACGCACACCAGGCAGTTGCAATAGCCACAACCGGTAGCCATCGTTCACTGAACTGAAGAAAGCAGCTCACAACTGTCGAAAGATGCATGGTGCATGCTGCGTGTTGCATGGTGCAATATCCTAAGTAAACAATTCACCCTATGTCTTGCTGAGTCTTGTCCAATGTCTTGCCGAGAGCCCTCACGAGACGCTCGTCCCTATGCTTAATGCCGGGTTTACACACATGGCAAATGTTGGCGAGCCGAGTGTGTAAATGGTCCCCTTGTTTACTTTCGGCTGTTTTTTTTACATGCGAAGATATGGAGGGAAGTAATTTCACAAGTTCCTCGACGAAACGTTTGCCATATGTGTAAAACAGGCATAAGAAGAGACATTCAGAGGAAGAATAGTTTTTATACAGTTCGTATTGTTCGTATAGTTCAGTTCATACAGTTCATAGTTCCGATTGTTGTCTTGCTGTCTAACACTGTTTGAGTTCTTAGTGAAATGATAACTAAGTGTTAAATTGTTTAAGGAAAGCCTAAACAATTCTTATAGTAAATTATATTTGAGAAAAACTCAAGTGTTTCTTTAAAAAGTTTCTTGGAGGAACTCAACTAACTTTATATTTTTTTACAAATTTCCGAAAAGTGAAATTTAACTCGCGCACACCCAGTTTTGACTACCTTTTGCGGTCATCAATTTCATCATACCTGTTTGGAACAATGGTTGAATAGCAATGCAGACTATCCACTTTGCAGGAAAGCACTTCGTCCACCTCAGGACGCTAGTCAGGCCTTGACAATAGAAACTTCGACATTAAAAACTAAAAAGCCCAAAAATACCAGAGTTGGGCTGCCAACCTGAGAAATGGAGCATATAGCTCCTACGCCAGAGGTTCAAACCATTGCGGAGGAATCGGGTTAGCCAACCGATCCTCTGCCAAAGACATTTTCACCCCTTTGTGGAAGAAATCCGCACTAAGCGCCTGAGTTCACCATCGGTTCGCTCTGTGGTCCAGCAGGAACTATATGGGTTTCAACACCAGACTGACACCCTTTGACATGACATCAACAACGTATTGAATCAGTTGTCTCGCCGGAGACTTCCACAATGCCCAATGCCACCGGAATCACCGCGGTTAGATCTAGGTGCTAGAGCTTCTTTCCAATTCAGAGGCACACCTCGAGGTGAAACCGTGCAGTTCCAGCACGACACAGCCTGAACTTTTCTAGAAAAGACATGACTGTGTCAGTGGTCTTAATTTTATACCACGTTGCAGGTTTTACTTTATGCCAACATTCACTCCAGCTGTTCACAGGCCCAGCTGCTGAGAGCAAGCGGCATACAAGCATCTTTCGGCATTCGATAGAAGGGTGCTCCATTAAAGCAAACTAAGAGCCTTCACAGCCATCTCTAGGGCACTCCAGAGGCAATGACTTTTATTTTGTGCTGTCCTTGTTGATGGTTTTTGACATCTCAACCACTTGCAGAGAGCTTGGACATCGGTTCAGTTTAGGTGCTCTGCCAAGGCCTCTAATGTCAAATCGCTATAAGTTTTTTCCCATTAGCTCAATTTTTCTCTAAAAAAGAGAAGTTAGCTTAGAGCAACGTTATGGGTCCATCAAGCACTGTTTAGACACAAATGTATAGATCTTTGGGGGTTTCTTGGACCCTTTCATGGCCCCCTTTTCAGCGAATACTGTTTATGACCCTTGAATGGAATAAAAACCCAAAAAATATCGATAAATCATGTCAAAGCACAAACAATACATACAAAAGAAGACAAAAACATACCCACGGAAAAAGTACTTTTACTTAACAAATAAAAGTAATATTCCAAAATCATAAAAGAAAGTAAAATAATTGAAAGGTTCCAAATACAGGTTTTACCAAACCCGCTTTCTATTACAACTAACTATTTTCCAAGGTCATGTATGACTTTGATCCGATGGCAATATTCTCTGCTTTGATAAGCTTTAGAGACGATATACGTTGTCTATGCTGATTTATAGACAAGAAGGAAATCATGATCACAATTAAATAACCTTTACAACTTCTTAAGGTAGGTATCCATATGTTGCATTTTCGCGTATCGTATCGCCGTTGCGTATCAGTATCAAAATATGATACAAAGAAACGCAACGAACTCGATCAGTCATTTAGCGGTTTCTTGCCGTCGCATCAAAGGAATGATACGATACGAAGGGGAGTCATATTTGGACAAGTTGCGTTGCACAGCATCGATTAGTGAATAAAAATATTGCAGCCGCGTATCGAGCTTTTTGCAACGGATCGTTTTGATGATACATGGAATATTGAGTAGTGTGGACACCGTACCCGTTTAGTGAATGATACGCAACAGTGATACGATACGGAAGAAATGCAACATATGGATACCTACCTTTACTTATTTTCATTAAAGGGTGCTTATCATATGAAAGTTTGGCTACAAAGTTTAAACATTTGATGTTTTTCACATGAAAATTTGATTGTAGTATATGTCGGGACAAAATAAAGGAAAATGCTGGGGGCTGACAATTTCACGCTACACACAAAAAAAAAATGTAGCTGTGCTACATGTGTAGCAAAAATTATAATATCCGTAGCAGCCATATCGCCCTAACAAATATATTTTGTTAAATTTATGTGTGATACAAGCAGCAGGTATAAATATTGATTTAAAGGGTATTATGAGTATATAGAAATCCAGAGTAATACTCTTGATAAGTAAAATTTGGCTTTCATTCGCGTTGTGGCTCTTGTGGTGGAAGGTTGTAGCCGGAGAATTGCTGAGAAATTTGCTTTTCTCCGAAGGACAGTCTTTCTCTGGAATTGACAATACGTGTTTCAACGTGTCTTAAACTGCGGTTTCGTGTTTGTTGCGTTGTTTGAGTCACTGATGTGTTTGTGTTGTCAATGATTATTTAAGGTCCAACCCACCATAAACGGGTGTTGTCGAAACCGATGGCTAATGCGTTATCGTTATAAGCCAACCTAATCCTCGTAAAACAGGATATAGTACTCAAAAAAAAAAAAAAAAATTTGGCTTTCAGGTAAAAAATATACCTCCAAATATACCTACTTAAATAAAATAAGCTTTTAAATCAAGTAATAAATTCCAACCCAAAAATTATGAGGGAGGGTTTACTCAATTTATTATAGGGACATAATAAAGAATCCTTTTTGATATATTGCTGCTGTCAAATTTAATTGTTTGTTGGTGAAAATTCACACTTGATTGTAAACACATATTGTTTTTATGCAACCGCCTAAAATGGAATAACAACGATTCGGTACAGCTACAGCGAGTTCATAAAGTTCGCAACTCTAGCAAAGAGAACAACGGTACAAAAAAAGAATTTTCATTATATCTTTTGTAGATATATCAGTATTCCTACTTTAACCAAATTATTATGTTATAGTATCAAAACTGATATGTCTACAACAGATGTAATATAAGTTCTTTAATGAGTATCGACTATAACTGCAGTATATAATTTAATTTCTGTTACAGCTAAATATTTCGTTCTGCATAAATACGATAAGTATTTATATTATATCCGCCGTAAATATATTATGTCTTTCAAAATACACCTATATACTCTTGTGAGATATATTTCCGTCGTTTGATATCTGTCACCGATATATATTTTTTTTTGAGTGTAGCACCACAGCAAAAACTAAACCAAATATGCAACACATCTTGTAAATTTCACTTTTTTGTTTTGAAATTAAAATATTTGTATTTTATTGTCACTACAATATCATTATGATTAGAATATTTAGTGGTAGCACCTTTAAGTAAAGAAATTAGAATTGCTGGTAGTTCTATCATGATTTTTCAACCTGATTCCTACCAAACTTGCCTTTCAATAAATTCCGTTTTGATATCGTGACTGCGGCGAAAGCTGTAGAACAATATACTTTTATTTTGCTGTTTAAATTTTCAAGATTTAGGAAACAAAACTTATCATAGGTTCATCTACTCTGTGAATTTCATTCCAATATAAAAGCTTTCATTTCAATATAATTTTCGCATGATGGCATCATTTGCTAACGTTTTAAAATTTTTTCTATCAGACCTGCTCTTTTTCAAAGTCAACACACACTATGCATTTCATATTGATCTGATAATCCAGTCTTGAACAGAACTTTTGGCTGGTCAGAAAGTAGATAATTTCGTAAAAAATTGTCTTTCTTCTGCGATACGCAATTTTGAAGATTCCAATTTGACAGGATTTTGAGTAGACATGAGAATACATACATATGTATATGTATGTGTAGAAAAAAAAATAAGTTTTCAGGCTGTCATCCTAATACTGGGTGGCGCAAAATTAATCATCCAATTTTGTTTTTAAATAACTTTTTTACAAAAAAAAAAAAATATTTTGAGTGATGGAAATCTTTATTTGGACCCTTACAATTTTTTCTGTTTAGTGGAAAATATTATATCCATCCGCCAGTGTTGATACGCATTTGTGTCCGTTTTATCGCATTTTCGGTGGTAACTGTTCGATTCCTGTCGAATATTCTCCTTAAGGTCTGCGATTGTCTGAGGCTTGTGGGCATAAACCCGCGACTTCAAGTTGCCCCAAAGAAAAAGTTCTGAGCTGGTTAAATCGGGCGATCTTGCTGGCCATGCCCAACCGCCAAAACGGGAGATTACGCGACTAGGAAACGCTTCCTTCACAATATCCATTGAGGCTCGTGCTGTGTTTGCGGTTGCACCGTCTTGTTGAAACCACATGTTTACCAAGCCCCGCTCATGCAATTCCGGCTCTTGCAGAGTATGGCGCTTCATTGTTTTTCTGTTTGTATACTGTGGCTGTTTAGTTCACAAATATCAAATATGCAAAACATCTTCCGATAAAGTGATTCATTTTGCGCCACCCTGTATACATTTTCTTCGAAAATTAGTAAACAAAATCAATTTTTTTCTGAATTCGAAAACGGTCTTTAAAAAAAAAATTACCCAATGTACCATCGTAGTATATTTTTTGTTTAGAGTTTATTCAAGAACTGCTGACTATAGTCTAATTGAGAGTCATATAACAGCTTTGCTTGCAACTCGGTATAAGATAATTGTGCAAAATTTAAAAAAAAAATCTTAGACGGGCAAAATGGATCTAATTAACTTGGCCATATAGATTCCACAACATCGGTCCGAAAAAAAATCTGTCAATTGCCTTCTACAGTGGGAAAAACATAACTACCAGAGACCATGATTTATGTGCTTCTGGCGCTTTGCAAAAAGCTGATTTCGGATTTGTGATAAATAAAAGCGCCCGACACCATAATAAAGGGCGAGGGCTCTCACTTCAAACTTAAATATAACAAAGTATATCAGTCAGATCGACTTATTTTGTTTCATTGCAAAATTTGACTCTTTTTATTTACTTTTATAAGATGATCTTATGCTAATGACTGCCGAGAAGGCAATTCTAGAAGTTCAATTTTCGACGACCTTTCGCCCAACGCTATGAGCAACTGGGACAGTACATATATAGCGTTGATCGCCACTGTATTGTCAGCGCAAATCAACTATTTCACGTATGCTCACAAGAAGTAGTCTGACGGAGTCAAATCGCACAATCTCGGATCCATATCTCGAGGCAAACCGATTTCCAAATTTCATGTTAACACGGCGAGCGCACAGTTGGGTCTAGGAGACCTGCGACATTTTGAAATGCATGTATTTTCTAAGATATCTATGTGACGTTGCTTTCGTGACCTATGTGACTTATGTAACGTTACCTTAACTTTTCTTTTATTATGGGAATTACAATCATTTTTAATACGGGTCTGATAGACCCAACCCGACATTTGGTGTTACTATTTTTCACTGTGCTCACGTCGGGTTAAATAAGTCGCTGTTTGCGATCGCTGTGTAGCACATAGTGCCATCTTGTTGAAATCACATCTCCCACATTTGTACAACACAAATTCAAGAACAAAAACTGATTTGTTATCGCTCTGTACCGGTCGCCACTGCCAATAACGCGCTCGCCATATTCATCTTTGCAAAAGCATGGCCCCATGATGCAACCAGCATGCAGTGCGCACCATAAAACGCGTTTTTGTGGATGCCACGTTGCCTTCATTACTTGACTTGACATTTTTCTCGCATTGAATGTGGCGATTTTGCTTATTGACGTAGCTCATCGAGCCAGAAATGAACCTCGTCACTGAACAACATTTCATTTCATCAACTTCAAGTTGATTTCTGGCCCGTTCTCCGAACGCGCGACGTATTGGATAGTAACACGGCTTTAATTCTTGCACCAATTAGACTTTGTAAGCATTTGGTGAGAGATCGTTCCGCGAAATTTTCCGCAAAATGAAAGGACTAATCCTAACTTCTCGCGTACGCCTGCGAATCGACAGATCTGGGTTGTCAGCAACGCTGGCTTCTTCAGCTACGATATTCTCTTCACAACGCACTGTTCTTAATCTTGTCGCTAGTCTTCGGTCCAGTAGGTGGCTGTGAAAATTTGCAAGCACATGACCAAAAGCACGTGGTAACGGAGAATTAACACAAAACTCAGGAAACGATTCTTGAATTTGCACTGCTGGACACTGATTTCGGAAGTAAATTTCACCAATTTGTAGGCACTGCTGTGGTGTGCATGGTAATTTGTCAGACCTTGCAGAATAAAAGCTACTGTGGCATTGATAGCTGTCATAAGTTCATTTGACAGTGATAAGATTTAAAATGCGATGCCTGTAAAAAAACACCCTTATCTTGCGAAAAATTTATATGAGTAGACACTATGGATTATATCTCCCAATTCCATATATTATTGACCTAGATCGTAGATCCTGCCCATATGCTGTAGAACTTGATAATAATCAAAGTTTGACGTCTGTCCCAATTAGGATTCGAACCAGGTACCGCAGGAAGCATCAAAGCGACAGAAATTTGTCGCAGATTGACTGCACAGTTTGAAGACCAAATACCGTCAGCGACTTGAGTGTTCACCTGGCTTAAAAAATTCAAGGAAAGACGGAAACGAGTGGAAAATTAGAAACTTGATCGCTGTTCTCGTACCAGCATTACAAGTGAAAATATTCGAGGAGAGATAATTGAAAAGTATAGACAACTGCAGACACGGTCGGAATTAGTTAAAGTAACTGTCAAGGGATCGTTGCAAATGACCCAGAGCCAGATGGTTCCTTCGCCTCTTGACCCAAGATAAGAAGTAGGTCTGTGGGACACTTACAGTAAGGTTTCCTGAAGAAGGTGATGCATTTTTGAGTCAAATCGTGTCCTCTGATAAAACTGGGGTCAATCATTACTTTAATGCCATACAAGGTCGCAAACATTTCAGAAATATTTCCAAAACGTTTTGGAAATACTTAAAATTCAACATGAACATATTGCAGTCTCAGTCCGTCCCAGCCTCACCAAGTCTGGGAAGTTTATTCATGGCTAGCAGGAAACGGTATCAAAATTAGAGTTGCCGCTTTAGAAGCTGCATATGTAGTGAAAATTTACTAGCACAACGCATCAATGTGACCACCTAGCCAACTTTATACCATTTTCGGCATAGGTATTACAGACATATTTAGCTATAATTACAATTCCTGGTCCGGAGAGAGTTACTACAATCTTGCAAATTCCAGAACCTAGGCTGGCGAAGGAGTTGAAACGTTTTCTAGGCATGACCAATTTCTATGGTGAGTTCCTTCCTGAAACCATTCCATACCAATCATTGTCCATGATTAAGTCCATGATTAAAGCAAAAAAAAACCGTTTTTCAATACTCACGCGGACCACAGAAACGAACAACATTTTCGAAAAATTAAGATCGGAGCTCGCTTAAACTACTCTCCTTGCACCAAAGTTCAACGACACATAATAAGTACCCCAATCAAATACATTCCACCATCGAAGCGACTCTCAAATATCAATATCGGTGTTATTGGTCCATTTCCCTTGTGCAATAATTATCGTTACTGTCTAACAATAATTGATATATACACAAGGTAGCCGGATGCTATTCTCCTCGTGGATCAAACAGCAAAATCAGTCTCACAAACATTCGTTGACGAATGGGTGTCGGGATTTCGAGTGCCTGTTGTCATTACGATCGATTGTGGATGGCAGTTTGAATCGACTCTGTTCAATGAGTTTTTAAAATATATAGGTTCAAAGCACCTTAGAATAACCCTATATCATCCAGAAACCAACGGAATCATTGAACGTTGGCATCGCACGCTAAAAGCGGCAGTCTGTTGTGCCGACGCCACAAGATAGGTCTTCGAATCGCCGCTCATTAACCTTGAGCTCTGATCAGCATACAAGCCTGGTAGTGACGCGAAACCGGCATAGTTAGTTTATGGATCATCTCTTCGCATTCCTGGAGAATTCATTGAGTAACAGACCAAATTGTAGGATGAAACTGAAACACTGCAACAACTGCGGTTGGCCGTCAAACGTATGTGAGTATCAAATGCTGCTCATCATACTGTTAAACAAGCGATCGTTTCAAAATCTTTATTTCTTTCAACGTATGTTTTCATACGAAATGATTCTGTGAGACGTAGCTTGTAGAGTTGGGTCGTACTCGGATTTTCACATACTAGGTATTCCTAGTACAAGTACAAAAAAATACCTGTTCCAAATACCTGTTCCAAAAATACTAGCTAGTATTTTTTGAAGTATGTACATACAAGTACATGCCATACATGCTATTTGCAGTGATGTAATGAAACGGTATAATATGCCCTCCCCCCCCCCACCAGACCCAAAGTTCCCAGGCTAGAATGGTGATGGTGCAGATTACCGTGAAAGGATACCGAGCCATTAGTCCGCGCAGCTTGCCCGTAACTTTCCAATGGTCGGTCACTCATTTGGCAAGTCTTTCTCCAATCTAGCAGCCATCTAAGGGAAAACCATCAAATTCAATCAATTTAATTTGATTTTCATTTTGATATATGCACAAACCACCTCCTGTTTCGTTCAAATTACCAATGTCAAAAAATTTACTAACCAACTAATCCTGTTGCCGACTATATGACTTTTCATCGATCGATCCCTGATATCAAACTTTTCTTGGCTAATCTAAAACAGTCGTTTTTCCTCTTCACCTCACTGAAGCATGAAGTTTGTCGAAAATTTTATTAAGAAATGATAAAAAAATGTTACGTCTATTAAACATGCACCGACTAGGGGGCCAACCTCTTCGGTAAGGCTGGGCATGAGTCACAGCCCCAGTAGAGTTGGAATGCAGTCACAAGAAAGGCTTTAGCACAGCCGGAGAAACCAACTGGCGAACCAAAAAGGATCTCAACATTTTTAGTGCTACTTTCAGTTTTTCCGGCGGATTTCATTTTGCCATATTTTAGAAACTAGGCCGCTTTTTCACAGATTTGAATGAAAATTTCACCCGAAACAACTCAGAAAGTTCCCCTAATTCATGCTGGACAAAAATTTTTTTTGGAAAAATGAACTTTTTTCCCAATTTCCCTATCAATAATTTGTTCGCCCTTAAAATATCACTAATATACTCCTCGGCAACTTTCAATCGAAAGCGCCGTAAAGGCAGTTTTTGCCAAACTATGGCCAAAAAAACCACTTACTTCCCTACAAAACCGAAATTTTTGTATCACAGCAATAGGTCTTCGCCCGTTATGTCCCAAAACACTCTAACCCAAAATTGGCCGATTTTATCCGATTTCAGCTACTTTTGCCCTAAACCTAAAGTCCCAAAATACTCGCAAGTACGAAAATACTCAATACAAAAATAGGCGATACGAAAATACTTGCAAGTTCCAAAATACGCGATACGAAAATACCTATTTTGGAACTATACGAGTATATACTCGTATCGATTATTTTCGTACTTGCAAGTATTTTCGTCTCGCGTACGAAATACTCGTGAGTACGAAATCACTTGCAAGTATGATATACGAGTGCATATTAATATAAGAATACTATTATGTCATTGTTTGATTGAAATGAATCAAATGGACGAAATTTATTAGGTAAATTCTTAATTACATGTATAGTCCACAAAAATACTCGTACCTAGTATTTTTGAGTTTCGCTCTAGGTACTGGCTGTTCCAAAAAAATACCTATTCCATATACCTGTTCCCGTATATACGCTTCATCTCTAGTAGCTTGACTCATCCATATGACGGCCGATACAAAGTGACTTAACGAGCAGCGGCAAATTCGTACTTCAAAGTGGACGAACGAGGTAGACGCATCAACGTTGCAATTTGTTACGTTGTAACAAGGGGCGCGTTCACTTTGAAAAACAAAAAAAAAAAAAAATACAGCCTTCCCCGGGGAAGGGGACAATCGCGGGATAACCACCACTCCACTAAGTAGAGTGCCTGTGACCACCACTCATAGGGAAGGTACGGTCGTAGCATCCGACCCGTGTACTGTACCCGTCGGATGCTCACGGCATAGATAGATCGTTAAGATAGATTGTTAACATAGATCGATAAGTTAGATAAGTAAATGGGAGCAGCATCGGAGCCAACCTTCCCCATCGAACGGAGACGAATCGCGACACTCCCAGCTACGTCTGGGCTGCACAAGGCGCGCTGATAGCGGGTTGCTTTCGCGACACCACACTAAACATACACTAACAGCTCACCTGATAATGACATCCAGATATATTAGACTGTATCCAGATATATTAGACTGTATTTATGGAAGATAGATTTGATGCCACGGGCTACGCTTCCGGATCAAGCTCGATGCCTTCGTTGATCTCCGCGGGAAACTTGCAATAGCGCCGAACAAGTTCTAGTTGTCCTAGTAAATGGGACTCTCCTGTACCCACTGCACCAACCGCCACCTGGAAATGAAAGGAATTTCACACAAAGTAACGCATTCTATAATAAAAATCGCGGATACTTATCTGATCTGTCACACAAAACTCTGCCACCAGCGACCGCCAATCTCAATGAAGCCGGATGGCTCAGCAGGCGTCGGAGCTGCCGTATAACCTTCGATGCCATCACCACAGCTACTTCAGGCAGGCGCGCAGCATCCACCGGCTCCACGAACATGCTCGCGAAAACCATGTAAACTTATATTACGCGTACTATACGGCCACCACAGATTCACTTCTCACGAAACCGATAGATCAAATGACAGACGAGAACATAAACAAACATCGGAAACCGACACAATCGAAAAGTCAATGAAATCCAGGGGTGGTTAAACGACGACCACGGTAAATTTTTGGATTGGTGGAAATCCTCGACCGGCACGTGGAGAAAGTACATTCACCCGGTCGTACGGAAAAAGAAGAAAGTACGGGACTCGAGTGAGACTGGAGAAAGCAGCGGCACCTGATGAAGGAAAGAAAATTTTCCATTCTGTGTGCGGCAGTAGAAACGAGCAGATCGAAAATTTATTGGAGAAAATTAACAGGTACGGAAAATCGAAATTCTGTGTGCGGCAGTAGAAACGAGCAGATCGAAAATTTATTGGAGAAAATTAACAGGTACGGAAAATCGAAATTCTGTGTGCGGCAGTAGAAACGAGCAGATCGAAAATTTATTGGAGAAAATTAACAGGTACGGAAAATCGAAATTCTGTGTGCGGCAGTAGAAACGAGCAGATCGAAAATTTATTGGAGAAAATTAACAGGTACGGAAAATCGAAATTCTGTGTGCGGCAGTAGAAACGAGCAGATCGAAAATTTATTGGAGAAAATTAACAGGTACGGAAAATCGAAATTCTGTGTGCGGCAGTAGAAACGAGCAGATCGAAAATTTATTGGAGAAAATTAACAGGTACGGAAAATCGAAATTCTGTGTGCGGCAGTAGAAACGAGCAGATCGAAAATTTATTGGAGAAAATTAACAGGTACGGAAAATCGAAATTCTGTGTGCGGCAGTAGAAACGAGCAGATCGAAAATTTATTGGAGAAAATTAACAGGTACGGAAAATCGAAATTCTGTGTGCGGCAGTAGAAACGAGCAGATCGAAAATTTATTGGAGAAAATTAACAGGTACGGAAAATCGAAATTCTGTGTGCGGCAGTAGAAACGAGCAGATCGAAAATTTATTGGAGAAAATTAACAGGTGCGGAAAATCTAAATTCTGTGTGCGACAGTGGAAACGAGCAGATCGAAAATTTATTGGAAAACCCTAGCAGATCGAAAATTTACTGGAAGAAACTAATAGAAACGGACAGATCGAAAACTTATTGGCAAAAGCTAACAGTGATAACGAGCAGGTCGAGAAATTCCGGAAAAACTATCAGTTGATTGGAAAAATCACCGGAAAACCAGCAGGCACCTTGAGGAACATCCTCGGTGTGACGGTGGAGGAGGAAAAAAAGGACTTCCGAGGAGAAAAATTGACAAATTCGAAATTGGGTTCCGGCGGGATTCGAACCCGTGAACCCCGTGACGTCCGAGACAGGCGGCGAGACGATCAATTGGGCATAAAGACGCTTATCTCGTACCGGCCCTGTAGTGCAGTCTGGAGTTCAGACCGGAACCGGGCGGTCTGGAGTTCAGAACCCCACCCGCGCTGATGAGATTGGGAGCTTAGGAAGATTCTGTGTGCGACAGTGGTAACGAGCATTCATCATATCTGGTCGTGAGGAAATTCACCCATCACTGAACTGGGACTCGGCTGGAGTCGGGGTTGGAATATTTTTGGCCAGGTTTTTCTTTAAATCGGCGAATCGAAGGTTAGTTCCTGTTTGGTTTTTTTTTACTGTTTTAGAATATTTGGAATATTACATTTAGATCTAAGTAATTTGGTATAGAGATAGGAGAAAAATTTCAAAACTTTTCACGCAATCAGCATTTTTTTCCGAATATATATATATATATTCTTGTGTACAAAAGGATTGTTATAGTGGAGTGGTGGTCTTCGTTATATGAAATAAGCTAACGTAGCGTAGGCGTTAGAACTGGAAATCGGTGTTAGTAATATCGCGGAATCGCGTTGAGAGAATAAAGAAGTTGTTAACGTTTTACGAGATCGTATTTTTCAAAAGTCAGTTCGAAAGGAGGTAATAAACGTTTCGCAGGTTTGAGGGTTCGGCGACAGTGAAGTAAAGGGGTTGTGCTACACGTAATAGCGACCCCCATTCCTAGAAATTCTGACCTCGGTGAGCCGTAAGCTCACTCGGCGGCTCGTGGTCCATTATTGGGGTGAGTGAGTGGCGCCCACGCCCAGTCTCCTGAGCGAACCCGGGACCCACACGGACCAAGCCGAAGGTCAATACCCCCTCAATTAGGCGGGGTGGGTAATAAATTGACCGACTAAAACCACCCTTCATGTCTAATGACGATTTCGATTTGGTACAGACTCAAGAGCAATCACCAAAAAGAGTTCGAAGAGTCACTTTTTCGTCAAAACTACTCTAATTTTGTCTAGATGGGGAGTAAATCGAATGCTTACTAGATAACATATTTAGAGAAAACATTAAACAACTGCTTAATTTAAGACAAAGTACATAATAAGCGGGGACCTCAATTAACGCCATCGGCATCGGAACTGTTTGAGAGCAAACAAAGCGGGGGAAATTTTGTTTGAGGAAGCTCTGCAAAGCAATGTGCTTTTTCACACACCTGATGGCCCCACTACTAATTAAGTACCATTCACCATTGACCTTATAGTTAGGAGTAGCCACTACTTTCTATATCAGCCGACTGTGATTAATGACCTTTAGCTTTTTGGCTAATTTTGTCTCTAGAAAAGCAGTACTGTGGCGACACGGCTGGACACATAGGTCACTAAACTTGACGAGACTGCAAAAACGCTGTTCTACTCGCTTCTCATATTTTCACGTCCTACTGCAAAGGACGTTCTGTCGGGTTATCACACGTTATTGTAAGTGTAGGCTAATAAGGCAATAGTTACGAAGTAAAGATAAGAAATATAGTTTTAATTAAATGAAAAACACGAAAAGTCTTTTTGGTTCCACCAACCAAATTATATATAAATATATATATATATATATATATATATATATATATATATATATATATATATATATATATATATATATATGTATATATATACATATATATATATACATATATGTATATATATATATGTATATATACATATATGTATATATATACATATATATATATATATATATATATATATATATATATATATATATATATATATAGATATATATATATATATATATATATATATATATATATATATATATATATATATATATATATATATATATATATATATATACATATATATATATATATATATATAGATATATATATATATATATATATATATATATATATATATATATATATATATATATATATATATATATATGTATATATATATATACCTATAAATATATATATATATAAGGTGCTCTGACTTTTCGGCAAAACGCTCGCAAAAAAAAAATCTACCGCATAGGAGCTGCTAGAAAACATAAAACAAACTTCCATCCAAACTGTGTCGAAGGTCTTGTACTACTTTTCTCTTGCGGCTGCATCGAAACTCGTATTATACATAAACTCAAACAATCTCAAAATTTAGCAGAGTAAAACACTTGTTACTTATTTTCATTATCGAATGTTATCAAATAAAACTACGACAGCAGTATCTCCAATAACATAAGAGATGAAAACGCTAGGCACTGGCACGGCTTTTCCAATACTGCAACCAAGAGTCTACCACTACTGCTTCACGTTGAAGTAAATGTTCCCTCACATTTGTTACCCAAGGAGGAAGAAATGCATGAAAAGCTAAGGGCAACGCAGTTTGCATAAAGAAAAGAAAAAACTCTAGCGCATCAGAACCGCTAGAAACACTAATGTTCGAAGAACAGTAGAGGATTCGTGCAGATTTTGAGTGTGTATTCTACCACTAGATAACTAAGGACACCCTAAGTAATAGTAGATCCTAAGCCAAAATAATTTCTATGACTGCATCGAAAGTTACATTAATAAAAAGGTTTTTGGGGTTGCCATCCAAAAATTTCCAGTCCTAAGAAAATTTAAACATTGGTAGGGTTTACAACGGTTGGACCAAGCGTGGACTAAGCGAATATAGTCCTAAGATGTTTACATCGACCTGATCTAAAATTTGGTCAGGTCGGCTTCTTCGTCTTCTTTTGTATATACGTGACAGCTGTCGTTTAGTTATATTTTAGTTCATTCACTGTAATTGTCTTGTCATTTGTCTCTCAAACATGATTATTTAAATGAGTTTGAGTCAAACGAGAGGATTGCGAGCTTAAATTCAAGGTACATATATTATTTATAGTTGCACGAAAATCAAGGATTAGGTCGGGTGTGTTTACAGCGGTATAGTCCACGAACTATTTTAGGTCGCTTGAAATCGTGTACTGACCTATTGCCTGGCTCGGGTAGTGAGTGTTTACAGGAGGTGGACTAAATAATTTAGGTGGAATTTGGTGTATAGTCCACGGACTAAACGTCTGCTGTACTTATTACGTCTGATGTACTTATTTTCTTTACTGATTTTTAAATGTTTATGTAAGCATTGGTTGGTACGGAAATAACAAAAATGCCTCGTGCTGGTTTGGTAGCACCGAAGCCAAAAATATGTCACATTTACCTCACGTTGTAGTCAACCTACTCTGCAAATTTCGTATTGATCCGATCACTGCATTGTTAGTTAAAGAGATACAAAGAAATTTAGGGTTACCACCCGTAAAAGCTTTCAAATTTTTTAGATCGTAATATTTCTTGTTTATTTTCACTACAAGATCACTACGATTTGAAAATTTTATGATAAAATCGCTTACTAAAGATATTCAGAAAAAAACAAAGCCAACCATAGCTGACAACCCCATCATTATTTTTCCAACTAGATGTCTGCTGAGTATTGTCTACAATAAGTTCAATTTGCCATATGAATTTCGTTTTGATTCCATGCCCGCACTGGAAGCTATAGGGCAAAGAGCTTTATTTACCTGAGCGAATTTTCAAAATTTAAGACACTAAAATTACTATAGCTGGCAGGTCCTGCTGAACGTGGCTCAGAGTAGGATTCAGCTACTGTGTGAATTTTGTCAAAATCTGGCGAATGAATCTGGATTTATAGGGAACACAGAATTGCCCAAATTTCAAAATTGTTTACATCAGACTTGGTCCTACCTAAGGCCAATACATTCTGTAAATTTTGACAGTATTTGATTATTGGGTCGTGAGTTCCCGTGAACAGAAGTTTTTGATGCTAAAATATAGGTTAATTGGGGAAGGGTTTCCGATCTTGCCCGTTATAAAATTTTAAATGGTTTACCTTGGCTATATAGACAAAGCATAAGATTTATATACGAGTTGCTTTTTTTCCGAAAAACGACAATTTTTCAGGAGAGCTGATGGTTTTAAGGTTTTTACTTTCAGCGCCTGCCCTAGCTACAAGATTGCCAACACGCTCATCACAACCAACACAGATTTACAAATTAGTAATATCAATATGGTCTGAAAGTTTCATAATGATTTGATGGCTCTGTCAAAGTTTTTGCATTTTAAAAATTTTCAAATTTCCCCGATGTCTTTTTGGGCACCTAGCGCATACAAAGGGTTAAAAATTCCAAACAATATCCGATTCACATTGAAAACACGTTCAAAATTCATTTCGCTAACTTAATTTTTGCAAAAATCGTTTTTGGACAGAATAATAGGTATATTAAAAATATCACTAAAATGGCTGCCGGCACTAAAATGTTAAAGATAATTGACATTTGGTGAGACTTGGACCTATTCTGTATATACACAAATGTATTCTGAAAGTTTCAGCTCAATCGAATGGCGCGTTCCCAAGAAATAGTCACTGAGTTTTTTTGATGGTATATATATATATATACATATATATATATATATATATATATATATATATATATATATATATATATATATATATATATATATATATATATATATATATATATATATATATACACACATATATATATATATACATATATATATATATATATATATATATGTATATATATATATATATATATATATATATATATATATATATATATATACATATATACAGTAAACCCTCGTTTATCCGTCCCTCGTTTAACCGTTCCTCGGTTTAACCGCTCCCTTTGTTTTTTAAAACTATGTATGTATCTCCTTCAATCATCCGACTGATGAACGGATAAACGAGGGAGAATGTCGTGCACATTGCATTCTATTGTGAAATTCATTCGTCATATACGTTGTATACATATATCGAGACGTTTAGTAGAGTTTTCTGCGATTATCAAAAGTTTTCTATTGGGCAATTCATTCGTCGTCATATTCGTTCGTGCATTTAAATTCTTTTTCTTCCACTGTTTTGTAACGGCTGAATAATGTCTAAGAATATCAATAACTTGAAAAGAAAACGAACGGTTTTGTCCATTGGCTTTAAGAACGAAATTTTGGATAGGATTGATAAAGGTGTTCCTGTTAGTGTTGTAGCACAGGACTTTAATATCGGTAAAAGTACGGTTCGGGACTTAATAAAAAAGAAAAGTCAAATTCGCGCTGCCCAAATGCATAGTTCGTCCTCTAAAAAAACTCTTCGAACATCGAAAAACATCGATATAGAGGATGCTGTGTTAAAATGGTATAACCAGCAAAGATCCTCTGGCATCCCAATTCGTGGTCCTGAGCTTAAAAGTGCTGCATTAAGATTCGCGGAACGGTTTGGGTGTTCCGATTTTAAAGCCAGTGAAGGGTGGTTGTGGCGGTTCCGGAAAAGGCACAACATCAGAAACGTTCGTATTCAAGGTGAGGCGATGAGCGCTGATGTAGGAAGTATCGAGCCATTTCGCGAAAAGCTAAAATCCATTATGTCATCTACCGGGCTTAACAAGAGTCAGTTGTATAACGCTGATGAAACTGGTTTATTTTGGAAGTCTTTGCCACAAAATACACAAGCGTCTAAGGAAGAAAGCCACGTTCCAGGCCGCAAAGCGTGTAAAGAGAGGCTGTCGGCATTGGTATGTTCTAATAGTGACGGTAGCCATCGTGTAAAGCCAGTAATAGTGGGTAAATCGAAGCGGCCTCGAGCTTTGAAAAATTGCATGGATGACTTGCCCTTAATTTATTACAATTCAACCAAGGCTTGGTTTACACAATCGATATTCAAAGATTGGTTCCAGCGACATTTCGTCCCGGAAGTGCGAAGCTTTCAAGAAAATCGAAAGATTGAAAGAAAAGATATTAAAGCGTTATTAGTCTTGGATAATGCCCTGGCTCATCCGGCAGAAGATGAACTTTGTAGCGAAGACGGACAGATTCGATCCATTTTCCTACCACCCAATACGACGTCAGTTTTGCAACCGATGGATCAAGGAATTATCGAGGCTACCAAAAGGTTGTACAGAAAAAAGATGCTAGCAGAAGTCCTCGTATATTTTCAAGATGACGACGAAGAAGTTGATAAAAGGGGTATGTTAATTAGTGTTGATATATTTTTATGTTAAATTCTATATTTTGACGTAAGGAGAACGAACGCTAAAAAATTTAAAAAATTACACAATCAAATCCGCCATTTTCAATTGGGACAGAGCATGGAAAGATGTCAAGGAAACCACTCTCATTCATGGTTGGAATATGCTTTTAAAAGATGACAGCGACGACGACTACAATGAAAATCATGAAGGCTTGACTGCAGTCGATTTTGATGAAATGTTAACGTCAGCTGGTGAAAACGGGGTAACTATAGACGACATCGAGGAATGGTTGGAGGCGGATATGCAGGATCCCGGCTATCACTTTTTGAGCGAAGATGATATCGCGCAGCATATCTCAAAAAGCCAAGAGGACGTTTCAGACGATGACGATTTGTTTGAAGAGACAGAAACTGAAGAAAAAATTAAACTAAAGGACGCACGCGATTCATTAGATTTACTTATTAAGTTCATTGATTCATCAGATGGCAAAAACTACAACCAATTTTATCATTCCGTAATATTGTTTAGAGAGGAAGTAATTAAAGAACAGCAGGAACGCATCAGTCAAACCAAAATTACGTCTTTCTTTCAAAAATGTTTTACAATGCACATTTTCATTCGAACTATCACACGTACTGATTGCAGTTTTTGTCATTTTGTTGTTAAATAAAGTCCTACGAATATGCTTGGAAAAAATATGTATCAACATATTTATATATATGTATGTGCGATATAGATATGTACATATTATTCTGTAATTACTAGTGATTTTATTTCTGAAAAATTGGCTCCCTCGATCAACCGTTTTTTCGGTTTATCCGCGCCTTGCCTGGAACCAATTAGCACGGATAAACGAGGGTCTACTGTACATATATATGTATATATATATATATATATATATATATATATATATATATATATATATATATATATATATATGCATATATATATATATATATATATATATATATATATATATATATATATATATATACATATGTGTATATGATACATGGAAATATGAATTTTTGGCCCACCATTTTGGCCGAAAAAGTTCTTCGAACATGAGTAAAAAAAAATTGAATTGATTAATTGCAATATCTAATCTCTCAGTCTATTTTATAGAAATTTTATCTGTAGATCCTGTTCCAAATGCGTTGGTTACAACTATTGAGAGGCATGTAATCGCCTATAGCGGAGGATGCTGGCTATCAAATTTAAGATAAGGGCTAGAAGCAACAGACAGTGTGAAAGATTGACGATCGAGGTTGGAGAGAACAAGATCAAGAATTTTAATATTACTACAAAGAAATATATTGAATTGAAAAAGGGGACACGAGGGACGAAAAATTGACAGAGTAATGAATTAAAAATATATTCATTACTCTGTCAATATTTGATAAAATTAGAAATGAGGTTCCGCTGAATAAAAGACATGTTCAAATTACCACAGACGATAACGGGAATGTACGGAAAGGCTATATTAAGATAAGTTGGCAGTTCAAAGAGTCGATTTTCAAAAGTTGAAAAAGTCAGTTACAAGTGATATACACTAAAACGACAAATGCGGTGGATTTGTCAGAGAAGAAGATACAAAGAGCAATACATTTTCTAAGTAATAAGTACATATATTTACTATTTAATGTGAAGTTTACATGTGCCATGTAAGTCAGCGATATTAAAGTAGTTTAGAGGAGTCAGATATTGGTAAGCTGGCTAATTCTAGTTGGGTTCTAATTTATAGTCGAGAATAAGACCCAATTTAGCTCAATTTTAGAATTTTCTTGAGATTTGTTTCAACA
Organism: Nemotelus pantherinus; assembly: GCA_963978885.1. Lineage (NCBI taxonomy): Eukaryota > Metazoa > Arthropoda > Insecta > Diptera > Stratiomyidae > Nemotelus > Nemotelus pantherinus. The sequence continues at coordinate 70,887,016 of OZ022265.1, read as the reverse complement.
GTTTTATTGCAAGAGCACTTTGATTCGTGTTTGAGGATTTGGGTGTGAGAGCAGTAGGATGCGGTTTCTTATGACTGCGATAGTTAAGGCACCTAAGGAAGTGCAACCGTTTCAAACATAAAAGACAAGCAAGAAACTGATCACTAAAATAAAAGAGTCTTACCTAGCAGATATTTATACATAAACAAAATACTGTACTTTGATTTACTTACAAATCTCGTGATCATTAATTTGCCGTCGAGGATTGAATTGCATATTCGTTTTATCATGCAATGTCGTTTCTAACTATAATAATGACAAACTATCATCAACCTTCATTATTATCCTTGAACATCAGTGCATGCTTCATTCAACAAGATAATATGAATCTTAGGATCTAATGCAAGGGAAACTTCTAACGACTTTAATTTGGGACTTTGTGATTGCCACAGCCCTGTGATATTTCCAAGCCACTGACTTCCAATTTTCACACGACGCGAACAAATATATGTGTGTTTATGTACGTGCAATTTCCTTTCCGCGAAAAGTTCTGCTCGTTTTATATCAAGGGCGTGAAGCAATGCGAAACTCTCAGCTTTGAAAGTTTTTGCTATCTCATTTTTTTAGATACAAGGTATTCCAATTATTTTTTAATGAACCGACGTGCACAAATTAAGTTAGGAAACAGTAGATTCACTTACAAACTTGTTGGGCTATACATTAAGATGGACTGTTATTAAATATTGGTGTATGTCTCTATTTCAATAAGTATATATGTATGTCAATAGAAGGTTATTGAAACGTTATTGAAAATAGGAGGTTATTGAAACGTGTCCTATATAACACAAAATGAAGTAATCTCTAAATTTTAACACATTTCAATTCGTTGAAAGAAAAGTGTAGAGATACGGATAAGTCTTGCCTCAGAATAATTTGTTTTTCTTCAATGTAGTAAAGATTATGTCGTATGTTGACTTTGAATTGTTTATTCGATCGATTTTGCGGTCCGTGATTGCAAAATTCTTGGTTCAAAATGTTCACCCTGTCGAGCTTGCATTGAATATATAGTGGAAAGATATTGGAACCACGTCTTTGGTATTCTGCATCAAAGCCTTATTAAAAACCTGACATACGTCAAGGCTAATAATGAAGCAGTATGTTTTATCTCCATATGCTTCTTTAATTTCAGAGACTATTTAGCGAGCCTGCTCCTGGGCAGCGCGCTACTTGATAATTTTTTCTGACCAAACGTTGAAAAATAGGTCCCTTTAGTGCATAATTTAATACCATCCTATGCATCACCACATCTCTTACCGAGAAAGTAGTTTTCATCTGAAAGTGTGCTTTTGCTGACAAAAATTGCAAAACCACAATTATAAGTATTCTGAGAGAGCTGTTGATGTTGCGCTAATCATCCGCAGGATTCAAATTACATCTTAAAACGTTTCATGGGAGTGCAGTTTGGTGACATTTTTGAGAAAATAAACTCAAATAGATGGAACATTTTAAATAATGTTTTTATATGCGAAAAAGATTTGAAAAAGATGAAAGGCACTATGACTTATCTCGCACTGTATCTCTGCTCGCTAAGGCACCAGTTCGAAGTAGCTATTAACTGCCTCGAGGTTTGAGTCCCACTGGAAGTTTATGGCTGAATTTATTTGTCTGTGTTGTCTTAAGCCGGCGTCGGTGTAAAAGGAGCACTCCATTAATTTTCACATGGAAATGTTGCCAGCGACTGGGTATAAACGGATGTCTGTCACTACAAATTAGAAACAAGTTCACTTAACTGCTTTGAATGAAATAATTTAACCGGTTGCTTTCATGCTTAACCCCTACTGCTTTATCTGGACGTTAGCTCAAAGGGAACTGTCTGAGCTTTGTCACTATTATAAAAAACATACTCCATAGGAACCGTTAAAAACATTAATTTTCGAAGAAAAGCAGAGGCAATGCGTAGATCTAGATTTCAAATGCATGTTCTACGGAACGTGCTTCTTATTAATACTAACCTGTATCAAAGATGATGTATTACTTTAGTCCAACAACTGCACTGGAAGCCAAAGAGCAGAAAGATTTCTAGGGCTTCCACAGAAGTCTCAAAATTCAGGGGATTGAAACACTTGTGATTCATTTTCATCATAATATGTTTACTATATTAGAATTTTATAGTTTAAAAAAGGGAGAAAATGGTCAGTGCTGCCTAGACTTTTGCAAACACTGCTGCCAAAATTTTACTCCAACTGCTTCAAATCAAGGTCAAATTTTTCTCTGAACCTCGTTTTTATCCGATGAATGCGTCGCAAGTTATAGTGAAAAAAATTGATTTTCATTGTAAGGTATTCGTCAGACAAAAAATTAACGGTAGCATTAAATAGTAAAAAAGTCTAGCGCATCAGAACCGCTAGAAAACTACTTTTCGAAGAAGTTGTCTTTGAGGGATTTAAAAATGTGTGAAGACGTTATACACTTCTTTGTAGTATCATATCAACCATTTGTTACTCAAAGGAACAAATATTTTCTGACAGCATTTCCTATTACACAAATGATGAAAATGCTCAGTGCTGGCAACATTTATCCAACACAGCAGCAATAAGTCTACCACTACATGCTCGTACTTAAGCAGCCTATCCTTTGAATTTCGTTTTCATCGAAGGATATCATCGAAAGTTTCAGCGATTAAACTATGTCTGGGGTTGCCATCTGAAAATTTCCAAAAATCGGAAAATTTAAATATTGGTTGCTTATTTTATTGTAAATGCTTTGCTCATGAATACAAAACGGAAGCATTTGTTTGTGCAATATTTACGAATTGTCTGGTGCTGGCAATCATGTGCTAGCACCAGAGCTGCTTCACGTTGTGTTAAACCCAGCCTATGAATTTAGTCTCGATCGAATGGCTGCGCTGTAATTTATAGGAGTGAATATAATTTTAGGGTTACCAACGTCCAAACTTTTTAAATTTTTGAAACGTAAATATTTGTTGTTAATTGTCATTGCAGGATCATTCCCATTTGGAAATTTTATGACAGCATCGCTCGATAAAGCAATGTAAATAAATTACGAAATTCATCATAGCTGGCAACCATTTCACGATTTTTCAACGAAATTCCTACAAAACTAGACATGCCACAAGATCCACTAATTACGCTAATTTCGTTTTGATATCGTTATTGCATCGGAAGTTATATGGAAAAAACCTTTATTGTGCTGAGCAAATTTACAATATTTAGGGGACGAAAATTGCCATAGTTTGCGACCCTACACTAATTTTTCAACCAAATTTCTATGAAATTTATCTTAAAGTAAGGTTCACCTACTGCGTGAATTTTGTCTAAATCTGGTGGCTAAATCGGAAGCTATAGGCCAAAAACCAGTTTTTTTTCTCAGTGATTTTTCCAAATGGCACCATTGCCACAATGTTACCCGTATTGCAAAATCACTCCTAACAGACATGGTCCTAGCTAATACCAACATGTTCTGTAAATTTCATATTGATAGCATTAGCCAATCGTCAGTTCTCGTGAACAGAAGTTTTGAGTGCTGAAAATAGAGGTGATTTGATCACGGGTTGCCGTTCTTGTTTACCGCGGAATTTTGAAAATGTTTATTTGACTTGGTGGACAAAAGTCGAAATTTATCAATAATTTTTATTAATTTTCAAAAATCAAAAGTTTTTGAGGAGACTCGATGATTTGAAGGATTTTTTTTCAGGAACCTGCTGTAGCTACAGAGTTGCCCGCACAGCCTTGAAAGTCCATGTGTTAAATTTTAGTCTACATCAATACGCTCTGAAAATTTCACGATGATCCATTGCTTTTCTTAGAAGTTATGACAAATCGAAATTTGAAAAAAAATCCTTGCCTACTTTTAGGCATTCAGCGCCTACACAAGGTACAAAATTTCCAATTCTTTATCATAAATAAACTGGAAACATAATAAGCTTTTATTCCTAATACTTTTTTTTAACAAAATTTTACACTGCTTGGAAATATAGGAGTACTTGAAAGTTCACTAAAATGCCCGCCGACACCAAAAGGTCTAAGATATCTGAATTCTAGCAAGTCATAAACCTACCTTTTATATACATCTATATCCTCCGAAAATTTCAGCTCAATCAGATCAGCCACTCCAGAGATTATCTCCCTTAATCATTTTGCTGATATATATATATATATATATATATATATATATATATATATATATATATATATATATATATATATATATATATATATAAAGAAATATGAATTTTCGGCGAAACGAGTTTAATACTAATGTTCGAAGAACATTAGTAAAAACCAGCATCAAAACCTGATGCTGGCAACCCTTTGCAAGTACTAGAATGCGACCAATGTATCTTGCCGATGTAGTTTTATTCTGTTGATTAGTTTTAAGTTATAGGAGTAGAAAGATTTTAAGGGTAACTACACATTTATCAAAAGTAATCAAAAAAGTAATCAAAAGTAATCATTCGCATTATTACGTGCTTTAAATTAGAGGTCTGATCGTTATTGCAAATCAACATTTTAAAGACATTCTTTGTCGGTTTTTAGGCATTCAGTGGGCACTGAGGGTTAGAAACTTCCAAAATGTTATAATGACTAAGGTAAGAACAGCATTAGCTCGGATTTTGCATACTTGTTTCTCTTTCAAAATTCATTCTTATTATACACTGAAAAAACACATAGCGCCAGACGCCATAATTTATAGACATCTGGCGCTATGTACATAGTCGATTTAGGGATTGTGATAAAATATAGCGCCACACGCCATAATACATGGCGAAAAGTACATAGGAGCAGGTGCTATGCTTACAGCCCTCCACGCCATGTACTATAGTCCTCCACGCCATGCAACATAGTCCATCTGCATGGCGTGGAGGGCTATAGTACATGGCGTGAAGGACTAGAGTACATGGCGTGGAGGAATATAGTACATGGCGTGGAGGACTATAATACATGGCGTGAAAAGCTATAAGCATAGCGTGTGCTCCTTATGTACTATGGCGTGTAGCGCTATATTTTATCACAGATCGACCGAAATCGACTATGTACATGGCGCCAGAAGTCTATAAATTATGGCGTCTAACGCTATGTGTTTTTTCAGTGCAATAACATACTTTTCGAGCGTAATGATTACGATTGATTTGCAGTTTATTTATGAATTGAAGTTTTATTCGATTAAAACTCATTTGCAAAATTTATTTGACACCCGGGTCTCAGTTTTTTGGATTGATTATCGAAATTTTCGCAGCATGAAGATCGCTTGCCAATGTGTCACGAAGACTTGATCAATTTTCCTCCCGTTTTTTCGTCACTTTTTGGGCAAACTAATTGTATTTGGGAAGTGTCTATTAGCTAAACAATCTTATTGCAGTCAATTAATCTACTACAATAAAATCTCTTCTATATTCAAGAAGCTTGCTGACATTTATACACCTTCTCACACAGTATGGCTGCGAGTTATGATTGGAGTGCCATGAGCCATATTACATGGCTCATGGCACTATGTCGTATGGCGTGTGGGGACATAATTTCTGCGCCATGTAATTATGGCGCTGGGAGCCATACTGCATGGCTCAGGATACTATGTACATAGCGTGTGGGACCATAAATGCTGCGCCATGTTACATAGGACCACGCGCTATGTAAATTCTGACATTATGGCGCATATTGCATAGCTCAGAGTACTATGTACATAGTGTATGGGGCCATAAATAATGCGCTGTGCTACATAGCTCTGGGCGCCATGTGGATTTTTTTCAGTGTAGAAATATTTAAGTTTCTGGAGTCAAGTGACGTCTGACAGTCCAAGTTAAGGCAAGATCTGAGATATCAGCTAACTTCGCTTCATTTATTCTATTTTCGAAAGCCAGTTTCAAACTGTGGTAGATGATGAGTCACACCCAAGCACCATTTTCAGTAGAAAGCGATAGCTTTACATTATTCGTCTCTGTTTCACGACTCGAAATTTCTTTTCGTGGGACAATTTGAAATTCACAGCATGGATTACTCTTGAGCAGGACCAAGTATGATAGAAGTTTGATGAATACGCTAGCGATCCTGTGATTGTGGCGCCATTTTGAAAAAAACTTTAAACAAAATAAAAATGCAGAAGATAGAATAAAATAAAACGAACGATAAATTGATGTTTTGCCAAATGTCATTAAGGCGGGGCTGGCAATTATTTATGAGTCTATTGACAGGCTATTGTTCTATCAGATATTCGTACTTCATGTTTGTATTCTTACGGAAAGTCAAGCGGCTTGCTGGGCCTGATATAGGATCTATGATTTTCGCCGAATACCGTACATCTATTGGGGAGACATCTAGGCATTCGATGGAGTAATTAAAAAATGAAAATAGGAGTCTTTGATGCAACTGAGGCCGATGACTTTGTGAAGCGTGCCTCTTCTTTACAGAAATACCGGTATCATTAGTTAATTTAGCCAAATTTTTTTGGGAATTCTCACTGGCCATTATTTCAAAAGACGGCACGCGCAACGGTTGGGCGCTGAATTTATCGACTTCTGTTGGATTTGTGGTAGAGAGGAATCCATCCTCTATCTCATGTGGCAGTGTCCGGCTCTGAAGAAGAATCCGTCCTCTATCTCACGTTGCAAGAAAAGAGTGGCGACACTCGGTGTACCCTTTCTTTCAAATTGGATTGACCTATCATTTGTTGACCTAAATGGGATAGTGTGGTTTATCAAAGGAAGCAGATGGTTTCATGACAAAAGTGGCTATTGGAAAAAGATTAACTGTGACGTGTAACGGGATTTTTATGTGTCTATGTACCTTCTTTTGCATCGCTGTTAACTGACTACCATTTCAGTTTAGTGTTACTTTTCCTATGTTTAAAATTAAGCCTAGTTTGAAATTGATCAAATACCTCACCGTAGAATAACGGTAAACATTTCAAAATTCCCTATTTTTCGAGAACGGGTAGTTATATTTAAAATAAAATCATTGAATGTTTTGGTTTTTAATAGGACACATGACTGATCGAATTTTAACGAACATGCTTGCAATCCTGTTGTGATGGTACCATCTAAGAGCACCCCTCAAAAGATCAAAGCTCTCTGCTCTCTGCTCAGACATTCAATCTATTAACTATAACTTTCGATTCAATCAGCGGTTGAAAACAAAATGCACTGAACAGCTTTGCTTAAAAATGGCTGCTCTAATCGACTTTTGGTAGCAGTCACTGATTATTTAGTAAATATTTCATCCATATAAAATTTAAAACAAACTTCACACATTTCCTCTGCTCTTCTTCGAAAATGAGTCTTTCTAGTGATTGCTCTGCACAATAGTTTTAATCATATCTACAATAAATCTGCGATAGGGACATCTTTTTTTAGTAATGGTTGAAATTTAATTGGCTGCAGCTATCCAATTTAGATGCTGAAATGTTGTAATCGTTTTACTAAGCGTCTTACCCAACCTATTTATGCTTTACGAAATAAGCTGACTTTTCCGAATATTCCATAGTTGAAGGTGGGGTGAAGAAAAGCTTAAGTAATCCTAGCTGGAAACAATGATTTTTGAAGAAAAGGAAAAGAATCGTGTAGATTTTGAATGTGTGTTCCACCAAACGTGCTCTTCATGCCAACCAACTTCTGTCGAACGTCATGTACGACTTTACACATTTCTTTACATTTTCATTAAGAGATACTCCATCATACGGAAATTTGATGGCAGCATCTCCTACACGGAAAAAACACATAGCGCCAGACGCCATAATATATAGACTTCTGGCGCCATGTACATAGTCGATTTGGGGATTGTGATAAAATATAGCGCCACACGCCATAATACATGGCGAAAAGTACATAGGAGCAGGCGCTATGCTTATAGCCCTCTACGCCATGTACTACACTCAAAAAAAATTTGGTTGAATTTTACCCTTATAATAGTAGGAAACTGGTTTCCTACTATTAAAGATGTAAATTTACAAAAGTGAGTAAAAAAAATATTTTACGTACGACCAAATCGTGCAATTTTACCCTAAAAAATGATGCAATTTTATGGCTCTGGCGCTAAGGCGAATAGCAAACTAGTGAATTTACACTCTTTTGCTTCAATTTACAAAAAGCTGTGTATTATTCAGCTGATATGACGTAAAAGCAAAAAATGCACATCGAATGTGTAAAAAAATTTGTGATTCGTTATTTTAAACGAAAAAATGAATGTATTTCCTATTATCAAAGTATTAATTATAGACCCACTTTTTAGAGTGTATAGTCCTCCACGCCATGTAACATAGTGGAGGACTATAGTACATGGCGTAGAGGACTATAGTACATGGCTTGGAGGACCATAGTACATGGCGTGGAGGACAATAGTACATGGCGTGGACGACTATGGTACATGGCATGGAGGACTGTAGTACATGGCGTCTGGCGCTATGTGTTTTTTCAGTGCAGAGTTAATTTTCTTCAAGAAATTGTGTGCGTGGTATTTTTATAGTTCGATTGTTCAAGTTGTTCAATGTGCCCCGATTAATAGGTTTTAAATATGGCCCAAATATAGTTTTTCAAAACAATATACAGCCGAAATTCAGTTTTTCATAAACATTATATAGCCCAAATTCAGTTTTTTAAATACATTATATAGCCCTAAGGACACCAACCCGCGAAATCAAAAATTTTCCGCCGCCAATTCAACTTTTAGGTAGCACAATTGGCGGGAATTAGCCAAATCTGGCCACAGTGCTTCTGTTGTTGATACTCGCATTTATAAGTTCCCTCACACAGTATGGCTGCGAGTTATAATTGGAGTTATCTTCTTCAACTGAAGCCATATTACATGGCACATGGTACTATGTAATATGGCGCGTGGGGCCATAGTTTCTGCGCCATGTAATTATGGCGCTGGGACCCATACTGCATGGCTCAGGGTACTATGTACATAGCGTGTGGGACAATAAATGCTGCACCATGTTACATAGGACCACGCGCTATGTGGATTCTGACATTCTGGCGCGGAAGGCCATATTGCATAGCTCAGAGTACTATGTACATAGCGTATGGCGCCATAAATAATGCGCTATGTTACATAGCTCTCGGCGCCATGTGGATTTTTTTCAGTGTATAACATAAATAATGAAAATGCTCAGTGCTGGAAGCACTTTACTTAGGCTGAAGTCAATAGCCTACTACACCTGTTTCACGAGTGTGAATTTCGTTTCAATCCGATGTCTTCATTGAAAGTTTCTGCGATAGAAATATCTTTGGAGCTGTCATCCCAAAAATTTTCAAAATATGAAAAATTTAAACATTAGTTACTGGTTATACGGGTTTAAAGAATTTTATGGTAGCCACCGACAAAATATTTAAAATTTTCGAAATCCAAAAGAACAAAACCTTTGAAAACTTCATGAAACATCTCATAGTAAATGAATGACAAAAATTACAAAATAGTCAAAGGTGGCACTTATTACAATGTTGCGATCAATTTTCAACCGAAATTGGCTTTCAAAATGGTCCATCCATTGTCCAATTTTCGTTTCGGCAAAACACGTTTATTTTGCTGAGCAACAAAAATTACTAAAGCTGATAGCTCAATCCTAATTTTGCAACGAGCATATGGGATCGCAGTGAATCGAGCAGCAGTATTTATCAGTGAATCGAGCATATGTGGATTTGCAGGATGTGGTAGGCTTCATTTCCCCAAAGGAAACCTTTTCTTAAAACTGCTAAAGCGATGAAATCGCTTTCGCGTGCAAGCACATGGCGCAGTGAATCACGAATAGGCTGGGGGCAACTGAACTCTTTTCTGCTTATATTATGGTAAAGAAGGAATTAGCCAAAGGCATCAAGAGGAACGAACACGCGAGAATGCAGATTTTCCGTGAGGCGGTCAGTTCAAACCTTTGGAGCGATGGGCACAGATTGGTCACCCGTGAACTTGGCTGCATGCTCCTTGCACTCTCATGGATGTAATATCATTGGAGTTTGCTGTTCCTAGCGCATTCATCAAGGATAGATAATTCCATCACCATCAACCAGGCGGATGTTCCTTTCTTCAAGAACAAAGAGCTGAACAGTGCAGTATCTATCTTAACCAGCACTCCATCAGTGCCACGAGGAGTGCTGATCAAGGCGCTTGAAGTCGAAGCGATGAGCAAAACATACCTATTATTGAATTTGCGTATTTCATGTTAAGTCGTGTTGGCTTATAGCACGGTACAGCTATTGTGAAATTAAAAAAACTGTTTAAATTTCGTTAAAATTTAATAACCGATTTATAGGGCATAATACATTTATTCTTTGGAGTAAGTTTTAATGATGACTATCAAAACCATATCTAAATCATTTTAATCAGGCTCGTTCCTCTTATAAATTTCATATTGATTTGATGATCCGACCATGAGTTTTCGTAGACAGAAATTTCTAGAGCTCAAATATCAGGAGAATCATATCCTAACCTCTTTTTGATACACACTACTCTATGCATTTGCATATTGTCAACAAGCTAGCATGTTTACAAGAATTATTAGTAAGAATAAACATGCAAAAATATTTTCTGGCAAATTTCGGCTTCGAAATATCAAACGTGCTACTCACGCATTATTCACGGTTATTAGGGCGCATGGCTTCCAACCAATGTGACACGATAAAGTCATATCATAACTAACTTAGAGCGGAGCGTCTATGAACACACAACGTCTGGCTGTAAGTTTAAACGAAGGGTGGGCCACCCCCAGGGCCTCATACATACAGTCATACAAAAAAGTATTCGTACAGCGGATTTCTTTCTATAATTTTATATTCATTTCAAAATAAAAGGAATAATTATCAAAATAAAAACTTTCACAATTAGAAAATATCACATAAAATATAATACAGTCTTAATTATAATTTAAAAAAATTTGGAATTCGTTGTTTATAGTTGGATGATAAGCATAATACCGAGAGTCGTCTGAAAAATGGATACAAAAAACTATTCGTACACCTGGCATATGGATATTTTTATTTGGTAAACTTTTTATAAAATATCTGTATAACTACCGTAATTAGTACTTCGTCGGATTGCCTTTGGATTGTAGAATTGCATTTAAGCGTCTTGGCATGGATTCAACTAAATTCCTTGTCACATCTGCTGTGATTGAACGCCAAGCCTTCACAATCTCTTCTTTTAAAGTGGTTCGGTTTGTTATTTTAGCTAACTTAATTTTTTTTTTCCTTGCACAATCAATGCAAATCATTGCGTGAAATCAGCGTTATCGTTGGGAGCATTCAAAGCATCATTAATAGATATCGCGTCACGAGAAGTCTTACGAATCAACCAAGATCAGGACGACCAACATTATTAACGGCCAAAGATGAACGCAGTATATGTAGAAAAGTGAAACAAATTCCGAAAATTACAGCTTCAGCGATTGCAGCAGAGGTAGAGGAAACAAATAAAATAGACGTGTCTGCAAAAACAATCCGAAATGTTGTCCGTGGTGCTGGTTACAACTCTCGAATAGCTAGAAGAAAATATTACAAAAGCGAAAAAAATAGGAAGGATCGATTAGAATTCGCTAAAACGATGCGAAATCATGGAATAGACTTCTGGGAAAAAGTTATATTTGCTGATGAAAGTAAATTTAACATTTTTCAATCAGATGGCTTTTGTAGAGTGTGGCGGAAGCCAAATACCGAACTCGATGTACAAAATTTGTGTCTCACTGTTAAACATGGAGGTGGGTCCATATTAATATGGGCTTGTATGAGCGCTTTTGGAGTTGGTGAAATACACATTATCGACGGTATTATGAACCTGGATGTGTATGTAGACATTCTCAAGCAACATCTGCATACAAGTTCTGAAATAATGGGAATCAGAAATGATTTTATATTTGTCCATGATAACGACCCGAAGCATTCAGCTCTAAAAACGAGACTTTGGCTGCAATATAATACGCCAAAACGGCTTAAAACTCCACTTCAATCGCCTGATGTGAATGCCATCGAGCATTTGTGGGATGTGGTCGAGAAAAAAATAAAGTTAGCTAAAATAACTAACCGAACCACTTTAAAAGAAGAGATTGTGAAGGCTTGGCGTTCAATCACAGCAGATGTGACAAGGAATTTAGTTGAATCCATGCCAAGACGTGTTGTAACAAAATTGTCAATATTAAGTAGACACGACGTAATAGTAATTCACTTTATTTGAAACTAAAACTGACAATTCTAAAATACAAGTCGCAAACGTTTTTATTGGTATTTTTGGTCCGACTAGTGGCGTTCACGTCCAGATTCGTTCTCTTTTCACGTTGGTAGTCTTCGGGTCGCTTGATGTTGGCTACGTTTACAGTGGCCGTCTAAAAAACTGCGTGTACAGTGGTCGGTTGCTAACATCCTCGGGCCCCGGTGAATCCTGCTGGGGAGAGGATTCGCAATAGTTCAGGGCGGCTAGCCTCGTTGTGGGGCGTCGAATAAGTCCTTGACGGGTCATCACTTCGGCAGTTCGGACTTGTCCATCTTTGGCTGAGAATACTCGACTCACTCGTCCTTTGAGCCATTGGCTTCGTGGCTGACTGGGATCGCAGACAATAACCAGCTGACCAGGTCGCAAAGGTACAACTTCCTGTCTCCACTTCGGGCGACATATGAGACGCGGCAGATACTCGAGCACCCATCGTTTCCAAAGTCGATCCTTCAAGTTTTGGGCTATGCGCCATTGCTTACAAACACATACTTTTTCGTTGTCGTTAGCTGGTGTTTGTGTTGAATTCAAGCAACCTAAAAGAAAATGGTTAGGTGTTAAAGGTTCATCTTCTTCTAAGGTTGTTGGCACGTCCGTTAGTGGTCTGCTATTGATGATGTTTTCGGCCTCAATCAACGCACTTCTGAAGGTTTCCAATTTTGGGGCTTCCTCTTTGAAAACCTGGCTCAGCAGTCGCTTGACACATTGTATCAGGCGCTCCCAATATCCACCAGCGTGTGGATTAGCAGGGCAATTGAATACCCATTCGATATTGTCTGTCGACAAACTCCGCTGAATTCGATCCAGATCGAAGATTCGATTCTCACTTTTAAGTTCCTTTTGAGCCCCAACAAAATTAGTCCCGTTGTCGCTTCGCATTCTCACTGGGGTTCCTCGACGATTCATAAAATTCCTTAGGCACAAAAGAAATGAGTCCGTGGACAGATCGTCAGGTACCTCAATGTGTACGGCACGGGTTGTCAGGCATGTGAAGAGCGCCACCCACTTCTTTTCTCGACGACGTCCTATGGCCACCAGAAATGGCCCACAATAGTCCACGCCACTATATGTGAACGGACGAACATATGGGGTGAGACGGTCAGGAGGCAATTGTCCCATGAGAGGTGGCTCAGGTTTCGCCTTTAAATATTGGCAGATCAGGCAGGCCTTTTTTACTCTCTTCAGAACGGAACGGATTCGGGGTATCCAAAATTTCTGGCGGATCTCGTTAATAACAAGATAGTCGTTTTGGTGATGACGTTTCTTGTGATGGTAACTCACGATAAGGCTGGTGATATGATGATCTCGCGGCAATATAATTGGATTTCGAGCACTTAATGGCAGGCAAATGGCCGCATCGATTCGTCCCTTCAACCTCATCAATCCATCGTTATCCAAGAATGGCGTTAATTTGAAAATATCACTAGACTTTGCGACACATCTTTCAGAAGTTAAGGCAGAAACTTCCTCTTTAAAGCATGTAGCTTGTATTTGGCGGCAGTTTATATTTTCGGCACGTGACATCTCAGAGGCTGTTAATTCGGCTGTGTGGCGGTGGCTAGTATTTCTCGTATTATGGATAAATCGCAATATCCACGCTATTATTCGCAGCACTTTGATATACGAAGAGTAATTCGCATATTCGATTATCGGTTTGTAGTTCGTATTTATCAACAGAAATGGCTTGACAATATCTTCCACTGCATAATCGTCGGGAGTATCGATGATTCCTTGTGGCCAGAATTCCTCATCACATCTCAAAAATTCAGGTCCTTGCAACCATCTAGAATTACTGTCAGCGCTTGTTGGCAGTGTGGCTCTAGTAGCCTCATCAGCAACATTCAATTTTGTTGATATCCATCTCCATTGACTAGGCGTTGAAATTGACAAAATTTCGGCTATTCTACAGGAGACAAATTGTTTGTACTGCCTGGTTGTCGACTGTATCCATTGTATGACGGTTTTATTGTCGCACCAAAAAACGATATTCTTCAGTTTGACTTCTATGCACTTCTTTATTGACTCCGAAAGGCGGCATCCCAAAATAGCTGCTTGAAGTTCCAGTCTCGGAATGGTCATCCCTTTAATTGGAGCACATCTGCTCTTGGCGGCGACGAGAGCGATGTGAACTTGGGCTCCCTTTTGACATCTTAAATAGGCGACTGTTGCATAGGCACTGGAACTAGCGTCGGTAAATACATGTAATTGAATGTCATCCGTTTCGCAGAAGAAAGTCGAATAACATCTTGGTATGGAAAGATGGCTAACATCTTGAAATTTTGTCAACCAGGCTTTCCATTGCACATTCAGATGGTTCGGCAGTGGTTCATCCCAGTCGATGGTGGCTTTCCATGCTGCTTGCATAATCAATTTTGAGTAAGTAGTATAGTTGGACAATAGGCCGAATGGATCGTATATGGCCATTATAATTCCCAGGAGCTCTCTCTTCGTTGGCGGTCGAAACATTTCCAGAACTTCACGCGGTACTTTGTGGAATTGAAACTGATATTGGAGGGTGTCCTTTGTAGTATTCCAAACTAAACCCAATACCTTCTCGGTCGTTGTTCCTCGTTCCAACTTTACTATACGATTGCAGTCATTTTCGTTTGTATTTAATATATTCTGTAATTGCAGATTGTTTGAGACAAAGTTTCGAAGAATGAAACCTGCCTTGGCATTTATTTCGATGGCTTCTTTGACAGTAGCTTCGCCTACATCTTGATTGTCGAAACTCACTACTAAGTCATCCACGTAGGTTTTGTTCACAACGACTGCTGCTCCATTTGGCATTGCTGCAGCGTGCTCCATGGCATTTTTGTTCTTAATATATTCGGCACAGCAGGGTGAACAAATGGCACCGAAGATCATTGACGTCATAACATAAACCTGAATTGTTTTGTCTTGTTTCCCATCTCTCCACAAGAACCTCTGAGCACCACGATCGGCTTCTCTGATTCGTATTTGCGGGAACATTTCCAAAATATCTCCGGCTACGGCTATTAGTCCTTGACGAAATTGAAACAAAATGGTCAAAAGCGGTTTGGCGTGCTCAGGACCTTTTATTAAGGCGGAGTTGAGTGAAGTGTCACATGTTGTGGCAGCAGCATCAAAGACGATCCGAAGTTTCGCTGGCTTATTTGGATTGACGACGCCGAAATGGGGAAGGTACCAGGTCCGGTTGTTTTCTGACTTCACCTCAGCGGCAGTAAGTAGTCTGGCATACCCCTTTTCGATGTATTTATTCATTTCGCCGATGTATTTCTCTGCATACTGACTGTCACTGTTCATTCGTTTCTCGACCTTCAACAAGCGATTTCTGGCCATTTCGTAGCTTGCCGGCAGATGGGTGTCATCGCTACGCCACAGTAATCCCGTTTCATATCTATCACCAATCCTTTTGGTGGTATCCTCCAAAATTTGGACAGCACGGCGATCTTCATCAGATTTCATTTCGATGTCGGTACTGCGAACTCCAAAATTCTCAATTGAGAAATATTCATTGACGAGCTTATGAATTTCTTTCAACGACTGTGTTTCGCGGATATGTAGAACGGTAGGATTAGCCCGTGAATATTGGTCGCTCGGTCCATAGGCAATCCATCCCAACTTGGTCTTTATGGCGATTGGCTGATGGCATCCGTTCTCTACAACATTTTCACTAACCCCCAGAAAGGCGTTATCCAGTCCCAATAAAATTTTTGGTTGGGCTTGGTAATAGTTTGAAATCGGTAACGCGGCGATGTGACCGTACTTTTCTTTATGAAGAGTCTGCGCCGGCAAATTCAAGCTGCCAATAGTATGCACACTCTTCAGACTAAAGGTTTGCGCTGACTTGTAGTTTCCTCTAATATCGACGTTGACTTTCTGTGCTTTTTCAGTTTTCCGTTCATTGCCAAACCATTGCAATGTGAGTGGGAGTTCTGGTCCATTTATTCCCAGCTTGCGGGCTATATCGGCCTCCATTAACGAAATAGAAGAGCCCTCGTCCAATATGGCGTATGCCGCAACACTTCCTGAAGGTCCAGTTAGAGTAACTTGAACAATTTTAAACATGGTGGCGTCTTCTTCGTTTTGCCGACAATTCAGCACGTGCACGTTAGAATCAGGTTGAATCGGCTTAGGCGAATCTCTGTCGTAATTATGCAATATTTTGTTATGCATACGCGAGCATCCGTTGACAGAACAGCGTTGCTTTCTCCGGCAGTTAGAAAGACTGTGCCCCTTTTTAAGACAGCCAAAACATAATTGTTTATTTTTTACAAAATTCCACTTATCATCTGTCGACAGGGCAAGAAACGTTTGACACTCTCCGAGGCTGTGTTGCTGGCCACATTGTAAACAAGTAATGACTGGTGATGGTCCCACATTATTTGCACTATGTAGTACTCTACGCGATGACGGCTTCTCTTGCTGTTGACTCGATATTTGTGGGGGACGCAGGGCGGTGGCGGCATTTGTCTGCATCAGACTGACAACATTCGCTAAGTCTCTCAGCCAATCTGAGAATTTGTCCACAGTTGGAAATGATGGCAAGCAAGCAGCGTATCTGGCCCATTCATATTGCTTTGACGGCGGTAACTTGCGGACTAATTCGTCTAATAAAGTTGAATTCAATAAATGATGTTGGCAACCAGCGGATTTGAAGAGTGCAACCATATTTCGCAATTGATTGGAAAGAGCTAGCACTCCATCAATGCGCGCTTCACTCATCGCGGGTACTTGATTTATTTTTTCTATTTGTGTGCGTACAAGAATGTCAGGACGGCCGAAATTAAATTCCAATTCTTGCATCACTTGTGGCACATCGTCCGGGAAAATTAACAGAGACGTCACAGCACTTTTTGCGGCACCATATAGGGCTTTGTTAAGTCTTAAAATATTTTGCTGGTTGCCATAGTTAAACTCGCGGGTAGTATCAAAAAATGACGTCTTGAATAAAGGCCACTCTTCTGGCCGGCCATCAAATCTAGGCAACTCGAAAAGTCGCTGACGGTCAGACATATACGCCTGGGGCAAAAATCTATCATTGACATTTTCGAATTGTGATGACTGTACAGTAGACTCCATTGCTGTAGGTAATCTATACGTCGGTACAAATGAATGCAGTGGTGGCTGTGTTGGTACAGTTGCACTCACACACGGCGATTCCAATTTCGACTCGGCGGTCGTTCGTATGTTTAACTCGGTAGCTTGGTTGTGTGTGTACGGCGTGGGTACCGGCACTTCTGGGGCGATTACTGGCTGTGTCAGCGGAGTACCGGGTGCTACGCTGAACTTATTCGAAATTTGGGCACGCAACTCCTCAATGTTTGATTTTGTTTCGCGGCGAATGTTTTCAAGCGCCGTTTGAAGAGCGGACATACCTGACACCATTGTTCTCATCTGGTCGTCGATTTGACCAAATGGCATTCGTCTGAAAGGAGTGCTGGCGGCGGATTCCGGGTCCACAAATTCATGATCGGAGGCATCCGCATCGGCGTCAAGATTAGCATTTTTCTTCGCGGGCTTTCGTTTCGTCATTTTCGAACAAAGAGTAGACGACGGGCAGCAAGTTTTACGGCACTAGTCTCGATGTTGCAATAAAAAACAATGTTGTAACAAAATTGTCAATATTAAGTAGACACGACGTAATAGTAATTCACTTTATTTGAAACTAAAACTGACAATTCTAAAATACAAGTCGCAAACGTTTTTATTGGTATTTTTGGTCCGACTAGTGGCGTTCACGTCCAGATTCGTTCTCTTTTCACGTTGGTAGTCTTCGGGTCGCTTGATGTTGGCTACGTTTACAGTGGCCGTCTAAAAAACTGCGTGTACAGTGGTCGGTTGCTAACAAGACGCTTAAATGCAATTCTACAATCCAAAGGCAATCCGACGAAGTACTAATTACGGTAGTTATACAGATATTTTATAAAAAGTTTACCAAATAAAAATATCCATATGCCAGGTGTACGAATAGTTTTTTGTATCCATTTTTCAGACGACTCTCGGTATTATGCTTATCATCCAACTATAACCAACGAATTCCAATTTTTTTAAAATTATAATTAAGACTGTATTATATTTTATGTGATATTTTCTAATTGTGAAAGTTTTTATTTTGATAATTATTCCTTTTATTTTGAAATGAATATAAAATTATAGAAAGAAATCCGCTGTACGAATACTTTTTTGTATGACTGTACATAGGTCGCATCCACAAGCATATTCTAGAGAAATTAAGAATATCACTTAATTTCAAAACAGAGATACTATCAATGTATGCTCTTATTCGAAAACATTATTGTCCAGGCAAGGAATATCCACCTGTATTAACGAGCTTCTCCAGAAAACATGGTGCTGTTGACACGTTTATCAGACGATAAACCTAAACATACATACATAAAACATACAAGCTTCCATATTCGTACTCTCAACGAACGGAGGCTGAAATAATTCCAAAAGGCGACATTAATATCGATTTTCTTAGTCCACAAGACAATCTTGCTGCTTATATGGATCCACACTACATACTTATGTAGGTACGTATTTCTTCGGAACATGCATTGGGTGTCACGACCAGAACACACATCTAGCTCCATATGCACCATATTGACGGGCAAGCGGCCGCATGGATATTAGCAGGCTTCTTTCGAACATTTTCGTAAGTTACGTGTTTGAGTTGGCACGGCCGCACGGATCAGGCGAAAAAAACAAAACCCATTAATGCGAGTCTGCCAGTAATAGCGGAAGGATGAAGCAGCTAGGAAGCTCTGAGAATGTTGTTCCGTTTCCATTGTAGAAACAATAAATATTGCCGGGATTACATTTGATTCCTGTGCATATTTGTATACATATGTACATACATACGTCGAGTGGACAATGATGTTAGATGTCAGTGAACCTGCCTTGGATCTGCAAATGCAATCCAGCACGTGCATTTTTCCCACCTGAATCATTTATTTGTAGCTGCAACGATGGTTAATGGCGGGCTTGTTGATGCCGAGTTGATTCTTTGCACGAAACGGTGGGCAAAATCCAACTAAGTACACCGCAATCACCATCAATTTTTTATCAGTTTACAATAAAAAAGTACTTAGCCATTTTAGAATTGTTAAAATGCGTTTGTATTTTCCTAGACACATTTTCTTGCTGATGGATTGCTGATAGTTCATTCCATACATGTATAATCGATATGCTCCATATACATACATATGTATATACTATCAACTTTGCTATGTTGCTAATTCATAAAAATAAACCAAAGCATCTTGTCATCCCAATCGCTAAGTTGATTTGATAAGGGTGCTTAACATGTTTCATTGTAAATGCTTAGTATGTTTTGCCTATCGCATTACATTCAGCAAATATCCCTCTTCACCTAGTAATTTTTCGGAAACCTTACATTCAGTTGCAATTTTTATTTTAAATTTGTGACGCATTTATAGAGCACCATCCAACCACCATGGTAATTGAATGCATAATTATTCTTCTGGTTCCCATGCTGTACATCATTTTGCGTGTTTAACGAGTGTTCACCATTCAAATTTTACTTTCCGCAAATGCCTTGCCGTACAACTTGGAAGACTGGTGACTACAGGGCATTTAGCCGAAAACCGTTGGATATTTAAGAGAATTTTTCAGTCAGTTTTTCAATTGAATTTACGGTAAATAAATCGAAACCTCGGCTGTGAGCTTCGTGAAACCTGAGAACAAAGTATATAATCGTTTCTAACCTCATTTATTTATAGATAGTTCAATTATATTACGTAGCCCGCTTTGATTTGCAAATCGCGAATTTGAATTTGATCCTGCGAAGTAAAATGCTAAACGAAGGGACATGTACCCAAGCATATCCTCGTAGTTTCAGTGCAAGAGCTTTCATCAGTCAAATTTGAAATTACGTCGTCATCTGAATAATCATAAAACGAAGGATACACTGGATGGCAAATGAAGTGAAATTTCGGCATGATTGACCTCGATATGAAGACATAGGAACGCTTCGCTCGTCACTCTCCGCGCCACGCATCACTGCTCCGAGCATAAGCCTCAAATAATAGGTCCCTTGCATTAAGGCGCAGCACACAAGGCTAAAATTGGAAGGAAATAATAAGACTCATCCTTGAAAAGTACGTTTGTTATAAAGCTCAGAGACAAATACGCTTATGAATTTTTAGAGTATGCTCGAAATATGTGTGCCGAGTCTAACATCAGAAGAAGAAGAAGAAGAAACAGAATAGGTATTTTTTTGGTGACAAGGCAAAGCAAATGGAACCTTGTGTTGATACAAACATAGCTCGTTAAGCTAACAACAAATTTTATGTATATACTACTGCTGAAACGATGCAAGCATAAAATTGAATGTGTTGTTTTTGGGTAGAGTGAAATCCCGTTATCCACGTTGTTTCTTGCGTTCAGGGTTTTGATTCTTTCATTTGAATAAATCAAGCTAGCAGCTTTTGTTTTAGGTGTTCTCATTTCAAACCTTGCCTCAGAGACTATTCTGCTCAGTTCCGGATCACGTTCGTTCTTGAAACCATTGAAAATTCAAACGAGCTACGGAGCAGAACCTGATTTTTCTCAGCGTTTTAAATTTGAGTCTGTTATAGTTTCTTTGTGAGTTTCGAGAAATTATGGGTGATTTTATCAAAGTCGATGTTTATTGTTTACTTGCTCAAACACTTAATTCACAACTCAGTTTATTTTGTTTTCAGCTAAGGGAACAATAATCCGCACGCTGAGGTTTATTTGGCAAGCTTATGAGGGGCGCTGAAGAAGTTCCTCATGCAGAGTTTTCTGATTTGTTGGGCGCTGGGTTAATGTTCAGCAAGGCAATGGATATATAAGATAATTCAAATGTGGGCAAAAGTGAATTTCGGCAAACGGCAGAACTCTAACCCACAGCATTCGAACGGGCAGTCACCGGCCCCGTTGGCTGTCTCATCGGTAATACTGATTTGAAACTAACTGCTTTTAGCTCTGCATCTTATATTTTTAACTAGCCAGCTGACAATATATTATTTTGGCATTTGGTTTCTTGTGGTATTCAGTTTTTCTACAACAAAAAGCTTGAAACACTAGGGAATAAGGAAATGAAATAAGCGTATACATATACGAAATTTAGTGAAATAATAGTATTCCAAATTAAAATCTATAATTAGGACAAATCGAGAGAATTACTACTTCAGATATTCCCACTGGTGTCTCTGTTACCTAAGATCTACGAGCTTTTCGGTTATAATTGTCAACAGGCCTACTATCTCTATCTCGATCGTACAAGTCTGTCAAATTTGCCCATGGTCCCATAGTTTTCCTTCACTACACCTAACGTTCAGATTCAGGCAGATGGCTTCACTTCTCACTGCTGTTTTCATTTTCATTTGGTATATGGGTTTGGTATATAGGTATTTCTAAAATCAAGAATAGCATTTGAAAGTAGGCATTGATTTTGCATTATTTTATTCCATTTTATAGGCGTCCTCATAAGAAACAACATTTTGAGCTATTTTTGGGCTATTTTAATTGAGGACGGATGGGTTCGATCCTTTTGGCTATGTCCCACTCGAGCCAATCAAAACCATCTCTTTGCATCAAAAGCTTTCTTACATCAAGACGCATAAGCTTAGGTTTATTTAATTCAGCAGACTATGAAACATGAATTACAGTGTATACTCGATGAACTTCGTCCAACAGTATGTCAAACGGAAACATGCCCGCTAAATGCCGTCTCGCCTGTACTGCCCTGATTCGCACAAACGTTCTATATAATTTTTTTGGCATTTTTGAGTTAACACCGGAATCGAAAACTACATACTATATTACATCATTCTGCAAAATTGGAAAAACCTATCTTTTGTGGAAGTACGAGGGCTGATCAATAAGTAATGATAATCGGTTATTTCCAGTTCGGATAAAATTCCAACAAATATTTTTTCTACTACCACGCACACTCACTAAGTCAGCTTAAAAACCAAAACATAAATAGGCCATGATTCCAGGGAGGTCCATTCATTTGAATACGAACAGTCGAAGAGAGAACATCAAAATGGAGAAAAACGAAATTGAAGGTGTCATTAAGTACCTCTGTTTGAAAAAATTGCCTACCAGAGACATACACGGCGACATGATAGAAACACAAGGGGACTCTGCTCCTCCATATTCCACCACTGCGCACTGAGTCAAATAGTTTAGGCTGGGAACGACATCCAATAAAGGCGAACACCGCGAAGGACGTCCAACCACGTCCCTCAATGAAGACAATGCGAAAAAAATTAAAGATGTCATGTTGATAGATTGAAAAGTGGCCATCAAGCAAGTAGCTGAGGTATCAGCGATCTGGAATGGCAATGTACAAAGAATAGGTGCCCACAAATTACATATGAAGAAGGGCTATGCGCGTTGGGGGCCGAAAATGTAAACCGACTGGCAAAAGAAGAAACGATCCGACATTTCGAGAGTGAATCTCGAAATGTTTCAGGCAGATCAGAAAATTTTTTTGTCACGTTTTGTGATCATGAATGAGATTTGAAACTTTCATTTTGATCCAGATACCAAACTCCAATCGATGACGTGGAAGCAACCCTCTTCACCGACGCCGAAGGATTTCAAAGTGTCGAGCTCGGGGAAGGCTATGCATGAATTTTTTGGGACGCTGAAGGAATTATTATGGTTGAATATTTGGAAAAGGGAGCTACTATAACAGGCTCTTACTATGCAAACCAAAAAGAAGGATTTCGAGAGGCAATGAAGGATAAAGACACGGCAAACTACGAGCCGGAGTTCTGTTTCACAAGGCTACAATTTCGATGGCTCCAGTTTGAAAAACAGAATTCGAACTTTTACATCTTTCCTCGGAAAACTTTTTTTTACATTATCCAGTGACTTTTACATCTTTCTTTGGCTCAAGGAACACCTTGGGGGTAAGAAATTTGAAGATGATAGCGAAGTGATAGCCACTGTAGAGGCATTTTGGGAGAGTCAAGATAAATAATTTTTTTCTAAGGGTACCCTGGGTTTGGAAAAAATTGGGATAAATGTATTAACTTTTTATGAGACTATGTTAAAAAATAAATACATTTTTTAAGTTTAATTACCTTGGTTTATATTCATTGATTATATCGAAAGCGCTAAAATGTAGATAGAAAGTTTATGCGAATCAGGGTAGTGTATCCTAAATCATTTTTAGTGCACTGAGTCAATAGCGAAACGTGCATACTAAAGATTGCGCTGAAAGAACGTGATTTGTGATATACTTAGCGATATTTTTTGACTGATCGCGAGAAATAGATAGCAATATCTAAATCGAAAGTAGAAAAAAAAACTGGAAGCAGCCCGCCAAGCAGCCCTCCTACAATCAGATACGTTTCTCATTCCCACTAGGCAATATACAAGTGCTTTGGCTTTTGAACGAATGGTGATTTATGCAATATTGATTTTCTTAAAACCTATTTTAAGTAATAAAATGGTAAGCCATAAGATAATTAACGCGGAATACTACTTTCGATACTATTTGGCGAGTAAAAAAATATCTCCGACACTTTTATGGAATTCACTACAGATAATTTCGTTTGCTGCCAGCGAATGCTTGCTGAGCTTACTGTTTCTTGATGGGATTATATGCACGCCAACACATTCTCACCTATCAACTACAGCGATATACTATACATTCTCGCCTATCTATGGAGATATGCTTCTCTCACTTTTGCATATGATAAACTAAATTTATTTGGTTTGGCTCTTTCAAGGCACCAGCTGATCCTTCCCCCTCTTCCCTTTTCTTCCATTAGGTAAATATCGCACAATGCCGTTTTTTCCGCACTATCTATATTATGTACGCTTTGGTACAGTTTTCTGAGGCACTCTATTTTTCTTTTTTGAGTTGTCAGTTGTAAGCACGTTTTTTTTCCTCGTTATAGCATAGTACTGAGTTCGATTTCACGTGAAATTTTCATACAAAATTTCACGTGAAATCTGTATAGGCGAAAATTTAGCTTGAAAATAAGCAAGAACTGTACTCTGTTCTTAGCATGAAAACGTAGATGGCACTGAAACATGTCTCCAATCATTTCACGCCAATTTAGTTTGTGCAGTTCATTCTTTCGAGCTAAAAAGTAACATTTGGTGTTGCAATTTGAAAATGGAGCAGTGCAAATGTCTTTCCAATAAGAAAATCGATCGAAAAGTGAAATTCTTGACATTTTATCCGTCAGAAATGAGCAGTGTCTCTGCTTTTCTCCATTGCCAAAATTTTCGCTCGAAAGAATGACCAGATAATGAAGACATGTCAAAATTTAGCTTCACGATTAACTCAATACCAGCCTTATGATTGCCGAAGTTCATCGAAATCGAATCAATTCCTGCCGCGAGCAGGCTCACTAATCAGACTTGCTTTTGCGGCCCTTTCCAAAGTGTCTGTACTCACAACATCGGAAACATATCTTCATTTCCACCTGTTTTCGTAGGCGGCAAACAACCCAGCAATACACATTTTACAACAGTCAGTGTAGACTGCTTATTGTGCCGGGAGACAAACTGTAGCTGTTTGTGCCTCGACAAGTTTACTCTGCAATGAAGCCACTGCATAGTCTTAGCGTAAGTACTATATATAGCGCGCAATGAACGTGATTTGCGATACAATTAGCGATATTGTTCCACTGATTGCGAGAAATAGATAGCAATATCAAGTAATATCCAAGTCGAAAGTTGAAAAAAGACAGAAAGTACCCCGCCAAGCAGCGCTGTTACAATCAGATACTTTTCTCATTCCTACTAGGCAATCTACATGTGCTCTGCCAAAAAAACTTTTTTAACGAATGGCGATTTATGCAGTATTGATTTTCTGAAAACCTAATCTGAGTATAAAAATGATAAATGATAAGATGATGGTGTAAGATGCCCTTCAAAGGATACGGAGTCTTGAGTCCGTTCAACTTTTCCGTAATTTTCCAATGGTCGGTCATTGATTTGGCAATTCTTTCTCCAATCTAGGAGCCATCTAAAGGCAAACAATCGGATTCAATAAATTTAATTTGATTTTCATTTTATCATATGCACAAAGTACCTCCTGTATTCGTTCAAATTACCAATGTCGAAAAATTTACTAAGATACGACCGAATAATCCTGTTACCAACTATATGACATGATAGTTCACAGAAATACTCGAACTTAGTATTTTTGAATTTTGTACTAGGTACTGGCTGTTCCAAAAAAATACCTGTTCCATATACCTGTTCCAGTATATTCGCTTTAACTTTAACTCTCACCTATCAGCCACACTGATATATACATTCTCACCAGTCATTTGAGAGTATGCTTTTCTCACTTTTGCATATGATAAAGTGAACTTATTTGGTTTTGGTTCTTTTTAAGTGCCAGCTGATGGTAAATCCTTCACTCCCTACCCTTCTATGCTATCAGGCAAATATCATACAATAGCGTTCTTTCCGTGCTATTGATAGTACTTATGCTATGGCATAGTCTTGGAATTGGTAGGCGCATGCTGTGCGGCTTTTTCTTGGTTGTGATTTCATTTAGTTCCCTGATGTTTATCCAGACTACGTTAAATCTGGTTTTAACATTAGCTTTTCGCGTTACTACTTTGTCATTATGCTTTTAGGGATCTACGACGGTGTTTTTGGTTTCTGGTTTCATCTGTAACAGTAGCGCCCCTCTTTGTCTCCTGCGTCCCGCATTTTCTCCTACCTCTTTCAAGCTCAAGCTAGTATTCATTTGGTGAATAATTAGGTAACCAGAATGGTTTGGACTGAAAAATAATTAGCTACTGGGTCTGGAGTAGACCTTTAAACTGCTGAAGATGGCATTCTTTAGTTAGTTATGAATAGTAGAAGTATGGAAAAATAGCTCTTGAGATAAACTGTTTTGAATTGTTTTCCAAATTGACGAAGGACTTGTGTTTGAGGAGTGTGTAATTAATTCAACCACGAAGTTCAATATCATAAAAAATTTTAGACTCGGGTGATGAAGACAATGCTATTGAGACTAAATTTAGGACTTACAATGATGCCAATGAACCCCCAACTAACAATTTACGCCCATATGTTACTAACCTAGAGTCTACATTGGCCATGAGCCCTGCCATATGCGATGGCAACGAATGTCAGTTTATGGCATGTCATCTGGTGCCTGGGCAACGGCATGTCATGCCATATCATTTTGAAAATGTCGCTCAGCAGTGAACATGTGCGCGCTATCCGGTGTTTGAAAGCACTGCAAAGGTTAGAGAAAGCGGAATGTGAGGAAAGGCGTAAATTGAGGAAGAGGCGAACATATAATTCCATAAGCAATCTTTTTTTTGTATTCGTTTAGCATTCGTAACACTATTTCCCTCGACATCGCCATTTTGAAAATGAAAAACTGTCAGAATATGGCGATGCTCATGGCCATGCAAATGTCTTGCCATATGGCTTGACATTTATGGCATGCCATCAAATATGTCATGCCATTTACCGTCTACATTTTCCATTTCCATGGCAAGTCGAATGTCATGCCATCTCCCATGGCCAATGTGGACGAGGCGTAAATGCAGTTTTTTGACGCGAATACGTCGTGAATACATCTAAAATAAAATAAAAATGCAGCAAACTCTGATTTGAAGTGTTTTATATACATATATCATTTGATTCATTGTTACTCCTAGATATTCAGCAATAATAAAATCTTGCTCAAAAAATATCTTTACTCATATTTTTATTACTTGCTTTATGAGAGACTGATTTTATTCCATTTGTTAGTGGTTTGATATTTGATCCCAGTATGGTAAAAGCTCTTGGGTATCCTTTCAGTCAAAGAGCTTTTGAACGATTGTACTAAGTGGATCAAGGTGGTTGAAAGATTACACTACTTTCATTCCTGTCTCACTACCCTGATAGTTTGACCAGGTGTTCTTCCCGCAGATGTTGCCATCATTTATTTCATGTTTCCTTCACATATGTGCAACCCTAGATTTCCTGGAGTGTCTTGGAATCCTGGAGCGCTTTCTCCAACGCCAGGTTGAAAGGAAGGCAGGCCAGACCATCCCCTGGTCAAAGACCGTTGGATATGTTGAACGGTTTAGATAGCCCGGCTATTTTTACATGGCTCTTAATGGTTTCATCAGTCATGGTCAACTTTCACAATCGTGTGAGTTTGTTCAGGATAACGAAGTCTCCCATAGCTTTCTATCGTTCTACCCTGGCCTTAAATTTTGTAAATAACATTGAATGGAATACTGAATTCTTAACATTTTCCATCGCTTTTCCAAGAGTAAAAATTTTGATCATTTGCTTATGATGAGGCCACATCCATTCTATCCGACGGTGAAGAAAATAGTAAACCAAAACAATGAAAATGTCCGACTTTATTCAGTAAAGTTCAACGGTTGACAGTGTCTGTGGGTTAGGAGAGAGGCGCCTGGCACCTTTAAGTACTCAGGCCAAAAGACCCATTATACTGATATCCCTGCCATAGCTTTCCAGACTTCCTAACAAAATCTAGGATCAACGATAGGGGAAAAGAGGCTATTTTCTTCATATGCGCTACATCGCAGCCAAAGCATTGATGCCTGAGACGCACAAACACAAAGTATTCAGAGAGGAAATGCTCCGCAGACTCAGCCTCTTCTAGGCAGGATGAACAGAGATCATCCTGTACAACACCAATTCGGTACATATGGCATCCGAAACAGTTGTGTCTAGTCAGTATAACTGTCATGACTCTGCAAACTTTTCTGCTCTTGTTGACCAAGAATTCCGCAATCTCATTGTTGGGCTCTGAAAGGAAGACCTTTGTGCGCCTAGCCACCCACATCAGAAGTCGTCCATTTATCTCTGTGCTCATCAACTACCCACTTCCGAAGACTGCTATGTGCCGATGCGATCGGCATTTAAACATGCTAATCTTCTCCAGCTTACGTTGCTAAAATGTGACTGATTCATAATTGTTTTCATGTGATTGAAACTTCTCCCCAAAATCCGGCCATTCGCCCAATTGAGCATCTTTGGGCTCATTCGGACAGCAAAGTAGACAAAGAGAAAGCTGTAAAATTGATACAAAAATACTAAAACAAAAAACTAGTTTCAATATCAGCGGGATTGATTCAAGTAATTTAACTTAAGGAGACATACGAAGTACTAGAAAGATGAATTAAATAAAATTTCTAATAATTTAGTTTCTTGTATGAATACCTTTGTTCACAAGTTTTAGATAAGAATGAAATTCGCGTTACGTTCTTCAATGTTTAATTTATGAAGTTTTTATTTTTCTGATGTTTGATTTAGTCACGAAAAAAATATATAAAAACAAACGGTTTTTTCCTTTGCCACGCAAGCATTTTCTTAAAATTTGTCTTTGTATGAAAAATTATTTCCGTCATACTACAATTTGAATCTTTCTGAAGCATAAATGTAAGTAAAATATGTAAAACATCGGGCAGCCATTGAGGACTGCCGGCAGAAGTGCTAGCTTTAATCTATGAAATAAGACAGTTGTTTTTTTTTATATTGGATTTGAAAATTGTATTCAATAAATATATAAAAATCTATAAAAAACATGAGAAGTTATATGCTAGATATGACTCACCGTAGACATTTCAAGCGTGACGTGAATCCAATGATTTCAGACTGATGATTAGACTCTAGTTTTTATAAAAATTATCGGTAATCCAATGATTTTGACTGCTGATTATACCAGTGCTGTCGTTTTATTGCCATTGCAATATTTCTATTGTAATTTGATGCGATTTATTGCAACGGTGCATTTTAGTGCTATCTATTGCATTTTTGCGAATTTGTTGCCCCTTTAATCTAGCCAGGACATTTAGTAAGTTTTTTCCATAGCTTGTTTTAAATGCGATTGCTAGCCGTTTCGCTGCAATGAATATGTAGAATTAAATGTATCATTTTTGTAGTCTGGTGGCTTTCAGTGAGAACATATCGAATACTTTTGCGGAATCATTCCCCTCACTCCTGTGCGTTCCCTTCTAATTAGAAATCCACTTAATTCTTCCCATCCTTGAAGAAAAAGGTACGCCTTGTATTTTCAACTATCGACCTATATCTATTTTAGCTTGTTTTAGTAATAAGCCGTTCACACTACACTCTAAATCAAGTAGATTTAGAAGCTGTCAAAGTTAATCAGGTAAGCGTTCACACTACCCGAAGTGATTTAGAACGAGGAGATTTAGAGAGAGAAATGTCATTCGAATTTATGTGTACAATTTTTTTTGCGTGAAACTTGTTGAAAATGGTGCAGGAACATTCAAAAACATTTTCTTTTCACTTTGTACAACTCACATTTTCCTTTTTTGTTCAATTTTTGCTATTTTAGGACGAAATTCGAATGACATTTCATTCAAATCTACTCTCGCTCTCACGGATGGAATCCACCACGCTCTGAGAAAAATTCACCAGGGACAAAATTCACAATAGTACCTGATTTGTACTTGATTAACTCTAAATCTACTTGATTAACTCTGTCAGACGCCGAAAAAAATGTATGGGTAATCAGGTAGATTTAAGTTGATTTGGCTCTAAAGCGATCAGCTGATCGAAATCGCCTGATTTAGATTGTAGTGTGAACGGCATATAAGGGTGGTTTATATGAAAGTTTCTGTGACACATGGATTCACGAGATATCAATCAGCTGTACGCAATTCAATATCGTTCATTGATACCGTTGCTTTCGGTATCGACTTGCAAGGCTTTTGAATTTAATGTATACAGACTTTATCAAAGCTTTCTATTCAATGAACTGTAAAGTTTGCTTCTAAAAATCCAATTGGTTTAATGTCTAGAGCCCTCTGAGCTGCTAATTTTCGTTGAACTATGTAAACGTCCATGCTTTCTAACTATTAACTCTTGTTCTTCATTTCTGTTTACATCACTTCTGGTGTTCTACAAAGCCCGATTCGTGGCTCTTTGATTTTCCTATTGATTATACACGATTTTCGTTCTCTCTTTAGTTCGCCCTATCTTTTGCACGCTGACAACCTGAAAATATTTATGGTGATCAGCTCAGCAGATGACTACTCTCAGTTGCAGAATGACTTGTGTGTATTGAGCAACTCTTTCTCTGAACTTTAAATGCTGGCGAACGCTTCCAAACGTCCTTTATAAGTTCTCTTATCATGTTTTACTTTTCCATCTTTTGCTCATCCCTCAGTCTTAATGATAATTTGAGGGTCTTTTAATATTATACTAAATTTAGTATATTTACTAATATTTGATTCAAAACTTAAATTTGATCTGAAATCCTCACTGCCAGTATAGTATGCGTTGCTTCTCTTCCCTTAATTTGACGAATTTCTGCTTTTTAAAATGCATAACAGCTCAATGATTACTATACCTAGTAGTTTGCATTCGTGATTCAGTGCTTCATTTAACTTTCGAATACAGTTTGCACTCACTGACACCTATTTTCATTAACCTTTTTTAGCATTACAAAGGCAACATAATAGTGTAGATATCCTTTGTAAATCGGATATTGGATGTAAATTCATTGATGAAGTTTATAAATAACGCGTTCATTTAGTCAAATTAGCGATAAAGAGCAAAATGGACATATAAGCCTGTATAAATTAGCATACTATAATACTCTCTCACAAAAATACTACCCAGCAAACCAAATGCATCGCAATTAATTCATAAAAGAGTCATATTTTACGAATGTTTTTGTCGTTAACGAGCTCGCAAATGAATCGAAAACGATTCATTGGTTCTACTAAAATGGCCATCCGAGAAGAATCATTTTTAACGATTCGTAAATGAGTTAGAAAAAATGTGGTTTTAGCGAGTATATATCAACTATATATACTAGTTAAAAGTGACACTTTTATGAATTATTAGCGATAGTTTTACAGATTTCAAATATATTAGCTTTTACGACTTGAAAATGAGTTGAAAATGAAAAGGATAAAAAGCGATATGCTCGATATGACTCATTGTAGAGATTTCGAGCGTGACACGAATTCAATAATTTTCACACACTCAAAAAGTGCATAACGCGCCTAAAGAAGTTATCACTTCAAAAAAAATGTATTCCTCATAGCTCGAAATTTTTAGATAATTCAACTTTTGCCTGGTCTCTATGTGTTGGATCATTGCGATTGTAATAGAAATCATACATGCGCATAAAGTTACTACTACTGCCATGCATTTCGAAATGAAATTTTGGTTTCGCGATCATTTTCTCTGCGAGTCAGTGTACACACAAATATTGTCCATTAGAACCAAACACAAAAAACTATAGTTTTCAAAATCGATGCATCGCAATAAGACGCAAATATATTTCATCTATGCGCACATTCAAGTGCAGATAAATACAAACAAGCTTGCGAGGAACAAACCCGATATGCTTAAAAAGTGTGGACCAAAACTCGCGAAAACAAAATTCGCCTATTGTTTGCCACCAGAATGACTCCATGACAGCACAATGCACAAGAGTCATATCATCGCTGCTTTCATGTAGATGCAAATAGTGTACGTCATGCCGTTGATACGTGTACCGAGGAGTGTCATCAAAGTTACGTCTTCCCACTCAAGAAGGACAATTTCGCATGTTTTGTTCTGCACACAAAAAGTTCACTGCTAAAGAGGATTTTTCATTTTAAGATGTTTCACTCCAAAAGCTATGGGATGGTTGCGATTATAGTGGAAACTTTACCCGTAGATTTGAGCTGAATAGGTTAGGGGTGGTGAATTCATTCTGCTGAGGTCGCTTGATTTAAGCTGACTGACATTTGAGGTTCTGTAAAATAATGCAGGGAGTCATTGTAAAGAGTGTTTTGTAACGATGAGTCTTCAGGATGGTATAGCCATTAAACACGATATTTTTAGGGTAGCGGTTTTTGTATCTGAATGGTTTGTAATGGAAAATTAGGCACTATAGCTAAGTGCAAGCTACAGTGATGTCACCTTTTTTTCTCAGAACATCTGTACGAGATAATCTACTTGCTTAGATATGGCTTTGGTAAAGATTGTAATGTTAGAACACTCCAACATCATTAGGAAGTAAACGAAAGCAGCGCTGCATCGCACATCTCAAAGTGCAATACTTTAACGTGAAAAAAATGTTTTTGCTATGCATTTCTGAGTTGCTTTCTATATTTTTTACTAATGTTCGAAGATATATATATATATATATATATATATATATATATATATATATCAGTGGCGGCTCGTGACATTTAGAACCGGGGAGGCAGTGAATTTAAGAATCATTAACAAAGTTAAATAATATTATAATAATATAATATCAAATTCATATTGTGGGACTTTGTGGTGAGGTAATGAAATACGATGGAAACTACACCGGAGAAACATTTTATTTGAGAGCAATGTATATTTGGCTCTATTTTGACAAAATTTTGAACGAAATTGTCATACAGCTGTGTTAATCCTCCAATATCTTGAAAAAATGTTTTTCAATATTTCGCAGCGATAGCTCCAATAATCGTATGGACTGACGATATTTCGAAAACTAGTCTTAATTCTTCTAAAACTAGTCTAAATCTGGCATCTCAAAAATTACTGAAGTGGCCGAAATGCTTAAATTAGACTTTATTATTTATGGTCAACTTATCTATTATAGTAACTTTTAGTAGCGTACAGAACAAAGAACTTACTTTTAAGGTTTTTCGGTT
This sequence comes from Nemotelus pantherinus, assembly GCA_963978885.1. Lineage (NCBI taxonomy): Eukaryota > Metazoa > Arthropoda > Insecta > Diptera > Stratiomyidae > Nemotelus > Nemotelus pantherinus. The sequence continues at coordinate 70,854,219 of OZ022265.1, read as the reverse complement.
GAGGAATAGGCCATAAATGGACAGTACGCACTCAAACGAGAGTTGATGAAGCATATTTTGAATAGTGAGAGACTGAGTTATATCCATGAGGCTAAAAAGTCCATTTTGTGAAATTTATCTAACCGATTTTTTGCATCTAGCCATATACATTACACGCCTTTGCTTCATTGTGACCTCTAAATGACAAGTCCAGACGTGGTTAAAGTAGCGTTAAATCAATAAACCATTTTTTTTATATTGCATATCACATCCTTCATTCACCTGGTTTTCGATTCGTTGAGTGAGCTTAATTTCGTTTAATAGGGTGCCATTTAGATTTTCTAAATCATTCAAACGTTGCTTTGACCACACATTGCTACTGGAATTCGAATCACATGAGAAGTTTCTAATCGGTCAAGCTACCAGAAAATTTTATTATACCACTCTACATTAAATAAAAGCTCAGCATTCCTATCGCTCTAATGATTTTTAACTATGGGGCAGGTTTTCTATTTTCTTTAAATTTGAATGTTCCGGATAAGTTTATTGTAAGTAACTTGTAAGTCATCATAAAATTCATTTTGAGTATAATTATATATACAATTGATGACAATAATTGACATGACAATAATTGAAATCAATAATAAAAAAAAAATAGCTGCAGCTTTTAAGAATAGTTCTTCAATGCTACTTAAAATGCACGATAAAATACCTCGAACACTTTTACATGTACATACTAGTTTTACACTGTTAGTAAACTAAATTTCACAGATCAAATATATTACCAAATCTAAATTTAGCGCATACATACAAAAAAAAATACTGTTTCCTCAAAGCACAAACAAATAATTTCTTAGGGTTCTTTCGGAAATATATATGAAATAATTATTCATTCTCTTCATACATCAATACTTTATCGTTCTATTCGGTAGTTTGTAAATGTTTCATTAACCAAATATAAGCATTGACGAAATAAAAATACAAAGCACCTGACTTATTAATTTCGATAGTTCTTAATTTGTCCACTACTTTCCTCCTTTGCCCTAAAATAATTACCTTTCGCTAAACAACAACAAAGCACATACATTGCTGCTTTTGAGGCTTGCCTCTTTGAATTCACTATTGCCATATTGAATACTCAAAAATTTGATCATTCATGAATGACGGGGAAAATACAAACTACAACGTTTTCATTGATAAAAATGCATTAGATGAGGCAGATGTGAAACTGCCTCATTTTCATTTCTCTACCTTCGTTTTCGTTGTGCTCGAAATCGACGTGGTATATGGCGGCTAGGATTGATGGATATTTTTTTTTATTTTTTACACTGAGGCAGTGCTCTGGGTACAAAATTGATTTCGGTGTTCTTTTTTGGTGTGTTTTTTTACTTTTTTGCGCTGAGGCAGTGCTCTGGTCTGGGTTAAGGATTGATTTCGCGTTTTTTTCCGGCTGCTTGTGTAGAGGCACTGGTCTCAAAAGGTTTAAATGTTTACTTATGCACAAATTCAAAAATAGTGGAGACTTGGGAGCAAAATGCTGGTTTTGCTATGAATTTAAATATTTATTTATGTATTTAGAATATGTATTTTGTAAATTGGACCGAGGAGGCACTGCCTCCCTTGCCTCCTCTGAGGAGCCGCCACTGATATATATATATATATATATATATATATATATATATATATATATATATATATATATATAAGAAAAAAAAATACAATGCCTATTTCTCGGGAATGGGCCATCCGATTAAACTGAAATTTCAGGATACATTGAGTTGTATGCAAATGTTAATTTCGTTTAACCCTTTGGGGCTGGCGGCCATTTTAGTACTATTTTAAATATGCCTATTATTCTATCAAAAAATCGTCTTCAAAAAAACTAGTTTTGCGAAATTAATTAAGATTTGATTAGGTTTTGAAAAACTAAACATGTGTGTGCACTAGATGCCTAAAATCATATCGGGAAAATTTGAAATTTTTTGAATTGCAATAGCTTTTGACAGCGCTATTGCATCATTATTTAACTTACAAAACGTATTGATTTTACTTGGTTGTATATTTATATAGTTTTCTATCTATGTGCTCGCAACACTGTAGCTACGGCAGGCGCTGAAAGTGAAAACCTTCAAACCATCGACTCTCCTGAAGGATTTTCGCTTTTAAGAAGAAAAGCAACTCATATACAAATGTTATACTTTGTCTACACAGTCAAAGTATTACTTTTGAAATTCCATATTGGACAAGAACGGTAGCCCTTCTCCAATTTACCAATATATTTAGCCTCAAAAACTTTTATTCACAGAAACTCACGACCCAATAATCAGATACAGTTGACATTTAAAGAATGTATTGTACTTAAGTAAGACCAAATCTGGTAGAAGCAGTTTTGACATTTGAGTGATTCTGTACCAGTGGTGCCATCTTGAAAAATCACTTAGAAAAATAACTGCTTTTGGCCTTATAAATTCTGATTCAGTCAGCAGATTTTGGCAAAATTCACGCAGTAGCTGAATCTTATTTTAAGCCACGTTTGTTAAAAATTTGGTCGGAAAATTAGGTTGGAGCTGTCAGCTATGGTAATTTTGGTGTCTTAAGTTTTGAAAATTCGTTCAGGAAAATAAAGCTCTTTGCCCTATAGCTTCCAGTGCAGTCATGGAATCATAACGAAATTCATATGGCAAATTAAACTTATTGTAGGAAATATTGAGTAGAAATCTAGTTACAAAAACATTCATAGGGTTGCCAGCAATGGTAATTTTTGTATTTTTTGGGCATGTTTTACTAAGCGATTTTGTCATAAAATTTCCAAATCGTTGTGATCTTGTAGTAAAAATAAACAACAAATATTAAGATCTAGAACGCTGGTAACCCTAAATTTCTTTGTATCCCTTTAATTTCGAATGCAGTCATCGAATCAATACGGAATTCGCAGAGTAGGCTGACTTCAACGTGAGGCAGATGTGGCATATTTTTGGTTTCGGTGCTAGCAAAAGGTTGCCAGCACGAGGCGTTTTTGGTATTTTCGCACCAATAAATGTTTACATTGAGTATCCACATCGCGAACATTTGCAATAAAAATTAGTAAACAATGTTTAAATTTTCTAAGGTTTAAATATTTTACGGATGGCAGCCCCAAATACCTTTCTATCGCTGGAACTTTCGATGAAGTCATCGGAATTAAATTGGCCTAGGTTCTTTTATTACTTAAGGTGTATTAAGAAAGTAAGAAAAGTAGCTAGTGGCAATGGTCTTAAGTAGCTAGTGGTAGAATATACACTCTAAATCTGCACAAATCCTCTACTGGTCTTCCAAAATTAGTGTTTTCAGCGGTTCTGGTGCCCTTAGTTTTAACCAAGGTAAAATGTAGAAACAATAGATGTGACTTAAGCAAATAAATATATTAAATCATCAGTCTTTTGCTTGCTTGTCGATTGATTTTACTCTGAGATGCAAGGTTCAACGTAATTTCCGAAAGCATTAAATATTTTGTACAAACTCTTTTACCGAATTCCCGTCACCATAAATAGTTTAAGGTTAATTTGTCATGATGTAAAGCACGTTTCGTTGATCAGATATGCATGGGAATTTGTATGGCTAGCATTTATCATGTATAAATGGCTGGTAGTTTTGCTAAAACCATTAAGTCTGATCAAAGTGTATGATCAAATATTATATGAAGTTGAGTTTTGTCATGCTTTCAAGTATGTTAAAATAAAATCTGCTTTTAGATAGTGCAGTTTAAAAACATATCATGTATCGATTATTTTCGTACTTGCGAGTATTTCAATCTAATATTCAAAAAGTTTTTAGGGCAAAAGAAGCTGAAATCGGCTAATTTAGGATTAGAGTGGTTTCGGACATAACGGGCCAAGACCTATTGCTGTGATACAAACATTTTGGTTTGTTAGGGGAGTAAGGGGTTTTTGGCCATAGTTTGGCAAAAACTGCCTTTAACGCGCTTTCGATGATTGAAAGTGGTCGGGTGTACAATAGTGATATTTTAAGGATGAAAAAAAATTTTCCAATCCATTCGAATCTATTCTCCACAAGCGGTTCTACAAGCGTGCTGTGTATACTGGTGTGCTTATACACTAACATGCCCACCGCCACCAAAGAGTTAAAGATATCTTGATTTTAACTTAAGATAAACATATCCTTTTATACATCAATATTTCCCGAAAAAAAGCAGTTTGATCAAATAATAACACTTAATATTTTTGCTGAAATATTTGAACATGTTTTTATTGGCTGCGCCAACGAAACGTGCTTTATGGCTGACTCGGTTGCCGTCAACCGATTGTCGATGACTTGACCGACCGAATGATCGATTGCTACGATGGTGAGATGTTTATTCGATTGTCTCGATTCTCTCGATTGTCTCAATTGTCTCGATTCTCTCGATTGTCTCGATTGTTCTCTCGATTGTTTTGGCGCATCGATTGTGATTCTCTCGATTGTTTTGTGGCACCGATTGCGATTATCTCGATTGTTAAAACATCTCGCAATCGCCCATCACTAACTTGGCTGGGTTTTGGGCCTGAACAGTCTAAGCCACAATAGAAGAATCAGAATCTTTTGGGTTTCTGGTCATGAAAGCGTTTGTTTAGCTGAGAAAAAGGATGAAAAAAAAACGGCCAGTCCATCCCTAATCGATTAGACATCCAAATTTCTATCCGAACGGCGAAGTGCTTGATTGTTTTCATTACGATGCAGACCGATTGCGAGCAACTCAATCCTGCAGGGAAGCCAAAATAATGTGGAGCTCTACAATCACGCAGCTTTTAAATGCTTACTTGCATTAACCCTGACTGACTGCGGGTAGTTAGGTTAGGTTAGGTTAGTGAAGAGGGCTGCCGGGAACACGGCCAGCATTAGGCCGCCAGTTTGGGCCCAGTTTTCACCCTCATAGACAATCACACACATTCACACTTACAGTCATGGCACTGGCGGGATTCGAAGCCGCAGGCCCCGTAGCACGCCGCTTTTCGGCCTGACGCCTTAGCGAGCAGAGCTACCGGGCCCCTTCTGCGGGTAGTTAATGCGCATCAAATCTCAGCCAAACAGATCTGTAAAAATTAGTCTGGAGTCTCAGAAAAAATCCGACATACTCCATGTCACCGGCCAATGCTGCAAAAACTTTACATCGTAATTTCAATAATTTTTGGCTCGCACGAACTTGGCAGAGCACAAGCTGAAGCATGTACCCCATTTTCCAAAAAGGACTAAGCCCTTCTATGGCCTCTTGAGCTGAGGCTTTAAGTTCCAGGTTTTGTTGCCTGGTATTGCTACCTGACCTAGCGTCAATTAGGAAAACCTAACCTTATCCTTATAGCAGCTAGTAATTGTTTCAGTCTTTGTTTTCTAATGAAGGATTTCCTGATATGTTGGCACCTATTCAATCTTGGATTTTGCCGTTGCTAGGACACCTAATAAGTCAAGAAATAGCACATATAAGATAAAAAATTTGTTGATTCAGAACTTCTGAAATTGATTTCGAAAAATTTGGTCGCGTCAGTGCAAACATGGGTACAAATAAATGTAAAAACTTGCTTTTTGCAAAAATATATCATACTTAGAACTATTTGGTTCTTAGAAACATAAAAATAAATTTCCCATAAAATATTTATAAACATGATTTCACTCTCGTACTAATTATTTTGTTTTATTAATATTAATTAAATTGCAAGGTTCATCGAAGTATTCACCTTAATTTTCATGGTAATAGTATGATTTGAAATAAGATATGCTTACGCATAGCAAAATAAAATATGGAAGTATATGTACTTACAATATCATTGCATGATATTTTATACGTTCTTTTGACCTTCCACCTTGCTTTTGGTAATTGCATTCGCATAATTGCTTGTTGATTGGGGTGTTCAAAGTACAGTTTAATATTCTATTCAGTAATTTATAATATTAGAACTTTACTTAACAATATTTTTAACACTTCTAGCATTTTAATATATTTTTGCATTTGCAGCATACCCGCTCCAATAATGGTCAGCACAACATTGACTACAATCGTAGCATCTTCAGTAGAACCAAACAACCACCACCGCCAGCATTCTCAAAACTACTCGCAGCATTCGCAGTCACACCCTGTACGAAATTTCTACATAACTGAGTCGAAACCATCGTCTTTAGCCGGCAGCAAACACCAAAGTAATTTAACTAATTCTGAACGTGCGTATGCTAGTGCCAGCCTTGAAGCTGCCGCAGCCAACAACCAAACTGGTTCGCCCTCAGCTTCTCCGACTCGTGACCTTTGCTCACAGAATGACTCAGGAAACGCGATAATATCTGCGTCACCACCAATAAGTGACAAGATTTCAATCCTTTTCCCAAAGTGTCGTCCGAAAAATGATATAAACTTGAACTCCGTCTCGAAAAGCAATAAGATCGCTAATATAAGCAACAATAAACTGGACGAAGCGTCGCCAGTCTCTTCTTCACTTTCATCGGAGTCACTCTTGTCTGTGACACCAAGGAGATCTACGAATCCATTTCTCAGTTCGATTGCGGCTGTTGAAAGTTCTCAGGATCGATCACCTGAGGGTACATCTCAAAAATATCAGCCGGACTCGATTGGTCCGAGGAACTTTCAAAACATGCCGCGAAAGCGAACCTATCACGTTCCAAGCCAGAATCCTTTCATCAAGGACTCATATTGGGAGACAAGACACGACACAACACCAGCAAGTACCGTCCTCAATTCACCAGATCTGACCGAGAACGAGTCACGTAGCCACTACATTCAAAAACAACATGTCAAGGTTGGCAGGAGCCCTGTAAGCCATCCCGAAATAATGCCACCTATCGCACTTGACACCCCCACGCGAGGTGTGTCTGTGGTTACAGATGGTGAAATGGTAGTCTTCGATGACATCGCCGAAAGCTGGCAGAGTAAGTGCAACCTGCAAGCGCACAGGTTACTCTATCGTTACTCTGGCAACTAAATAGCCGGGCTGGTTGCAATGACAGCGAATGTACTGCATGTTTAAGTTCCATTGCAGCCTTGTTCGTATAGATTTTTGCCACATAATAGAGCAACCTCGTAAAAGCTACTTCAAACAACTCAATCATTCTTTGTGTTTTTCCAGATTTAAGAGTCACCACGGACCACAGCAGCATCGAACACAATTCGCAACCAAAACACCGGCAGCAGCAATTATGCAGCAATGACACAAAGGAAATTTTATTAGAACAAACTAATTATGAACAGAGAGAAGGAGGTGTAGACCGGAAATTTATAGATAGGAGCTTTGGAATGCCGGCGGGTATACGACATGGAATAATAGGTGTGTACGAGATGAAAATAATACTTAGATTAGTTTAAAGTAGTAAGCTTGTTCAACGGAAGAGATAATAGACTGCATTGACATTAAAAAAGAGAGTAGGTACATTCACGTTGCATTCAACCTTTGTAGGGTATCCCAAAAAAAATATTTCGATTGAAATTTCCCGTCGTTTGATTTGTGTGAATCATTTGGGAAATTCAGCTTTTTTTATTTTTTACACATTGTTTTTGGCTCGATTTATTTATTTACTTAATTCACTTTGGGTTGTAAAAAGTATTTTTTTCATCTTCAACTAATCTTTTTCCTTTGTAGTACAAAAAAATAAACGATTTTTTATTTCTATATATATCCTCTTTTGTATATGTCACTATTTTTTTCGACTAATCTTTCTTGCATAAAAGTATTTATCTTTCCATAGAATCCATTACAGTAGATGAAACTTAGTTTTTCATCTTTCCAACTATGTTAATTAAAGTCTTGAAAATTCCCACCGAATGTCTGGTATAAATTAAAATAGTTTTACTACCATCATCGCGAAATCGGATAAAGCTAAGAAGTCAAACTGCGATATACATAAAGATGAGTCAAGAGTCAATAATGCTTGCACTTTACATTTAATGCCCCGATTACACTTATAGCGAACGTTTTGTCAAGATACTTGTGAAATTACTTTCAAGCTGCCTCGAGCTAAGCCGAGACCCTAATAAACTTTCAGAAACTTTTATAAAATAGGTAGGCGCTGGAGAAAACCCATTCACACTCTCGTGCTTGGCATGTGTGTGAATGGAGAAAAACAGGCGAGAATAGACGAGGAAACCATTCACACTCTCGTACACGGCAATACTTGTCATGTTTCGGGGAGAGTCTAAATGCACCTTAAGAAAAGCTCACATTGCATTGGATTTTTGGGTATACTTATGCATTTAGATGCTGCCCTACAAAGATCTTAAGAGTCGGAAAAAGATGAAACACATGGGTGGCACACCGAATGTTTTCCGACAGTTCATGCAAGTTTGCGGAAATTTTAGTCGGCAACGTGTTCACAATGCTCGATACAAGAATTGTTATCGGAATATCAACTTTGGGAACAAACAGAGTTCGAAGTGATGTTGTGTATTCATGATCGGCGCTGCAACCGGAGTCCAGCTCTGGATTCCAGCAAAAAGTCTCTCTACCGAGTCTATCTTATATATGTCTATATATATATATATATATATATATATATATATATATATATATATATATATATATATATATATAAATATATATATATATATATATATATATATATATATATATATATATATCTTTATATCTATATCTATATATACATAAATATTTATATATATACATATATATATACATATATATATATATATATATATATATATATATATATATATATATATGTATATATATACATATATATATACATATATATATATATATATATATATATATATATATATATATATATATATATATATATATTGATATATATATATATATATATATATATATATATATATATATTTATATATATATATATATATATATATATATATATATATATATATATATATATATTTATATATATATATATATATATATATATATATATATATATATATATATATATATATATATATATATATATATATATATGTGTGTGTGTGTGTATAGAGATTATGGGATTTATGGGATACTGGTTATACGTAAGCTGGATGAATGAGCCACTCACTCGTTGACGAAATCTTAAAGAATGGATGAAGAAAGGAGAATGAAGAGAGCAACCTGCCGAGGAGAGAACCGGACGAGAAGAGCAACCGGTCGAGGCGAGTAACCGGTGGAGGAGAGCAAAACCGGTGGAGGAGAGCAAAACCGGTAGAGGAGAGAAAAACTGGTGGAGGAGAGCAAAACCGGTGGACAAAAGCAAAACCGGTGGAAGAGAGTAAAACTGATGGAGGAGAGCAAAACTGGTGGCGGAAATCAAAACCGGTAGAGAAGAGCCAAGCCGGTGGGGGAGAGCAAAACTGGCGGAGGAGAGAAAAACGGACGCAGGAGAGCAAACCCGGTGGCGGAGAGTAAAACCAGTGGAGGAGAGCAGAACTGGTGGAGGAGAGCAGTACCGGTGGAGGAGAGCAGTACCGGTGGAGGAGAGCAGCTGGTGGAGGATAGCAATAGCTATATATATATGTACATATATATATATATATATATATATATATATATATATATATATATATATATATATATATATATATATATATATATATATGTATATATATATATATATGTATATATATATATATATATATATATATATATATATATATATATATATATATATATATATGTATATATATATATATATATATATATATATATATATATATATATATATATATATATATATATATATATATATATATATATATATAAATATATATATATATATATATATATATATATATATATATATACATATATATATATACAGTGTTAAGTATAGCATAAATAAAAAATTGTGGTGTTGCAAAATAAACATAATATTTTGGACAAATATATTTTATTGAAAGTGCACAAAATTTCAGTTTCTACGAAAAAAATTTAAGAAAAAACTAAAATACGCACATATAACAAAGAACAAAAGTCTGTATACGCTTCTAAGAAAATGGTAAATAATTAGCATTCCTTCTTAGAAATAGAGAGTGTACTAGCCAACAATATTTGAAACTTACTATTTGAAAACAGAAAGAGTATGAAAAGTGTTGCTAATGAAGAGGGAGTACTCTGCACGTGAAAGTAGTACAGTAGTACGGCAACTTAAAATGGAGTACAAATACTTCGATGGGAGTACAATGACAGCACTGATCTTGACCCGATGTCTCATTTATGTTCTGGGCTTGTGCAAGCAAGGTTACTATTGTTTGCAACAAAATTTGAGCAAAATGGTTGTTCCAAAGCGTAAATGCTATGAAAAGCGCAGAAAGAACGTGATTTGCGATACAATTTGCGATATTTCCCCACTGATCGCGAGAAATAGATAGTAAAATCAGAGTCCAAGCTGAAAAAAGACAGGAAATACCCCACCAAGCAGAGTTGCTTCGGTCAGGTATGTTTCTCATCCCTGCTAGACAATATACATGTGATTTGACAAAGACTCTTTTAATGAATGGTGATTCATGCAACATTGATTTTCTTAAAACATATTCTGAGTTATAAAATGGTAAACAATAAGATAGTTGACGCGGAATATTACTTTCGATACTATTTGGCGAGTAAAAGTAATATCTCCGAAACATTTATGCAATCCACTACAGACAATTCCGTTTGTTGTCAGCGAATGTTGGCTGCTTTTACTGTTTCTTGACGAGACTATACGCACGCCAACACATTCTCACCTATCAGCTCCACGGATATATACATCTTTACCTGTCATTTAAGATATGTTTCTTTCATTTTTCCGTATGATAAAATAAATTTATTTGTAAAGGTTATTGAATGTGATCATGGTTCCCTTCTTGTCTATAAATCAGCATAGACAACGTATATTATCTCTAAAGCTTATGAAAGCAGAGCATATTGAAACGGGAAACTCGATCGTTTTGCGGAATCAGCCTCCGAAAGCAGAATCAAATTAATGATTTCCAACTGCAAGTGGTCACGCCAGTCAAGTATGCACTGTGTGCTGGTGTCTGATGAGAATCAGTGCATACTTTCGAAACCACTTTGTCAAAATAGAATTTACAACGTAGATTAAAATTTTTAATGTAAATAAAAAGTTGTTCAATTTTAATAATTCCGCAAAAACAATTCCAATTAAATTTATTTGATTTGGCTCTTTTGAGGCGCCAGCTTATGGTAAATAAATCACTCCCCACCTTTCTTTGCCACCAGACAACTATCGTACAACACCGTTCCTTCCAAGCTTTCCATGTTATGTACGCTTTGGCTCTTCTTTGGTCATTCGAAATAGGTGCACAGCCCACCGGAGTCTACCGAGCTTTGTTTTTGTAATTATGTCTGTTTCATGCACTGAGAAAAACATTGAGACCATCATTTATATATTTTTGGCATAATTTATATATTTCTGGCCATAATTTATAGGTTGTGAAAAATTTGACGCATGATACCATAATCTATGGCGTTAAATTAACAGGTGTGGGCACTATGTATGATAGCCCCCCAAGGTCATGAATTATAGTCCTGATAAAAAGTAAAAGCGGAATTGGCACCGATTTGAAGATTTCAGTATTTTGATAATTGTAAGCTGTAGAAATCTCTTTTTAAATGACTGTACTTTTCTTTTTTAGCTTTAAAATCATTAAAAATAAATCCTTCTTCAATTCAAAAATTCTTACCCGTGACCTTATTCCTCAAGAGCTGAGGCTATTTCCACTAGACTACACGAGCTTATCAGAAAGCTATTGTTTTATTGCTGAAATTATGTTCATAATAGTTGGGGCTATGTTACATAGAAGTCGAGATTATACTGCGTAGAAGAAACGCCCATTACGTGAGGGATTTCGTCTTATAGCCCTATGTTATAGTTCAGGGTACTGTGCACAGAACACCTGCGACCATAAAAGCTATGTATGTTACATAAGAGCATGTTATATGCAGATTGTTATTTTTTGGCGCTGCGTAGGGCAGACCGGGGTTAGTTTACTATAGGGGTATGTAGACTCATTACGATTAACTAAGTAAAAATCGACAACTAAGCTGTAAAAATTTGACTGTGTATTCAGTTGAAGTACCTACCTCAGTGCAGCAATAGTCGTCGAAGCCAGCGCTTGTTGTTCGCGGAATAATAGAAAAAAACGAAATTACAAGCACGTGAGTGAAAATTTTATTTCAGATTTAAATTGTCTTATAATGTACACGCTCATGATATTTGCTTGTCTAGTGGTTTCAATTGAAAGTGTATGCATTGGTTAAAAGTGTTCTTAGTTTGTTTTTCCTGTCATTGGAATAACCTTTTGTCATGAGTGTTTTAAAAAGAAAATGGCGGGTTGGGGCTTATTGACTCACAGCATATCGGGGTTAGACGACTCATGAGTCAACTAGCCCCATGTTTGGTTTTTATTTTGCTTATCTTTTAAGTTACTACTAATCACATGCTTATCTTACATTCAGAACGATGAGGACCTACAAACGAAAAACGGAAAGATCGAATACATCTAAGGATGTGATGGAAACTGCTTGCAAAGAGGTTATTTATGACGATAGAAGTATTCGAAGTACGGCGGTTAAGTACGGAATACCATATAAAACTTTACAAAGATATGTCGTCAAAATGAAAAATGAAGTTGAGAAACATCCGTTAATTGAAAAGTCCGCGCTGAAGCTGGAACAATTCGGGTATTACAACAACAGAAGAGTTTTTCGTGACGAAGAAGAACAAATTTTGGCGCAATACATAAAGAAGGCTGCTGACATTTATTACGGTATGACACCCTACGAAGTCAAAAAATTTGCATTTGAATTTGCTGTAGCCAACAGCAACAAAGTTCCAGACTCTTGGCAATCAAAGAAAATGGCAGGAGAAGACTGGCTAGGATATTTTTTGAAACGGAACCCAACGTTGTCTATTAGGTCGCCCCAAGCCACCAGCCTGTCTCGTGCTACATCTTTTAACAAACATAACGTTCAATTATTCTTCACAAATTTAAAAAAGGTATACGATTGCTTGAATTTGACTCCCGCCGACATATGGAATGTCGACGAAACAGGTATTACCACTGTTCATTCTCCAAACCGAGTCATAGCTCGTCGAGGGACTAGGCATTTGGGAAAAATAACTTCGGCTGAACGTGGCACATTAGTTACAGTTGCAGTGGCAGTTTCAGCAATTGGAAACTTCATTCCACCTTTTTTTGTATTTCCCCGTGTCAACTACAAAGACCATTTTGTCCAAAGTGGGCCAACTGGATCCGCAGGTGCTGCCAATCCTTCAGGATGGATGAAAGAGGAGCAATTTATAATATTCTCTAAACACTTTGTACAATATGCTAGACCAACTAAGGAAAGACCAATACTATTGCTACTAGATAATCATGATTCGCATTTATCCATCGCTGCACTTAGTTACTTCAAAGAAAATGGCGTGACAGTACTTTCTTTTCCACCTCATTGCAGCCACAAACTGCAACCACTTGACCGATCTGTATATGGTCCATTAAAAAGATATGTAAATACAGCATGTGATAATTGGCTTGCTACTAATGCTGGAAAAACACTCACGATTTACAACATCCCCGAGGTAGTGAAAGTTGCTCTCCCTCGAGCTGCAACTATAGAAAATATTCAGGCAGGTTTTAGAGTCACTGGGGTATCACCGCTAAATGAAAATATATTTCCTGATTCTGAGTTTTTAGGTGCATACGTGACTGATAGGCCGAATCCTGGAAACACTGAGCAAAACCTATTGCCAACAAATGAAAATGTCGGCACCGATAATTTATTGACTGGAAATTCGATATTCGGTGATCCAAGTAAGATTCCTGAAGAGCAAGTTATAAATACGAATTACTATACATCACATTCTTTGCCACTGGAAGACTTAACCAACAAGCCATCAACATCCTATTCTGCTGCACTAATTGAAGCAAATGAAGCGAGAGCGAAAATTACACCTGAGCAATTAAAACCACTCCCAAAAGCTGGACCCCGTAAAACAACAAGAAAAAATCGCCGAAAAAGAACAAGCACTATTTACACAGATACCCCTGAAAAAAAGAAATTGGAAGAAGAAAAATTGGCCAAACAACGCAAAGTAGCAATGGAAAGTAAAGTAAAAAAGCAAAAAACACGAGCGAAAGATCAAGGAAAAGGAAAATCGAAACAAAAGTTTGTAAAACAGTCACAAAAAACTAGTGATGATGAGTCTGATGATGAAATATGTCTCGTATGTACCGAAGCATATTCGAATAGCCTTTCAGGAGAGGAATGGATACAATGTATGATGTGCAAAATGTGGGCTCATGCAAGGTGTGTACCTGGAAATTCGATGCTGTATATGTGCAACAATTGCAATTCAGATGACGATGATGAATAGTTTTTTATTTTATGTATAATGAGTCGGCACTAATGATATTTAACATGTATATAAGTGAAGCTTTATTTTTTTTTCATTCAATGGATTATTTTAATAATGGTGAATTCTCTTCATATCGTAATAAATGATTATTTTTTGAACATTTTGTGTTTTTTTCATGGTCAAAACTTAATTAAATTGATATGGTCAAATAACCCCGTCCACTGAGTCAATTAACCCCAGACATGGGGTAAATAGACTCACGGGGAAGCTTTTTTTAAAACAGCAAATACAACTTGAGAAGCTTACTGTGAATAAAATAAAAGGAGCTATTTAAAAACCCATCGAAGTAATCAAAGCGACAACGTATTTATTATGGCTAAAAACTTAACAGTAACATTTGTATAAGATTAATTATGAAAAATGGGTCTACTAACCCCGGTCTGCTCTACTATGCGTACTATACATATAGCGGAAGCGCTATATTATGTAAGAACACGCGCTCTTCAGACTACTTTTCAATTTGGGTCTAGCGTGTCGAAAAGGGTCTTTCTTTATTTATGAAGTCAACGATTCTTCATAAGATGTTCAGGCCAACGTGACCTAAAGATCAAAGTGTCCTCTGCTAAGCACGCACGCAAGTCCTGGTGGCATACATGATACCGAGCCTACACTCTAGTCGAGACATGACAAGCACAGCCGAGCACCATAGTGCAGATGGTTCTCTCGTCGACTTTCGTCCATGCTTCTCTATCCACACAAGACATGGAAAATTTTGTCGGTTTTAGGTATAGAGTCACAGAGACTTGGTTTGATACTGGCTCCAATTATATTTATAAATTGATTTGGTTTGCATACAAAATCATGGACAAGATGCATTATACTGGACAAGATGCCTGAGTACAGATGGGGACAAGGTACACTCTTGGAATATTTCCAAAGAAATTTCTCAGTAGAGAAAATGCTACCTAACTGCACCATATGCATATTTGCGCATTTAAACTTGACACCCTAAAAATATTCTCAACGCAAACAGGACGAGTTTTATGGCATACTACGATAAAAAGGGGTTTACAGCCTAAATAAACGGTTTTTGAGTGATTACTTTGAATACTCTTCGAATGTTTGGCCAAATGTCTCCACGAATGTCTCGACAAAACTCTCGGTATAAAATAAATCTTATGCCGCGTTTAAGCACATGACAAATGTTGGCGAGCCGAGTGTGTAAATGGTCCCCTTGTTTATTCTTGGCTGTTTTTTTTACATATGAAGATACGTTGGGAAGTAATTTCACAAGGTCCTTGACGAAACGTTCGCCATATGTGTAAACCAGGCATTATGGGATGCTTCGTGTGCAACGATCTCATAAGCAGGATATAGCCCAGTGAAATCCGACATAAAAAAGGCGAAACTTCGGAAAAATTAGGGGAAAGCTGAATTTTGGTGTGCATCTTGGTACTGGCGTGTTGAACAAAATGTCAAAAGTCCCCATCGATCCGAGTGCTGCGTCACTTTTTATACGGGGTCAAAGGTCACCAAAAGTGACCTTTCCTAAATATCTCAGTAACGGTCACGTCTTTAGAAAAACAATGTATGACGAATTTGTAGCTTAGCAAATTTCCAATAAAAAAGATGATATAGCTTTTTCCTGTAACCATAACCGTTTTTGAGACATATTGATCTAAACATTTGTTACTAACAGCACCGTCTTTCTCATCGGCATGTTGATATTATCCGATTTTGATTACGACTTGGCATGTTTGTGAGTTTGTTTTTCTATGTTTAAGAGGCACATAACTGACATTCTAAAGTCAATCCAACGATGTACACATTACTCTTATAAGTACCCAATACTAAGCCTTAATAAAAACAAACTCACCAAATATTAATTTTTGTATCTGACTTCTTTTTCAGAATATGAAGGATCCCCACGCCGATTTGGACAAGGATCTCCTGAGGTGGCACACCAATCACTTCCACATAATTTGCAGAGATCAAAACTTTACAATACGTGCATCCCACTGCATCCGGCTCGACCGGGATTCCCTCAGGTATACCAATTAATCAGCCACTGGTCTGTCCGAAAAAAATTCTAGGTTGTTCTTTGTTGCAGAGAATATTTCCACAGCCACCAGAAACGCCATCACCAATAGCGAACGATGCCCAGCAATCAAATACAGAAGATACAAGTAACGACGTCTCTGAAATCGGCACTTCGTCCGACTTAACTACGTCGGAAAAACCCAAGTCCTCCACCTTTGATTACTTGTACGAATTTTCCGAAACCAGAAAGGTTCTTGAAGAGTTCTTTAAATGTCCTTCCAATGAAGATAAGCCTACTGAAAACTGTAGTGACGTGGACAGCACTGTAAGCTACCGTATTTGTTCTATTCAGAATGGTTCCAATTCCAACATATTTTATTTCAGGATATTCAATACGACTATGATGGTAATCTTGACCACACGTCGACCAACTATATAGAACAAAGGCTTGTGAGTAGTCCAATATTAAGCCACCAACAAGAAGATGATGATGAAATTGAAATCAAGGCTGCGTCGGAAAATGGCTTGGGCACTACGAGCAATAAAGAGGACCATGATCATGACCATGACATAGACTTCTTCCTTGAGTCCGCAAGTCGTAGTAGTGGTGACATTTTAGAAAACCACGATGGACTTAATCAGAATCAAGTACCTACAAGAGCGTTTCGATATTCACCAGAAACAACCGATTATGACTCGAATTGTGGTGACCTTGACAGTAAGGTTTTTCTTCACTTACTTCTGAAATGCGTTCTAGGAGGTGTAATCTGAATATTAATTTATCGCTTTTCATTTTATTTGCTATTGATATATTTTTTTGCTTACAAGACTGAAACTAGTAAGTTATTATTTATTGTATGTTTTCCAGTCCATGCGCAGAACATTAAAATATTTTTTTGATTTTGATAATTAGTTGATTACAATTTTCAGGTCTCTCGGGAGAGTACAATGGCATATCGCCCTACTCCAACTACCCTAAATATTACACAAGTATGCCTGTTTTAGAAGATGGTCTTTCAAGCGGGCATGCTTCCGATACGGAAAATAATAATCAGCCACCAACGGGTATTTCAATACTTATGGACATGAAGAAGACACCCGATGTTCAAGAAAATCGAGATATATCCAACTCATCTGATTTTTTTTTCAAACCGCCAGAAAGTCCTAACCAAAATGGAAAAGAGGGCTCTATGCGGGATTTGAATCGACTTCGAAGCCCTGCCAATCATAATAAAGTCTTCAAGAATAT
This sequence comes from Nemotelus pantherinus, assembly GCA_963978885.1. Classification (NCBI taxonomy): domain Eukaryota; kingdom Metazoa; phylum Arthropoda; class Insecta; order Diptera; family Stratiomyidae; genus Nemotelus; species Nemotelus pantherinus. The sequence continues at coordinate 70,836,605 of OZ022265.1, read as the reverse complement.
CGATCCTGATCTGGATTCTCTTTACTCAATCAGTAAGTGGATGGGTTATATCAATCATAGAGTGAATTTACTGATACATTTCAGGTGTGTTTCATCGGTCAGATATGATACAACTAACTCCTCCACCTCCAGCCCCAGCTCCCCATCGTAAATCCAATAGCTTAATTTGTTCCGAAGAACAAAGCACCGAAACTAACTCTGCGGCCTTAAAAGATCTACATTCACCGCATTTGCAGGCCCAGCAAATCCGGCCGCCAATAAACAAATCGCTTGCGAGTCCGCTTATTCCTTCTGTAGAGAAAGCAAGAAGCTCTTCAGCTGCATCACCCCCTCCACCTCCTCCGCCACCTCTGGAGAAACTCACTCCATCACCAACACTATGCTCGCCCGTTTGGATTCCACGACAGCTAGATAATATTAACAATAGTAATTACGGTGAATCTACGGATCATCATACCAAAAATCTAAGTGCCGACGAAGAAGACGTGGATACTGACCTGGAGACTGATAGACTACTTGGTCACCAAAGACTAGATGACCAAGGTTTTTACGATGAGGGTAGATCCTGGGAGCGCAAGCCTAGATCACTTCTTGCTTCATCGCTTTCTAAATTTTCACCTAAAGTGCAACCTAGCAACAAAAACTCAAGCTCGAATCTATTGCGGCAAGGGCTAAACTCATTACTTCCTACGACACCTGAAATAGCTCCTCCACCACTAATGCCCAGCAAGTCAAGCACGAAGCTGCTGGATGTCGGCGAATCAACTTCGTCGCCAGAACATAACGATAAATCTCCGGAAAACATTCCAGAGACAAAAATTTGTTTACCGGACAGTCCTGAAGGATCGAACAAATCGAAAAAGGACAGCGAGAAGAAGGGGAAGAAAAGTAAAAACAAAGAAGGTAAAATGAAGGCTGTAGCAAATAAAAATTTAAATGCCAATTTTTTGCAGTGCTCATTGAAGGTGTTTTGTTTCGTGCGCGTTATTTGGGCTCTACGCAACTGGTGTGCGAAGGACAGCCAACTAAATCGACTAGAATGATGCAAGCCGAAGAAGCTGTCTCACGAATAAAAGTAAGTAGCTTGTATACGGAATTGACAGCAGCCTTGCATTCGCTCATTAGCATAATTTATTTGGCAATCATATTTGTATTTTTCCCTGAAAATAATTTTTTGCGTACTCAAAAGTTTGTTCTTTGTCGCGAAAGCATTAATTTGAGAGTAAGTGCTTGGCAAAATATTCGCTTTTTGATTCGTAATATTCGATCCCCCATCTCTTTAGTGTTGCCAAACGATTTGTTTTTCTGTTTGCGATGACGACCAATACCGAGAAGAAATGGAACTATCACAGTGCACATTTGTTTACTATTACAGAATTTCCGCATGACGTAAGAACTGGATTCACTGGAGATGGATAATAGTTCTTATGGGATTCCAAATTCGCTTCGACGAATTTTCATAGCCCCAAGTAATGAATTCGGCTTTCCAAGTCTTTGCTTCGCGCAGTTAATGCTGTGTAAAGTGGGGCTTTGACAATTTCATTTATTTGTAATATTAAAAGTAATATTTATAATTATTCTTAAATCTTTACGCTTCACGTATCCTAGATAATTCTAAATAATGCAATTTAAAACAGTTCAAATGACTTTTTAATAAATCACTCTCTTTGGTCAAATCTACTAAGCAGTTAAATCCGAATTTTATGTCTGAATGTATATCTTCCATACGAAATTAAATTTAAATCTTGGGGTGAAACATTTATTCAATACATTGTACAAACTTTTTCAAGTTTACTATTTTTATTTTGAATTACTAAATCCAGAATATGTCTCCTGGTCTATTATTTTAACTGTGTCGATTTGTTTCCCAAAATACAAATGCTACCCTAGCTAAGTAATGGCCAAGCAACATATATTTCTTCTTCGTGATTATACTTAAAAAAAAACAATCTTAACCTAACTTGCAGATAATTGAAATTGATTCAATGTAACTACGAGTTATTCCAGGCCATAAACCTATCCTCTGCGTTGCATATTCCAACAGCACATCCAGGAGCCGCCATTGTCCTAACACTGTTGTAAGGTACATCGATTACTAATTCGGCTCATCTATCCAACAAGCCATTTAGTTAGCCCGTTTTGAAGATGACTAACTAAAAAATTTTGTGGTTGACTCTACAGCCAGTGTTTGAAGTGGCCAGACTCTCGGTACAGGAGAAAATTTTTTAACGATTTTATACCTATCGAGCTGATGAGCCCGCCAGTTTTCAAACTTTCTAAGCTTCTGTTTTCCACTAACATTTTTAGTGTGAGGTATACAAATTTTAGAACAAAAACTGTAGCCCCTAGGAACTGCTTGACACACCAATTTTTGAAGATAAGTAGGAGACTATAAAGACTTTTGATACATATTCTATCATACGGGCTCCTCACCCAGAGTCTACATGGAATGTCAGCTTATGGCATGTCATCTGATGCCTGGGCAACGGCATGTCATGCCATATCATTTTGAAAATATCATTCAGCAGTGAACATATGCCCGCTATCCGGTGTTATAGAGCACTGCGAAGGTTAGAGGAAGCAGAATGTGAGGAAAGTCGCAAATTGAGGAAGAGGCGAACATATAATTCCATAAGCAATCTTTTTTTTGTATTCGTTTAGCATTCGTAACACTATTTCCCTCGACATCGCCATTTTGTAAATGAACAACTGTCAGAATATGGCGATGCTCATGGCCATGCAAATGTCTTGCCATATGGCTTGACATTTATGGCATGCCATCAAATATGTCATGCCATTTACCGTCTACATTTTCCATTTCCATGGCATGTCGAATGCCATGCCGTCTCCCATGGCCAATGTGGACGAGGCGTTATATTGGATAGTGGATGCTTATCTTACAAAAGTTTGAAAGCAGCATCGATACCTATAACATAAATGATGAAAATGCTCAGTGCTTGCTATACTTTTCCAGCACAGCAGTTAAAAGTCAACCACAACTGTTCCATGTCAAAATCAACCTACCCGATGAATCTTGTTTCCATCAGATGACTTAATCGAAAATTACAGGAATATAAATATGTTTGGAGTTGCTATCCGAACGATTTCAAATACTTTTCATTGTAGATGTTTGCCATAGGAATATTTAATGGTAGCATCTGCTGGTATGAGAATAACAATAACACCTGGTGCTGGCAGTCTTCTGCTAGCACCAAAGCCAAAAGTACATGTATCAAATCTGCTTTACACCAGGCCAACTCTTCCTGTGAATTTCGTTTTGATCCACTGACTGCATTGGAAGCTTCAGGCGTTAAGAGAAATTTAGGACTACCATTCGCAAAGGTTTTCAAGTTTTCCAAATCTTAATATTTATTGTTTATTGTCACTACAAGATCATAACCAAATAACAATTTGACGATAACATTGCCTAGTAAAGATTTGATAAAAAATTGCAAAAACTACCATAGCTGACAACCATATTTTTATTTTTGAACCAAATTCTTCCTACATTTGGCCAACGGCAAGGATTATCAGAAATCGACCACGAGCTTCGACTCCAGTTGGACTTGCCGCAGCAACAGCAACATCATCAACATAATCAACCTTTGGCTCCGTCCCTTCAAATTCACCTATCATCAGCTGTGTGTTTCCATCTCAGGATCAATCGCAGCAGCTTCGTCCTGTCCTTTCTGAGCCAGCCTTATATAGGCTCAGTAATCACGCTTCTCCTTGTGACTTCTAGGACTGATGCTGTTCCTTGCGATGAAATCTCTTCACTGCGAATCATTTCGTTTCCACTACAGATCTTCGTATCCAGATTTGCCTACGATACCACTTCCGATGCCGTTGAGCGTTTTGTCTCCAAGAAATTGGGCTACATATATCATATTTTTGCGTGTGTGAAATAGACAAGGGACAATCTTCCGAGGAGATACATTATTTCTTTTAAGTTAACTTTGCCGAATAACTTAAATATAATTGCTGCCCCAGAATTTTGGCAGCCTGGGACTTTGGTTAACCTTTCTGTCAACCGTAGAGATTTTTATTCCAGCCTCGGCAGGGTAAATCACACTTGATTTCTGGTCTTTCTTCTCTTAGATTATACTATCAAAATGTTCGTGGTTTGAGAACCAAGCTTGATGAAATTAGAACTGCTTCTTTTACCATCTTAAATGCCTTTCTGAAACCTGGCTTACGGAAATTTTTCCTTGCTATAATGTCTACCGTAGTGATCGAAATAGAATTGTTTGTGGTAAAGTCGACGGTGGTGGTGTCCTTGTAGCCGTATTAAACTCTCTTCAAAGTAAGCTCTGATATGACTCCTCCCATTGAATTTGTTGCTGTTTGTGTCTCCTTCTCTGACAAATCCTGTTTGTTTGTCGCTTCATTGTATGTTCCGTGTAACTGTTCTTTCCCCACCATAGAAAAAGTTTTCTGTGAACTGTCGTCTTACCTTAATGTAACCTACTCTTTCACTCCAATTGTCATCTGTGGTGATTTTAACTTACCTTCTCTTCAGTGGAACCTCACTTCTTATTGTATGGAGTCTTGTAATAACATATATATTTCCTTGTCATCTTTTCTTTCTTCATGTTCTTTCAATTAATTTAACATTGTCCCTAGTAATAATGGTAAAATTCTTCATCTTGTCCTTTCCAACCTCGATTCATCTTCTTTTACTCTGTCTTCTGCCTCTTATCATTATGTGAAATTTGATAGCCATCATCCTCTACTATCTGCAAGTATACGACTCCAGAGTTGTATTCTACGCAAGCGGTGCAGCGTGAATCGATATAATTTTCATAAAACTGACATAAATTGGTTTAGTTTTTTTCGTGAACTTGATGTGACTGCGCTGCTCTCTACTTCTACCGCAAGCTTCATCAACTTATCCTTGCTTACACTCTTATATGTCTGGCTAATAAACCTCATGATACTCCGTGACTCGCCGGCAATATGCTTTAGATGCTAAAAACGTTGCTCGGCTGAATCGTCACTTAGCTCAGATGGTCCTAGGAGGTTTTGGTCATCTGTGCGTAGCTTGAAATCTTCTTCCTTTATACCTGATTCTGTTTCTTTTAATAATTCTAGTGCTTCTACTTTGCAAGGAATATGTAATCTATTTGCTGACTTTTTTTCTCTGAATATTCTTATTCTTCCTCTCCTATATCCAGCATTCCTCCGTTTTACTTTCCCACTTGCCTATCTTTACTTGAAACCAATCCCCTTGAAGTACAATCTATTATATCTACGTTTGACTCCAGCTCTTCTCTTGGTCCTGATGGAATTCCTAACTTAAAAAAACTTGCTTCTTCTCTTTGTGCTCCCTTGTCCATTATTTTTACTAATGTTCGAAGAACATTAGTATTAAAATCGATTCGGCCAAAAATTCATATTTCCATATATATATATATATATATACATATATATATATATATATATATATATATATATATATATATATATATATATATATATATATATATATATATATATATATATATATATATCATCAAAAAATTTCAGTGAGATAATCTCGGGAACGCGCCATCCGATTGAGCTGAAACTTTCAGGATACATTGGTGTATATGCAGAATAGGTCCAGGTCGCACTAAATGTCAGTTATTGTAAACCTTTTGGCGCCGGCGGCCATTTAAGTGATATTTTTAATATACCTATTATTTCGTACACAAATAATTTTGTCGAAATAAATTTCAAACATGTTTTACATGTGAATCGGATAATGCTTTGGAATTTTTTAACCCGATGTGTGCGCTGGATGCCTAAAAAGAGAACGGGAAAACTTGAAAATTTTTAAATTGCGATAACTTTTGACAAAGCTATTCAATCATTACGAAATTTTGATGAGCGTGTTGACAACCTTGTAGCTAGGGCAGGCACTGAAAGTGAAAACCTCCAAATCATCGTCTCTCTTGAAAAAATGCCGTTTCTTCAACAAAAAAAAACCATTCATATGTAAATCTTGTGCTTTGTTTACATAACCAAAAAAAAAAGATATGGTATAACGGGCACGCCTGGTAACCCTTGCCCAATTTACCTATATTTTTAGCATCAAAAACTTCTGTTCACGGAAACTCACGATCCGATGAGCAGAATTATTTGAAATTCACAGAATGTATTGGTCTTAAATAGGACCAGGTCTGATAGAAGTGATTTTGAAATGCGGGCGATTCTGTGCCAGTGGTGCCATCTTGAAAAATCACTTAAAACGATAACTGCTTTTAGCCCTATAAATTCTGATTGAATCGTTCGATTTTGACGAAATTCACACAGTAGCTGGACCTAACTTTAAGCCACGTTTGCTAGAAATTTGGACGAAAAATTCGGTTGGAGCTACCAGCTATGATAATTTTGGTGTCTTAAATTTGAAAAAAAAAATTTGGAAGGGAAAACATTCAAACCATCGAATATTCAAAAAAATGTCCGTTTCTTACAATAAAACCAATCTTTATACAAATCTTATGTTTTATTTACACGTTCAAAGTAAAACGTTGGAAATTTCATGTCGGACAAGAACGGTAACCCTCTCCCAGTTAACCTATATTTTTAGCATCAAAAACTTCTGTTCACGGGAACTCACGAACCAATAATCAGATACAGCTAAAATTTGCAGAATGCATTGGACTTAAGTAGGACCAGATTTGATAGAAGCGATTTTGAATTGTGGGCAACTCTGTGCCAGTGGTGCCATCTTGAAAAATTACAAAGAAAAAAAACTGCTTTTCGCCCTATGAAATGTGAATAAGTTACCAGATTTTCATGAAATTGACACAGTAGCTAAACCTAACTCTAATCTCTGTTTGATGGAAATTTGGTTGAAAAATTTGATTGGTGCTGCCAGCTATGGTAATTTTTGTGTCTTTGGTTTTGAAAATTCGCTCAGGAAAATAAAACTTTTTGCACTATAACTTCCAGTGCAGTCATGAAATCAATACGAATTTCATACAATTAATGAAACCTGTCATAAACATTATTCAGGCCAAATTTGGTTGAAAAGCCACGATAGGGCTGCCAGCTATTGTTGGTTTTGTGTTTAATTGCAATATCTTTATTGAGCGGTTTTATCGTAGAATTTTCAAATGGTAATGACATTGTAATGACAATAAACAGCAAATATTAAGCTTTCGATCATTTGAAAAAACTCGCTGCAGGTAACCCTAAATTTCTTTATACTCCTATAACTTCGAATGTAATATAACAACGTGAAGCAGATTTGATATATTCTTGGCTTTGATACTGGCGAAAGGTTGCCAGCACGAGTCGGTTGTGCTACTTTTGTATCAATAAATGCTTACAGTTAGTATACATACCGGAAACATTTACAATGAAAATAAATAACCGATGTTACAATTCGCAAAGTTCTGCAAATTTTTCGGATCGCAGCCCCAAACACCAACTTCAGTTACAGTGCTGCAGGCACTGAGCATTTTCTTCATTGATGTTATATGAGATGCTACTTTCAAAATTTTGTGAAATAAGCAACTGATAACGAATATAATTAACCCGTGTTTCGCTCTCATAAACGTTGAAATTAATGCCAGTGGTAATATCTGAAACCTTCCAACATATGAGTTATAATGCATTCTTGAGCAGTAATAAGCAGCACATGTGGTGGAATATGCACTCAAAACCTGCACGATTCTTCTACTGTTCTTCGAACATTAGTGTTTCTAGCGGTTCAGGTGCGCTAGAGTTTTTACATTATTCTGTGTAATGGTATTTTACCAGCTTCTTGATCTAAACCTAGTCACTAACTATTGCCCGATTTCAATCATGACTTGTTTTTCTAAAATTTGAGAGCGTCTAATTTTTAATCGCGTCTATGATTCTTTTTGGCACGTTTTTTGCTGCTGTTTTTTGCTGCTTTGCACGTTTTTTGCTGCTACTACCACTAACCTTGTAGAGTTTTCTCATTTTGTTGCTTCTCAATCATGACCTCCTTTTTCTTAAGTTAGAGCATTATGGCATATCGGAGCCCCTTCTTTCGTGGCTGTCATTATTTAAATTTAGTCGTACTTGTTTTGTCTCCCTCCGTGGCTCTTCGTCCTCTCCTCTTTATCCTCCCTGCGGCGTACCTCAGGTATCTATTCTCGGGCTTTTGCTACTTAATATCTTCGTCAACGCTATTCCTAATGTGTTTGCTTCTCCTTGTATAATGTACGCTGATGACTTGAAAGTTTTTCGCGTTATTAATGCTCCTTCCGATCATCTTGCTCTTCAAAATGATTTAATTCGTCTTGGTTCCTGGTTTGACTGTAATTACTTGTCCTTGAATATTTCCAAACATGACTCAATGTCTTTTACATTGAAGCCTTGTGGTTTGGAGTTCATTTACTCTATTTTTGACATCACCCCTTTAGATGTGGATCATTTTACTGACCTCGGTGTTACCTTGGATCGGAAGCTAAAGTTCGATATTCATATTCGTACCGTCACTCGAAAGGCGGCTCGGATCGCTGGTTTTGTTGTACGTGTTTGCTACAATTCCTTTAACATTGCCACTTGCGTGTGTCTTTTTCTTTCCCTTGTTCGCTCTATCCCTGATTAAGGTTTTGTAGTGTGAGTTCCTCATTTCTGTTATTTTTCTGAGGCGGTAGAATCTGTCCAGCGAAGGTTTATCCGCTGCTTTATTTTCAAGTACAACCTACCATATTGTCCTTACAGTGAACATTTCTCAACCCTTAATATTCCTCGACTTGATCAGCGCAGAGTTTGCCTCGATGAATGTTTTCTTTTTAAAGTTTATTGCGGCTATTTACCTTAATCTTTGGCGTATTTTTTACGGCACGCCATCGAGACAGACCTATCAGGGCAACCTCAATGTTTAATGTACCGTTTGCACGTACTGACGTTTTTTTTCACTCGCCTGTTTCGCGATTAAGCCTAGTACTATACTCGAGCGAAACGAGTTGTCGCGAAAAGTACCCTTTCAGCAGCAGCGAAATAACATGCCGATATTGATAATAGATGGCATTATTTTGTGAGTCAAATGCGAGCACTAGTCAAGTTTGAGGCCGGATGTAGGTGTTTGTCGAATATGGCTGCTCGAAAGTAGTTCAAACGTAAATTATGCGAACTTGCTTTAATCAGTTCAACAATAATAATAGAAAGATATTAAAGCTCTTTTTGGCAAGGAACATTAATGAAATGAGTAAACAAATTTATTGAAAAGTCAAAGTAGATTTTACCGTGACTGGAACGACAGATTAACTTGAAACGGCATTGAATTTGGAATTTCATCGAAAGTCTCAGTTTTTTGCATGACAATTGAAGCGTTCGTTTCTAAGCTCAAGAGTGAGGGAACAATTTGAAAGTGTATGATAAAAATCTATTGATCGTTATTGCGATTATGTACTATAACAGGAATATATTGGTAATAAATATATTTGGGAATAAGAAACCAAGCGACATTTTTTCTCTTATAAGATACTACAAGAGTCTTATAAGAGAAAAACTGAGAGGACAGTTCCAGTAATATCAGCCTTGTAAGTAATTAGTGTGCTACTAGTATTAAATGGTAAATTTATGATAGCTATTTTAGCCTAACGAAAATGTTTCAATTTTCATAATGAGACTAATAAATCTCTGATTGTTTAACTTTTACAATGCTTATTAGTATACACACGTACTTTTGTGAAGATGTAATTGTGAAATCAAAAGTCTTTTTATAAAAGTTACACTCTCCGTACAAAAGTCGCTAGAAAGAGAGAAATAATAACCCGTAGTCCAGAGACTCAACTTTCAAACTTGAGAGTGTTATGAAAGTCAGCTGAAATGTTGTTACAAATGCTTTGCTCTGGAGAGTCTCAAGTGGATTAGTAGAGTCTCAAGTGGCTTAGTAGAGTCTTGTAAGACATCCCAAAAGCTGAATTCTGGAGAGTATGTTGGTTGGGATTTCAGTTGCATTTTTCAGTCCCTAACTACAACAAATGTCTGAACATGATTAATTATTGTACACTATGAGAAGCGGATGCATTTTCATATACATATAGTCCCAAACAACAGAAACAAGAGATCTATGTCGGCACCAAATCGCGCATTTAGCCACACTTGAATAGTTTCCGTATTTTGTCATCTAATTAAGTGTTTAGATTATCTACATATAATTCAGCATACCAATGAATCAAAATTAATTATATATCATGGTTCTTCCCTTTATAAATCATCATAGCGTAATGTGCTACTTAACCAGCGTGTCAGCTCAGTATATATAAGCGGCTCAAGTCTCAGAGGAAACCGGCCTAGTTTTCTATGTTTATACTATGTCAAAATGAACCTTTTGTCCTCAACAATAAATGTAACACCCTCAAAAACAATTAAGAAAATTTTCATCGGCATGCAATTGTATATATTTAAAATTTTATCTGTCGCCCAGACTAGAGGTACACTTTCTTTACCTCCCACACATTTTGTGTCGACGGATCGATCATCTATGTTTGAAAACATTTATAGTTTTCAGTGATTATTAGTCAGTTCAGCTTATTATACGTAGTGTTAAATAGGGATACATTTGTAGCAAATCTACCACCGGCATTTCAATAGAGAATAAATACACGCAAGACAGAGGGCATATAATAAAAATTCAAAATAACAGCAATAAATATCTTCAACTAGCCATCACTAATTGCATATGATCCGTAAACGAATAAAAAGTAACAACAATAAATATCGACACTCAAATATTCGATTTGCCTTATAGAATTGAGGGAGAAAATTGATGATCGCCGTACATATTTCAAGATATATACGTATACATTTAGCATATTAAGTGCAATAATGTTTTCCCATCACAAAAAGAATGCAGCAAATACACGCGAACACACAATAAAACGTTACACATTTTCACTTTCAACTGGCAACCACTTTAACCAACAAACATTACTTATTTCGCTGAATTAAAAGGGGTCCGACCCATTGAAAAGCTCCGAAATATTACTTACCGACACCTATTAGCATTTTCAATTTGCGGTTTGCGCCTTCGATCTCGTTCATTAGAGTATAGTACTTGTCCTCCAGCGAATTGTTCACTGACGAATTGAAAAGCTTTTTTTGTATAGGATTTGATCGTTGAATTTGTTTCGCGAAGAGTATAGTACTAGGCATTACTGAGGATGCATAATAATGGGAACTTTTTTCGCCTACTTAATCATATTTGATTTATGCATTTAGTTTTCATTGTTTTCTGTTACATCCGTCATCCTTTTTTTCTCTATTTTTACTTTTACTGTTTTCAAATTTTGTACTTCTATTCTTATTCTGTATTTTTCTATTTTTTTTTTTAGATTTTTATTATATCCATAATTCTTTTATTCGCTTGTTTTACTTTACTGTATTCTGATTAAATATAATATAATATAAAAAAAAAAAAATTCGAACATTAGTATTAAAATCGATTCGGCCAAAAATTCATATTTCCATATATATATATATATATATATATATATATATATATATATATATATATATATATATATATATATATATATATATATATATATATATATATATATATATATAATCAAAAAATTTCAGTGAGATAATCTCGGGAACGCGCCATCCGATTGAGCTAAAACTTTAAGGATACATTGGTGTATATGCAGAATAGGTCCAGGTCTCACTAAATGTTAGTTATTGTTAACCTTTTGGCGCCGGCGGCCATTTAAGTGATATTTTTAATATACCAATAATTTCGTGCACAAATAATTTTCGCAAAAATAAAGTTAACGAAATAAATTTCTAACGTGTTTTACATATGAATCGGATAATGTTTTGGAATTTTTTAACCCTATGTGTGCGCTGGGTGCCTAAAAAGAGGACGGGAAAATTTGAAAATTTTTAAATTTCGATAACTTTTGACAGAGCTATTCAATCATTACGAAATTTTTACGACATATTGATATTATTTAGTTGTAGATTTGTGTAGCTTTTAATGAGCGTGCTGGCAACCCTGTAGCTAGGACAGGCATTGAAAGTGAAAACCTCCAAATCATCGTCTCTCTTGAAAAAATGCCGTTTCTTCAAAAAAAAGCCACTCATATGTAAATCTTGTGCTTTGTTTACATAACCAAAAAAAAAAATGATATGGTATAACGGGCACGCCTGGTAACCCTTGCCCAATTTACCTATATTTTTAGCATCAAAAACTTCTGTTCACGGAAACTCACGATTCGATGAGCAGAATTATTTGAAATTCACATAATGTATTGGCCTTAAATAGGCCTGATAGAAGTGATTTTGAAATGCGGGCGATTCTGTGCCAGTGGTGCCATCTTGAAAAACCACTAAAAAAGATAACTGTTTTTAGCCCTATAAATTCTGATTGAATCGTTCGATTTTGACGAAACTCACACAATTGCTGGACCTTACATTAAGCCACGTTTGGTAGAAATTTGGTTGAAAAATTCAGTTGGAGCTGCCAGCTATGATAATTTTGGTGTCTTCATTTTGAAAAAAAAAATTTGGAAGTGAAAACATTCAAACCATCGAATATTCAAAAAAATGTCCGTTTCTTACAATAAAACCAATCTGTATATAAATCTTATGTTTTATCTACACGTTCAAAATAAAACTTTGGAAATTTCATGTCGGACAAGAACGGTAACCCTCTCCCAGTTAACCTATATTTTTAGCATCAAAAACTTCTGTTCACGGAAACTCACGAACCAATAATCAGATACAGCTGAAATTTACAGAATGCATTGGACTTAAGTAAGACCAGATTTAATAGAAGCGATTTTGAATTTTGGGCAAGTCTGTGCCAGTGGTGCCATCTTGAAAAATTACAAAGAAAAAAAACTGTTTTTCGCCCTATGAAATGTGAATAAGTTACCAGATTTTCATGAAATTGACACAGTAGCTAAACCTAACTCTAATCTCTGTTTGGTGGAAATTTGGTTGAAAAATTTGATTGGTGCTGCCAGCTATGGTAATTTTTGTGTCTTTGGTTTTGAAAATTCGCTCAGGAAAATAAAACTTTTTGCACTATAACTTCCAGTGCAGTCATGAAATCAATACGAATTTCATACAATTAATGAAACCTGTCATAAACATTATTCAGGCCAAATTTGGTTGAAAAGCCACGATAGGGTTGCCAGCTATTGTTGGTTTTGTGTTTAATTGCAATATCTTTATTGAGCGGTTTTATCGTAGAATTTTCAAATGGTAATGACATTGTAGTGACAATAAACAGCAAATATTAAGCTTTCGATCATTTGAAAAAACTCGCTGCAGGTAACCCTAAATTTCTTTTTACTCCTATAACTTCGAATGTAATTAAACAACGTGAAGCAGATTTGATATATTCTTGGCTTTGATACTGGCGAAAGGTTGCCAGCACGAGTCGGTTGTGCTACTTTTGTATCAATAAATGCTTACAGTTAGTATACATACCGGAAACATTTACAATGAAAATAAATAACCGATGTTACAATTCGCAAAGTTCTGCAAATTTTTCGGATCGCAGCCCCAAACACCAACTTCAGTTACAGTGCTGCAGGCACTGAGCATTTTCTTCATTGATGTTATATGAGATGCTGCTTTCAAAATTATGTGAAATAAGCAACTGATAACGAATATAATTAACCCGTGTTTCGCTCTCATAAACGTTGAAATTCATGCCAGTGGTAATATCTTAAACCTTCTACCATATGAGTTATAATGCATTCTTGAGACCAAAGTAAAACGTGGCATTTGAAACAGTTTGGCCGTAATAAGCAGCACATGTGGTGGAATATGCACTCAAAACCTGCACGATTCTTCTACTGTTCTTCGAACATTATTGTTTCTAGCGGTTCAGGTGCGCTAGAGTTTTTGTACTTCTATTCTTATTGTGTATTTTAATTTTAATTTTAGTCTATTATTATATTTTATTTCTTTATAATATTTTTATTCATTTCGTGCGTAGTATTCTTGCCTGTTAAATGCATTATTCCGAATTAATATATAAATAAACACATAAAACAAATTATTTAGTGTATTAATTTCGTTTTGATTTATAGCTGCACCGCAAGTTATAATGCTTTATTTGAGCAAACGTTCAAGATTCAAAATATAAATATTACCAGAGCTGGGAGTTTTACTTCAATTTTTCAACCAAACTTGTATCAAACTTGGCTGAAAGTGAGATTAACCTACTGTGTGAATTTCATCAAAATCTGGTAACTAGATGGGGATTTGTAGAACAAAAAGCAGGTTTTTTCTTGGTGATTTTTCAACGGTGCTCCACTGCCATAGGGCTGTCCACATTTCGATTTTATCAGACCTGGTCCTATTTAAGGTTGCTGAATTCAGTGAATTACGATTAAATCTGACTATCGGGTCGCGAGTTCTCGCAAACATAAACTTCAGGTGCTAAAAATGGCGGTACTTTAGTGAAAGGGTTCTGTTTACAGTATAGTCCTCCACGTCATACAGTATAGTCCTCCACGCCAAGTGCTATAGTCCTCCATGCCATGTAATATAGTCCGCCACGCCATTTGTGCAAAGAAATTTCGAAAATGTTTATTTGATTCTGTAGACAAAGCAACAAGTTTATAAAAAAATTGTATTTTTTTCCAAAAAGCAAAAAAGAGGGTCGCAAAAAGCGAAAAAGAGGGTCGTTGACTTGAAGATTTGCTTTCTTTCACATTCATTGAAAATCACGCAAGTGTATTAGTTTTTCCTGTGAATTGCATAAGAATTTGATGACTGTGTGTGAAAATATCGCAATTCGAAATTTTATAAATTTTCTTTGCATACTTTTAGGCACTTAGCGCCTATATGGGGTTAAAGGTTTCCAAAATATTGATTTAACCCAGCTCGAAGCATAATTAATTTTACTTTCATATACTTATTTCTTGAAATATTCATTTTCCACACAAGTTTTTTAAAAAATTCACGGAAACGTCGCTGTCGCCAAAGGGTTATAGAAACAAGGGTTGATCTTAAAGTAATGATAATCAATATAAACCAAGGTGAAAAGACTTCAAAAATAATATTTATTTTTCAACATAATCTCGTAAAAAGTTAATATATTTAGTTCATCTTTTTTCCAAACCCAGGTTACCCTTAAACATTTTTTTTTTGTCTTCACTCTCCCAAAACGCCCCAACAGTGGCCATCACTTCGCTATCATCTTCAAACTTCTTGCTCCGAAGGTGCTGCTTGAACCGAGGAAAGAAGTAGGAGTCATTGGAGGCTAGAACTGGCAAAAAGGGTAGATTTTCAAGCAGCTCGAATCCTATTTCTTCAACCGCAGCCTTGTGAACCGGTGGGTTGTCTTGATGGAACATCACTCCGGCTCGCAGTTTGCCGCGTCTTTTTTTTATCAATACCCTCCCGTAATCTTTGCATTTGGTCTGCGTAGTAAAATCCAGATATAGTGGCTCCCTTTTCCGAATATTGCACCATAATCATTCATTCAGCGTCCCAAAAAACTGATGCATAACCTTCCCTACCAAACTTGACACCTTGAATTTCTTCGGTATCGGTGGAGAGGGTCGCTTACATATCATCTATTACTAGTTGGTTTCTGGATCAAATTTGTGGAGCCAGGTTTTGTCCATGGTTACGAAATGTGACAAAAACTTCTCTAGATATGCCTGGAACTTTTGGAGACTCACCCTTGAAATGTCAACTCGTTTCTCTTTTTACTTGTCGGTTAATTCTCTCGGCACACAACACGCAGAGATCTTTTTGATATGTAACTCGTTGGCAGCGGTACCAAACGAGATCCCTGTGACCTCAGCTAAATGCCTTTTTTCACGTTGTCTTCATTGAGGTACGTGGATGGACGTCTTTTGCTGTATTCATCTTCAGTTGGTGTTCTTCCCAGCTTAAACTCCTTTGCCCAGCGTGAAATACAACGGTGGAATATGGAGGAGCAGAATCCTCTAGTGTTCGCACTAAGTCGCTGTCTTTGGTAGATAATTTTTCAAACACAGGCAATTAATGACGAATCTAATCTTAATATTCTCCACTTTGATGTTCTCCCTTCGACTATTAGTATTCAAATAAATTTACCTCCTTGGTATCGTGGCCTATTTATATGTTTTTTTTTTGTACGGACTAAGTGCGTACATAGTAAGTAAAATTTTTTTTTACTAATGTTCGAAAAAGAACATAAGTATTAAAATCACTTTGGCTAAAAATTCATATTTCTATACATATATATATATATATATATATATATATATATATATATATATATATATATATATATATATATATATATATATATATATATACATACATATATATACATATTTATATATATATATATATATATATATATATATATATATATATATATATATATATATATATATATATATATATTGATGTTCTCTTATATATATTTATCATCAAAAACTTTCAGCGAAAAAATCACAGGAACGCGCCATCCGATTAAACTGAAATTTTCAGAATACATTTTTGTTATATTTTAAATATACCTAATTTTCTGCCAAGAAATACCTTTCGCAAAAATAAAGTTTATGGAATAAATTTTGAGCGTGTTCGAAATGTGAATATGATATATGTAACCATCGAATATCCAGAAAAATTTTCGTCTTTTCCAGTGAAAACAAACTCATATAGAAATCTTGTGCGTTATTTATACAACCAAAGGAAATCTTTTGAAATTTCACATCGGACAAGAACGGTAACCTTCTTCCAATTTACCTAAATTTTAAGCATCAAAAACTTCTGTTCACGGAAACTCACGACCCAATTATCAGATACAAATGAAATTCGCAGAATGTATTGGGATTAAGTAGGATCAAGTCTGATAGAAGCGATTTGGAAATGGGGGCAATTCTGTGCCAGTGGTGCCATCTTGACAAATTATAAAGAAAAAAAACTACTTTTTGCCCTATGAATTCTGATGCAGTTGCCAGCTTTTCATGAAATTGACACAGTAGCGGAATCTTACTCTAAACCGTGTTTAGTAGAAATTTTGGTTGAAAAAACCGGTCGGTGCTGCCAGCTATGGTAATATTGGTATCTTGGATTTCGAAAATTCGCTCAGGAAAATAAAGCTTTTTGCCGTATTACTTCCAGTGCAGTCGTGAAATAAAAATGAATTTCATATGATATATAGAACTTATTATAGGCAATATTGAAAAGGAATCTGATAAAAAGACCATTATAAGGCTGCCAGCTATTGTTGGTTTTGTATATAATTGCAATATCTTTATTAAGCGAATTGATCGTAAAATTTTCAAACGGTAATGATCTTCTATGACAATAAACAACAAATATTAAGTTTTTGAAAATTTGAAAACTTTTCCGACTGGTAACCCTAAATTTCTTTGTACCCCTATAACTTCCAATGCAGTCATCGGATCAAAGGTAAATTCGCAGAGTAGGTCGATTGCATTTGAAGCAGGTGTGATATATTTGTGCCTTTGGTGCTAGCAAAGGGTTGCCAGTGCGAGGCGTTTTTTTCTATTTGCGTATCAATAAATGCTTACATTAAGTATTCATATCGCGAGCATTAACAATGAAAATAAGTTACCAGTGCTTTTTGGTTCCAAACATCTTTCGTTTTTTGACCTTAAACATTTGTCTATCCCTGTAACTTTCAACGAAAGCATCGGATAAAATCGAAATCGGTAGAGTTATTTGATTTTGACGTGAGGCAATTGTGGGAGACTTTTAGTTGCAGTGCTGATAAAGTGTTGCAGCAAACATTTTCTTTGTTTATGTTATATTACGCTGCTTCCAAACTTTTGCAGTGTTTGGCTTTCCTAAATCTTGAAATTCCTGAAATCGTTTCCACCCTATGAGTTTAAATGCATTGTTAAGATCAAATTGGTTCTATACTCGAAACAGGTTGAAGCACGTGTGGTAGAATATGCACTCAAAATCTGAACGATTCTTCTACTGTTCATCGAACATTAGTATTTCTAGCGGATCAAGTGCGCTAGAGTTTTTTTTATCTTTTACTTTATATTCCAGCAGGCGGGCATCAATTATTGACGACAGTAGCTATACCTTAGGCTATTTGTCAATATTTTATTGTTTTTTTTATTATTATTTATTTGGCACTTATTTGATTTTAGATATCTTGCTTTTGAATTTTATTTGCTATTATATATGTAATTTGAGCTTTGCTAGGTAAATAAATAAAATATAAAATAAAAAAAAATTGAGTCCAATTAATTGAACCACATCAGCCAAAATATTTCAACAAATGCAAACTGATGAAACTGCGAACCGCTTCTGCGAGAGGACGTTCTACCAAGCTACTGTTCACTTCAAAATAGTAGGTCTGTTCCCGCACTACGATTAATTGCGATTAATCGCGATTTATTGCAATGAAGCCATTCCCGTACTCCGTTTTACTGAAAACTGAAAATATCCCCTCTTTCAGTAAGTACGATGAAATTTGAGTAGGGTCTGATCTACTGAAAAATACTGAAAAGTTTAAAACGGTGTGGCGCGAGTGAAAATTATAATTTTTTGCCTAATTTTGCTACGAAGGTCAAATACTTTTATGGCGATAATTTATCACCGCTTAGGATGACTTTATAATCACTATTGTTCTTCCAAAAAACCAAAAACTGACACTTTTGGTTACCAATTTTCAGAAAATGCAATGGGAGCGTTTCCGTACTTTCATGAATTTCCCCCACCACATGATTCAAGAAAATTCAGGAAAACTCAGTGACTGAAAGTACGGGAACAGACCTATTATGCCTTACTGCTTTTTGGATTGACAATTCATTCGTCAAAATAAAGTTTTAAATAAGGAATGCATGTTGGAGAACTTTAACTTGGGGCTGGGACGCTGAAGTAGTGAAGCAAGCAGTTAATATGGGAATATCGTATTGGGTGAACTATAAACTATTAGCTCTAATTGGCAAACTTTACCAGCTTGCTCAATCGAATCTTCTTACCAATATTAGGTTGTGATTTGCTGGTTTGAAAAGCTCGACATTCTTTCTCGAAGCCATCGAAGTTTTCAATATTAAAATTTTCTAGACCGGACGCAGCCCCATATACATAAGTTGAAGTTTGAGCTTAACGTGAAGTATTCTTTTTTATACGCGGATCATGCATTCTTCTTGCACCCAGAATCTTCAGCGCCCCACAAGCAACTATCATCGTAGTATCTTAATATTGGTACATTGCATTTGTAAAAGTTGTTTGTTGCATTTTACACTCTACTACGTATAGCATAGCATGTGTGAACGCTTTCATAGCCCAGTATTACTAAATATTGCTACAACCATGCATAATTTTTCATCTAATATTCTTTCTCTTTTCAAATTATTTCATCATGCTGCGTTCGATCATAACTAGGCATTGGTAAGTATCATAGTAATTGTAAAGTAATTTTGCAGAATCATTTCCATCAGCTGCTTTTCTTATTTGGTTAATCACATCCACCAGTTTGACAATCATGAAAATGCTTTATTTTACACAGGCACCTGATGGTGAAGGACAGCCAAGTACTGAAGTCGATTTATTTATATCAACGGAAAAAATAATGGTTCTCAACACTGACCTCAAGGAAATTATGATGGATCACGCGCTAAGAACCATTTCCTATATTGCAGACATCGGAGACCTGGTAGTTCTTATGGCGAGGCGACGCTTTGTGCCCCAGGATATTGATGACGCGCCGAAACCAAATCGAACTCCCAAGATGATATGCCACGTATTCGAAAGTGATGAAGCTCAGTTCATAGCTCAATCGATTGGGCAAGCATTTCAAGTTGCTTACATGGAGTTTCTCAAAGCCAACGGGATTGAAGACCATAGCTTTGTCAAGGAAATGGACTACCAAGAAGTGCTCAACAGCCAGGAGATTTTCGGCGATGAGCTCGAAATTTTCGCGAAAAAGGAATTGCAAAAGGAAGTTGTCGTTCCCAAGGCCAAAGGCGAAATCTTAGGAGTAGTTATCGTAGAGAGCGGCTGGGGCTCCATGCTTCCGACCGTAGTGATAGCCAATCTCATGTCGACGGGTGCGGCGGCACGCTGCGGACAACTGAACATAGGCGATCAGTTAATCGCTATTAACGGCTTGAGCTTAGTGGGACTTCCATTATCAACGTGCCAGAATTATATAAAGAACTCAAAAAATCAGACAGTGGTAAAATTTACAGTAGTTCCGTGTGCACCCGTAGTTGAAGTTAAAATTAAGCGGCCCAACACCAAATATCAACTAGGCTTTAGTGTGCAAAATGGAGTGGTGAGTGTAGACGCAGGTCTTCGTTCCGAAAAATTGTCAACTACAGTTGTTCTTCCGTTGTAGATTTGTAGTTTATTGCGCGGCGGAATTGCAGAAAGAGGAGGCGTTCGAGTTGGACATAGGATAATTGAAATTAATAACCAAAGTGTCGTAGCTGTACCACATGAAAAAATCGTCAACTTGCTGGCGACATCGGTTGGCGAGGTAAGTGTGGAGTTTTTCATTGATGACTGATCATCTAAAATTCAGACCTAAGGCGCAAGATCAATTTGGTTGGTAGAATGATGACTTGTTCCTGACTCCAAGTTATTATTTATTTTCGAATTTTACAAAATGTCTCTTTGTATTTTAAGTCTCGTGCTGTCTACTCTTTGGAAGGTGGACGGGGCATTTTTAAGGCCAAAGGGCATCCGTACGTACTCGTAATGCCCGCCTTCTACCGTAAAAGCGGTTTTGCTAATGTCTTCGGGACTCATTTCAAGCTTTAATAGCAGAAGTTACCATACTTAAAACCATTTGCTACGACGCTTAAACCACCAGCACTTATCAAGCGTTTGCATAAGTTTCTGTCCGTGTGAAAAAATTATTCAATGAGTGAAATTTTATTGGTTGTGTTCTTGCCACCATTATTTTCTAGAATCACTTTCTATGGATTTAAGTGTTTCGATTTTTTTTACAATAGGGAGAAAAACTTGAGGGGGTGGTTCCCGACACTCTTCTCGCCGTTGAAACTATTGTACAAAGCACAATATGATAGTTACGATGCTGCAAGATTCTTAATTGCTGTTTTCGTATTGTCTGTTAAGCCATACGGGGACTTACTAGTCATGACGAAAAATGGATATAGCTTACAATACAGTACTTTCTCAGGAAACATTTTCATCGCAGTTGTTTGGCTGGGGAAAAGAATCTATAAAGCCAATAGTACCATTCTCAAACGATCAGCAGCACTTTTGACGAAAGCAGTTGAGCTTCTCTAACGAGCTTTGCACCTTTAATTGTTTTTCTCCCTGTTTTTTTTTCGTTACGACTAAAGCCTAGTACAAAAAATACCCTTTAATCAATATCGTAATAAAATGCCGACATTGATACCAAATGTTATTCAACAGATTCAGATTCAAAATTTCGCGCTGGCATCAAAACTTGTAAAATCCCAGCAAACAATTTAGTGAGCGTTCACTAAAAACTATAGTTTCTCGACAATCAACAGACATATCCCCCATACGAAACCGAGCCTGTTCGTAAAACGATACGCAGCAATAATTTTGCTTAGGATGACACGCAATAAATAACGCAAGGATTTCGTATGTGCCCTATGGCCTATGCGGCTCAGTAGCAGATTTTACATAGATTCTTCCCCTAGTTTGCTGGTCGATATATACTCGCTAAAACCACATTTTTTCTAACTCATTTACGAATCGTTAAAAATGATTCTTCTCGGATGGCCATTTTAGTAGGACCAATGAATCGTTTTCGATTCATTTCCGAGCTCGTTAACGACAAAAACATTCGTAAAATATGACTCTTTTATGAATTAATTACGATGCATTTGGTTTGCTGGGATGAATGCGCTTAGCACTTTGAACCGATTTTCTCACTTTGAAATGAATAAACCATGTAGGTATTTCACTGACTGAAAAGGTTCAATTGAAAAGCAGCGAAATTTTATGTAAATATTATTTAGCAGCATCTAATAACATTTTCGATTTGCGATTAGCGGCTTCGATTTCGTTCATTCGACTATACTGCCCTGATTCGCATTAACGTTTTTTTCTACATTTTAGCGCTTTCGAGATATTCAATGATTTGTGTTTCGATTTGTACCGGAGATATATTGAGAGTGCATTTTTCAATTTTGATTTCAACATACTTCCACTAAATATAGGTGTTTCAAATTTTGCAGAATGATGTAATAGAGTATGTAGTTTTCGAGTCCGGTGTTAAACAAAAAATGACAAAACTGTATCTAGAACGTTTATGCGAATCAGGGTAGTATAGTAGCTTGCTGTATTCGATAACGTTGCTGCATTCAGTGAGCTTTCGCTAAGTTTTGTGGTTAAACTAGAATGACACATAGAAAACACCTAAATGAAATCTTATCTAGGTTTTAATTGATGTCAGATTTAAATCTTTTATATGAGGTATGTACATCAAAACACTCAAAAACAGTCTGCACACTACAGGATTTGATGTCAAATAATTGACAATTATGGAGTGCTATGCAAATTCATTCAGTTCAAACTGCTGGTTTCACAATAGTGGTACAAACTAGAAATGAAGCGTATATACTGGAGCAGTTATATGGAACAGGTATTTTTTTTGGAACAGCCAGTACATAGTTCGTAATTCAAAAATACTAGGTACGAGTATTTTTGTGAACTATATATGTTATCAAGAATTTACCCAATAAATTTCTTCCATTTGATTCATTTCAATCAAACAGCGACGTAATAGTATCCTAATATTAATATACACTCATATGTCATACTTGCAAGTGCTTTCATGCTCACGAGTATAGTTCCAAAATACGCGAAACGAAAATACTTGCAAGAACGAAAATACTCGCAAGTATGAAAATACGCGATACAAAAATACGCGATACAAAAATACGCGATACGAAAATACGCGATACAAAAATACGCGATACGAAAATACGCGATATTGGGTACTTTTTTTGGGAGTGGGTGTCAAAAACCTTCAATACGTATCCTGCGTACGATACATGAGTACGTGAGAATCGTACTCACTTAAAAACATCAACCACCGACCACGGATATCCGAGCCAGAGCCACTTTCGCATTACTTTAGCTCGGCCGTTCTAGTAGCACCTACCAGGTGTCCCACCGTCTTACTTCCTTTCTGTCAGGCTTTCAAGAGTCTAAAAGGTAACCTTCCTCTTTTTCCAAACACAATACCAGCTCCACATATGCTGACACAGCTGACCAGGTGTCATCTGACTGTAGCATCATCTACACGATTGACTGCGACGTCACAGGGCTAATTGCAGAGAAAAACATATGGCACTCTCTTGTGAAGTGGTTGCAATAAAAAAAGGTATGCAGAGCATCATCATTTTATTTAGTACAATATTTACAGGACTCCCTCCTGACTTTCCTCATGCTGTGATGGTATTTCCTGAAGTAGCCTTGGTCTCATAGGAACTGGCACAGGTTGAAATTTATTTCACCGTGATCGCGATTAAGCCAAGGTTTACAGCAGCATTGAGTGAGTCACTCAAAAGAGTTTACGCATTAGGATTGCGAACGTTTGCAATGAGTTTCCCAAGCAAGATAACAGCCAGTAGCGTCCTATCGCATCCTTTTCGTATGCGCTCTCCATAAGCCAGCTTGGAGTCCAACATCACTCCAAGATACTTAGCAGATTTTCAGGTCTCAAGCACTTCGGAGTCAACCGCCATGATTTTAATGGTCGAACGACAATCTCAGTTTTTGCGATTGCTGGAGACCATAGCTTTCCATTCAGCCTTCAACTCTTCTCATTACATGATTGAGTGTGAGTTAGGCGAGGTAAATGTGATAACACTACATCATCGGCATTTCGGCTTATTTCAGCATTTCTGTACGTTTTCCGGCAATGATTCTCGCTGAGTTAAAAGCGTTACGGACGTCCAACGATACCAAAAACACTATGGGCTTATCCCAATAGCAAACGGCATCTGCGCGATCTACTGCATTAATGACTTCGCAGATGGCACTTATTGTTGAGTGGCTGCTGCGGAATCCGTGTTGGTATTTTGAAAGGCCACCGGCTCTTCCTATAGCCACCTTTAGCCGAGGTATCAGCAACTCTTCTAGAAGTTTCTCCGCAGTATCAACCATGCAAACAGGTCTATACGCTGATGGTATGTTAGCATCTCCATTTCACTTTGCAATTAGAGCAAGTTGCGCCACTTTCTAGGGTGAGGATAAAACACCCACCAGTAAACATTCGTTGTACATACTTAGTAATGTTGGCTGATGTCTCTCCGCCACTACTTTAAGAACTTCTACTGGAATATTGACCAGGCTTGGGGCACAGCGTAAGATATGTATATGTATACGGACCAAAAATCCAGTGAACCGGCCTGAGATTGTATTGTTGACCACATACTCAGGCTAGATTTTTCGTTGCTCGCACTCTCGCAAAAAATACCAACACACCCTCAAGTTGCTTTGACAGATAATGCATTGCGTAAATGCAGGCGCAATTTCAAGGTCAAAGTGTTTTTTTTTTTTTTGGAAAATGGAAGGAGATAACCCACTTAACTTTTCCTACACTTTGCCTGGGGCTTTTCGGTTCTTCATTAAGATGCTCGCCCTGTGCTGTTCTTCTTCAGTTCCTGGTGGACGGTCTGATCATTTTCTGCTCTCACGTCATGCGCTGGGAACAGTGAATATACAATATTTCTCAGAACATCGGGTAAGTACGATCATTAGGAAAGAATGATCATCGGGCGCTACTTCTGTGTGTGACTTTTGATACTACACGTTTCACGTTTCCAGCCGCGGCATTTTTATTGTGTAAAGCACTATTGAGACATGCGTCCATGCGTCCACGCGTCCATGCGATCTAGCGTGTTTTGCTTACACGAGTCAATTTGATTTTGTTTATATAGGCGGGTCTGAAGCGAAGGAGGTGGAGTATGCTGATTCATGTACATACCTGTACAATAGATTTTTAAATGATTTCTTTCGCTCAGTGGCATGTGTGGATGATTCGTTGGTGATCATTTAAATATATGTTTTGTGGATGATTATTATCTTATATAATGATGTGGACCATATATATTTTGCATCCTTACGTGCATGACTATTACGAAAAAAATTGAATGCATATGAATATCTAGACACAAACATATATATGTAGGTATATATAGTCATATGGAGTAGTATATACAATTTTCTGTTACCAATATATTTACGGAGCAAAAAAATCATCATTATAAGCGTGTAAAATCCATCCACTTATCGCCTTAGCCTCGCCTTCAAAAAACTGGATTTGAGTTGACTTGACTCGTGTAATCTAAAAACGCATGGACGCGTGGACGCACGGACGCATGTCTGAATAGCGCTTTATAGCTAAAACTAGGAATTCTTGATTAAATATACTTTGTATTGCGAAATTAGCGATTCATCTTTGCTTTACGGCTACATAAAATTTATCTAACATTGTCGGCAAGAAAATAATGTTGCAATGATAAAAAACTTGGTATGGTTTCTTTTTAGTTTAAGATACCAAAACGATAATTTCAATTATGATCCGAAACCATTCAAGGTAAAAACTTATTTTTAGTACTCTATTTTTTCTAATTACTCCTTCGCCTTTATTATTTATCATATTTTCTTTATTTGGACTAAAGCTAAGGAAAAATTACAAAGTTCCTTTGTCAATTTTGAAGCAATACCGGTTCTAGCCTCAATTTAGAGTTTCAAACAGATTCTGAATTGGAAAATTACGAATTTTTCGGATGCTTGCCGCTTTTTAAGACAATCTCACAAATTTGATTACGGCACGATTAAATGTCAGAAAAAAACCATTGAAACAACTCGCTGATAATGTTTCACATTCATCTTGTCTCAAAAACTTATGAGCAAAAGTAGGTCGAATTCGGAATTTCTTCCTCTTTATAATTTGAGGTTCTTGAGGTTCACCACCACCCGACATCATCTTATTTTCATCTTGCTATATGGCTACTGTGGTTCAAATATTTGCTATTAACTGAGCAAAACTCTGCACTATTAAATAATAAAACATTTTCTTTCATTGGTTTTTTCAACAAAATTTCTAACTCACCTGTAGTACTCATAGCCGTTAATTTCATTTTGTTTCAGGTTTTAAGATTTTTCATTACGTATGCCAATCACAAAACCATTCTTTTACTTTCAGATTCTGATGAAAACTATGCCGACATCAATGTTCAGGCTTTTAACGGGACAAGAGAATCCGATTTATATATAAATTCCCATTATAGCTATTGAGTAAAAATACAATAAAGTATGTACGTGGATTTGATCTGCAGTTACAAAAGTTTTGAAGCAACCTGGCGAAATTCGTACATAAGTAAATAAAACACAAAAGTTGATAATATTGCGAATTATTTATATTTCCAACAAAAACTCATCATGCATTTGCTTGCACACAATTATACAAAATAACATATGTATCTTAAGAATACGCATTGCATTGAAACACTGAACCTTATAGCTTCTAAACAACAAACAAAAATCCACTATAACAGAGACTTACATGAGTCCTTTCACAAATAGACAAAGTTTTTCACTATCTTAGCTTTATAACAAACTCCGTTCACAACTTCTCGCGTGATAATTACAATTGCCTACAAATATTCATGGAATTAAAGTGCATCAACATACTATACAATTGTTCTAAACACAAAATTGAATGACTAGCCAGTGACATGATTCAAAACTTGAATAACTGGCCAAGATTGATGACATATGATAAGATAAGCAAATATTTATTTAAGTACATCGCTTATACAATCAAATCTTATTAATAACGTTTGTTTCGTTTATGTTTCATTGCCAAACCTTATCCTAAAAACGTACGCAGAAAGCGTCTTATGCGAATCGCCCTCCTGCTGTTACGTACGCATGCCAGGCTAGTTTTGATATCCACATGAAAACAAAAACAAATCAATCGTCTCTCAGTTGGTCTTTTGATTGAAAATAGCCTGGCGCTGAGAGACAGTACAATAGAAAACCATACAAAAACAGTGAATCACTATATAAAATCGCTTTTTCCTAAACTATTAGAATAGAGAACATATATGAAGTAAAGAAGAATAAATATATGCATAGTTTATATGATAAACATATACAAAGAGCGTATTTCGTTGTTTTCAGTTATAATTTACGACTTCCTCTGGAAAGATTGTAGAAATAAATCTATATGAAATTGAATGAGTGTTTCTATCGTGGTAAGTTCTCATCTAGGCACTCTATTGCTTTATTTTCATTAGTTTGACGAAATACAGGAAATTTTTTCTAGGGTTTGGGATGGAGAACAATTTAAGAAATAGCATAGCGCATCAGAATCGCTAGAAAACTGATTTTCGAAGAAATTATCTTTGAGTGGCTTAAAAATGTGAAAAAAAAGTAATACACTTTTTTGTAGTATCATATCAACCATTTCTTACTGAAAGTAATAAAAATCATTTCCTTACAGCATCTCCTATAACACAAATGTTCAAATGAAAATGTTCAGTACTGGCAACATTTTTCGAAAAATTTCTAAAATCAACCTATTTGTTGAATTTCGTTTTCATCCAGAGGTATCATCAAAAGTTTTAGCGATTAAACTATGTCTGGGTATGCCATCCGAAAAATCTCGAAAACGCGTAAAATGTTAACATTGGTTGCTTATTTTATTGTAAATGCTTTGCACATGAACACAAAAAGGAAGCATCTATTGGTGCAATATTTCAGAAAGACTAGTGCTGTTAATCTTGTGATTGCACCACAGTCAAAAATTGCAACAAATCTGCTTCAAATTAAGTTAAAACCACTCTGTGAATTGTCATTGCAGAATCATTCCAATTTGAAAATTTAACAACAGCATTACATAGTAAAGAACTGCCTAAAAATTATAAAAATTACCATACCTGGCAGCCCTTTCTTGATTTTTTCACGGAATCCCTACAACAGCTGGCTTACAATAAGGTCCATTTACTACATCGATTTCGTTTTGATTTCATGACCGAATCGGAAGTCATAGGGAAAAAAGCTTTATTTTGCAGAGCAAGTTTATAAGATTTAAGAGACTAAAATCACCATAGCTGGTAGCTCTATTCAAATTTTTCACATAAATTTCTAGGGCCTAAAGTAAGGTCCGAACACTGAATGAATTTTGTTAACATGTAATAGCTGAGACGGAAGATACGGGCCAAAAAGTAGTTTTTTTATGAGTGATTTATCAAGATGACACCACTGCCACAGGGTTGCTTGCACTTCAAAAATTACATGTTCTGTTGATTTCATAATGATTGAATTATGCGGTCGTCAGTTCTCGTGAACAGAAGTTTCCAGTGCTGGAAATTTCACGCGCTTTCTATTCACGTGCCTCCCGTTGTTTTACACCGGCTTGAAAAATCAGCGGTGTATAGCATCAATACGCTCTGCAAATTTTACGAGGATCCAACATTTCTGTCAGAAGCTATGACAAATCAAAATTTGAAAAAAGTCTTTGCTTACTTTTAGGCACTAAGCATCCACACACGGCTCAAAATTTCCAATTTTTTATCATAGACAAGTATTAAGCATAATCAGCTTTTATTTCCAATACTTTTTTTCCAACAAAATTGTTCTCTGAGTAGAAATATAGGAGTGCCTGAAAATTTACTAAAGCGCCCGCCGCCACCACCACAAAAGAGTTAAAGGCATCTTAATTTTAGACCTACTATACACATCTATGTCCTCCGAAAATTTCAGCTAAATTGGATCGGCCACTTCAAAGATTATCTCCCTACATCATTTTGCTGATATACATACATATATATATATATATATATATATATATATATATATATATATATATATATATACCTATATATATATATATATATATATATATATATATATATATATATTTATATATATATATGTATATATATATATATATATATATATATATATATATATATATTATAAATATATATATATATATATATATATATATATATATATATATATATATATATATATATATATCAGTGGCGAGGGGTGAAATACAAATGGAGGGAAGTCGAATAACTATCTACCATTTTACATGTAATAATGATGTCTGTCATGCTGGTGTTTGTCAAACTTACTAATTTCTATTTTATTCTCGTCACACTAACAGACAGGCTAAAAATTCTTAATTCAAAAAATGATATGCACATGTATATCAATAAATTAAACAGCAGTTTTTTATAGGGTCTCGTACAATATACATGAAACCATTTGCTTTAATATAAATAATGCGTATAAAAAAGAAGCATTAAAAAAACGTCGGGCTGAGCCTGCAGAACGCTAAATGGAAAAAATTGAGAACAGGTATTTCGCATCCATCAAATTCAAAAATATCTTGGAAATAAATCGGTTGAAATGTAAAAATTCACGAAAAAGTTGTTGCACCACGGCCTCTCAGCCGAGCCGCCGTCAATGCAGCATATTTTATTAAGGAATCGTTCAAGAATAGACCCTGCGTGCCTTGAAGTTGCCAACCAGCTCAGTCATGTCGTGGGCATTTGGGTCGGACGATTCCATCGTACTACGGCACGCTGACATAACAAACAAATAACTAACACACACTTAGAGGAAAGGACAGTGAAGATTCACCGTAAGAATCATTACTTTTAAATGATGAATTATTCAAACATAATAATATGGTGATATAAATGAATCTGTATTTTAATATAAATAATGAACATGCGTGAAGAAAGAAAATAAATACTATTAACAATATATATATATATATATATATATATATATTAACTACTTCAATATTTCACCTCAACAACTGAATTATTATACTCGCTAGCTTAGGCACGTTGATGCTATGGGTGGGCTTTCATTCACCCTATCCCGGCCGGGATCGGTTCACACCAATCTTTACAATGCAATTCATCAACTTATTATAATCCAGAGAACTCCACAGAACAGTATAAATTAATAAAAATAAAATTTCAAAAGTAAAATATGAAATGAAAAGAAAAACCGCAATAAAATTCAATAAATACCCACACCATTAATTATACTACTTATGTCTAAACTTTTCTCTATATTTCAAACTTTTTGGTTTCAAAGAAAAAAGAAAAAGAAGCAATCAATTAAACTACTAAGATCGAAATTTTCACCAACCCGCTACTCCAAAATCACCATCGTCATGAAAAATATTTAAGGTACTTATCTGCACAGAGACTTGCTTTGACTGCATTCACTTTCGTCCGCAATGAAAAGGTACTTATCTGCACAGAGACTTGCTTTGACTGCATTCACTTTCGTCCGCAATGAAAAGGAAACACAACCGCCAATATTAACCATAAATTGCTGGTCCACTATGAAAGATTTACGTAAACCGCCAGTTCAAATTCAGATTTCGTTGCTGTTTCTCCTTCTTTTGTAGTTCTTTTAGCCGATACACCATCGAACAGCCATTAGTTTCTCCTCTTAGTGGATGTTGAATTTGACCGCCGAAGACAAAAAAATCGCAAAATTTCCAGGATTATTTACATTACCAATTAAATTCCTGCCTCTTTTAGCTTTACGCTTCACAGCCAATTAATGATTATACTTTTTATCGAAATTCAAATTCAAAAAAATTTTCAAACTGGCACTTAACAAATTTCCTGTTCTGCACTCGGCCACAGTTTCTCGAAGAAGAAAGCCCCTTTTCTTTGTTCGAATTTTTCACTGAACCGCTAGAGCGGTTCCCTTCCAAATTCCCCGTCGATTCCAGTGTCCCACACTAATAGGGCATCACCAAACCTGTTGGTACAAGCATGAGACGCCATGTTTGCTGATATGCATCGACGGGAAATTGTAAGAGCTTTCGCTGAACAGCTGAGTCTGCTTATCTCATCTGTCAGTGCTGATGTTTACCTTTTACGGTTTGTACTTTTGCCTATATTAATTTTCAAAAACTAATTAAAAATTGTTTCAGGGAGGTATATCTTCAATAGTCTGCAACAAAGTACCAACCCATAACATAAGGGTTTATAGACAATTTCTCATTTACTTTACTTTCAGACCAGTGGCGGCTCGTGGCAATCACAACAAGTGGGGCTAACCTTACGAACGGGTTTTCACTCCACCCAAGGGATACCGTATCAGAGCGTTAACCGATTATAAAGTGTATGGTTTCCCAAAAAGAGTTCTTTCATCAACACCGAGTATTCGAGAAAAAAGATACAGCAAAATCAAAATCGACCACGTTTATGTGAAAAATGTGTCGCATAAAAAGTCATTTTGGCCTATTACAATAATACATTTATTTTCTTTTATAAATATATACATAAAAACAAAAACATTTTCAACAACAGTTAAAATAACATACATATATAAATAAATTAAATTAAAAACCTCTTCGGGAAAACTCCTTTTAATAATGGCTTCTACTTATTATTTGTATAGATATTCCGCGCGCCTATTTTTCTGTTGAGCAAACAAATCTATCACCAGCTCATTAAAATTTTCTATATCTGCAACCACTTCTTTACAAATAGATAATATTGCCAGCGAATTGAGGCGATTTTGACCCATTGTGCTAGATTTATAAGTTTTAATATTCTTAAGGGTATTAAAGCATCTTTCAGACTCTGTTGTAGTAACTGGAGTGGTAAGAACTATTTCAATTAATTTATTAGTTTGTTCAAAAGATGCAAACAAATTATTTTCTTTAAAAAAACTATAAAATTCTGTAATGCTGGGTTTCCACCAAAGAGACAAAACAAAAAACACGGACAAAAAATGTTTTTCTGAACAAAAACACGAATGTTTTGTAAAAACTGAACAGTTTCGCGAACATTTTTGTCTCTGAAAACTGTTTTAGTAAACAAAACACTTTCCCATCGCGAGTCGGTAAGATCAAAGGAAAACATGTTAAATTTTTTGTGTCTATTTGGTTGAAACATGCACTTTTGTTTTTAGCGACAGCACTCAGTATATGATTCACCTCGTAAAAAATGTTAAATATAAAAATAATAAAAAAATAATAATCAGTAGCAGTAATCATATACTTATGCTTAATATAAATAATACACTGAAATAAAGCGTTGTATTAATTACTTTGTCATATTTAATTTATATTATGACCCATATTTATCTGATTGAACTGTAGATAGAGGTACACAATGTGACTATTTTATTAATTTTATTTATGTTACCTTGATGTTCTGTCTAAGAACATCATATAGGGCATCACATACTTCCGGTACTATTCGAGATATTGAAGGAGGTGAAACTTTGAACTAATATTTGAATGATTGAAAACTGTCTCCAGTGGCTTAGTACCTCAAAGTAAGTACCAGGCGATCGCTTTTCTGTAATTTGTATTTTTCTTGGCGATTTTCGGTCCTAGCAAATTAATTAACTGTTCAAAATCACTGCTTGACATTCTTACAAAGTTGTGAAACGATGATCTCATTTCTCCACTTAAGTCAACGTCGTCAGTACATAAATCCTCCAATAATACTTCCGTACTATAATCAACTTTCCTTTTTAATTGAGAACTGACCCAATATATCAGTTTTTTTCTTCTTTTTATGTCATTTATGAAGAAAAATGCACAGTTAATTATAAAATCACCGTCTTCAGACATTTCTCGGACACAGGATAAACAGTACTGAGAACAAAACCTGTCTGTTCAGTTGGAACAATCTGTTTGCAAAAAACAGAACTGTTTTCAAAAAACAAAACAAGTATTTTGTTTTGTTTTTTGAAAACAAAACTGTTTTTCAAATTGTCTCTTTGGTGGAAACCCGGCATAACGGATGACATATTTCCGAACAATTCATTATTGTATAAAACTTCTAATTCGTTTTTTAACGCCCCTGCGTCGAAAAATGGAAAGTTGTTGACTATCGTATCAAGATAGTTAGCAGCGAAATTTAAATTAAAATTGTGAAATTCCGATGGATTTATTGAAGGCATAAATATGATCAAAATTCTCAAAACGTGCTTTAACCTGTGTGGTAATAATATCGCAAACTTCTTTTCCTATCATGTGAAGATCATACATTGAAGTACGCATTCTTTTCACCATATATTAGTTAGCAATAAATTGACTTGGATTCAAACCGTTTCTTATCGCATTGATAGATTTACCAAATATATCGACAGTTTGAAATGCCAGGATTCCATTTGTACTGCGAGACTGTAAAATGTTGTAAAAAATGTCTACATGACCGAATATTTTATTGAAAAGTTCTAGAAAAAAAGTGAAGTTGTCATCATTTAAATAATTTAATAGCTCAAAGTTAAGTCAATAGATCTGGTGTATGATACCATATCAAGAAAAATATCTCTGTTGCAGCTTGATTCACTCTCATCGTGCCCACGTAAACTTAAGTTGTGGCTTCCACAAAACTTAAGAATGCCAATTATTCTACTGAGAACATGACGATTCCGTCTCACAATTTCATTATGCTTGTTTATTGAAGCAGCATGACCAGAATCAATTTGAGACATAATGTTAATTGATCCAAATGTTTGAAAACTTAACGCGTTTTGTAGGTGCCTTGAACTTGTCTCATGCTTTATAATCCTTTCAGATAAATGCTTTAAATCACGTAAGCCACTATTAGCAGGGGCGGCGGAACACATTTTTCCGGGGTGGGTAGTAAATAACTCTCGATTATTGTAGATAAGTGGTTGGCTGGGATATATTGAAAAATCATTTAACATTTGCACATTTATTCATTTATTAGCATAATGTACATAAATAACACGTAAAAGGTGAATTATTTATTGCGGTGGCTTTTATTCTCGCAAGTCCTGAAACTTACCCAGAAACGTTTGCCGCACGATCGTAGCATTGGCCCCTAAGTTTAGAAACAGGCAAATCGAAGCGTGAGAAAACATCTTTCACGAGGTTGAACAACTTTTCAGCTTTCTCGTTCGATGCTGTATAAAATCCTATGAAGTACTAAGTTGCTATGAGCTCTTCAGATACAACTCTAATGTAAACAGAAAATTGTTCCGTCCTCGATATATCTGCAGCTCCATCCAACATTATTGCGACAAATTCTGCTTCCTCTAATTTTTTTCATGTTCCCTAGCTGCATTCCTGTAGCCATAGGCTCTATAATTTTGTTCTGAACCTCGTGGTGGAGCTATTTACTACCAGTTCGTTTTATCCAGGACTCAAGCTCAAGCACATCTTCTGCGCGCGCTCGTAAAAAGGCCATAAAATTAAAAGCTTCATAATTATTTGCTCCATGTAATGCTAAACCTTGCTTCCCCAAAGTTTTTAGTGTGCTAAATATTTTTCAAGGCAGTGCGGTGATCCACCATTTGTTTCAACACTTCAGATGAAAGAAGTTCGACAACGTTCACAGAAGAGTGATGATTTTTTAAAGCCCCCACACTTTCGAGATGCAAAGAACTTTTCGAATGTGCTTTGATCCGTTCCACTCCGTGCTTTCAATAGCTGAAGCCTCTGTTCACCCATGTTTCCTTTGATTATAACAGGCAGCGAAAGAAATTATAATTTTTTTTTTGCGATCGCGTCTGTGCACAATTTGCAAATCAAAAAACCAGCCTCATTTGTATCGAGGAGCGGGAACTGGGTTTTCCATCTCTGACATACTTTGGGTATAAGCGATGTGGAAACATTGGAATCTAAAACGCCATAAGAAAATGTTGTATATGTATACATATGTTTATACTAGCTGTCCGTAACGTTTCGATGGGAAATATCTACTTCATTAGTGAATCACATAAGAGAGTAAATAATGCAAAATAGTTTATGTAGAGGAAAGTTGAGGCCGAATGAGCCAAATTTTAAAGAATGAACTTACCGCTACCTGTACTAGTTTTAAGTTCATACCGACAATTGTCACTGGGACTGCTTGATGATGTCGAAGGAACAAAGAATCGCTTGGCTGTTTCGCGACCTCGGAAGTATTGTCCTTGAGTCCTTCATTAATACTTTTCAACTTTATGATGAACCGGTCTATTTTGTTTTCAACGCTACTATCGGCACCTTAAATCACGTGACAGAGCTTTGACTTTGAAATATGAAGTAGAAATGCGCACATTGTAGAAATGTGCGCGAAGATTCAAAGTGTGAGCGGTGAACCTATACCATTCTTCTTGCTTAACTCTCTTTCTTTGTCCCTTCGCAAGTGCAGTACGGTTTACGATTTCGCTGGAATTTAGTTTCAGTAGCGATGGCGATGGGGCTAGAAATAAAACTTCGAGAGCATAGGCATGTTGTGCACGATAGAGTGTTCGTTCACGGAATATCGCTGCAGAAATTCGGAAAGAGCCTTCCCCTTTCGTTTTGCTACTCTTTGTTCTTATTCTTTTCTTCTTCTTGTTGCTGCGTAGATATGATTTTCAGGCGTTTACATTTGAGCTGAAGAGCTACAAGACCAGTCACACAAACCAAAAACCGGCTCCTCACGCTAAAGAGAGTAATTTCTGACTATTCAAATACACTAAGCATAATACATATCGCTTTAAAAATACCCTACGCAACAGGATAGATACCCTGGGTAGTTGTAGCAATAGAATAAGGATACAAAGAAAAGAAGCACTCCATCTATCCAATGCTGCCCAGTTTTCATCAACTTTTATGTTTGTTCATCATCGCCGTTTTCTTACATTTCGCTCTAGGTCATAATATGATGGCTCCACCTCATAGAACCAAGCACTCCACCTTTTTATGTATTTTGTATCTCTTTTTGCATTTCGTGCCTCTTTACATTGGTTTTCTCTATGGTGACACTGAAAGGGTGCTGAGGAAGGGTACGTGTCACCCAAAAGTTGCCCGTCTGCATCAAATCTGATTTGTATGATGTAGTGGTATATTATTTAGTTTTATTAAGATTAGTCAAGAGATTTGAAGTTTAACTCCGTAATTTGTGGATCTGCAGATTCCAAGAAGCCGCATTTGGCTTGGAGCTATCGGCTTCAAACCATCCATTCGATCGTAAAGCATTGCAATATGTAAAATTAATTGAAAGTGTGTTTGACTGTAATATTGGCTACAATTTGCGCCTTTTAATGCTATTTTATGGGCAACACTTACGATTTCTAGGGTACCTTGGAAACCATCAGATATCATATGTTTTAAAGAAATCAGATATCATATGTTTTGCTGTTGAAGACATTCGTAAATTCTGTCTTTGTTTCACATTTTATTTATTCTTCTTCACCACAAACAAAGAAATAAATTATCAATTTTTTCATCATATTAATGTGGCGTAAAGAATCGAAATTTTAGGGTGGGTAATTACCCACCGTTTGATTTCCCAGGTGGGTAGTACTACCCACACCGGCCAACGCGTCCGCCGGGCCTGACTATTAGTCCATGCTGCCTCACCTCCAAATACAAGACAATAAAAACAAAACAGGGATTGTTTAACCTCGGATCCAGCCAGCCTGGTTTTTTACTGAACCAGTCAGTAGAAAATTTACGTTTTTGTCTACTATCTGAAGTTTCCAGATTGAAATTTGATGGTCGATGTGGACCTAAGCGCTTAGTTTCTAGCTTTTCCTCAAGAGAAAGCAAAGAAAATGGTTTAGAAATTAGACTTACGACACTATTCATTTTTTTTAAGTTTAATCGAATCTATATAAAAAATAAAAGAAGTTAAATTGTTATACTTACCTAGTATCAATGTAGTTCCGTTCAAATAAACTACACTTTTTTATATTACAGACAATAAAATACTTCCAAATGTTGCACTTAAAAACAACTGATAATTTAGAAAATAGTAACGTTCAATTTCTATATCCAAAACTCAAGCTGAAGTAAATTCTTCCGAAAAAGAAGAGTTACCATTTTTAATTATTGGCTCAACAAAAAATTCCTGAAATATTTTCAAAGATCGATTTTTTCATTATAAACCGTTTTATATAGAATAATATCATAAGCGGTGCAACCTGCTTCAAACCCAATCAAATTCTTTCATAAAATATGCACATATCCGTAAACAGCATATCAAATCATAAGTAATATGCGTACAAAATTTATCAATTATATTGATATTTGAACCAATATGTGACGACAGCACCACTGCAAAACCAAAGTCATTTACTCTTAAAATCTTCCATTGACCAAACTAATTAGCTGATTTTAACCCAATGATTGTCTACATACACTTTGTTCAGTATATGACCGACAAAAAGGCGTTATCAGCAATGGGTTAAGAATAGGACTTAGCCCATTCATTTCTCTTTTAGTCATAGTCGATGATGTACAATCGTTCTTTGCTTATTCAACTCGTTCGTTGGTTTACTCTCTTATCTGGGGCTAATTTAACTCAGCCCCGGCGCACATTACATGTGCAAGTGAAAATGATAAGCGCATTAATCGCATGTTGCGTCGCCTACGTTCGTTCTCTTTTATGCAATTATCCGAGTTTGCATAGCCGTGTATACAGACCCGAATTGAAACAGAAGAAGGTCAAAACAGTAAAATGTATACATTTAAACAACCCATTTACATTCGACTGGTTCGATCTGAATCTTATTTCAATCCAAGTTTGTATTCGCAACTTATGTTAAAATACCAGTGCTCTTAAGATTATGAATTCGTACGTAAAAATGCAAATCTTGAATAAGAGAAACTCAACTATTACATTTTCACGGATATTAAAATCAATATGTACATGAAATATATAGTTGTATTTAATATAATTTTTTGATTCTTGAATGAAAATAGCTGGTGGGGCTAAGCCCCACTAGCCCCAAACGTAGAGGTGCCGCTGTTTCAAACCGTTTTGCGATATTTGAAATGAACAATTACAATATTTTTAAGTTTTAACGTATAAGCTTTAGGCAAACATATTTAAAATATAAAGTTTCAGATTTCCCACGACAAATAGTTTTGTGCAAATTTTTTTTTTATATACTTATTCCTGTTTTTTATGAATTATTATCTAATTAAACAA
This sequence comes from Nemotelus pantherinus, assembly GCA_963978885.1. Classification (NCBI taxonomy): domain Eukaryota; kingdom Metazoa; phylum Arthropoda; class Insecta; order Diptera; family Stratiomyidae; genus Nemotelus; species Nemotelus pantherinus. The sequence goes on along the minus strand of OZ022265.1, from coordinate 70,798,785 downwards.
GGAAAAATAATTTAATGCAAAAAATGTATCATAAAAGAGTTAAACGCAAGGCAGGAATTCATTTCTAAAACTAATATTTGACAAATTTTAGTTTTTAATACCCAGTAAAGTTTTATCTTCATATTCATATCTTAAATATATAGTATTCACGTGGTGCTTTTTATGTGAGCAATACAACTATCGAAAGTAATGTTCACATGAAAAAAGCACAACGGCAATATAGAATGAACCGATCGAAATTTTCTTCCATTCTCGAACCATTCATCAACCGATCCTCGCGGCCAGCCCCTGGACACGGACGGTATAACTTTCCACCATTAGCCCCTTCAAACCTCTCGCGCACAAAGCATGTTAAAGCTGCCTTTACGCCATTTCGACCTCATTGTCAAATTGGAGGGGAACTACTTGGATTTGACTCGATTTGACAATGAGTTGCTAAAAAATTACTATCATCCCCTTCAATGTAAATCTTATGGGCATGTAAACTCCATTTCTACTATCTCACTGATCGCGGCTTGTTTTTCACCTGTTAGAGTGAGACTATGCTAGCATTTCAGCAAGGAACGAATAGAGACAGACACAAGGCAATACACATTTGGTCAAAGCCTCAAGTGGCTCGCGAATACAATTTCCGACAATTTCGGCTTACGAAAGGAAATTTTCGCGTAATGGTTTCATGCAGAAAATGGTTTGATCTTTATTCATGTACATGTTAAGATTTATGTATGTACATGTTAAGATATTTTCGATATTTTCACAAGGGAAGCCGGAAGGAATAGAGTTGTATTGACGCTTCGTCACTGATATATATATATATATATATATATATATATATATATATATATATATATATATATATATATATATATATATATATATATATATATTTATATATATACTTATTTTTGCTGCTTGACGAGCCCCATGGCACTAATTGAAATAGTAATGATGTAGTCTTGTTTATAATCTATATTTGTTGACCTGTAACAAAAAATCTTTTCTCAAATATAAACTTAATAGCATTGACAAAAGTCTACGTATGATCATGAGATCCACCAAAAACTTCATTAAGGAATTCCCATTTCATTTCAAAACTTAATATTAATTTTTTTCTTGGCCCACCATGGACATCTATAACTGCCTGCAAGAGTCTTGGCATTGATGCGACCAAATTTTCTACCTTGTTAGGCATTATTTGACCCCAATCCTCAATGAGCTTCTCTTTTAGCATTGTAGCACTTCTAATGTCGTGTTTTCTCATTTTTCGATCCAAAAGCTCCCAAACGTGCTCGATGATATTCAAGTTCGGACTTGGTGTGGGTGCATTGGAGCAAAATATAGAGCTAGTCCTTCACGTTTTGAGCGGTGTGCTTGGGATCATTGTCTTGTTGAAATATCCAGCTCTCACGAAGGTCCAACTAATTGGCCGATTCCTTTAAATTGTGTTGCAGGATGGTTTTGTAGAGATAACGATCCACTACACCATCAATGATCAAAATAAAATAAGTATACTTTAAACTTTGTTCTGTTATTAAAATAAACAAAATTAACCTGGTCCAAATTATTCAAATAACGAGTTGAAATGCAAACTTCCGGTTTTAAACAGTGTTACGTGGTAAAAAGTATTGCCCGAAAACGCGCCAACCTTCGAACGCCCGGCAGGGATCAAGCAGGGATTAGATTGCACAAAAAAATCACGGCCTAAATTCTAATAAAAAAAAACTCTAGCGCACCTGAACCGCTAGAAACACTAATGTTCGAAGAACAGTAGAAGAATCGTGCAGGTTTTGAGTGCATATTCCACCACATATGCTGCTTATTACGGCCAAACTGTGTCAAATGCCACGTTTTACTTTCGTCTCAAGAATTTATTATAACTCATATGGTAGAAGGTTTCAGATAATACCACTGGCATGAATTTCAACGTTTATGAGAGCAAAACACGGGTTAATTATATTCGTTATCAGTTGCTTATTTCATATAATTTTGAAAGCAGCATCTCATATAACATCATTGAAGAAAATGCTCAGTGCCTGCAGCACTGTAACTGAAGTTGGTGTTTGGGGCTGCGATCCGAAAAATTTGCAGAACTTTGCGAATTGTAACATCGGTTATTTATTTTCATTGTAAATGTTTCCGGTATGTATACTAACTGTAAGCATTTATTGATACAAAAGTAGCACATCCGACTCGTGCTGGCAACCTTTCGCCAGTATCAAAGCCAAGAATGTATCAAATCTGCTTCACGTTGTTTAATTACATTCGAAGTTATAGGAGTATAAAGAAATTTACTGTTACCTGCAGCGAGTTTTTTCAAATAATCGAAAGCTTAATATTTGTTGTTTATTGTCACTACAATATCATTACCATTTGAAAATTCTACGATAAAACCGCTTAATAAAGATATTGCAATTAAACACAAAACCAACAATAGCTGGCAACCCTATTGTGGCTTTTCAACCAAATTTGGCCTGAATAATGTTTATGACAGGTTTCATTAATTGTATGAAATTCGTATTGATTTCATGACTGCACTGGAAGTTATAGTGCAAAAAGTTTTATTTTCCTGAGCGATTTTTCAAAACCAAAGACACAAAAATTACCATAGCTGGCAGCACCAATCAAATTTTTGAACCAAACAGATATTAGAGTTGCAGCAAAATGCAGTTTTTTTTTCTTTGTAATTTTTCAAGATGGCACCACTGGCACAGACTTGCCCACAATTCAAAATCGCTTCTATCAAATCTAGTCTTACTTAAGTCCAATGCATTCTGTAAATTTTAGCTGTATCTGATTATTGGTTCGTGAGTTTCCGTGAACAGAAGTTTTTGATGCTAAAAATATAGGTTAACTGGGAGAGGGTTACCGTTCTTGTCTGACATGAAATTTCCAAAGTTTTATTTTGAACGTGTAGATAAAACATAAGATTTATATACAGATTGGTTTTATTGTAAGAAACGGACATTTTTTTGAATATTCGATGGTTTGAATGTTTTCACTTCCAAATTTTTTTTTTCAAAATGAAGACACCAAAATTATCATAGCTGGCAGCTCCAACCGAATTTTTCAACCAAATTTCTACCAAACGTGGCTTAAAGTAAGGTCCAGCAATTGTGTGAGTTTCGTCAAAATCGAACGATTGAATCAGAATTTATAGTGCTAAAAACAGTTATCTTTTTTAGTGGTTTTTCAAGATGGCACCACTGGCACAGAATCGCCCGCATTTCAAAATCACTTCTATCAGACCTGGTCCTGTCTAAGACCAATACATTCTGTGAATTTCAAATAATTCTGCTCATCGGATCGTGAGTTTCCGTGAACAGAAGTTTTTGATGCTAAAAATATAGGTAAATTGGGCAAGGGTTACCAGGCGTGCCCGTTATACCATATCTTTTTTTTTTTTTTGGTTATGTAAACAAAGCACAAGATTTACATATGAATGGCTTTTTTTTGAAGAAACGGCATTTTTCAAGAGAGACGATGATTTGAAGGTTTTCACTTTCAGTGCCTGCCCTAGCTACAGGGTTACCAGCACGCTCATTAAAAGCTACACAAATCTACAACTAAATAATATCAATATGTTCTGAAAATTTCGTAATGATTGAAAAACTCTGTCAAAAATTATCGAAATTTAAAAATTTTCAAATTTTCCCGTCCTCTTTTTAGGCACCCAGCGCACACATAGGGTTAAAAAATTCCAAAGCATTATCCGATTCATATGTAAAACACGTTAGAAATTTATTTCGTTAACTTTATTTTTGCGAAAATTATTTGTGTACGAAATAATAGGTATATTAAAAATATCACTTAAATGGCCGCTGGCGCCAAAAGGTTAACAATAACTGACATTAAAAGAGACCTGGACCTATTCTGCATATACACCAATGTATCCTGAAAGTTTCAGCTCAATCGAATGGCGCGTTCCCGAGATTATCTCACTGAAATTTTTTGATGATATATATATATATATATATATATATATATATATATATATATATATATATATATATATATATATATATGGAAATATGAATTTTTGGCCGAATCGATTTTAATACTAATGTTCTTCGAACATTAGTAAAAAGGAGCAACATTTCCCCGTAGGAAAGGCTGCTCCAAAATCTCTCGCGGAGCCATCACATAGTGTAATAGGCTACAAAATGTAACCACCACCAAGTAGGGCTAATAGCCGTCGCAGTGATCGACCAATGTCATGTACTGGTTGGCCACTAACGACGTAGGTTAAAGATTGATTTTAGAAAAGTAAATAGCTTTATGATGCACAATGCCGAACAAAACACGCAACCAACCGACATTTCGTGGAAAGTCACTAATCCACCCGCCACCAGAGAACACCCGAGAAGTCAGTACGCGATTTCAACGACGCCCGACCACTAACCTGAGCAAAGTCAAAATATACACTCACCGGAGTGGGGCCTCCCAAGCCATGGATTGCTGCTGACCAGCGAAGATACCCCAAACTCTGGGAATCAGAATGCCCGCAACGGCATCAGTGAATGGTCATCAGTTCCACGAGGCAGTTCCGATGTACTATACACGGAGATTTCACTTGCGATTTTTTGGCTAAAATATGAATAAAAGGTTAGTTTGTTGTGCGTGGACGCGTTATAATAATAATATTTAGTCATAACTTACATTTTGTACCAATTAATTGTATCGCGACAGTAAATCGACACGAACCATCACATAACCTAACACCAACCAATAAACATTTCGAAACGAATTTTCCACATTATACCGCACGCACCGCATTAATTTGTGTTTTAGCTGTTTACAAGCAATGTTTTCATTTCACTTACTTTAACGCAACTCGTACAATTAACATTTTCCCGCGAACGTCCCATAAGACTACGTGTGTTTTTCGCGACATTTTTCCCGATGCTCTGACGTCATCATTCTGCATTACGGCCCGTACTTCTAGGAGGCATTGCTTGCATCGTACATGTGTACATGTGATCAAAGCAGAAAATGCATCAATTTCTAAGGGAAACGGCTCGTTAGAAGAGGAGCAGAAGAGAATCTCCAGATAAATTATGAGGGCAAACAGGAGACGCGGATAATATTGCAGCGTATTAAGTTCATTCATTAACAAAGGCGTTCGGGTCGTTCAGCGGGTGGATGAGGCAAGGGTTTTTTGAATTTTTCTATCCACCAAGACGCTGTGAACTGAGCCAGCGTCCGCGATACCATTTGAGAACATTGATTGTAAAATTTTTGTGGGCATTATTTAGGCAAAGCATCTAAGTAGATATATGCGAAAACGACGAGTTTAAGCATTGAAGCAAGATCACTTCAGTGTTGTGTGTAGTATATCTCAATAAATTGTATATTTTGAATTGAATGGTACGCAGTACTTGTAGTTTGTAGTAAAACGTTTGAGTTTTCGTTGTGTCGCTGCAAATTTAACGTGGAAGCTCTGCAGTTGGACTGTTATAAGATAAAACCATTAGATTCATAGTAGCGATGGAATTTTGCCTTTTGTAAGAAAATAAATGTTATTCCATTGATTGTTAATTATTGATTGTAAATCTTTTGATTATTTAATCGATTTTGTGATTTAGCAAGGGAAGCACTGCTTCCTTTGCGTACATCGACGAACCACCCCTGGCGCAAGGACTATGTAGCAATTTTCATATGCTTGACAATCAAGGCTATTCATCTCGAATTTGTGAGTGATATGTCAATAGCAGCCTTTTTGTCAGCATTACGTCGTTTCATGGGACGTCGAGGGCTCTGCAGTCACATTTACAGTGACTGTGGAACAAACTTTGTTGGAGCTAGCATGGAACTAAGCCGATTGATAAACCCAAACAATGAGTTTGCTGCGGAAATGTTGGCCAATGAGAACATTGTTTGGCACTTCAACCCTCCTGCCTCACCACATTTTGGTGGTCTCTGGGAAGCGGGATTGAAATCAACAAAACAACATTTACGTCGTGTGGTCGGAGGAGCAGCACTTACATTCGAAGAAATGTCGACCGTATCAGTGAGAATCGAAGCATGCCTTAATTTGCGACCACTATGCCCCATGTCAGATGACCCAACGGATACAGAAGTGCTAACCCCTGCGCATTTTTTCATCGGAGGAGCAATGCTTTCACCACCGGAACACAATCTTCTGGACGTCAATAGTAACTATCTGAACAAATGGCAATTAGTGCAACGAATAACACAAAACTTTTGGAATAAATGGAAAATCGAATATTTAAATCGATTGCAATTCCGCCCGAAATGGCTCAGCAAAGAAAAATGTGCTCGCGTCGGAGATATTTGCACTTTAAAGGACGAAAAAGTGGCAGCGTATAAATGGCCTTTGTCAAGAATAGTTGAACTGCATGCCGGTAAAGACAAGTTAGTGTGGGCCGTGTCAATGTTTTCAAACGGTAGAACTTATAAATGTCCAATTTCAAAAATCGCTTTGCTACTTATACCCAATTATAACTCAGACACAAATTGAAAATGTGAAAGTCTCAAATCGAATTTCATATTATCAGATCTAAAGGTAGAACTATAATGCAATTAAGTGAACTTAAGTGAGCGCTGAAACTGAACGAAAATTCACTCAATTGAAGTCGATCGGTTAATTTGCCCATAATGGAATTAAGTGAAGCTTCATGAAGCTGCCGCCAGAGTGGCGAATATGAATTTGAATTTGCATATTGCATTTGTGCAATATATTTGAATAGGATTTTGCTGCAATTGAAATATAGTTGTCTTCATAGCTTGATAGCTCTGTTGCAAGAAATCGTAGAAAATTGTTGCTGAGCTGAAACTCGGCACTTTGATGTAGATTATTAGATCTATAAAGATGGGCTTGGTGCAGGCTCTTAATTTGTACTTATATTCAAATAAGTGTACGAAAGAAATGTTTTTTGAGCAATATTGGTATGCGACCGGAATATATTTCATCAACCAAGTCTTTGCTGCTGAAGATTAAAATTCAATAGTGGACAGCTGAAGCATGGTGTGGTTATTCTTTGAATGAAAAAAGCTGTGTGATGGCATTTTAAGTAGTTTATGTACTTTTTTTTTTAAAAGTAAGTAATTTAAAGATACAAGTAGTTAAAATACTATATAATTTATTATTTCGTAAGTACTTTCATTTATTATTTCGCATGTTGTTCAACGCGTTTTCTCTTTGAAATTATGTTTGATACTCATTATTCCTACCTCCTGTAAAAATAGCATTTAAATGATCGACGAAAAAATATTTTAGATACCTGTTATTCTTTTTACAATGTCGCGCAGGATCATATTCGAGACATCTAATTACTACTTCCTATATTGTAAACTGTCAATGAACAATAAAAGGTCTAACAATGTTTAACAATAAAAGGTCTAATTGGAATTGTTTTTGCGGGATGATGAAAATTGAAAAAAAAATTTATTTACATTGAACATTTTTCTTTTACAAAGTGGTTTCGAAACTATGCACTGATTCTCATTAGACAACAGCACACACTGCATGCTTGACTGAAGTGACCACTTGCAGTTGGAAATCATCAATTTTTATTTACGCTAGTTGTGACAAATTTTAAAATCTCCGACTTATGTATATCCATCGACATAATTTACCTGTAAAGGCTATTTAATTGTGATCATGGCTCCCTTCTTGTCTATAAATCAGCATAGACAACGTATATCGTCTCTAAAGCTTATCAAAGCAGAGAATATTGATACGGGAAACTCGATCGTTTTGCGGAATAAGCCTCCGAAACCGAATCAAGCGTAAATAAAAGTTAATGATTTCCAACTGCAAGTGGTCACATCAGTCAAATATGCATTGTGTGCTGGTGTCTGATGACAATCAGTGCATAGTTTCGTCAAAATGTCAAATAAAAATTTTCAATGTAAATAAAAAAAAAATATTTTAATTTTAATCATCCCGCAAAAACAATTCCAATTTGATTCGGCTTTGGAGGCTTATTCCGCAAAACGATCGAGTTTCCCTATCAATATTCTCTGCTTTGATAAGCTTTAGAGACGATATACGTTGTCTATGCTGATTGATAGACAAGAAGGGAACCATGATCACAATCAAATAACCTTTACAAAGTAAATTATGTCGATGGATATACATAAGTCGGAGTACAGATCCGAATACCGACAACTGACACTTTTGTTTGTCAATTTCCAGGAAATGCATTGAGAGCGTTTTCGTACTTTTCATGAATTTCCCCCACTGCATGATTCAGGAAAATTCAGTGACTGAAAGTACGCGAACAGACCTAAAATATTCAAATATTTCACATACCTATTATTGCTTCTACAATACCGCATACGAACGATCATTACTTCTACCTCCTGCAAAAATAGCAAGCGATCCACGAAAACATATTCAAATATTTTACGTGCCTTCTATTGGTCGTAGTCGTTACACATACCTCCTGTCAAATTTACTTAATTGATGTACGGTCCCAGTCGTACGCCACTTAAGTGGCCCGTGTTACCGTTATTTTATGAGTATCGCAATCTAAGTATTCACAACCCTGGTGGAACACCCGGGCGGCGGTTTTCAGGTGGCCTTTGCTCGCGAGAAGGGGGTGGGTAGGGCGCCACTCGCTTCGAAAAACTGAAAACTCGCCTTTCATCCGTTGCCCCGAAGCGAGAAGTGGGCGACGGTTTTCAAAACAACGACACCGAATCTTTAGCACCAAACTATACCGGATTCACACTATCGCAAATTTATTCATTCTAATTCGTTACACTTCGAGGATAGATTATACGCGTTACCATTTATGGTAATTCCACTTATGCTCTAAATAAAGTTCTACGTAAATTCACAACACTTGAATTCATTATCGATCTTTTCAAAAGAACATGACTATAGTAATTAATATTGAGCTTACAATCTACCTAACCTTGACTTTTCCTTCCTGAATCGCCTGGATCGAAATTTTCCCTCGCTGGGGCCCTTGCTCGTCGATTTAACGCCTCCGATCGTTGTATAATATTCGTCGCTCCAATTTTCTAATTTTATCACCCGGGTACCTTCGATCTGATTCTGCCCACTTATCGTATTGTAGCTCTGGCTCGTACGTTTACTCGTCACCCAAAAGAAAAGTCCGCCGAATCCTTCATAAATTCGTTCCTCCGTCTCCTGGTTGATTATTGGATTCTTATCCAGCACGGTCCCAGGTCCAGTTGAATCCGAAAACCAAAAAAAAATAGAAGTGAAATTCCAATACCGGACGATCGCTTCAGCTTTTGGGACTTCCGTCCACTTACCCAGATGAATCGCAAGAGAGCTAATTTTCACATTCCCAGTACCCAGGAAGATTTTTGGCGGCAGCGGGATTTTCAAACCCGTTGATCGAACTCAACAGAGTTCATTCTCCTCTAACCGGGTGTTGAGTTTCAATTCCACCACGGGATCCACTTTTGGGACAATGCGAACTCACCTCCCGATCCGACTGTCAACTGACATCCCGTGACAGTTCTCGGTGGCGAAATAGATTTTAACCAAAACAAACATTTCAGGCATCAGCTCACGCACCATTTTCGGCGGATCCTGTTGGATTTTTGCTGAGGATAAAGGTAAGTTATGTCTATTTGTGTCGTGTCGCATTCTTCCTCCGAAAATCCGCGCCGGTCTGGTTTAATTCGGGAGATAATATGTTATGCTCCCAACAAAATAATCGTCGTCACTGCTACGTTCCGCGAACCGTCTTTTCCGCGTTTTTAGGATCTATTTCAAATGTAATTATTGCTACTGCGGTGTGCGTGCCCCAGTATTCATTGCCGCCGCCTCAGGTCTGTTCGTCGATATCGAACACGACCCATATCTGTGACGACTGTCTCAAGGCAGTTGTAATTGGGTCAACATTGGCCTAGGTCCGGGTTCACCGATCCGAACAGCACGGTCCATACACTGATCTGTCATGAGTATGTATATCTATATCGCGCTTTAATTCTGCGGGCTGTTCCTATCTGTTGTCGAATTGTGTCCCTGTTGTAGTTCTGAGTCGAAGTAGTTGCGCCCCGCTTCTTCAAATTACAATGTCGTCGATTTTGTGTCGGCTGTGCTTCCCCCTAACTTATATGAATTAAAATCTAAACTTTGTTACACACAACACCTAATATCCGGTCGTTTAGTGCATCGATAGCGCGGTTCAATCTCCATCGTTCTCTCCTTCCGAGGACGGTGGATATTTTTTTTTTGTTGATTAGCACGCGAAAATTGCCAACGCCGTGACACCCGAATTGAACGAAACTTAACGAAACGGCAGATAAGTGCATTATGGGTATGCCGCTTGTTTTCTATGCAACCGTACTGTCACTTAAGCTGCTTAAACTTTACTTAATTGGATTATAGTTCTACCTTAATAATCGGCATAAACAAATTTATCTTCAAGTTAAATGACAAAATTAACATAGTAAAAATAATCATATCAGAAGTGAATGTATGATTAAACGCATACATGTATAACTTAATATTAATGAATTACCAACTTGATAATTTAATATTTAACTATAATAGCAATCTTAACAGTAGTATTAATAGCAATTATTATATTAAAATATAAGTTAACGTAATAGGATAACAGGTAGTGGATAATATAAAATTAATGATAATGGACAAACAAACAAATTAATGATAATGGATTAAAACTCAAGCCATGTTACAGATAGTATGCAATACGTGAGACTTTTTGTGTTCGTTTGAAGTCCTTAGTCCCATCCCTCCCAGCTGACACACTACCACCCTGCACAACACAGTTATTGACGCAACTACGGGGATCGCCAACATAGTTGGCTGGCCTCCGCCTTATTTGCACTATCGATTCAAATTGCATCAAAAGAGAACGAGAAAGCAACCAGTAGATGAGATAGGGCACTCTGCAGATCAATTGAATTGAGTATCTTATATATTAAAGAATAAATAATCATACCCTATTTGCAGACTTAAAAAAGTCTTATGAAAGGTGCAAATTAAATGGTATCAACTCCAGTGAAGCGAAATTCGGACTTGAAGAAGGAAGCCAGATGTCAGAACTCCTTGGTCGAAGCTACTTATCTGATGTCATGCCTTATTCTGATTCTACCGATTCAGCGGAGGGAGAATGTTCGGATTTATTAGAAAAAGATTAAAACATATTAGATAAAGATTAAAATTTGGAAAATAATGTACATCAAAACTTACCTTAACCTGTCACTGACAGATGACAAACAATATCAGCTGTAATCACTTCAATTTGTATTTCTACCGGCTGATCATTGGAAAGTTAATGCTGTATGCTAAATTAAATCGTTGATTTAGAAAGAAATAATTGTATTGGAAATGACATGTTATAACAATAAAAGCGGTAGATTTACCGAAATTTTCATGTAGAATTTTTCAAGTCCTTTGTTAAAAAGACATTAGTTTTCGAATTGGAATTGTGATCGGATGTCGTATAAAATTTGCTTTGAATTTGATTTGTGGAATTGTTTGAATTCGAATAGACAATAAAGTACTTGGAATTGAATTTGAAAACGTGTGAATTTGAATTGATAATTGAATTATTAATCGAAACAGTACCCCATTAAATTAAATAGTTCACATAATAACGAATTAGTAACCAAAGGAATATGGTCTAATTTCCCGGAAGAATTTAATTATAAAGGATATATGAAATGGAAAGTTGTAGATTTAAGTGGTAAAATGTTTGACGCAATATTAGGTCAAAACGTCCTGGCACCAATGAAAAGTGTAATAAGTAACGAAAATGGTTCTATTCCTATGAACAACATTTGCGTACCATTCATAACGGAAAATATAAACCCAGAAACTATCTCAAAAAGTTGATGCCTAACTTTGAAGAAACTTGAGACAAGTCCTGCAGAAAATGTGCAAATTGAGCATCTTAACGAGGAAGAGAAGAGAGAATTACTCGTTTTATTAAAGAAAAATCAAGAGTTATTTTATAAAAAAGAAGATGAATTAACGTCTACTAACCTAGTCACCCACCAAATTAAAACCACAACAGATAAACCAATATATTCAAAAATTTACAGAATACCACAGGTGCAACAAAAAGAAGTGGAAAAACAAATAAAAGAAATGTTAACTAATAAAATTATAAGAGAAAGTAACTCACCATATAACGCACCCTTACGGATTGTGCCTAAGAAAATGGATATTTCTATAAGAGAAAAATGACGCACTGTGACAGACTATCGAAAATCAAACGAAGTCACAGTCGACGACAAATTCCCAATACCAAATATTGAAGATTTATTCGATAAACTCGGGAAATCGAATTGCTTCACAATATTAGGTTAGGCAAAATGTTTTCATCAGATTCCTGTAGATCCAAAAAATAGCGAAAAAACTGCTTTTTCAACTCATAATGAACACTACGAATATCTTCGCATGCCATTTGGTTTGAAGAATGCCCCAGCGACATTCCAAAGAATGATTGATACAGTTTTAAAAGAATTTATAAATAAAATATGTGTTGTATATATGGACGATGTACTTATATTTTCTACATCACTTGAAGAACACGTCGATTCAATAACCAAAACATTTAACAAGCTTAAGGAATACAATTTGAAGATCCAACCAGATAAATGTAACTTGTAACGCCAGCGAGTAGTTGGGTACTAGCAGTAAATAGTTGTTACTAAATAGATGTAAATGAATAGTAAATATATTAGAAACAAATAGATGCTAATAAATGGATGTAAATAAATAGTAAACATATTAAAAATGAAGTGAATAGCTGTTAATAAATAGATAAAGATAGATGGTTGGTAGCTAGAAGAACTCGGGCGCCCTGCCGATCAGAACGGGTACTCCCCACCAGGTCAAGCATCACCGTCGATTCAAATTAAGCGTTCGACGATTACGCGAACCCGGGAACGAGCAACCCAAAGTGCAGCTAACGGGCCAAGAATCCAGGCGGAGAAGGGAAATCTCGACACACACTCGAACGAGGAAAATAGAAAGACGCTTTGTGAAATGGGAAGCACGGCCGCCGCTTACTGATCAGTTGCGACGCGTTCGGATAAATCATGATCACACTACAACGAGCAAGTATAGCCGCGTCACGAGAATACTTCGCTATCTGTCGGACTGAATTAAACAAGAATATTACCCAAAGAAAATGAATAATCGGGTTAAACGTATAATCGATCGACAGCGTTTCGTATTTTTCTTCTTCACATGACACGGATGATTATCGTAAACATCAATGAAGTGATGCACGAGATGTCAACAAGCGACAGAACCACCACCATGCGGCAAAAGAGCAAAAACGGGTGCGTTCCGTTAGCCATCGGATATAACTGCAGGAAAATGCACTTTCGAAGGCGCGTGTAACAAGTGCAATGAGCCAATGAGCCCAAATGCATGTTGTAGGGTATGGACAGCCAACGGTTGGCCAAGATACCGCAGAAGCGGAAGTGAAACCACTAGCCGAGGCTTCGTGGGAAGTGGGCAAGCCATGAATCGCTCTTTTTAGTCAAGAGATAAGTTGAGCTACGGACGTATCCAGGTGAACAGAGAAGCTAGTTCTTTTTCATTTTGGATTGGTTGATTTTGGAGAATCGCTGTTGGACGATTGTGGTGATAGGGGCCAAGCGTGACAAAACCAAGAGAATCGAATTGCGTGGAGTGGTTGGTACAAGGAGAAAATTCGACTAGTGCAAGGCAAGTGCGGAAAGCGCGATTTGAATGGTGAATTGAGACAATTCAACTAGGGAAAGACGAGTATGAGGCGTCGTGATAGTAATTGAGCAAGTAGGTCCGAAGTAACGCAGCGATCCAGTGGAGCAGTGTCGCGATTGCGGAGAACGACAAAACGACTACGTGGGGGAATTCTCGAATAAACGGCTGGATGGCAGCAGAGAACCGACGAGTCAGGGTAGACAAATTTATATTTTAGGCTATTAATTTAGACTTAAGCATAGTGGCAAATTAGATTTAGGTTTCTCATGTTGAAAGAGAAGCCATCGATGATTTCTCGCTTTTAGACGGCGGTTGGTGGTCAATTTCGTTTAGAAATCAAAGCGAGTGGCGCCGAAGATAGAACCCACCTTTTTCCTTTCTCCACGTGAGCTAGGTCGGCCGAAATTGATCCTCATTTTATTCCGATGGTAGGCAAAGGATACTGTGCGTGTTCCGCGTGTCGGTTGGTAACAAATTGGCGCCCAACGTGGGGCATGACGGTGATAATGGTATGCAACGGTGCGCATGGAAAGTTTCGTATAGCCAAGTCCCAAATTGTGGGAGGCTCGGTAGGTGCGAAAATTCAGGAGGAAAGAAGCCCTAAAGGCACCCGTAGAAGTGTTCTGCTCGTAACTCGCGTTACGTTTGCAATATTGATTAATTTGGTTGGTCGTTCTGCGAGGGTTTCAGATCGAAATAATTTTACGTTGGCATATCGTTGCAGATACTAATCTGAGCGTAATTAATAGACCCATCCTTATATTATATTAAAATTTATATATTTCTCGCAGAATTTTTAATTTACTCGTATAATAATATTCGGATAGATCATTGAAACATATATATTCTTATTGAACTTTTGGAATATTAATATTTATATATATATATATATATATATATATATATATATATATATGTATATTTATGTAAATATATGTATATATATATATATATATATATATATATATATATATATATATATATATATATATATATATATACATATATATATATATATATATGTATAGATATACATATATATATATATATATATATATATATGTATAGATATACATGTATATACATATATTTATATATATATATATATATATATATATATATATATATATCTATCTATATACATATTATATAAGTCTACATATTTTTATTTTTGTTGAAATCTATTTGAATTCTAGTTTGTTGGTGTGGAAGTGTGAGTGAGTGGATTGAGGTTGCTCGTGTTAAATTTGGTTTTTGGAGTTAGTGAATACATTTTGAAGGGGTGATTAAGTTTTAGCCGGAGGAAATCGCGAGGTTTGTTAGTTATTTCTCTGGTTTTGTTTTTCGGAAGAGCATTTATGTGTCGAATAAAATAGAAAGATTACCTTCTATTCGATAATGAAGATTTTAGTAGACCGCCTGTCTAAAGACGAGCTCACTTATGAGCTCGCCATCGGTGGTTTTCTGGTGGACACGGTAGAAAGTATGAGGAAGACGCTGAGGGCAGCGCTGAAAGTGGAGTCTGCGCTGAATACCTCCTACGTAGAGGTAGTGTATCCCTTTGACTGCGGGATGGATTACGCGGAGTTATCAGTGAAAGCTTCAGAGGTGGAAGATTTAGTGTCGAATGTGACGGGGTACAAAGCCACATCGGAATATGTGAAGCTCAGGGTGAAAATTGAGTTCGCATTTCGCCGCTTGAGTAATATGCAGGCGATCACACCCGAACAGTTAGATGGCGCGAGAAAACTCCGTAATCAGTTCATCATTGCGACGAGGACCTTCGTGTCCAAGACGGAGGAAACGAGTGAGGACGAAGATGAAGTTATCGAACGAGGGGCAGCCTCTCCGTTAGAGCTGTGTCTAACGTCAGTGGCATCTATCGCGGAGCTGGTTAGGATGGGCCGCACCCTGGATGCAACTAGGGTATCCGTGGTGGCGTTTGTGCCTTCCAGCACCCGTTCTAGACGCTGTCTAGAGCCAGACCTGGCATATGTAGGGCCGAGAAGTGCGGAGCGAGTTGCTGTGGTGTCCGAGCGAAGCCAATTTCACTGTTGGAATTGCAAGCGGGAGGGATACTTATCGAGAGAATTGTACGATGCCAAGGCGGTGCTTTGGGTGTGGACGTCCGGGGGTCATGCGGTCCGCCTGTCGAACATGTCGAGTGAGGGCCAATAACTAGGTGGGTCGAGGTCGGTCAGGGATCAAGGAGTCGGGAAACGGCCGGCGTGCTCAGTATGTGGCCAAGCGAGCACTGGGTCGAGGCCGCAACAGCAACGGCATCAGCCGAAGGTAGATTATGCCGTGGTTAGAAGCGAACATGACTGTCGTCCGCACTTACGGGTGGTGATCGAGGGCACGGTCATGGAAAGACTTTTAGATTCAGGGGCGAGCCGCACAATCCTAGGATGAAAGGGGTGGTTGCGAACGGGGCAACGTGTTCGGTGGACGGGGAGGCACGGTTGCGATTTTTGCTTTGAACAGACGTGAGCAAGACATGGAGGTATTGGTAATTTCATCGATTCCTCAGAAAGCGATATTGGGGATCGATTTTTGGCAGCGTTTCGGTGTTGTTCTGGATATACAGGGTCAGCAATGGACGTCTGTCGCTTCAGCGGAGGTGGTGGGGGGTAACGCACTACGGAGTCGGACACACTTATCAGCTGGAGAAGCAGAGACCCTGGCAATATTGCTAGAGATTATTCGGATTAATGGGCGAGGGACTGGGCTGTGCGAAGTCAGTTGAGCACGTTATTAAAACTTCGGTTCCCCTGATCAAACAGAGGTATTACCCGGTCTCACCCGCGGTGAAGAGACAAATTAATGCAGAGTTGGATGAGATGCTTCGAATGGGGGTGGTCGAACCGTCGTCAAGTCCCTGGTCGTCTCCGATATTGCTGGTTCGGAAGAAAGACGGCTCTTACCGTTTTTGCGTAGACTTTTGAAAGGTGAATGCGGTGTCTGAGAAAGACGCATACCCTTTGCCGTACATTACTGCCCCTTTGGACAAACTGAGGAATGCAAAGTATTTGTCGACGTTGGACGTCGAGTCGGCTTACTGGCAGGTGCCGATGGCAGAGAACTCTAGGCAATACACCGCATTCACCGTGCCAGGAAGGGGATTGTTTCATTTTCTCAGGATTCCCTTCGGACTAGACAATGCGGGGGTCACATGGCAACGGCTGGTCGACACGGAAGAATGTCTCTGGAGCTTGGGCGCCTGGGTATTGTCATTTTCCCGAACATTCACCTGAATATTTTAAGCAACTTACTGCAGAGCAATTAATTACCAAAGTAGTAAAAGGATATTCCAATGTGCTCGGGCCTGCATTGGAGCCTTTCGTGTTTACATACCTCGATGATGTGATAATCGTCACCGAGATATTTGAGCGACATATAAAGGTGCTGAGAGAAGTTTTTGTTCGACTCAGAGAGGTGAGTTTACGTTTATCATGTGAAAAATGCCAGTTTTTTTGGGCGCAGTTGAGGTATTTGGGTTATGTGGTTGATGCAGAAGGTTTGCATGTAGACCCTTAGAAAGTAAAGGCAGTAAGCGAGTTTCAGCGTCCTAACACGGTGAAAAAGGTTAGACAACTCCTAGGTATGGTGTCTTGGTATTGACGCTTCATTCCGGACCATGCAACGATGGTAGCTCCTCTGAGTGATCTATTAAAAAAGGGTGCAAGTTTGTGTGGAGCGATGAGTGTGCCCGCGCGTTTGCCTTGTGTAAACAGAGACTCACGACTGCACCGGTACTGTCGTGCCCTGACTTTGCTCTCCCGTTCAAAGTGTAAACAGATGCGTCAGACGTGGGTATAGGGGCGGTGCTGAGCCAGGCACACTCGTTGGGAGAAAAATTCGTGTGTTATCTCAGCAGGGCGCTCTCGAGTAGTGAGAGGAAATATTTAGCGACGGAAAAAGAATGTTTAGGGGTGCTGTGGGCTATCGAAAAGCTGCGCCCATATATTGAAGGCACTCATTTCATCGTCATTACTGACCACCACTTACTCGTTTGGTTGAATAGGCTGAAGGACCCCACTGGTAGGCTGGCTAGATGGGCGGTTAGGCTCCAGCAGTTTGACTTCAAGGTGGCTCACAATAAGGGAAGGAGCACTTGGTGCCGGATGCACTCTTCCGGGCAATTAGCCAGGTAGACAGTATAGACGCCTCACCGAGACTGGAACAGTGGTACGAGAAGATTTTGGAGAACGTGCGAGGAGATCCAGTGAAGTACTCAAACTAAAGAGCTGTGGATAGCACCCTGTGGAAGCAGTCGGAGGGAACCATGTTAGAGGCAGGACACAAGACCGTTTCGAAAAGAGTTGTGCCGAGAGCTGAGAGGGGAGCCGTTCTCAACCGGTGCCATGACGATCCTACAGCAGGACATATGGGAACTGACCAGACGTTGTCCCGGGTTGCGCAAACCTACTACTGGCCAGGAATGCGGGCGATTATCTGGCGATACGTGGAGAAATGTAAAGCTTGCCAGGCATGCAAAGTCGAGAGGGGGGCACCGATTGGGTTGATGACCACTAGGGCCGGCGAGGCTAAAGACCCCTGGGAAATGATCTGTGTGGGTTTGATGGGACCGCTGCCCAGGTCAAAGCGTGGCCACGTTTATATCTTGACAATATTGGACTACGTTACTAAGTTCTCGATTTCGCTGCCAATGCGAACAGCGACAGATTCAAATATTTTCCGCCTATTGGAGGAAAACGTATTCCTGGTGTATGGTGTACCTAGAGTCTTGGTATGCGACAATGGCGTGCAATTTTGGGGCAAGCAATTTAAGTGTCTGGTGGAGGGATATGGGGTACAGATTAGGTACACTGCGCTGTACCACCCCCAGGCCAACCCGGCCGAAAGGCGCAACCAATATGTGAAGTGCATGTTGCGTTGCTATAAATGGGATAATCAGCGCACGTGGGACGATTACTTGGCAAAGGTTGCATGCGCGCTGCGAACTTATAAGCACGAGGTCACCGGATTCTCTCCATATTTTCTAAATTTTGGCCGTGAATTGGTTACGTTTCGAGAAGAAACGGAACCGCCCGAAAGCGGGGGTCGGAATTTTAGCCCTCTACGGAACGCGAGAGTGCTAGATGAAGTTCGACAAGAAGTGATCCAGATGTTATATCCATATACGATCGGAGTCCATGGAGGAGATCCAGCGTAAACAGGATTTGGTCAATGCATTCACGAGCTAGATATTATTATATTCATTTCGCTTACTGATCGTTGAATAAACAAGATCAATTACAGCAAGCATTGTGTTATTTTATTACCATTGCACAGTTACATCATTGGCGACGAGGATCGGATGAAGCAAATCAGCCACGTTTTTTTTTATTTGAATTTCATTTCATTCATTTTCATTGGAATTACATTCATTACTGTCGGAAAAATTCTTTTTGCATTTGGAGGGCTAGAGGTAAGCACATGAAATATACTTTACAAACATACAACATTACAAACATACAACATGACAAACATAGCCCAGTGAAATCCTACACAAAAAAGGCGAAACTTCGGAAAAATTAGGGGAAAGCTGAATTTTGGTGTGAACCTTGGTACTGGTGTGTTGAACAAAATGTCAAAAGTCCCCATCGATCCGAGCGCTGCGTCACTTTTTATACGGGGTCAAAGGTCACCAAAAGTGACCTTTCCTAAATATCTCAGTAACGGTCACGTCTTTTGAAAAACAATGTATGACGAATTTGTAGCTTAAAAAATTTCCAACAAAAAAGATTATATAGTTTTTTCCTGTAATCATAACCGTTTTTGAGATATTTTGATCTAAACATTTGATACTAACAGCATCCTCTTTCTCAGGCCATGTAAATATCATCCGATTTTGATTACGACTTGGAAAGTTTGTGAGTTTGTTTTTTTTATGTTTAAGAGGCGCATAAAAAAAACAAGTAAACAAACTTATCTACCATACTCCAGGATAGGTGGAAAAGGGTGCTCCGAAAAGTTACCACCACCCCCCGCCCCCCTTTGCCATATAACTTGTAGGGACGTCTGCTCGCTACTCTCTTTTCGGAAATAAACTGTATTGCTGCATCATTGGTATGGGATTTTCCACGAAGAAGCAGAACAAGACAACAACATTGCAGGTGAAAATAAGTTTTGTAACTTATCATGGTGCTAGGAGTATGAAAAATCAAGATAAAAACATGGCATAATTCTGTAAACGCTCATTCTTGACATTATAGGGGCTCAACCCGCTACAGACTATCCCCTAATAATCAGTTTTTTACCAATCCTGCGATGACTACGTTGCGCCAAAGGGACATGACACGTCTCGAAACCAATTTGCACCTGAAATTACGTGACCTTGCCTTGATCGTTCATGGGATAAGACGGTATGGAAAAAAAACTAAAAAACCGGCTATTTCGGGATGGTTCGTTTGCGGGGGTGGGTAGGGTGGGGGGTAGGGTTTGGGTGTAGGGCTAGTCTCACGATGTCAATAATAGACAATTTACAGGATAAAAAGTGATCCTATCTTGTTTAACAGTGCGCAAAGAGTAGGCAACGAGCCAATTTCTGAAGATTTGGGATGGATGCTCAAGGATACCATTTCATGGCAAAGGGGGAAGGGGAAACTTTTCGGAGCACACTTTTCCATCTACCCTGGAGCATGGTAGTTAAGTTTATTTGCATGTTTTTTTCATGCGCCTCTAAAACATAGAAAAACAAACTCACAAACATGCCAAGTCGTAATCAAAATCGGATAATATTTACATGCCCTGAGAAAGAGGATGCTGTTAGTTACAAATGTTTAGATCAATATATCTCAAAAACGGTTATGGTTACAGGAAAAAGCTATATAATCTTTTTTGTTGGAAATTTTTTAAGCTACAAATTTGTCATTCATTATTTTTCTGAAGACGTAACCGTTACTGAGATATTTTGGAAAGGTCACTTTTGGTGACCTTTGACCCCGTATAAAAAGTGACGCAGCGCTCGGATCGATGGGGACTTTTGACATTTTGTTTAACACGCCAGTACCAAGGTTCACACCAAAATTCAGCTTTCCCCTAATTTTTCCGAAGCACCATGTTAGATTTCCCCGGACTAAACATACAACATTACAAAAATACGACATTACAAATGTATATGCGAATGGGTGTATGAAGTGTAAGGTGCTAAGTGCTTAAATACAAATAAAATTACAATTGAAGTGATTAAAAAAAAACTGCAAACCAAAAGAAAAAACAATGGAAGATGCATTGCAGGCATTATCAGAAGTGTTGCGGAACTTGCCAACCGGTCTAAATGTTACAAACAGTAGCGGAACAAGTGAGCCGGTCGGTGATACGCGCGGAATACAGTTGTTGCCATACGACGAAAGTAATGAAACTTTTGACTCATACATACATCGAGTTAATAATTATTTAATGCTTCGCAATTTGAGCGATTCAACTCCAACGGGTGACAAGAAGTGCGTACAAATTTTGATAAATTGCTTAGGGCCGAAATTTCATCATATTTTAACCTGTCTAACCGCGCCAGATTTGCCGAATACAAAATCGTATAAAGAACTCTTAGAGCTTTTAAAAACTCATCTTTGTCCTACACCTAGTGAAGTGTCGGAACAAAATAAGTTCACATTAAGAATGCAACACGAAGGAGAGTCTGTGGCGAATTTTCAAGCCGACTTAAAGAAACTATCAACTAATTGCAATTTCGTGTGTATTCATTACAAGAAAACTACGAACGACACTCATTTGCGGTCCCAATTTATTCGCGGTATTAGAGACACTGACATTCGAGAGAGGCTGTTACAGCAAAAAACGGATAGTACTTTCGAAGATACCGTGAAACTTGCTTTATCTATCGAAAGTGCGAAATTAGAAAGTCGAGAAATTCGAGGACAGTTAGCAGTGCATGCATTCAATAAAAACAATTCGCAACGAAAACGAGTGCAGGACAGCAAAGTTCGTGAAAATAATGAAATTTCGAGACAGCCACGGGGAGATAATCGATCAAACCGGCTTGAAAGAATGCGAGGAAAATGTTACAAATGTGGAAGCACAAATCATAGAGCAAACGAATGTCGTAGAAAAAATTTACAATGTTCTAGATGCGGTAAAAAAGGGCACCTGCAAATTGTTTGCATTACGGGTCACCAAAATAAAACGGTAAATGCAATTGATACCAAAGAATATGTGATAAACTCGATCACAACGAATTTGACAGAAAACAAAAAACTATTAGCGGAAATCTTAATTGATAATGTGAAATGCGAAATGGAATTGGATACAGGAGCAGCTCTTTCAACTATGTCGAAGAAAAAATTTTAACAGCTTTGGCCAGGGAGGCAGTTGGATCCAGCAGCTATTTCATTAAAAACTTATACGAAGGAAACGGTACAGCCTGAGGGAGTTTGCACTGTCAAATTTTCATATCAAGGTACTGAAGCAATCGGGGAGCTATACATCTTATCGGAGGATGTCGATACGATTTTAGGCAGATCATGGATGAAAAAATTAGGATTTTCCTTGAACTGCAAACCAATATAAATAATAACAGCATGTAAACCTAATGAAGAAGAATACCACAGTGCTATAGACGCAATGATACAAGAATTCGCCGATATATTTACAGAAAAAGTTGGAAAAATACCAAACTTCAAATGTGCATTAAAGCTACGAGATCAAAATACAACACCAAAATTCATCAAACCTCGACCTGGACCATACGCACTACGCGAAAAAATCGAATCAGAAATCGATAGACTTGAAAACAATGGCATAATCGAAAAAATTGTTTACTCGCCTTGGGGAACACCTGTTGTACCAGTAGTTAAAAAGGATGGAAACTTGGAATGGAATAAGCACCTTCAAGATGATAATTATCCTATTCCTAGGGTAGAAGATATTTTTGCCAAAATGAATGGAAGTAAATATTTTTGTACTCTGGATCTACATCAAGCGTACCTACATATGGAAATGGATGAAGATAGCGCAAAATTACAAACTATCAGTACACACAAGGGAAATTATAAAGTGAAAAGGCTAATGTTTGGTGTTAAAACGGCGCCAAATGCCTGGCAAAGATTCATGGATACAATTTTACACGATTTATGCGGAGTCGCATGTTTTTTTGACGACATAATCGTTGGTGGAAAGTCGTTTAAGGAGCTCGTGCTAAATCTCCGAAATCTTTTTCTTCGATTACGTCAACATGATCTTCATTTACGTAAGTCAAAATGCCAATTTTTACAAAAATATATCACATATTTAGGACATGTTATCGACAATACAGGAATACATCCGATGCCTGACAAAATCAAAGCTATCAAAGATAGTAAACGACTAGCAAATATATCTGAGCTACGAACTTTTCTAAGATTGTTAAATTATTATCACAAGTTTTTACCCAATCTGGCTAGCAAACTCGCACCACTGAATAAGTTACTACAGAAAGACGTTCGATTTCATTGGAGCAAAGAGTGTGATCATGTTTTCAATATTTTAAGAAAGGAGATCCAAGCACAAAGACTCTGATTCCCTACGATCCAGAGTTTCCACTAGTGCTAGCTACAGATGCTTCTCCTGCAGAACTGGGAGCTACAATTTCTCATATCATGCCAAATGGTGAAGAAAGACCGATAGCGTTTGCATCAAGATCTCATACAAAAGCAGAAAAGAATTACTCTCAAACTGATAAGGAAGCAACAGCTATAAACTATGGCCTTCGCAAATTTTTCCAGTACTGTTACGGCCGCAAAATCTTGTTAATTACGGACCACAAACCATTAACGAGAATATTACACCCTGAGAAAAGTTTACCTGCAACATCAGCGCTACGATTGTTACACTATGCAAACTACCTGTCGGGTTTTAACTACGAAATCATATACAGAAATACAAAGGATCACGGAAATGCTGATTATTTGTCAAGGTTTCCAGTAGAAAAGCCAGATTCCGAAGAGAAAGATATGACTTCAATATATCAAATAAATCAACTTCAAAACTTGCCCGTGACACACGCAGAGATCAAGAAGGAAACATTAAAAGATGAAGATTGTAAAAATTACTTCAACGCTATATTGAAGACGGATGCGTTTTAAATGGAACTCGTGTAATGATACCAAAAAATTGCAGAAACGGGTATTGGACGAGCTACACATTGCACATACAGGCATTTCAAAAATGAAAGCTCTCGCCAGAAGTTACGTTTGGTGGAGAGGAATTGACAAATCAATCGAAGATATTGGTGGAAATTGCCAAAATTGCTCAAAAATTAAGAATAATCCAAAAAGATTGCCGCCTCATCCTTGGATATATCCAAATTATCCATGGGAAAGACTGCACATCGACTATGCTGGTCCTTTTATGAACACATACATACTAATAATTGTTGATGCCTATAGTAAATGGATTGAAGCAGTTCCGACCCAAACAATAAGCTCTACAAAAACAATTCAAATACTGAGGGATATCTTTGCGAGATTCGGTCTGCCATGTACAATAGTAACGGATAATGGCAGTAATTTTAAATCGCTGGAGTTTGAGAACTTCTTAAAATCGAATGGCATTTACCACAAATACTCAGCGCCATATCATCCAGCTACAAACGGACAAGCTGCTACGTACAAACGATAAAGCAAGGACTTAGAGCAATAGCAGGTGATCCGGGAGATTTTCATACCAAACTATGTCGAGTATTAATGCAGTACAGAAAAACCCCAAACATAACTACAGGAAGTAGTCCAGCAGAACTCATGCTCAGAAGAAATATTAGGACTCGCCTCGACTTAGTGAAAAGAGATATATTAAGTGAAATTTCAAATAAAAGGAAGGAACAAAATACAGCTATCAGAACTTTCGATGTCGGAGAGAAAGTTCAAGCGCGATTTTATGACAATAAATGTTGCAAATGGAAGTTTGGAATAATTGGACAGAAAAAAGGAGAAAGACAGTTTGAAGTTCTTATTGACGGGCAGAAACACCTTCGACACGCTGATCAACTTTTGCCAACTAAAATTCATGTTAAAAATACAATAAACTACGAAAATATAATTAATAATAAGGAAATAAATAAAGACCATACAAACCCTGAGACAAGACTAGGCATGACTACACTAGACGTACCACCGACTGACACGCCATCAACCTCTAAGGCCCAAACCATCCAAAGCCAAACAACGAGCCCAAGCAGGAAAGAGGATATCGCAGAGCATACGCCGGAAGCATCACCACAACTACGACGTTCGACAAGGCTGAGAAAAGCTACCGAATTTTATCGAGCTTCGTAGATCATGCGTCGAGGGGAAAGGTGTTATATCCATATACGATCGGAGTCCATGGAGGAGATCCAGCGTAAACAGGATTTGGTCAATGCATTCACGAGCTAGATATTATTATATTCATTTCGCTTACTGATCGTTGAATAAACAAGATCAATTACAGCAAGCATTGTGTTATTTTATTACCATTGCACAGTTACATCACCAGAGGATGGGCTTGGTGGCTTCATCAAATAAAAGACGTTATGACCTCCGGCGGAGGACGGTGGATTTCCAAATAGGCGATAACGTATGGAGAAGAAACTACGTATTGTCAGATGCCAGCAAGAATTTTTCCGCCAAACTTGCTCCCGCGTTCGTTGTGCCTTATAGAATAAGGAAAAAGACGTCGGCATGGACCTTTGAGCTAGTTGATGAGAGGATGTTCGTATGATGGGCGGCGGCGGAGACCTGTGGCCAAGTGATGTCACGTTTACCAGAAGTTGGCTGAATAGGTTACTTTTGATGAGGTGGTAGTAGGGTAATAGGATCGAGATTTTGCGAGTGCAACCAGTTGATACCTTTCCCGGTTTCGGGTTTTAAACGATACAAAAAAAAGTGACAATTTAAAGAACCTGATTGTATGTTGGCCGAAATACTAGATTGCGAAATAAAATGTGTAAGCGAGATATCTGTCACCTAGAGAGAAGGCACAGAATATGCTAAATTAGAAAAAGACAGCGCAAGGATGCTGAGTTGAAATGGTCAATTGTTATAATAGATTGGTGGTGATTGTATTAACCAATGGATTAGTCAGGTGATCTTGATTAAAACCGCGGTTAGGATTAGACTTAGGGATAAGCTAAGAGGTTAGTTTTATGATATGATACTATTAGGATTATTAGAAATATGAAAATACTACCGTTCATTTGGTGGTGAGTCCGTATCTGCTTTTATTTTATTTTTTTTTCCTTTTTCCTCCTTCCTTTCTTTTTTTTCTTTTACTCTTTTGTTATTGTTTTTTTATTTTCTCCGTTGACTGTGGTAGAAGTAGTCATCCTAAAAAGAAACAGGTTGTTTCGCTTTAGGATTTGATAAAGATATATATATCTATGGGGTAGACATCTACCAACTCTGTACAAACCACGAGACGAAACTTAAACCACAAAATCTAAACTTAGCCCCTCTTTCGGAATGAAGGAAGGATGTATAGTGTAATTCTGGCGTGAATGTGTGTACTAGCATCAATGATCGTGTCGTACTATCTAAAATTCAAATAGATAGAAGCACGATAATTGATATCAAATACTACGTTCGGGGCGTAGTTTTCGAAAATTTCAACGAAATACTTACCTTCGGTGTAGAATCGAATACAGAACTAAGAACAGGTCGTAAACTGGCGTGGCAATCAGAGTCCGAAGGGTACCGGGATTCAAAGGGGCGCGCGCGGTTCGCGATCGCATCGTCAATTAATGCCTCCGTAGGCAGAAAGTCAGACAAGAATTACGTGGTAATTCTCTGGGGAAGGGAGAGATGTGACGCCAGCGAGTAGTCGGGTACTAGAAGTAAATAGTTGTTACTAAATAGATGTAAATAAATGGTAAATATATAAGAAACAAATAGATGCTAATAAATGGATGTAAATAAATAGTAAACATATTAGAAATCAACTGAATAGATGTTAATAAATAGATAAAGATGGTTGGTACCTAGAGGAACTCGGGCGCCCTACCGATGAGAACGAGTACTCCCCACAAGGTCAAGCATCGCCGTCGATTTAAATTAGGCGGTCGACGATTACCCAAACCCGGGAACGAGCAACCCATAGCGCAGCTAAGGGGCCAAGAATCCAGGCGGAGAAGGGAACACCCGACACACACTCGAACGAGGAAAATAGAAAGACGCTTTGTGAAATGGGGAGCACGGCAACCGCTTACTGATCAGTTGCAACGCGTTCGAATAAATCATGATCACACTACACTAGCCGCGTTACGAGAATACTTCGCTATCTATCGGACTGAATTAAACAAAAAATTTACACGAAGAAAATGAATAATCGGGTTAAACGTATAATCGATCGGCAGGATTTTGCTTTTTTAATCTTCACATGACACGGATGATTATCGTAAACATCAATGAAGTGATGCACGAGATAGAACCACAAGAGACAGAACCACCACCACGCGGCAAAAGAGCAAAAACGGGTGCGTTCCGCTAGCCATTGGATATAACTGCAGGAAAATGCACTTTCGAAGGCACGTGTAACAAGTACAATGAGCCAGTGAACCCGAATACACGTTGTAGGGTAGGACAGCCAACGGTTGGCCAAGATACCGCAAAAGCGGGAATGAAACCACTAACCGAGGCTTAGTGGGAAGTGGACAACCCATGAATCGTTCTTCTTGGTTAAGAGATAAGATGAGATACGGACGTATCCAGGTGAACAGAGAAACTAATTCTTTTCCATTTCGCATTGGCTGATTTTGGAGAATCGCTGTTGGACGATTGTGGTGATTGGGGCCAAACGTGACGAAACCAAGAGAATCAAAAAGCGTGGATTGGTTGGTGCAAGGAGAAATTTCGACTAGTGCAAGGCAAGTGCGGAAAGCGCGATTTGAATGGTGAATCGGGAAAATTCAACTAGGGAAAGACGAGTACGAGGCGTCGTGATAGTAATTGAGCAAGTAGGTCTGAAGTAGCGCAGCGATCCAGTGGCGAACCAACTACGTGGGTCTGGTGTGTCGAGCGTGGAGCTGTGTCGTGATTACGCAGAACGACAAAACGACTACGTGGGGGAATTCCCGAATAAACAGCTGGATGGCAGCAGAGAACCAACGAGTCACGTTAGACAAATTTATATTTTAGACTGATAATTTAGACTTAAGGTTAGTGGCGAATTAGATTTAGGTTTCTAATATTGTGTAACGCGGCGCCGTCGGTAATTAGTGAACATAAGAGTAAAATAGAATTATGAAATCTCTTGTAACGCTGGTGTTATCAATGCGCGTCGGGCGTTAAGATTTTTATTTGTCCGTTGAAGGGGTTGAAAGAGAAGCCGTCGACGATTTCTCGCTTTTAGGCGGCGGTTGGTGGTCAATTTCGTTTAGAAATCAAAGCGAGTGGCGCCGAAGATAGAACCCAGGTTTTTTCCTTACTCCATGTGAGCTAAGTCGGCCGAAATTGACCCTCATTTTAAAAAAAAGGGTACTGTGCGTGTTCCGTGTGTCGGTTGGTACCAAACTTTTTAGCTAAAGAGACGGAGTTTTTAGGTCATGTACTAACCGAAGAAGGCATTAAACCTAATACTAGTAAATTAGAAAAACTTCAACAACTTAAATTACCAAAAACTATAAAACAAATCAGATCATTTCTTGGCTTAACAGGATATTACAGGAAATTTATAAAAGACTATTCTGCAGTGACCAAGTATTTAAAGAAGGACACGAAACTTAATACCCACGACATTGACTATATTCAAAGCTTTGAAAAGCTTAAGATTCTACTAACTAATCCACCTGTTTTAAAATATTCAGACTTTTCTAAAGAATTCACTTTAACTACAGATGCATCATTATACGCTATAGGAGCAGTTTTGTCACAAAACGATCACCCAATTGCATATGCTTCTCGTACCTTGAACACACATGAAATAAATTATTCAACAATTGAACGGGAATTACTCGCAATTGTCTGGGCAACAAAACATTTTCGGCCTTACTTATACGGAAGAAAATTTAAAATGGAAACAGATCATAAGCCCTTAATATGGTTAAATTCACTAAAAGAACTCAACCAGAAAATAATTCGTTGGAAGATACGACTAAATGAATATGATTATTATCCAGTTTATATAAAAGGGAAAAACAATAACGTAGCAGATTTTCTTTCACGCACGAATGAATATAACTCGGAAAAAGACATAAATGTAGGATACGCAAACCCTGATATCACGTTGCAGGAGATTATGGAAATGGCAAAAGAAAATAATAATAATAATAGAATTACCTGAAAACGTAGATATTCCAAACACATCTATGTATCTAAGTCCACCATGGATACAGGATAGCATAACACAACATTCCGAAAGCGAAAACACCACTAGCTTTATACCAATTAAATATGACTTTATAAACAAATATAAAGTACAAATAATTTTATCAAATAAAACATATCCTGAGCCAATCAACAAAACCAGGATTTAAATCAAGGAACGACAGTTACAATATCATGGATATATTACTGAGATAATTAAAATACTAAAAGCAAACGTAATAAACGCAATCTATTCAGATTTAAGTGATCATCAATATAATAAATTCCAAATTAAGCTAAATGAAATATTTAGCAATGAATATAAATTTCTTAAAGTGTCGAAGATATTAAAAGACATTCAAACACAAGATGAAGCAATTAACAACATTCGTAATAATCATATCAACAAAATCGGGCATGGAAGTATTGAAAAGACATGTAAAGGATTGTCAAAATATATTTATTTTCCCAAATTATACGAAATGGTTGTACGATACGTTAACAACTGCGAAAAATGCAATTTTGCAAAACATTCAACAAATCCTATTAACCCAAATTCTACTTAACAGAGACTCCTGAAGATGTTAATAAAATCTTTCACATAGATATCTTTGAAATTGATAATTTAAAAATTGCAACGTGCATTGATAAGTTTTCCAAATATGCATCAGTAAATATAATGCAAGATCAAACCAAAATTTCATTGAAAGAAGCGTTAATATATTTTATTGCACATATGGGAAAGCCAAACAAAATAGTCGCAGATAACGAATTTAATACATTTCGAACACAAGAATATTGTAATGATAAACATATAAACACACACTTTACCACACCTCATTCTCATACGAGAAACGCAGACATAGAACGCCTACATCAAACACTAGCTACTAAATATAGAATAACAGATAAAAACGACACTCAAAAAATTAGAATATTTAACAGTATTTATTACTATAATAATCAAATACACAGTACAACAATGGAAACACCTTATAATATCTTTCACGGCATAGGAAATAAAAATGAAATCCTTAAAAGAATGAGTAATTTAAAAATCAAAACAATTAACAAAGCTAATGAACATAGAGAAGACTATACTGAAAATAGAAAAGTGGTTATGTCAAAGCTCCTGATAGGACCCCAAAACATAAAATGTAGTGTAAAAAGAAACCTCTAAATAATATTCATTTCACAAATATTAAACGAGAAAAACGTTTCGAAATTTCAGATACGTAAACCTACCAAAAGATGTCAGTCTCGCAATACTATATATAATATTATTCTTGATCGTCACACCTAGCAAAGCAGACATCCAAATCGAAAACATTAATACCCATAACGGAATCTTACTTATTCGGGATACATCAATTCCACTTATTGACGATTATTATAGAATTTTCCATAAAATTGATTTCGATAAATATATCAAAGTACTTGAAAATTTTGAAGTATCTATACATTATGACAATGAAGTATCTATACATTATTATCAATAAGGTATATTCTGAATTACGAATAACAAATAATTTTATGAATGAACATATTAGTAAGGGAATAAGAAATCTTGTAACACAAATCGCACAACTGAAAATGTACAATGCTATAACGATTATAGCCGAAGACATAGAAAAAGTAGTTGATAACATAAATGCAGCCAAAGAAGGAATAATGACAAGATCTATACTAGATATAGAAGAAATCACAAATAATTTCATCGGATTAAATGAACTTAAGGAAATTACTATTAATATATTTGGAAAAATGGACTCCAATACATTTATGATTATTATAAACGTACCAATATTCTTAACAGAAGAATACCCAACCTATTTTGTAAGAACTATTCCATTTCAAAATAATACAATAATTGACATAAAAAATCAAAGAGTTGTCAAATATAACCACATATTATATCCATATACTAAATACACCAAAAATCTGAAAAATCCAATAAATTGTGATCATATTAAAATTAATAAAATTATTAAAAAAAATTATTAAAATAATTAAAATTAATCTGATTAAAATCACAAAATACAGAAATAGAAGAAATCCAAAAAGGCTTAATATTGGTTACGAAATTTAACGGCACATTGATGCATGATTGTAACGAAAAGCAACTCCATCCTGTAAGAAACTTTGTAATTAATTTTAATAATTGCTCTGTACAAATTAATAATCAACTATTCACAAATAAAATTTCCGAATTTAATCATAAACTCATTATACCGCCTGTATTCAATTTAACACACACTAAACTTGAATTAACACTAGACGATATACAATTAGAAAAAGCTGAAAGACTCAAAGAAATCCAATTATTAAAAAGCAACAATGTCACAAATAATGTCTTTACGGGCCTAGTTTTAATAATTATAATCATTATTGTAATATGTATATTATATTATTACCTCAAATGTAAAAGTAAAATTTTAAAAGTAAATCTACCAGATAAAACAGATGAATACATTCAAAAACTTGAAAATATCGAATTAAAGAAAGTAAAGTTACAAAATAAAATGTTGAAGGAAAACAAGAAAAAATATATTTCACCTGAATTGAACCAGGAGATTCAATCTTAAGGTGGGGGGAGCTATGATATTATAAACACACTATCATAAACTATAGCAAATTATGAGATTTCATTATCCCATCATTCGATCTGTGAATAGATGATTCAATTAGTATTTTCATACATTCAATTAGTATTTTCATGACACAATCATTTCATGCAATAGAATATCATATTGCACGTGGCCACTTAGAAGGAAGTGCGAAAGAATTGATGTCGAGATTTTTTATCAGAGATGAATTTCAAGATCGTTTGCATTATGAAAGAATGAATATCGAGAATTGTTTATAAGTATTATCGAAATTGTTTAAAATATGAAGACGAATGTCAAGACACTTTATAATTCAATGAGCACACTTTTCCATCTACCCTGGAGTATGGTAGATAAGTTTATTTACATGTTTTTTATGCGCCTCTTAAACATAGAAAAACAAACTCACAAACAGGCCAAGTCTTAATCAAAATCGGATAATATTAAGATGCCGTGAGAAAGAGAATGCTGTTAGCAACAAATGTTTAGATCAATTTATCTCAAAAACGGTTATGGTTACAGGAAAAAGTTTTAGGATCTTTTTTGTTGGAAATTTTTTAAGCTACAAATTCGTCATACATTGTTTTTCTGAAGACGTGACCGTTACTGAGATATTTAGGAAAGGTCACTTTTGGTGACCTTTGACCCCGTATAAAAAGTGACGCAGCACTCGGATCAGTGAGGACTTTTGACATTTTGTTCAACACGCCAGTACCAAGGTTCACACCAAAATTCAGCTTTCCCCTAATTTTTCCAAAGCAGCATGTTAGATTTCCCCGGACTATGTTGTATCTCGTCAGCCAGCGGGACTCCGTCGTGCACTTTCAAATCGGGGCATTAAACTTTTCATTGTACGCGCGCTCGGGATGACAATAGGTCGAACCAGTGATGAGTCTGCATTCGTACGTGCGCATATGTGCCGAGGTAAACCACGCAAATCATATGTTGCACCCAAACATAACTTTCCGAACAGCCAGAATAGTGGCATGCTCATTAAGCAACGTTTTGCTCAATTGTTGCTATGACCTGTCCGTACGTAAAGTGGTAATGAGATACCACTTGACATACGTTCGCTTATACGCTGTATGGGCACTTATGTTTACTCCTGTTTGCGTATGTCAAAAAGTGCCTTTTTTGCTCTTAAACCGGTCGGTGTTGACAGACAATTATGTTCGCACACTCATCTTTGGTTAGGGCTAATGCCCTTCATTCTCGGCCGTTCACGACTTGGCGGCTCGATTCCGATGTTCGCACAACTTGACATGTCCATTCCCTATTCCACTGTCCACCAGATAAGTCGATATCCCGTGATAGTGCTAGTTACTGAGAATTTAAAAGGTAGCCATATTGGTTAAATAGTGAAAAAGTTGTGAAGTGGTTTTTCTTGTGCGATTTATTTTTGCGGGTAAGATAGGATAATCACAGTAAGTGGTTGAACATTTTGAAGTATTTTAATAAATACATATTTGCTATAGCTGATACAGTATTACATTGCAAAATTGTTTCTTTCTCTGGGCTGCACGTGGTGCGCAGTAGAGAAGCTAAGTGCGCACTTGAGGTTAAGGGCGCAGTAGGCACTTTTTGAGTTGCGTAGAAATCTGATTTTGAGGATAATAATAACAAGATTTTGATAGGGATGGGGGTGGAACCCCCGGATAGGCCAGGCAGCCCCCCCACGAATGGGGGAGCTGGAGCAAAAAGAAAGAAAATGTCTTATAGTGAATCTCTGACAATGGTATCGAAGGGGGCGATGAAAGAGCTACCACCTGTAGAGAAGAATGATAATGAAGTTATAAGAGTGGAAGACGGAAAAAGTAGACAGAATGATGATTCTGGAACGATAGGAATTAGTCAGTTTAACAAAGTGGAAAATAGGTATAGATCAGTTGCTTTGAAGGAGTATAAAGTTCTAATGATAGCTAAAGATCAAAATGGTAAAAGAGTGAGGTTGGATCCGGTCACGATATACAAAATAAAGAAAGATCTTAATCTAGAGAGCATTAAAAACTGCAAGAGTGTAGGCTATAATAAGGTTAATGTATATTTCCAAAACGCCAAAGAGGCTAACAAGTTCATTGACAACCAGTCAAACATGCTTAGTAACTTCAGACTGCTTATTCCGAACGGGTTTATGTTTAGATACGGTATAATTAAGGGTATACCGATTGATTTTAATACAAATGAACTAGTAGAAGAGGGGATGCCGTGTAATATGTATAGACTTAAAGAATAGTAAAATAAAGGAAGTGTATAGAATCATGAGGAAGGACAGGGAAAATAAAGGGGTGTTAATTCCAACTACTTCTATAAAAATTACTTTTGAAGGAGATCAAATACAGGATTTTATTAAGCTAGATTTTTTGAGAATCAAAGTTGAATACTTTATTCAAAGACCTAAGCAGTGTTATAACTGTGGTAGGCTGGGACACTTCGCTGGTGCGTGCAAGAGCACGACCAGAAGGTGCCTTAATTGTGGAGATGAAGTATGCGAAAGGTATGATTGTAAACCAAGATGCATTTTATGTAATTTTGATGAGCATAATGCAAGAAGTCGAGAGTGTAAGAAATGGGTGGTTGAGAAGGACACACTAGAATTGGCGGCTAAACTGAATGTCTCTGCTGGGGAAGCGAAAGAGATGATATATACAAGGAACACATATGAAAATTTGGAAGAGGTGGATCTAAAAAATAAAGATATATTCCCGGTCCTGGATAATACCAGAAAGGAAAATGTAAGAAACGAGAATGTAAATGCAAATAAAGTTTTCCACAGAACTAGCTATATGAGTGTAGTGGTTGGACGTAACGTAGTACCAAAGAGATTGATTCAGGGAGAAAATAGAATAGAGGAACCGTTAGACACAGTATTTAAAACAGCTATAAAAAATAAGGTGACAGAAATTGAAAGGATCTTATCCATGATCAAAGTAGCAATGGAAAAAAGGTTGGCAGAAACTGATGAAGAGAGGAGAGTAAGAGGAAATAAGGAGATTGTAAATAGAAATATTGTAAATATGAATTGTAAAGATGTAAATATAGATAAGGATAAATTGGATATAAACGAAAGTGGATTGTACGATACATTATAAATAAGTTAAAATGAGTATAAAAATTAATATAATACAACATAACATACAGGGGTTAAGGAGAAACCTAAATAGTTTGACTACATACCTATATATGAATAAAGTAGACATAGCACTTTTGTCAGAAACATTATTGCCAAAGGACTTTAATAAAGTAAATCTGGTGCTAGGATATAAGGGAGTATACAAGAACAGGGAAGAAAGTAATGGTGATGGTGTGGCAATTTTCATAAACAACAGCATTAAGTTTACAATTGTGGAATGCAAGACAGATTTAGAAATGATTTTTAAATAAAAATGTGATAATTGGATCGGCATATGTACCGCAAAACCATAATAATAAATGTTTCGAAGAAAGTTTTGTGAAGATTTTGGACGTATTAAAGGACACTGGAGTGTACCTAGTGGGTGGGAACTTCAATGCTAGGAACAGAAAATGGGGGGATCACGTACAAAATGTAAGGTGAAGAAAGTTGGAGAAAATTATTAATACTTTTGGGCTATTGGTTTGGAATGATGGTGATTTCACATTTAAAAGTAATGCGAACATGATACAGGGCAAATCTGTTCCTGACATAACAATGACAAACTCTAGAGAGGCAAGAAATTGGAAGAGTGCTATAAACACAATAAGCAGCAGTGGACATAAGATAATCACCTTAGAACTCAACTTTAGATGTTTGTTGTTTATATGTTTGTAGTCATGAAAAGTTAATACAAGATATAAATAAGTTAGTTCTGGGAGAAGAGTTGAGTGGAATTATTGAAGATTTTGAGCGGACGATAAGTAGAAATAGAATAAATAACAAAATAATAAGATTCCAGCCGATGTATGGGTGGGATGACAAGTTAAATAAAATTTGGTGGAGAAAAAACGAAAAGGAAAAAAAATTTTAATAAAAAAATCGCAAAGAAATTATAACTTGTGGGTGGATGAATGTAAAAAGTGGAAAGAGGAAGTGAAATTGGCAAAGGAGAGAGCATGGGAAAATAATATGATGGACATCACCAAGAAAGGTAATATAGTTGAATTTTGGAACTTTAACAGAGCTATCAAAAAAGGTTGCATTATCGCTAATCCATCGAGCTGGGATAATAAGAATAGTCAGAAGTACCTCGAAATACTAGGTAGTAAAATCCCAAATATAAATGAAATGGTGCCTAAACTGATCGGTCGAAAGTGTATTTAACATACACCAACTGGCAAATATTTTGTAAGTAGTAAGGGCGCCACCACTCAATGCTATAAGCATAGGGTGCGGTAGAGACAGCCTGCTCGGTGCCACCAGAGTGTGACACCAGAGTAGCTCCTCCTTCGTTGGTAGCCACCAGAAGAGCTTATGTGTTAGAGGATAGGCGGTGTGGGCGTGGAGGTGCTAGAGCTTTGTGCTTTGTGAGGCCTCCGAGAAGTGCTTTACGTGACACCAGGTAAAGCAACCATCTTGCTTTTCTGTGGGTGGGGTTTGATTGCTTGTAAGCTGGTCTGGTCTGTTTCTAGAGTAATTGTTAGCGATCGTCAAGACGTCAACAGTCAGTCATACGTTTTTTAAATTTGATTTGCGAATAATTTTTGATTAATGAATGAATGAAAGAGTTTTACATTTTTGAAATCTAGTTTTATTCATACATTTGACGGCGTACATAAACACAAACGTTTTTTACTTGTTATTCATGTCGTATATTCTTTTACAAACGAATCATTTGGGGGAGGGGTAACCACGCGCTATATCTTTAAGAAAATTACTTTTTGTTCTTTAATGAATGAAAGAATGAATGAGTGAAGACAGGTCAGGAATGAGAGATAGAGCAATCGCATGTATTTTTAGGTTTTCCAGCACAGATATCTAAAAATATATTAGCGTCGAAAAAAGGTATACACAACCTCACATTCAGCACCTGTAAAGTAGCCAAAGTCTCACACTTTGTCTGTAAATATCAAAACCCTGTAAAATAAACAGATGATTTGCAGGCAAGTCACGACCTCACATTCAGCACCTGTAAAGTAGCCAAAGTCTCATGCTTTCTCTGTAAATATCACAACCCTGTAAAATAAACAGATGATTTGCAGGCAAGTCACGGCCTCACATTCAGCACCTGTAAAGTAGCCAAAGTCTCATACTTTGTCTGTAAATATCACAAGCCTGTAAAATAAACAGATGATTTGTAGACAAGTCCTCTGTATGAATACAGTCAGATATTCGATTTAACTCGGCACATTTTCGACAGAGTGTAAAATACAGTTTTGAATTAGTTCTGAATGGTAGTATAGGTAGGTATAATCTAGTTGGCGGAATGATAGAACAAGTGATGAATCCATGCATCAAGAGTATTTCTGAAGATAGGGGAACATCGTTTCCACGGTAGACTTTTGGATGCCCTATAGGATATGGAGAGTACTTGTTAATGTATGGGTACAAACTACTAAAATCAAGATATCGTATGACTTGGTTCTTTTCCACTTCGTGGTACAGTTTGAAAACTTCGGTACGTCCTCCGAAAACCGCATCTCGAGGATTAAGCGGCAGTATAATATTCGATACAGCCTTAGTTAACTCTTGATCCACTACAGGGTTTTCCTTCAGGAACTTACGGAACTTGCATTCCCAAGTGTATTCTAAGTTGTATCCACTTCGCTTGATCATTTCAATTTTTCTTAGAGTACTCTCATATTTCCGAGATGACGTCTGAACTAGGTTATTACTAGACGTCTCTTTTATTTTGAAACAATCTGGACACCCATGATGGAAACACCCGTAAAATTCATAGACCGTATCTGTTTCCGAATCAAACCCGTCAACTAACAAACCGCTTCTTCTTAGCCTCGCCTCACCACCGTTGTTAGCAGGTGCAATTCGACCAGTCACTTGAGATCCCTGCCAGGCAATCCACTTTGCTCCAATAAGTGATTGATTTTTACCTTTGTAGTAGCCGTTAGGAGGCATTACGCCCAAAGTGTTTTCTTGTAAGAAATTTTTCTTAAAGGTGAGCATGCAGGCGGACGCTATGGTTATAGACTCTGTAAAAGGGTTGACCTGAGTAATACTTAAAAGTTCACGCATAAATTGGGTACAACCCAAGCGTAATATGTCCACATCATTTCTGCAATACGTTAACATTGCTTCTCTGTTATTGAACACACCCTCTGATACAGTTTCATACCATTTTAAAAATTCTTCCCTCTCTTTAATCTTCATTGCATTATGTCCGTACATTTCTGGTGGTGGATATTTTCCAACATAATTGATATTCTCTATCGTGTTGAAGAGGTATGGGTAATATCCCTTTGCATACTCCTTTAACCCAAATACGGAAGGAAACTTCGAGAGTGGGAATGCCAGGAAGTTTAAAGAATCTATGAACGTCACTTGTCCACATTTTAACTTCATTATCTTTGAGCCGTTCATAATAGGCTCTACATTTAGCTTTCTCGTAAAAAGCTCGGAGATGATAAACTGACCATCATAACCTTGAAAATTATGCGCTACACAGTACACATTTGTGGCAAAAGATCTTTGCACTAGACAGTAATCCACAAAAGTTTTCATAACATCAATTTCGGTATTATATTCGAAGATATGCTCTCTTATCCCACAAACACTGCATTCAGGCTTCATATCAGAGTCAGTATAGCAATTTTCGCAAACTTGCTGGGCAACAATTAAATTCACAACGTGTCTGTAAGTTTCACCACTCTCGAAGGTTGTATTTTGAGTGCTTTCGCAATCGAAGAAGATCAGTAAGAAATTATCCCTCTTCCTACCCCTGTATGGTTTAATGTAACAACAGTGATCTGCAGGAACAACTTTTGAACAAATCTGGCAGTGGTATTCATCATATTCATGTGTACTTTTATCCCTTCTCACAAAGTTCAGAAATTTACTACATAACGTACATACTTTCAATGCTTCGCATATACTTTTGTTCCCAATTTTGTTCACAAGGTGCCTAGTACGACAATCTTCACCTCTAAAAGACCGATTGCAGCGTTCACAGTAAACCATCTCGTCAACAAATTTACAGGGTGGATAAGAGCTACAATAAGAACATTTTAGTGCACATTTATGGGGATTATTGTTGTACACCTTATCGCAATGAACACAGTTATAGTTTTTATTGAAAAAGGTTTTCAACGATTTAATCACATAGAAATGTTTAAGGCTCTTGGAGTAATACAGGTATATTTTCTTCGGGAGATCGTTTCTTACAGAAACCTTAAAAATGATCGAATCTGAATTTTTGAAATCATTAAACACAACTATCTGGAAATCGCTTAAAACTTGTTGAAATTTATAAAGATCTGCTAGATTGCAGCCTTCCTCTTTAACGACAACTCCGGCATTTTCACATAACCACTTGGTCCTGCCTTCAGGACTGAAGAATGGTACCGTGCCTGAAACGAATGTGAATACATCTCGACTGCATAGCAAATAGATCGAGGAAGACATTTCACATCACCCTCCAACCCTACATCTACAACACATGATCGCCTTTTTATAATCTCGGATTCGTCTATAGTTATATTATTAATTCTTCCACCCCCAGAAAGAATGTTAACGACTTCGGCGTTCAGCTGCATTATTTCATCCGAAAGAAACGCAGTATTGGATTGATTTACGTTTGAAATCAAATCAAGTATATACTTCCCATTCACCTCTTCAACAGACTTCAAACTAGACCAGATAGGTTTTATATCAATAGTAAAGCTGATTTTAGATCCCCTTCCAGATTTCGACACTATATCTTTAATAATATCATCAAAAATTTTCTCTATTTCCAGGAGAGGATTTTCATTTTCAGCACCGAGACCTTTGATTCGGAATACAATTTTGTTTCCCTCAACGTTAAACTTCCTGAAGAATTTGTTATCCGTAGCTAACACTTCGTACCCTTTTTCCACTCCACTTCCACACTGAACCACTTCGTGAGTTGAATGAGCATGATTTACACTCTTGCTAGTCCTGCTAGCTTCCCGAACTTCTATCTCACTTAATACTTCACAAGATTGGATACCGCCCGCATTTTCAGTATTGAAGAAATCAATACATTCTTTCAA
Organism: Nemotelus pantherinus; assembly: GCA_963978885.1. Taxonomy (NCBI): domain Eukaryota; kingdom Metazoa; phylum Arthropoda; class Insecta; order Diptera; family Stratiomyidae; genus Nemotelus; species Nemotelus pantherinus. The sequence continues at coordinate 70,759,093 of OZ022265.1, read as the reverse complement.
TACCTCAAGAGAATCACACTGACTATAATATTTTACGAAATTTTGTAGAAGAAAATTTTTCTCCTCCCTGGAGAACATAACTTTTCTCTCTTTTATAATTTTTAACAAACTCTTAAGATTAGTGCGAAATAATGTGAAATCTAAACTTAAAGCACTATCTAACGTGGTGACGATTTGTCGTACATCCATTTTTTTTTGTTTTATCTACTAAAAATACTCTATATAATATACACTAATATTCTATATATACTCAAAATATCCACACTGAAGGTTGCTCAAACGCCTGAGGCTATTCTCCAATGTGATGAAGGCTAAAATCAGCAGTACTATAACAGCTCTTCCAAAAAATTCCAGCACCTTTCTCTCCAGATCAGTCTTTTCCTGATTAGCAGCTTGTTACAGTTGACGAACTCTCTCACTCAACCTTCTGCACCTTCCGTACTTTTAGCTAAAAAGGTTGAGCTGGTCCAGGTGCAGTTGCTAGAGGGCAGTTCTAAAGGATCTTACAAACAACGGCAGCTTACGTCTTGATCTTTTTAAAAACGGTGTCTTATTCTTTCTTGGCTTTGTTTTTTATCCGCTGCTTCCTCTTAACCTCTGTACACGCTATTCTCGAAAAAAAAACTTGAAAAGGTAAGTAGATATTAAGACAATAGAAAAAGGTAATCGAGAATTCAATATTTCTTACCTTTATGTTTCACCACTAGCACACCTTCAATCTTCAACTTCACGTAAGAAACTGTACTACAATTCTGTGTTAATTATGAATTTGAAAACACTTTTTATACTACTTCTTTATACCCCTACCATCTATGAATAAAAACGCAACAGTATAGAAAACAGGCTTCGATTTTATTGAAGAATATGAAAATAGCATCCCCCATTATAGCTTCAATCACTAAGAACGTGTAGTTATAGGATAAAAATTCCAATCTGAGAGTTCAAGGTCTTAAAACTTTTATTAAACAACATACAACCGTGCTATCGAAGAATCTAAAATATTGCTTATGACTTACCCATAAGATGTCACTCATTAATAATATGTACGGTCATATTCTTACACTCAAGCATGTAACCACCTTATTATCTCAAAAATAAAGAAAAAGTTATCTTTACATGGCCTATACTATAAGATAACATTCGTTGATACAATGTGTAAGTAAAGATGTCCATGCAGATGATGATAATGATATGAAATCCTCCTTTAGCATACAAGATTTTAAACCTGTCATGGTTGTCGATAATAATCTTTGTAACTGCAATGCTAACAAGAAAAAACATACCTACGTTGGTTGTATTTTCTAGAAGTTATCCGACAATCAACGATTTTTCTAGTCAAGAATTCTGTATAAAAGAGGAAGAAACTCTATATGAGACAACACAGACAGGGAAGATCTTCCAACCAAGATGGTAAGTCTTGTTAGCGAACTTCGGTACTTCTACATAGAAAGTATCTACAATTTTCTATTTTTCCATAAAAATAAGTTTGTACTTTCTCTTGCTTTTTAGAACGCCGAATTAAATAAAATCGCCGCTGGAACACAGGCCGAGATGGCACGCTGGGACTCGCTGGAGGTAGGCGAATACAGAATTCAGCAATTCAAGGAGATGAAAACGACGTACGGCAAACGAATTGCAGTCTTCCTGGAGAACGGCAAATTCCTGTTCCTCCCCCCCCAGATTCTCCGACAAAATTACATCGAAGCAGCTAGCGAAGCTTAACCAGATCGATAACAACCACCTCATCTATGGTGGTAAGGATACAACTCGGGGAGGATTTTTAAAGTTAAGTTTCGAAGAGAAATAGAGTATTGCGAAAAATAAAAAACTTATTATACACATTCCTGTTTTTATTTGAATCAAAATTATTTAAAATAAAATAAAATTAATTTGAATCAGAGACAATTGTATTTTCAGTCACAATAAAATGAAACATTTCACTTTTACATATAAAATGTTTTTTTTTTTTATTGCACACCTGCACTCATTAGCGACGATAATCCAAATTCGCATACAAACTGATATCATATTCACATTCATCATCCGAAATTCATGTCTTAGCCGTCCTGAATCATCATCACAATCATGAGATCGTGCGACAGAAAAAATATGCATTCATAAGTATCGAACTAACCTACCCCACACAGCACGTGCTCAGACATAAACTTGCTCCGACCTAATCGAACAACGGTAAACGTATGCAAGTCACGATCATGACCTTGCATACAAAAATCAAAACAAAGATTGTATTTTCATCCACATGCGAACCGAAGTTACATTCAACTACTTGATTTATACGTACATATATACACTCAGAGTCATAAGTCTACAAGCAACCAATAAAAAAGGGTTCGTAAGAATGTATTTTAAATATCAATCAGTTTATTTAATTCAATTTATATTTTTCGTAAACACTAATAAAAATAACATGTTGACGCCAAATTTCATTCAACGTGTTAGCAAAACAGCCGAGATAACGATACTTTTGTTCTTCTGGGAAGCAAAACAAAGAATCAAAAGTCTACAAGCAATAATTATAAAAAAGTTTTAAAATGTTAAAATTAAATGTTTCATATAATTTAATAGCTAGTCGGATAGCCGCGACGCTTAAGAACTTCCAATAAACGGTTTTTCATCGAAGCTACAAGTTTACTGGTCTCCTGAACTGTTATTTCCGCCCACTCCTTTAATATTATATCTTTGAGCTGTTGTTTTGTTGAAATAGTATGTTTGCGTATTTTTCTTTCCAATAGCGCCCATAAATGCTCAATGGGGTTTAAATCTGGTGATTGTGGAGGCGTGTGTAATTGTTTTGGGGCCTTGTACAGTAACCAAGTGCGCACAATTTCCGCAGTGTGCTTGGGGTCGTTATCGTGTTGAAAATAGAAAATTCTTTGTAGTCCCAATTTGTCAGCACTGGATTGCATATTACGTTTTAAAATATTTAAATATATATGTTTATCCATCGTTGTTTCCACAAACTCCAGGTTGCCCGTACCATTGGCTGCCATACAACCCCAAACCATCACTCCACCACCTCCATGTTTTACCGTTGGGTAAAGATTGCTCTTATTGTATGCTTCTCCTCGCTTACGCCATATTAATTTGCGTCCCTTTATGCCGAAAATACAGAACTTCGATTCATCGGAGAAAAGTACGTTGTTCCAGAACTCTTCAGGCATATTTAAGTATTTCTTTGCGAAAGCTATGCGCTTTTTTCGATTGATTACAGAAACAAGCGGTTTCTTTCGTGCTACTCTAGCATGAAAACCAGACCGTCTCAAAATTCGTCGTGCAGTAACGACAGAAATACTTTTGGCAAATCTTTGCTGAACATCATTTGCAATTTGCAATGCAGTCAAGCGTGGATTATTCTTCACTGCATTCAATATTGAGCGGTTTTCACGGGACGTCAGCTTTGGTGGGCGACCAGAACGAGGTTTTGACCTGATAATTCCGGTAGTTTTAAAATTTTTTATTACGGTATACACTGAGCAGTGCGATCTTTTAACCAATTGTCCAATTTCTCGGTTTGTCTTCCCTTCCTTCCAGAGCTTAATGATGATTTCCCTCTCGACGACACTTATTTCTTTCCTTTTAGACTCCATAATAAAAATTTTACCTGTTTTTACAAAAAAAAATAGAGACTTTATTCTAGGTATCTGATAAATTAATATATCAATAAAATGCAATCAAAATTTTAAGCAAATTACCTTCTGCACGCTCGCAAGATCGCAACAATAATGACCGCTTGTAGACTTTTGATCGTTTGCTATGTTACGCTGAAGAACAAAAGTACTGTTATCTCAGCTGTTTTGGGAACACGTGCAAAGAAATTTGGCGTCGGCACTGTGCATTGAATATTTCATCAGAAAAATAAAAACTAAGTTTGCTAATTTGTTGACTTTTGGAAAAATAGTCTAAATAACATTTTTTTATTGGTTGCTTGTAGACTTATGACTCTGAGTGTATATTCAATGAAAATATTATCAGAATTTATTTCTTAATACTCTTATTCGAATGCATCTCATTATAGTGGTATGAAAGATGAAAAATGAAAAATACAATCTTCCGCAGCTTGAAAGATCATCATCATGATCTTATAGCCCGTCCAGACTACGGATACTTATGTATCCGGATACATAAGTATTGTCCTCACTGCAGCGACATCTGCAGATACATTTTACCCTTGCCATGAAAATCAATGAAAAGTGTGGACGATACTTATGTATGCGGATACTTAAGTATCCGTAGTCTGGACGGGCTATTATAGTGAAAAATAAAACTCAACGTATGCATCTGACCTACCCCGCATGCAACTAACACGCGCTCAAGCCAACTTGCTCTACCAGCCGGCAAAACAAAAAATCAAAAACACACCCAAACAAACAAGCTCTGGGAACTGGTTGCTCAGTCCTACATCCAAGATGCAAAAAAGACGTCATCGAGAAACCGGCATCCATGCTAACTGAATACCTGCTAAGCCTCGTTCTGCATATTGCTTCTCGACTCTGCTGCATGTTTCGCTCCCTCGCACCTGCAAACAGCGATGGTGCAGCTGATTCGCACCTCCCAGAAAGCAATCTACATATTCCCTTCAGTCATACACAACGACCAAAAACGAAAAACAAACTTAACTCGAGCTTAATGAACTTTGTATACCTAAAGCACGCGGATGGGCGGCAACAAAACCATGGACTTTTGATCCCCTGTCCCTTACTCGCGTAATGCTAAAAGTATAGAAAAGTCCGATCCTTACTACTAACATAGCAATTCATATTTAAATGCGACCTACTCAACTTCAGGAAAAATTAACACACATTTTGAAAGTAGCACTTTTTTATTAATTAAATTTATCTTTTTTTACTATAAATTTTAACATTAAAAAACCTCCTCGGTCCACATCCTTACCGCTGAAAACAAAATATTGACCCTCAGTATTATTTAACTCGTTCACCTGACGTTGTGTTTTTATCCGTGCTGAAAATCTCGGCGGTAGAAATACATGTTCTCCATTCATCAGTCGTACAATTAGCCGCGATCCGAATTTTGTCTTCACGAGGGAAAAGGTGCGAATGGGGTGCTCCTTATTGATCTCCAGTGCTGTTATGGGTGTATGGACACTTTCGCGATCCTCAGCAACGTCACACAACAGCTTAAAGGCACTCTGAAAAAGATGGAAGTTATTTAGTATCTGAAAGCTTTATACTATAAATAATGAACTTACCATATTTCCACAGTTTTTAAACTGATACAAACTCGCTAATCGACTGAGTATTTATACTAAATTCCATCACAATAAAACAGAAAAGGCAAAACTTCATAGACTCTTTTACACAGTTCTAAGATGCATCATAAGAGTTACGTTTTTAAAATGTTATTAGTAGAGATTTTGCATGCAATGTAATTGATATGAGTTAAGCACGCAGTTCGGACCCCTCAAAATAGAAGAAGCGAAACCACGTAGACTAATTAATACAGATTTTACCTACAATGATGGATTTTGCATACAATGTTGTTGGCATGAGTTTTGCACGCAGATCGGACCCCTCAAAACAGAAGAAGCGAAACCACGTAGACTATTTTGCTCGCCTCTAAGATGCATCATAAGAGTTACGTTTTTAAAATGTAATTAGTAAAGATTTTACATACAATGTAGTTGGCATGTGTTTTGCATACAAATCAGACACTGTAAAAAGGCTGTACGCTTTTATCGTCCATGTACAACGCTTAATGGATTCAGATCAGTGCACATACACAAAGGGTATCAGCGATCGTTAAAAGTGCTGTGAAGACACGCATGCATTGTTCAACGGTATCCCTTTTTTACTGATTACAAATATGCACATCCATGCTAGAGCATACGTGTACGAATGCTAATTAAGAAACTGGCATTTTTCACTTTTTTGTGAATACATTATTTTTACTAGTCAAAGATGCGGTTGTATTTTCTTTACTATACTTCGATGGTATGTATGAAATCAAAAATGTATAAAAACCGTATCTTTGACTAGTAATATTCACATTTCAACTTCAAAATATACGCGAGAGAGAAGTATTCTTATAAAATTGACACCAACCTCAGTGCAAGTTTGTAGCTGACTCGTGGGCACTACTCTAATACTCAGGGTAAGTTTGTAACATGCTTATTGGCTCTATTTCAAACTTAGTGAAAACAAATACAACTTTTATTTACAGCTACTAAAGGTCCTTGTTGCAGACGTTACGCGAGTGCTGAAGATTGTTTGAAGAGAACGACTACACAGCTTTTATTTGGAACTGCTAAAGGTCCATGCTGCGGTCTTTACGAGGGTGCTGCATGTTTTTGTTTTTACACTACAAAGGATTGTAGCAGAAATGACAGGTTGTACCCTTTTAATTAAATATTTGGAAAGTGCCTTGAATTTAGGTCCGACCTTTTTTATGTCTGGCTTGAAACTTATGTTATCCGAATTAAGAGATAAAAAGTTAGTGTTTTCAGAGCATGAGAAATATACACTGATGACTTTGTTGGTTAAGTTTTCAACTTTATTTAAAGTTGATTTTTCGAATCATGTGCTCAGACAGACTCTAGAGTACCTGAATATAGGCGAGGGGGGCTCATCGGTAACAACGTGTAATGACACGGCACATGTGGATGGACAGCTAGTTTTAAGTCATTACAATTTAAATACGATAACGGGTCACAATAGTTCTAATCAAATTTTGCAAGAAAGTAGTCCTTTCGATTTAACAGTTCAGAAAGGTGTTGGTTCAAAAGCCACTAACGAACTATTATCAAAACGGGCTACATTTTTAAAAAAATTCAATGTGGAAGGTATTCAAATTAATTTCCGTTTAAAAGACTTCAATTCTCGTGCTGAAGACCCAGTTGGTTACCTGGAAAAAATGCTTGGTGATGTTAAGGATTTAACAATTAATTCGGTCAGAGGAAGCAAAATCAGTTTCCCAATAGAGCTACCCAACTCCTCCCACATAAAACCTATATGGTCGAGTTTAAGACCTGTAAACGAGATAAGCGGAAAGTATATTCTGGGTTTGATTTCTAATGTGAATCAATCCAACAGTAATTTTTTAGCTGACGATGTCATGCAGATAAATGCAAACATTGTTAACTTCGCTTTTGCAGGGGGCAGACTCAATCATAAATATTCTGATGAAGCCGATCTTTTAAGTAGGAAAACAAAAAGTGTTGTTGGTCTAGAAAATGATACCAGTTGTATCCCTAGAAGTATATGTTATGCTATGGAGACGGCTTCATTGAATTTTAACGTACAATTTTATTTAGCTGTTATAAGTAGGCTTCCTAAGTTAACTATGAAATTATGCCAAGATGCTAAAGTAACTGTTTGTAAAGATGGTTGTATTTTAGCTGATTTCTACAAGTTTCAGAATCTCCTAAAAGATTATCAAATAATTGTCTTTGATAACATTAGAGATTCCAACTCTATTCTCTTTAAAATTGACGCTTCATCTTATTTAATAAAAAAGATTCATTTGTATTATTCACATAGATTGAAACATGTTTACGTGATCAAATCACTGACAGGTTTTTTCGACAAACGCTATGCATGTTCTTTTTGTGATAAATTATTCATGAGGAAATTTCATAGGTGTGAAATGAAGTGTCCGTATTGCCATTCTACTCCACCGTGTAATTTTGTCATAAACTGACCCATTGTAAAAATTGTAATCGTGACTTCAGGGGTGATAACTATTATGAAAATCACCTTAAAAACATAATTAGACGGGGAACTGTATGTGAAACATTTAAGATATGTACAATGTGTACAAAATTTATAACTTCTGATAATAAACGCGAGTCTGAATATGTTTGTAATGAATATTATTGTCAGATATTATTGTCAAAACAATCCTCCCTGATCATTTATGCTACATAAAACCGTACAAGGGTGGGAGAAAGATAAAGTTTCTACTGATTTTTTCTGATTGTGAAAGCACTCAACATACGCGTTATGAAAATGGTGACTCTGATTTTTTACATGGTGTAAACTTAATTGTTGCACAGCAGGTATGATATAACTGTTCTGGAAGTGCGAATATAAAAGATAGATGTGATGTATGTGGGGTAAGGGAGCATATATTCAAGTATAACAACGAGGAGCCCGTCTTGAAGAGATTTTTAGATTACTGAAAAATGTCATTTAATAGAATCAAATTTAAATCAAAAGTTGAAATCACTTTGAAATAAAAAGCGAACCTTATTTGAATTCCACTTTATTATAAAAATTTTCTTTTCAAATCAAATTTTTTCATCATTGAATTAAAAAGAAACGTGTATGAAGCCAAATCATATTTAAAAATTTTTGAATCAAAAATGTTCAAATATGATTTGGCGCCATATACGTTTCCTTTTTAATTCAATGATGAAAAATTTTGATTTGAAAAGTAAATTTTTATAATAAAGTGGAATTCATATAAGATTCGCTTTTTATTTCAAAGTGATTTCAACTTTTGATTTAAAGTGATTCTAAAAAAGTGATTTAAATTGAAATTTTTCTGAGTGTAATATTTAATGTATTGCTCATAATTTACAAGGTTACGATAGGCACTTTGTAGCTACCGAACTAATGGATCGTAAATTAGAAATAGAAAGCCCTATCTGGGTCACTCATTGCGGACGCGGACCAACATAGAAATTCATCATGGCTCCACTGAACCTAAAAGCTTGCCAAATTTAGTTAGCCATCGCTAACTGTGAAATACCAGTATGAACAATAAATAAGAACAAAGAATTTGCCAAAACTAAACAAAGTAACCAATATATTCTACCTTAAAAAAATCAAATTCAAAATTTAAAACTTAATAATAGCATTAAAATATGACTTATTACATGCAATTTAAAATTCAACTGAATTAAAATTTAAAAAAACTCAACACAAATTAGAATTCAAAACTCATATCAATGCATTAAAATTTTAAAATAAAAAAAAATTCACTTACCAGTGATTCCGGATGACGGCACCGTGATGCGGGATCCACTGAAACTTTAAGAATTGAACCGGGCACTGTAACTAAACTCAAAGGCAATTCTAACCCGGCTTACAGATTTCATCACGCGTAAGAAATTATAAATAAAGCTCAACAAACTTATAAAAATATAAACCTGAGATATTTTAGCTTCACTATGAACAATTTATATACATACGTTTATTATATATTTTTACTTTACGATATTATTATACAACAAAGAGAATTAATATATGTTCAGCTTTCTGCGAAGACATTATGAACGTTTATTTGGCATTGTATGTGACGATGAGCTCGAATGCAGGAGACAATCAAGAGAATCGGTAGGTATACAAAGCGGCTACTGTGAACACTGAACGACTTGATTGTATTCGGGCTGGGACGATCGTATAGAGATTATCACTGATTAAGTGAACTTGGACTCATTACATGTTCCGGTCTATTGATTAAAACATTTTGGAATTTGTTGCGTTTGAGTTTGCCTCAAAACTATTCACAGCTGCCTGAGTTTCTAGCTCCTACGGAACGAATGCACCAGTCGCACAAACTGCAGTTTTGGCTTTCATTTTAACTGATTCTTTTAGAAACTAGCACAAAAAAAATTTTAGATTATTTTCGCGGCAAGAGACACGTACTTGTTTGTTCGTATAAACTATGAATCCAGGGTTACTCGAAACAACACTCAATAATCTTTCGGAGGAAAATTATTATTATTCCACTTTTCTGTGCAATTGTAAAGGCCAAAAACAAATCTTCGTGCGCTACCAGCACAAGAGAAAGCACTCCCCACACTTCTCGCGACAGCTCAAAAAAATCCTTTTTTTTCGAAAGCCCCCGATGGCAACCACCGCTACCGCCGCAAGCTACAAATTCCTCCTCGAACCGTCAGCATCGCAATCCTTCCAACCCACTCCCAGTCCGCTTGCTTTTCGGCCAACCGCCAAAATTCAACTCCCCCGTTGAAAAATCAAACTAAAAAAAATCAACCTCCCTGGTTCAGCGCCAAAACCAAACTTGTCCAACCATCCCGATCAGTTTTCCCAGCTGATCATTCCGTTACCGCCATCTCCTGTAATCCCAATCTCTATTAAACAAGCATCACCCGAACAATGCAGTCCAAATGCACTCAGGTGTCGATTGCATTTGAACTGCACCGCTCCATTGTTGTTTTTTTTCCAGTGTTTAGGTGATTCTTATCTCCCCCAAAAGTCTTTTTCATTAATAATAGCGAAAACCAGTGTACAAAGTGTGAAAAAACGTAAACGGGATAATTCTCCTTGTGAATTTCTCCTCTGGGATCGTTTAAAGTTAAAGGTATGCACCGCTAGCCAACCTAGAGAGCACTGACGATGGAAAACCTGATAACAACAAAACAGTGTCCACCAAGGTGAGAATACCACCAATCATTCTACCCAACCTGGAAAAAGACTCAATTGCTGCGATGCTAAACTCACTTGACATAAAAGCATACAATGTTCAGTTCACTAGTGTTGGACGTAAAGTGCTTCTTACCAACATGGACTGCTACGAAAAGCTCCGCTGTCATCTAATAGTCAAAAAGGTGCAATTCTTTACATTTGCTCGAGCTGATCAAAGACCAATCAAATATGTTTTGAGCGGTTTCTATAAAACCGAATGTGCGCAGCTAAAGAAACTTTTAGCAGAAGAGCACAATCTGGTGTGTGAGGATATTAAAACCATACAAATCCCCACTGAAAACTGTAGGTGTAACGATGAAACGCTTTACCTCTGCTACTTTGCTCACGGGTCCTTTAAATATTCAGACCTGATAAAAATCACATCAATTGATCATACGAAAGTCAGATAGAATTTTCAACGTAGGAGAGCTCAACATCCAACCCAGTGCCGCAACTGCCAAGCCTACAGTCACGGCACATCATTTTGCTACTTGCCTACCAGGTGTTTGATATGCGGGCAAGCACATAATAAAACAGATTGCCCGTCCAAAAATGTAAGTGACATCAAATGCGCACTGTGCAATGGACCTCACTTATCAAACAGTCGCATTTGTCCCAAACGAGACGATTATCTCCGCATACGTAGTCTGGCATCCAAGCGTAGTCTGGCATCCAAGAAAGTTATCAAACATCCAGACGTTAGGCATGAACAGCCTCCTAGCCGCAATTTCACAAACTTTCCTACACTACCAGGCAACGGTCCGGATATTTCAAAAAACATCAACACCCAAGGCATGCCACTATCGTTCAGTGCAATTGCTCGCGGTGCTACACTATACAACGAAGAGTGCTACATTACTAGCTCTAAGTCAGATAATGTAGGAAATTTGTCTTCATCTTCCAATCAGCTATTCTCAGCGGCAGAGCTCATAAGCTTAAGTCACGAACTTATTACAAAGCTTTCTTGCTGCAAAACTAAAAATGATCAGTTCAATGTGATCGTAGATCTTGCAGTTAAATTTGTTTACAAATAAAGAAAGCATTAGATGCATACTTTGGAATGCTCAGAGCATTCGTAATAAATCCCTAGAAACCTTCAAATTTCTATCGGAAAATAATATAGACGTATTCCTACTGTGCGAATCGTGGTTAAAAGAAGAAGATAAGCTAAGTAATCCTAGCTTTAATATTGTCAGGAACGATAGACAGAATGCAACTGGAGGTGGTGTTGCTATTTGCATTAAAAAAGGTATCAAGTTTAATCGTTTGAATAATCTAAACAGTAAAATTTTAGAAACGATTGCGATTTACCTGGAGGATATAAATATTACTATTGTTGTGGTATACTTCAGTGGCACCAAACTGAACGCTCACAAACTTTCTCTATTTAAAGACGACATTAAAATGCTAATCAACCTCAACTCTCAAACAATAATTTGCGGTGATTTTAACGCACGCCATCGCCATTGGAACTGCATTAGATCGACCAAAGCGGGAAGCATTCTATTTGAGCTATCGATGAGCAATAACGTACTTTTTCACGTTCCCGATAGCCTTACGTCTTTTCTTCCCAGGGGAAACCCTTCTACAATTGACCTGATACTAAGTAAGGGAAATTTTTCTTTAGCACAGCCAATAGTTATTAACGATCTATCCTCCATTCACTTACCGGTATTCTTTGAGATAAATGAACCCATCTCAATATCAGCTCAATCAAATTATATATATTCCAAAACATCCTGGGATCTTTTTCGTAAATACCTGCACGAAAGTTTATAACTTATTGATTGCGACTTATCCAAGACATTAAATCATGCACAGATTGACGATAGTGTGTCTAATTTCGTGGCTGCTCTTATGTCAGCACGTAATGCTGCCACTCCAAAAATTCAATGCAAGTATCCCCAACTGAAATTCGATAGCTCAATAACAGTACTCATAAAGCATCGAAATAAAATTCGCAGGCAATGGCAAAGAACTCGGTGCCAATACCTTAAGGCTTACCTTAATGAGCTGAATAATCAGATCCGTTTCACTTTACGCGCTCTGCGTAATGACCGATGGAACAAACTCCTGTCAACTCAGGAAACTGGTTCTCGCAAACTGTGGCAGCTTCATAAGTTATTAAAAACCAAATCGAGAACGGTTCCTTCATTGCAGCGCGACGATGGATTAATTGCCTATTCCGAGAAAGAAAAAGCGGACCTTATAGCCTCTAAATTTCATGAAGCACATACACTTACGCTACACTCTAAAAACTATGACTTTTCCAATATAGTCAGCAACGAAATCTCCAATCTGAATGTCCAGCCAATTGATTTCCACCCAAATTCCTACTGTAAACCTGCCGAAATTCGTTCTATCTTGAAAATTTTAAAATTAAAATCCTCCCCTGGTATTGACGGACTGCCCAATATTATACTCAAGAATCTCCCTAGAAAGGCAATTGTCATGCTTTCTTATATCTTCAACATCTGCCTAAAATATGGACACTTTCCTTCGGCCTGGAAAAATGCGTCCGTTGTTCCAATATTAAAGCCTGGTAAAAATCCTAAGCACCCTAAGAGCTATCGCCCAATAAGCTTACTGCCGTCACTAAGCAAACTATTTGAGAAAATTATACTCTCCAGAATCCGATTATCCTTTGAGTCGTCCGTAACAATACCTGATTTTCAATTCGGATTTCAACCCAGGCTTTCGACAACGCATCAACTGTGTAGAGTAGTGAAATATGTGCAAAATAGCTTCAGTGACAATAGATCTACAGGCTTAGTTGCATTGGACATCGAGAAAGCATTCGACACTGTTTGGCATGACGGACTCATATATAAGCTTATAAAAAAAATATATACGTTATACCAGCCGGAGTTCCTCAGGGGTCAGTCTTAAGCCCCACTCTCTACAACATTTATATGCCCGACTTAGAAAAAGCACCCCATTGCCACATCGCCATGTACGCAGACGACACTGCCATATTTGCTAGTGGGCACAGTCCCGATATGATAATTAACACTCTGCAACAACAGCTTTCAATTATTAATTATTTCTGCATCAAATGGAAAATAAAAATTAATGCGGACAAGACTCAGGCAATATACTTCACTAAAAAGCGAGCATTAAGACACTTGCCGAATCCCCAGGTAAATATCCTGGGATCCACCATTTTTTGGGAAAAAGACATTAAATATCTTGGCATCCAACTCGATCAGAAACTTACTTTCCACGCCCATGTCGAAGCAGTAAAGTCGAAAATTTTGAAGAGCATTTACTACTCTTATCCGCTTATTAATAGGAAATCCAGGCTCTCAACTGCGAACAAACTGCTGGTTTTTAAGTGTGCAATGCAGCCAATCATTCTCTATGGGTGCCCTGTATGGAGTAACTGTGCAATATCACATATCAAAAGTCTACAAATATTACAAAACAAATGTTTAAAAATTATTCTTAACAAACCCTTTTATTACACAACTAATCGGCTGCACGCTTCTGCAAAGCTGAAGAAAGTACTGGACATCTCTAAACAGTTGACCCAAAAATTTCTCAACAAATGTGCAACATCCAATAATCATCTGCATGCATCTCTGATTGTTAATTTGTAACTACAGTTGCTGTATACGCAGTAGGCTTAAGTCATGAATCTTAGTTTTTAAATTTTATTTTATTTAGGTTATGCACAACATTAGGTTTTGAGCTTGTTTTTCCTATATTACTATACTATGCATCTCGCAAGAAAACTTTGTGAAAAAAGGCTAATTTAAAATTAAATTTAGGTGTAAAGACTTTGTCTAAACACTAACCTTAAGATATTGTACCACACAACACATAAACTAATTCAATAAAGTTATTATTATTATTATTATTATAGTACTGTGAGTGGCGGCAAACAGCTGTCCGTAACACTTCCCCCTCTCCAAGTTTCCTAAAGTTTTTGATCTTAAAGAGTCTGCTAAAGGCTACTAGCCCCACTTATTTAATACCCTCGAGAATATTAATTATGTGGGTAAATATCCGCTTCCAGAATATTAAGGATATAACATGATGCGTCCCAAAGAGAGGGAACATTTTTTAAATTGGTATAACGTTATCTCACAAGGTTCGTTTGATAATAGAAAGGAAAAATTTATGTACTGTACCAACGATGTAAATATTTTTACGTCTGGGTTGTGTACGGTTTATGCAAGAATTCCTTGAAATTACTGGGGTTAATCCTTTAGTAGAATCGCTGACGATTGCATCAGCTTCTATGCTTACTTTCAGAAAAAAATTTCTGAAAAGCAATGTCTTGGGTATTATGCCTAAACATGGTTATTATAAAAGTCAAGACCATTCGCTAATCGCTGCTAAATGGCTTTCTTCGGAAAATTCAAAAAACAAAAATCTGATTATCTCTTCTAATAATGTAGGAGAGTTAAAGCTGGAAAAGGGGGGTTTACAAGTTGATGGGTTCAATCCAGTAACAAATACTGTATACGAATTCTTTGGTTGTTTCTACCACGGTTGTAGAGAATGTTTTAAAGTGCAAGAGGTGCATATTAAAAAGCCTTATAATCAATATGAAACCTTAAAGCAAAGGTATGAGAGTACACTTAGAAGAATGGAGACAATTAAAAAATTCGGCTATAAACTTGTGTATATATGGGAATGTGAATTTAAAAAACTCCTAAAAGAACAATCCGATATAAAACAAGAAGTCGATAGATATGTGGCGTACTGTTCTATGCCACTTAATCCACGTGCACCCATTTTTGAAGGGAGAACCGAGGTATTCAAACTTTATCACAAAGTCAAGCCTAATGAGATTGTAAGATATTTAGATTTCACTAGTCTATACCCGTTTATTAATAAATACACTCCCTACCCTATCGGACACCCTGAAATTTTCCGTAATGATATAATATCCCTGACATCTCTCAAATAGTTTCAATGCAAGGCTTCATAAAGTGTATGATTATTCCTCCAACACACTTATTTTTACCAGTACTACCGGCCAAAAATGATAAAAAATTGTATTTTCCATTATGTAAAGCATGTACCTACTCAAATAATGTTTTTGGCTGTGGTCAATCAGAAGCTGAAAGGGCACTATTTGGAACATGGATAATTCCTGAAGTTTCATTGGCCGTTTAAAAGGGGTACAAAGTACTAAAAGTATTTGAAGTTTGGAGGTATAATCATGTAAGATATAACTCAAATGCAAAAACTGGTGGGTTATTTGCAGAATATGTTGACACATTCTTAAAAATAAAACAAAAAGCCACTGGTTGGGGGTACAGCATTCGTCTGAAAAAAAAAACTAATTTTCTACAGTCTAACAAGCTGCAGGAAGACATTGTTTTGAACAGGTCACAAATGCAAAAGAACTCTGGTAGACGTAATGTAGCTAAAATTTGTTTAAATTCATTATGGGGTAAATTTGCTCAAAGTAAAGATCGGACTTATACCAAAATTTGTTACAGCTTCAAAGATTTTTCCGACTTTATTCAATCTCCCGGTATAGAAATCTGCTCTTTATTGCCTGTTAGCGTTAATGCAATGTGGATCACGTGGAAATATGTGGAAGAGAGCCTTAACACTTTACAACATGGCAATTTACCCATCGAAGCTTACACAACAGCCTTTGCAAGACTTAAACTTTATAATGTATTAGAAAAAGTTGGGGAATCAATTCTCTATTGTCATACTGATAGCTTGATATTTGTAGATAATATAGATAATCATATCCCGTTTACTATCTCCAGTATGCTTGGGGAGTTAACAGACGAGATTGAACCCTTTGGTGAGAAAACTTTTGTTTCAGAATTCGTAGGTCCAGGTCCAAAGACATACGGACTTAAAGTTGAGACATCTAGAGAACCTGAATATGTTGTTGTTATCACTTAATTTTGAAAATAGTAAGCGTGTTCACTTTGAAAGTTTAAAGTCTTTGATAATTAGTAATGAAAACGACAATATATGTACAAAAAATGAAAAGAAGATTAAACGTAAACAACCAGGAATTGTAATTTCGACAGTTGAAATGAAACATATACTGTTTACATTTGACAAACGTATTGTAACTGAGGATTATCTTTCTTATCCATATGGTTTCAAAAAAATTAAATTAAATAGTTAAAGTCCTGTGAAATGTAAGTAAATGCGAAAAATCATTCGGTTTTATCAAACGTTTTGTTATAAAATAAATAAATAGTCTAGAAATGTAAAAAGTTTTCTTATTTCGTAAGACTCACTCCTTTAGCTAACATGCCTGAATTTGTTTTCGACATCCAGTTTGTTTGTGGTAACAATGAACAATATTTGGTGAAGGAACTTGCCATGGTTTCATTTGACTCAATGCAACCAGTATTTTACCACCTTGCACCTCCTTGTCCGTACCAGGAATTATCTGTACGAGCACGAAAACAAAAAGAATCTGATGTAGAGAAAATAAACGGTTTACATTGGAGTGATGGTGTTGTTAGTTACAGCCTGCAACCGGAGATTCTGGAAAGTTTCAATGACTGTACCATATACCTGAAAGGCGTTGTGAAGGAGAAGTTTATAAGGAAATTTATGCAGATGCAAACACCTAAGTTGAGTGAACTTAGAAACTTCAAAACGCTCAGCAATATTCACGGTGCGCATGCAATTACCAGGTGTCCAGTACAAAACTGTATAAATCTTTATATGTATTTTTTAATTAATAATCAATAACATTGAAATACAAACATGTTTTTTTCTTTATAAGTCAATTTATTTCTTTACATCAAACATAAGGTTACAGCTGCACAGCATTAGAAATTCATAAAAGAGCCTAGAATAATTAATATGCATATAAGACGTACGTGATGGTATTAAAAAAGTCCTCGTATTTCAGCTTCAATAGATCCTTCTCTCTGCATCTATTACAGTACTGCTCGTAATACTCCTTCACATATTCCGAGGCCAGGTTGTTGTGGTGCATGAAAATGTTAAAAAATTCCATCATATCGAACAGCTTGAATAGCTCCAGATGTTTGAGTGCTATGTTGCCACCGCCTACAGGTATCTGATACCGTTTTAAAAAACCCGTTTGATTTTCCGGATATTCCTCGCCTGCTGAGATCTTCAAATCGTTGAGGTAATTGTAGAGTGAAATCCATTGACTGTAGTCAATTGCCAGTGGGAAACGTCCATGTTAGTGGAAGATTGCCTTCGCTTGAAATGTCTGCGGGTCAAATCCGAGTGTGACCCTACGATTGTGGCATCCATCCAGGTAGTAAGTGTAGTTCAGCAAAGGCGTCTTCATTGCACGGAACTTGTGAAATATAGGAGTAAAAATTAAATTGCCTGTAATAGAAAAGCCTCTACAAAAGTCAATCTTAAAGGTTTAGGGATAAAATACAGCTAGAGTTGTGTAAAGTATATTTTGTATAATCATAGCAGCTACAGGAGATGTCAATGTTTTTTTTTCAATTTGACAATTGTAAGAAATTAGAAATTAAATAATTGTGGATTGTAAGTGAGAAGAGTTTGTTGTAAGTAAGTGAGTGGATTTAAAAAAAAAAACAAACTAGAAATAGGATTGCTCAACTAATTGGATACTTCTTTGTGAATTGTGAGTATGGTCACTAAGTCGTATTAATTTTGATGATATTTAGTGTTTTTTGTGTGTGAATTGTGCGAGTATGTTCACTAATATTTCTTAGCCTTGGTGTTAATTGTTGCTTCTTTGCGAATCATGTGAACATGCTCGCTGAGTATTATTGGTTTTGTGCTGTTTAGTGCTTACTAGTTAATCAATTGCTGTTTATATTGTGAAGTTGGTTCGGCGTTATGGACTGGGTAGAGTAATGGTAAAATAAGTATACGTGCTGAATCGGAGTGAGAGCGGTTGCGTGTGTGTTGGACGGAACACGGTCCGAGTGGCGAGTAATTGCTGCTGTGTGTGTGTTCCGTCCTGGTTCAGCGAACTGTTGCTCTGCGTTCTCCACAGTGACAGGATCAGTTGGGTGTGCGTGAGGCAGGTCACGGTTCGAGTGGCAAGAAGTCGCTACTGTGTGTGTGGCTCGCCTTGGTTCCGCCAACTGATATTTTGAAAAGTATATGTATGTAGCCTAGATTTGATGGGGCCATGTCCACCGCGCTGCAAACTTTTCGAAATTAATGGGACTTAGGGTTATTCTCGGTGCTGAGCAGTTTCGGTTCACGCAGAGGAAATTAAAAAAAAAAAAATCGGTCTTACAGTTGCTTCGAAATTTAAGACTAAATGAGCTTAAATCACAAACAAAACTTACCATTTTTTCATACCTTTTAAGTGAGCTGGTACGTCCGATTGACTTTTACTAAAAACAATTGAGTTTATATATGATTTTTTGGAACTAATTTGACACATATTTGGATTTAAACAATATTCCATGTAGTCATTATTTTCAGTGTAACAAAATATTTTTTTCAAAAGTGTCATCGTCAATAAAGATTTATAGCGAATAAATTCATAAAAATATATCGCACAAAAATTAAAAAAATCTCGACCGAATTAGTAGTACAACTTTGCTGCATCGTTGAAAATAAATCGACAAATAATGTGAATTAACTGATGTCGAACGCTCAATTAAATATTCCTGTGAAATTTATGGGATAAAATATTCATTATCAGTTTGATGCGACTTTATTACAAACTTGAAATAATGTGTGCTAAGTGACATCATGCGCTTAACGAAATATTTTTGTGGAATTTATGGGGCGAAATACTAGACATCATTTCCTTATAACTAGTTTGCAAAATTGTAATATGCATTGACGAGTTAAGTGCATTTAGTGTCACCGAATGCCAGTAAAAAATTTATGTCTGGGGTTTAGGAGGTAAGACACGTATTATCATTTTAACCAGGATCTTGAATTCGTATATAAACAGTATGGTAATATCGACGCATGTAACAGTTTATTTCTTGCCGTCTAGCCGTCGTGTCAAAGTTTTCATTCTTTTGGTACTTTAGTACTTTTCAGTAATTCTTCAGGTATACAATTCATGAATACTACAATGGTAGCAAGCGACCAGGAAACATCGAAACCAATATTATCGGTAAGTACTTATGTTCATCATATTTTCAAACTTCAATCATATTTTAAATTTGTATTTTCTATCATGTAGGTCGGAGATAAACTGAGCTGAATCAGATAGTTGTAGATGAGTCTATGCAGAAGTGTCCAACTGTAGAAAGCGTAAAACTGGTACAAGATTAGCCAGCTACAAAAAGGAGAGTATTGAATATAGAACCAGCAGATTATTGAACCAGTAGCAGAAAAGCCTTGCATGCAGAAGTGTCCAACTGTTGAGAGCGTGAAACTGATACAGAATCAGCCAGCTGCAGAAAGGAGAGTAATGAATATGGTAGCAGCAGACTATTGAACCACTTGCAGAAAAGCCAATGCAGAAGTATCCAACTGTACAGAGCGTGAAACTGATACAGAATCAGCCAGCTGCAGAAAGGAGAGTACTGAATATAGAAGCAGCAAACTATTGAGCCAGTTGCAGAGAAGCCGATGTAGAAGTGTCCAGTTGCAGACTCGAACGGTGCTAATATAGCAGCAGGCAAACGCAGAGAGGAAAAGCCAGGAGTAGCAAGCTGTGGTCAAGAGAACTAAAATAGTTGCAACAAACTTTAGACCAGTCCTAATTTTAGCATTACTATTTTAAGTGAGTAAATTAGTTTTAAACCTGACTGATTAAAAATGAATGTAGGTGATATAATAAACAAAAATAAAACAATAATTACCTCGCCTTACTTTTTTTAATCTCTCTGTATGTTTCTGAAGTCTGGATATAAATTCCTGATCAATACAGGAGCGGAAATATATATCCTTCCCAGACTTTTTTACAACAAACAACATTCCTCCAATTTAAAACTTAACATCGCAAACGGCTCAGAAATCACTACGTGTGGATTGAAAACCTTGACAGTAGAATTAGGATTACAGTAAAAATTTCCATGGGTGTATGTTGTGGCAGACGTCATACAAGCGATGTTTGGAGCTGATTTCTTATGGTACCATGGCTTAACAGTTCAGATAGTGAATGGGCTTCGCTGTTGCACCTTTTGAAAGAAAATTTGTTTCGAAAGAAAACTGGCGAAAATTTGCCTGTGGGGATTTTCATCGTCTGAACCGAATAGCCGTTCCGGGCCGATACCCTATTCCTAACTGAAATGATTTCACGAACCAGTTAGCTGACTGTACAAATTTTTCAACGTTGCATCTGAATAGAGCTTATCACCAAATCCCCATTCGGGCTATTCGAATTTAAAGTGATGACTTTCGGCCTATATAATGAGGTGCAAACGTTTCAGTGCTTTATAAATACCGTCCTACATGGTCTAGATCTTTGCCACTGTTGTATCGATGATATTCTCATCGCATCAAAAGATCCGCAGCAGCATCGTAGTAATTTAGAAGCCGTTTTTCAATGTCTCCAAAAATATGGTCTGATCATAAATGTGGCGATATACGATTTTCGAGAACTGAAACTTCGATAATTTTGTTTTATCGTTACGCTTAATGCATACCCCCACAGAATTTAATGGAAGCTTTAGCAAAATTTGAGCAACCAAAATTTATTGAAGAGCTTCGTCATTTTATTGGTACGAACAACTTTGACCGAAGCTGCTTTTCGCATGTGGCTCATGTGCAGCTACCACTTCTTGGCCTCATCACATCCGGGTTACAGCGGTGGAATAAAACCTTCTACCGTTTATGCAAAAAATATTTTCAGCATAATGTACACCAGCCACAAAGTACAAAAGGACAACCAAAAGAGTAAAAATAACAGGTGTAAAAATAACAGTGAGTAAAAATAACAGGACATCAAGGCCGACGACCAACAGTTCTGTGTGATATTTCATCTTGGCCAGAGGCTACGTCACAAACCCGGCAATAACTTAGATTATTTGTGAAACAAATAAAATTGCGCTAGCTTCCACATTATAATAAGGGTTTATAAAGTTAAAGTATTGAGCACTACCAAAATGGAGAACCCGACTCAAGACTAAAAAATGCCTTGGGGAAATTTACTCGCGGATTATGGCAACTTAAGTGCATAGCCCGCGTGAGGAGTAATTAAGCTTATCAATGAAAAACAATAGCAAAAGGCAATGGAGCATAAAAACTGCAACGATCGCAAGCAACCCAGGAGTAAGTCGGTGGATTAGATTTCGATGAGCTTCTCAGCAACATAAACAAATAAAATGTAGCAGCAGCGATAAAACATGCAATAATCATCGGATCAAATTAGAAAAGAGCATGCTAAATGCAACGCTGGATCGACGAATATCATCATGAATGTAAAATAATCAGAATTCTAATTTTATTTGAGTAAAGTTAATAAAGTAGTGAAATGAATACATTATTTTGGCGACGAGGATATCAACAGATTTAAAAACAGCGGTTTCACTTATGGCATTGCTAGCACAAATGAAGGAGCAACAAAATGACGAAAGGAAAGCGCTCATAATGTAAAATCGGACAAAGTTCAATGAAACAGGAACCATCCAAACTATTAATTGAATCTCCGTCGAGAAATATAAGAAGGCTACGAAGAACCGTTTGAGAAAGGTGCCGCCAATCTAACGGATGATGCAAAAGTGCGGTTACTTATAAGGAAATTAAATATTGATTCGCATGCGAAATACGTGAATTATATTTTGCCGAAGAAAGTGAATGAATTTTCATTCAAAAAAAAATCATATTATTTGGTCTTTCAGCATCTGATACAATTGCCTGCGGAATGCGAAGTCTACAAACGATGATATACAAACGATGATATAGATCTACCGGACGGGTAAACAAGCTTTGAGAAAATTTCCATCTCAGCAAAATGACCTTGGATCAGTTTAAGAGTCTAATATTAGTAATTGACTTGAAATCTTCAACTGACATCTATATTCGTCCCAGGCTGCTGTCGAAAATCGAACCACAAACAGTTATGGCACCGTCAGCACCTAATAGCATCTACAGACGACGATCATGTTCGTCAACTTGGCGAGCGAACACGTGCAATTGTTGTTGCACGCAGGTAAACACCTCAGGTTCGCCAACATGTGCGCGAACATTGAAATCTACCTCTTTTTTTGGTTCGGTTGTAAGGCGTGTTCGATAATCTGTATCGAAGTGCACGCACATTTTTTCATTTGTTGTTGGTTTCTTGTGTAGTACAGAGGTGCGTGGATAAAAATGTCTATTTTGAATAATGAGTTTTGGCGAGAGTTTATTGAGTTATTTAAAAGCGAACCTTGCTTTTAGAAAATCAAGAGTGATTTATACAGAAATAGGACAATTAAATTTAAAGCGTGGGATATTATTAAGAAAGTTGAAAGAAGTTGACGAAAACGCGATTATAGAGACTGTAAAAAAAAATAAGCGCCATGCGGTCGTGTTACAGAAGAGAATATGCAAAAGTTCTTCGTAGTCATAAATCCGGTGCAGGTACTAAAGATATTTACGTGCCTTCACTATGGTATTTTGATTACCTGGATTTTTTAAAAGATGAAGAGTCTCAGATTCGGGGATGTCAACATTTGATGACGATGAGGATTCAGAATTGGAGGTAAGGAGGTCTTCCGAATAAGCTGCATTCATACTTAAAATTTTAAAAATTTATATATTCATACATTTGATCATTTATTAATTCATACGTGACTCGTTGTAAAAGTAAATCAAAAATATATATGCTTGTTTTGCCATAAAACAGCACTTGCCGTATTAAAATAATTTTTGAACTGGTTACGAATATTTTTAGCGGTGACTGTTGAGTTTTCACGACTGTCTTCTTTCAATTCCATGAGCTGAACAGCAGTTTCTGAATTATTATTCGGTGTCTCAGATGCGTGAATTATTTCCAAATTCGCACTGGACTGCAAGTTACTTGATATGCTACTATCCTTAATAAAATTATGTAAGTAACAGCAGGCCAGAGCTACTTTCGCTGCTTTTTCTGGAGCCAAATTGATTTTATTAGCTAGAACACGAAATCGATTAGCCAAAGTGCCAAAAACACTTTCTACTATTCGCCTAGCCCTTGAAAACCTGTAGTTGAAAATTAGTTCTTCTTTGTTCAAAGATGAATGCCGGAATGGTTTCATTAAATTTTCCATTAATGGAAAAGCATCATCCCCAACAAACACGTATGGAAACGTTTCGGTGCTATCATCTAATTTGTCAGGTTCGGGAATGGCTAGATCGTGCTCGTCATATTTTCTTTTAAATTCAGTTTGACTGAATATGCCACTGTCAGATTGTTACGTGGTAACATACACTACCCGAAAACGCGTCAACATACGAACGTCCAGCCGGTATTAATCACGGGTAGCAGAATGAAAAAAAAAAGGAGCAAGCTTTCCCCGTGAGAAAGGCTGCCCCAATATATTTCGCGGAGCCACCACTCAATCTAGTAGGGCACGAATGTAACCACCACTCAGTAGGGTTAATAGCCATCGCGGCGGCCGACCATTGTGATGTACTGCTCGGCCACTGACGATGTAGATTTAAGTGTTTTAGCATAAGAATTAACATGTGGATGATAATCGATCGCGATGTAACATAATGTACACTATCATGCTCGCCACGATAACCCCCCGCGAAGTCCACACGGAAAGGTGTTAACACCCAAACACGATCTGGAACACGCACAAGATGGAATAGGTACAAGATGGACCTGTATGGGGCCTCGAAAGCCACGAATCGTTACTGATTAACAACTACATTTTTGTTCAACGATTTCACTGTAATTCACGGTGCCCACCACGGTGGCAGGGAAGATGCGCCTTACACCAACCTGCAACGAAAGGAAGAAGAGACCACAAAGGATCGGGACTTAACTCCGAAAGTGAATGGGGCACCTACCTGACACCGCACGGTTCCAAGCTCTTCCTGGGCTCTTCCACTGTTCCGTCGGTCACTTGAGGACGATATACCTTCAAACGCACTGGTTGGGTGCTCTGCGCTGCCCAGGCCTCATTTAAGAACGTCGAGAATCTCAAGCCAAACGCCCGCACCACTAAGATTTAACTTTGTTTACTCGCAAAAAAAAAGTAAACAACAGCAACTGTATGAGAAATGTCAAAATGGGGAACGATCCACAACGTCTCACACTACGCGACAATAATGGTGGTTAGAAAGTAGAGTATGTAAAGGGTACGGTAAAGAGTGTAACGTAAAGAATGTAAAGCATGCTCGAGGCGTACAGAGAACCCAAGCAACGGGATTTTGGAGAAAAAGTACCGGTGGTCAGAGGCTGGATGAGAAAGCAATCTTGGCGGAAGCTTTCTTTTTGAATCGAACCAGCAACGTGTGCGGACGAAGGCTCTTAAAAATTACAAAATCACAGGTGCGTGAGCGAAATTCTATTCTCGACTTTTCTGGCGCTTGGCTTTTTGAATCGAACCAGCAACGTGTGCGGACGAAGGCTCTTAAAAATTACAAAATCACAGGTGCGTGAGCAAAATTCTACTCTCGACTTTTCTGGCGCTTGGCTTTTTGAATCGAACCAGCAACGTGTGCGGACGAAGGCTCTTAAAAATTACAAAATCACAGGTGCGTGAGCGAAATTCTAGTCTCGACTTTTCTGGCGCTTGGCTTTTTGAATCGAACCAGCAACGTGTGCGGACGAAGGCTCTTAAAATTACAATATCACAGCGGGTGCGGACGAAGGCTCTTAAAATTACAATATCACAGCGTGGGCGGACGAAGATTCTTAAAATTACAATATCACAGGTGCGTGATCGAACTTCTTTTCTCGACTTTTCTGGTGCTTTTGTCAAAAGCAAAGGGTTGTCAAAAGAACAGGTTAGTGAAATTAGTTTAACTTTTTATATGAATTCGGTTCGAATGATCACTGTTCATCAACATTGGTACATAAGTGAAGGGTTAGCTGATAGAATTTAGTGAATTGTAACATTTAATTGTACAGATTGAGTGGTGGAATCCAGAGTGGTATTACCCAACATTAGGGTTATTATGTTGATCTAGCTTTTGTGATTTGATAAGAATGCAAGAAATGGGATATTGAAATGAATAAAAAAAAGATTTTAAAAGTAAATTTAATTGTGAATAGTTCAGAGTGAGTCAGAGTAAAAAAGGAAAAAGGGTGAATCGAGCTTCTGAAACGAATACGGGGAATTAAGCACGGTAATTGAAGGTAGGAAGATCCGCGATCAGGAGTCTGCGTTAAAACGTTCGGAAGTAGGGTATTGTAGTTATTGGCCAAGGGCCGCGCGTATTCCGACCAGGGATCTGGGACGAAGATCCGAACTTGAGCTCGATTCGAGTTAAGCCTACCGTGGCAGGTTCTGAATTTGATTGAGGCTGCCATACAATTGGTCGAGGCCGGTTTAGCAGAGCTTAGGGGCGAGTTTTTTAAATAAGGCAGGGCCCCACTGACATCGGAGAGCCGAACCTCACTCCACGGCTCGAGGTCCCCCACTGGGTGAGTGAGTGGCGCCCACGCCCAATCTCCACCCGGGACCCAAGTGGACCTATCCGAAGTCGGTCGGTCGAACAGATTTATGCAAAAAAAGGAATAGATGAGCTATTACTGCATGGGCGGCTGGGTAATCTAACCATGGATTCGGTAAAAATAAACCCAGCCCAAATCCACCACCGATAGATGATGCTCGCACACCGCCAACAGTTAATAGAGAAACACAGCCGTTAGATCTACGCAGCTTAAACGGTGAACAATCAAGCACATCACCGCCATATTTACCATATGTTAGTTATAATAGATTGGCTTCAGTTGCACAATGCAATGTGTATAGACAAGTGCAATCGCCGTTTTCAGTAGAACATTTATTAAAAGGTGCCAAAAAAAAATTAGTTTAATATTTTATTTCTTGTTAATTACTTTTTAAAGTGTTATTGTTGATGTTCAAGAAAAATTGTTGAGTTTAGTCTGAATAAATAGTTACCCGTATATATTTCGTTAATTTTTTTATTATCACTTCCACAGTCTCCATTATTATTTCACCTAATGACTGTGGTGATATACCCGTCATAAACTTTAAGTCTGCGAAGGTCGCTCCTGATGCCAGGTACCTTATTGTTGCACTCAGTCTTTCATGCGGTGAAATAGATTCTCGCATGCAACTATCTTTTTTTTTTTTATATTTGGCTCTACTAACGACAGCAAATGCTTGTATGTTTTAATGTCCATCCGCAGAAACTGTTTGAACTCACAACTTGAACTTAATTCAAATTCATTTAATAAATTTATATGCGAAAAACGGTTTCTTTTCTGTAGCCAGTCTTTTGCCCAAATCCGTCGCTTCCTCCTATTTTGCTGTATTTCTTCACCAGCAACACTAATTGCCATCAACGCGATCACTTCACTCTCCATAGTGTCCTATTACCTGAAAAATTTGGTTCAAACTGATGTGTGCTGTACGGATGTTCGGCATTTGGTGCGAACGTCTGTATCGAAGTTTTAAAACATGTTTTCGCACCAAGTTGACGAACATGTTCGTCGTCTGTAGATGCTATAACCCTCAAGTACCGACATCCGGTCTAAATCTTTATCCACCAATAGAATAAAGAAATTCAATACTATTCATCTAACCGCAATAAATAAATTCAATGCTATTCATGTTACCGCATCATGAGTTCTTATCTGCAACCATCATATGTTTATCTTTTAGCATCCACTTCAATAATATCAATCTTCGTATGTTTATCAAAAATCATATCATATCAAAACATATTGTTTACTTCAGAAAAGAATTCATGTTTATTTGGAATTTACTATTCATCAATAATCAGATCAAATTACAGAAATCGCTCTTAGCAATTTCTGCTACCTCAGGAGTTTCCAACCCTTTATAAGTCAGACTAAATCGGGTCAAGATACAGACAGTCAATTTTCAATTCAGTGTCCAGTGCAGTATATTCTAAGATTCAAGTAGTGAATCAAAGTAAAAAGTTCACAGTGAAAGTGAAGATTCAGGCATAAAATGTCAATCGTGATAAAATCAGATAGAATCCTGATCCGGAATAAGGATCATCTAATCGTACTTTTTAAGACATATTATAAAATAGATGACATCTGTTATCTCTATTCAAAGTTATAATGAATAAAATATGTAAAAGAGAATAAGAAAGCAGTGTTTATTTTCAATTCGTCCACGATAAGATAACTTAACAGTGTTGAATCTGCCTGAAAACAGATAGATTAGATATATTGGACTATGGTGTTTACCATAGAGATATAAGACTAATAGAGTGGCCCTTCCCATTTGAAATGCATTGGCGGGGATGAAACCATGTGGTAAGGGGGATGGCAATGTTTCGTCTCTCTCTTGCACGTTGAAATCAGGAATTCCAAGTCATATGGTCGCCACGTGCAGAATTTGATGACAATTTGACAAGTGTGTTTTATCCGAAGTTTTGTGAGTGAATTTCGGAAAACAGTGAAAAAAGTAGTTGATGCTAATCCGTTTTCAACAAAATTTATGGACAGTGATAGTGACATAGTGAGAGTGCTATACAAGTAAAAATTTTTATCT
Organism: Nemotelus pantherinus; assembly: GCA_963978885.1. Classification (NCBI taxonomy): domain Eukaryota; kingdom Metazoa; phylum Arthropoda; class Insecta; order Diptera; family Stratiomyidae; genus Nemotelus; species Nemotelus pantherinus. The sequence goes on along the minus strand of OZ022265.1, from coordinate 70,731,180 downwards.
GAGAGAGGATAGTTTTCACATAAATTCAATATGAAGTGCGTTGTTTTAAATTGCGGAAAAAATTACGGAAGCCGCGAAGTTGGAGTATCTTTTCACAAGTGAGTATCTGAAATAAGCATTTCTTTCATTTCCATGTGTGCAAAATGTGTAGGAGAATGAAAAATGCAAGATTTAAAGCTTTTTAATATCTGTTTACAACATGGTGGAAGCCATGACAGTTTGTGCTAAACACCACCAATGTAGTAGCGAAGAGCAGTTTTTTGGGGGCACGTTGTAAGCAGATATTATTTTGCAAAAGGTTTGTTCGCTTACTTATATTAAAATAGACTCGCAACAACTGATTTTTGTACGCTTGGTGCAAGCCAAATTTTGCCACAAAAAGAAAACCAGGTATAAAATTAGGTGCTGCTGCAGTACGCGAACAGACGTGTAATTGAAATTTCTAAATTATATATTATATTTCCGAACTATTTCAATAGATATCGATTGCCAGTGGCTCAAAACCGGAGAGTATGGACTACAGCATAACCGAGTTGAATGAAAATGTAAGTAAAACAATTTAAATTATGACGAAAACTTATTAAGGTTTTATTTCAGATCAAACAAAGTGTTATCGTGGCAGAAGGAGATTGTGGAAGACTGCTGCAAACTGGCGACGTTGTGAGCACAGAGAGTTTACAAAAATTATGAAATTAAATTTTCATTTAAAATTACCTATTTTTCGTTTTTCAACACTTAATAAGTAAAAATAAGAGACCAATTACTTTTTTAAAAGCATGATATATTTGAATTTATTCACAGATATCGATACTAAGAGGATAACCCGTCTTCTTCAGTGCTTATTAATGCAGAGTAGAAGCTGGATATATTTTAATTTCCTTACAGAAGTAGATATTTCATCTGCACTTTATATCATCAGACACTGAAGAAGAGGGTAGGTTGCCCTCGAAATATAGATATCTATGAATAAACTGAAATATATCTAGCATCTAAAGGAAAAAATTGGTCTTTTAGTTATGCCACAATGATTTCTCCTAAAGTAAGCATCAATGATTGTTAAAAAAAGTTTAATATTTCGGAAATAAACATTTGAGTTTATAGAGATGAAACAAAATTGATGTGGAATCATTTAAGTTCAAAATAATTAGCTTTATCTTGGATACTTTAGGTATCGTGCGATAATTCTAAATTCATGTATATTAAAATATGCTAATGATAGAAGTATTTGCTCAATTGCGATCAGATTTTTCCCTTCCTGTCTACTATATTATAAATATTGACTGCTCCAAAGCTTGAATTTCAAGCGGGAAATATAAGATACGGAAAAGTGGATCATTTTACAGACATAATCTCTGAAAGAATGACTATGGTGATGCTTTTGTTCGCGATACTATTACAAAATTAAAATTTTTACTAAGTGATTTCAAAGATATAGTACATCGTTGCTTTTCAGACAGCAGTTCATAGTGTATACCTAACTGACGTGACCAAAAATACTTCAATGAGATATTATTGTTTCTTTTTCCCAAAGTCGCAGACAATAAAATCTCCTACCATGCAAGTGGTAACATTAGTCAGATATGGACTATAAGTTGATGTCTGGTGAGAAACTGTGCACGTCTTCCACGCAATTTAGTAAAAAAAATTCAATCTTTAATAGTATTGCTACCAAAAAACCTTATATTTGTTAGTATGTAAAATATTTTGGGATAGTGTTCAAACAAATGCATCAGAACAATATTTTATGCTCGAAAATTTACAATGCTATTATATTATCTGTCCAGACATACTGCATTGGCAAAAATTTTTTATAGAAGATTCGCAACACATGATAAACTGCCACCATTATTGTCTCATAGCGAAATTAACAATAGAAAAATACTTAAAAACTAGATACCATTTTAGGGCGAAAAGGAAATCAGAAAAAAATTCTTTGAGGCAACGATTTAGTAAGTTTATTCATTTCAGAGGAATGTAATTAACAACTTACTTCTAGTTCCACGATTAGCATTATTCGATAGAAAGCATTAAACAAAATTATTATATTAAAACAATCATTATTATATTAAATCAAACAGTAAACAATCGCCGTAATTCCGCCAAAGTCGTGTCCCAAGTCCGGTTGAAAAAGGAAGAGGGAGGCTGTGTTTTTGTTTAATACCTCAAGGAAATTTTAAATTCTACTAATCCAAAATATAATTTTTCATTCTACTCATCCAAATCACTTATATCAGCAGCATATTTCATTATAATGCACAGTATAGTGTAGGTTATGAGCCAATTAAATTATTTGCCAATTTCTCTTTAAAATATAAGCATATTGTCAGAAGTAGAGAGTAGCATTTTTTCAGATAGTACCATGTTTTTGGGATAGAAGCATATGTTTCTATTTTTTTACACAGTGACAATGGCAGACACACTGATAGACACTGCGAAAGATTACAGATTACCTTTGAAATATTAATATCTTGCACAAAACTGAAGCATAGCTAGGTTCTTAAGTAAAATAGGTTTTTTGATAAACATATTCAGTTTTGGAAGCTAAATAAAATTTAATGACAATAAATTAATTATTAACTAGTCTTTAGACAGTGGAAATTCAAGCAGTGGCACACATGGTATATCGAAGAATTTCCAAAATTATCGTAACAAATATACCTGGGAAGGTACTTAGTACTGCAGTCCATACTACATGTGCATATTTAACGTTTTACTACATTGCTAACTTTTTTTTTTTTACAGAACAACAATAATAATCTATATTTCTTGGAGAGGAAAAGAAAGCCTGAAGAGCAAACCAACAGCGAATAATACGAAAGTTCCCAATGTTATATTCTTTAACAAACAATAATACAGTCATATAGAATATAATGATATTGTAATACAACAGTTCAGGTGTAGATTTGGCAATAAATAAACACAAAATTATATCTCTACAGTTCTTTTAGCTAAATTCTTTAATTTTTCCCTTGTTTTGCCGCTAAGGTGATGCGCAGCAGGATTTAAAAAAAGAAAAAATACCAAATTATATTAGATGTCGAAGCACACAATTTCAAAATAACCCGCCAAGTCATAGCCCCCAAATTACGTTCAATTACCTACGCCCTTGAGTTGTCTATACTTCGCAAGTCGCAGGGGTAGATGCAAAGCATTCGTTTCACATGGGCCACTCTACTAGTCTTATATCTCTATGGTGTTTACTTACCTGATCACTCGATGACCGATGACTGACTGTCAGCATGACATCGTTCAGTCATTCCAGTGGAATTAACGAAATTTCAGTTCGTGGATATTTTGGATATTAATGGTGTATCTAATTTGGAATTTCGACTAAGTTAAGAGTAATTTAATGAACAGTTAAAATGAACTGACATTTTCTTTGATATAAAAGGCAAATTGAGGTTATGAAAAATCTCTCGCTTAGTTTGAAAGTCAGTTAGTTATATATTCGCAATAGTTTTTCGTTCGGTTATTTTGCTATAGTGTATTTTCGATTTCTTTTTTTGTTTTGAATTATAGTTTGAAGTCGTATGTTTTAACAATAGTAAGTGTTCAAATTAAAACCATATGAACTGTGAAATCTTCGCGGTTTTTTCTTTTTTGATTACAGATAAGATATTTGCAAAAACAAGCAGCAACAATCAAATTGGAAACCGTATCCGGAAAATGTCAAGGTCTGATTAACTTGAAGCGGGATACTTCGATGATTCAGGAAAACACGTCTAGCTCAGTCATGATACAGAAAATCAGAAGGAGCCACATATTTTGCAAGAAAACAGTGGATCGAAGTAAGTCCAAAGTTCCCAGAGCAGCGTGTTGGAGCTGCACTTTATCAAAAACTGCACGTACCTTGATCACGTGTGCAATATATGCAAAGGTCATAAAGATGATTATTGCAATGCTCCGAAAGTAAAATTATTTAAGTATAATAGAACTAAGCATGAAAAATATAATCAAAGGCAAGTAACTTCCATAAGAGCCAAACTAATAAACACAACATCACGTTGGAAGTTCATACAAGTAAAAATAAACGGTACTGCAATCAAACTTGAATACGACCCAACAACTGATATAAAATCATTTTGAAGCAAGTTTTCGGGCATGTAAACGACTTATATCGAAACAAAGAACACATCTGGTAATAAACTGCAATTAATTGGCCAAATATACTAAACTGCAATTAATTGGCCATTACATGCAACGTCAGATTTCAAGATAAAGGAACATGTAACGTAAGCAAATGTGATAAGTTAAACGTATTTGGTGCAGACTTTATTGAACAGGTTGATATGTGGGATTTTCAATATAGCCAATTTTGCAATGTTGTGCAAGTCGACAGGAACCAAAAAATACAACACAAGCTTTTAGTTTAATTAATGTGGTTTGTGTACAAAAGTCGAAGCGCAGTTGGTATTAAAACAGGAAGCTAAACCTGTATTCAGATAAAAAAAACCGATTGTATATGCGATGCAGCCAGCAGTAAAAACGGAATTATAAAATCTTGTTGCAATTGCGTATTAGCTCCTTTTACTCATTCGGAGTGGGCAGCTTTGATGGTTGCCATGAGAAAAGCAAGTGATAAAATAAGAATATGTGGAAATTTTTCTTCAGTGCCCAATGATGCGTTGGAATAACATCAACATCCGTTACCAATTCCAGAAGATATACTATCACAGCTAGCTGGAACAACAACGTAGAGTCGATTTATCGTTGATTTATTCGAAGCTTTTTATCAAATTACTGTCGATGAACATGCTTGAATGAATTGTTGGGGATAAACACAATTATGGGATTATTTAGTTTCACTAGGTGAACACCAGGGCTTAAACCAGCACCAACAATATTTCAATGTATTCGAGACAAGCTCATCGCAGGACTCTCTGGTGTTACGGGATATACTGACGAAAGCAGAGCATAAGCGAAACTTACTTAAGCTGTTTGAGCGAAATGAAGAGTTTGGATTCTGCATTAATCTTGAAAAGTGCAATTTTGCAATACCCGAGGTAGAACATCTTGGATGCTTAGTAAATCATAACGGGATACGTCCTAGCCCACGACGCATAGAAGCAATTTCATTGATGCCGACTTACACAAATATAACGAAGCCTAGTTCATTGCTTAGTTCAGTAAATTTTTACGTAATATTCATAAAGAGCATGTGGGATCTTCTTGAGCCATTGGATGAACTATTCAAAAAGGGATCTAAATGGAACTCGAGTAGTGATTCTCAAAAGTCATTCTTGGCTTTTAAAAAGACATTATCGTCTGACATTGTTCTGACACACTTCAATCCTTGCTTTGACATTATTTTAGAGGAAAATGACTCAATGTACATATTAGGTGCCTGCAATTAGCATAAAATGCCAGATGGTACCTTGCGTCCTAACAGTGACACATCTCGATCACTCCCGGCTGATAAGAAGTCCTATAGCCAGATAGAAAAGGAAACTCTTGCTATCATTTTCGCCGTGAAGAAATTTCTCAAAATAATCTACGGGCGAAAATTCACTCTTCAAACGGATCATAAACCTCCAATAGAAATATTTGGAAGCAAGACCGGAAAACCCGTACATACTTCATAGTGTCAATAAAGTACAACGGTGGGCGATCAAATTACTGGTATATCATTTTAATATGGAGTACGTTGATACAAAATTATTTAAATACGCAGATGTGTTATCTAGACTTATTGCACAGACTAAGTGTAGAATAGAAGCCATAGCTTCTATTACTCCTAAAGCAGAAATTAATCAAGTGAGACATAGCAATTTAAATGCACTTCCCATTACACACCGTGTGCTATGCTACGAAATTAAGAAAGATAGATTTCGAACCAAGTTCTCGAATATATCGACAATAGCTGAACTATAAATTTAATTTGGTTTGATCTCATATATAAATTTAATTTGTTAGTCGATGTACAAAAAGGAAAACTTGTTGATTGCACAACAAAGCTTCATTTTACGCCATCTTTGATCGTGCTCTCCCAAACTACTTTATCTTGAGAATGAGTTTGGAGCAATACTTAATGATTCAGAGCTAAGGAAACCTTTCGATTTAAATACTAAAGTGTGACACGATATCGTGCGCCATAAATACACACCGAAGCAGCACTTCCACCGGCAAGAGCAAGACTATTGCATCCGGAAAAATACAAATTTGCAATGAAAAAAATAGATTTAATGACTTAACTAGAAATATGCCGTCCTTTCAATTCACCTGTAGCCTCACGACTACATATGATCCCAAACAAAAGACTCGACGGATGGAGACAAAGAGGAGATTATTGACAGCTGCAACAATCTTCGACAAAAATCCGCTACCAAATTCACAGGATTTTAACATAAATCTATATAATAGCAAAATATTCTGAAAGACGGATTTGGAGAGAGCATGCAATCAGATGGCGGTAGCTTCAGAAGATATCATATATAACAGCTATTACCACACCATTTGATTTCTACGAAATTTAAAAACAGGAAGCAAACGTTTTATTAATGAGGTACTGTCTGGTCTTAATTATACGCTCGCATAAATCGACGACATTTTAATACAAAGTAATTCAGTAAGTGAACACAAAGAAAATCTTTTTCCTTTGTTTAAACGATTAGAAAAATATGGTATCAGCGTGAACCCGTCAAAATATATTTAAGGTGTCAATGAACTTGATTTTTTAGGGTATAAAGACTCTGGTAACGGAATCTCTACTTCTGCTAGCAGAGTCAAAGCAACAATGGCATTACTTACACCTGATAACAACTCAATATTAATGTAATATTTACTATAAGTACTAGATCATAAATTCTTAGCTTCTGCTAACTTATTAATCATAGTTTGAAATGACCTCAGTCTAAATAAATTAAAATCTAAACTTGTATGTTCTTAATTGAAAAATAATGAATAAAACGTGTTGACGCGAACGTGATAACAATAAAAACATTCAGCGTTTTCCGAAAATAATAAATTTTGACTATCGTTTTTTACCCAAAACCCGCTGCACCTTTATACGATTTGCTTAGACAAAAAAAACCTCAAAACTTCATTTTTAAGAGGAACGATACGCAAGAAATAGCTTTCAAAAATATCAAAATCAGCTTACAAAACTACGTGTTTGCAGTAGGCGCTGTCTTTCAACAGCTCTACTCAAAAAGATTGCAACCATCCGAATGGAAATACTTCTTTGATAGAGAACTTTTGGCGATCTACCTCTCAATAAAACATTTCCGATATTTCATCAAGGAAGATGCTTTACAGTATACACATATCATGGACCTCTAATAAATGCTGTTAGCTCGAAAATTGAAAAGGCTTTGCGTCAAACCAACCGTTCACGTATTGTCTCTACTGGTGGAAGGTTGTAGCCCAAGAATTGCAAACTGATTTGTTTTTCTCCGAAGGACGGTCTAGTCACATATCAAAATGAATTGGATATGATAATAAAGAATGCAATGCGACACCTCCTACAGGTAGTCGAGTAGACAGTCAATGCTAAACGCAACGTAAACATTTTGCAATCAAGCGAAGTATGAGAATAACCAAATGTTAATATGAAGACAATTGAAGAATGCAGACACTAGGTCAGCATTAAATTCACATTAAATGAAACTGATGTGTGGCTCATCCCTCCAGTCCGTGTTTAGATATAGATGGAAACACTGTCCGTTTGAAACAAGAATAAATTGTGAGTTGTTATTTGAAATTGCGTGGTGTTGTTTTTTTTAAAAGAGTCTGAAAAGACATAATAAGACTGGCACAGTCGGGTAACCTACGAAATCGAAACAGTATTCACGAAGAATATTCGATAAACTGTTATTAATCAACCGAAAATTAAAAAGCGCGAAGGAAATTCGGGCGATAATAACTAAATAGCGAAATCAAAGACAAGCGCATTAAGCCTTCATAAATGCTTAAATCTCATGGTGAGGCTGCTAGGAGAACTTGTCTAATAAAATTTGAATGGTGATCAGTGAGAAAGTTATAAATAAGAATAAAGCAAAGTCAGTGAATTGAAAGCAGAAATAATAAAAGTGAATGAAAAGTAGAAAAAAAAGGGAGGAAAAATATAATTTCAGTTCATTTCGAGCGCTCATTTCGTAAAGACGTGAATTGTGTCCAAATGAAGTGGGAATCCAGTTAGATCCAGTGAAAAACTTTGCCTAACCATATTTTCTTGAAATTTGAAATCTATCAATCGTAATTGACTTAAAGTTAGTACTGAAAAGTGAGTAGTGCTGTGAAAAGGAAAATATCTTCCCTTGAAGGCGATGAGCATGACAATGCGGTGCGTGCAAATCTCACCCTAAATCGAAAACATTATAATCTAGTGAAACAAAAACACGAGACAATGACGGTTCACTCAAGCAATATGTTTGCGCCCCTCGCTAATATCGACTGCGACGACGAAAACGGGACACATCCCAATGAGCCAAGTGCCACAATTCCTAAACTTACTCCGATCGTGATCATAAACCAGACGAAAAATGTTGTTAGTGATCTGCTTAACAAAAACGGTGTTACTTTCTATAAAATAAACCTCATGTCGATAGGAATCAAACTTTTCTTTGAAAATGAGAATGACAAAAAAAAGTTCATTGAAGTACTAAAAAGTGAAAAATTTGAGTTTTACACCCACCCTACAAAATCTGAGCTGTTAACAAAAATATTATTGAAAGGATTACCAAAAGTAGAAACAATGGAACTCTACGACGAATTAAAAGAAAAAAGAATATTCTGTGGAGATATAAAAATGATATATCATCACCAGCCTAGACTTCATGAACAAACAACCTATGTATTGTATTTCAAACGAGCATCGGTTAAAATACAAGAGTTGAGGAAAGTGAAAGCACTTTTCCACACAATCGTCACATTTGATTACTACTGAAAAAAGCCAAACACACTCACACAGTGCAACAGATGCCAAATGATTGGACACGGGCAAGCATTTTGTCATCGAAGCTTCAGGTGTAAGAACTGTTCTGGCGAGGACGAAACAATAAACTGCACTGTTACTGAACCCAAGTGCTGCAAAGCTATGGCACCGTCGGCACCTAACCCTCAAGTACCGACATCCGGTCTAAATCTTTACCCAACGATAGAATGAAGAAATTCAATACCTTTCTAAATAAATCAATCTTCATATAAACAAATTCATCTGCAACCTTCATATAAACATATATGTTTATCAAATCAAAATTTCTAAGATCAAAGCGAAATTCGCATAGATCTGGTTATAGAAATCGCATCTAGCAATTTCTGCAACCACAGCAGTTCTAATACTATAAAAGAATATAAAATCAAGAAGACAGATCAGAGAGAAAAGAAGTGTGTTCCAATCCAGTAGAGTGGGTACAATCTATCAGAAAGTGTGTGAATTCAATCCAGTAAGTGTTCAAACAAGTTAAAGTGCAAAGTTACAAACATTAAGAAATGAACAGAAAAAGATTAGTTATCGTAAAAAGAAAAGATAGGATCTTGATCAGGTATAATGATCATGTGATAGTATTATACAAAAACTGTTATAAAATCGACGATGTCGAATATGGGTATTCAACCATGTAAGTGAATAAGATCAAATATAAGATGTAAAAGTGAAAGTGATAAATTGTTTTTTTTAATTCATACAACTCGACCACAAGAACTTAACTGCAATTGCTACGGGAACCACTCAGACTCTGATAAACATTGCACCAAGCGAGCGGAGTACGTAGAAATAAAACGTAAACTCGCAGAAAAGCTTCCTCGACGCAAACCAGCGTCAAGCTATGCAGTTCAAACACTACCTACATACAATCAGAGGAATTTCCCCGCTCTGCCACAACAGCAGTCTTTAGCAGCCACATCCAGGAGTGAAGCAGCAAAAGCTGCTTCCACTCTCACCTCACACGATTTCCCCACGCTCTCTCGACAGCAACCGTCAGCAACAACAAATACTTGGCCTTCTCATCACAGACAGACTGATCTGTTTACTGCAAACGAATTATTAAGTTTAACTACTGAATTGATTGCAAACCTTAGAGACTGTAAGTCTAAGGAACAACAGTTTAATGTAATTACATCACTAGCCGTTAAGCTACGAGTTTGAAAATATGCACCTGGAACGCAGGTAGTCTAAGCAATAAGGTTTATGAATTTAATAGCTTCATCACAGAAAATGATATAGATGTAATGATGGTTATGGAAACTTGACTTAAACCGCAAAGTAATTATTACTGCCCTAATTATATATCCTATCGGTTTGATAGGCTCAATAATAGAGATGGTGGTGTTGCTGTAATTATTAAAAATAGTATAAAGCACGAATTAAATAAACAAATTAAACCAAAGTTTATTGAAAATATCTCCATTAATATTAAGTTTCATGGAGAGCCAGATTTTTCTCTGATTGCGGCTTACTTTCATGGAGGGAACACTAATGCTGAGAAAAAAACAGGCTTCAAAAACGATCATATTAAACTAACGTCTGGTCCGAATCCTTATATAATCGCAGGGGACCTCAATTCCAGACATACTATGTGGGATTGCTAAAGACACAATTTCTGGGGAAGAACCCTACATTCACTCTATATGACGAGAAATTTTACGATTTTGCATCCAGTGTCTCCAAGTTTCTACCCATCTAATAGTAATATGCTACCTTCGACCATTGATTTGGTAGTTACCAATAAGCCTACATTTATCTCGCAGCCAACAGTGAGTAACTCTCTCTGTGGGAACCACCTCCCAGTCTTATTTTCAATCCAAGGTGATATAATACACAAACCACGAATTTCAGCCTATAATTACCATTCCGCAAATTGGGATCTTTTCCAACAAGTTATGAACAGCAGGGTCAATCTTAAAGAAGTTTCACTAGATAAGTTATACTCGAGAGCATTATTGAAGCCATTGATACTTCAGTCCCCAAAACAATGAGAAAGCATATACCTGAGGTTTTTCCTTCAAGTTTGAGAAGATTAATAAAGTGCAGGAGTGATGCAAGACGACAATGGCAAAGATGTAGGATCAAAGCAAATCATAATATCTATTATGAATTGTGTGCAGAAGTTAAATTCAAAATCAGCCAATATAGAAACATCACGTGGAATATGAAAATTCGATCGTTAGATAAATCGTCAAAGCCATTTTGGAATCTAAGCAAGGCGCTCCGAAAACGGTTTCACGTAATTCCTCCTCTTAAAAAAAATGACAATATGCTAATCCATCCGAAAGAAAAAGCAGAATTAATGGCTAAAACGTTTGCGGAGTATCACCAACTTCCAAATAGGCAACAAAACGATATTGAAGAAACAGTTGAATCTAGTCTGACCAACATAAGTAGCTCTTCTGTGAGTTCTAAAGTATTTTTTCGTCCCAAAGATATCTTAAATATGATTAAAAAAACTAAAAACAAACAAATCAGCTGGTATAATTTTTTTGACCCACATATTTAATGCATGCATGGTCTGTCTTATTTTCCAAACTCCTGGAAAGTTGCCAAAGTTGTACCGATACTCAAACCCAACAAAGACTCTAGTATAGTAGAAAGTTATAGGCCAATCAGTTTGCTTAATTGCTTGTCCAAAATATTTGAGAAACTGATACATAGCGAGCTGATGGAATACACATTGGCAAATAATATTATCCCTTTTTTTTCAGTTTGGCGATCGACCTGGTCATTACACAACTCAACAGCTTAAGAGAATCACGAAAACTGTCAGCCAGAGTTTTTCAAACAAAAAATCAACTGGAGCAATAATGCTAGACATCGAAAAAGCTTTTGACACTGTGTGGCATGACGGACTGCTATACAAATTGCTCTATTATAAGTACCCAATGGCACTCATTAAAATCATACAAAGCTTCCTAGCGAACAGGAAATTTACTGTAGCCATTAATGCAGAACTATCATCGCATTATCCTTTAACAGCAGGGGTACCCCAGGGTTCTGTGTTAAGCCCTACATTATACAATATTTACACCAGTGATATCTCCCGTGTACCAATGTGTGAGCTTGCCCTATTAGCCGATGACACTGCCTTGTACACAGCAGATATAGACCCAAATAATATTATAGAAAAACTGGAACAGGGCCTAAAAAAGTTAGAAAAATATTATTCTACCTGGAAAATAAAAGTTAATAGTACCAAATCACAGGCAATATTCTTTACCAAACGAAGAGCCCCGAAATATTTGCCCGATAGACCAATACGACTACATAGTGAAAATATTACTTGGAGCGATACTGTGAAATATCTAGGTTTCATTCTTGATAAGAAGCTTACCTTCAAAGCTCACATTCTGGATCGAAAGCTCAAAAATAGTATTTTAGTAAAATCTCTTTATCCATTAATTAATAGGAATTCTCTGCTTAGCTTAGAAAATAAATTGCTTATTTATAAAATAATATTTCAGCCAATGCTGCTGTATGCTTCTCCTGTTTTAGCCACTGCAGCAAAAACCAATCTGCAGATACTACAGACTGCGCAAAACAAAATACTAAAACTAATTTTTAACCTCCTTCCATGACACTCAACCAGTCACCTACATAAGATCTCCGAGTTAGATTATATACACGTCAAATGCAACAAGCTAATTATTAATTTCAAACATTCGTGCTCTTTACTAAACAATCCAATTATAAATAATTTATACAGATATCGATCTAACAGAAGTTAAACCTCGAATAAAATCAAGTTCGTTTTAAGTTAGTATATTAATTTAGTATTTAGGTTTAGTTCTAAGTTTTACCTTAATTAATTTACGAGGTTTTTTGTATTATGAAATTTTTCCTCCACGCCGAGAATTCTGTATCAATCACCAAATCTCCCTGCCAAGTACATAAAAATAAAAAGAGTTGCAAAGACTAGGTAATTAAGTCTGATCTCTCAATAGCAATAATTATGTACCTCATCTTAATATTGTATTGTCCTGTTATGAGAAATAAATTAACGGGTATGGTCAGAAAATCGATATTTTTTTTTTAGTGACTAGTGTATAGTGACTCAGGAGTGTCCATACAAAATTTCAGGTCGATCCGAGCAAAATTAACGAAGTCATCGGCTTAACAATACAAATAACTCAAATTCATATTTTCGCGCAAATCGCGTGCTATAGCGTTCCTTTCCCGCTTTATTAGCCGCGCGGAGCTCTCATAGGCCAATGACAAACACAGCGGTTTTTGCGAGGCGTTTCCCGAGAGGAAAACCGAGTCGGTATAGTCGTCCATTACTTTAGCATTGTGATGACACACACCGCGGTGCGAACCGCCTCTCGGTTTCGGAATCGCGTCGGTAGATGAGAGAAATGACCCACCAACTCGGTTTTCGAGCGTTTTTCGATTAGTTCATTGCTGCGTAGTCCGATCGAGCTGAAATTTTCTGGATGCATTGATGAATGCATGTGATAGGGGGAGAAAAATCTGATAAAAAAATAGATTTTTGAAGAATAGCTAGGATACAGTATTGGAAAATGAAACATTTGTGGGCACTTGATTTCAAAAGTAGGCAATTACAGATTTTCAAAGAAAATTAGTATTATAATCATTTTGCCCAAATTTCATATGCATATATATACTTACATATATATGTATATACATATCGTCGCTGTGAAATCAAACCGGCATATTTGCAAAAATTGAGTTTTTGAGTTTTCGGTATCAAACAATTCCTTATTTTCCCCTCTATTTTTATGTCGCACCGGCATATCGTAAAGTTGAATAAAAACCCGTCTAATGGTGTTTTGCCGCTTTGCATTCACGTGGAAATAGCCCACATGCGAAAACTTTAAAGCGCTCTAGTGAAGAATATGTATTTTGCAGATATGCCGGTTTGATTTCACAGCGACGATATATATGCATATGTATGTGCGCACGACTACTTTTTTCACAAGCATCTATATGATACTCCGACGTAATTTGTGACTGAACCGACTCGATAAACGCATCTGAAAACCGCTGTGTGTGGCAGCCGACGCGCCAAACCGAAGCGTTAAACGCTTCGGTGAAACCGAACTGTCTGTCATTGGCCATATACGTAATAGTAGAGTCTTCCCACCCTATCCACACCTGTATGTGCTATATTTGTGTAAAAATACTTATATATGTGACTTGTAGTAGTATGCATTCATTTCATCGAGCAGTTACGGTACACGTGTTTCGTAATTTTTCACGCACTTTTGTTGCACAGTTAAAATTTTAAAACGCGTTTTTTGAGGAATTTTATTTTTCAAGTCGGTGAGACATGTAACTCGAAAACTATTCGACCGATCTTTCTGAAATTTCGCACACTATTTTTGTAGGCAATTTACTAGGTAACGCTGTCGAGATATTTTTGTTTTCTTGCTATTTTTTTTATTTATGGAATTTTTTACAACTGAAAACAGAAATTTCGAAAAAAAATTTCCGTTTTTTTCGTTTTTTTTTGACTTCAAACTTATACCAAAAAATAAATAATCTAGATATTTGGAAAAACTTAACAGCGTTACCTCAAGAAACTTATAAACTAACGAAATATTTTTGGTTTTTTTTTGTTTACGATGATCCAGTCATTAGTTATGTGTCTCACCGCAAATCAACTCTTTGTCCTGAACGAAAATGTCAAATTCATGTCACGAGCTTAATTTTCGATATTTTTCAATAAAATTCTTTCTGGACACTCTTCAAAGGTTGTTCTTTACTGTAGGTATTATCCCAATCAAGTTACTATTAACAGTTTTCTAAAAAAAACATCTTGAAAATGGGTATAAAATGTGCTGCTCTGACCATTTGAAAGCATAGGACCGATTTCGACGCGTTGCTTGACTCGACGCTCGCGACGCTCTCGTCGCTTCGTCTTGTCCGTACCCTTAGAAAGATGAACGGCACAGCAAGCGGCAAATCAGCTTAATGTATTAAAAACATACAACATATGAGCGTTTTCACCGGAACAGGGTCGATTTCGATAAACGCATTTGTACGAAGCGTTGAGTACTACTTAGGATCAATCGAGAACAATGAAACAAGGAAAGTCGCAACGAGTGCAATATATTTTGAAAAAAACCAGGGCGAAGCCAAAGATGCAGCAATGGAAATTCCACATCCAGATAACTGGGAAGAAATAAAGCAGAATCTAAAACTACGATACAAGCCGGAGATGGAAACAGCAGACATTTATCGCCAAGTTGCCAATTTAAAAGCGAATTCTCCAAGTGAACTTTGTTTAAAAATTGAAAACATTAAATTTAAGACAGATGAAGTAATAACTTACTATAAGAATGAATCTCATATAGACTTAAGTAATGTCGAATCTCTTTTGGTTAACACGGTAAAAGAAATTACTCAAGGTATATTATTGGACAACATTTTTAACACAAAATCAATATACGAAATAATAAAAATTATGCGTGAAAGACGATTTGAAGATAATTGTATTAGGCCTAAATTCAGAAAAATGGTGCAAGGATACAAAAAAAGTAACTATAATCATGCAAATCCTAACTATGATAATAAAAATCGAAACTATAGAAATAGTAACAGTCAGTGGGAACAAAACAGAAATGACACACACAAACGAGACGATACAAACAGACAAAATGATACATATAGACATTACGATAAAAACAGAAAAAAACGATACAAACAGAGATACTAATAGTAGACAATACAATTACCGAAACGAAAATACATCCGAACAAATAAAGAGACAAAATCCAAATTATAATAACACAAACAAAAATGAATAATCAGGAAAATTTAGAGAAAATTACCCACAGGCTCAATTTCGCCAAGATTCTGGTACAAGTAGGCAACAAGCACCACAGCCTTTGGAAGTTGATAATATTCAGGAAAATACCCATACTTACAAGAAAAAAGTTATTATGAGAAATATAATCGAAAGGAAAATCAACCCAAAACATTTGAATAAGATTTAGTCTATGCAAACATAGAAAATAACTCGAACGAAACGAGCCAGTTTTTTTACAACTAGCTTCGAACGAGTTACCATTTATAGAAATAGCAATAGACAATAAGATGTTCGTTGCTTTGATTGATACAGGGTCTTCGTTTAGTATCATAAATGATCAAATCAATTGTTTCGAGAAAATTAAAATCACTACAATTACTAGTAAAGACGTAATAGAATTTGAAGTGCATACAAATGCACCAGTTGAATTTAAACCTCCACCAGGCGCCAAAGTCCGATAGAAGGTTAGAAATCTGCGAAATCGAAGATATGATTTCATAATAGGCATAGACCTTTTGCATAAACTAGATACTAAGATAAATATTGAAAAAAAACCATTACTATGAACGGTCAGAAAACTAGGTTTCTTACGCATCCCTATCCTATACACGAAATATGTGCACTAGGAAGAGTAGAAGATGATTACATAAAACGGTTACAATTAGACCATTTAAATAAAGAAGAAAGCAGGGAAATAACGAAATTAATAAGGAAATATGAAAGCATATTCTATAAGGAGGGGAATAAGCTTAGCAGCACCTCAACTGTAGAACATGAAATAAGAACCATAACAGACCAACAAATAAACGCGAAATTATTTAGATATTCATCAAAGTATGAGGAGATAGTGAAAAATTCTATCATCGAAATGGAAGATCAGAGGATAATCAAAAAAAGTAACTCAAGATATTCAAGCCCACTAATAGTGGTTCCTAAGAAAATTGATAATTCTGGGAAAAAGCAGTATCGTATAGTTATGGATTATCGGCGATTAAATGAAGTAACGATAGACGATAAGTTTTCGTTACCGAATATCGACTCAATACTTGATAAACTAGGCAGGGCACAATACTTTTCCATGATAGACCTGTCCAAAGGTTATTATCAAATTCTTATAAAAAAAGAAGACAGGCATAAAACAGCTTTCGTTACCCCTTACGGTTTATACCAGTTCATAAGAATGCCATTCGGGCTCAAAAACGCCCCGGCAACCTTTCAGAGGTTAATGAATGACATTCTTTGCGATTTTATCAACAAAACATGTGTCGTGTACTTGGATGATGTACTTATATTTAGCACTTCATTGCAGGAGCACATAAAGTCCTTAACGGAAATTTTCGAGGATTGAAAGTTCAAATTGATAAATGCTCCTTTATGAAAAAAGAAACGGGATTTCTGGGGCACGTCGTAATAAAAGATGGATTGTTACCCAACCCTGATAAAATGAGCGTTATACAACATTTAAAGTTACCAAAAACAGAGAAAGAAATAAAGAGTTTTTTAGGACTCACGGGTTTCTACAGGAAATTTATTAGGGACTGCTCGAAAGTAGCCCAACCTATCACAAAATACCTTCAAAAAGACGTTAAAATAAACATAAAAGATCCAAATATTATCGAAGCATTCGAGAAGCTTCAATTTCTTATTAGTTCACCACCAATCTTACGATTTCCGAATTTTCACAAACAATTCCATTTGACAACAGATGCGTCTAACTGTGCAGTTGGCGCAGTTCTCTCACAAGAAAAACATCCTATCTGTTTCGCATCCAAAACGCTTAGAAAGCATGAAAGAAACTACTCAGCTATAGATAAAGAGTTTTTGGTCATAATGTGGGCAGTGAACTACTTTCGACCCTACCTGTATGATAGTAAATTTAAAATTTATACCGATCACCAGCGTATAAAATATTTAAACGCAAAATACAAAGGTAATGATTTTTCACCAGGTCATCAACGTTAGCTCCTGAAGCTTGGAGAATACCGGTTTGAAATTGAGTATCTTAAAGGCAAAGACAATCAAATTGCCGATTTTTTAAGTAGGATTAACCAAACCGAAGAAATTCCTGAAAAATCAATAAGATCAGTAAGCAGAACTAATTCATATTCGGAAATTCCCGGTCTTTTTAACATGGAAAATAACAATGATGATGTGACAATGGCAACTGTCCATTCAGCAAACGAAGAATTACTAGATCACATACCGATAAAAGAAAAAATAGTGTTATGGACCATAGCCATTCACTCTCCTATCAATAAGTCCTAGTTGACCATTTGACCCCACACTTACCTTTATATCCGATGACCACAATATTCTCAGAATCCAATCTTGCGCGTCAGCAAATATCTTAACTGACCCGCTTTATAAACAATAGTTAATTCCAAGAAAACCACTTTAATTGAAATGCCAAATTTAATAACTTTCCAGAATAATATATTATTCCGAGTATGGGAAACAATTCGTCTAAACAAAGCAATATCCCATATGAGAGATTATACTTTTGCGACATTTGCAAATCCGACAAATACAATTCAATAAATTGTGTTGTTACGTTGTAACAATACGTACAAATACGTGCACACGCGTTCCCATTGGAAAAAAAAAAAAAAAAAAATACAGCCTTCCCCATCGAACGGAGACGAACCGCGACACTCCCAGCTACGTCTGGGGCTGCACAAGACGCGCTGATAGCGGATTGCTTTCGCGACACCACAATTCACATACACCAAACAGCTCACCTGATAATGACATCCAGATATATTGGACTGTAACTATGGAAGATAGATTTGATACCACGGGCTACTCCTCAGGATCAAGCTCGATGCCTTCGTTGACCTCCACGGGAAACCTGCAATAGCGCCGAACAAGCTCTAGTTGTCCTAGTAAATGGGACTCCCCTGTACCCACTGCACCAACCGCCACCTGGAAATGAAAGGAATTTCACACAAAGTAACGCATTCTATAATAAAAATCGCGGATACTTATCTGATCTGACCACAGACTCTGCCACCAGCGACCGCCAATCTCAATGAAGCCGGATGGCTCAGCAGGCGTCGGAGCTGTCGGGTAACTTCCGATGCCATCACCACAGCTACTCCAAGCAGGCGCACAGCATCCACCGGCTCTTCAAACATGCTTCCGAGCACACTTTGCGCGTATGTTTCACGAATAACACGGCTACCACCAAATTCACGTCTCACGAAACCGATATACCAATTGACAGACGAGAACCTAAACAAACCGATATACCAATTGACAGACGGGAACCTAAACAAACAGTGGAAACCGACATAACCAAACGGACCAAGCCGAGGGTCACTACCCCCTCAATTAGGCGGGGAGGGTAACAAATTGGCGCCCAACGTGGGGCCTAAAAGGAAATTATCGCGGGGTAATTCCTTTGAAAATTTCGTGGTGAAAACAGTGAAAGTGTGAAAATCGGAAAATTAGTGTCAAAAATTAGTTGGAACAGGAAAAGCAGTTGACAAGTTGAAGACCTGGGACCTTAGATCAAATTACAGATTCCAAGCAGAGTGTGCAAGGAGCGACAGCTAGGCGGCGAGGATTGCGAGACAGAATAAAAGTGGCTGATTTCTTTTTGACTTGTAATTTTAATCAAGATTCACTTTGAAATAAAAATTCGTGTTTTATTCTACTCTTAAGTAACAAACGAACTTAGCATTTTTAACATAAGCATCTAGCGGTGGGGAAAATCCAGTATGGCGTCGAAAACCAAGATTTTAATTGACCGACTCAGCAAGGAGGAGTTGGCCTATGAACTCGAAATCCGAGGGCAACCTACCGGGACTGTGGAGGCCATGAGAAAGACGCTTCGGGTGGCGCTCCGGGCTGAGACTTCGATGGATACGTCGCTGATTACAACTCGAGTCTATCCTTTTACATTGGAAGAGGACTTGGAGGCCGTCAAAGAGAAGCTGGAGGAAATCCAAACCCTGACTGCAACCTTTACGGGCACCCCACAAACGTCGGAATTTATCAAAATCAAGTCGAAAGTTGAATTTGGAATGCGGCGATTGCAGAACGCACATCACGAGGCTGAGGAGATGGGAGAAGAAGCCCACAAGCTGAGAGCTCGATTGATCATGGCTATGGGGGAACTTCTGGTTAAAGCGGAAGGAGAAGATGGGGAATTGGAAGCGGAACCGGAACCAGACCATGGAAGTATTGGCGGTCGCGATGAACAGGACCAGGGTGACGAGCCTGCGAGGGAAGCCGTCAGGATCCGAGAGCCAATCCAGGATGGGAATGGACCGGGGAACCCTTTATTTTCCACACCCAGAGCGACTGTTGGGGCGTCCAAGGGACAGGATGTGGCCAAATGGGGCCTTCGTTATAATGGCGACTCTGGGTCCTTGAGTGCCTTTCTGGAGAGAGCCGAAGAGTTGCGGGAAGCCAGAGGAATATCATCAAGGCAGTTATTCCAGTCAGCAGTCGAATTATTCGAAGGGAAAGCGTTGATTTGGTATCGGGCAAATCGGACGCGCGTCAACTCTTGGCAAGAGTTGGTCGCGGAGATGCGCGCCGAGTTCCTGCCTCCAGACTACGACGACCGGCTTCTTCTGGAAATAGGGAGACGCACTCAAGGGCCGGATGAATCAATTGGCGTATACGTGTCAGCAATGGAGGGGTTGTTCCGACGCCGTGCCACTCCTTGCACAGAGGAAGAAAAATTGAAGATCCTCCGCAAGAACATAACCCCGTTCTATCAAACCCAATTGGCGCTGACATCCGTGAAGACCATTGCAGATCTCGTCAAAGTTGGACGTTCGTTGGAGGCAACACGAGTCGCGGTGGAAGCATATATGCCACCCCCTACGCGGAAATCCCAACGACTCCTAGAACCGGATCTGGCGTACGTGGGAGTTAACCCTGGACCAAACCTTGCCTCCTTACAGAGAGACGAAATACGCTGTTGGAACTGCCAAGGTCTCGGGCATACGACCAGAACTTGTTCAGAGCCTCAGAAGTGTTTTGGTTGTGGCCGAGTGGGGGTGAGGAAGGCAACCTGCCCTAACTGTCGAGGAGCGCAAAACCTAGGGCGAAATTTCAGAGTTCGTTCCGATACAAACCAGGGTAGAATCAATTCCCAAGGTAGTACCGGTAGAGTAGGGCCAGTAGCCTCAACACGCCAACAGTCGGGAAACGAGCGGTGTGCTCAGTAGGCGGCAACCTGAGCACTAAACCGGGAGAAAACGAAGCCGCGGTGGGCGCACAGGTTAGTTATCTATTAAACAGGAAGCAAGGGGATAATAGGCCATATATTGAGGTGGAAATTTTAGGTCACAAGTTCCTTGGGCTTGTGGACTCGGGGGCTTCCCATTCGGTGATGGGTGGAGAAGGATGGCGGGTTTTGGAACAGCTGGGAGTGGAGCTGTTGAAATCCGAGCAACAGTCCATCAGAATGGCAAATAATCAGGGGTGCTCAATCGCGGGAACAGTGGCCATACCAGTGAAGCTGGAGGGGAAGGTGGATTGGTTAAAAGTGCTGGTGGTCCCCGAACTCCCACATCCTTTAATACTCGGGGTAGATTTCTTGCGACAGTTTGGACTGGTTATGACTCTGAGGAAAGAGCACTGGGAGTTCGTTGGAACGTTAGAGGGAGGAGGGACAGAACAGCTGAAACCGAGAAGCCACTTGACCGAGAAGGAAGAAAGCATACTCAGTCAGTTGGTGCAGAAGGAGTTTGAGGACATGGGGGAGGGTATTGGCTGTACAGACAGAGTTGAACATGTCATCCGGACTTCGGCACCACCGATAAAACAGCGATATTACCCTGTTTCGCCTGCGGTTCAGCAACATGTTGACTCAGAGCTGAACGAAATGCTCACCCAAGGTATAGTCGAGCCATCCTCTAGTCCCTGGGCTTCGCCCATAATCCTAGTCAAGAAGAAAGATGGCAAGTATCGTTTTTGCGTGGACTACCGCAAACTGAATGCAGTCACGGAGCATGATGCCTATCCATTGCCATATGTGTCGGCTACGCTGGATAAATTACGGGATGCAAAGTACCTGTCATCGCTTGATGTTAAGTCCGCGTACTGGCAGGTGCCCATGGCAGAACAGTCCCGGAAATACACAGCCTTCACGGTACCACATCGTGGTTTGTTTCAATTTCGGCGGATGCCTTTCGGGCTTCAGAATGCACCGGCGACATGGCAACGTCTGATAGACCAAGTCCTAGGTCCAGATTTGGAACCGTACGTATTCACATATGGGTCATTCTTTTACAAATCGTACACTAAAAAAAATTCAACATTTTTAAATTGGCTGAAATTTTTTTTCCTGCATATTTGAGCAAGATAAATAGACACCTATTAGAAGATTTCGCTTCAAAAATTTTATTTCCGAGAATATAAATTTTTCTATTTTCATGATTTTTGAGATTTTTCCCGATCCTACCTTATTGAGAATCCATTATTTCTACGAACACTCATCGTATCAATGTAATTTTTTTTTGTAATACGCTCAATAACGTCAGCTTTCGAAGTTTTATTACAAAAATTTTTTTTTTGCAAAATTTGCGAAATTAAAAAATTAATAACTATTTATTTGTTTAAATGAAGAACAAACGCCTTTACCCCAACTTAATTTGACCGAAAAAAATACCATGGTGTTCGTTATGCTATTGTCTACACAGGCCATTTTACAAAAACATGGGCTCGTGATTACTTTCCGAGAAAAAAAATATTTTCTAGTTCAAGTCGCATAGCGCCCGCGCGCGCGGGTGCGAAGTGGACGAGTCGGAGCGCGTCCGAACTTGCTGTCGAAGGGCAATTTAAACCGCAGAAACAATGCAGTGACGAATAATTAATATTTTCATTCTATTTTTGAGAAGCGTAGTATACGTACGTCATTATTCGTATCACACTGTTTACAATTAATGTTCGTGGCGATCGTGGAGTGAAAAATGCCTAAATCTTCAAGTGGTCCGAGATTTCGGAAAGATCGATGTTTCAATCCTTTCAAATTACCCCGTCATCGAAAATTACATTATTTACGACCAGTTCTGCAACAACATTTGGAAATTCTCCATTTGCCAGTAACAAATGAGTCCCTGCAACAGACGATCTGTACTACTTGCCGCAAAAAAGTATCTAAATTACTGAAGGATCGCCAAAATGAGGTAAATTTTACACTTAATCAAGTATGAAATGAATATAATTAAATTAACACTTTCGTGATATCCATAATAACGTATATTGATTCAAATTAGAATATTTACAATCATTCCGAAAATCCTTAAGACTAGAAAGAATGTCAGATTCTAACAAATTTTTAGTAATAAATTTATTTTTAATAGTTTATATCAAATTAATGAAAAACAACTTCACACCATGCGATTTACCTAACCTAATAAATACTATAGCAAATAATGATGCAACAAATTTCCACGATAGTTGAATTTTCGGAAAACCAATAATCAAATTTTATAACTTATGAATTAAATTCCACAGATTTTTAATTTTTTTTCGAAAATTAACTTAGACAATTTCCGAAACTGCACTAAATGTCTGAATAATCGATACGATTCTTGATACTCGTATATTCATATAATTCTACGAATACCTAGAAAATAAGAATAACAATTACGTATTCATTGCAATTACAAAAATCTTCGTATTCTCAAGCCTGAAAAATTTTCCAAAATTTGTTAAATAGAAAATTGATAATACTTAATCATTGAGAATGTCATCATTTCATAATCTAAGAAATAGAATAAGTTCTTCTAAATCAATAAACGAAAAAAAGTCGATTTCCTTCAATTTTCTGGTCTCTTGAAAATGAATATATTTACGATTGGAACTTTA
This sequence comes from Nemotelus pantherinus, assembly GCA_963978885.1. Lineage (NCBI taxonomy): Eukaryota > Metazoa > Arthropoda > Insecta > Diptera > Stratiomyidae > Nemotelus > Nemotelus pantherinus. The sequence goes on along the minus strand of OZ022265.1, from coordinate 70,707,649 downwards.
TTTTTGAAATTTTGTATTTTTCTCAAGATATTGATGAGTTTATAATTTCAATCAATGAAAATTTTATTGAACTGTTTGATAATTAATATAAATATCTTTGGGATTGTAAATAAAATTGTGTCAATGAAGTCTTAATTTCAACTTTATTTTAAAAATTCAAATTATCCAACTTTAAATTTACTAATAATGGGTATGGAATAATTTATTATTCAAGAAAGAGCCAATCAATAATCGTGGAGAACAAGACACATCAGAAAGTGAGGACCCTGAAATTGAATCGCCCCAAAGAAATTGTCCTGTATCATTAAAAGAAGACAATGTAGCGGTATCAGCAGCGGTTGATTCAATCAACCAAGCGAGGAAGAAAAAAAATTAAGAGCGAGATTTGAGAAGGCTGTAACTGTGAAAGGGACTTTGACCTTTCATTCCATTATTCCTATTTCGAGAAAAAAAGTACGAGCAAAGCACTTTTCTTCGCAAGAAAATGACGATTCGATAGAAGTAAAAGTTGTAAGATAGGATATTAATATTGTAATACGTCTAAGTAAATAGCCGCAGGCGACGATAGAAACTGTATGTATTTCTTTATATTTCAATAAAATAATTTTTGGAAAAAAAAATTTATATGCGTAAGTTGTAGTTGCATACACATAGTCGAGATTTGAAATTAGAAGCTGCTATAAATCTCTAAGACCCATGATGCGTTCTGACTCGCCACTTGCTGAGAGCTGAGATACTTCGCGCGCGCTACGCGACTTGAACTCGAAAATATTTTTTTTCTCGGAAAGTAATCATGAGCCCATGTTTTTGTAAAATGGCCTGTGTAGACAATAGCATAACGAACACCATGGTATTTTTTCGGTCAAATTAAGTTGGGGTAAAGGCGTTTGTTCTTCATTTAAACAAATAAATAGTTATTAATTTTTTAATTTCGCAAATTTTGCAAAAAAAAATTTTTGTAATAAAACTTCGAAAGCTGACATTATTGAGCGTATTACAAAAAAAAATTACATTGATACGATGAGTGTTCGTAGAAATAATGGATTTTGAATAAGGTAGGATCGGGAAAAATCTCAAAAATCATGAAAATAGAAAAATTTATATTTTTTTTAAATAAAATTTTTTGAGCGAAATCTTCAAATAGGTGTCGATTTATTTTGCTCAAATATGCAGGAAAAAAATTTTCAGCCAATTTAAAAATGTCAAATTTTTTTTTTTCTCGAAATCCGTACGATTTGTAAAAGAATGACCCATATCTCGACGATATAATAGTGGTAACGCAAGACTTCGGGAAACATGTGGAAATTTTGAAGGAGGTATTTAGTCGCTTAAAGGAAGCCGGCCTTAAAGTCTCCAAGGAGAAGTGTGAATTCTGCCGCCCACAACTGAAGTACTTGGGCTACGTTGTGGATGAGAAAGGCCTGAATGTGGATCCCGACAAGGTGAAGTGTCTGATGGAGATCCCTGCGCCTACCAATGTGAAGGGGGTACGCCAGTTTATGGGAATGGTCTCGTGGTATAGGAGGTTTATACCCGACTTTGCCACGATGACGGCACCACTAACGAATCTTCTCAAGAAAAATCAGAAGTTCGAGTGGACCCAAGACTGCGAGACGGCTTTTACACAGGCAAAGGTGAAACTGTCAACAGCACCCATCCTCACTTGCCCGGATTACAGTCTGCCTTTCGTGATCCAGACGGACGCATCGGACTTGGGCTTGGGGGCGGTGTTGTCGCAGAAGTACGCCGATGGCGAGAGGGTAATATGCTATTTGAGTCGGTCCTTGTCGAAAGCGGAAAGACGGTATTCAACTACGGAGAAGGAATGTCTGGCGGTAATTTGGGCAGTGGAGAAATTGCGGCCATACGTGGAAGGAGCCAAGTTTTCAGTAATCACGGATCATTACTCACTAGTGTGGTTGAATAACCTCAAGGATCCGATGGGACGTCTGGCCAGGTGGGCTGTGCGACTTCAACAATACCCGTTCGAAATCATTCATAGGAAGGGAAAGGAGCATCTGGTGCCTGATGCACTGTCTCGACTGTTGCCAGAGAATCAAGTGGCCGTGGTAGAAACCCAAGAAGACCGTTGGTATTTAGGATTGAAGGAGAAAATAGCTAAGGCCCCAGCGCAGTACGCGGATTGGAGAGTAACGAATGGACAGATATGGAAACATCTGCCCGGACGTTATCCGGAATTGGAGGGAGCCGAGGCGTGGAAAAGGGTAATATATAAAACGGAGAGAAAAGAAATTTTACAGAGGTGTCACGATGATCCCAGGGCGGGACACATGGGGATTAGTCGCACGCTGGGTAGGGTAGCAGCTCGATATTACTGGCCAAAGATGTCGACGGATGTGGCAATCTAAGTTCGTAGATGCAAAACCTGTCAAGCTAATAAGGTGGAGAGGAAAGCTCCAGCGGGGCTCATGTCCTCTCGACAAGGGGAGCCACAGCAGCCTTGGGAGATGGTTTGCGTGGATTTGGTGGGGCCATTCCCACGTTCTAGTCACGGGCATACGTTTATTCTGACCGTCCTAGATTATGTCTCCAAATTTACCTTGTTGTTTCCTTTACGGCAGGCGACGGCTTCGGCGGTAACTAAAGTCTTGGAGGATCAAGTATTCTTACTATTTGGGGCACCTAAGTGGTTAGTATGTGACAATGGTGTTCAGTTCCGGGGAAAGCAACTGCAACAAATGGTCACCAACTATGGGACTCAAATCAAGTATACCGCGCTTTATCACCCACAAGCCAATCCAGCCGAACGAAGGAATCAAGACATAAAGCGGATGCTACGATCTTACGTTGCGGAGAACCACCGAGCATGGGACCAGAATCTGGCAAAGATCGCATGCGCACTCCGTACTTACAAACATGAAGTGACGCAAATCACTCCATATTTCTGTAACTTCGGCAGGGAGATGGTGACGTACCATGACGGCCAAGAACGGCCAGGAGAGGGGCAGGCGGCAGTAGAGCCCGAGGCTAGGGCCGAAGAGCTCGCCAGAGTACGCTCAGATGTGTTGGAGCGCATGAAACACGCAACTACGCAGAGTGCTCATAGATACAATTTGCGTAGGCGTGAAGTAACGTTCGCGGAAGGAAAGGCAGTGTGGCGGAAAAACTATACCCTCTCGGACGCAACCAAATTCTATTCGGCAAAGTTAGCGCCTGAATATGTGGGGCCCTTTTGGGTCAAGAAACGGGTATCAAGGGGAGTCTACCTACTGGCAGATGGAAAAGGCCAGAATGCCGGATCATGGCACGTCAAGGATTTAAAAGAATATATCAATTAAGAGGTCTTGAGGAAGAATCAGTTAGGATTCGGGATGAGACGAAGCACCTAATCCTTAAAAACTAAACTTACAATCTAATTCTTAGGATCTAGATTTTAATTCTAAGTACGAATATTTGCCCTTAAACAACTAAATCTTAACTTAAGTTATTAGTTATAAGAAGTTAAACCTAATGTTAAAAGTCTTAAACGCTAAGTCGCCGCTGTCTCGTTTTTCTTCTCGCTGCCTGTTGCCGATGTCGCTTGGAAATTCCTTTTCTGACCGGGGGGGCGCTGGCAGTCCGGGATCATTAACGTCCCGTTGCCTACCTATCATGGGATATAGGCACCCGATATTGACGTCACGTCGAGGAACCTAAAAGAAACCGTGAAAGTGCGATTTAGTAGGCGAATTTATGAAATAGCGATAGGTTGGAGAGACTCAATCAGATGGAATTAAGGATAGCTAGATGGGAATCAGCGGGATTAGAGAGCTCTAAGTAAAAGGAAAAGAAAATTAGCCATAACCACATAGATTTAGGTAGAATTTAGAAAAGTTATAGTGTCCTAGGTAGCATTAGATAGAAGCACAGAGGAACGTGGTAGAAACATAGTGCATTAGTGAGAATGAATTAAAAGTTAGTTTAGGTAAATATTAGTCAGTAGCTAGCAGAAACCGTGAAATTTTGAACTAAAACAAAGATTTGATGAAAGATTAGTGAAACACGTTCAGATAGAAGTCAACCCAATAGTTAAATATGAATTTCGAACAAACTCAATTTAACAAATTAAAGCGTACCAGAAACATCACATGAAATTAGATAAGAATTAGCTCACAAGAGCAGTCACTGATAGCATAAGGAGGTATGAAAAGAATGTCTTGAAAACAAAGATAGAATTTATCGGAATGGGAGTAATTGCGATAGAATAAGTATAGGAATTAGCGATTAACGATGAATTGCAATTGAATAAAGGCAGAAATTCAGTGAATAGAGAGTCATTGCTAGGAAGTAAAGATAGAAATTAGCTATTAGAAAGTAATTGCCATAGAAAAAAAAAGGTATAAACCAGCGAAAAAAAAAAAAAAAAATTGACTCAAACGATCTGTAACCACGAGCTAGAATTCGGATTTCGGGAAATCCTCTTGTGGTAAGGGGGGAGTTGTTACGTTGTAACAATATGTACAAATACGTGCACACGCGTTCCCATTGGAAAAAAAAAAAAAAAAAAAAAAATACAGCCTTCCCCGGGGAAGGCTGACCAACCGGAATCACTCCACCACTCCACTGAGTAGGAAGTATGTACACCACCACCACTCATAGGTAGCGTACTGCCGTCGCATCCGACCTGTGTATTGTACCCGTCGGATGCTCACGGCATAGATAGATTGTTAAGGTAGATTGTTAAGATAGATCGATAAGTTAGATAAGTAAATGGGAGCAGCATCGTAGCCAACCTTCCCCATCGAACGGAGACGAACCGCGACACTCCCAGCTACGTCTGGGGCTGCACAAGACGCGCTGATAGCGGATTGCTTTCGCGACACCACAATTCACATACACCAAACAGCTCACCTGATAATGACATCCAGATATATTGGACTGTAACTATGGAAGATAGATTTGATACCACGGGCTACTCCTCAGGATCAAGCTCGATGCCTTCGTTGACCTCCACGGGAAACCTGCAATAGCGCCGAACAAGCTCTAGTTGTCCTAGTAAATGGGACTCTCCTATACCCACTGCACCAACCGCCACCTGGAAATGAAAGGAATTTCACACAAAGTAACGCATTCTATAATAAAAATCGCGGATACTTATCTGATCTGACCACAGACTCTGCCACCAGCGACCGCCAATCTCAATGAAGCCGGATGGCTCAGCAGGCGTCGGAGCTGTCGGGTAACTTCCGATGCCATCACCACAGCTACTCCAAGCAGGCGCACAGCATCCACCGGCTCCTCAAACATGCTTCCGAGCACACTTTGCGCGTATGTTTCACGAATAACACGGCTACCACCAAATTCACGTCTCACGAAACCGATATACCAATTGACAGACGAGAACCTAAACAAACCGATATACCAATTGACAGACGGGAACCTAAACAAACAGTGGAAACCGACATAACCAAACGGACCAAGCCGAGGGTCACTACCCCCTCAATTAGGCGGGGAGGGTAACAGTGTTTATAATAAAAATCGCAACGGACCATCCAATTCTGCGGGCAAATAATGCGAAGTGGATAAATTCATATCATATTCTTGAAACCAATAGATTAGCGAATTTATAAACAAATCCAATGCGAATCATATTCTTGAAATTTGATACTTTAATAAACAAAGGAAAAATGGAATTTGCGTGCGAGATTGTGAAATTATATTATTGTAAACAAATAGACCCTATAAAAGGGCTTTGAAATCATTGTATCGAGTCACTCTTTAGTCAGGCTTAAAATCGAGTTAAAGTGAATATTGTAAATGTGCAAGTAAACCTGTGAAAAATAAAGTATAAAGTTTAAGAAGAAAAAGTTGTGATTTTTAATTCTTTTTAACGAGCCCATAACAGGCAGAAAATAATTGGTGTCAGAAGTGGGATGGTTGCGCAAAAGATAACCATTCAGCGATAAATATAAGGAATTCACACATATTTAAAACGAACACTTTTGTTTACAATTAAAACTTCCGAATGTTTACAATTAAAGTGACAGACGACCGGTTGTCACTGTCTAGGAGAAACTCTGGAATTAGGCGCAAGGGGTCGCTCAAGGCATTACCAGTCCACAGGTCATTCCGGACGTCTAGGAAAGCGACATAATACAATGACCCGGGCAAGTGCGGAAAGTTACCGGTGGCGCAGCGGTACCTTGTTTTGAATTCGGTAGTGTGGAAATAGCTTTTGAATTTTTAAATTTTTGAAATAGTTTTTAGAATATGAGAAAGTAGTGAGCAGTTGAAAAGACAAGGTTGTGAAGTAGAAGTAAAGGTTGAACTTAGAATTTGATATTGTAAATGTGGAAAGTAGTGAAATAAATTGTAAATTAAACGATTGGTGTTTCTTTTAAATTAAAGATCGCGATTAAGAGAAAGTGAATTTGTTGAACTTAGTGATTTTTTGGTCCTTCGAACCGGATTCATAAGGTAGGTGAATTTGGCATATTTTTGTATCTTCGTAGTTGATCTTGGCACATACAAAATAATAGCAAATAATAGCAGAATAAAATAAAAGATAAAATAATAGCAGAATAAAATAAAAGATAAAATAAAAGCAGAATAACAAGATTGAAGTGTCGAATGGACACATGATTGTGCTTGTTCGGAAATCTAAATTTTTAAAAAGAAGAAATTTTACAGAAAAATAAAGGCCTTGAATTTAAATCCGTTAATACCGGAACATTGTGAAATTGATGTTGAACATTAAGTTGAGCATACAGATTGGCAATTGAATTCAAACATTATTTCGATATTATTGAAAGAAAGTCATTTATCGACGCAAATAGTATGACTTTCAGTTACGATCAAAAATTTTGATTGCGATTGTTGTTAATAAAGATGCTCACATCTTATGAAAAGTGGGTTCATGGAGACCGCGTAACGTATTGGGCACGTAATGATTAAAAGGTGTTTAACAAAGTAAAAACAGTTAGATGTAATATTCGATTACATCACACAGTATCGATTTGTTAACAATCATTAATGATTGTTATCTATGGTTTGTTTTTTATGGTCGACAATACTTGCATTTATTCAAGTGAAAGTCAGACGCTTGTACCAAAATTAGCGATAGAGCTGGCAAACAAGGTCTAATTTCAGTACTTAAAGAAAATTTCAGCACTTTAAAGAAAACAAATTCGAAATTGATAAATATATGATATTTCTTGCAAAAGGAACAAATATTTCAAACACTATATTCAAATATTTCAAACATTAATTATAAGCGAAATTGTGATGGGTTCTGAATTGTGCGTGAATAAGTGGTAACGATCAAAGGAGATTGTCGATGAACATAATCGAAAATTTAGACAAATATCGGTGTCGTTACATAGGGAAAATAATTCGAAAGCTCGTTAGTTCGGATTAGTGACGGCACTGTTGATTTGCAAGAGTACTCTCGTTGTGCATATGAGCATGCATATGACAAAGTGCTGACATTGCAATTGTTATTGAACGCTAATCCTATCTTTGTGAGAATTTGCCTTTAATACACATAGTGACGGTGGTAATGCGAACACTAATAGTGTGGTGATTCGTCAATATATATTTGAAGGCATGAACTAGATCAATCGATCTGAGTTCTTCCAATTGAGTAAAATAAATAACAAAATACATAGACTTGAAATACATTACATTATATAAATTCTGAATCGCTGTTCGTATTGTGTAGCTATGGCGGTCACAATAAATGCGTTATGCGCTGCACAAAAGGTTGCATTAGAAAATTTAGCCAAATCAGCCATAAATTTCCGAAAAGATTCAAAGGCTCGGAAAACTGTGTCATATCTTAAGAGTAGACTTGAAGCTCTTAAGGAAAACTACTCAAAATTTGTTCAAAATCATGATCAGATAGTGGCCATGTTGAAAGGGGAAACCGCTGAGGATGATATTGCTTATTTCAAACTTAGTCTATACACTGATTATGAAGAACGATATTTTGAGTTAAGGTCAGATATAGAAGAGTTATTATCTGAAGTGGATAAGCGAGCTAATGAAAGTGTAGTAAAAGAGCAAGTGCAGTCAGGGGGCTCTGAGGGTATAAATGACATCAAATTGCCACGAATAGCAATGCCAACATTTAGCGGTCGTTATGAAGAATGGATGTCGTTTAAAGATTTATTCGTCTCGCTAATACACCGCAAAAGTTCTTTATCTTCTGTCCAAAAGCTTCATTATTTGAAAGCTAGCCTAGCAGGTGAAGCTGAGCTTCTACTAAGACCGTACAGCATTACGGATGATAATTATGAAACGGCATGGACGATTTTGGAGGAACCTTATTCCAATAAACGAGCACTTCTGTATGCCCATTTCAAACGTCTCTTCTCTCAGCCATCAATCACGACCGAATCTTCTTGCTCTATTCGTAAATTAATAGATACATCGTTCGAGAGTCTCAAAGCAATCGAAAATTTGAAAGTGGATGATCTATGGGCAGCAGTAGTGGCATATTTTTTGGTACAAAAATTACCAAATGAGACTCGTAGTATCTGGGAACAAGAAACGGCCACTAAACGAGAAATACCAACACTTGATGAATTAAATAAATTCTTAGATAACCGTTTCCGGGCATTAGAAGCGATTGCTGATGACAGGGTAAAACGTAGATCTTTCGAATTGCAGAGCACGAGCAGACAAAGTCATACTGTTCAAACTGTTCCGACGGCATCACAATGTAACATGTGCAATGGACCACATAACATCATGAAATGTTCCAAGTTTCTACAGGCGACTCAACCACAGAAACTTGAATTTGTCAAGCGAAAGGGGTTATGTTTGAATTGCCTACGAAAGGGACATTTGATTATGAATTGTCCAAGTAAATCCTCGTGTGTGAAATGTCAGCGTCGTCATCACACACTATTACATCGTGAAAATCCACCGACTATTGGCAATGCTGTTAATTCCTTTCCAAATAATACCAACGCGACATCGTTTCAACCGACATCTCACAATTCAGCAACAGCACAGTCATTCACTACAATGGCATCAGGTGATGTACTCCTAGCAACTGCGTTAGTTCAGCTCCAAACATCAAATGGAACCATAGGATTGTATCGTGCGTTACTGGATCAAAGGTTACAAGCCTCGTTCATTTCTGAATCAGCAGTCCAACACTTGGGGTTGAAAAAAGAAACAACAAACATTAATGTTTTTGGTTTCGGAAGTTCAGCTGCAACTAAAATTACCGGGAAGATTTCCGCCAACTTGTTAACCGATAGCAAAGAACTAGTCCCTTTAACAGCTTTAGTGGTAAATAGAATCACTAAACTCATTCCATCACGCAGCATCAAATCGTCCATTCGAGAACAATTGGGTAATCTACCTCTGGCAGACCCACAATTTGACAAACCTGGAAAAATCGACATACTATTAGGCGCTGAAGTATACGCAAAGGTCATACTCGGCGATGTGCTCCAACTCTCTTTAGGCCCAATTGTTCAGAAGACGAAGCTTGATTGGATAATTTCCGGAGGAATTGAGCTAGAACATGTTCATAACGTGCACAACTTTAGTATCGAAATTGATCATAACAAAGAACTTCAACAACAATTACCAAAATTTTGGGAGATAGAAGAAATTCATACGCGGAAGGTATTGAAAAAGGAAGATGAAAAATGTGAAAGGTTCTACGCAGCTACTACAATCAGAAATACAAACGGACGATACACCGTTAGATTACCATTCAAGGACGAATTTAGTAAAGGTCTATTGGGAGAATCAAAACACACTGCCGTCACAAGTTTGTTAAATCTAGAACGCAAATTTAGCAAAGATACTGAACTTGCAATACAATACAAAAGGTGTATGCAAGAATACATAGCCCTTGGACATATGCATCGAGTGGACACCCGAAGTGAATACAAGATAGAAAATGGAAAATCAATTTGCACAACACATTATATCCCACATCACGCTGTATTAAAGGAGAGTACTTCGACCAAACTGCGTGTAGTTTTTGACGCATCAAGGAAAACAAGTTCCGGAGTATCACTTAACGACATATTACTAACAGGCCCAACAATTCAAACTAATATGATGTCGATACTAATGAATTGGAGATTGTTCAGATTCGCATTCCTTGCGGACATCGAAAAAATGTATCGCCAAATCAGGATACATCCCTCTGATGCAAATTACCAACGAATACTGTGGAGGCAGGAATCGACGAACTCAATTGAAGAATATTCTTTGGATACAGTGACTTTCGGACTCACGTGTGCACCATTTCTAGCAATCCGCACACTCCATCAATTGGCGAAAGATGAAGCACATCGATTTCCACATGCAAGACATTCCGTATACAACGAGATATACGTGGATGACCTACTCTCCGGAGGAGGTACTATTGATGAAGCCCTCGTGAAGCGAAATGAAATTGACACAATGGTGCAATTGGGAGGATTTAAACTGCGAAAGTGGTTAGCCAATGACACACAACTACTAGAAGGACTTCCTGGGGAAGATATTGAGTTGAACGAAGCAGCAGACTTACAATTGGAACAGGGATATAAATCACTAGGATTGATCTGGTACCCTTTATCAGATTATTTTACGTATCGAGTCCGACACCATGAACCAGCATCCCCAATCACAAAACGAAATATTTTATCCGAAATCGCTCGACTGTACGACCCGATGGGGTGGCTGGCTCCGATCATAATAGTTGGAAAAATGATCTTACAATCATTATGGTTACACGGTCAAACGTGGGACGAACCAGTTCCACCGGAGATCCTTCAGCAATGGTCCAAGCTACAAAATAATTTGAAAACTATAGAACTACTGAAAATTAATAGATGGGTGAGTAATAAACCTAACTCCAGGATCGAAATTCATGGCTTTTGCGACGCATCAAAGCAAGCTTATGCAGCCGCCATATACTTAGTTGTTCGCAATGGAGATCAAACACAATCCAATCTACTCATAGCCAAATCGAAAGTATCCCCTGTTAGACCAGTCACGATCCCTCGTTTAGAGCTTTGTGGTGCGGTTTTACTAGCAAAATTGCTGAAGGAAGTGATGTCAGCTCTCAACTTAGCAGCTAACGACATTTGTCTCTGGTCCGATTCCGAAATCGTTCTGTCCTGGCTCAAGGGACATCCAACTCGATGGACTACGTTTGTTGCTAATCAAACCGCTGAGATCTATGATTTAATAGGCAACGTATCATGGCGACACGTCCCATCATGTCAAAATCCAGCAGACTTAGCTTCACGCGGGGTTTCACCAGTGGAATTAGTAAACAGCAAGCTATGGTGGAATGGGCCAACATGGCTGGGAAGAGATACTGAATTCTGGCCGTCCCAGAAACTTATCGAGAATACTAAACTAGAACAGCGCAGTCAAATTTTAGTCAATATACACACCAAAGATGACGATTGGATGGCCGTCGTACTGCAAAGGGTTTCTACATATACAAGATTAATCCGTGTTACGGCGTATTGTTTCCGGTTTGCAAACATAATATCTCGGAAAAGTATCAACAAGGGTCCTTTAACAGTTCAAGAGCTACAACGTGCCGAGACTTGTTGGATTAAACACATACAAGGCACTGAATTTCACAGCGAAATAAAGTCTTTAAATCTAGGACAACCACTTGAAAAGGGCAGTAGACTGCTGATGTTATATCATTACACTTATTTGTGTAATGATATAACATCAACATGCATGAAATAAATCAAGTCAGAGCAATCAAAACAAATAAATCAAAATAGAACACCATGCAGTTCACTAATATTGTCTACGTAATAGCAGACCACACGCATCCCGTAGGTCGGGTACAATGCTATACACTTGCACTCAACTGACCATATCAGGTTTCCGAGTAGCGACCATAAACATCCATGCCATATGGTATATTCAAATGCAGTGCAGAGTCATGTTGCGATCGATATTATGTGTCACCATGGCACGCGACCCAAATATTATGTATGTTGGTTACAGTATGAATGAGCGCACATGGCGATAAATCTTGTACATGTTGATTGAGTGGCGCTAGAAATATTGGTCAAGTGTAGCGTGAGAAAGTAGAACACATGTGATTCCTATAGAATATTGTGTCATGGGAAATTTATGCGTTAATGATTTATTTCAGAGCATGCTGAGTTTAGATAATAAAGTAGGTTAAGTTATGTTTGTAATGTTTGTAAGAATCGTATATAGAAATATAAAATAGATTCATTTGAGTGGACGTACAGAACACTGTTGTTTTTACTGAATCTCTGCTCTTGCGAGGTTATACTTGCAAAGCACAATTAAGCACGGCAAATGTCTAAGATTAGCTCAGACATGGTGCCATCACTAACTGCGGCCTCGCCGCTTTGGTAGGTTGAATCCCTGTTCATTTCATTCTCCACTGTTGGGTTAAACTAACTTTTCCTCCATAATAGTAAGGACCCAACGTCAACGCAGAAAGAAAGAGAAGTATCCCAAGGCCCGTCAACAATCGTTTTTCCTGACGACTCTAGCATATTTCATGGCGATCCTGATAAACGGAACTTTGGAATCAACTGTGAAGATTCAGGCAGCTGCGAAGAAGAAGAACAGGTAGAACGAGAAGAATACGTCCCTGAGCCGGTGTCAACTACACCATCCTACTATCAACCAACATCAATGATTACACCTGGACCCATACCTAGGAAAATTGAAGAATTCACCAAAAGGAAGGCTGAAGAAGATATTTTAGACACCATCCCCAAACCAAGACGGCCACGTGGAGGCAGAAAAACGAAATTAAAACGCGAACGAGCGGAATTACACAGACTAATACGAATTGCTTTTGGGCAGCAGAAGGAGTACTTTCAGAAGAGACTACGGGAACTCAAAGAAGATGGGAAATAATTGCTCGACAGAGGAGGTAACGGTGATACAGGAGTATCAACAGTCTTTGACAACAGCAGCAATTTTTTGCATAGTATTAGGAATATTTTATGTTTATAATAAAAAGAATAAGGAGTATGTAGCTAAAAGATTAAATAGGAGTATAGATGTGTAGAAATAATAAAAACAATATATATGTTTTGATACATGAATTTTAAAACTTTTATTCATGAATGTACGGTTCCTTTTTATAAAATTCCAGTCATACAATAATTATGTATGGACACTTTAGGAGGTTTGATCTTAGAAAACGAGCAAGTTTTGAGAAATTTAAGAAAAAGTTCGAAGAATTTATATAAGTTGGAAACATTAAAAGAAAAATTGAACGATTTACAGGCGCGTAAAGAAAAATTTAGGAAAACAATCAGCAATTTTAATGACGAAAGCTCTGAGGTTTTTGATATCAAATTAAAGTTCAAAGCGGTATCAGCGATATTAGAGGGAGAAATCTGGCTACAGCTTGGTAAACAAGGATATTCTGCGGAAGACGTCCAACAAGAGTGCGACATCACCGAAGAATTAGAGACTAGTTTACAAGTACTAAAAGACAAAGCCAAGATGTCTGAGTTTAGTCTAGAGACTGCCATAAAAATAATTCCTACTTTCGAGGGAAAGTATAAGGAATTAGAATCCTTTTTGAAAATAGTAGAATTACTAAATTCCACATTAACCGCTTCAGGAAAAACCCAACTCATAGATTTCGTCACTAAAGTTAAGCTTACCGCGAATGTTAGATTATCTTTGATTAACACCTCAATCAGCACTTTCGAATCTTTAAAAAATGAATTATCTAGCAGGTTTAGAAACAATAAAACAGTACCACAGATTCATTCTATGCTCAGTAACATGTGTCAGAACCGATAATCTGTTACTACATATAAAGATAAAATTTTATCTTTGGTTGATGAGCTCAATCAATTACAGGTACAAGGGCTAGGTAATCAGGCTACGGAACCAGAAAAGAAAGTTATCGCGCAAATGAACGATACTTATGCACTCACTATCTTTAAAAGTGGACTTAATGACCAGCTGAAAGGCACAATATTTTCAGCCAGGCCCAAAACTTTTGCTGAGGCAGTATCATTAGCGCAAGAGATTGAGACATTAGAATCTCAAGCTTCGAGTAGCGTAATGCATATCGGCAATTTCGCAAATAATAGAAGTAACCGTGATCGAAGATACAGAAACAATGGCAATGATAGGAATAGCAATGGTTATAGGAATAGAGACAGTCGAAGAGATGTTAGGAATAATAGATACGATAACCATAGAAATTTTAATAGAAAGACAGATAACAGATCAAATCATTATAGAAATAATGATGATAACAGAGATAATCACCGTAGGAATAACAGATATGCCAACAACCATAGTAATCAACGCAATAACAATAATAGAAGCCTACATGTAATTTCGGACCAGGGAAACGTCCTAGGTTCCGGAGAGGAAATGAGGAACCTCCCAGAATAAATAACACGAGTAAAGAGTGTAAAATTTACAGAATAACAGATGGCTGCACGAATTACGTAAGAATTTATAATGATGGAGCAAATAGACAACTATCGTTCTTAATAGATACAGGTGCAGACGTATCAATTTGTAAAGTAGGTATATTTAAGGCGTTAGAACATAGAGTGAATAACAAGGATAAATTTATTAATTGGGAAATTAAAATTTATTAATTGGGAACAAAAGGATAACAGAACTATTTCACATTGTAGACGACAATTTTCCGATTAGTACAGACGGTATTATCGGTAGAGATTTATTAGTTAGTTTCATGAGTAAAATAGATTATGAAACATTCACCATTTCTTTTAGTGTGTCAGATGAAGAAATTGTATTACCCATGGATACAAAACGTCAGAACCATTCGGGAATTAATATATCCGCGAGAACTGAAGAAATAGTTCCGATAAATGTAAGCATTGATGAGGATAGCATTGTGCTGAACGCAGAAATTGAGAAGGGTGTTTTCATCGGAAACACTATTATACCAGCCAAAGGCGTTCGACACGTAAAGGTTCTGAACACAACTGATAGAGATGTAGTCATAAACAACTTCAACATAGAGGTTGAACCACTGCAAAACTACAAGGTATATGCAGGAAAACAACAGAGAGGTGATCAGAAGCGTTTCGAGAAACTTCTGGGAGTTATAGATAAAGATAATTTGGACAAAAGATCTATGGACAGCTTGCTTGAGATAATCAAAGAGTATCAGGATGTTTTTCACTTGGAGGAAGAGAAGTTGACAACAAACAATTTCTACAGACAAAAGCTGCAGATGGCAGACGATAGTCCGGTCTACATTAAGAATTATAGGCTACCTCAAGCTCAAAACGAAGAAATATTACAACAAGTCAGAGACTTAGAAGACAATGATATTGTCGAACCGTCAGTAAGCCCATACAATTCACCACTTTTGGTTGTACCGAAGAAGACTTCAGATGGTAAAGCTAAGTGGAGACTTGTAGTGGATTTTCGTAGATTGAACGACAAAATCATCAATGATAAGTTTCCTTTGACTAGATTGGAAGACGTTCTAGATAGGCTCGGTAGAGCGAAGTATTTCTCAACTTTGGACATGACTAGTTCATTCCACCAAATCGAACTTGAGAAAGAATCTAGACCCGTCACCGCGTTTTCGACCAGTGATGGTCACTATCAATTCAGGAGACTACCATTTGGATTAAAGATTTCGTCCAACAGTTTCCATTTAATCAGGTTCTACCACGTAAAGGTAGAACCTGATCAATTCTATTGTTGGGATTGCACTAGATTGTCGGATATCACCGGTGTTATGAAGTTAAAATTTGTCCTGCGCAATGATGAAAATAAAAGTATTGATATCGTACGTACGAAAGATATTGTAAAAGTATATTGTAGATATATCTAACGTGAAACCAGTTTCCGTTAATGCAAAGCTAACAATAAATAGGGGTACCCGCAGAAACAAACGTAATGAGAATAATAGTGATAATCCACATTCAGGACACGTTTTGATTATGGAGAAACTATTAGATTTTGCTAGACGTAACAAAATCCAAGATGTGCAAGTGATGATATTATATTGAAGTCTATAGACAAGGAAGAATTTAAGAAAGTATTTAACCTGTTGCAACGAAAAGGTAAAGATAATGCGCATAAAAAACTACGAATAATGATATACAAGCCACCCGCTAAAATAACGAATAAAGACGAACAATGGAAATCAATAGAAGAAGATCACAATTCACCACACGGAGGACATTTAGGGATTCGCAAAACTTTGTTAAAGCTAAAACAAAGGTATTGCTGGAAGAACATGAACGGTATGGTTAAATCCCACATAAAGAATTGCACACCTTGTCAAATAAACAAACAGGTGAGACACACAGAAGAAGAAATGATGAAAACCGACACACCAACAACGAGTTTTGAAACAATACAAATAGATACCGTAGGTCCACTCAGAATATCTAATAACTATAGATACATATTAACCTTACAATGTGAACTGACTAAATTTGTAGTAGCGTTCCCAATAGAGAATAAAGAAGCACAAACCATAGCTGTAGGAATAGTTAATGAGTTTATATTAAAGTATGGACACTTCAAAGTACTCAAGTCTGATTTAGGTACTGAATTTACAAATAAGCTTATGAACAACATCTGTGATTTGTTAAAAATAAAACAAATATTTTCAACACCATATCACCACCAGACTTTAGGAGTAGTGGAAAGGAATCATCGGGTACTAAGCGAATATATGTATTCGTTTGCTGATGACCAGCAATGGGACAAATGGGTTCCATATTACACATTTGCGTACAATACAACCCCAAATGTAGATACAAACTACACTCCATTTGAATTGATTTTCGGTAAACTTCCATACTTACCAAATGACATAGTTGATAATCAAGATGTAATTTACGATTTAGATGATTATGCCAACGAGTTAAAGGCAAGATTGAGGATGTCGATCAATAGAGCACGAAGTTTGATTGAGAAAGTTAAAATCAAAAGAACAATGAACCAAACAAATATACATCCTTTGAATCCTAAAATAGGAGATTTCGTACTTTTGAAAAATGAAAATAGAAAGAAACATCAACCGCCATATAAAGGTCCATATAGAGTATTGGACATGGATCACTGTAATGTCACTTTAGACATAGCAGGAAACCGTAAATTAGTACATAAGAACAGATTAAAACCTTACCACACATGTAACATAAACGACAATGTAGATAAATAAAAAAAATATATATACGAACCTACATATAGACAAATTTTGTAATAAAAACGTTCAGAATGATACGCATTATGTTAAGTTAAGCTAAGTAAGCATTATTGTGACTACACGAAAAAAAAAAACAAATTTTGAACCTATAAACAGAAAAATATTGTTATATTTTAAAATACATTAAGAATGATAAACTTTGTTGTGACTAAAGTTAAGAGAATATTATTGTAAAAACCCCTTCTGGGACTATTGAACCTAATGTTTGTGATTAGTCTTCATTTTTTTTTTGTTGCAAATGAACCCTAATCAAAAAAAGGGTAAAAGTGTGATGATATAACATCAACATGCATGAAATAAATCAAGTCAGAGCAATCAAAACAAATAAATCAAAATAGAACACCATGCAGTTCACTAATATTGTCTACGTAATAGCAGACCACACGTAGGTCGGGTACAATGCTATACACTTGCGCTCAACTGACCATATCAGGTTTCCGAGTAGCGACCATAAACATCCATGCCATATGGTATATTCAAATGCAGTGCAGAGTCATGTTGCGATCGATATTATGTGTCACCATGGCATGCGACCCAAATATTATGTATGTTGGTTACAGTATGAATGAGCGCACATGGCGATAAATCTTGTACATGTTGATTGAGTGGCGCTAGAAATATTGGTCAAGTGTAGCGTGAGAAAGTAGAACACATGTGATTCCTATAGAATATTGTGTCATGGGAAATTTATGCGTTAATGATTTATTTCAGAGCATGCTGAGTTTAGATAATAAAGTAGGTTAAGTTATGTTTGTAATGTTTGTAAGAATCGTATATAAGGAGTTGTAAGAATGTTTGGAAAATAGATTTATTTGAGTAGACGTACAGAACACTATTGTTTTTACTGAATCTCTGCTCTTGCGAGGTTATACTTGCAAAGCACAATTAAGCACGGCAAATGTCTAAGATTAGCTCAGACATGGTGCCATCACTAACTGCGGCCTCGCCGCTTTGGTAGGTTGAATCCCTGTTCATTTCATTCTCCACTGTTGGGTTAAACTAACTTTTCCTCCACAATAGTAAGGACCCAACGTCAACGCAGAAAGAAAGATAAGTATCCCAAGGCCCGTCAACAATCATTTTTCCTGACGACCCTAGCGTATTTCATTTGTTCGCAGTTTTGTCTCAACAAATTCAAGCTTACTCGAACATAACCAAATCGAACAAAATCTCTAATCCTGTTTGCCGAAACAACAGCTAAGGAGTCATTCACCTCACCTCAACGAATCTTCAAGTATACGTATCGAACATCAAAAATCGAACATCAAAAATCAAAATACAACATCAAAAATCAAAATTCATCCTTCTGGAACGAGTTCTCAAGTCCTGGTCGCTGAAATACCATATCGAAAGAGAAATCCACGTGAGTCAAAAATATTTACTTGCACATTCTTTTTCAAAATACATTTTTCCATTCAAACATTAATAAATATACATATCGTTTTGATATTTGTTATACGCTAAGCTTATTTATATTTTGTGAAGTGATATTGTGAAGTGTTTTGTAAAATGTCGCACGTTAATTCCACCCAACCTGAGTTAGAAAATATTCAGCTAGAATTAGATAGTATCTCGGAAAATATTCGCATGGAAAGAATTAGCACAACAATCATATTAAAGTTTATTAAGGCAGTCTTCTGGTCTAGAGACTCGATTTTTATGTGATTTTACGGACGCAATAAAATAAAACAAGAAACATTTTTAGTTTCCACTTTTTTATCAGTTATTTATTAACATATAAAGAGTATGAAAATGTATTCAGCAAACAAAAAAGTTCAAAATTGATATAGTTAAAGGCCAGCAAAGTAGGGAGTAAAAAAAAAAAGTTGTCTCCTGGTTGACATGATTCCAATTCTCCTGATCATCTTTGATGAATGCTTCAAAAAGAATGATGTAAATTTCGTCTGACGTAGGCGATTTGAAAAATTTTTTTTTTTCGCAAAATGGCGTCCATGTAAAAAAAAAATCAGTTTTTTGACTCATTTTTTCAACTTTGGGAATTTTTTAAAAAGAGTAAAAGCAAAATTTTCAAAAACCCCTACGTCCGACCAAAACTGTAAGTGTTGAGAGGGTCTGTGCAAAATTTGAAGTAAATCGGTTTATTGGAACTTCAGATATCATGTCAACCGTATCGAAAAAAGTAGTTTCGAGAAAAACGCGTTTGAAGTTTGGACTCTCATTTCGGCCGGTGTAAGTCGTTTAATGATATGTTATACTTACATTTTTTTAATCGGCGATTTCTGCCTCATACAATGTTCCCTCTTCTATTTCAAATGCAAGATTTCCTGAAGCTCTTTCAGCCATACGAGCAATTCGAACCTCTTTAGAAGCTTCAGAGGCTCGGAGCTCGGAGCGGTTTATTCGTTGCTGATCCCGTTTCTTGGCGAACGCATAACTTTCAGGTCCGATTTTTATGTTCATGGTTTCCATAATTTTTAAAAGTGGTAAAAAACTTTCATTAAAAATACAAACAGCTATGTTGTTCGCTATTTCAATGGTGTGACTTCCAGCGTGTATATGTTTAGGTGAAAAAGTCCAGATTAGTGAATTCAGTGATTCATTATTATTCTGGGTTTCTGAACCTAAACATCTGGTCAGCAAGTTTTCCGAAGACAAATCCTCGTATAATGGCTTTATTACCTCCAATACTTCTTCACTCAATGGTGGATTCTCATGAACAAAGTCTTTTAGAGTACCCTCAAAAACAGCTTTTTGCCATTTACACCAGCTGGATTCTCCAGGTGGACAATACTGGTGCTGTGGATTTTCATCAGTGGAACTTTTGTGGCAATAAGTAGCCCACACTTCTTTCTTCATATTTTCAACAGACTCAGGGTTTCGGCGAATAGCTAAACCATAGTATAAAGTCAATTCATTGATTACTTTGTCCGTTAATTTTACAGGGCCTTTACCACAAATACCAGCATTGTTTTTTTTAACTTTTCGTAGCCTAGAGCCCATCCTTTTCTGCACATGCCCAACACACTCTTTCTTTATCACTACAGGATCACTATCATATGGGTCTATGTTGAGAATGCCTTTGAATGTTTTCGAGTCACCGTCTCCGAAGTATTTTGCATATTTGACTCCATGCTTTTCAACTGACCGTTTGAACATTTCAATTACAGCGTCGACTTCCATTTTTCTGGAACTTCCTTTATGATTTATTGTGCAAGAACTCTTATGTTCTTCATACCAATCATTGTAAGCCTCAATATCAGTATTTTTTTTTTGTTTCCACAAACTACACCCTTGACACAAGCTGGATTTAACAACCGTATCAATTACTTTCTTGCTGTATTTCCCGATAAGTGTCGTAACTCCAAACAGTGAGCTGAAACCTCGTTTCTTCCACGTACCATCACCAGAAACAGTCAGATGTGTAGGGTCAGCCTCAGGTTCAGAGGCTTTCGTTAGCTCTTTTTCTTCCTCAGCAGCTTTAGAAATTATGATATCATAAACTGCACGTGCAGCGGTCTGCAAATTTTCCAGACAACTGTAGTACGTACTAATAGACATTCCTTGGCAAATATCCATCATGGTGCAAAATAAATTAATGCCTTCTCTTCCTACACCTAAAAATCTCATTGTTACGACGATTCTCCGATTAATTCCATAAGCTTTATTGATGAAAGGTGATGAATTGATGTATTGTGAAGCATCACAACTGCATTGCAATGCAATTTTAAATCCCAACCCACGAGGAGTATTTCGAGAAAATTTAATGTTTTCCTTGCATATAGCACAAACAACTACCGCAGACAAAGCCGTAAAAACCGAAAAAAATTCTAAAACACAATATCCGCAGCTATTTTCTATTTTAATTTCAATGTCTTTCGAACTTTTTAGTTTCACTGCTGAAGCACTCATAAAACTTGCACCTTGCTCCATAGAATAGCGATTACTTGGGATTTTTCTTTTTCTCTTCCTATCAGGACGCAAATTTGACCCTTTTACACTTTTTCTGTCCATTTTACACTAAAAATTCAAAATTAACACTGAAAAAACTACACAGTGAACGACGATTGAAACTAAACCAAACTGAACACGAAACATGTAGCATCCGCCTACCAGAATCCTTTCGGCGACATGTGATCGACCTGTGCATGATCATGGGTAAAGGTACCCTTAGGCACCTAGGCAAATTCAATGTGCATACCTGCCCCGATTCGCATATGCATCTCCAAATGCATATGTCCCCATATCCTAATATGCAAATTTTATATGCATATATTCTTTAATTCGCATATGCATCTCAAAATGCATATGTCCCCATAACATAATATGCAATTACAACATGCATAAATACCCTAATTCACATATGCATCTCAACATGCATATGTCTCTTTAACCACCCATATTCCATTTTCCCCATAATTATGATTAAAACGGCATCGGCTCGGAAATTCTACCAAATCCAATAACAACAAGACTTTGGTATTTCCGGAGTTCATTCCCAGCTAATATTAATTACTGGCAATGAGCTCGGAACCCTGAAATTGTTGTTGTTGAATTTGGGTGAAAATTCGAACCACCGCGACTCAAAATCCCACAACGACGTTTTCTGTGGCGGCATGGAAAATAATCCACTAACAACAACATAGATTCAATGCTCGGACCCCATCTACGGAATGTCGCTAATACTGAACGTGAGAAAACATTCAGTCGGCAAAATACACACGAGAAGTTTCCGAGAAAATTCTTGGAACCTGGACGATATGAACTCGCCAGAAAATTGTGTGCCGAGATGGACGGTTGCGTTTGGGAGTTGGAATGTGAGAATCAAGCGAAGTGGATCATGGGATATGTGCGTCGGAAGAAGAAAAAACGAAAAAAAAAAGATTTTTAATAAAAATGAAATGTAGAAGTCGCGCTCGGGAGTTGTTGCGTTTCGGCTCTACCGTGAGGAGGACATCGGAGTCTCCAGTCTTTGTTGGTGAGACTATATACTTTCCCTAATCATTTGATTAAGAAGTGATAAAACGTTTTGATAAGTGAAAACTGTGCCACGAATCTGTCCCCGATCTCAATTAGTAGTGCTTTGGGTTAAAAAAGTAACTTTGGAGAAAGTGAAATAAGAATTGTGCAGCGGTGGCAGTCGTAAGGGAATATAGTTGCAAGTTTTCGTGTGTGTTTTCTTGGTTGTATTTTTTGATGAGTTTGGCAAGTGCTTTCAGGCCAGAAATAACTGGTGAGAGTAGTGTAAGGCGCGAAGTGATTAAACGCCATAAATAAAAACAAGTGATTGAGCGTAAGAATGCAGTGCAAATAGTTTGCCCTACGCGTTAGCATACCGCCGATGATAATTTTACTGCTGATTGATGTGAATTGTGAATTGGCGCGCGAGTTGTAAAATAAACTTTGGTTTTGCGCTAAGCAATCGCGTACAGTACAGTAAAACAGATTACAGAAATCATACGAAGAGTAAAGGGACTGTACTAGTTATTGAGACAGTTTTCAAGAAGGTTGTACATGGCATCGACTAAACTACCTAAATATTCATGCATAATCAGCGATGGAGAGGATATCAAAATAAATAATTGATACCGAAGATAGTTTGGATGTGGTCATGGATGTTAACTTGCTGTACGCTCAAGGGAAACGAAATACCGCATGCTACGTTGCTTGGTAAGCATCAAGTGCTGATGTATTGTTGCTGGGCAATCAAGACACATTCCGCATTTCCACTGTTGGGCGGTGTAAACAAGGTATGTTTTGTGTGAAAAAAAAAAAAAATCTTTCTATAGGGAAACCAAGGATGACGTGCGAAAGTCACACCTGATGCGGGGTTAACTGTACTAAATTGTCACAAGTGAAATGGTGGAGTGGATCAGCGCCCTATTAGACTGGACGGGAGTGCTGGGGATAATGGTACATTGGAGCCTGTTCCTTTCTCCTTTGTGGCGATTAAAACTAATGAATTAAATCCGACAAGGAAAATACATGTAGGACGCAGGTGCAAGAGGGCCAAGCCACACTATTACCAATGTTGCATCTACTTTAGGAGCGGAGAATATTTACTACGTATTAATTTCTTTATTTAATTGAAATACATTAATCGCATTCTCTTCGGTTTGCAAAGTTTAAATATAAAAATATACTAACCACCATTGTGTCGTGCTTTCAAAATGGAGGAAATTCAAAAAAAAAAAAAAAAATTTTCTCTTAAATCAGAAGAAGAAAAACAAAAACATATATACTAACAGAAATTAAGATCAAAATTTCCCACAGCTTTCGTGGAATAAACAAAAGACATTAGTGTTAAGTTCGAATTGTGTGCATAGAGTGTATGTAAACAAACAAGGAAGGTTAAAGACAATACTCTATATTATGCAAGAAAGGCATGTAGAGAGAAATTATTTGGTTAATTTTTTTTTATATATATCCAATTCATCAAAGCAATGGATATATTCTTGTTCTTGGATTAAAATTTAATAACATTGCATGGCTTTATAATTCAGTTATATTAGCAGAACTGTTTTTTTCATAGCAACAATTTTTTTTCGGAGTTATGGATACATACCACGAAATTTGTTCGTTTGTACTTGAAACTGAAAGAAGCATTCATGTTTCATATTGTTGAAAAAAAAAAAAAAAAAAAATTTATAGAAGAGAACCGAAGATAGTTATAATTAATGAATGTAAAAGGCCTTACTTACTTATAAAATTAAACAAAAACTAGAATGTTGACAGGATTATTCAATAATTGGGGAAAAAAAAAATATATATTTTTTTAAATAAAATGATGTGGTAAAATTAAAACATATGATCTTGTTATTGGGCCTCGACCCAATGGAGGCTTGTTAGGTATATATTATGATGGCATAATGGACCGGCTGGTCTACATTTTTAAATAGGAGTGGTATTTCGACGCATTTGAATGTCGAAGTCAGTGGGTGGCGTTACCCCACCTATATCGGGGGTAAAGGCCCCAATGATATCAGGGGCCTGAGGTTGTGTGCCTTGCCTCGGGTCCGCACAAAAATTAAGGCAATTTATTCTTCTCTTTTAAAGTAACGTTTTTCAGGTTCCCTTACGTGTGTTGACACGTCTCGGCTGAGTCTGGTAACAGCTCATGCCTGAGAGTTTTGTATGGCGGTTCTTTACGAACTTAGGCCTTAAATTTTTTTTTTTGTAAAATTTCACTTTGCGGTTACTACTTTGTATGACGGATGAGATACAAGAAGCAGTCTTTTCTTTCTCGGAGCATATCCACCCCATTTCTGTAATGACCCACCCCAGCCGCGTAGAGCTAGCAAAGCGGCACCCCAGCATCCGTCGGGGTTGGATAAAAGGGTGCTCCGCTAAAAGCGGACTAGGGGCCTTTACGGCCAATTCTAGGGCACCCTGCTCCAGGGGCAATTAATTATTTTTTTTTTGCCTCCTTGATGGTTCACCATCACCCTCTTCGCTATTCCTTGTCGGTCTCTCATTCGTGCTACGGTACGAATGAGGGGAGCTGGCTGGGAATAGTGAAAAGTTAACATTCTCCCGGTTTCAAATTTCAATTTGCTACAAACATCAAAATAAAAATAACAAAATACGTTACACTGACCTTCCGGGAACTCCTTTTTCAGGTATATATTGGCTTGACGATTAAACTAACTAATGTATATTTGAACAAATATAATCAAACAAAAAATTGTTTGGCGAGCGGTTAGGTAGAAATTATACAATAAAATGAAAAGTCGAACTCGTTTCCTTTATTTCTACCAATTTATTTTTCAAAAATCCGTATACCAGTATTTCGGCTATCACTTATAGCCTTCTTCAGCGATGTTTCTTCGACTGAGGAAAATAGTCCCTAATCGTCCTATTTGTAGATAAACTTTTAAGTCTCCTTAAGCGTTTTCTTTCCGTCTGGGTATTTCCCCCATCGTCGGTAGGTGGGGCGCTAATTAACTCCTCATTAGCAGCCTCATTAACTGTTTCGTTAATCCTTCTTTCCTGGCTCGTTGGTGAGATGTTAATTATCGTGTTATTATGATCTCCGGTTGCCCTTGCGGTACTTCTTCTAATCAATTTGAACAGTGGGGAATATCCGTTTCCCAAATCCCTGTTAAGGAGACCCTCCCGTGGAGCCTTGAATATCTCCAAACTTTCCGCTACATCTAGCTTTCTACTATCTCCCACGTTGCTTATCAGTGAGAGGTTTTCCACCGAGATGTTGTGGTCTGCTCCAACCATATGCTCCGCTACTTTAGATTTGAACTCCTTAATGTTTTTCCTCCTTGCTGTTTCTGCTTCCCTCCGATGCTCCTTGAAGCGAGTAAGTGCACTTCGTTTCGTTTGGCCTATATATTTTAGGTCACAATCCCCGCATTGGATCGAGTATATCCCTGCTTTTTCCAATCTTTCTATTGGGTCCTTTGTTGACCCAAGTAGAGTCTTCAGCTGGTTGCTTCTGTTTTGGAATACAACCTCTACGCCCCATTTCTTTAATTTGGGCTTCAAACCCAACGAAATCCGATTATATTCTAACACGACCCTTCTCAGTGGGGGCTTGTCCTCCTTCAGGTTTGTCAAACCTTTAAATGCCAGGTTCCTCATCCGTTTTCCAATCAGTCCTGTTATCCGTTTGGTGGGGTATCCATTGCTCTCAGCTACTTTCAAAATGTGGGATGTTTCCTTCTTTAATCCCTCGGACGATAACGGTAGGGTCAACATACGATGGATCATGTGGTTGAATGCAGCCATCTTGTGCTGGTACGCATGGTTGGAGTTGTATCTGATGACGCGATTTGTGTCTGTTGGCTTCCTGTACACTTCCAGCTCTAATTGTTTCTCCCTCCTCTTTAGCAATAGATCCAAAAACGGTAGCTGACCATTTGTCTCTGTTTCAAAAGAGAAATCAATATTTCCATGCAAACCATTGATGATTTCCACGGTATTTTCTACTTCTTCTCTTTTTACAACCGCGCAGATGTCGTCCACATATCTCCTCCAAAATTTTGGCATGAGGCCCTTTTCTTCTAGATCCGCTTCTAGCTTAGCCATAAAAATCTCGCTAATAAACGGTGACAGTGGGTTGCCCATCGGAGCTCCTTTCAGCTGCTTGTAATACCCTTCCCTGAATGTAAAATAATTTTCTTCCATACACAATTTCGTTAGCTTGATGTACTGTTTGACCTTCGTCTTCCAAAGTGCATCATTTTGTTGCTGAAGCAACCAGGTCTCTAATATAAGAATTGCTTCCTTTATAGGTATGCTCGGAAAAAGAGCTTTAACGTCGAAGGATATCAGAATTTCATCCTCTTCTAAATCTCCTATCGATTGAAGATGCTCACAAAATTCTTTCGAGTTTTTGACCGAATATGACCTAAACTTATGCTCCATGCTCTGGAATTCCTTGACCAACCATTTTGCAATCCGATGCGTTGGTGATTTCTCCGCTGAAATTATTTCCCTCATTTCTTTTCCTGGTTTATGAATTTTGGGAAGGCCCCTTATCCGTGGCAGCGCTGGGTTTGAGACTTTCAAATAGTTGTTGGATAACACCTGTTTGCATTCCTTCAAAACTTTATCGACCTGCTTAATAAGTGGTTGTAGTGGATCGTTCCTCAGTTTTCTATACGGCCCATTATCTATTTTTGTCCTCATTCTTTCATCGTAATCCTCCTTATCGAGTATAACTACTGCGTTTCCTTTGTCTGCCTTGATATAGTATACCGGTTTACTTTTTAACTCTTTGGCCATTTCCTTTTCTTGGTGGATACGTTTTCCGCTGTGACTGTTGTTTTTCCTGATAGCATCTGTTGCTGCCAGGCGTATGCGTTCTTTCCCCTCCCCTGAAACTGGACCATCCAATGTGTATGAGTTGATGCCTGCCTCTAAATCCACGATTAGCTGAGGTATATTCGCTTTGTTCCGAATGGCGAATTTTAACCCATTGTTTAAAAAATCAGTTTGTGCTGCCGTGAAGGTCTGTGATGATTGGTTTACCACCAACTTGCCGGTCTCCTGGGTGCTGCTTCTTTCTTGTGTACCCGGCCTCCGTTTACTCCCTTCCAGAGATTTGAACTTCTTCTCGAGGTGCTCCCTTTTCCTTTCGCCTTCAATTTCCTCCGCTCTTTTAACTTTAGTTAAAAATAAAGGAAACTCCCCTGAGTACTGTTGAGCTAATTTCAAATGCAAGCTGTATGCTTCCAGAGTTTTTTGATTTAATTTGGATCGCAGCTTTGAAATGCTCTGTGTTATGAGTCCTCTTTCCCACGTTCTGATGTTGTTGGATGCCATCGGTGATTTGATTCTGATTTGGTGACTTTTCGGAGTGACCCCGGCGTCTCTGCACCTGCTTAAAAATCCGATGTCCTTACTAAGTGCTGCAATTGATTTCCTCAGTGTAATGAATTTATTTGGCTCTGACCTTGGCTTGGTTGCCATTATTTGAACAAATATAATCAAACAAAAAATTGTTTGGCGAGCGTTTAGGTAGAAATTATACAATAAAATGAAAAGTCGAACTCGTTTCCTTTATTTCTACCAATTTATTTTTCAAAAATCCGTATACCAGTATTTCGGCTATCACTTATAGCCTTCTTCAGCGATGTTTCTTCGACTGAGGAAAATAGTCCCTAATCGTCCTATTTGTAGATAAACTTTTAAGTCTCCTTAAGCGTTTTCTTTCCGTCTGGGTATTTCCCCCATCGTCGGTAGGTGGGGCGCTAATTAACTCCTCATTAGCAGCCTCATTAACTGTTTCGTTAATCCTTCTTTCCTGGCTCGTTGGTGAGATGTTAATTATCGTGTTATTATGATCTCCGGTTGCCCTTGCGGTACTTCTTCTAATCAATTTGAACAGTGGGGAATATCCGTTTCCCAAATCCCTGTTAAGGAGACCCTCCCGTGGAGCCTTGAATATCTCCAAACTTTCCGCTACATCTAGCTTTCTACTATCTCCCACGTTGCTTATCAGTGAGAGGTTTTCCACCGAGATGTTGTGGTCTGCTCCAACCATATGCTCCGCTACTTTAGATTTGAACTCCTTAATGTTTTTCCTCCTTGCTGTTTCTGCTTCCCTCCGATGCTCCTTGAAGCGAGTAAGTGCACTTCGTTTCGTTTGGCCTATATATTTTAGGTCACAATCCCCGCATTGGATCGAGTATATCCCTGCTTTTTCCAATCTTTCTATTGGGTCCTTTGTTGACCCAAGTAGAGTCTTCAGCTGGTTGCTTCTGTTTTGGAATACAACCTCTACGCCCCATTTCTTTAATTTGGGCTTCAAACCCAACGAAATCCGATTATATTCTAACACGACCCTTCTCAGTGGGGGCTTGTCCTCCTTCAGGTTTGTCAAACCTTTAAATGCCAGGTTCCTCATCCGTTTTCCAATCAGTCCTGTTATCCGTTTGGTGGGGTATCCATTGCTCTCAGCTACTTTCAAAATGTGGGATGTTTCCTTCTTTAATCCCTCGGACGATAACGGTAGGGGTAAATATTGATTTCTCTTTTGAAACAGAGACAAATAGTCAGCTACCGTTTTTGGATCTATTGCTAAAGAGGAGGGAGAAACAATTAGAGCTGGAAGTGTACAGGAAGCCAACAGACACAAATCGCGTCATCAGATACAACTCCAACCATGCGTACCAGCACAAGGTGGCTGCATTCAACCACATGATCCATCGTATGTTGACCCTACCGTTATCGTCCGAGGGATTAAAGAAGGAAACATCCCACATTTTGAAAGTAGCTGAGAGCAATGGATACCCCACCAAACGGATAACAGGACTGATTGGAAAACGGATGAGGAACCTGGCATTTAAAGGAAAAAGCAGGGATATACTCGATCCAATGCGGGGATTGTGACCTAAAATATATAGGCCAAACGAAACGAAGTGCACTTACTCGCTTCAAGGAGCATCGGAGGGAAGCAGAAACAGCAAGGAGGAAAAACATTAAGGAGTTCAAATCTAAAGTAGCGGAGCATATGGTTGGAGCAGACCACAACATCTCGGTGGAAAACCTCTCACTGATAAGCAACGTGGGAGATAGTAGAAAGCTAGATGTAGCGGAAAGTTTGGAGATATTCAAGGCTCCACGGGAGGGTCTCCTTAACAGGGATTTGGGAAACGGATATTCCCCACTGTTCAAATTGATTAGAAGAAGTACCGCAAGGGCAACCGGAGATCATAATAACACGATAATTAACATCTCACCAACGAGCCAGGAAAGAAGGATTAACGAAACAGTTAATGAGGCTGCTAATGAGGAGTTAATTAGCGCCCCACCTACCGACGATGGGGGAAATACCCAGACGGAAAGAAAACGCTTAAGGAGACTTAAAAGTTTATCTACAAATAGGACGATTAGGGACTATTTTCCTCAGTCGAAGAAACATCGCTGAAGAAGGCTATAAGTGATAGCCGAAATACTGGTATACGGATTTTTGAAAAATAAATTGGTAGAAATAAAGGAAACGAGTTCGACTTTTCATTTTATAATGTATATTGTAAAAAAACATTATACATTAGAATGACTTTCCAGGTACTCCTTTTTCAGGTACATATCGGCGAAAAAACAGTTCATATGAAGTAGCTTTCATCCAGGTAATCGGATAACACCTACCGTTTACTAATGATTTGCTCCGGCAGCATCGGTTTAGTCGGCATGTCGGGAAAATCACTGTAACTCCGAAAATAATTCGAATTTCGAAAAATCCTTTTAATGAGTTATTCTTAAAGGTCTATACTTTGAAAATATGCAAAAAAAAACGATTTCTTCAAATTTCTAGACCAGAATACCCCCTTAAGCCGTTCGACGGTGACCGTGAAAAACTTAATTCATATATAACTGGATGCAGTCGGGAGTTCAAGTTGGCGTATCCAGAACAGGCACCTGTTCTTCTGGCTTACGCAATAACCCAATTAGAGGGAAAGACTGAGTTGGCCGCGTCTAATCACACTCTCGGGGATTGGAATGAGTTGTGCGATTTCCTAAAATTGTTATATGGTGATAAAAAACACTATAGTCATTTGCTGATCGAATTGCAGCAATGCAAACAGACCGCAAAAGAAACAATCTCTCAATTTATCGTTCGAATCGAAACCGCCGCAAAAAATCTCATTGTCTGTGTTAAACAGTCTAATGAGGACGAATTAGAATTGAAGGGTCGAATAGCCGCGATGGATGATCTCATCCTTCACATCTTTATCCTTAACAAAGATCCCTCAATCAGTAATATACTGCGTGCCAGGAATGTCAAAACATTAACAGAAGCCATGCAGGAGGCAATCGAGGAAGAAAAATTATCTTCCTTAATTAAATCAAAGTCCATAACCTCCTCCCCTGCTAATAAGATAACGAAATTCTGCAATATCTGCAAATATAAAAATCACAATACCTCCGAGTGCTACCGTAAGGATAAACAAAATCCAGCTCATCGTGCATATGTAGCTAATGAAAAAATCTGCAAGCATTGCAAAAAGGTCGGTCACTTAATTCAAGAGTGTAGAAAACGTGAATATAATAATAAATTAAGAAATTCGCAAACTAATACGGTCGTAGGGTAGAGCGGGGCTTAAAGGTCCACGGGTATAAAGGTCCAGACACAGTTTCTAAAAAACTAATGACGCATCGTTCTTTCGAACTATGTGAGCAGTGAGACGGGGACGTGTGAGGTATTACAAGCGACCGCTGGCAGTTGAGCGATGTTACATGACTGTGTCTGAAAATATTGACGTAAGTGAAATTTCTCATTATTATTCTTTTCAGTTTCTAGAATTTATATTTCGTTTACAAAGCTTAAACAAAGTTTATAAGTGCTTGTGATTCAGAAGTTTTTCATATCTAATTGATAGTTTTCTGCTGATTTGAACAGTAAAATTTTTATTACCTAGAAAAATACTTAAACGTGTCTAGGGCAAAAAGGGCCATGTGGGGCCAGTTTTGTTTATTTATTTCAGCATGCGCAACTATAAAAGAAAATCGGATCGTGGAATTAAATCTGTTGAGTTGATGAAACGTGCTGCAGATTTAGTTATCCAAGATAATAAGTCAATGAGACAGGTATGTCGTGATTTTGAAATAAGCAAAACTTCGTTGTCAAGATTTATCAAACGAATGATGAATGACCCTGACAACTTAAGATTTGGCTATGGTACTCCAAGGCAGATTTTTAATAAAGAACAAGAAGCTAGCATCGCAAAGTACTTACTTACTTGCACAAATTTTCCACGGCATAGGCTCTAAAGAAGTTCGTCGGATGGTTTATGACTGTGCTATTAAATATACATTAAGTGTGCCGGAGACATGGCATACAAATAAAATGGCTGGTAGAGACTGGATGTCTGCTTTTCTTAAACGAAACACAAGTCTCTCTATTAGAAAACCTGAAGCAACAAGTCTAAGTAGAGCAACATCATTCAACAAATCGAATGTGCTAAAATTTTATACGAAATTAGGAGAAGTTATGGACCGATTTAAATTTAAAGCTTCATCGATATGGAATGCAGATGAAACTGGCGTATCAACCGTCACCAAAACATCAAAAATAGTTGCTGCTAAAGGAAAGCGAAATGTTGGTTCAGTAACATCAGGTGAACGTGGGACTAATGTAACCCTTTTAGTAGCGGTTTCAGCTACAGGTTCAGCGATTCCTCCAATGTTTATTTTTCCACGCAAAAAGTTTCAAGACCATTTCATTCGAGATGGTCCGACTGATTGCATTGGCGTTGGAAATTCAAGCGGTTGGATTACTAATGACGAGTTTCTCATATTTATGCAGCATTTGGAATCAGTTTTTGGAATCATCGTGAACTTTTGTTTTTGGAACAAACATAAACAATTACATTATAGCATATATTGTTATTGTTTCATAAAGCCTGTTAAAATTGAAAAAAAATTGCTGGACCTTTTTGCCTCCTGGCTGTCTCTTTTTGCCCCAACTATGGGGCAAAAAGAGACAGACGACAAGATCTAGAAATATTGCAAAATAACATATTTCTGATATGATAATTCAATCAAATATTGGGGTAAACATGGCCAGATAACTAATTGTTTGATTGGCGTTGTGCATTTAAATGTAGTTTGCTCAGTTTTCACAATAAAATTCGAAATAGTAAAAATGGACCTTAAAGCCCCGCTCTACCCTATCACAAAATAACAATTCAAAAAACGGGGTAGCTCGTCTGAACGCGAATGTTCGGACTATATCGGAATTAATGTCGGAATAAATATTCCAAATATATTCATGAATTGTAATGCACGGAGTCCCTACTGTTCGAGATTATAGGTTTTAAAACTCTATTATATATGTAAATATATTTGTGCACTGTAACGTGTATATTTCGGCATGCATCATCATATTTTCCGTGCAAAAATCGTCACCCAGTCTCCTACCAGACGCTAACTCAGCAAAATTCATAGATTGTTTATTTCATTTCGCGACGATAGAATGGTAACTCAATACCATTAATCAAGGCCAACAAGCATATGCATGCGAGTGTTTATGCTTGATCAGCGGCGGGCGATAAGATTGAGAAGGCAATGATGATGCACGGCCGAAACTTACAGTCACTTTTAAAAGGTCGGTGATGACCATCAATTGGAATAATAAACGGATTGAAATTAAAAAACTTATCGTCATTTTTATACACCTACCTCACAATAGCTAGTTCAGACTCGAAAACATACAACTTTAGATTTTTGGTGGATAGAGGGGCATCAATGTCAATAATTAAAGGTGAATCATTAGCAGGTAAAACACTTGTTAATGTGGAAAATCGTACAGATCTTCACGGGATAAATGGAAACACGACAGCTGTGGGTTCCTCCCGAATAAATCTGCAATTTCGTCAGCAACATCTAGCCCATGAATTCCTCGTACTTGTTGAAGACTCAAATATACCGGGTGATGGATTGTTGGGTTGTGACTTTTTATGTAAGTTCAACTGCACACTAGATTTCTCACAAAACATTCTATCAGTTAGAAATGAGTGGGTGAATTTTAGTGTTGAGAGTCCCCCTGAAAACAGCCAGAATGATAACAACGAATCTTCAGCAGATTCGGATTTATCTTTTCCTCAATTTTTGGAGTCCAAGACCCAATCGCAATGGCAAAGCCAGCAAACTAAATCAAACACATCATTCAATTCCAACCTAAACGGTCAAAACCTATCAATGTTCATAATAAAGTCTCGCTCCATAAACTTCTGTAGGGTAAATGTACAAAACCTTGAGATAAAGGAAGGAATAATAAATCGAAAGGAATTATCTCCAGGTATCTTTTTAGGAGAAGCCTTAACTACTGTCGATAACAATAACCAAGCACTTGTCTCAATTCTGAACATAAATGAACAAGATCAAGAAATCATAATACCTGAAATTCCTCTAGAAAGAATTAATACAAATACATCAAATCCTGAAAATCAATTCGCAAGTCTTTATTCAGTCAATCAGTTGGAAAATCCAACACTCAAATCAAAATCGAATTATCCAAATCGTAAATCTCTACTCGAACAATCTCTCAGACTAGATCACCTTAATTCTGAAGAAGCTAAATCCATTCGTGAATTGCGGTTGACTTTTCTGACATATTTCATTTAGAAGGTGATCAGTTGACCAGTACAAATCTGTGTCAACATGAAATAAATCTTACCGATTCAAGACCTATCTCAGCAAAAGCATACAGATATCCGAAAAAATAAGAAAATGCTCGACCAAAACGTTATCCAACCTTCGAATAGTCCGTGGTCGGCACCCCTCTGGGTTGTCCCGAAGAAACAAGATTCCTCGGGAAAAGCTAAATGGAGAGTGGTGATCGATTACCGCAAGTTAAATGGCGTTACAGAGTCGGATGTATTCCCAATGCCTAATATTACAGATATATTGGACCAGTTGGGACATTCAAAATATTTTACAACTCTGGATCTGGCTAGTGGTTTCCACCAGATCAATATGCGCCCGGAAGACCGTTCCAAGACAGCTTTCACTACACCCCTGGGACATTATGAGTACCTTAGAATGCCTTTCGGACTTAAAAACGCTCCAGCAACTTTTCAGCGTTTAATGAATACTATTCTGTCCGGATTGCAGGGAATTCAGTGTTTTGTCTATCTCGACGATATAGCATGCAAGCTCCATCCAAGATCACCAATTCAAACTAAAAAAATGTCTTTGACAGAATCAGGGAAAGTGGTTTGAAACTGGAACCAGCCAAATTCGAATTCATGCGACACGAGGTCGTATACTTGGGACAGATTATTTCCAGGAAGGGAGTTTCCCCTAACCCAGAGAAAGTAAGAGCAGTAAAAGAATTTCCGATCCCAAAAAATCCAAAAGGAATAAAATCATTTTTAGGACTTTGTGGAAAAAGCATTAAAGGGTGGGCCCTAACGACAAAATCATAACTAAAGTTTAACATAAACATGACCAGAGAAGATTTAAAAACACTAGAGAAAGATCAATGGCTCAATGATAACATAATCAATTTTTACATGAAACTGTTGACGGAACGTTATCCAAATTCTTCAGACCTTCCAAAAGTGCATGCAATGGATACGTTTTTCATACTCAGACTTTTACAATCAGGATATAAAGCAGTTCGCAGATGGGCGCGGGACAAAAATATTTTTTCAAAAGAAGTCATACTTGTAATCAACTTAAGAGTCAAAACCATCAAATATTATGAGTCATTGTGCAACAATAATACGGAAGTCCTCAACGCATTAGAAGATTATCTCAAGCAAGAATCACTGGACAAGCAGAACATTCCTCTTACAATGCAATTCATTAAAGAAAATGTTACAGACGCATCATGTCAAACTAATGGAAGCGACTGTGGAGTCTTTAATTGTATGGTAGCAGAGTTTATTTCCCGAAACAAAAAAACCAACTTTTTCCCAAGATCATATGCCATATTTTCGTCAAAAATTGATATTGGAAATTATCCAAGGTAAATTACTTTCTTAAAATTTCAGGTCTATATGAAAATCATCTTTCTAATAATAATATTGGTGAATCCAGCTAAAGAACTTTTAAATATATATGAAATAACTGAGCAAACAGGATTTATTGAGCTTCAAATGAACAAAGTAAACATAGTTAGCAAAACATCCTTGGTTATCCACGCAATTAACACATCTGAAATTCTAATCGTATTAGACGAATTCTCAACGAATATAGCTAATTTGGTAGGAAAACACAAAGAACTACTTTTAACAGAACTAATTCACTTAAAGAATAAAGTTAACACAATTATCCCTAAAACAAGAAGAGAAAAAAGAGGCTTAGTGAATTTAGTAGGAAATTTAGAAAATTGGCTATTTGGAACAATGGACGAACAGGACCGACAGGACATTGAATAACATTTTAAGACTACAGACGCAAACAACCACAAGACAATTACAGCTATAAATCAGCAAATAATAATAAACCAGGCATTTAATGAAAGTCTTTATCAGTTAAAAAATATCTTGAAGGCAGATCGGAAAAAAATTTTCTAATAATATAAATAGTATATCAAATAATAACCTTTATTATGATCAATTATTTAAAGTACAAATATTGAAAAACAGAATAGAGCACTTACAAGAAAATATTGCATCAGCCAAACAAGGCATCTTGCATCCAAATATACTTTCAGATGAAGAAATAAGTAGATTCAATATTGATTTGATCAAAATGCAAAATATAAAATAAAATAATCTTTTGATATTTGCGATAAAAATTCCAACCGAATTCATTACTGTACATTTGAGACAGATTCTCCCGATCCCAAATAAAAATGGAAAAGAAATTGATCACGCTATAGAAAATATCTTTATTTTTAATGACGTTACATACAAATATGAAGAAGCCAAAACATTAAACGAGCTAACTAGAAATAAACATTGTATATATTATCATAATTGTAAGTTAATTCAAAATAATCGCACGGAAATTATAAGAATCGATGAAGAAACAATAATCGTAAAAAATGGAAACAAAATGAGGATTAATCAAACGTGTGACGAACAAAAATTGTTAATTGAAAAAAAAAACACTGATATATTTTAATAATTGTGAAATTAAAATAATGGATCATTACTTTTCAAATGTAAAAGAAACATTCAATGAACGATTCTATTATCAATTGGATACATTTACTCAAAATTTTACTGACAAAGTAACTTTAGAGGACATAATTATTAGGAACACGAAAAACATAAATGAAATAGAAGAGTCACAGCCTAAGCAAAAGATATCATACGGATTTAATATAAGTTTTGTAATAATAACAGTAATAATAATAATAATTTTGATACAAGTAACAATTACTTACCTAAAAAGAACAAAAGATTGTAAAATAAAAATAGATCATCCGATTCAGGAGAATCCTAACCAGAAGGGGGAGAAGTCACATATCAGAATGAATGGGGCATGATAATAAAGAATGCATTGTGACACCTCCCACAGGTATTCGAGCAAACAGGCAATGCTAAACGCAACGTAAACATTTTTGCAAGTGTGAGAAAAACCAAACGGTAATATGAAGACAATTGAAGAATGCAGACACTAGGTCAGCATTAAATTCACATTAAATGAAACTGATGTGTGGCTTATCCCTGCAGTCCGGTTTTAGATATAGATGAAAACGCTGTCCGTTTGAAACAAGAATAAATTGTGTGTTGTTAATTGAAATTGTGCGATGTTGTTTTTTTTAAAAGAGTTTGAAAAGACATAATAAGACTCGCGTTATTACACAAACAACAATCAACTTTGGAAGCTTGGAGTAGTAATCAAGAAGCTGGGTCAATTACACTACCTGGTAAAGTTGGATAATAATTACATTTTTAAACGGCACATCAACCAACTACGATCAACCGACCTGCCAATGCGGAAAACAGTACCATTTTCTCCAGAAACCAAGAATGATTGGCCATTGGTACATCAAGATTCATTAGCGGAGCACCTTATGAATATACCAGTCAATCAAGATACGTCAGCAGAACATCTGACAAATATCCCAGTCGAATCACTTCAACAACAGAGCCAACAGGAAATCGAAACACCAGAGTTAGAGGCAGAAGAGGTTCCAGTTCCAGCTCCTCGCTCATCAGCTAGAGTACGACGTCCACCGCAGTTCCTCAAGGACTATGTTACAAATAACGTGAGTTCCAATTAAGTGTGGTAGAACTGTAATGACACTATCTAGCAACGCCTCAGCGTTGAATACGACAGCTGCTCCTCGCCATGATTACTCGGAGTTGTTAGGTAGATGTTTGTTGAGTTGCTAGTATTCGATTTAAGTCCTTCAGACGACAAATTCAATGTATTGCTAATTTAATGTTTAAGAGTTGTATTAATTGTTGTATAACGTAGTTCGTTCGTAATAAATACATAAAAGGTTATAATACATACGTAATACAAAAGTCTCGTCGGATTGATTATTTTTAGTCAATTTCAAATATTTGATTGCGAAAGCATAATTAATCATCTGATCTCAAAAGGAAAAAGAAAAAGGGAAGAATATAAGAATAAAACTTAAATGTGCAACGTGAGTGTTGAATAGCGTACCTTAACACTTTGTAAGCTTATATAAAATATCAGTACACTCTGACCTGGCTATTGTACGACCAATAGGACGATACGTTACATTGACGGCGACGACGATCTTTTCTGTAGAATCTACAGTAATTTAACTCGTAATGAAGTTATCTAATGTTTTTTCATTTAAACTTCTTATGTTCATTCCCTTATATACATAAAAGGAATTTCTGGATAGGATTGGTATAAGTAAAAGAGAAAGAAAAAAAAAATAGATAAATTGAAAGAGAAAACAAAAACGATAATAGATATAAGAAATAAATAAGAATAATTCTTCACAATTATATTATCGGACTAACGTTAAAATTTAGAGATGGCACCCTTCTGTGGCCTTCCTTTACACCATGAAGTAACACGTAAATGAGACGTCTGAGTAGTTTGGATAGTACAGTTTGTTACTCTTGAAGAGCTAGCTTGTAAATTGATTGATGATTCACGCCTATGATTTTTATTATGATTATTACTCTTATCCTGATTTGAAATAATAATGGATGTGTAATATTTGAACCTTGGCCATCTTATTGGGCGAGAGCCCGGGAAGTTTTTTTTTTCAGGATTCACGCATGGCCTGGCTGGCCAATGATTAGGTAGAGTTTTCATATCAGTGACTTTTCAGATTTCTTATAAGGGAGGAATATTGGGAGCACTGGGTCTGCTTAGTCAGCCCATGTTGCGGAGCCACGGGTGGTTTCCTTAACGGAACTACGCCCCCCTTTGTCTCTTGGGTATTTTTATATACCAGTTTGCGGCTACCTTATTATGACGGATGAAATAATACGTAGCATCCCGCTTTTTTTTGAGAGCTGATCAGCCCTATTGTTTCATGAACCCACCCCAGCCGCAGCGAGCTAGCAAAGCGGCACCCCAGCATCCGTCGGGGTTGGTTGAAGGGTGCTCCGCTTATGCGGACGAGGGGCCTTTACGGCCATTTCTAGGGCACCCTGCTCTCGGGGCAATTCTTTTTTTTTTTAATTTGCCTCTCGAATGGCTGTAGCCATTCCACTTTTGCTGGACCTTAACCATCTTGGCTCTGGACTTCGGTCTGGTTCTGAGTTGTGCTAAGGCCGGCACTCCCCCTAATTCAAAATTCCCTACAAAGTACTCGATAGTAAATTCTTAGCTTCTGCTAACTGATTAATCGTAGTTTGAAATGACCTCAGTCTAAATCAATTAAATAAACTTGAGTGTTGATAATTGAAAAATAATGAATAAAACGTGTTGACGCTGACGTGAACGTGGTAGCAATAAAAACCTTCAGCGTTTTCCGAAAATAGTAAATTTTGACTATCGTTTTTGACCCAAAATAGCCAAAACCGCTGCATCTTTATACGATTTGCTTAGACAAAAAAACCTCAAAACCTCATTTTTAAGTGGAACGATACGCAAGAAATAGCTTTCAGAAATATCAAAATCAGCTTACAAAACTACGTGTTTGTCTTTCAACAGCTCAATGCAGATCAATGGGAACCCATCAGTTTCTACTCAATAAGATTGCAACCCTCCGAATGGAAATACTTCACGTTTGATAGAGAACTTTTGGCGATCTACCTCTCAATAAAACATTTCCGATATTTCATCAAGGAAGATGCTTTACAGTATACACATATCATAGACCTCTAATAAATGCTGTTAACTCGAAAATTGAAAAGGCTTTGCGTCAAACCAATCATTCACGTATTGTCTCCACTGGTGGAAGGTTGTAGCCGAAGAATTGCAAAGTGATTTGTTTTTCTCCGAAGGACGGTCTTTCTCTGGAATTTCTATCAGCGCGGTGTTAAGTCGCAGTTTGTGTTTTGTGTTTGTCTAATGTAAAGTGCTATTAAAAAAAATTATTAATCGAGTAAATGTTGGCTGATGCCGGCTAGTCAAGAAGCCAGGACTATTTGCGAGAAGCAGAAAAAACCGGAGGAGAAAAAACATAAATATTTCGCAGTAAAAGCACCTAAGTTTCCTTTTTTCAATTCAATAAATGTATTTTACAGCAATTCATCGGTATTAAAGAGTAATTCATTTTCAAAATTGACAGGCTATAGGCCCAGTGTTCGTTGACTCTATGAGGAAAAATATTGCAGGTTGAATTAAGTGAAGAAGTAAAACCGGATTCAATAGATTTTGTTGGAATTTATTCGATTACGATATAGCTGTGTACGATTGTGAAATTCGGAGACAAAGTAGCAACAACAACTACATGTATGCAGAAGTCATGTGTTTGCATGCTTAAATGATACGTAAGCGTTTGTAATTGTTTTGTGAATTTTTACGGAGAATCAACGGATAGCAACGGTTTTTTTAGTTTGAATTATTGTTTCAAAATTTTCAAAAATGGAACAAGATATCGTACGAATTGAAAAATTGCAAGATGCTGTACAATTTACAATGCGGAAATTTCAAGGTGCGTGTTGCATTACAAACAAAGGAAATTTTCACAGTGGCCTCTTGTGATGAAGCCAGACCAGCAGTAGTGAAAGAAGGTGTAGAAATTACGGCTGCAAATACGGCGATTGCAAATTGGAATAAATAAGACGCAAAGGCACAACATATTATCCTATCATCATTGGCCCAAAAAACAATTTCACATGTGATTTAGTAGCTATTGATTTCAATTTGTGATCAAACGAACGATCAGCAAATCGTAATTACAGGGTACAAAGGAACCGGCTGATGATATGGCAGCATACATTTCAGAAATAGATTTGTTGGTTCATCGTATGAAAAGTGCGGGTATAGCGAATGACAATTCAATGATCATCTCACGATTGCTAGCAATACAGCCACCGGAAAATCGACATTTTGTAAGCACATGGGATTTGGTCATACCAACATTACGAAAGCTTGATGCATTGAAAAGTCGATTGATGCTTTAAGAGCAGCAGATGAATACGGGTGCATGCAGCCAAAAAGAGTGAAGCGTTTGTAGCAAAGAGCAAATTAGCGTACAAGAAATCGAATCAAAAGTCAAAGAAAAATCAAAAGAGTTGTTTTGCATGTGGTTCATTTGAGAAATTTGAGAAAAAAGAATTCAAACGGTCAAAAGTCATCAAAAGAGGGTCAGTTAAAGCCAAAACAATATGAAAAGGGATTAATCATAGCATTTTTCAGTGAAATGAACACAAGCACATTTGGTACGGCGATTCGAGTGCTACAGAGCAAATGGGCCAAAATTGGCGATGGTTTCGGGATTTCGTTGAATAAAACACACTGAGGCAAATCATTGTTGGAAATGATGATGTAATTCAATGTATGTGCCGAAATTGCATGCAATATTATTTTTTGAATCAAGCGACAATGGCCATACGACACGAGCAAACAAAAATGTGATGCATGTCATGGATATCGATGATGACAGTATCATAGCAAAAGGAGCACGTCAAGGTGGATTATTTCAAATACTATTCAAGGTGATTGAGCCAAATGTATCTACAACAAATTTATCAATCAAAAGGAATACACCAGCGGCTTGGACATCAAAATGCGGCACACTTTCGTGATATTTTGGATCGAAACAACATCGATTTCATTGACGAAAAAAATTGATTATGATGGCTGAGCGATGGGAAAGATGCACCAATTGAGCTTCAACTGATATGAAAAACGGGCAAATAAATGCGGTGATATTGTGCATGCGGATATATGTAGACCAACTCTAGAGACCTCATTCCACGGTGCGGGGTATTTTTTTGTTATTCAGAGATGATTATTTACATTTTCAAAAAGTTTACCCTCTGAAGCAAAAGTCAGAGGTAATCAATAATTTGAAGATTTATGTGACATGGGCTGAAGAATAAAATGGTCGTCCGATCAAAATACTGTGCATGGATGAATATGTGATCCTACAAAATGGTCATCAAATTAAAATGCTATGTACTGACAACCGCACTGAATTTGTCAATCGCGAGGTAAAGCATTTCTTGAAGGATAATGGGATTGAACTTCAACGAAAATGGAATTGAACAATATACGCCTGAGCAAAATGGATGTGTTGAACTTGAAATGCCAACGATTGTGGAGGCTGCACGATCCATAATTCATGCAAAGGGATTAAATCCGTCAAATACAACTCTTAGCTTAGTGGTTGTACTCTCAGGTCGGAACGCCATGATGAGGCAGCACGTAGTATACGCGACTTGTACGCGACTCGTATTGACAGGTTGCATGTGACCCAGACGCAGATATTCTTGCATGAATTCAGTGATTTGCAGCCGGAGATTCGAGTCCTTCATTAGTTTTCGTTCCAATGCCCGGAAACGTTATAGCACTCGGTCCTTTGACTCACCTAGGGTCGTGGGATCTGATGCAAAGGGTAGCCTCACAGTAAAATGACCATGCTCTCCCTGGGATGTTTTGTGAGCGAAATATGCCTCGCATTTTCGGTCGTGGGGAGTAAAGGCTGAGGTAGGCTTGGCTTCGTCTAATTGCCAATAGGCTAAAGCTTCCATTTCCATGGTTTCTTGGCTGTTTATGCCACATACCACAGGAGTGGATGGATGATTGGTCACGTTTTCACCCACCACCCGACCGGAAACGGTGTTTTGTAGAGTAAGAAGATCATTCTTTAGGTTGATCTGCCCGATGGACAGAAGATCAAAGTAAAGTTGATGGAAGTGTGGGTCAGCCAACTGAAGATTAGCGGGAATTTTATACGATGAAGTATTAATCAGGTGCGTTGGCTGCTGGATGATGATGGTGGACAATATAAAAGCCTCGAACCGTGTGGTAAATCCTGTTGTTCTAGAGTGTAAATCAAGACTGACTCGAGCTTGTGTTATATGACTGCTTTGTCCTTTACCGCAAACACATAGCTCATCTCTTGCTAGTCCCAGTTACGAGGCTTGTCTCTTGGTTATAAAGTTGAGCTGTGAACCACAATCTAACTCGGCACGACACGTTTTTAGCGTTCCATTTGCAGCCTTCCCATTCAGAAGAATGGTGCTCAGCAGCATGAAATGCGAAGTATTTGGGGTTAGATAGGCTGCCAATGTGGTTGCACTCTTCAGCACTTCATTGTCTGTAGGCGTTTGTTAGGCAAGTGTGTATACGAGCAAATGATTCTTCCAAAAGTATCATCTGCCAGTAAGTGGCTCACAGCCTCTTTTTGCAGCCCAGCGCAAATCCTCAAATTGATAAACAAGTCAATCAGAAACTGGCACTCTGAAACGTCAACTGTTGACAAGGCAACATCCTGTCGTTGGAACGGTGGAAACGAGTCGAACTGACGTACCAATCTGTAAAAAACGGGTGAAAAGACACGTATCAAAACGCAGAGGTGGAAATGGCAACGTAAGGTGCATATGCGAGGCGGTGGCAACGGGTCCGAGCTATTCCGTGGAAGCGCTAGAAGGTACAATGATTAGCCAAGCAAGGCTTCGAGGAAAATCGAGGCAAGAATGACGGTCTCTTTTTCTGGGTGGGCACGGTGGACACGAGACTAGTGAGAAGCTTGTAGTGAATTTTGATGACCTCTGATGCAATTCCTTTTTTCGGTCGGCTTTTGAATCGGAGAATAATGGCAGACAAGGCGACAACGAGAATTGAATTCCCAACTGTGTCCGATTTTGAATTGTGATCGACGACGGACAAGGCTGTGATGACAGCTGTATTCCGTATAGCAACCGAATTTGAATTGCGGCTTACGATGAACCCAGCAATGATGACCCACTAATCGGGGAAGCCCCGGGGTGGAGAGTAGTGCATAGAAAGTGCCGACATTTTCTTTGGTCGCGTTTAATCCGCCAGCGAGAGCGAACATACGTTAGATCATAGTTTGATAAATTGACAAAAGAGCATGTATTATAAGCAAATCGGGATAAGCTGTAGAAATTTAGTTTTGTATCGACAGAAATTGGCGCCGCAATGGTTAGTTTTGTTCGAATGGGAAATCTTTAAATATAGTTGTTAGATTCCGTGTAAGGTATGTCGAATGAGTAGATTCTAGTGTGTCAAATAAGTAGACTCCGTGTATATTGTGTCAAATGCCCGCCCTAATTCTCGTTTCGCGGTTAGACTAGCACCCATATTCATCTCTCTCAGCGTGAGCAAGCCACCCGCGGCTGTCGCCTCTCCTCCCAGTAGGGCGAAAAAGGGTCGTTAGGCCGTCCGGTGAGGTCGGTAATAATATTCATAGTCTAGCTGTTGCTGCTAAGCAACTTATGTGGAATTAATAAAGCTATTGATTAATATCGATATGTCACATCTCATCATCAGAAATTGTTATACATTCACCGGTTATAGATCAAGAAGTAGCTTTTGCCTCTGACGTAGTCTTTATGAAATAAGCATCGGCGGATTGTGGTGCACTACGTCTTCTTTTCGCTGCACACAATTCTCTTTAGAGAAAAGCAGCATTATTCAATAGCGCAAAAAATCGATCGCTTTTGTTAGAATAAAAATCAAATATCTCCTTTGCTTTTTTGAAATTCAGTAACCTATTCGATATATTTTTATGTTAAAAGAGGAACCGTATTTCCTATTGGGGGTTCGTGCAGCATCAGGATATTCCCAATTACATACACATAATATTCTCACATTTCACTACTCACCACACTACTTTACATCAAACACATCACATCAAAATTTTAGCATTAAGTAGACTAAGTTAAAAATTGTATTGAAGTTTAAAAAAAAAGAAATGAGTTGTCAAAAAAGTTAGTGAGAAATTTGTTAGCGTAAAAATAAAGATTGTCGTTATTATTATTAATAATAAAAAAATAAATATTGGCGTTGTTGCTAATAAAAAATAAGAAAACCTTATTAACGCATATTTCTTTAGTACAGATTACTAAA
Organism: Nemotelus pantherinus; assembly: GCA_963978885.1. Classification (NCBI taxonomy): domain Eukaryota; kingdom Metazoa; phylum Arthropoda; class Insecta; order Diptera; family Stratiomyidae; genus Nemotelus; species Nemotelus pantherinus. The sequence goes on along the minus strand of OZ022265.1, from coordinate 70,663,188 downwards.
ATTGGTGACCCCTATTAAAGAACTTAAACAAATTCAGCAGCTAATTGAAGGCTCGCAACACATTCAATTACCATTTGCTCGAAACGCAAGACGTGTCGATCAGTCTGCGAGCGAAGTCTCACTGAAAAACTTTTTTGAAACCATCCACGAATCAACGTTGTTTCTATTTACATGCTCTCGAGGACATAAGCACCGTCAGACGGAATTTCTACATTTTCAAAAAAAGTACAACCAATTGAAGGTACTAACACTATGATCACGAACGAGTTCTATATTCGACACTCGTTGGTGGCACCAGATAAGCTCGCGGCGGCCAAAAAGGAATTCGATTTCCTGCTACAGCAGAGAATTTGCCGACCCTCAAACAGCAGCTGGTCTTCTCCACTACACATGGTTCGCAAGGCTACTGGTGAATGGCATTTTTGCGGCGACTACAGACGCCTAAACGCCATAACCGTCCCGGATAGATATCCGATCCCCATTATCCAAGACTTATGTCATGAGCTAAATGGCAAAAACATATTTTCCACTATAGACCTGACTAAGCCTACCATCGAATTTCGGTCGAGCCGAACGATATTCCAAAGACCGCCATCTGCGCACATTTTGGACTCTTTGAGTTCACCCGAATGACTTTTGGACTTTGCAATGCGGCACAATCGTTCCAACGCTTCATCCATGAAGTCCTACACGAATTAAGATTCTGTTTTATTTACCTCGACGACATTTTGGTAGCTTCGAATTCCGAAGAAGAGCATCTTGTTCATTTAGAACAAATTTTCAAATGATTAGCGGACCATGGACTTATAATCAACATGGAGAAATGCCATTTCCTTCGACCTTCAATTAAATTCTTAGGTCATGAGGTTTCACCGAAAGGCATTAAGCCCTCCCCAGATCGGGTTGAGGCAATATCAACAGCTTAACTCCCCAAGACGGTTAAAGACCTAAAAATATTTTTGGGGATGGTCAACTTCTGTCGCCGCTTTCTTCCTCACACAGCTGAGATGCAGCAACCACTCAACGCCTATCTTTGTGGCTCCAAGAGAGATGGTGCTTAGATAATCAACTGGTCAATAGAAGCTAGCAAAGCTTTCGACCAAGTCAAGACTGGTTTAACAGAAGCCACTCTATTGTCCTTTCGGGACTCAACCACCGAGCATGGTTTATTCGTAGACGCTTCGGATTCCACCATCGGGGCTGCTTTGCAGGAAAAATGTCAAGGCTCCTTGGTTTTTACTGGGCCAAATTAAGCGACGCACAAAGAAAGTATAGTGCATACGACCGCGAACTCTTAGCGGCTTATCAGAGCGTTCGTTACTTCTTATTTTTTTTCCAGGCTCAAAGGTTTAAACTATAAACAGATCACAAACCACTGACTCTTGCTTTCAAACAAAAGCCAGAAAAGACCACACCTCGTCAACTTAGGCATCTAAGTTACATGAGTGAGCTCAATTCTGACATTCGGCATGTCCCTGGTTGCAACAACGTTGTTGCTAACGCATTCTCTCGTCTAGAATAAATCATTCTTCCCAGTACTCTCGATTTTCCCGCAATCACCTCGTCCCAAGCATCGGACGTAGATCAGAAGACTTTAAAGGACTATAAATTTGTTTTCAAGAAACAACCAATCTTTGGCACCAACGTCGACATTTTTTGTGAGCCTTACATTCCTCACACGTTCAGGAAACAGGTGTTCAACTCAGAACATAATATCGCTCACCTTGGTATTCGTGCTACAAGAAAGCACATTGTAACCAAATTTTTCTGGCCTTCGATGAACAAAGACATTGCCACTTGGGCCCGAGAATGTTTATCTTATCAAAAATGCAAGATAACCAGACATGTGAGCAAACCTGTATCGACCTTTTCTACGGTCTCCGAACGTTTTAAGGTCATTCACATCGACATAGTTGGTCCCCTAATACATTCGCAGGGATACACATACTGTCTCACCATAATCGACCGTTTCACACGTTGGCCTGAAGCAATTCCTTTAGCCAGCATTATTGGCAATTACTGTGCTACTGCTTTACTAAGCACCTGGATTGCGAACTCTAATCCGAGAAGAATTCACAGCATCACCGGCACAACTCCTATACGGAGAAAACCTGCGTCTTCCTTGTGATTTTCATCAAGAAAATCCTAGGAAGATTATTCAAACCGACTTTGCCTAAGAACTAACGGCTACAAAGGCAAAAATTCAGCCTATTGATGCTAAACATCACCACTCATGTTCGATCACCACTCATTCCACCGTACGACGGTGACTACGTTTTGACTCACGATGGTGCGCTGATGGTAAGAAGCACCAGCTCCGTAGCATATTCCTGAAATCGTAGAGCAAGTCGTTATAGCTTTTACAAATAAGGATTGTAGTAAAAAAATGAATTTTTGTGTGAAATTTAGTGTGGGAACATAACCCACAATTACAATACACAACACTATACTACACACCAAATTTATAAATTAAAGTAGGCTAAGAAAGTTTTCATTTTCGATGTACGTAGCATGTAAGTTTAGTAAGTATTTCAATCTTATGATGAAAACATGAATAAATATTTTATATGCATATACAATTTTATTTATTTATTAAATCGGAAGATGCAAACTCTTCCAAACCACACTGCCTTGAAAACAACAACAATTTAAGGTCAAATGGTTCAGTGCGAATTTGAAAATTAAAAAACCTTATTAACAGTTCTTATTATCTCGCACGAAGTTTTGGCAGAGACAAGCTCGTTCTGGTGGTCGGTCGGAAAACGTGGCCGGAAGCGGTCGAATTCCGGAATGGTTTTCGTTTTGGTCGTGGATGGATTGAATTTCAAAACGAACAATAATTCAACTAAATATAAACGACATTAGATAAATGAAACGATTATTAGTCGCGAAAAAATGCAGTCAGAATTGACATTATTCAAAAAATACCCTTATGAAAAGTTGTGACAAACCTAGATAGTGCCAGTGCATGATAGTAATTAGCATCAGTGTGGATCCTTTTTTATTTTGAAATAAACTATAACTTATGTGCAAAGCACGTTGAGTAGATCTGCATGAATTTGGCTGCTCAAAACATAATCAAAAAATTGAATCGACTGTGTTCTGATTTTGTGTAAATCGAATCGCTGAATGCATAGTTACTTTACATTACTACAATGGCGGTTAAATGTACGAATCGTCGGTTGTATGGAAACGAGTCCAGCTAAAACAGTTTTCGGAGCTTCGGCCCATGACTGGAGTCCAGGAATGGTTGCATGGCTGTATACTCAAGGAATTAGGCTCGGTTGAATTAGGCTCGGTTCAAAAACCAAAGTAATGACGTTTGTGAGTTCTAAGTTTTAATTGAATTGGGTTGTTATAATGAAGAATCAACTAAAAAGTAAAAGAAAGTTTATGTTCATCAGTAAATCCGATTTGCTGGGGCATGTTCAAAATATCTTATTTTATTGTTATTTACCAATGACATGTTAAGAAAAAGATTAAGTTTTTGTTTGTGCTGTGGTTCTGATATTCAAAACAAAGCTATAAACTAGTTGCTAGCACGAGAAGTCTCTATTTATGCGCATATTTAAGATGCATTTCAAGCCAAATACAAAATGTCAGCACCCAGAAGGGATCCAAAGCCCTAAAAGGATACCATTTGCCCATGCAGAAATCATATTCAAAATTAAAACGTCGTAAAAGCGGGGCGAAAACGTTGGTAGTTGAGTTACTGGTTGTGAATCGATAAGTGACATAAGTGTGAAACGACTTAAATCAAAGCGTCGCAAATCTGAAGTTGAAGTTTTAAATCTGAAGTTGAACTTTTCGGAAGTGGGCTAATACTTTTGGCCAAAGCTGTATATGTGGGAAGTAGGAGAGAGAAAAAAGCAATACGGTGAGGATGAAAGATGATTCGAATTCAGTCTCCCAGTACGCGTCATCGAATCAAGAGCATTCAGTTATATCAAATCACTAATTTCATCGTCTCGTTTATTTCCTCAAACAAGCACATATGTTTATTTTCAATTTTTCCAAATATTCTCAATAAACATTAACCAGTTGAGTTATCTAAGAGGCGTCTTTTAACTCTACATGAAGGTTCAACTGAACTATTTGTGCGCCGTTGAACAGGATGTAAAGTACATTTCACAATTCACATTTGTATACCACGGACGAGATGAACAATTGAACGGTGACGGTTTAGTAACTTGATACTATTCATGTACGAAGTTCGAACTGTACTGTACTGTACGGTGAAACGAGCAGAAAAGTACAGATCGTACAGGTGTAACGAACACACCTAATATCATTTGTCATTGTTTTGTCAATCGCAATCCATCATGCTCCAGCTCCACCAAGACCAAGTTCCCAATGACTTATTTTAACACAAAATAACTTTGCGCAATGGGATGACGCAATTTATGTTGTATTTAATTCATTGGATTGGGTATGGATGTAAGTAAAATTGAAACTATAAACATAAAATAATACAAATAAATGAGTTTGTTTTTCTGGGAAGGAACTTTGAGCTTGTATGAAGAAACAACGGGAACCAGGAGCTTCTCTAATTAATTAATTAATGTTTTTACTGCTGCTGTCGCTGTGTTGTTGCTTTGTTTGCGCAAATAATTGGAAAGGTTAGTCGATATGGAATTAATTGCCTCAGAATATATCTAAATTACTTGTAGGTATTTACTAAAAAGATATAAATGAAAATATTCATCCTACATCTAGTATAAAAATGTTCGTAAAGTAGAACAAGCAGAGGAGAATTTAAATATAACGGAAACGGAGCTGGATTTTCCAAACTGTTGGAGTTTCAGTGCTATTAAAAATCCAAAGTTAATGTTGTTGCTGTTGCTGTGTTGTTGCCTTGTTTACGTAAAATAATGGAAAGGTTAGTCGATATGGAATTAATTGCCTCAGAATATATCTAAAGTACTTGTAGGTATTTACTAAAAAGAAAAAATGAAAATACTCCTGCTACATCTAGTAGAAGCAGTTTCATAGAAGTAGAAGAGCCCAATTTAAATATAACCGAAACTGAGGTGGATTCTTCGAGCAGTTTGCTAATGTGAGCAGACGGATAAATTCAAAATGGGAAACGGAATTTAATTGGCTGGGAACTTCCGGAGATAAATTAACTTGTAAGATTTGTCATGTTTCAATAACTACAAAAAACAATTTATCACATTAAACGTCACGAAGAATCCCAATTTCATATAAATAATGTTAAAGCTAACGAAACTCTACCGTAAATAACCACAATCATCGCAAAACAAACCTCATCAGATATGAAAAAAGATAGAGCTGAAACGAAGTGTCCAGCTTTTTTTGGTGGAGCACAATACCTCATTAAGAACAATGGATCACTTGCCAGGATTCATTGCTAATTTATGCCCTGATTCTGTCGTGGCCAGGAATTTGCATGCTGGTAGTTTTAAAGCACAAAATTTACTGGTAAATAAAGTTGAACCATTTATTAGAATTAAAAATCCAACCGATGTTCAATCGGTTCTGTTCTCAATAATAATTGACGAATCTACAGATATTTCAACCAAAAAGTGCCTTTGTTTATTAGCAAGATATTTCGATAGTAGAAAAGCAAAAATAATAGATAATTTTTTTAAGTTTAATTGAGGTGGAATCTTCAACTGCAGATAGACTCTTTAATGCTGTTAAAAACTATTTTTTAGAAAACCAAATCCCTTTAGAAAATATTATAGGATTTGGATCAGATCACGCCAGTGTGATGATGGGTGCTAATAATTCAGTGCAGAAGAAGCTTTCTGATGTGATTCCAGAGTTATATGTACATGGTTGTATATCACATTCGTTGCATAATTGTGCCTCGTATGCATATGCAAAATTACCCTGGGAAACAGACCAGCTTGCAAAAGACATATATTCATTTTTAAAAAATAGTGCAAAACGGCAGCATGAATTAATAGAATTTCAAGAATATTTGGAAATTAAGCCGCGTAAAATCTTGAAATCTTGCGCAACTAGATGGCTCTCTAAACTTCAAGTAGTTTCTTGCATTTGGAAATCGTGGAATGCATTACAACTTTATTTTACATCTTACGCGATTGAAGAAAATAATCCGTCTGGGAAAAACATTTTAAGGGATCTTACAAATAAAAACATAAAAATTTATTTCTATTTCTTACAATATATTTTGGGGATTGTAGTCAACATGAATCTAAACTTTCAATCAGAGAGTCCAAAAATTCAAGTAACTTTAAATGACATTTCATCGAAATTAAAAATTATATTAAAAATTTTTATGATAGATTCATATATAGATCAAGCTAAGTTTACTGAAATAGATTTCTCTAGAAAAGATGTTTATGTACCAAATAATGAAATATATCCAGCTGCAGAAACACTGTTTTTGCTAGAAGAATTGTCACATGAAGAAAAGGATACTTTTTGTACTAATGTAAAGAATTTCTATATTAAACTTGTTATTCAAATAATAAAAAGAATAGATGTAAACGATTCTGTTTTAAACGATTTAACAATTTTTGATTTGGACTATATTAAAACTAAAAAATTTTCTGATACAATAATGGATTTAACTTTTTTGGTAAAAAGTGTTGAGCCCATATTCGCCTAAACTTACGTATCTCCGGCACTTCATTAACAGCAATTCCAGCTGGCAGAAAAACTCACTTTTCCCATTAAGATCCTGAAATCGGAGGTAGAAAAACTGCACAGCAACGGAGTCCAACTAAAACATCAAAAGCCGCGCTCTAGGAGACTCGACGGTACCGCGCTTGTGCAGTTATTATTAATCGCACGTTAAATGTAAACAAAAGCACCACGGCACTGTTGGTTAAATTTTTCTGGACCTTGTGGTGACAGCTGGATACTGCACGAAAACTCAGCGAACCTGGTGGCTGATGTCTGCATCGTCGGTTTTGAGTGATGCCACAATGGTGTGGGGAATTGAAGATATGGAAATTGGAAATAAACCGCTCTAGCGGGTCAGTGAAAATTTTTCGGGACAAAGAAAAAAGGGGATTTGGGTAGTAACTGTAGACGAAAAACGTTCGAAACTTCTGAGCTAGTGCAACAGTTGGTTGGTCTTTTTGAAAAAAAAGTGAAAAGTTCGTGGAAAGCAAAGAAGAAAAGACAAGAAGACTTACGTTTGGTTTTTGTGAAAAAGGCAGAAGCACGAGAAGTGTGAAATTTTGAGGGAAAAGAAATAGAAGAGGCTTCTTTCTCTCAGACAAGAATAAAAGTTAAATATTCTGAGCCAGTGCAACCATTTGTGGGGTTATGATCAGAATTGGGAGTTTGTAAGCGCTATTATAAATAAAGAAGTCGCCAAACAACAAGTCGTGGAAAAAATTAGTGAATCAAGGGAATCTTTGCGAAGAATGTGATTCGATACAGGATGGTTTTGCTCCTGTGAATGGGGGGTTACTCTGAGATACATACTACTATGTAAATACTACAATTGTCAATGACCGTTCAGGACCAAGCTCAAAAGCAGTGTGAAGGTGAAAGGAAAAAGGAGTCAAGCAGGAAGGCGGATTGGACCAATTATTAAAGCTTTATCGGAATCATCACACAGGAATGGATGTCTGGACGTGCGAGATAAGGAATGTACGAATGGCCTAAATTCATGGTATTTATTGATGGAACTTTGTTTCAAAATTTTGACTCTTAAAATTTATGAACGAAAAAAATAATAATAATTTTAACGTAACATTATTCTTCACCATAACACAGTTATATCTTTAATGAGATTGTATACGATTATATTTCATATATGCAATTTCGCTTACATTTAAATGAAAGAAAGCAAATATTTTTTTTTTGTGTGGGTGATATGCGATCTATATTTCTTTGCATACCTATTGTTTTTTCTTTATTTTGATTTTGGGTTTTTTTGCATGTAATTGATTTCTCGCCCATATATATGTATATTTCTTTTATAAGGTTGAATTAGTATCTATATGAATTTTGGTATTATTATTTATGTTAATATTGGTGTAAACCAATCCCGGCCGGGTTTGGGTAGCAATTATTCAAATACCCACACCAATTTTATAATTTTTTTGGGCTATTTTTGATTTGATTTAAATTATGAATCGATTTTTCTTTCTTTGATGTTCTTTATCTTTGATTTTATCTTTATTTTTGTTAATTTATTGGTGAATTAATAAAATGGAATAACTTGCGCAAAATAAATAATGATTCTTGCATGGAGTCTTCCCTATCCCTCCCGCTTCAGTGATGTGTAATTGTGTTTGTTCCTTTGGCGTGCCGTAGCACGAAGGAATCATAGCCCAAAGCAGCGATGGGCATTTACTACAATTGTAGTAGATCTGCTACTTTTTTCCGCATTTTTCTGAATCTACTACTCTACTACGTAGCAAATTATATTTACTACTTTTCCCGGGGAACTACTTTTTAATGAAGATAGCACTGATGCAACTTCGGTGAACCATTAAGCATCAACTGAAACACATCTACGATAAGAAAACGCCGAGCGTGTGGCAACTAATGTTAAATGCTGCTCGTCTGACTAAGTTCTTAGAATGCAGAAAAAGTCGTTGTTCTCGGTTTTTTCATATGTTGAGAAACACTGAAATATCTACATTAATTTTAGTTAATCTGAGTCTGAGTCTCACTTACACTAGCTCACACAATACATTTATATTAGTTTAGTACAGTTAAGTAAAGTACAAAAAGGTCAGTAATAAATCAGCCTTAAACCAGTTAGCACCGGCGTTTTATTATCCAATAGGTTATGGGCCCAGGTCTATCCGAATATAATATAGTAAAAAGAACCATAAAATGAAAGTGATTTAAAAATCTTTATAATAATAATCGTTCCAATAAACGTTACATATCGGCGAACAAATATGTCGTCTGCGGCGGTGAATATCGATAAGCTCACGGAATGCAAAGTGTTTTGGTGTGTAGTGACTTATGGGACTATGTGTCCGGCCATATTCTGTGTCCTGAAGAAGACGCGGCAAAAATCACTTTATGGGAAAAGAAAGACCAAAAAGCATTAGCACATATAAGACTTAGTGTCTCGACAGCCCAGTTAATGCACATCAAGTACAGTAAAACTGCTAAGGAAGCCTGGGATGTACTTAAAAGCATGTTCGAAAGGAATACACCAGCGCAGAAGGTATCATTATACAAATCATTAATACAATTACGTTTTAAAGATGGTGATAGTATGCAAAATAATTTGCATGATTTTTCCCAAATCATCGATAAAATGGGTGAACTGAAAATTAAAATCGACGAAGAAATTTTAACCATTATGCTATTGTGCTCACTACCACAACAATACGAAAACTTCGTAATAGCAATAGAAACGAGAGATTCATTACCATCACTCATAGAGCTCAAACTAAAGTTGATTGAAGAAGAAGAAAGAAAGAAACATGTTGAATCAAAACCGGAAAATAGTGAAGCTGTATTGTATTCGCACAATATTCGTACTCGTACCAAACCAGTCACAGTTTTTGATAGCAAGCAAAATACAAATAAGAAAAATAGAACTTGCTTCATTTGCAAGAAGAAGGGGCACTACGCAAATGAGTGCCGATACAAGAAAAATAATGCTCTTTTCGCCTCTGCATATTTTGCGAACCCGTCGAATGAGCTATGGTGCTTAGATAGTGGTGCAAGCTGTCACATGACAAACAATAGAGATATGATGAACGAAGTTTGTTCCATCGATACGGAAATCGAATTAGCTGATGAGAGAAAAGTAAAAACCAGTATTTATGGGCAAATCACACTAAATACAAAGTACGGAAAGGTAGATTTGAATGAAGTGCTATACATACCTAATATAAAAATGAATTTTATCTCGGTTTCAAAAGCCACGCAACATGGCTATTCAGTGAATTTTATCGGAGATAAAGCGTTTGTTAAAAAAAATGGAAAGACAATAATGAATGCAACTAAAGTATCTGGATTATTTATAATAGATGGCAAGGTTGAGCATCTAAATTCAATTGAAAATAAAAATTTCGAGTTTATTATATGGCACAAAAGACTAGGGCATTTGAACTATAAAGATATCAAAAATTTGATCAATAACGATGTAGTACCTAGGATGTCAGGAATACAAAATGTGAACTTTGAATGTATCACTTGTGCTAAAGGGAAATTAAGCAGTCAACCTTTTCCGAAGAAAAGCGAAAATACATCCAACGACTTATTGGAATTGGTTCATAGTGACATTTGTCAAGCAAGTTGTTCATCATACGGTGGTGCGAAATATTTCATAACTTTTATTGACGACAAAAGTCGATACATAAAAGTGTTCATCATAAAAACAAAAGATGAAGCTCTTAAATGCTTTAAAGAGTTTAAAGCTATAGCAGAAAATGAAACAGGGAAGAAAATAAAAACCTTGAGAAGTGACAATGGAAGTGAATATAAGAGTAAAATATTTCAAGAATTTTTAAAAGTGAACGGCATAAAACACCAAACGTCAATTCCACATACACCACAGCAAAACGGCGTTGCCGAAAGAACAAACAGAACTTTGATAGAAATGGCAAGATGTATGATTGCTGAATACGATTTAGACGAGAAACTTTGGGGAGAAGCCGTTAATACCGCTTGTTACATTAGAAATCGATGCACAAGCAGAGCAATAAATGGATCATCTCCTTATCAAATTTACTTCAGCAAAAAACCTACAATGAAACATATTCGGATTTTTGGAAGTAAGGTAATAGCATTAAAATGTGGAGAGAGAAACAACAAATTTCTTCCAAAGGCAAAGGAGTATATCTTGGTAGGATACTCTGAGGAGCAAAAAGGCTATAGAGTTATGAATAAATCCACTAAACAAATAGTAATTTCAAGAGACGTCAAATTTTACGAAGATATCAATCTGAAGAGTGTATACTTTAACCAATTCGAAATGAACGACCAATGGCAACCGACAACAAAAAACGTAAGTCAGCAGGAAGACGATAATATGGAAGAAAATATTGCAATGAAAAATGAACTTAAGACTGATGAAGATGAAAACGAATGTGATTGTGGTCAAAGTAATTTAAGCGAAGATGAATATTTAACACCGGAACCGATGGGGAGAGTGATATTACGGGACAGATCAACATTAAAGCAGCCAACCAGACTACAATTAAATAATGTTTATTTAAAGCAAGATCCACAGAGTATACAAGAAGCACTATTGGACGTTAATCGAGATAAATGGATTAGTGCAATGGAACAGGAATATGATGCCTTGGTAAAAAATAATACTTGGACTTTAGTCGATCGTCCGAAAAATGAAAATATTATTGGTTCAAAATGGGTTTATAGAACGAAATATAATGAAGATGGCAAAATTGACAAATTCAAAGCTCGAATAGTGGCTCAAGGCTTTAATCAGAAATATCAAGTGGACTATAACGAAACTTTCAGTCCAGTTTTTAAAAGCTCGACATTAAGGCTATTAATTGCGATAGCAGTGGAAAAAGACTTGCAAATGCACCAAATAGACATTAAAAACGCATACATAAATAGTGAGTTGCCTGAGACAATATATATGGAGCAACCAACGGGATTTGCAGTTGATAAGAATAAAGTGTGCAAATTAAACAAGAGCATATACGGATTGAAACAATCAGGGAGAGAGTGGAATAACGCATTAAATATAGCTATCACTGAGAAAATTGGTTTGAAACGATTAAAATCGGATCCGTGTGTATACGTAAACAAATCAGTGATACTAGCTGTTTATGTAGATGATATTATAATAATGTCAAAGAACGTGAATGAAATTAGTTATGTAAAGAATATTTTAAAGAATTTATTTGAACTTGAAGATATAGGTGAACTTAAATTTATACTCGGTCTTGAAATTAATAGAAATAATAAAGCAGTGACTGTGAAACAAGTGAACTATACAAAAAACTTATTGGAAAAGTATGGAATGACTAACTGCAATGAAATATCAACACCAATGGAAATAAATATAAAGTTTGAACAATGTATAGCGGGAACTTGTAATAAGTGTGAAGAAGTAAATTCAAGTGAATATCAATCGTTAGTCGGATCGCTCATGTACTTAGGAGTTTATACGAGACCTGATATCATGTTTGCGATAAGCTACCTGTCGCAGTTCAACAAGAAGCCTCATAACGAGCATTTCAATGCGGCTAAGCGGATTTTAAGATATTTAAAGGGAACAATTAATCATGGCCTATATTTCCAGAAAACCGGCAAGCCTCTTTCTTCCTATGTAGACGCAGACTGGGGTGGCGACACAACAGACCGGAGATCCTATACTGGCTACGTGTTTGATTTAGCAAATGGACCAATCAGCTGGGAAGTAAAGAAACAACCAACAGTAGCATTGAGCAGTGTCGAAGCGGAATATATGGCAATAAGTCAAGCATGTAAAGAATTAGTTTTTCTTAAAAATTTGTTAATTGAGTTAAATTTTGAAAAATTTGTTGAATTACCAGTAAATATCTTTTCTGATAGTCAAGGAGCAGCAAACCTAGTTAAAAATAATATTAATAATAAGAGAACAAAACATATCGATATCAAGCATCATTATATTAGAGAATTAAAAGCAAATGGAGTAATTGATATATTGTATGTTCCCACAAATGAAATGAAGGCAGACATTCTCACAAAAAGCTTACCTAAAGAAAGGTTCATATATTTAAAAGAAAAACTGATGAATTGTAATTAAATATTTCAGTGAGGGAGAGTGACAACACTGAAATATCTACATTAATTTTAGTTAATCTGAGTCTGAGTCTCACTTACACTAGCTCACACAATATATTTATATTAGTTTAGTACAGTTAAGTAAAGTACAAAAAGGTCAGTAATAAATCAGCCTTAAACCAGTTAGCACCGGCGTTTTATTATCCAATATCATACACTATATATATGTGTCTATTTTTACTACTTTTTTTCTGATTCTGCTACTTTTTTGAACAAAATCTGCTACAAATTTATTCGTCTCAATGCCCATCGCTGGCCCAAAGGCCCACGACAAGACTGAGCTAGTCGGCGGAGGGCCAAGGCACGCAGGGTAAGTTCCTATGATTCCTTAATTTAAACATGCTGCATTGACGACGGCATTCATGCTTTGTAGCATTTTCGCAAGGCATAGTAAATGAAATTTGTTTGGAAGAAAAGTGCAAGCCGTTGCATGTTATTACGTGCCTACTTGTAAACATTTTATGTTTTCATGCAAATTTTTTGCAAAATTGCTAATATACTAGAGTAAATTTACACTTTAAAAAGGGTATTGCATTTTTACTCTTGCATCTTTGGACATTTGCATTGATTTTGTATGGACATTTGGAAATTTTTCTAGTTGGCTTTTAGTAATATGCAACGGCTTGCACGTTTCTTCCAAATAAATTTAATTCATTATGTCTTTCCAAAAATGCTACAAAGTGTGAATGCCCTTATTTTTATTCGATTGTAAACAAAGTAAACAAAGCACTTTACATAACCTATAAGATTTTTTATACTTATTTACATTGTTTTTCGTTAATGGTTTTTTGTTAAATAATAGCTGAAGAGAAATATTTCTGTTAATAATAAATACATTATATGAATATATAATTGTATTTTAAATACCTGAACTGTCCCTTTTAAGTGGTCCTGTCCCTCATATACATGACTATGTCCCCAGAAAATGACCCCATAGAAAATATTGCAGCTGTCATACTGGTGTCTATCCACAACGATGATACTAATGGCGAAAACAAGAAAACTATGAAGCCGAAAAATGCAAAAAGAAGAGACGAGAGGCAGCCGGATAGCATTAGTGAACAAACGGAAAACGAATATCGAGATCTGTGAAGAGACAAAACTAAATGCATTGTTCAATTTTGCGACTTAAAAAACTCAGTACAACAGTTTAGTGGTGACGAAAAAATGAAGATCGAGTTCTGGGTGAATGAATTTGAGCAATTTGCGGATAATCTTACGAAATGGAATAACTTCAAAAAGTATTTACGCAAAAAGGCTGCTAAAGGGATCAGCTCTGCAATTCATCCGCACACAAAAACGCATTAAATCGTAGCAGAGACTTAAACAAACTTTGATCGAAGAATTTGTAGATGATGTGAGCGATGCGGAAATTCACAAACAGTTACGAGGACGTCGCAAAAAGCCAAATGAAAAGTACAGAGAATATCTCTACGAGATGCACGCAATTGGTATGCAGATTGACTCGGACATGTTATCATTCATACAATATACGGTAGACGGCATAATAGACGACTCGCCAGACAAAATTGTGTTAGAGGGTGCTATAACGATTAAACAGCTAAATGAAAAATTTCCACTTTACGAGAGATTAAAAGCCAATGCGACGGAGAGGAGGATGAAAATAAAAATTCACGAAGAGAAAACAACTTGGCAGAAATGTTCAAATCAGAGAGTCAGGTCTTTCGAGATCACGATTGATATTCCTATGAAAGTGATAAAGTATCCAGACAATATTTAAATCGTCGAACAAGAAAGCTTGTAGGCATTTCAAGAAGCTAGAGAACAAGCGCATGTAGTTACTAGAATGCAAATTCAATTAGTACAATAGGAAAAAAAAGGCTAGTTACAACAAGAAACGTAAGAAAGCAATACGGTTTCGAAAAGGCGACATAGTAGCGATCGAGAGAACACAGTTTGAGGTTGGACTCAAAGTGAAGCCGAAGTTTTTTTGGTCCATATGAAGTTACATTGATAAAGTACGACGAAAAGTACAAGGTACAAGGTACAAAAGTAAAATACAACTGAGAAAAATTTCACATGTGAACCAACCCATCTTTCTAAATTGAGCTACAACGCAACATTTTCAGTTATGATGAAATAAAATACTATTGTGTATTGTAATTCCACCCATCTATCAACACGCTTTGTTCGTTAGAAATTTTCGTTTCATTCTTGAATTGTCTTTGGCAGAGGGAGGTTGTTCGGAGAATTACAAATGGGTGTTGCATTTGTTTTTCTCCGAACAGTTGCCTTCCTTTATCTGCTTGTTAACGTTAATAAACGCGTCATACAAAGTGAAAATAGTGAAAGTGCCTGTAAGTCCATTAAATATTAGAAAAATCAGCATTTAATTAAAAGTGAAATTTTATTGTGAATTGTAGTCGAATTACACATTGTTTCTTCTCTGAAGTTTGACCTTTGTCCTGGATTGGATGTAGTACGCGATAATGTGCGATCATGTGATTATGTGTAAGTACAAGTGAAATTAACTGTAAGTTGATCTAATGTGCAAGCTGCAATTGATTCAAAGTTAAATAGTTGATTACATAAGATGAATTATTTACGTTCAAACATTTGTTTTTCTCCAAAGGATAACTTTGTGTGCGATTCAGTGAAACCGAATTTATGAGTCGCAATTGGGTAAAAGCAGATTAATTCGCATACATGTACATACACCTGCACCATCTTTGGACTGACGGTAAGTTATTGACTATATTTTAGTGAACAGTATCAATTTAACTTTTATTCTTCGCAGAGGAACAAAGGATTCGCATTCCAAACAACATTTTAAGAATGTACATTTTGATATTCAACACAAAACTCAACAAGTTTTAATATTCGCACAAATATATTTACTAAACTCACCTTAAAGGAATCGTTCTTATCTGCCTGCACCAGCTTTGGACTGACGGTAAGCTATTGACTATATTTTAGTGAACAGTATCAATTTAACTTTTGTTCTTCGTTGATTGGCAAAAGATTCGCATTCCAAACAACATTTTAAGAATGTACATTTTGATATTCAACACAAAACTCAACAAGTTTTAATATTCGCACAAATATATTTACTAAACTCACCTTGGAATCGTTCTTATCTGCCTGGACCAGCTTTGGACTGACGGTAAGTTATTGACTATATTTTAGTGAACAGTATCGATTTAACTTTTGTTTTTCGCAGATTGGCAAAGGATTCGCATTCCAAACAACATTTTAAGAATGTACATTTTGATATTCAACACAAAACTCAACAAGTTTTAATATTTGCACAAATATATTTACTAAACTCACCTTAAAGGAATCGTTCTTATCTGCCTGCACCAGCTTTGGACTGACGGTAAGTTATTGATTATATTTTAGTGAACAGTATCAATTTAACTTTTGTTCTTCGCAGATTGGCAAAGGATTCGCATTCCAAACAACATTTTAAGAATGTACATTTTGATATTCAACACAAGACTCAACAAGTTTTAATATTCGCACAAATATATTTACTAAACTCACCTTAAAGGAATCGTTCTTATCTGCCTGCACCAGCTTTGGACTGACGGTAAGTTATTGACTATATTTTAGTGAACAGTATCAATTTAACTTTTGTTCTTCGCAGATTGGCAAAGGATTCGCATTCGAAACAACATTTTAAGAATGTACATTTTGATATTCAACACAAAACTCAACAAGTTTTAATATTTGCACAAATATATTTACTAAACTCACCTTAAAGGAATCGTTCTTATCTGCCTGCACCAGCTTTGGACTGACGGTAAGTTATTAACTATATTTTTGTGAACAATATCAACTTATAGTTATAGCTACTTTAGGCGCATTTAGTTTTTCTTCAGAAATTCGCATACAAAACTACCAACCATGGGTAAATGGGGGAAATATGGGAAGAAATATAATAAATCTTGGGAAAAGAACCCGCAGTTTGCAGGTATATTGCATGTCTATCATTCTGATTGAATTCGAAATTTTTCGTCTTGATAGGGTGGCTAATGCCAAGTCCGTCTGACGTTGATATAGCTTATTGCCGCGTGTGCAAATGCAGCATAAGGCCTCAGAAGAACGATTTGTTTGTTCACAAAAAGCAAAAAAGCATCAGAAGAACTCCACCCAACTTGAGACAAGTTCGAACGATTTAAGCAATTACGGTAATTACTTCTATTTTGAAAAATTCATGCTATTTGAACTTATTGAAAACAGGAATATGAATTACGGGGCTAGAAAAAGTTAATATATGTATATCTCTTATGCTTGTGTATGTAAAAATATTATTCAGAGCCTTGCTGGTCGTCTTCAATTTAAGAAACTTGTCAACAATGATTTGTCCACTTCCATTGGCAGCCTGAAGTGTGTCGTGTCCTGACCCTCTTTGCAACCATCAAATCAGGGTAAATTAGCTTAGGAATTCCAAGATAATCCTTTTTGGGTCTATATATTATCACCTTTATTTATTATCACCTTTATATGACTCCATCAACTACTATTCGACAAACATTCAATTAAACATTCATTCAATTTTCAGTTCAAGAAAAATCGCGAATGCAAAAACGGTTCTCCCTTACGATCCGTGTGAATTCATAAACACTATTTCCATCCACGCATCAATTTATTCAAAACTAGGTGCGTTCACAAAATTCATTAATCAACAGAATATTTGACTTTTTATTTTACTCCATTTACGCATACACACATTGAATATACATATATCGGAAAAACTTAGTTCCGAATTAACTCATTAAACTTGCCTCATACTTAATTCATTTGACTTGTCTTACGTGTTATACATATGTCATTCTATCAACCATCATATATTATTTTAGCCTGACGACATTGAGCAGATATGCGAAATCGTATCGAATGTTCCATCATTATGCACCAAGTTATAATCTAATGCCAAACAGCTAATAAATATAATCGTTAACATCACTAAAACGATATATTCACTAACACCAAACAATAGTTTGAATATTTTTCCTACTCCGAATTCATTATTTGCTTTTTTCATCAGTTGCATCTTAAATTTCATCATTTACATTTGCATGGATGTACATAATTGCATGAAGGTACCTCATTTGCACCCTCATGGCGACTTTAATGATCTTTTTTATTTATGAGTCAAAGATTCTTAGTACAGCCGAAGCATGTTCACATTAAATTAACGGCGGCATTTCAGTGATTAGTGTTGTAGAAAGGAGCGGCACTGGGAACAAATTTTATTGACATTGGATTGCCACTAATAGGTAAAGAACCGACCAAAGGCAATGAAAAAATAAGATAATAGGCAACAGGCCTATTATCTTATTTTTTCATTGCGTCACCTGAATCTATTATAGTATATTAAAATAGATTCGCAGCAAGTCGTTTTTGTTCTCTTGCTGCAAACCAAATTTTGCCACAAAAAGAAGCCAGCTACAAAATAGGTTGCTGCTGCAGTACGCGAACAGATCACATAATCATAATATCTACACATAATTACATCAACATCGGCTTCCATTAATTATTAATGGCCGCCAAACTTTTGCCGAAAATATTCAGTTTAGCAAGATGCCCGCAATTCTCCGTTTCGAATCATAGAATTTGCAAATTACTCCATTAATTGCACTACTTTACTCAAGAACAAGATCAGTTTTTTGATTCACCCAAACATACGTACAAACATACACATATCGACAAAACTTACCTCCAAATCAACTCATTAAACTTGCCTGGTTCGCATTTGCGCTCATACATATATCATTATATGAGCGATCTTACACTGTCCTAGCCATAACATATATCCTATCAATAGTTAAATAACTCAACGAAACATTCATTAGCATCTCTATTACGATGTATTCACTAACCCCTCAACTAATGCGTTAACAACATTCACTAATGCCTTAACTAATACCAAATATTAGTCAAGGCGTTGACTAATGACTTAACTAATGTCAAATATTTGTTCGAACCAGGAACACGTCAAACACAGAGTACACTCCGGTACCCGAACCATGACGGATCCAACACAGACGTGAGTACCACCTTGAAGGAAGAAATTAGTTGGTGAGCTCAGCTGGCCAAACTATGGCAAGGTTGAGCACACAGCGACGATCTGTGTGGAGATCTAAGTGCGTTCCACATATGGTACTCGATGTCCAACCACAACAGAACAATTTGATCCCACACACACACAAAAACTTGTGAAACTTTGTAGATCACTCATTCAGTCACTCTGGAAAACCAATTATGCTGCTAACTTTGAAACGTAACTTTGAAACGTAAGTAAAAAATCGAAACCAGACTAGATACCTATGGTATAAACGACGCATTATGCCCCTATCCCTCATAAAACGAACAGACCCAAAAGGAAACTATAAATTTCACCGACAAAAGATGCGTTTATTATTTTTTTAAATGAAATTGAGTATTTGTTTCTTAGTATTACATTTTCAAGCAAAAATTTTAGGCAGTCAACCCACACAAAGATATTTCAAACAATAATCAATAGCTTTTTTGTACAATGCTATTAATTTTTTAGGATTTTCTTCTGATGACACCCCAAAATCTAAAACGCAGGAAATTATATACAGTGTGTTCATCGCCCAGCACGCCACTATTCGAGCAGTAGATCATCTATCGGAAATTGCGAACGATAATTTTAAGACTAATTTGCGGTTGCATCGGACGAAGTGTACTGCTATTGTAAAAAATGTTGTTGCTCCAGTTTTAAGGGAAAATATTTTGAAAGATGTTGGCAATAATTGTTACTCGTTAATAGTGGACGAATCCACTGACGTATCTGTAATTAAGTATTTATGCGTTTGCATAAAATATTATTCTTTTCAACATAAGAAAACGATAACAACGTTCCTTGGTATTATTGAAATAGTTAGTACTACCGCAAGTGATTTATACGATGCTGTTCGGAAATTTTTAAATTCGATGGAATTAAAGTTAGAAAGCCTCATTGGTTTGGCGACAGATGGAGCGAATAATTTGTGTGGCCAAAATAATTCACTCTATACACGCTTTAAAGTTAATTGTCCAAATTTAGTTCTTGTTAAGTGCATATGCCACAGTCTGCACTTAGCAGCTTCGAAGGCATCATCCGTTTTCTGCAACGAGACTGACTTTCTCGTTAAGGAGACTCATAATTGGTTTTCTAACAGCCCATTGCGAAGAGCCAAATATAAGGAAATATTTGATCTCATAAATATTAATTCTAGTCAAAAATTTCATAAATTCGTCCAGCTATGGAGCACTCGCTGGCTTTCACGTTTTAATGCAATTAATGTTATTCTTAACCAATATGTTGAATTGGAAACTTTTTTTACAATAGCTGCGAACAAAGATCAATGTCACACTGCACTTTTATTGAGTAATTCTTACAATAAAAAATCCAACAAATTGATATTGCTATTTATACGGCCCATTCTCAAACAACTTAACGATTTAAATTTATATTTTCAAAGGGAGAAAGTAGATTTTTTTCAATCAAACCTGGAACTATTAAGCTTTGTTAAAGTTCTCATCCAGAAAGTATTTAAACAAAATGTTGTTGAACTAGTTGCCAATGATCTATTTAAAGTCCGGAATTTTTGAAACATGATGATACTCATATACCTGTTAATATGATTACATTTGGGGAGGAATTTAATTTAGAATTAAATAATATGGTTACATGGCAAAATATTGATATTGACCAATTAAAACTTTTCTGCAAGAAATACCTTCTGAATTTGCTAGATGAGCTATTATCTAGGCTCCCTAATCACATTAACGTTTTTGAAAAGGCTTCAATATTATCTCCAGAAAAGTGATTGTGCCATATACGGCCCCAATTTGTAGACTTGCCGTTAGAACTCATTAGTCAGGAAAAAAAAGCGAATATACAGATTCAATATGATTCACTTTTGACCTTCAATTGGTCAAATGAATTTTTAGGAAATGTTCCACCCAATGCCGAAGTATTTTGGACTTAAGCCTATCAAATTAAAAATGCAATCGGAACACCTATATTTAAAGATATATGTATGTGAACCAGCTTTTAAACTTCTTTCATTGCCACATTCAAATGCATTAGTAGAGGGAGTCTTTTCAATCATGAATATAACGAAAACTCAAATTCGAAACAAAATGGGTTTTAACACTTTGTCGGCGATCCTTCAAATAAAAACATATATGAAAGTACATGATATTTGCTGTAAATTGTTTGAAGTTACTCAAGAAATGCTGAATAGATTCAACTCTTCAATATATGATTCAAATTCAACAGATCAGTTAACAAACGCTGAAATAGACGCTCTTTTGAGTGTTGATGATTTTTGATCACTTGAAAATTAAATTAATTTTGATAAATTTAAATTCACATCTGATAGCCACATATACAAGAAATTCCACGTACACCACCTTATCCTTTACTCATTCATCTTTTAAACAAACATAATGTTTTCTATTTTTATTTACATTTAAGCTCTAAAAAACTGCAACTGCCTAAAACAAAACTGTATTTTGTTCTATTATCGCTAGCTTGTTAAATTAATCTCTAATTCTGTGGCAAAGAGCTATAACAGCATAACTGCACACATGAAATATTGCAAGATACTTATTTCAGTGTTTTGAGCTCGAATTCGCTTAATTGAGAGTGGAATTGGATATTTGAATAGCTTTATCAACTTGTGAAGAACTCTTATTTGTTGATTAATCGGATAACTATTGGTGAATAATTAGTAACGTAATATAAGTAATTCTTTAGTTTTATTTAAGCTCTACAAAACTTATACCGCCTAAAACAAAACAGTATTCCGTGTTATTATCGCTAGCTTGTTAAATTAATCTAAAATTCTGTGGCAAAGAGCTATAACAGCATAACTGCACACATGAAATATTGCAAGATACTTATTTCAGTGTTTTGAGCTCGAATTCGCTTAATTGAGAGTGGAATTGGATATTTGAATAGCTTTATCAACTTGTGAAGAACTCTTATTTGTTGATTAATCGGAATAATTGGTAACGGATCAATTGGTATTGGTGAATAATTGGTAACGTAATATAATGAAAATGTTTTATTACTATGATTGTCATACTATATTTCTATAAATGTTATGCTGTTATATTTTATTGACCTTATAAATATATTATGTGATGCAAGTAGTAAAATAAGACCTTTCAATTGGAAAATAATGAAATATTAATTTTTAGATTCTTCTTCGTAGCTGTAGTCCTCAGTATCATTATCACATTTCAATTCCTAATAAAATGTATGAAAAACAAATGGAATGAGATTAAGTAGGGAAAGCGAGTCATTTTACTTATTAATTGACAGATGAATAGCTTCTGCTGTTACTTTTGGCAGAGTTTTTCTTATATTGTGCTTATTTTTTAACAGACCTTTTACTCCAAACTCGTCTCGATATTCTTTTTTATCAAATAATTCTGCGAAATTACTTTTTTTTTGTAGCAAATTATGCGTATTTTACTCCACATTACATTGACTTTTTAAGAGTCTAATTTCGTTTTCTTTGCAGACATTGCCGTAAAGGCTGTTAAAGTCATAAAAATCATCAATTTCCATTCTTATAACTTTAAACAGTCTTTGCTTACTGCTACAAGAGCTTACGAGCTAATACCAATCATACGGATGATATACGATTATGTTGTTCCGTTAGGTTTTTTTTTCAATGATAGCATGGTCGCTGTCACACTCCATATGAGTATGCCAAGGTTTCCAAAAATTTATGTTCGACAACATCTACGTCGAACTTTTGCACTAACAACAGAAACATTAGGTATGTTCCCGTACTACGATTAATTGCAATTAATTGCAATGAAGCGTACTAAAACAGAGTTTTTTAGTCCGTTTTAGTACGCTTCATTGCAATCAATTGCAATTAATCGTAGTACGGGAACAGACCTAATGCCGAAATGATTGTATTTCGATTCTGCCCCGGACAAGTATCGGAATAAAATTGATAAAGCATACACGCAAAGACAAAACAATCAAGATAAAATTTCATGATGCTGTTTTGAAGTCTTTCTGTTATGTAATTGTCTTCAAGTCTTTTTATTATGTTGAAATGTTAAACAAATGAAAACATATATTTATACATATACATTAAATATATAATTTATATTATATACGAACAATGGAAATTTTTATTTACATATGATAGAGATTTACTGCTATATGGACGTTTCGAAGATGCATTTTTTTAAATAGCCAGTCTGAAATAACCAGTCAGCTGAAATAAGTAGCCCTTTTGATCAGGATACACATAAAGCCAAAGTTTATCTGTTAAAGTAACACATAAATTATCGAGTTTTGTTTTCGTGTATCGTAACTTACCAAACCTTTAGTTATAGAATCTTATAATTTCGGGTGTTTGCAAGTATGTAACATGTTGGGAGAATGTAGGATATTTTACAGCACTCTAAAGCTTTTTGACATGCTAATGTGGCTTTTATTTAGCAAGTTCTTCTTTGTTGCAGTCAGAACTAGATTTTCCTTTTGCTTAACTTTGACCTGATGTTTTTGTAACGGTCAAACGTCTACGAGAAGCATGGTTTTTAACCACGGAATGTTATAGAAATCTCATTAGAAATATAATTTATGTTAGATTAGACACAAATACAAGGTTAGGTTAGGTTCAACTGGCTGGTCAGGGCCACACATAGACCCATTGGTCCGTAGTGGTATCAGATAAATGGACCCGGAGAAGGAAAGTTCAGTCCAAACGGCCATCGAAGGCCCCGGACTTTTTTGCAAACTGAAGTATGTTCTTCAGCCTCTGCTCTGCTACATGTGAGAGATCCACCAGCCAGGGCTAACCGCAGCAGCACTGCCTGGTTCTCCCCAGTGCCGGGCAGTGGCACAGAAGGTGTTGGATTGTTTCCGAGACTCCCGGCTCTTGACACTTCCTACAGGTGTCGCTGGTTAGAAGTCCCATTTTCATGGCATGAGCTGCTACAAGACAGTGGCCGGTAATGATGCCGACCAGCCGTTTGCAGTCAGTTCGCGTCAATTCGAGTAGGTACTTAGTAGCTACGACATTGTACGACCCCCACATGATTTTAGTTAGCTTGCAGGTCTGAGTTGCACGCCATCTGCACGTCGCAACTTGCATCATATTGGAGTCAATTGAGTATTTGGTTGTCTGGATTGGAGTAGGAATATCAACCGATCCTAACAGAGGAATGCTAGCCCCGTACTTGGCTAACGCGTCCGCCCTCTCGTTTCCTTCAATGCCCTTGTGACCAGGAACCCAGAAAATTCTGACTCTTCTGTTGTTGCCCAGTCTATTCAGGGCCTGAATGCAGTCAAGTACACACTTGGATTTGTATGTGTAAGACATCAGAGCTTTAGCCGCCGCTTGACTGTCTGTAAAGATGTTGATTTCCACACTTGTGGTATCTCTGGCGTATGCTAGGTCTCCGGCTTTACGTATCGCAAAAACGTCCGCCTGAAAAATACTACAGTGATAAGGAAGCCTGAAAGCTGCTTCCATAGTTGCTTCTGCGGAAAATGTTGCAGCACCCACTCCCGCAGACGTTTTAGAGCCGTCAGTGTAGATGCTAAGAATTGCTGCGCCCATTTGCCGATTAAACTCTTGCCCATCTCCCACAATCGCTTGATATCCCCACTCGAAGTACAGAGTGGGGACCAAGTAGTCGGTGCTACCCGCGTACCCCCGCTCAATACTGCTGTGACCGAAGGATCGTGACTCGAAGTGTCCCGATTCCCTAAGCCTGACAGCAGCTTTTGCGGCAGCGCTCCTGACGAAGAGGTCAAGCGGAGGGAGATGGAGCAAGACGTTGGGAGCAGACGAAGGAGTCGAGGCTAAGGCACCTGTGGTGCAGCCGCTGAACTCTGTTCGCCATGCTAGCAAAGGTAGTCTTGTTCACTGCTGGCCACCAGACCAAGCATCCGTAAGCAAGGATAGGCCTGGCTATCGCCAAATAGATCCAGTGCGTTAAGGCAGAGATTAGACCCCACGTTTTACCCAGCACTCTCCTGCTGGCGTAAATCGCATTGCTAGCCCGTTTTACTCTCTCCTCCAAATTTGCCTTCCAGGTGAGCTTGCTGTCCAGAACAAGGCCTAAGTACTTAGTTTGTGACTTGAGGCTTAACCTGGCGCCGCTCAACCTGATTGGAGGTAATTCAGGAATTTTGTACTTTCTTGTGAAAAGTACGAGATCAGTTTTATTAATGTTGATGCCGAGGCCCACGGTGTTCGCTCATTCCTCAACCAGCCCACCTGGCCGACTGTGTGCGGAAATCTGCCCGAGACTAAAATGGCAATGTCATCGGCATATGCCACAACCGTGAGTCCTTTGCGTTCTAGCCTATCCAAAATTGTATTTACAACCAGGTTCCATAAGAGAGGGGATAGAGCTCCACCTTGCGGTGTGCCTCTATGGACCTTCCTAGTGATTCGTGACCCCGCCCACTCAGCTTTTATGAGCCTTTGCTTAAGCATATTGCTTATCCAGCTACAAATAGAAGGGTGGGTATTGGTTGCGTAGAGGCTCTCCATAATGGCTGTAGTGTGCACATTATTGAAGGCGCTTTCAATATCTAGAAAAGCCCCCAAGCCATTCAAATACAAACCATTCGTTATTTTTGAGGGTAAAACTCGGCCTGATGCCCCATACAGCTGTTCCATGAATTTCGCCGATAGATGTCGGGCTAATATGTTTGTGTTTTTGTGGTTGTGCGTTTGCTTTTGGGGCTTTTTTTCTTTCTTTTTTTTCTTAATTATGTTATCTTCTTTTTTATTTTTTTGTATAATTTTGTGTTTTTCTTCAATATTTCTCCCCTTCTACCACCTTTTTGCCCTCTGGTGGTGGAATTTCCCGGGTGTGGGACAACAAGTCGAGTTTACCTGACATTTTTATTGATTCAAACGACGTCGGTGATTTTTGTTGCATAATATTAGTTATACGGACAGAAATCTATAAATTTAATCAGCTTTTTAGTTATAAAGATAGTTATCCGATGTGGCGGTTTTTGGGCTACAAATAAAAAATTTTGGCTATTTTGGGCTATAAATGGGCTATATTTCCTCCCAAAAATCTGGCCATACTGTGGACGAGTGTGAAAAGTAGGAGAGAAAGAGCGATACGGCGAGGACGAGAGATGATTCGAGTTACGCGTCATGGAATCAAGAGCGTTCAATAATCATCACGACTAGTAATTCCATCGTTTCGTTTATTTCTTTAAGCTTGCATTCATGCTCATATTCAGTTTTTGTTAATATTCTCAGTAAACACTAACTAGTTGAATTATCTCAGAGGCGTCTTTTAATTCTACATATATGCATATATATAACGATCACTCTCAAGTAGTTTTGCAAAGCAAATCTGATTGCGTAAAAATACATCTTAAAAATTCAAATGAAAAAAGAAGTAGTTCTGTATTTAAATTACATAATTATATCTTGAGCAAAACAATGAATTCAGTTTAAGCATTAATATTATGTTTCATATAAGTTTCTGGTATACAAATCTAGAACCATATATGTACGATAATTCAGGTGCTGGAGAGCTATGTAGCGACGGTATAATACTTTTTATCGTTTATAAAAAAAAAGCGATTTTCACCACAATGTACAATACCAGTACAACCAACCAAAAGAATAAAAATCACAGGTGAGACATGAAAACCGCCGACTAGCAATTCAGTGTGGTATTTCATCTTGACTACAGGCTACGTCAAAAACCCGGCAATAACTTAGATTATTTGTGAAAATAATAAAACTGGACTAATTTGCACATTATACTGAGCGTTTATAAATTTAAAGTTTTGAGCCCTACACGGGCTACCAATGTAGTGATCCTACACATTCAGTAATTATTCGCCATCTACCAAGAAACATAACATGGGTAGATCGAACATTGAGCGTACTCGAATTAGTTGTGAGAATGAGATAAAAGCTCAGAGCAGTGAGATTAAATGTTACATTCCATTGACTAAACCCATCTCTATTATGCCGGGTTTCCACCAAAGAGACAATTTGAAAAACAGTTTTGTTTTCAAAAAACAAAACAAAATACTTGTTTTGTTTTTTGAAAACAGTTTTGTTTTTTGTAAACAGACTGTTTCAACTGAACAGACAGGTTTTGTTTTCAGTTCTGTTTATCCTGTGTCCGAGAAATGTCTGAAGACGGTGATTTTATAACTGTGATTTTTTTTTTAATAATTGATATAAAAAAAAGAAAAAAACCGAGATATTGGGCCAATTTTCAATTAAAAGAAGAGTTGATAATAGCACGGAAGAATTATTGGAAGATTTATCTACTGACCACGTGGGCTTAAATGGAGAAATGAGATCATCGTGACTACTTTTCTGAGCTCATTATAACAGTTTACACAAATATGAAAAATTCTTCAGTTTACACATATGTATATGAAATACACAAGAATACAAATTTAAAACCAAACTAAAAACAAATTTAAAACCAAAGTACATTAATCGATATCCTGAGTGCTGTCGCTAAAAACAAAAGTGCATGTTTCAACCAAAAAGACACAAAAAATGCGAACAAACATGATTTCCTTTGATCTTACCGACTCGCGATGGGAAGGTGTTTTGTTTACTAAAACAGTTTTTAGAGACAAAAATGTTCGCGCAACTATTCAGTTTTTACAAAACAATCGTGTTTTTGTTCAGAAAAACATTTTTTGTCCGTGTTTCTTGTTTTGTCTCTTTGGTGGAACCCCGGCATAAGAACTTAAATAACGCGTTTTAAATTTCATTTTTCTTTGCAATCTCGAGCTATTTCCCACAGACATAATTATTACGAATTCTGCATGTAATCAAATAACTTTAAACATCGGCATTTCCGACACGCGCGTTCTACATTATGGAAAACTGAGTGCATTGCTCAGGTGTCATATGTACACCTTTCGAGTCTGCTGTTGCGAAAATTAACTTGTGAACTAATTGTCGCAACAGATCAGCATAAATTTACTATTTAAGAGATGCTCACATCTAACTCGGGTTGTTGTTACTTTTTGATCACTGATTCGCGAAGCACGGGCAAGTCTACCTTCCTGTAACCCAGTGTGAAGCTGCATTGGGGTGCTTACGGTTTATGTAAAACAAATTCAAAGTTGTACGTATATAAACTTCAATAAAATTGTCAATCGCGAATCAAGTGTTTTTTTTTTTGGCAATACGGTCGACGGGCTATATTATTATTAAACAAGCGTATACATACTTACAAGTACGAAATTTAGTGAAGCAATTTCACTAAAAAGGTAAAATCTATAAATGAAACAAATCGAGAGAGTTACTGCCTCAGATAGTCCACTTTTTTTTTTCTCCGCTGTCTAAGCTCTACGTGTTTTCGGTTGTAACTTGTCAGATTTGCGTATATATGACCACTATCTCAGTGCATATGGCGGCCATTTTCTGTTCGCGGAGTAGAAGACTGACAAGTTTGCCCATAGTCCCATAGTTTTCCTTCCCTACTACTGACATTCAGATTCAGACAAATTGCTGCAATTCTCACTGCTGTCTTCATTTCCTTATGTCTCTCTTTTCTGAGGTTACAAGCTGTTTTGAAGTGATCGGTTAGATTACAGTGAGCTTGTCAATATTCAAGAAGAGCAACATTGTGACACTAAAATTGTCATTAATTTTCATTCTATTTCGCAGAAAGACATCGCTGCACTGCCGCCTCCTCTTTCCATCCTTTCCGGATCACCAACAGAAAGGTCATTTTCAATATTTAAACGTGTTTTGACATTTTTGAGAAATACTTGACCCAGGAACAACTTTTGGACCCTGTTTTCATTGAAGTTAAAAGGTTTTCCTAAATGAATAACTAAAACAAACAAAAAATGTTGCGCTTACAATTACACATATTTGTGAAAGAGAAGAATGTGAGCCAGCTGTTGAACTGGTCATGCTTTGATATAAAGGGTAAAGTAATTATTGCATTCGAATAAATAAATATATTTATAAAAATTAAATTGTACATCGATCAATCCAGAAGTGGCCTATTTAAGAGGGAACCTCGTGAAAAATTATCAATTATTATTCTCAAGCAGAGTATTGTATTGTATGTAGTATTCGAGATTTCACATCTAAATATTTTTCTGGAATCTCGAAATATTCCTGAGATTAGTGCTGATGGTTCTGAGAGCACCTCATCATCTGCCCGAATCTTGTTGCTTGGCCACAATGGCAAAAACTAAGCGGAAAGTAAAATCATGTCTTAACGTCAAATAAGGCAAGAGCAAGTTAGAGCCTCTAATATATTATGAATTTTATGAAATTTATTAAAGCACAAAGCCGGTTGAATAAAGATTGTCTAGGCTTTTGCATAATTACTCTATATCATTCTAAACCTCCATGGCTGTGGAAATTGTTGAAGAGATAATAAAAAGAACTAATGTGGAAATCAAGCTGAAAATTCTCGACTAAATTCGTATATTTATTGTCGTTGTTTGTATGCATAATACTTAGAATCAAAATTTTTTGCTTCAAAAATACCTACAGAAGCACAAATAACTTTTGTAGGCAGTTCCGTGCGAGAGTTCGGAGTGGATGTGTCGCTCTTTAGAATCGCGCATCAATTCTTTCTATAACCTGTTTCTGACCTCGTGGTCGAGTTTGACTGTTTTTAACTCGGATCTCATTTTGTCGTTGTGATTTCATTCGTATTGCTGAAGTGCAGTGAAAATTAGTTCCGTCGCTAGTGGCTCGAAACGCAAACGGGAAGACTCTCCCACTGACCTTCTGTTACGAGACCGGCTAAGGCTCCCAAAGGCCCATACCGACTCACCCATTGCTGCCATGGAAAACCCTAACCCATTTCATCTGCTGTCGCACATTGCTGACGATGGTGGTGAAGTCGCCCGTAATGATAAAGACACTCAGCCTCCCACGTACGCACGTGCAGATCAAAAACCACTCAAATTCATTTTAAGTGGTTTACACAATATCGAATGCTCTGAGCCGAAAAAACTCTTAGCCGAAGAGCACAATCTAAAATGTGACGAAATCAAGAAAATCTCCCCAGCGGCAGAATCCCGACGTTATAGCGATGAAACTATGTACCTACTGTACTTCTCGCGCGGAAGAATCAAACTATCTGATCTCAAGAAAATTGATTCCGTAAGTCACGTCCGAGTAAAGTGGAGCGTCCAAAATGAAAAGCACAGTATCCTACTCAGTGCCGGAACTGCCAAGGATGGGGACACGGAACATCGTTCTGTTATCTTCCGACGAAATGTCTAATTTACGGCAAAGACCATGACAAATCAAAATGTCCTGCCAAAAACACATCGGAAATAGCCTGTGCCAACTGTGGTGGTCCACATTTGAGCAATCACGTGCTTTGCCCGAAACGTGAAGAATTTTTGAAAATACGTAAAATTGCTTCTTCCCACCGCCCAAACACTATTCAAAGCTACACTTGTCCAAAATTTTCTCGACAGCCGCCAGCTCTTGACTGTGCTAACTTTCCGTCATTACCTTTCAGAGGCAGTCGCATTGGTAATCAATACAATAATCCTGAGACAGATAAAGCTTACAGTGCAATCGCCCGCAACGCTCCCATTATCAATAATAACAACAGTACTACTCTTAGCCTACATAATGTTACTAGTGCATCGTCTTCTCCAAGCTTTGGAGACCTATTTTCCGCTACTGAGTTACTTAACTTTTTTCGAGAGCTCATTACACGTCTCTTTTTGTGTAAAACGCGTACCGATCAATTCAATGTGATCGTAGAACTAGCGACCAAATTTGTTTATAAATAAACAGAAAATTCAATGTCTTACATGGAACGCTCAAAGCATTCGAAACAAATCGATCGAAACTTTTGCTTTTCTAGATGAAAAGAATATCGATATTCTCTTTCTCAGCGAATCTTGGCTTAGAGAAGACGACGTACTGAATAATTCTAACTATCATATAATTGAAAACGACAGAAAGGATGCAATTGGTGGTGGTGTAGCACTATTTCTTAAAAAAAGCATGAAGTTTCAACGATTATATAATCTACCCACCCAAATTATTGAAACGGTAGCAGTGTACGTCAAAGAAATCAACATCACTGATATTTCAGTTTACTTTAGTGGCACTAAATTGAATTCCCACAAGACAAAGCAGTTCCATAACGATCTAAAATTGCTCTTTTCCTTGAAAACAAACTGCATTATCTATGGTGACCTAAATGCCCGACACCGGCATTGAAACTGTTTGAAAGCCAACAAGGTCGGAAAAATCTTATTTGAGCTTTCATTAGAGAAAAACACTTTTATACATACCCCCGATGGTGCAACCTGCTTTCCTCCAAGAGGAAATCCTTCAACTCTTGATCTTCTTATAACATTTCTTGAACTTCGTAATAAACGGTGGAATGACTTACTATGCGCACAGGCACCTGGGTCAAATCGTCTCTGGAAATTGCTCAAGATACTGAAGAACAAAAAACGTATGCTTCCTCCGTTGCTCCTTCCTGATGGCGATGTCGCTTACACTGAAAGAGAAAAAGCTGATGCACTTGCTGACTCTTTTCAAAGCTCACACAAGCTTACGCTTCTCTGCAGTGACCCCGACACCAGTCTCCAAGTAGACCTTGAAATCGCTAAACTATTAGAAGCCAGAACCCATTTCCAACCTAGGGATTTTTGCTCCCCTGCAGAAACAAGATCCCATCTCAAAAGCTTGAAATTGAAATCCGCGCCTGGTTTTGACGGCATGCCGAACGTCCTTTTTAAAAACCTTCCTTAGAAGGCCATAATTTTAGCTACATTTATTTTTAACTGCTGCTTAAAGCTAGGATACTTTCCTTCTGCTTGGAAAAACGCATTCGTCATTTCAATTTTAAAGCCAGGTAAAAATCCTAGACTCCCCAGTGGCTACCGCCTTAGCAGCTTACTTCCTTCTTTTAGTAAACTTTTTGAAAAAGTTATCCTTTCCCGTATTCGAAAAGAACTCGAAGCTACCTCCACTATTCCGGATTTTCAATTCAGCTTTCAACCTGGTATGTCCACCACTTATCAGCTACTCAGAGTTGTTCGCCACATCAATGATAATTTCATATCAAAACGCTCAACTGGTCTCATAGCGCTTGATATTGAAAAGTCTTTGACACAGTATGGCATGACGGCCTAGTTTTCAAACTTATTAAATGCTCACTGCCCACCTACTTATGCAGAATGGTCCATTCCTTTTTAGACTCGCGCACTTTTAATGTAAAGACACTTAGATTATCAAAAAAATGTGGTGTACCTGCCGGAGTTCCCCAAGGCTCAGTCCTTAGTCCCACACTGTATAATGTTTTCATGTCTGACCTCAAAAAATCACCACGTTGCAACTTTGCTATGTATGCTGACGACACTACTATCTTCGCCAGTGAAGCTGACTCAACGTTGATAATTTTACAAAAGGTGGAAGATTAAAATAAACTTAAATAAAACTCAAGCAATTTTCTTCACAAAAAAACGTGCGCGAAAAAACCTACCGAATTCGGAAATACATATTCTTGGATCAATTGTTATTGGTCAAAAGACATTAATTATCTTGGAATCTATCTAGTCTCAAAATTAACGTTCCACTCGCACACTGAAGGCATCAAATCTAAAATATTGAAAAGCATACGCTCCTTATACCCACTAATCAACAGGAAGTCTAAGCTGTCACTACATTATAAACTGCTAATATACAAATCCGCGATGCAGCCTATTATCCTATACGGTTGTCCAATATGGATTAGCTGTGCAGCTTCTCATGTTAACCAGCTTTAAATACTCCAAAATAAATGCCTCAAATGCCCAAAATAAATGCCTTTTTCTTCTCCACCTCGTCTGCACAAGTTGGCAAAAGTCAATCAAATCAAGTCTAGAGCTTTTACTCTGCAGCAAAAGTTCCTTCATAAATGTGCACGTTCGTCTAGCGCACTAATTGCATCCTTGAATCTTGCGTAAGGCAGTGTATTCTCCAATACATTCCTTAACCTAGTTTGTAATCCTTAGTTGTAAAATCTATCCTAAGTTTAGTTTAAGTTTTCTAGTAGGTTTTAACCTAATTTTGCCTAATCTGAGATAACTTGTAGTAACTATATACAATTAATCATTTCTAAATTTATATCTATTAGTAACTTAGCTGTAAAGACATTGTCTAAACTCTAGATTCAACTCAAACACTGTAAATATTTCTAAATCCGTTCGATCAATAAAATAAAGCTATTATTAAAATTTTTAGCATTTGTAAGCAATATTCTCCTTCATACATATCCACAGTAAACATAGGCAAAATTGTAAGTAATGTTCTATTTCAAAATTATACGCCCTAAAAATGTTATCAGTTTCGAACATAAATATTGCAATACATTGCTTAGGCTCGAAAATATGGCTAGTGAATTTTTTCATATTATATAATTCTTAATTGAATATTTAACATATGTGTTAAGTAGTTATGGCATGGGTAATATATTTAATCGAACAAGTGCTATTGTCATGCGATCCATTCTAGACCGGGTCTTGTCAAGATATTTTAAGATATTAGGGGCCCATCGAGGTTAAATCGCTGTGGTAGTGGTGTTTGGTTATTGTGTTGAGCTGGATTCGATGAAGTACTATTTTTTTGGCATTAGCCTTTTCATGCGTAAAAAGCGTGATTACAGCTGGAACGACAAGTGCATGAAGGCATCTTCTCCAACATGACGAATAGAAAATCGCAATTTTCAGAAATTGGTTGAATAATCTGATTTGCTGCATTTCTGATTGTAGTACCATTAGGGTAAATAGTTTCGTATAAATACTTGCAGCCCTTCATTCTTTGCTAACTAGAGACTTTAGCGTGATTTCTTCTATTACTGCCAAATATTGATCGGTGGTGTGTCGAATATCGACTTTGGTTATCGGAAGCTCTTTTCTTTTTCCATCACAAATAATCGATACCGTGACCAGTAATTGGTATTAAAGTTTTCCAGTTGTTGGGAGCTATTACTTCCTTCTATAACGTATCGCTGTTTATGGCTTCAAATGGACTGCAAACTGGCTTGAAAACGCTATTATATACTTGATGAACTCCACAATTATGAGGCATATTTATATTTTTTGTTTGCTTGAGATAAAGCTTCCAATTTATACAGTAACCATAAATGCTAATATGCTGACCTGATTTCATTACAGACGTCTGCTTCTGTGGTAACTGCGCAATAGAACAATATAAGCCGATTTTCGATCTAACATGCTTCAATGTTCTTTTTTGGACTGTCTAGAGACACCTTTAAAATGGTACCACATCTATACCAAATCGCAGAAATCCTTGAATATTTGATTTGAATTTCATCATAATGGTCAAAAGCAGTAAGATATGGTGATGTGACGCGTAGCTCAAGTCTCTCATGATCGGACTCATGATCGGATTTTTTTATTAAATTTTCAAAGCTCCAAACCACTATACAAATGGAGTTTTCAGAGAGTGGAAATGTTCTGAGTGAAAACTGTCCAAAATGCCATCTGCACGTTACAAGGCTAGATATTTCGTCCAAGTGCATGGGCAGATTTTGTGGTACGAATTAGTTTCAGTAGCTCTAAAGTTGAAACGTTTGACTGGAAGACGAATTTCGGACTAATATGTGTGATTGTAGGGTCGTTTTTGGGATATATGAAAGTGAAATGCTGTCTGGTAGATCTTGCGCGTTCCTGGTTCTTCAAAAGTTGTATTCGTAGCTGGTAAAGATTATCTACCTGAGTCTGCTTAACTTGGTTCCCATGGTGAAATAGATTGCTGTTTTAACTCCCTCATCTTCTCCTGGTTGAATTACGCCCATTTCACTAGTGGGAGATATTGTACATTAATGAGTACTAATCAATTAATTTGAATATTCTGAGAGCCGGTGGTCCACTTAAATCGTTGCTGCAAAACGTTATTTTTATGATACTCGGAAGATTATCATAGCCAAAAAGTTTTATGGAGGCTACCAGCGGCTGTCAGCGTTCGTACAGTGTATTTTTGAGTCCTGTATGACCACAGAATTGCTATGCGGTTAAATCAGAGGTCTTAAATTTATAGGAAATTCATTAAAGCAGGGTGCAATTCTTTCGCATCGTCTCGGCGCTACAAGTCGTTTAACATCGACACATTCTAGCTTCGCAAAGGTACTTAAGGTGTGGTGTGACTTCTCAAATGATGTTCATCTCTTGATTTTTTCACTGATATTTATCGTTTATTTGTTTCGATCACTCGATGGCTTCTTATGCCTTGCGTTCAATTTGGTTATTAGCTTTATGTAGAAAATGCTGCTCCGGTAATAGTATGATATACTTGAGCTCTTCGTCAATGTAAGAGATAACATTATTATCGATGAATGGATTAAGGCTTTTCAGTTTTTGAATATTAATTAAAAATGATCTGATTGTATTCCGAGCGGAAATTGTTATCTTGCATTTCCAGAATAAATATCTATGATGGACGGTGGCTTCGTAGTTTGTTATTTGTTAGCATTAAGAGGCTTATGCGACGCAAAGCACGGTCCGCAGAATCCTGCTTTAATTCTATGAGGTTGCACCATCAAATGTCTCTACTTAACGTAAGTATCTTAGAGATTTATAGGCTTTATAATTGCCTAAGCTTAAAAAATCTCTTTGAAGCCAAGCTAAGTTGTCTGATGATATAGCCTGATGTTGCGATTGCCCAAGAGGTATGACTCCATTAGGCTCAAGCATTGGTAACGCCATTTTCACTTGAATGAAAACCATCTAGGTTCTAGCGCACAGAAGAGTTGTTTTAATCACAGAAACCAAGAAAATTGGGCGTTTGACAGCCTGTTACGTGTATCTAGCGTGGGTATCGATATAAATAAATTCATTATTGCGATAGAGAGTGCTTGGTCTCAACTAACGTTCTGCATTATCATTTGGCCTTAAAAGTTACTGAAGGTAGCTATTGTGAATATCATATATGGGGGCAATTTTATGCATCTGCTGCCGTTTGGCTAATTTTTTTGTATGATTGAATTCTGCTATGTTGAGCTGAAAGTCATAGTTGTTCAGAATCCAATGAACTATCAGCATTTTCACAGATGATTTAGTGATTCGCAGTAACTTCTTTTCTTTTCTTGTAACTTTCCTGGGCCCATTACACAAATTAATGCACTTTTTTTCTATCTGCACTACATAAAGACCATTTGCAAGGCTTTGGAGGCTTACAAGTCATTTTTTTCTTCACCGTTAGTTACTTGCGTAAGACACCTTACCACTAAAAATTTGTACAGGATGTGTCATATGCAACCATATCTAGGCAATGTTGCTTTATTATCTGAGTGGTGTCGTCTTTTCGGAAAAATAGTGGTGTTGTTTATAAAATAAGGCCAAGTAACTTCTCAATATCGGCTGTGCAAATGTTTTTATGCTTTCGATATCTCAGTAAATTTAGAGCTATAATTTTACTATTATCTTGCTCCGGTACATGGGAAGTTGTTCAAGCTAGGCTCTGCTAGTTTTTTTGCTGGAGCATCAAATACTACTCGAACCTTGGTAGAAATATGATCTTCTTTGATCAGTGAATAGTAAGCGGTGTGGAATCCATTCTTAGAATTACAAAAATATGGTACTATGGATCTTCTTAATGCTCTAAAGTTCAATACATTCCTCGAGTAACTCTTGATATTGGTACTTTAGAGCTTGTCGTTTTTCCCATTGGCTCGTATCTTTGTTCCTGGAATCACCAACTGGTTTTAAATAAGAATTATCTTTGCTACGCATTTTTCTTCGCAATTTTGGTCGTGACCCAAGTGAAAATGGTTTTTGAATATAATGTCATCTATCGAGAACTTCTGTAAGTTACTATTCTCTTTGGTTTCATCTTGGTTCATAGTCAAAGATGTTACTATACTTTTACAGTCGGAGTTGGCTCCAGATTTACCTGATTAAATTCGCTCAAGCTTGATTTTCGGCTTTTGTCTTAAAGATCTTTTTACTTATTTCCAAAAAGACCTCTGCACCATGTCTAATACGGACAATCACAGGATTCGCAAAGTCAGAATCGGTTTGATTTAGCTGATAAATACGGCAAGACTTATATGAGCGTGAATCTATTGTCACAGATACGCGACAATTTTCTATGAATGATCCCCCCTCATCTATTCCAGTTATAGTTGTCATGGCGCTTTGTGCTGCTACTTTCTTGTTGCCTTTAATCTGTTCAAACATATTATTGTTATTCGGGATCGATAAAAGCTTGTAACAGGAGATTTTATCTATTATTTTTGAATGCATTTATAGAAGAATAATTCTATTGGTTCCTGTATCAGGCGTTTTTGCAGTAAACTACTGAATTTACTCATTGATGGCAACATTTCACGTTTCGGCTCTTGAGCTGTGAAAATGCAATGACGTGCACTCGAGAGAACTATGCTCATTTTACATTTCTTACTTTTAGCGTGCATTTACCAGTTGCATGGCTGATGG
This sequence comes from Nemotelus pantherinus, assembly GCA_963978885.1. Lineage (NCBI taxonomy): Eukaryota > Metazoa > Arthropoda > Insecta > Diptera > Stratiomyidae > Nemotelus > Nemotelus pantherinus. The sequence goes on along the minus strand of OZ022265.1, from coordinate 70,626,050 downwards.
CCGGAAATGACTTTCTGACGTTCATCTGCTGAAATTTTTCTGCAACTATTACGCAGTACGTCGAATAGGTTCATGATTTTTTTAACAAACTCTTCTGTTCTCTTCTGTTTCGTAATTTAGAGCGTCCAGTTGTACATGAGATACATCTTCTTTGACCGCTGTACCCAAGTAGCTTAGAAAATAATGCATTACTTTACATTGGCCTAAAGTTGCAGTCAATGTGTATAACCATTTTAAATAGGCAAAAATAACAACTCCGTTTTTTATATTTTAAACAAAAACCACCATCAATTTCGTTTCGCATCTTTTTTTTTTGTTCAGCCTTATGATTTTTTTCGACCTACTTGACTTTCATTAAGAATTCTTCGACAAATCATTCACATGAGCTTAATTGAGCTAGCAAAAACCAGTAGTTAGGTGGAATTTGTGATGCCGATACATCTCATGCTCGCTTTAGTACACCGGACCTTTTTTAGCACTTTGTTGAGAAGGACGCAAAAGAGACGTTTCTCTTGTCGTTGACTGTTGATGAACATCTAGCTATGTATATTTGACATGCTCAGCTTTCAGTCTTACTAGTTTGATTGAATTATCAACTGTCTCATTTCCGCGTGAAGTATCACACTGGGTAAGTGATCATACGCAGCTATAGGCCAGCAAGTTGTATTGTAGAGGCTATTTCACCGCCTGCCGCTGTGGAAAAAATCTGATGTGTTGCTAATTTGCCTAAAACGAACGTTTGCTGACATAGGCCAATTACTATTTCAACCAATTGAGTTATCTGCACTTGTAGTATAGTGTAAAAGCAGCTTATAGACGGCACTCAGCTACGTAATGTTTCTATTATTGTTACACTATGTGACTCACCTACAAATCAAACTTCCTTCTTTGTCCTTGCAAACTATGAAGTACTTCTCACGAGCTTGTTGTGGTTGGTCCTTGTATTTCTCTTTTCACGAACTAGTTTTTGTTGCCAATCTTTCTCTCTTTGGCTTGTAACACTTGTTTTTCAAGATCGCAATAAGCCTCAATGCTTCTATCAATCTTTAGAGGTGCCATGTACCTGTGCTTCAGCCCACATAGAAAAACCACTACATCTGTCCGCGTTTTTGCTGCATGACTCAGCACGCAGTATTTTTACGTTTAATAATCAAATCAGTCGTTCTGACTTTTTCTGTGACGAAACGTACCAATGGTAGTGTCTTCGGAGTCTTGCCAGAAGTAATTCTGATATACGTCAACTCCAGGGCTGCTCAGATCATCAGTGATTGTGGCATCTGAACCAAACCTGTGAGTATTTCGCGTGTTGTTCTCTTTCAGACTACTTTTGTTTATTTTTATATGCTTCGCTTCGTTTGTCATGTGCCGGTACGTTTGAGGCAATGCTCCAACAAAAAGGAGCCCATTTCAATATTGACTCCTCAATACGTTGGCATATTTAATTAGCCACTAAAGACGTGGCAACTTATGAACACATGGTCGATTTGGTTGAGAGGATAACGTCTGGAGATACCCAAGTATTATTTATTTCTTTTTGCATCTTTCCCAACAAATGATGTACTCTCAAAGACAACTTCTTAGCCCGCTGGTAAGTAAATGGTCCGCAATCAATCATCCAATACGATGTCATATACATATAAGCAGATTTCAATGGCTTGGTCTACTTTTTCAAAACTGAACATTTATGAGACTAATGTTATAAAATTTGGCTCACACGCGCAGAATGCAAAGTCTTTCATTTATAGATGAGCAGTAGGTTTCATTCTTTCACTGACTGAAAAACCTGTACCAAGCACATGGTGCTTTGCATGGTAACGGTAGTAGATTCTATAGTTTCTCTTCTCCAAAATAGCAGTTCCTTTCCATAGCATTTTTGGCAAATCTATAATGTTAGCGCTTTGTCCGGAGAGGCCACCGTTATCCTTTTTCGTTGCTGTTTGACCAGTCCTTATATTATTTGATGAGTATTCAAAATTTTACGAGCTCTTACGCTCAACCTGTAGAGTCTGGTTTTGACGCGCCAGACACTCGCGTTCGCCCTCCCTAGATCTTGTGTGGACATTTTCACATTGGGTGACCACTACAAGGATGGTCTAGGATTGGACTTTGCCGGTAATGATGATAGTGGGCATTTCTCCGCATTTAGTGCTGAGTGACTCAGGATGCCACACAGCTTAGAGACCCAAACCGACACTTAAACTGTATTTACATCAATCGCCGCAAACCATAGCATGGCGGGGCATCGGGTTAAATATGTTCGGTGTAAAATTTGTCACTGGTAAAGTGATAATTGCTACATCAATCGTTTGTACTGCTGTGGTTTATACAGAGCTAGGCGTTTTTGAATTTCATAGCTTTTGGTTTCCGAAATAAGTCATCTTTGCTTGTTGGTTTTGTCTCTTTGTTGTTTCCGTTCCACAACTCTATATTCTAAATGTTTAGTTTCTTAGAAAAATACTCTTAATATTCTCAAGAGCTGTTATTTTTTTATAACTATTTAATAAATGAAGCAGTTTTTAGTTGGTCTTCAAGAATATAATTTATAAGCATGGCCAACCTGAAGACTTTTTTTCCATATCGGGATGACTATAGTCGCTATGTAGCTGATGTCAATTTATTCTCAAAAGCTGATAGAACATTCGATTCCTCCGATGAACTAGCTCTCAGGTTATTTGGAGCTTCGACGAATGAATTCTCGACTCTTAACCGCTCGATGGGCCAGATCAAGGAGAATAATTTATTAAATATCCGCTCCGGATAAACGTAACATTAACATTGCACTGTGCATGACTTAGCCTTAATAATACGACAATAGTATATTTTGCCAAATTTTCAGCGGGAACATTGATCGCATAGTATATTAAATTGAACATATGTTAAAGCTCATACTATACATATCTAATTGACAATTCTTCAATTTGTGGCTTTACATTGTTGATGTTTACATTTGAAAAAATACTGGAACTAAATTAAGTTTGTTTCTAATTTATTGACATTTATCATTAAATCGACATGTTTGTCATATTAAAGCTAGTATTGTCTTCGATTTCACGTGAAATTTTAAAATAAAATTTCACGTGAAATTTGTCCCGGCGAAAATTTAGCATAAAAAATTGATTGAAAGTTGCTTTCGCTTTGAAAATGCAGATGGCACTAACTCATTTCACGCCCATTTAGTATATGCAGTTCATTCTTTCGAGCTAAAAAGTGACAAATGATGTCAATAAGGGTTTGAATTTGAAAATTGAATTGTGCTGATGAGTTTTCAATAACAAAATCGATCGAAAATCGAAATGCTTGACATTTTATCCATCATAAATGAGCAGAGTCTCCGCTCTTCTCCATTGTCAAAATTTTCGCTCGAAAAAATGACCAGATAATGGCGAATTATCAAAATTTAGCTTCACGATTAAGTCAATACCAGCCTTTACTCATCCAAATACTTTTTAAGCTCCATCAAATATGTTACATTTAACAAAATAGTTTTTCCCCAGTATTTGATTTTTAAGATAGTTTTAAGTGTTTTTAATGTCTGGGTTTAATTAAATATCATATATACTAAATTATAAATTTTTACAAATTGTTGATGTTTGCAACATAACGGTAATCATCTAATTTATAGACAAAATTATAACTAAGTTATGTTTTTTATTAATTTTGTGATTAATTATGAATTTACGGATGACTTTAATATTACAAATATAAATCTCAACTCTGAGGCAAAATAAACTAAATGCTAAACTTATAGACATTAAAACCTATGAATATATTTTTCTTGTTTTTACTGGCTAAGCCATTTGTAATAGAGTGATATTATTCGTTTTGCTGTTTTTTTTGTTAGGATAAATTTTAAAATTCAAGACGGGATTTTTTTCGCCAGTAACAAGCAAAAATATATAGAGACTTCGCTTAAGTAAACATGTACAAGGACTTCATCTAATTTTGCTAAAGTTATACACTGTAGTTTTTTTTTCTCTATGAACGAATCAAGATCGAATAAACATCAATCGAATTAATTATAAACATTCTCGAATATTACAATAAATATAATTATATATTTCTGTATTATCTTATCTTGTTAGGGCCCGACATCTTACTGGATACATCATTTTTTACTTTCTGTCCTTTTATTAATGCAAATATGACTCTAGATTGGAATTTTCTCGGTTGCAAATTACAGCTTACAAAATGGGTTAAGATCATATCTAAATAAAGCATTATGAATATATCTTTACTACTAAATATGCTTCAAAATATCTTTTAGGAACATCGCTTAATGGCTAACCTCACTTGAAATTTGAATAATACAGCCTGTACAATGCACAGTGGAAATAAGTTTTTTACAAATACTTTTCTAATTCACTGATAATTTTTTTTTTTTTATTTGTGATGTATATATGTGATTCAGTAATTATTCATGTTCGACATTATGATCCAATAATTCAAAATTAAATATTACATTATTTTCCAAAGTATTCAGATTCCATAAACATTCCCTACGTAAATTCAATCTGTTTCATATACAAGCAAGTCAATTTTGTTTATTTGAATGCATTTACTGTGGATTATATTCAGGATGTGCTCATTCATAGAAAGCAATACATAATCAGCCAAAAGGGAGTCTAACACTTGTCAAACTAACGTTCTCGTCTTTACTTTTTATTGATATTTTAGTAAATGATTGTGCATGTAGTTCTTTCCAATGCAATGAATGTTTTTTTCTTTTATGATGAACATAAAGGAAAATTTATCTCTCCAACTTACTTCATTGTGTTTTGCTTTCCACAAAATAAATCAACACCACGATTTTAAGTTGCTGCGAATCATTTACTTTTTCATCCTTAATATTTTGTTTCATTAATTCTTTCACTAATTTCTGTGATTTCTAATAACGACAAATTGTTTTAACGTAATTGCGTCGTAGAATTTGTAGCATTCGCTTATAAAAATCCCCTCGGCGACCTGTACTCAGCATGTGCATGGCCATATGTAGAGGTACCCTTAGGCATCTATGCAAATCCAATATGCATAGATACTCTAATTCGCATATGCATCTCAACATGCATATGTACACTTGCCCACCTATGCAAATCCAATGTGCATATATACCTTAATTCGCATATGCATCTCAACATGCATATGTATCCTTACCCACCTATGCCAATCCAACATCCATAGAAGTTAACACACGCACCTATTTCCGTACTAAGCATTATTCTAGTTACTTTTAGCTTGAACTTAGCACCCAATAGCTAATTGCATTTATCGATTATTTAGCACATTCGCGGGCATCGGACTTTCGACCCTACAGAATTGAACTCGGTCAAAATTAAAATTGATGACATATTGTGAAACATTAAGTTTTGCTTATAATGTAATTGTAAATCATATAAAAGAGGCAAACATAGAAATAAGTCAGTTTTGATTGTAATTGAATTCTAAACGCGATCGATCGCTATAATAAATATTTGAACGAACATTTCCTACGAGTTTTATTGTCAGTATATTTTTTTTTACGGTTACTCGTGGAAGAGTCGTTAACTGGCGCCCGAGTAGAATAAAGCTGTAAACGTGGGAACACAGCTAACCGAGCGGAATAAGGCTGTAAATGTGAAAGCACAGCTAACCGTGTAACTGTAATTGTGTAAACGCAACTACCCGTGCGAAAAATCGATCGTGTTAAAAGTGGTGTTCTATTTTGTGCAAGATATCGCCGCAAATCTGAAGTGATTAACGCATTGAGCGCATAATACGACCAGATCAGATTTATTCACCTTTTAGCCCAGTGAAATCCTACATAAAAAAGGCGAAACTTCGGAAAAATTAGGGGAAAGCTGAATTTTGGTATGAACCTTGGTACTGGTGTGTTGAACAAAATGTCAAAAGTCCCCATCGATCCGAGTGCTGCGTCACTTTTTATACGGGGTCAAAGGTCCCCAAAAGTGACCTTTCCTAAATATCTCAGTAACGGTTACGTCTTCAGAAAAACAATGTATGACAAATTTGTAGCTTAAAAAATTCCCAACAAAAAAAATTATATAACTTTTTCCTGTAACCATAACCGTTTTTGAGATATTTTGATCTAAACATTTGATACTAGCAGCATCCTCTTTCTCAGGGCATGTAAATATTATCCGATTTTGATTACGACTTGGAAAGTTTGTGAGTTTGTTTTTTTATGTTCAAGAGGCGCATGAAAAAAACAAGTAAACAAACTTATCTACCATATTCCAGGATAGGTGGAAAAGGGTGCTCCGAAAAGTTACCACCACCCCCCGCCCCTCTTTGCCATATAACTTGTAGGGACGTCTGCTCGCTACTCTCTTTTCGGAAATAACCTGTATTGCTGCATCATTGGTATGGGATTTTCCACGAAAAAGCAGAACAAGACAACAACATTGCAAGTGAAAATAGGTTTTGTAACATATCATGGCGCTAGGAGTATGAAAAAGCAAGATGAAAACATGGCATAATTCTGTAAACGCTCATTCTTGACATTATAGGGGCTCAACCAGCTGCAGAATATCCCCTAATAATCAGTTTTTTACCAATCCTGTGATGACTACGTAGCGCCAAAGGGACATGACACGTCTCGAAACCAATTTGCACCTGAAATTGCTTGACCTTGCCCTGATCGTTCATGGGATAAGACGGTATGGAAAAAAATACTAAAAAACCGGCTATTTCGCAATGGTTCGTTTGCGGGGGTGGGTAGGGTGGGGGTAGGGTTTGGGTGTAGGGCTAGTCTCACGATGTCAATAATAGACAATTTACAGGATAAAAAGTGATCCTATCTTGTTGAACAGTGTGCAAAGAGTAGGCAACGAGCCCATTTCTGAAGATTTTGGATGGATGCTCAAGGATACCATTTCATGGCAAAGGGGGATGGGGAAACTTTTTGGAGCACACTTTTCCATCTACCCTGGAGCATGGTTGTTAAGTTTATTTACATGTTTTTTTCATGCGCCTCTTAAACATAGAAAAACAAACTCACAAATATGCCAAGTCGTAATCAAAATCGGATAATATTTACATGCCCTAAGAGAGAGGATGCTGTTAGTTACAAATGTTTAGACCAATATATCTCAAAAACGGTTATGGTTACAGGAAAAAGTTATATAATTTTTTTTGTTAGGAATTTTTTAAGCTACAAATTTGTCATACATTGTTTTTCTGAAGACGTAACCGTTACTGAGATATTTAGGAAAGGTCACTTTTGGTGACCTTTGACCCCGTGTAAAAAGTGACGCAGCGCTCGGATCGATGGGGACTTTTGACATTTTGTTCAACACGCCAGTACCAAGGTTCACACCAAAATTCAGCTTTCCCCTAATTTTTCCGAAGCAACATGTTAGATTTCCCCGGACTATTTGGTACATCGGCGGAAAGCAGACGTTTTGGAGTTCTGACTTGTACGAGAAGCTGCCGTGAGTTGTGCTGCACCGCAGTAGGCGATTTCCAACGAATTGAAATTTTGACGGTTTTCAGCCAAAAAGGACAACTGCAAGCAATCCAGCAGCAAGCAGTAGCAACATCGATGGAGTTTATATTTTTTATATAAGTTCGCCTCTCCATTTTTCAATTACAATCCCAGAAAATAGCAATTTGCTTAGGTAAATAGTTAAATAAATATTTGATTGATTAAAATATTCACTCATAGAAATTTTCAAATTTTTGGTTGATTATATACACTCGGCAGAAAAAGTCTGCGTACACACTCAACACATCAAACATATCTATAAAAAACATCGTTTCTAACATATTATTCGGAAAATATTTTTTTTTCCCTATTTTTCATTACTTCATTATCAACATAAAACAAAACAAAAATGAGAATTACTGCACTCTTAAACAACGATAAGATTCGGAAACCAAAAATAGTCTGAAATTCCAGGAATAAAAAGTCTGCGTACAAACGTATAAAGAGAAGTCAAAGTCACTGAGCTGCAGTTAAATCAATAATAACAATAAAGTTTGTGTAGAAAAGTTGATTTACGTGTTTTTATCAAAGGTTTGCGTTAAAAATAATTTCTAAAAAACTTTAAGTAAGAGATGTCTAATAAAGGAAAGGAAATTGACTTTGGGGAAAGGGAAATTATCGTGGATTTGTGGAAAAAAGGTACGTCATATCGTGAAATAGGTGCAATAGTCAGCAGAAGTCATTCAACTGTCCAACGAGTCGTAAAAAACTTCAAAAACACAGGAGTTTTGGTTTCAAAACCCAGATCTGGCCGTCCTCCAAAGTTGAGCCCTCATGAAACTCGAAGTTTGCTCCGAACGGTAAAAGCTAATCCTAGATTAACTGCAGCTGATATGGCAAAGGACATCAAAGCAAAGTACCGCATGTCTATTTCTGATGATGGTGTTCGTAAAATTCTTAGGAAATATGGGTATCACGGACGCGTTGCCCGTAGAAAGCCATTTATAACAACAGTCAACAGACTCAAGTGGCTGGCGTTTGCTAAGGAACACATAAATAAGCCCAAAGAATTTTGGAAACAAGTTATTTTCTCAGATGAAAGTAAATTTTGTATTTTTGGAATCAAAGGTCGGAAGATTGTATGGAGAAAAACTGGCGCGGCCTTCGACGTAAAAAATCTCTGTCCAACAGTAAAGCACGGTGGTGGCGGTGTTATGATATGGGGGTGTTTGGCTAGTGGAGGAGTAGGAAAAATGGAGTTTATTGAAAGTATTATGAATAAAATAGACTACCTTAATATTCTCAAGCGCAATTTGAAGAAAAGTGCAGAGCATTTGGGCTTAAGCGACAACTTTTACTTCCAACACGACAACGACCCTAAGCACACTGCGGAGGTAGTAAGACTCTGGTTGCTGTATAATGCCCAAAATCAGCTTCGTACACCGCCCCAATCTCCTGATCTTAATCCAATAGAGCATTTGTGGCATCACTTGGAACAAAGTATTCGAGCGCTCACAATAACGTCGAAGGTAATGCTCAAGGAAGTCCTGATCCAGGAGTGGAATTCAATAACCCGAGAGTTCACTAAGAAGCTGGTAGATTCAATGCAAAAACGGTTGTGGGAAGTAATATCGAGACGAGGATATCCCACAAGCTATTAACGAGGAAAAACAATTGTTTTATTTTCAAAAGAAATATTTGTACGCAGACTTTTTATTGCTACAATTCAGGATTTGTCTTCGTTTTTTAATTTTAATATTTTTATGGAGTACAATAATCATCATTTTTGTTTTGTTTTATGTTTGTAATAAAGCCATAAAAATAAAGAAAAAAAATTATTATGAAATAAATTACTTAAAACGATGTTTTTTTTATAGATATGTTGGATGTGTTGAGTGTGTACGCAGACTTTTTCTGCCAAGTGTATATGAACCAAATTAAAGGAAATTTTTAAATCAATGATAATAGCGTCTTGCTTAGCTGTAAATTTTTAAAACATTTTCTTTATTTACATTTCCTTTATTTACATTTCATTTTGTTTGCATTTAAGGCTTTCCTAAAAGTTATAGTGCGTACAGTGGTACATACGTGTGTAGTGAAACATTGTGAAATGAAGTGTAAACCGTGTTCAATTCTGTAATAATCTAAATTTTCGTGTGTAATAAGCTATAATATACCTTATTGTCCGTTAAAATGGAAGCTATCCAAGAATCTATTAGGCAACTGACTGGTGCGGTTATTGTCCAAGTAGAAATACGTAAAAAATTGGAAGCTAAGTTGCTAAGTCTTGAACATAATGTACGGTCTCAGCAAGCGAGTCCTGCTGTGCAAAACGATCCTGCAGTTCTGCAAACGGAGCAAGATTAAGACGATATAAAACGGCTTCCTGATTGTTTTAGAGACCTTCAATCATTTGAAGGAAATTCGGTCTAGTATGTCTCGTGGGTGCATAGTATGGAAACGATTCTTCGGGACTATGAAATAGTGCGTCATAAACCTAAGTATATATAGGGCGATTCTCTGCCATATTAGGCAAAAAATAAGGGGACCGGCAGATGCCGCCCTCGTTTCGTATAACATTTTTGACGAAAATTGGCCTAATATTAAAAACTACTTATCATTACACTACGCCGATAAGCGAGATGTTAGAACATTGGAGCATCAATTGCACTCAATGCTCCAAAAAAAATATTACGCCTCGGTAAACCATCAACTGTCTTTATTGATTAACAAAATTAAAACAGAGGATCACTCTCCAGAGACAGTAGCCGCTTTAACCGAGAACTATCGGAATCGTGCTCTCGATGTCTTTATCCGTGGTCTTAATGGTGATTTATCACACATGTTGGTAGTGCAGAGACACTCCCCGAAGCTTATGCTTCTTGTTTATAGTTCCAAAACCTTAATTATAGGAGTTTCCAAATTCATCAGCAATTTCCTAACAACACTATTTCAGCACCAATAAACCAATTTCACGTTGCAAAGTTTGATTCCAGCAAACGTAGGCCTAGCTTTAATCCTCCGCAGTTAACTACACCCCTCCGAAATCAAGCTTTTAATATATAAGACAATGTCCGTCCTATTGCACATAATATGCCTCCGGCAAGACCCAGTCAGCCTAAACCACCCGTTCCGATGGATGTTGATAGATCTATTCAATCAAGACAGGTGGACTATATAAATAGACCATCTTTTATCCAACCAGCAAAACGTACGAATGACTTTGTCGTTTACCCAAAAAAGTCGCACTGGAAGAATCTTGCACTAATTTCCCTGAAGCTTGTCATGAGTTAGCATCTCAAGAACAATCGAATGAACAATATTTTGACCGATTTTAGGCCCTTAACGAGGATGTTCAAAGCGAAAATGTAGACAACGAAAATCATCTAAATTTTATGATGGACGCCTTTCTAGCGTACCATACTTAGAGTATCTCTTGCGCAACGGGAAGGTCCTAAAGTTTCTAATTGATACTGGAGCAAACAAAAACTTCATAGCTCCCGAATTCGCATTTAACGCCAAACTTGTCGAATCTCCTTTTAAAATACAGTCAGCTGCGGGTGAAATACTTATCACTGAAAAAGTCACCGGACCTTTCTTTAAAAGTGTAGGAAACAATACGCCTTTAAATTTCTATGTTCTACCTGGATTGAAGTCGTTCGACGGCATTGTAGGCGACGATACGTTGAAACAACTGGACGCAGTCATCGACAGAAAAAGCAACATTCTAGAAATTTCCCCTAAGGTAAGCATCCCATTAAAGGCAAAGCAATCTAGACAAGTAAATAATCTAGAAATTAAGAATGATCATTAAAACGGCGAAACCAAAATCAAGTTGCAAAAGTTACTCGAAAAACATACTGATATTTTTGGTCCAGTAAAAGATGATGAAATGGTGAAAACAAATGTCAGATCTGAGATAAAGACATCTACGTCTGACCTTGTATACGTCAAGTCCTATCCGTATCCTATAAACCTGAGACCGGAAGTCGAAAGCCAAATAGCGAAGATGCTCCATGATGGGATTATTCGCCCATCTAAGAGCCCGTACAATGCTCCAATCTGTATTGTACCCAAGAAGCCAAATGCTTTGGGTGAGAAACAATTTTGATTGGTCGTTGATTTCAAAAGACTAAATGTTGTCACCATGTCGGATGCGTATCCAATCCCCAATATCACCAACACATTTGCTAGTTTCGGGAAGTCAAAATTTTTCACCACTCTAGACCTTACATCTGGTTTTCATCAAATCAAGATGAAGGAAACCGATATTTCCAAAACGGCATTCTCCACTGCAAATGGCAAATATGAGTTCACGAGATTACCATTCGGTCTCAAGAACGCACCTGCCATTTTCCAGTGTATGATCGACGATGTGCTCAAACCATTTATTGGGAATATTTGCTTTGTGTACATCGACGATATTATAATTCTAGGAGAAACTGAAGAGGAATCTCGAAACAATACTCAAACAACTGAAAAATTCAAATTTAAAGGTCAATTTGGAGAAGTCCGCATTTTTCAAGAGTCAGGTGCAGTTCCTTGGATATATTATATCGGAGGAAGGAATCCTACCGGATCCAGACAAGGTATCGGCGATTGCCAAAATCAAACCTCCAACTAATCTAAAAGCATTTCTCGGGATGGCATCATATTATAGGAAGTTTATTAGGGACTTTGCAAGATTTGCAAAGCCCTTAACGAATCTGACTCGTGGCGAGAACGCACAAGTCAAAGCTTATCAATCGAAACGCAAAAATATTGAACTTGATGTATCTCAGCTGGAAGCCTATAATAAATTGAAAGCATTACTTACTTTTTCTGAAATTTTGGTATCTCCAAACTTCGAAAAACCATTTATACTAACAACGGATGCTTCGAATCACGCGATTGGAGCAGTTTTGTCCCAAGGCGAAGTCGGGAGAGATAGGCCAATAATATACATATCAAAATCACTCAGTAAAACGGAAGAGAATTACGCTACCAACGAAAAAGAGCTTTTCGCCATCGTTTGGGTGCTCGACAAACTAAGGACCTATCTTTATGGGGCAAAGAAAATAAAGATCCTGACCGATCACCAGCCGCTGACATTTGCTCTTAGCAATGCGAACCATAACGCGAAGCTGAAGCGATGGAAATCTAGGATAGAAGAATACAATTATGAGCTAATTTATAGACCAGGAAAAACCAACTACGTAGCGAGTAGTATGGATATGGCGGCTCTAACGCACTTTGTATGGAAAATGTTTGCGGTCAGGGACTTCCGGTCGGGCACGCTCCCTTTGTGGTTTTTTGTGGTTTGAGGATTGTGTTTACGCTGATGTCCGTGGATGACGACAGGTGTGTGTAATGACGGTCATTGATCTACGGTTTGATTCATACGAAAAATGTATAATCTTCAAAACCTTACGAATACGTTCATTTTCAAACGAAGCTGTATGGTTTTCATATCAACGATACATTTTTGTGCTATAAATATATTTTCTTCATATGAAATTTCATGTGTGGTTTTTGGCGCGTGCTGCATATGAAGAGGCATATGATCGTAGCGTCTTATCAACAATGCTTTGTGGTTGTAGCGTTTCGAGTTTGTTTACATTTGATACATTTGTTTGTTTACATTCGACTTTGTTTACATTTGAATTTGTGGGGGAAGCCCTTTGCTGGATGACGTCACGCGTCGACATGTTTGAATATGAAATCGTTGAATATGAAATTTTACCCTGTGATATTCGAATGACGAAGAATTTGTTGAATATAAAATATTAACCTGTGGTTTTGAATGATAATAAGCAACATATGAATGTGTGATCGTATGAAAACGGCTTATCAGCAATGGAATTTCATGTGGCGGTTTTAAGTTCTTTCGGTAGAGAATATTATAGTCAAATTAAGTGATTACGGGTTTTTTGTTTTTCGATGTGGTTACCTAGTGTTTTCTAGCAATTGTGTTTTTTGTGAATTGTAACGAATCAGCTTTGGAAAATTTTCTTAATTTGTGGTTTTCTAGTATTTGAGAATATTTTTTTTATTGTGATATATTTGGAATATTGTAGGAAATTAGGTGATTAGTGAATTTTTTCGATGTGGTTACGTATAGGAAGTTTTGTGACCAGCGCCGGATTTACCATAGGGCTAGCAGGAGCTGCAGCCCCGGGCCCCTGGGATCCTGGGGGCCCCTTACTCTCGAAAAATAAGAATAAAAATTACGAATAATATAACAAAAAACATTATATCAAACGTAGAAAAATTGTTTTTTTCAATTTGTTGACTCAATTTTTTAGGTATTCATACTGCGGATTTGATTTTTGTTATTTGAAAAGAATTTAGTTACAGTATCTGTCAGAGAGAAAAATTATTTTACAAAAAGTCAATATATTTTTGTAAAAAATAGAAAAATATTGTTTAGTTCTAGCTACACATATCCGCTGAGAAAATGCATTTGGAAATCATTCGCTTGAGAATTCATAATCCATAATATTCTAAAGCAAGGTTTCTGAAAATGTAATACATCACATATAAGTTAAAACGGAAGCATTTCTCTCAAAAACTGATTGAAAAGAAATAATACTATATTATGGTTTCAAAGTTTAATGACACAAGTTGCGATTCGGGGAACGCATACTCAAGTTTTTTCGCGAACTTCGCTGCCGCATCGCCGCCAGTTTCACGGAAAAACAAAACAACACTTTTCGGCACGCGTCTGCTGCACACGGTGTTTGATATCAGTCGGAAGCAAGTTCTATAGGTGGAGCTCTAGTCCGAACTACTTTTTTCTTGTCAGTTGTCTGTGCTCATTGAATTTCTTACTGGAAGTGCCCCAACGCCGTATTTTCTTTTCCATGTGATATTTTAATTTTTGAAATGCCATGTTGCCTCTTCAACCCCATCGCAAATATCCTTGTGGAAATGACAAAAAGAAAGAAAAAAAGCGAGAGAAGAAGCAATTAAGAAACTGCCTAGTGTAACCAAATATTTTACACTTACACGTCCTTCAATTGAAGAAAATCAATCAGGTAAGAATATAACCAACTGTGAATATTTTGTTTGAAGTTATATAGTGTATCAAAGCGATAAAAAAAATCATATACAGCGCATAGTGCATTCGTGATCGCGTACATGTACTGTTTTAGTGTGTAATATGACATATCAATCGAGAAGTTTACTTGAATTTCATAAACGTCTTTTTAAGTGACACAAGATGAGATATCTGCTCCATCTGAAACATCAACTGATTTCTTGCGTGACAAAAACAGTACATCTACACTTGACGACTCCGTTTCTATCATTGACAAAGTTTACTCGAACGATGAGAGTGATAAGACTGATGAAGGTAAATTTAAACTATTTTATTATCAATCGATTACGTATTTTTAATTTTGTTTTTAATTGTTAATAATTATTTTTAAATTTTAATAATGACTTTTTAATGATTTAAAAATTGATATTTTCAGACTCATTTTTAATTCAGCTATTATTTTTTTTAGATGTAGAGACTGTGGAGAGAGATCCTGCCTTGTGGCCTTTGAGATTGTGCGAGAATAGCCATGAGCGTAATAAATATTTGCGAAATGATTGTTTATACTTTCAAAACAAGAATTCTAGTTTCAAGACATCGAAGCGAGAGTACAACAATCAAAATAGGTATTTTTCACCAAATTTATTTCAGAAAATACTTCAGAATGGTGAAAAGTGTGAACGAAAGTGGCTCATGTTTTCTGAATCAGCTGGATCTGTTTTTTGCTATGCATGCAAATTATTTTCCACAGATTATGACAATCCTTTTGTTAAGAATGGATTTTCCAACTGGAAAAAAGGCAATGAATATATTTGTTGTCACGAAAATAGTACGGAACACTACAACTGTATGTCACAATATTTGAATTTTTCATCAAAAAGTAATCGTATAGATAAAAGTATGGTACAAACATTTGCAAATGAAGTGCAATATTGGCATAAAGTGCTTACAAGAGTTCTATCAGTCATACGACTTCTCGCTGAAAGAGGCCTTCCATTTCGTGGAACGACGGAAACAATCGGTTCACCAAACAATGGTAATTTTTTGGGTATGATAGAACTTAGTAAAGGTAATTGAATTTGATCACGGTTCCCTTCTTGTCTATGAATCAGCATAGACAACGTATATCATTTCTACAGCATCGAAGCCGAGCATATTGAAACGGGAAACTTCGATCGTTTTGCGGAATCAGCCTTCGAAAGCAGAATCAAATTGGAAATTTTTTTGCGGGATGATTAAAATTGAACAACTTTTTATTAACATTAAAAATTTTAATCTACATTGAAAATTCTATTTTGACAAGTTTTCTATTTTGACTATTTTGACATTTTGACAAGTATGCACTGTGTGCTGGTGTCTGATGAGAAGCAGTGCATACTTTCGAAACCACTTTGTCAAAATAGAATTTTCAATGTAGATTAAAATTTTTAATGTTAATAAAAAGTTGTTCAATTTTAATCATCCCGCAAAAACATTTCCATGATAGAACTGCTTGCTGAATACGATCCGTTCTTACAACAGCATATTAAATTATATGCAAATAAAGGTAGTGGAAATGTTTCGTATTTATCAAAGACTACTGTTACGTGGTAACAATAGGAGCGTTTTTATCTTGAAAAAAAAAAAATACAGCCTTCCCCGGGGAAGACCACTCAGTAGGCATGCTTGTTAGGGTCGTGGTAACAACCGACTTGTGTCATATACCTGTCGGTTGCTAATCACCTAGCTGATAAGGTAATTTTAAACATACCTACGTTACACACCGGATTAGAGATGTATCCAGGCGGTCTCCTCCCAAGGAGCTCATCGGGCCGTCAAACGGCGTAATCCTCGAGATCAGACCTGTCATCATCGTCTCGAGGTCAGATCTGTCATCATCGTCCGACGAATAAATCGCCACTCCCGGCTCCACAGATGGATTCGTATTATCGTGAACTTGCTATTGATGGTAGCAATCGAAACGTCACTCGAACGACCTGGAAAGGACAGAGAAAATGATCACAAAGCATCGTGTCCTGGATGCACAAGGAGGGATGCAGGAAGTGAAATACTTATCTGATTAACACCGGCCAATGTCCACTTCAACGAGCCCTGATGGGCCTTCTAACGCTGGAGCTGCAGGGTATCGCCGAATACGTCCGCCACCGTTCATCGGTGGAATCCTCCAGTACTTATATCCCGCAGAGTCACGCCCGATCACTTGTTACGCGAATATACTAATCACACTCGTCAAGCCACGTAAAATTCACTTTTGACGGTCACAGATTGATTGATAACTTGATAACTACAAATAAAATGACAGTTGAAACATCAACCGACCTCGGAAAAATACATAATCAAAGTGTCAACCAAATCCAGGGGTGGATTAACGACGACCACGGTAAAGCATCGGATTGGTGGGAAGCTTCGATCGGCCCGTGTGGAAAGGAGGACATTCACCCGGTCACATTGTTAAAGGAGAAAGTACGGAACCGGGATGGGAACAGAGAAAGCAGCGGTACCTGATGGAGGAAAAAGTGGGCATTCTTTTTGTGACGGCGAAGGCGAACAGATATTAAATTTGAAAATTATCAGGTGCGTCGAAGAATTCTTTTGGTGACGGCGAAGGCGAACAGAGATTGAATTTGAAAATTATCAGGTGCGTCGAAGTTTCTTTTTGTGACGGCGAAGGCGAACAGATATTGAATTTGAAAATTATCAGGTGCGTCGAAGATTCTTTTTGTGACGGCGAAGGCGAACAGATATTGAATTTGAAAATTATCAGGTGCGTCGAAGAATTCTTTGTATGACGACGAAGGCGAACAAATATTAGATTTGGAAAATTATCAGAACGTCGAGGAAAGTCCTTGGTGTGGCGGTGGATGTGTCAAAAAGGACCTCCGTTCGGGAAAAAAAAAACGGCAAATCGAAATCGGGTTCCGGCGGGGTTCGAACCCGTGTTCCCCGTGACGCACGAGACCGACGGCGAGACGGTCAAGTGGCAATAAGACTGTTCGTCTCGTACCGGCCCTGTAGTGTAGAGGCTAGCACGTCTGGCCGGGAACCGGGCGGTCTGGGGTTCAGAACTCCACCCGTGCTGATGTAACTGGGAATCGTGGAAGATTCTTTGTGTGACGGCGAAGGCGAGCAGTAAACGAATCTGGCCTTGAAGAAATTCACCCACAACTGAACCGGGACTCGGCTGGAGTCGGGGTTGGACTTTTGTTTTGAATCCGTTACTAGCGCGACCAACAAGGAAGAAGGAGGTTAGTGCATAGTTGAAGATAGATGTAAGTTTTCTTTATTTTGATTGTCTTTCGCATTTAAAGCCATAGTAGAATAAGCTAAGATTAGATATACTGTCATAGTGGAGTGGTGCAATTTACGAATATCGAAACGGTAGAAGAAATTCTGTGACACGATAAACGCTAGGATACGGGAATTGTATAAAATTAATATTTAGATTCGGGAATTTACGAATATTGAAACGGTAGAAGAAATTCTGTGACACGATAAACGCTAGGATACGGGAATTGTATAAAATAAATATTTTGATTGCGAAATTACGGCGTCGTTCATTCTCGTGGTACGGGGAGGCAGAACGGTCCGTGTTACGTGATTGATTAGATCGGTGGTGGGAAGACATAGAGGGGCCGTGCCATTCGCGGCAGCGACCCTCCTTCTCGGATTTCTTGACCTCGGTGAGCCGTAAGCTCACTCGGCGGCTCGTGGTCCATAATTGGGGTGAGTGAGTGGCGCCCACGCCCAGTCTCCTGAGCGAACCCGGGACCCAAACGGACCAAGCCGAGGGTCACTACCCCCTCGAATAGGCGGGGAGGGTAACACTACATACGAAGAATTTATAGAGATTATGGCTGAAAAAGTGTTGCAGCACATTGTAAATGAAATAAAAAATGCAAAGTATTGGGGACTTGTGCTGGACTCAACTCCTGACATTTCACATGTCGACCAATTATCGGTTGTAATTCGGTATTATGCAAATAAACAAGTTTATGAACGCTTCATTGATTTTATACCAATAAAAAGTCACAAGGGTAAGTCCATGTCGGAAGATGTTTTGTCATTGCTTGAAACACTTTCTATTGAATTAGAGAATTGCCGAGCACAGACATACGACAATGCTCGCAATATGTCCGGCGAATACAACGGACTCCAAGCTTGCATATGCGGAAAAAACCAACTGGCATTTTATGTTCCATGCACTGGTCATTCATTAAATTTAGTCGGAGAATGTTGCGTACAGGTGTGTTCTATTGCCGTCAACTTTTTTGGTGTTTTGCAACAGTTATACGTATTTTTTCCGCGTCAACTGGTCGATGGGACATCTTAGTGGGTGAAAAATCGATTTTGAAAAACTTATCGAAAACAAGATGGTCACGACGATCAGATGCTTCTAGAGCTTTGAAAGATAATTTCGAAGGTATCTACAAGGCATTGGAGAAGATAGCTACTAATGACGTATACCAGAAACCTGTAGTGCGTAACGAAGCTTCAGCTTTAATGACACATATCATCAAGCTTGAAAATGAGTTTATGACTGTTTTTTGGGACTTCGTATTGAATCGTTTTGATGCTACAAGTCAATACCTGCAGAAAGTAGAAGTAGATTTGATTTCTGCCAGTAAGATACTCTTATCTTTAGTCGATTTCGTCCAGAATTTGCGAGATAAATTTTCTGATTTTGAAGGTAAAGCTAAGGAACTTAGTTCATTGGTTAGTAAAGAATATTCTGATACCAACAAGCGCAAAATAACTAAGAGACTAGCAGACGGAGGAGTGCAAGCTTGTACTTTGTCTGGCTCAGATAACTTTCGCATCAATACTTACTATGTGATAATAGACAATCTAGTCGTTGAATTGCAAAAACGATGCAAAGCTTACACTCACATCACTGAATTGTTTGGTTTTCTTCTGCACTTGCTGGTCATGGATGAAGACGATTTACAAATCAAAGCAAATAAACTTGTAGAAGTTTTCTCAAATGATTTAGACAACAGTTTTTTTCTCGAGTTGAAGCAATTCATTCCTCTTTTGAAATTGCAAGAGAGAGGTTTCTTTTCGAACCGTTCAAAAGAATCTGATAAAGCAATTGACGAACTACTGAACCCTGTGAAAGTATTGAATTGGATAGTCGCTAATGACATGATCTCAGTATTCCCTAATACGTATATTGCCTACAGAATTCTAGTCACTATTCCAATAGCTAATTGCGAGACAGAAAGGTCATTTTCTACGTTAAAAAGAATAAAAAATATGTTTAGATCGACAATGCTGAACAAAAGACTGTCCTCTTTAGCAATATTGAAAAAGAGCTGCTGAGATCGCTTGATTTTGATGGTGTAATAGCGGAATATGCAGCAAAGAAGGCGAGAAAGAAATGTTTTTAATTATAATGTATATTGTAATTACCTGTAAAATAAAAATGTTTACTTGTCAAAATAAAAATGTTTAACATTGAATAATTCGGATTTTATTCTCTTTTCGCAAAAGTTGGGATTTTCTTTGCCCTTAAGAGGGCCCCTTCGTTGTTTAGCCCCGGGCCCCTATAAAGCTTAATCCGGCGCTGTTTGTGACAATTGTGGTTTTCTATTGTTTTAGGATGCGAGAAGTGTGAGAAAACTTTTCTATGGTAAGTAGTTTCTAAAAATGATTTGATAAGAATATAATTGCGGTTACGATTTTTCGTATAAAAGTAGAATCTTGAATTAGGTTTAGTTCAGTTGAAGTTTCATCATGGGGCATAATCATAATAACATAAATGTAGCTGAGTTGCAAACAGAAGAGGAGGAGGAACTCCTTCCAATACTACCGATATATACAGCTCAAGTAAGTATTACAAAAAAAACATTTGTCTTCAAATTTTTATTTATTTTTTACATTTTACAGACGCCGAGGGTACAGACGTCGAGGGTACAGACGCCGAGGGCACAGCACATAGAGAGAGAAGTTCTACTTTTAACGCTTGTCAAAGAGCATTATAGAGCTCAAGCGGAGTTTTTGCAACTAATGGAAGTTTTATTGAATTATATATAAACAACAAAAGTGCAATAAAAGAGATTTTTTCAATTAATTGTTTTTGTATTTTTACTTAACATAAGTTTGCATAGCTTTTACAGCAGGATAATGATAAATTCTTCGAAATGGTTTTGTCGCATGCCATCGAGAGTCCAAGAGGATGCGTTCCAACTTGCCTTGTTCTCTGCCATGGAAGCGATATCTGGATTTGAATTCTAAATCCTGAAGCTGTATCTTATCCTTTAAAAAGTATAAGTCTTCATGATTTAAATTCTTCCAACTCGCCCAGGCAGCTAGCGCAAAATGTTTTTATGTGGGCACTTGATATTCACGTTCTTCAGTCATATTTTTTTAATATCGCGTTTGACGTTGCACTTAATTTTCAAAACTTCAACTGCAGTAAACCTAATTCAAGATTCTACTTTTATACGAAAAATCGTAACCGCAAATTTTAGAATCATGTTGAAATGCAGCAGAAGTATTCAACCGCAAGTGGATTGTATAGATGAATGAGTCAGTGTCCATATAATTGAGAGTCAGTTTTTTATCGTATTTGGGCTTCATGTACTGATAGTGAAAATCGTACATCTTGTACTTTGATAGGTCAAGTACAGTGAAGCCCAGATATGTAGGTTTGTTGTAGCAGGTATATACTCGGTCTAGTTGGATAGCTGCCATGTTGTGTGTAAATACAGCTGCACTGTGAAAATTGGTCTTCGATATTAAACTTCGAGCGCCGGAATGCCTACCTCGACTATACCAATCCGTGACAATTTTCACGTCTTTCCTCTTGTCGACGTTCTCCATCGTTTTGCCATAAACTGCATTGTTCAGTAACTTGAAAAAGTTTTTCTCGAAGGAGTTTTTACTCATCTTACGGTGATGTGTATTCAAGTCTATATATTGCTTCAGCCAGCATGATTGTTTGAATTGTAAAATTCTGTATGCGCGAGTCAGCTTCAAGCCATTTCGAATGCATTGCTGCAGATTCCGATAATGAATCACATATTTTGTTTTATTCGTAAAATCAATGATCAGCTTGCTTGTTTTCGAATCATTAACTTTTTTATTTTCCGAACAGAATGGAAGGTCATTGTGTTGATCATGCAATGTTGTTCGACATTCCAAGTCAACTTCGAAAATATAGCCAATATCAGAATCTTCTGCAATATTTAGAATATCAACATCATCTACTTTTTCAACCCAGTTGAATTCAGCATATGGAAGTGGTTGTGACATTGCCCAACCATATAAGTTGTTCGCGTCCAAGTAGATAAGATATTTGGAAGGATCGTCCTCCTTATACTTTTTCATGTATTTGTTATTGGCAGTTGAGTGACGGTGAGAGCATTGGACGATACCACCTCTAATTCCACGTTTCACGAAATGATGCATACTGATATCTGTCAGCAAGTCAAGCTTAATAGATGTTGTTTTAAGCATAGCATCCCACGATAATCCCGGAGTTGTATAATATTGGCAAATTTTCAAACACATCGGTTAGAAGAAGAACATAAGTTTTCAAGTACAACTCGGTGCACTCGGTATTGGTCATCTTGTTGAAAAATTTCTCTCGAGGTGGTAGACAAGTTTCATTTAATCGCTCCCATGAGCTTATGTAATCATAGAGAAATACACCCTTTCGCGTAAGAAGTTTAAATTTTTGTCTATCACCATATGCTGAAGAGACAGTTTTCAAATCTTCTTCAGCTAAATTTTTAACAAGAGCATCCAAACTGGTCTGTATGAATCTGGCCGAATCCAGAAATCGAAGTTCAATTGTTTCGGAATCATCAAACCGTATTCTTTTAGATAGTGAAACGTACAATTCTTTATTAATGGGTATTATTGAAATATCACCACCAATATCTCCCAATTCTTTAATAAATAGGTGGCAGTCATAGCCGGAGAGGTTGTGAAACAATATAGGGAAAAATTTGGGCATCCGGAATAAAAGATTGCATGAGCTATGCGCAGGGCCTCTATACTTTCCGGTGAAATGGCAATGATCGCGCACTCTATCACTATCAAGTGGCTTTCGACAAATATGACATAAAATTGACTCACTTTGGATCTTTTCTTCGTCCGAAGTCAGGGCATCCATTGGTTTAGGGGACTTTAAATGTTTGGTATAGAACCATCTTACATCATTAACTATAGAATTTACGAATTTTTTCGGTGGATCGGGTCCCTTGTAAATCCTAAATCTATCCAAATCGAAGGAACATTTGATGAAATACGAAAAAGCACAAGGTATATGCTCTTGCAATGGGGTTGTTGATGAAATCGCTGGATCCGGCTCGCAGGTGTCAATGTCCTGAAGAAGACACTCAAAGTCAGCGTAGATGACGAATGGTACATCCAGCTGTCGTTCGAAATTTTTGTACTCCAACGTCGATTTCTCCGGTTCCACCATTTTCGTTACAATTCTGCTGCACTCATCCTTATGCGTTTCAAGCATCTCACTTGAAGCAAAATGTTGAAGGCACTGGTTGCATACATATATTGCGTGATTATGTAACGTCTGTTGTGAGCGAATTAATCTGTAAAAATTTTTTAAGCACATCTTAGAAAAAACCTATTACATTTTCTTACCTTGATGTTTTTTTTATTCAGGCATAATTATATTTTTCTCCAGCTTGCAGCAGCAGTAAGTTGATGTGATGCGTTTTTTCTTGCTTAGTGAGATAATAGGGACCCACAATTTTCTTAATTTCGTCGTCGTACCCAAACAAATTGATGCTAATCGATTGGTTAAGTTGTTCAAAAACAGCAATGTCTTGTATCTTCATCGGAAAGTCAAGACCCAAAAAATTGAGTAATATCCCATTATTCAACCGTATAACGCAGTCAGCAATATTATCGATTTGGTATGAAGACCTTCTGGCAGAATCAATGTTAGCTGGAAACAGGGCGGAAATAACGCTCCACTTGAAACAGTAGCTATCCTTATTCTTCACGTTCACACATGCTCGTTTGGATGTTAAATGTTTGGGTAAAGGAATGAAGTTCGTTCTTCGCAGTAGTTTGAATTCATTGACATTAAGCTCGCAATGAGTTATCCTTATCAAAGCCCATCCACTGTCTTTTTCTTGGAATTCTTCCATTTTTTCCTTGATTTGCGTGGCCATATTATTGAACGCGATCTCTAGCTGAGAAGGATTGATTATGGCCTGCATCTTTGTGTGGAATGATTTTATGCTCACTACACATTCACTGTCCATATCAGCATCCATTTTAACGAACTCCGCAAAGAGCTCAATATTGATCTTAATTCCCAACCGCTCCTCTAATGTTTTGCGGAGATATTCCATCAAGGGATCTTCCATCCTCTTCAAAAATTCTCCGACATCCAAAAGACTCTCTTCCTTATTTTCGAAAATGAGAGTCTCGATCCGGTTGCTAAAGCAGGTTTTCACTCTCTTCAAATTTTGATTGATTGACTCTGCAGCATTCCCCTTATGCAAATTTGTTCTCAAGTGGAACAGCCACACCGCACTTTCTACATCGATTTTGCACGCCTGACAGAACATGATTGTATTTATAAGTCTTACTGAGTCAATTGGAACACTTTATAAAACTTGGTATTTTAAACCACTTAAAAATTGTTAATACACTTAAACCACTTTAAAAAATTCTAGTCACTGGGGATTTTCTGAAATGAACAAAAAAACTTTTTATAAACGTGTTCTAACACAGAATACAAAAATTAATTTAAATTAATATATTTTGAAATTACCAAAAAACTGTTTATAGATTTGCTCCAAAAGTCACTTTTCACAAAATAATCAAAACTTTAATCGTTGGGATCGCCTGAATTCACTGAAAGTCGAATACAAACTTGTGTTCAAAAACTCTTGCAGTTGCTTTTATACGAAAATCGTAGCCACAATTCTATGCTTATAAAATCATATTTTCTGAAACTACCATACAAAACTTTTCCTACACTTCTCACATCCTAAAACAATAGAAAACCACGCTAATTAGTAAAATTCTCTTAAAACACTTGCGGTGCCGTTCATTAGACGCAAACCGATATTTTTCGGCATCCAATTCAGTTCAATCTAGCACCTACAGTGTGTCCCAAATTTATAGGGGCACCCAGTTTTTTAGTCAAATTTTTAATGTTTTTCAACCAAACAAATCTTAATTTGCACAAGCTATTCCTACTTATAATTCACGATTTCTGTCTTTTTTTGGTGAGCCTACGACAATTTGTTCGTTTATTATGCTATTTTTTTAAAAAAAATAGTGTCCCAAGTTTATAGGGGCATTGAAAAAAAACACGATTTTCCATAGAAAATTATTTTTGCTGGTGAAATTCTATCGTGAACTACAAATGATTGTGTCTATACTGTAGTTCCTGTTGAAATTGAACACTTTACCAACAAATTTTACACAAGTATAAAGGAAATACTCCTTTGCACCGTGAAATTTTGAGGCACTGTAAAAAGGTACATATAAAGGTACATATAAAGTCATATAAATACAGGTACATATAAATACAGACACGCTTGTTCAGAAAACTCAGTTGCGTGCTAATCGCCAGCAAAGATTTATACGTGGAGTGTTGTGTGAAAATGGGTAGAGGAAAACAGCTATCGAGAGAAGAAAAGGCATCTATTGATGCATTCAAGACATGCGGCAAGTCTAATAGAGAAATAGCCAGGCTAATCAATCGTTCGAGTAATGCCGTTGATAGTTATTTAAAAAAGAAAATCAAGGAAACTGAAAAGAAAAAACGTGGTCCACCGTCAAAACTTTCGGAACGAGATAAACGTAGAATCATTGCTGCTGCCTCTCAATCAACCAAAGGCTGTAGGCGTATCAGAAATGAATACACGCCTCACGTCTCAAAAAGCACAGTTCATAGAGCTTTGAAAGAATCTCCAAATTTGGTGCGCGAGAAAATGCAGAAAGCCCCGAAGTTAAAAGCTCATCACATGGTGGTTCGCTACAAATTTGCCGAACAGAGGTTGCATTGGACCCATGAATGGTCTAAGGTACATAACTTGCTTATTTTGGAGTTTATACATTCAATCATCTGCAGGTGGTGTAAGATTAAAAATGTGGTTGTTTATACGTATTTCAGATTGTTTGGTCTGACGAAAAAAAGTTTAACTTAGATGGCCCAGATGGCCTTCGGGACTATTGGCGAGATCTGCGAAAAGAGCCACGTTTTTTCTCCAGGCGGAACTTTGGCGGTGGGTCCGTTATGGTGTGGGCGGCCTACAGTGGATTCGAAAAAGTTGGCATAGAAATCATTTCGCATCGAATGAACAGCGAAGACTATCAAACAGTGCTAGAAAAGCATCTGAAGCCCTATTTCCGCCGTTACCGCTCTGCAAAACTAATCTTTCAACAGGACAACGCGTCAATTCACTCCAGTAAATCTACCAAGGAATGGTTTTCAAAAGCGAAAATTCCTGTACTTCAGTGGCCTGCCATTTCCCCGGATCTAAATCCAATAGAGAATGTCTGGGGCATGATGGTCCGTGACGTTTATGACAACGCTCGTCAATATTCATCAGTCACAGAGCTGGAGGAGGGCGTCAAAAAAGCTTGGGAAAACATCAGTATGAGCAGCTTGACAAATCTCAACAATTCCATGCAAAAACGGATGAAAATGTTATTTAAAAACGATGGTAACGTTATTAATTACTGATTTTTTGTTGCGAATCAATCGATTTTACCAATAATAAAAAATTTTCTATCGAAAATCGTGTTTTTTTTCAATGCCCCTATAAACTTGGGACACTATTTTTTTTAAAAAAATGGCATAATAAACGAACAAATTGTCGTAGGCTCACCAAAAAAAGACAGAAATCGTGAATTATAAGTAGAAATAGCTTGTGCAAATTAAGATTTGTTTGGTTGAAAAACATTAAAAATTTGACTAAAAAACTGGGTGCCCCTATGAATTTGGGACACACTGTATTCACATATTCAACCACAAACGCGCATGTTCAAACATATCGTCATTAAAACAATGAAAACTCGAAACGTACACGCTAATTAGTGAAATTCTCACTTGCGGTTGAGTACTTCCGTTTATTGCTGATAAGACGCCAACCAATATTTTTCGGCACCCAATTCAGTCCAATCTATTCAACCGCAAACGCGCATGTTCAAACATATCGTCATCAAAACAATGAAAACTCGAAACGTACACGCTAGAAATGATAAGACTCCCGTACATAGAAACCACAAAGCATGATAAGAACACAGCACGCGCCATCACACACACACA
This sequence comes from Nemotelus pantherinus, assembly GCA_963978885.1. Taxonomy (NCBI): domain Eukaryota; kingdom Metazoa; phylum Arthropoda; class Insecta; order Diptera; family Stratiomyidae; genus Nemotelus; species Nemotelus pantherinus. The sequence goes on along the minus strand of OZ022265.1, from coordinate 70,599,347 downwards.
CACACACACACACACACCTGTCGTCATCCACGGACATCAGCGTAAAAACAATCCTCAAACCACAAAAAACCACAAAGGGAGCGTGCCCGACCGGAAGTCCCTGACCGCAAATATTTTCCATACAAAGTGCGTTAGAACCGCCATATCCATACTACTGTAGCGGAAGCTCTATCCAGATTGCCACTCGAGTTAAATATGTTAAGTTCCAGTTCCGCGACAATGCACAGCGCAGAAGAGGATAACACCGATCTCATTCCGTGCTGTGAAGCTCCCATAAACGTATTCAGACAACAGATTATTCTCTCCGAGGGTAAAGAAATAAATGCTTATGAGCAGCCACATCCCGGCTATCATAGACATTACCTACGGTTAAGGGAAATAACTCAAGACAATCTCATAAGAATTCTGAAAGAAACGCTTTCTCCTAATATCATCAATGGCGTCACGATTCCGGGGAAATTCATTCAGCTCTTGCAAGAAGTATATAGAGAACATTTTTCCAAATTTAAGATCCGAATCACATAAAGCGTGGTTGATGATATAGCTCAAGAAGATAATACGCTGAAAATAATTAAAAAAGAACACCATAGGGCACACAGGAATCACCGCGAAAACAAAGTCCAGATTTTGGAAAGATACTATTTCCCTAAAATGAGCAGCCTAATAAAGAAGTATACTAGCGACTGTGAAATATGTAATACCAATAAGTATGATCGTCATCCGCCGAAACCTGAACTACAAGAGACACCTAGTCCTGAGTATCCTACTGAAATTTTGCACATAGACATTTGGGATATCATGGGCGAAAAATACATTACATGTGTCGACAAATTTAGCAAATTTGCGAAATTCTTCAGCATAAAAGATAAATCTGCTTTACAGTTTCGTCAGAAGATACTCAACGTACTACACTACTTTTCGGTTCCTAAGATTCTCGTCTCGGACAACGAGGGTGGTTTCATCAGCCCTATTATTCACAACCTTTTGGAAGAATTAGGTATCATAGTTTAGTTGACACCACCACAGAAGAGTGAAGTGAATGGGGCAATCGAAAGACTTCATTCAACAATTCTCGAGATCATAAGATGTCTCCTTAAAGAGTACCCAAATCTTTCTGCCAAAGAGATAGTAAACATAGCCGTCGACAGTTATAATAATTCTTTTCATTCGGTAACTGGAAAGAAGCCTGTTGATATATTTTTTAATCGTTCGCAGCGTATCAACTACCAAAACTTACATAACTTTAAAACCAATCTAAATCTAAATTTAAAGCAGGAAATCTTACGCAAGTAAAAGAACCAACTAAAGAATCATAGCACAAGAAGATCAAGCCCAAAAACATTCAAGCCGGGGGATACAGTTTTTAAAGTTAACAAGCAGATTAAGCCTAAACATAAGCCTCTTTACAAAAAGAAAACAGTCTCCGAAAATAACAACGTTAATATTACCACTACAACAGGCAAAAAAGTCCATAAATCGCATCTGAAAAATGTTCTCTCTATTTCAAGATAACCCTAGGTACTGCACACGCTTCAGTGGACATTTACGTAATTCATGGTCCCGTAACTGGGATTAGGGAAAATTATCAGTTACATTCAAAAAACAAAATCATTCATATGGACAAAGCCGCATTGGATGCTTTTGACAAACTGAAGCGATCCTTAATGTCCCAAGAGGTTGTTCTAGCATATCCGGACTTCGACAAGGAGTTCGAACTGACAACAGATGCATCGAGCTACGCTGTTGGTGCGGTGTTGTTACAAGACCGAAAGCCGGTAACATTTCTTTCAAGAACTCTTTCAAAAACTGAAGAGCACTATGCCACTAACGAGAAGGAGTTGTTGGCAATTATATGGTCCTTAAATTATCTGAGGAGCTACCTTGCAAAGAATAACCAATATAATAACCATATATTCACGGATAACCAACCTCTCACATACGCTTTCAGTAATAAAAACAATAACAGCAAGATGAAACGGTGAAAGGCCATATTAGAAGAAAATAATTACGAACTTAAATATAAACCGGGTAAGGCCGATTCCCTTTCCAGACCCCCTTTAGTATCAACATTAAATTCTATGACTGTTACCCAACACAGTGATAAGGGCTACTCACAAAATTTAATACCCACTGTTGAAATACCGGTTAACGTCTTCCGAAATCAAATAATTCTACAGATAAGAGAAGAAGATAGTTACCAAATTATAACGCCTTTCGATAATTACACAAGACATATATTTATACTACAGCGCGGAATCTATCATCAATATATTCAAAGGATATCTGAACCCGAACATTATCAATGGACTTTCAACAAGCGAACAGATAATGGGAAAGGTTCAAGAAGTATCCGACTCACTTCGCCAACTATAGAATCAGGTATACACAGATGGTAGTTGAGGATATAACGAGTGAAGTAGAGCAAGAGGAAAAGATCCTCAAAATTCATAAAAGAGCCCACCGCAATAGTGAAGAAAACCGTCTCCAGATTCTAGAGAATTTTTACTTCCCTAAAATGGCCGCGAAAGTCAGAAACATTGTGAACCGGTGTACCACGTGCAAAGAAAGTACAGGGTCTGTCCCAAAAGTAAGTTGAATGACCTTGCGCCGCCGAAGCAAGCCACTAGCAAGGCGCGCCAAGTGACGTGAATGGTTGTGTGGGGTTTAGGGAAGCCAACGATAAACACGTCAGTTGCCTGCAGGCTCTTCCACAGTGCGCATCGCTGCTAGTTCGAACCCTTGTCTTAGTGACGCGTCGGAATTTTAAAATGCCGCGTTTCAAGGACCAGCGTTACGCAATAAAATTTTGTGTTGCGCTCAAGAAAACGGGCGCTGAGACCGTTGCCATGCTAAGGGAAGCTTATGGCGATAGTACCATGTCCAGCAATATGGTCTACCGCTGGCACAAGATGTTTCGGGAGGGCAGAGAGGACGCCGAGGATGAAGACCGCTCTGGACGCCCGTCAACGTCACATTCCGATCAAAATGTGAAGAAAGTGAGGGACATGCTGAACTCTAATCGACGCCTGAGTGTTAGAATACTGGCAGATGAGTGTAATATCCCTAAAAGTACTGTGCATCGCATTGTTACCGAAGATTTGGGCATGCGGAAGATCTGTGCGAAGATGGTCCCCAAGGTGCTTTCCGATGAACAGAAGGCTGCTCGTGCAACGATTTCGCGTGACCTCTTGGAGCAGTGTGAAAATGATCCGAATTTTTTGGATAATGTGATTACGGGTGACGAAACATGGGTTTTCGAGTATGACCCGGAGTCCAAAAGACAAAGTGCTGAGTGGCACACGCCAGCTTCCCCGCGCCCAAAAAAGGCGAGAATGAGCAAGTCCCGTGTAAAGGCCATGCTCATCGTTTTTTTCGACAAAAGAGGCATTGTCCACTCAGAGTTTGTGCCACAAGGACAAATAGTGAACAGTCATTTTTACTTGGAAGTCCTGAAAAGGCTCCAAAGCAGAGTGAAACGCGTCAGGAAGGAGATCGCCAGCACTTGGCGTCTTCACCATGACAACGCGCCGTCGCACACCGCCTTCATTATTAGAGAGTACTTAGCGAAACGCGGTGTGGCAACATTGCCCCAGCCACCGTACAGCCCCGACTTGGCACCACTGGACTTCTTTTTGTTCCCGAGGATCAAGAGGGAACTCAAGGGCCACCATTTCGGGACTTTGGAAGCCGTCAAAGAAGCGACGACGAGGTGCTTGAAGGAGGTCTCCGTCGACGCCTTCCAGGGTGCGTTCAGCGACTGGGAAAAACGCTGGCGCAGGTGTTCCGACGCGGAAGGAAGCTACTTTGAAGAATTTTAGTTACTTGTATATTTATCTGCAATAAATCTTTTATCTTGGACTTATTCAACTTACTTTTGGGACAGACCCTGTAAGTACAACCGGCATCCACCAAAAGCTTTTCTAAATCCGACTCCTATCCCACAATATTCGGGCCACATTCTCCATATAGACCTTTTTCTAACAGAGAAGAAGCATATGCTGACTGCTGTTGATAAATTTTCCAAATACGCGGTAGCCAAAATAATCCCCTCAAAATCGGTTGAAGACATGAAACAACCACTGCGAGATATCCTATTTCTGTTTTGTTTCCCTGAAAGTGTAGTAATAGACAATGAAGGAGCATTAAGATCTATCTCTCTCACCTCAATGATAGAAGACGAACTCCAAATCAATACATACAAAATAACTATGTATAAAAGCGAAGTTAACGGCCAAGTAGATCGCTTCCACTCGACCCTTGCAGAGATTATGAGGTGCCTCAAGAAAGAACAATCAGACTTGTCCTTTCAGGAGCTCCTCGAGAGGGCCGTTTTGGAGTATAACAATACCATTCACTTTACAACTGGAAGGAAACCTTCCGAGCTTTCTTAGGAAGAACAACAAATAACAACCCAGTTGACCCAGTCTGACCCCCGGCCAATCATAAGGGGTCTTGCCGAGAAAGTAGGCGTTCACAGTTCGACAGTTTGCCGTCACTTGCAACAACTTGGAAAAATGAAAAAGCTCGACAAATGGGTTCCGCATGATCTTATCGAGCCAAACATGACGTGTCGAATGGAGATTTCAAGTTCTCTTCTCTCCCGCAACAAAAGGAACCGTTCTTGCACCAAATTGTAACCTGCAATGAAAAGTGGATTTTATACGTTAATTGTCGCCGATCAGCCCAATGGCTGGATGCCGATGAAGCGCCAAGACACATGCCCAAACCAAGCCTTCATCCAAAGAAAATAATGGTGACTGTTCGGTGGTCTGTAGCTGGAGCTATCCACTATTCGTTCCTGCAACCTGGCGAAACCATCAATGCTGAGAAATACTGTGCTCAACTGGATGAAATGCATGAGAAATTGATAGTGCAACGACCTAGGCTTGTCAACAGGGATGGAGTGATACTGCTTCATGATAACGCACGACCTCATGTATAGAGAATGGTCCAAAAATTAAACGAGTTGTGCTATGAGACTCTTTCTCACCCTCCATATTCACCAGACCTCTCACCAGCAGATCACCATTTCTTTAAACATTTGGATCACTTTTTGACAGGAAAAAGATTTAATAATGAAGCTGCTGTCAAAAATGCCTTCGAGGAGTTTCTTCGAACCAGAAACTCGGACTTCTACAAAACTGGAATAAATGTACTTCTCGTTAAGAAAAGTGTGTTGCATCTATTGGTACCTATTTTGATTAAATAAATTGTCTTTATAAAAAGTAACAGCTGTTTAAAAATTTATTACTAAATCGGCCATTTCATATGCAGCAACCTAATAGCAACAGAAACTTTACACAAAGAACTATTACCATTCCAAACAATTGAAGAGGCTTTAGATTTTTCGGAAATTAAAATAATTACTAACGGTTCTTCTATTCTATATATCGTAAATATTCCACTCACGAAAAGTGAATCTTATCAAAAATTATTAATTAAACCTGTAAAAAAATATAACTATGTAAATGATTTGAAATACAATGATGTTTTGATACATGGTGAAGAATTATATGCCATAAAAAATAAATGTCAGGAAATAAATAGTTTTTCGATATGTAAGGCTACAAATCTACTAAATATAAGTAACAGTACATGCATTCCACGCCTCCTGCGAAGTACGACCGCACAATGCAACAAAGTCAATAGCCAACATATACCAACTATGGACGAAATAGCACCAAGAATTCTTCTACTGAACCGATTTAATGGAACCTTGAAGATTGAAGACAACATCCACAGCCTCAATGGTACTTACCTCATCAAGTACAGTAACACTACAATTAGCGTTAACATTTTAAATCTTACGAGACTTCCACCCTAAAAGCCCTGCCTGCCATCTTACAACCATCGGCAGAAAATGAGACAATACAAGAGCTGCTATCAATGGAGATGCTCAAGGACATCCATAGAAACAACAGCAAAAACATCGAGCTGCTAAAAACAGAGGGTGAAGTCCAAAAAATAGTAACGATAACAACAACAACATTCACATTACTAATTATTGCAATATTACTCATCTGAAAAATATACAACATGATAAATCCAAACCAAATGCAATCTCAATAGATCCAATAGAAAACCCACAAGCCACGACCTCCAGGTTACAACCTTTGGAAGAAAATTTGAAACATTTGGAAGCAAATTTAAATATCTGGAAGAAAAACGATCGACTGAACCAAGTGGAAAAAAAATCAAATTCAACGACCTACCATATTTCTAACACCGGTTGATGGGGGAAGAGTTAACGCAAATTTACCTCATTCCCACAGAAAAGTGGAATATTAGCCTCCAGACAGTCTTGTCAGCAAAATAGTGCACTTTCGTGGGAATGCATGTGAGCTTTAGCAAATAAGTAAATTTCTGTTGATGTTTCGAAAATGCAATTGTTAGATTAAAGAGTCAGTCTGTAATCAGCTCGCGAACAATAAAGATTGTTTTTTTTAAGGAACCGCCTTCCTATTTAATTTGACTTGCACCATTCCTTGTTGATCGATCGATCGATACATATTTTTGTTGGCATAGTGCTCGTATGGAATACTAGGAGCAAAATGTTCTGGTGCTACTTTTAAATACTTCACCATTTCGTACTGGTATTAATGATTAAGTCAAATCCCAACGAGAGAAGTAATGTCCAAGAATATTTTATGCAAATTTTGAATTTAGGATGGAAATATTACAGCAATATTATTAGTTTAATTCTTTTTTATCGAGGGATGTCATCGGCTGGTAAGGGAAATGATTTGTCTGGGAAAATTAATAGAGTTTTCTTGCATTGCCTGTAGTGTGTAGGCAGTTCTTATTCTTGCATGTGAAGACAGGGTTTGCTGCAAGTAATTTACATACATATGTACATATATCATGAACTTTAAGCAAAACAGCTTTCAACCATTATACGTCTGCATTGCAGGCAATGACTGTATCATATATGGTGATTTCATATATTGCTTTGCTTCCTGATGGGTTTGTCGGGTAGAAAAAATTATTTTCTGGGAAGAATTGACTTTTTAAATAGAAAGAGAAATTCGAACATATTTTATTTCAAACGGAAAAATTTAATAAGCAAGACTTAAGTGATTGATAACTTAAGATCAAATATTTGAAGGCGAGAGTTGTTGTAGTTGCGCCCCCTTTTCGCCAGCGCCTGGTGCGACTGCTCCATACGTGCCTATGGAAGCGACGGCACTGACCAAGTGTTTACCGATAAGGTATCAATCCTGGTTTCCATGAAGCGGCCGGCGATTTCCTTTCCGTGTCTGCATCCACTCCAAAGAATTTAAAGAAAATTGGTCTGCTGGAAGAATATAGCTTGGATAAGCAGACGAAGATCAATCAATTGTTTCTCAAGGTATTAAATTTTTCTGGAATATACTATCGAACACTAACTGTTTGATTTCTTTAGGGTTTGAGTAAGATTATTTTCTTGCCTTTTGCTTTCACACTGGATAAGTATCGCTGGGGAATTTTCCGTGGTCAAATCAAACCAGAGCTAATGCTGTAAAATAAAAGATACCAAGTACCCGACATCATATAAATTTTAGATTTGTTTTAATTGTCGGAAGTAACTGTGTTTACCTTAAGTATTCATCATCAGCAGGTATATGATATTTTGCAGGAGCGTCAAAATAATTTTCAGTTCGCACTACAGGTGGCTCAATACCTGGGTATTGCTCTCGCAGCTTCCACAATGTACGGTTGTAATAAAACCATTTTGTTTAATAAATGTTAGTGGTTTAATTTTTATGATACCAAATAAAAACATTGATTGCATGTACATAGTTTTTCATTTCCCTAAGAATTCAATTCTTTTCAGAGGTGGGTAGATGATATATGACAGAATGTGGAACAGAAACCGCTATGAATATAATTTTAATGTTTGTGGAATGAGGAAGTATCACGCCATTAAAAGTGCACCCATAAACCAATATAAACAACATTTGTAAATAAATGGTATATATGGTTCGCCTTCTATATTTAATAAATTGCACTGGTCTGGATGGTTGAACCGTGGTCATGCTCTGTTTCTTATAAGAAAATGTAGGAATTCTGAATTTAAATGGTTTTTAAATTCTCGTTGAGCAATCAAAATGGTGTACAGAATATGAAATGGTGGGAAAATGTGAAAAAGTGAGGCCTATGGCATACCACTTCCAGGGTCATAAAACTGTCAATATTATATCATACTGTAGTTTGAAAATGGCGATCTCGCGAGAACTTGCCTCAAGAATGTTAAACGAATATAAGAAAAAAGAGTATTTGTGGAATGGCAAATGTGCGTTACATAAGAGACTCGACATCAAAAACCTAGTATGGGGCGAAATTGCAGAAGTGTGTGGAATGGATGTGGAGAGTGTAAAAAAAAAATTAAGCACATGAGTACTGCATACGTTGCTGAAAAGAAAAAGGTGGAAGCAAGTGCCGTCTCGGGGGCATCTGCGGAGGTTTATCAACCAACGCTGTTTTACTATGAAGAAATGCGGTTTTTGAATCCCGCCATATTGTTGCGCAAAAGCGAGGATAATTTTGAGAAGGTTTGTAATATTTGTTGTGTGTAATTTAAACACGAATGCATAGTTATTTTTAGTTTTCAGCATGTGACGAGCCGGCAATCGAGCAAGAGACATCAATGTCGTTATTCCCCGAAGGTCTTGAAGACGAAATCGATACGGCATCTCGTGAAGATAGTTTGACTGCTTCTGATGCTCCAAGGTGCAAGAGAAGGAGTGAGGCGCCTAACAAGTACAATGATGCCATTAAACAAATTGTGCGGGCAACGATTACGCCGCAGAAAAGCTTCTTCCAGAAATTTTCCGATAGCATTGCTTCTCAGCTTGAAGCAATGCCACGCGTGGAAGCCATAAAATTAATGGCAGAAATTCAAAATAAAGTTTCGTGCACTACCATAGTGCTCATTGAAAATGAGAATTTGATTGAAAATACTGAAGAGAATTTGCTTGAACATTCTAAAGAGAATTTTATACCTAAGCTTACATCCACTCCGAGACAAACCGAGCCAAGCACTAGCTCCGAATTGAGAATAATTTCGAATGTACAGGTGAAACAACCAAGTTTGAAATGGTTCAAACACGAAAACCGCGAGCAAAAAACAGCCAGAAAACCGCTATCGGTGACTCAGGAGAAGTCCAACATCATTGCAGCTGCATTCGACAGTGCCTGCAGCGGCTATAACGACTAGTTGTTAAGATTTTTGATACTTTGTTTTTCATTTATATAATAGTGGAAATATTCTTCAGTTTGTAAGGTTATGTCTATGTTAAATTTAGGAATAAATATAATATGGATCATAAGTGAATATAGATCATGATCTTTATTGATAGTTTCGAATTGCTGTTGCAAAAGGTGAGTTGAATGTGAATAGCATAATTGTTTTAAAGTTTTGTCTGCATAGGTTGATTCAAGAATAAGAAAAAAAGATACTGTGCTACAGTACGCTATACCGGCGAGAACGAGGCTAGCTATAACGTTACGGTATATAGCGTTCGGAGACTCGTACAGGTCGTTAGAGTACATACACGAGTGTCTCGGAAGACCATAGGTTGTTTCGTACCAGAGGTTCTGCAAGCAGTATATAATGTTCTCCAGCCCGAATATTTGGAGGTAAAGGTTATTGGGTGACTTTTCTTAATTTTAAACGATTATCTCCAGTTGCCGTCAACTAAAACCGAATGGCTAAAGATCGCGCAGGATTTTAATAGCCTCTGGGATTTCCCACATACGCTTGGAGTGATTGATGGGAAACATATAAGAATAAATGCACCACCAAGCTCTGGTTCCGATTTTTATAACTACAAAGGATTCTTCAGCTTAGTACTCCTTGCGGTTGTAAACGCGCACAGCCAGTTCATATACATTAATGTTGGAGCGAATGTATAAGTTTGACACTCCATATACCCTTGTATATGGAGGGTCAAACTTGTACAAATCTATTAAGGAGGGGAAATGTAACCTGCCACAGCCATCGAAATTTTGAGGTGAAAAACACCGTTTTACCTGATTGGCGATGACGTTTTTGCATTAGATTGCCATTTAATGAAGGGCTATAATAGAAACGGTGAATTATCAACGATGCAGCAAGTGTTTAATTACAGGTTGAGTCGGACCAGACTAACAGTCGAGATGGCTTTCGGGCAGTTGGCAGCAAGGTTCCGCATATCTCACCGTACTATTGATGTAAAGCTGCAAACCGCTAACAAAATTGTGAAAAAATGTTACGTTTTGCACAATTTTTTAACCAAAAAAATAACAAAACCACACACACTTGAGGAGAACGCGTCCGTAAATGTTCTTCCGGAAACAATAAAACCTTTGCAACCACAGCACTATGAAGCGTATTTTCGGGCACAACAAATTATAACAAATATTGCCAAATATTGCTTAACAGATGGAGCTGGTTATGTATGCGTCAACACATCCACACATTAAAAACCAATCGCACGAATCTGCATCTTCTCCGTTAGATGCAGAAACTCTAGAAGCGCGGAAAACGGACACCTTCTGGCTAGAATTAAAAACATTCCTAGACAATTCTAGAAAACCAGACGCGATGTCAGCGAATATAATCTAATAAAAGATGCGGGTCAGGTAACTTCTCGCCCAGTTGTCGTACATAGTTGACTATGGATCTATCTTCCATTCCGATTGAAAATAAAGAACCGTCGTTTTAAATAATAAAAACTCTCGCCTTTCATTTGAATTCAGTGGATTCCTGTGCGGAACTATAAGTGAATCTTTTCTTTTTTTTACATTCACGCGGTCTCGTCCACGTAATTGGCGCAGTCGGCAAGCGTTTAAGTAAAATCGCGAATTAGTGAAAACTAGCGGTTTTAACTGAAACAAAAACGTGAGAGTTGGCAAGAACAGCACAAGTAAGTTGTTTAAAATATCCGGTGAAATTTCCGAATCTCTTGCCTGATAACAACACTTAGTGAAATAATCGAGTGAGATTAAAAAGTGAATGCAAGATCGAAGGGAGAAACGATACGCTCTACATCAGCATTCTAGAAGTCCCGTAACAATGGAAGCCAGAATTAATGACTTGGAGGAGAAATTGTTGCAAAAGGAAGCGGAATACGCACAACTTGCAGCGGTAGTGCAACAATTAATATCCAATCAAAACAGAGACGACCAAATCAACCACCTAACGGAAGCAATTAGCAGAATGTACAACTCACAGAATTACACGCCTGATCCATCGCACAAAATCCTTAGAGAAATACGACATATGAACATATTCACTGGATCGAAAGGCGTATCAATAAACTTTTTCATCAGCAGCACCGAGTTTTATTTGAACACCATCGAGGATCCGGAACTAAAACGAATCGCTACCAGACACATTTTTTTCGAGAAAATCCAAGGAGCAGCCAAAGACGTAGTCATCAACATTAAAGAGCCAGAAAATTGGGAGGCGATTAAAAGAGCGTTACAACTAAGGGACAAGCCGGACACAGAGCCTTTCGAGATTTACCGGATGATAAGTGATCTAAGGATTAACACAGTAAGTGATTTGGCTTTTGAAATACAAAAAATTAAATGTAAGAAAGATGGATTGAGTATCTTTTATCACCCTACACGTAGATATAAGTAACGTAGATTCAATTTTAGTAAATACTGTTAAAGAAATAACGCAAGGAATACTCCTTGATAAAATCATAGAAATGCATGATATAAATGATATAATTCATCTAATAAGAAGTAGACGTTTTGAGAATTCCTGTATTAGGTATGAGTACAGAAAAGTGAAAAGTGAAAAAGTAGCGAGAGTGTTCGGGAATGACCGCCATAAAAGTTCGAATAACGGTAACAAAATAACAGTTCGGAACAGTTTAGTTCGGAACAGAATAACAGTTCGGAACAGTTTAGACAAAAAACGTACGAAAGCAGATAACAAAATCGTGACTATTACCAAACTAATAATCAATCTAATAACAATTCAGGTCAATTTCGATCTCAAAATAATCAAAAAAATAGTTTTGGTGGACAAAACTGTTTTAATGCTAATTCCGGACAATTACGCAACAATAATCGTTATTCTGACCCACAAAACCAGGCTTATAATAGAAATTCGAGTCAACGGCGTCAATCTGGACAAAATAGATTCGAAAGAAATGAAAATTTCGGTTTTCATAGACAAGAGCCTATGGAATTTGACAACGATGGAAGAACCCACTCAAGAAATTTCTCTCGAAATACTTCTCAAGATTCTTCAAATTATAATCCGGTTTCTTCTGAAGCAGAACAAAACTGCCCGGAAGTAAATAATACTGACAAAGAGGCAATGTTTTTTTAAAAATTAGCCTCGGATACATTACCCTTGATCAAAATTACAATCAATGAAACAAAATATGTTGCCCTTATCGATACTGGATCATCATTTTCCATAATTGATGATTCAATAACTTGTTTTAATAGAGTGCCAATACAGCCAGTTTCATTCAGCACAATCACAAGTAGAGATGTGATTAAATTTGAAGTGCATACTCAAGCTCCAAAGGAATTAAAATTATCTTCGGCAGCAAGAATTAAGTGGAAAGTAAAATCCTTAAACAAAAGAAAATACCAATTTATTATCGGTTGTACCAATTTATTATTGACCTGCTCAGTACTCTTGACACTCTAATTGATGTCGAAGAAAAAACAATCTCTTTAAATGTGCAAATTATAAAATTCACAAACACCCCATATACCTTCAAAGAAATATGTTCGTTACAGAGAGTTGAAAATAACTTTATTCAATGACTAAGGTTGGATCACTTAAATGAGGAAGAATACTCAGAAATCTTAAAAGTGATTAAAAAGTTTGATACAATTTTTTATAAAGAAGGAGACCTATTAACCAGTACGCCTTCTAATGAGCACGAAATTAAAACAATTACAGATGCTCAAATAAACGCAAAACTATAAAGGTACCCTCCAAAACATGAAGAGGAGGTCCGCCGTCAAGTTTCTGAAATAGAAACTCAGGTTATGATAAGAAAGAGTTGTTCCAAATATTCAAGTCCTTTAATCGTAGTACCGAAAAAAGTGATAATTCAGGGAATAAAAAGTTTCGATTAGTGATCGACTACCGTAAACTTAATGAAGTTACTGTAGACGATAAATATCCCCTACCAAAGATTGGCTCACTATTAGATAAACTTGGTAGAGCTCAATATTTTTCGACGATAGACCTCGCCAAAGGCTATGATCAAATCCTGGTAAAGGAGGATGACAGACATAAGACCGCTTTTGTGAAACCCTACGGTCTCTATGAATTTGTGCGAATGCCGTTTGGTTTGAAAAACGCGCCAGCGACATTCCAGAGACTGATGAATGACGTTCTCAGAAAATTTATTAATAAAACTTGTGTCGTTTATCTTGATGATGTACTAATATTCAGTACTTCATTACAAGAGCACATAAACGCAATTACCGAAGTATTCAAAGTCTTACAGGACAATCAGTTAAAAGTACAAATTGATAAATGCAATTTTATGCAAAGGGAAACAGTTTTTTAGGCCATATAATCACCAAAGAAGGACTAAAGCCCAACCCCGAAAAAATTATTGAAGGATTAAAATTACCTCGAACAGAGAAACAAATTAAAAGTTTTTTAGGACTCACAGGGTATTATCGCAAGTTTATATTAGATTATGCCAAGGTGGCACAACCAATGACAAAATTCTTTCGAAAAGATTGTAAAATTAATACTAAAGACCCGACTTATATCGAAGCCTTTGAAAAACTAAAAGCTCTCATTAGTTCCCATCCCATTTTACGATTCCCAAATCTTAACAAACCGTTTCATCTCACCACAGATGTTTCAAATTACGGAATAGGCGCCGTTCTTTCGCAAGAAGGTCACCCTATTTGCTTTGCATCTAGAACACTTAATTGTCACGAGCGCAACTATTCCGCCACGGAAAAAGAATTTTCAGCCATCATATGGTCTGTGGGATATTTCAGGCCAGATTTGTATGGAAATAAGTTCAAAAATTTTACGGATCACCAACCGATTAAATATTTACAAGCCAAATATAGAGACAAGGATCTATCTCCAAGACACCAAACGTGGTTGTTAAAACTAGGCGAGTACCAATTCGACATCGAGTACATCAAAGGCAAAGAAAATCAAGTGGCAGACTTTTTGAGTAGACTCGAACCTAACGAAGAAATCAAATCCGAAACCCGAGGCTCAGATAAAACAAATACATTTTCAGACTTTGTAGTCCTTTTAAATATTGAAAATGAGAATGATGATGCCACTATGGCAACCATACATTCCGCTGATGAAGAACTTCTTGATCACATCCCAATCAAGGAGGAAATTGTTAATAAGTACAATACTCAAATTATCCTCACAAATAACAAAATATGCGAAATAGATTTTGTACACAGAAAACGCGTTATTTATATAGCCGAATATGATTTCGAAAATCTCAGTAACATTCTTAGAAGATATATAAAAAAAGGTACTACCGGAATCTATTCAGAGTTGACGGACCACAATTATAATATTGTTCAGGAAAAACTCCGCGAATTGTTCTCCAACGAAGGACAAATTAAATTCATAAAGTGTTCTTTTAGGGCATAAGACGTCGAAACAGAAGTTGAAGCTGTTAGACAAATTGCTCTTTACCATGTTCAAGAAAGTTTACATTCCGGGATACAAGAAACATTTAACAAAATCAAGTTTGAAATATATTATCCAAGACTATTCGAATTGATCCGCATCGTAATAAACTAATGCGATGTATGCAAAGCCGTAAAATGCGATCGCAAGTCCATTAAAACAAAATTTAACTTCTCAGAAACAGTAAATAATATAAACCAAATTATTCAAATCGATATTTTTTTCATAATGAAACAATCTTTTCTCACGATCATCGACAAATTCTCAAAGTTTGGATCTGCATACTTTTTAACTGATAGAAACCATGTAACTTTAATTGAAATTCTTGAAGAACATTTTGCACGAGTAGGTAAACCACAAAAAAATTGTTGCAGGAAATGAGTTCAACGACATTCTCATGAAAGAATTCTTAGACACAGAAAATGTAGAATTACATTTAACTTAACCACACAATAGCACTGGAATTGCGGATGTAGAAAGATTTCATGGAACAATATTGGAAAAATTGAGGATTCTGACATATCAAAAACGAAAAATTTCAACTAGAAGGATGCTGCAACAAGCTGTGAGAAACTACAACGAGAGATACCATTCAACAATTAAGTGTACACCAAACGATGTACAATCACACAAAATAAGTTTCGAAAAAGTCAAACAAAATTTGAAAAAAGCAAAAAAAAATGGATTGAAAAGGCGAACATGAACGAAAGGTTTCATTAGAAATTACAAAGCGGCCAGGTTAAAACATCAACCAAGATTTATTGAAAGTAAGCTTCAGAATATACACCCCAGCAACATAAAACGACCTCTTAAGCATGACTTGTTTTCGTACGATGATGTATCAGTTGATAATGCAGCAGAATTTTCAGACTTCACAGAAGAACAACTCACAATTATTAATAATGCAACAAACGTAGGTGCAGATGATGATATTTTAATATCCAAATTTCATATTGATATCACCAGACGCGACATTAAAACATTATTAAATGATAAATGGTTAAACGATAAAATTATAGAGTTTTACTTCAAACTAATAGCAGATTGTAGCGAACAAGACATTTCTGAAAATTTACCAAAAACATACACAATGAATACATTTTTCGCTACACGACTTCTAAAACGAGGTTATCAATCTATTAAAAGGTGGACCCGAAACATAAACATTTTCGACTTTGATATTTTGCTAATACCAATCCATTTAAATTTAAACCACTGGACGATCAGCGTTATCGATTTTCCACAGAAAACAATTAAGTACTACGACTCATTAGGAGTACCCAACCCGCAAATGTTAGCAGACTTAGAAAAATTTTTAAAGGAAGAGTCTATAGATGAGCGAGAAATACCAATTGATATGTCAGGTTTTCCTAAACTAGAATTAGAAAATACACCCCTACAGGAAAACGGGAATGATTGCGGTGTTTTTATCTGCAGCATTGCAGAAAATATTTCCAGAATTCGCCAAATCGCATTTACACAGGAAAATAATCCATACATTCGGAAGAAAATGATACTTGAAATAATTCAGGGAAAATTATTGCTCTAAATCGTTTTTACTATATACCTTTAAAATCAGTTCATTAATTTAAAATAAACCAAGCTTTCTTCATTCATTCATTTTTACAGCCAGTTCTTACATTACTCTCAATAATACTGCTTGTACTGACTCCAACAAACGGACAACTGACCATACATAAAATTGAAGATAACTCCGGATTCACACAAATTCAATTAGATAATACCGAATTTCCCATAAAATGCAATACTGTTTTACATACAATAAACCCTAAGGAAATTTTAAGCGTAATTAAGGAATTCAGAGCAACTGCAGAACATTTAAACGGACAACAGAAAGAACTTGGAATAACAGAACTTGAACATTTAACTTACAAAGTCAGAACACTGACACCCTTTGACAAAAGACAGAAACGAGGACTTATTAATCTAGTAGGAAACGCACAAAATTGGCTTTTTGGAACAATGGACGACCAAGACAGAAAAAACATAGACGAACATCTCAAGACAATCGATATCAATAACCATAATATCATTGAAACTGTTAATCAACAAATAGTAATAAACAAAAACTTTAGTGAGACAATCAAAAGACTTGCAGACATAGGAACTAGAGACCGACATACAATAATGAACCAAGTAAACAGCATTTTAAACCACACTTTTGCAAATGACATACATATATTATGATCAGATGTTTAAAATTCAAATCCTGAAAAGTCGAGTCGACCACATACAAGATAACATTGCATCCGCGAGATATGGCATGTTACACCCCAACATTCCCACTGACGAGAAAATTAAATCGTACAACATAGATGTAAATAAATTACAATTTGTAAAAATTGGATTTTGCAAATCACAAGAAAGTATTTTAATTTTAGCTTTAAAGATTCCTACGGAATTCGCAAATGTCCAACTTAAAATGATATTGCCAGTTCCAAACGAAGAAAAGAAGGAAATCGATTATCAAAACGAAATAGTCTTTACAATTGGAAACCTAGTTTATACATATGAAAAGAATAAGTATTTTAACGAACTTAAAAGTACGAAACATTGTATCTATAGGTAGAAAAAAAACAAGCTGCAAACTAATTAAGAACCCAAACACGGAAATATTAGAACTTGATAAAGAAACGATTGTAATTAAAAACGCTGAAAATTTAATATTAAACCAAACATGTGATACAAGAAATTTAACTCTGAAAGGAAACCTTTTGATAAACTTCAATAATTGCACCATTTCAATTTTAAACCACTATTTTTCAAATATTGAACATAAAAGGAACGAAAGATTTTACTTCCTAATCCATATTTCAAGTTTCACTGATAAATTGACCTTGGACGATATAATTATTCAAAACATACGAAATACACAGACAATCGAAGAACTTTAAGTCCATAAAAATACAAATGTAAGCATAAATGTAACTTTAATTTTTGTATTAGTAATAGTTATTGTACTATTAATATTTTATTATCGTAACCAAAACAAGTCAAAATTGAAAATCGAATTCAGGAGAATTCAACGTCAAAAGGGGGAGAAGTTATGTATGCGTCAGCACATCCACAAATTAAAAAACAATCCCACGAATCTGTATCTTTTCCGTTAGATGCAAAAACTCTAGAATCGCGGAAAACGGACACCGTTTGGCTAGAATTAAAAACATTCCTAGACGATTCTAGAAAATCAGACGCGATGTCAGCGAATATTATTTAATAAAAGATGCGGGTCAGGTAACTTCTCGCCCAGTTGTCGTACATAGTTGATTATGGATCTATCTTCCATTCCGTTTGAAAATAAAGAACCGTCGTTTTAAATAATAAAAGCTCTCGCCTTTCATTTGAATTCAGTGGATTCCTGTGCGGAACTATAAGTGAATCTTTTCTTTTTTTTTACGTTCCCGCGGTCTCGTCCACGTAATTAGCTGTTTAATTTTGATGACATTTTGGATAGTTAAATTAAATACCTGTTATAATTGAAAGATAAATTATTTAAATTCGGAACGATGTTTAATTCAATGAAATTGCCTATTGATGATCAGCATATTTTTTAAAATGATTTCTACGCCGTCCCCCTTCATACTCGCAGCAAATAATTTAATAGTTTAATCTTCATCTGAAATTTCACTCGCTTATCCAAACATTTATTTATCATACACGCGGAGAATTCATTAACAGCCAAATATCTTCGCTTTCCACTTCAAGCGACTTTTGAGGAGCATTCAATGTTCAGACGCAGTGCATGTCCTCACCGTTCAAAGGCAGTTTCGAAATGATATTGCATGCCATGAAATTGCCCACGCACAGATGGCATACCATAAATTTGACAGTCGTTGCCATCGGAAATGGCAGAGTAAATTCCCAATCGAGTCCCGGTGTGATGACTTATATATCACTTTGAAGGGGATTGACTTGTGATTCGTCTATTAAACAGTGATTTCTTTTGTTTGGTAGATGGATTAAAATTTGTCGTGCTTTGGGGGGTCTATTTTGATTGAAAAGTCTTGAAGATGATTTTCTGCGTTGATTGGATAATTGAAGTGATCAGTGGAGAAAACCATTAGAAAACTGATTAATTAACGGAAGGTTAAATTGCAATTACAAGTGATTATCTGCGACGAGTGTTCGTTGGATTTCGGAAAATAAGAAATTTCATATCATATTGATTGTTTTTGTATGTTCGGCGAATTCAAACTTCAATTTCGGAATCGGTGAATCACGTACGAAGTGCTATATATAGTAATCAGCGATTTTCAGGATGTCTCTGGGATGGCGTACATATTTTTATCAAAACATCATTTACGTGTGATTTAATTAGTTACTGTGCGAATGACAGCTGTGGAGTTTGAGTAACGGTTGTACTCGTAAGAATCTATAGGGTAATGTATTTCGTGGGAAGGTAGAAAAAAACAAGATCTGGGTGTAAATTTTCGTGAATTGTGGTAATGGCGAAGTGTTAAAGTCAAACTATCGTGCGTATGTGGTGGCTTGGTATGGTATAGATTTTGTGCCCCATTATTTCCGCATTGTGACCGCGAATTTCAAATTTAAAAACATACCCATCGGTGATGTGGAGTCTGGATGAAAGGGATGTTGGGTGGTTGCGACAGTTGTGGGTTGTGGAACGGCTAATGAATGTGTATGGCATTCGCTAGGAGGAAATGTGCAGCGTGGCACATGGACAAGAGGTAGTTGGTATAAAAAAAAAATTATTTTGTTTTATAGCCAGGGGATCTAGGCTTTTGAGAACGTGGCGACAATGTGTATTTGGTGTAAGAGACGGTTTGTACCGAGTATTATTGTAACAATTTGCTATTCAAACTGGATTGTATGGAGCGCAGGGCTGTAATAATCCATACCATGCAATGGCAAGTATTTTCATGGCGAAATGACTCTAATTTCGTAAAGGCCACCGTGCTGTATTCATTGGTATGAACAGTGTTGTTATCTGCACGCGAATCATTTCGGCGAAAAAAAAATTAACTTTGATCTTCCAATTTAATATGCATTGAAACATGAATCTTCATTCTGTTCAATTCCAATATTTTTCTACAATATATTATATCATATTCACCAATATCGAGTGTGGTTAGCTAAGTCAAGAGCTAGATGGTATATTTAGCTAAAAAATAAGATGTATATGTCTTAATGTTTCCATCTCATGAATGGAGCAGTTATTATAAAGAGATAGATGACTTTTATAATTTTATCAAAGTTTATAAAGAAACACACAACACAAAAAATTCAATCAGTTGACAAAATTTAACTGGAAAAGATTTCCATAAATTTTCATTTACACAGTGATATAAATGCAAATTGTTTCGAAAGTCTCATATGTCCTGGATGGAGCAAAAGCCCTCAATGAAAATATACTGATAAACAGAAATGACTTGCTAAACTATAAATGTTAGACAGGTAAATAAAGAAGCATTATAAGTAAATAAAACCGTTTATCGAAATATAATGGCAGAGTGTATTGTACTGGGAAGCCATTAAGTAAACTTGTAAAAGGCCTTTAAATTAAGATAATCAAACTTAAAACAAAAATATTGTTACGTGGTAACAATAGGAGTGTTTTTATCTTGAAAAAAAAAAAATACAGCCTTCCCCGGGGAAGGCTGAGTCATGGCAAGGCAATCCACCACTCCACTAAGTAGGAGTTTGTGACCACCACTCAGTAGGCATGCTTGTTAGGGTCGTGGTAACAACCGACTTGTGTCATATACCTGTCGGATGCTAACCACCTAGCTGATAAGGTAATTTTAAACATACCTACGTTACACACCGGATTGGAGATGTATCCAGGCGGTCTCCTTCCAAGGAGCTCATCGGGCCGTCAAACGGCGTAATCCTCGAGATCAGACCTGTCATCATCGTCTCGAGATCAGATCTGTCATCATCGTCCGACGAATAAATCGCCACTCCCGGCTCCACAGATGGATTCGTATTATCGTGAACTTGCTATTGATGGTAGCAATCGAAACGTCACTCGAACGACCTGGAAAGGACAGAGAAAATGATCCGTGTCCTGGATGCACAAGGAGGGATGCAGGAAGTGAAATACTTATCTGATTAACACCCGCCAATGTCCACTTCAACGAGCCCTGATGGGCCTTCTAACGCTGGAGCTGCAGGGTATCGCCGAATACGTCCGCCACCGTTCATCGGTGGAATCCTCCAGTACTTATATCCCGCAGAGTCGAATATACTAATCACACTCGTCAAGCCACGTAAAATTCACTTTTGACGGTCACAGATTGATTGATAACTTGATAACTACAAATAAAATGACAGTTGAAACATCAACCGACCTCGGAAAAATACATAATCAAAGTGTCAACCAAATCCAGGGGTGGATTAACGACGACCACGGTAAAGCATCGGATTGGTGGGAAGCTTCGATCGGCCCGTGTGGAAAGGAGGACATTCACCCGGTCACATTGTGAAAGGAGAAAGTACGGGACCGGGATGGGAACAGAGAAAGCAGCGGTACCTGATGGAGGAAAAAGTGGTCATTCTTTTTGTGACGGCGAAGGCGAACAGATATTAAATTTGAAAATTATCAGGTGCGTCGAAGATTCTTTTTGTGACGGCGAAGGCGAACAGATATTAAATTTGAAAATTATCAGGTGCGTCGAAGATTCTTTTTGTGACGGCGAAGGCGAACAGATATTAAATTTGGAAATTATCAGGTGCGTCGAAGATTCTTTTTGTGACGGCGAAGGCGAACAGATATTAAATTTGAAAATTATCAGGTGCGTCGAAGATTCTTTTTGTGACGGCGAAGGCGAACAGATATTAAATTTGAAAATTATCAGGTGCGTCGCAGATTCTTTTTGTGACTGCGAAGGCGAACAGATATTGAATTTGAAAATTATCAGGTGCGTCGAAGATTTCTTTTTGTGACGGCGAAGGCGAACAGATATTGAATTTGAAAATTATCAGGTGCGTCGAAGATTCTTTTTGTGACGGCGAAGGCGAACAGATATTAAATTTGAAAATTATCAGGTGCGTCGAAGATTTCTTTTTGTGACGGCGAAGGCGAACAGATATTGAATTTGAAAATTATCAGGTGCGTCGAAGAATTCTTTGTATGACGACGAAGGCGAACAAATATTAGATTTGGAAAATTATCAGAACGTTGAGGAAAGTCCTTGGTGTGGCGGTGGATGTGTCAAAAAGGACCTCCGTTCGGAAAAACAAAAAAAAAACGGCAAATCGAAATCGGGTTCCGGCGGGGTTCGAACCCGTGTTCCCCGTGACGCACGAGACCGACGGCGAGACGGTCAAGTGGCAATAAGACTGTTCGTCTCGTACCGGCCCTGTAGTGTAGAGGCTAGCACGTCTGGCCGGGAACCGGGCGGTCTGGGGTTCAGAACTCCACCCGTGCTGATGTAACTGGGAATCGTGGAAGATTCTTTGTGTGACGGCGAAGGCGAGCAGTAAACGAATCTGGCCTTGAAGAAATTCACCCACAACTGAACCGGGACTCGGCTGGAGTCGGGGTTGGACTTTTGTTTTGAATCCGTTACTAGCGCAACCAACAAAGAAGAAGGAGGTTAGTGCATAGTTGAAGATAGATGTAAGTTTTCTTTATTTTGATTGTCTTTCGCATTTAAAGCCATAGTAGAATAAGCTAAGATTAGATATACTGTCATAGTGGAGTGGTGGAATTTACGAATATCGAAACGGTAGAAGAAATTCTATGACACGATAAACGCTAGGATACGGGAATTGTATAAAATTAATATTTAGATTCGGGAATTTACGAATATCGAAACGGTAGAAGAAATTCTGTGACACGATAAACGCTAGGATACGGGAATTGTATAAAATAAATATTTTGATTGCGAAATTACGGCGTCGTTCATTCTCGTGGTACGGGGAGGCAGAACGGTCCGTGTTACGTGATTGATTAGATCGGTGGTGGGAAGACATAGAGGGGCCGTGCCATGCGCGGCAGCGACCCTCCTTCTCGGATTTCTTGACCTCGGTGAGCCGTAAGCTCACTCGGCGGCTCGTGGTCCATAATTGGGGTGAGTGAGTGGCGCCCACGCCCAGTCTCCTGAGCGAACCCGGGACCCAAACGGACCAAGCCGAGGGTCACTACCCCCTCGAATAGGCGGGGAGGGTAACAATATATATTTATATATATGGATACATGTATATGTATATTTTTGTATGTATCTGTGAGTAATAAATATGTTCATTGATCTTTTCTTTCAAGAAAAAAAAAACAAAAAACATTTTTATTATAAACGTTAAACAAACTATATGTGGTCTAATGGCAAAGTGTATTGTACGAGTACTAGAAAGCCATTAAATAAACTTGTAAAAGGCCTTTAAATTAAGATACTCAAACTCAAAACAAATATATATATATATATATATATATATATATATATATATATATATATATATATATATATATATATATATATATATATATATATATATATATGTTTAGTTTCATATTTAGGTTAAGATACAATAATCTGTACATATTATTCGTATTAATGAGCTTGGTAATAAATTTCATTTCATTTCCGCAAGCATGCACTATTTAGGTCACGTTCGAGCCAAACTAAATGTAAACAGTAAAATGTTGTTGATTGTAGACATGCATGCATAATAATAATTCGGTCAAGTGCATAAATATAGGTTGCTAGAATTAATAACTTGTAACAGTTTGCTGATTTGTAGAAAGGACTTATGCAAGCAAGAATGTAAAGTCATCAAAATAGTTTTGTCAGAATGTTTCAAATTTAATTTTATTGATTGTAATACGATGGTTGAATTATCAATTTTAATTCTGTATACAAAGAATCAAACAAAGTAATAAAGTAGTTGAGTTTTAACAACCAAACGAAGCAGTTGTCTCTTACTCATAATTAACAAGTATCAAGAGCTGGTTAATAAGTGTATTATATATTGTCTAACAAGTGTTAGTAAAAAGCGGAATCATTTCGCTATAGAAAAATTCATTGACGACCGTGACAGGACACTTCTGTCTTCAAAAGAACACCAAGGAACACCTCTATCAGGGGTAATGGCCCCAATAATATCAGGAACCTGAGGTTATGTGCCTTATCTCGGGTCCGCTCAAAACTAAGGCAACATTTTCCCCCGTAAATTAACGTAACGTTTTTCAGGTTCCCTTACGTGTGTTGACACGTCTCGGCTGAGTCTGGTTTCAGCTCATGCCAGTGAGTTTTGTGTGGTAGGTTCCTTACGAACATAAGCTTTTGTTCCCTTTTGATGTTTGCACTTTGCGGTATGACGGATGAAATACAAGTAGCAGTCTTTTTTTTCTTGGAGCTTATCCATCCCATTTTATAATGACTCACCCGAGCTAGCAAAGCGGCACACTAGCATCCGTCGGGGTCGGATAAAAGGGTGCTCCGCTAAAAGCGGACTAGGAGCCTTTACGGCCAATTCTAGGGCACCCTGCTCCAGGGGCATATAAATTTGTTTTTTTTTCCTCCTTGATGGTTCGCCATCATCACCCACATAGCTCTTTTTTGTCGGTCTCTTGTCTTGGATGAGAGGAGCTGACCTGGAATAATGAAATACAATTTTCAATTTAAGGTCTGCATTTGCTCTTAGTGTTTTTAAGAAGCGCGTATGTAGCGGAAGGGATTGGATACACTGAATCTTGTCTCATCAACTTTTTGCTGGTTTCTTTATTTATGTCAAACGTTTTTCGAATATTTGCGACAATTTTTTGATAAATTTAGTTATTTGTGATACTGGATCCCGCACAAATTCAAAAATTTTGAACAAACCAATTCGAGTACTGATTTGTTCCATGTAAACGCTAATATCAACATTAACAGAGGGCCAAAAAGATTTTCTAGTATTGAGTTACGCATTGCAAAATCCCGCAAAGGCATCAGCTCTTGTGTAATTGCAATGATTTTTGGGACCATCACGCTCAAGCCCAAAGAATCTGAACACAAGTTTTATCAAATATGGTTTTTAAATCTTCGACTAACTGAAATTTAAAAACCGCATGCAATGAAACGTGTTTGCTATCGAAATATTGCCATGGTGAATCAACTGCTTGGTTCCACACAGCTAAATGAAGCTAGCGTGAAAATTATTGATCTAGATCAGCCATACTCAACCTTTTTTATATCAGGGTCACTAAGAAATGTGTACAAAGCTACGTTGGCCGCAGTCTAGTGATAGCTGCAAAAACAAAGGCAAATAAACAAGAGATATTATGGTGAAAATTACATTTAGTGAAAATTTTGTACGACCTCTGATAAAATTCTTAAGATATCGTCTTAGTGGAAATCAGTAAGCCGAGTTTTATAAAACTTTTTTGCATTCTTCATTTTCGAAATTGATGATTCGCACAGATAAATCGATGTGAGCTACGTCAAAAGCAATCGGGCACAGCTTTTCATTGTTATATAATTTACCGGCATCAGTTGCCACAATTCCGCATACTCCTTTACCTATCTTTTTTCATTAAATATAACCTCTACATTCGAGTCATTTTTAATTTCAATGGTTACATCAAACAATTATGAAAAACCGAATCCCAGCTCTGCTTACTCACTAATAACTGCTGATTCTAGGCGCCAGGAGTTTTCAATAAGAAAAAAACATTTCTTGAAATTTTTCAACTCTTCAAATCTTCGTTTGAATTCAGCGGATGTTGAATTTAGATAATTTAGATATACCTGGTAGCTCTCTGTAGATATATTGTCATTTTAATTAGCCATTGAAAGTGTGGGGAAAATGAACGAGCTTTTTATTTTTTATCTCTTCGCAAAAAATTTGCCCTGATTCGCATGAATCATCTATCTACATTTTTGTCATTTTCGAGTTTATAACGGATTCAAAAGCTGCATACTCTATTACATCATTCTGCAAAATTTGAAAAAACCTATTTTTTTCGAAAGGCATTGGATGCGGTTCGGGTTGAGTGTCATTGTACACCTAGTGATTGACAGTGATTAAATTGGTGTTGTAAAGCAGAACACATTTATAGTGAATTAATATTAGAATTACTGCTTACTGTAGAGCTTGTCTAATGTCATCAGTAAAATAGAGGAAATCCAAAATAAATAAAGACTTGTTATTCGTAATCATTGCATACATTTTGTTACAGGTAGACACTCCTTTATGTACTTAATATTATTTGATTGTTGAATATTTGACAACTTGCACCCACAATTGAATTGTATACGCATCGCCATCTAGCCCAAGTGAATTCGAACCTATCGTAAACAATACAAGTCGTTGCAGTAAAATTTGCAATAGAAGATCGTGGATAAATGTTTAGGTAATTGGATCATTTCAAAAACAATTACATTTGCTATGTAAGGTTCGTACAAAGTGTCGCGAGTAAGAATAGGATATCGAATTCGCTTGAGCTGATGATGCAAAGAAATGCGCAGACCTTGGGTCAGCGAAATTGCACTCGATGCAATCGTGGGAATGCAACTCAAGGTAGTTGTAATAATTGATAAAGAGTTTCATGTCAGTCAGTCGCTCGCCAACCTTCAAGGAGTAACCAATAAAATTGCACATAAAGGTTCATTGTGTTGTTATTGCCATAACTAAGAAGATATATTAAAGTTCACTGTGTTTGTTATTGGATACAAAGAAAACTACTTTATTTCGTTTGTGGATCGATCGTGTATCGAAACACAGTAGCGCGACAGACTAGATTTGCATCTAGGCGACCGCACCGCGGCAGAATAAATTAATTCTGTCGCAGAATAAACAGAGCTGTTTATATACGATGTCGCACCAGGAAGATATGGTGTATGTCACAGCCGCAGCATGTGTTTTATTTGAAGAAGAAATGCGTAAAAATAAGAGGAAACGACGTTGGTGGATGACGTCTCTCTTCAAAAGAAGGGAGCAATATGGTGGAGCTCATTTAATATCGGACCTCAAAGCAGAAATGGAATACGGACTTTTCAATAACTTTTTCCGAATGAAGTCGTCTGATTTCGAATCTTTATTGAGCCGAGTCGGCCCACATATAAGCAAGCAGGATAGCTGTTTTAGGATAGCTATACCTGCAGCAGAAAGATTAATAATTACCTTGAGATATTTGGCTACAAAAGATTCGTACTCCAGTTTAATGTACACGTTCAAAATTTCCAAGCAGCTCATCAGCAAGATTGTGCCTGAAGTTTGTTTTGCAATAGCTACAGGTCTTCAAGAATATGTAATGGTAAGTAACAGCAAAGATAAACAGGAATGAAAAATATGATATCTTTTTAAATGAAACCGAACGTAAAATATATTCGAACTAAAATCACATTCATTGTATTTATTACATTCATTGTTCAGAGAGACGTGATAATTAAAAGCACAATCAGATTATTTCTATATGTCTTGAAAAGTAGCTGATTATACATCCAGTATGGTATTTTTTTTTTTTTCAAAAAAGCCAATATCCGCTTTGTATAATATTAAAACTAGTTGCATTTTTCCATCGGTCAGATCATATTATAGCGTTGTCTGATGGGGAGAAAATAGCTTTTATAATTACAGCTCATTAAATCCTATGCTGAAATGTTTTTCGGTGGTTTACAATTTTGTTATTTTCCACTAGATGTCGTCCACACCAGATGAGTGGATGGAAATAGCTGCAGCATTTGACAAGAAGTGGAATTTTCCTCACTGTATTGGTGCCATTGACGGCAGACACTGCTCAATACAGGCACCAATAAATTCTGGAAGCGAGTATTTCAATTACAAGCAACATTTCAGCATAGTTCTGCTACGTAGTACCTATTGATTTTATTGTTTTCATGATTTAATCAGTTAATTTTTGATTCAGTATTTTTTACACGAATTTGAAAACCAATTTTCCCTTGAAGTCACGTATGTATATTTCAATTCCTTGACAGAAATATCTAGTTCGAGGGGAATTTATCCTTTAATTGGGTGTCTATCAGCCTAAATCCCAATATAACCATTCAAAAGCTAATTAGCGCTTCTTAATGCGTTAATAGCACGCTCTTTTTTCTACATATATTTAAATTTATATACATAAAATATTACATATATTATACATAAAATATATATATAAAATATTATACATATTACTAAATAAGAAATCTTGACTACATTTGGATTTAGAAATAGATAGATATCGAAGAAGAGAACAAATTTTCCTCGAAGTATATATATCTGTAAAGAAATTGAAATATAAATGGCTTGTAAAGGGAAAATTCAACGCATAAACAATTATTTACTTCCATTGTAATTTTTTAGGTGTAGCAAATGGTTACTGCTCTCTATTCTCGGATGTTGGGTGGCAATGATGCATTTCAGACGCAGATGTTTTAAAAATCTCTCGGCTGCGGAATTCGTTAGAAGGCAATGACTTTAACTTGCCTCCTGAACAAGCCTTGTTAAAAAGGCAAATGAAGATGCCATATTTTTTTGTGGGGGATGATGCTTTTGCATTGCACCAAACCCTGATGAAAGGCTATCCGGTAGAACAAAATAAGGGTTCCACGAAACGTATATACAACTACTGACTGAGCGCAGCACGTCGGGTTAATAAAAACGTGGTTGGAATTATGTCATCGGTTTTTAGAGTTCTGCGGAAGCCTATGCTACTTTCTCCTGAAAGAGCAACATCTGTTGTAATGGCATTTGTATACTTGCACAATTTTCTCAGGAAAAGCAAAGTATCACGACATATTTACACCCCGCCTGGAACTTTTGATCAGGCTAATGAAGTACAGTGGACTTAGGTGGCAGTCACCAGTCTTTTGCTACATTGCCACGCAAAGCCAGACAGCCTCCCTCAACAAGTGAAGCAATAAGGCATGAGCTAGCTTAGTATTTTACCAGTGAAGAAAGGGTGGACTGGCAAGACCAATCCACCTCAAATATTAATGTTTACAAATATTTTCTGAAAAGCACTTTAAGTTTAATAATATTTATTCAAAAATATCGAGAATATATATCTTGTTCAAAATATTCATTGCCCTGTAGTTAATATTAGCATTTAAGTTATGGCAAATCATAAAAGTACATTCTAAGTCATTAAATACTATCGACCTTTGAATTTAATTCGATTCATTAAATGTTGAATGTTTGATCTTTGCACTAAATTCGTTCATTAAATGTTTAATATCCAACATTATCAGCACAGGCAATCCCCTCGAATCGACCTTTGCATGCAATTTATTGCAAATTATAAATTACAATTCTTTAACTTTATGCATGCAAGCTAAATTTTCTTTCAATCGATCGCACTCAAATACAATTATGAAAGTGCAACCTTTACACATAAATGCAATATGAAGCATATTTACCATTCGATATCATTCTACGTACTAAATATATTTAAATGGCGCGAAAACCACAAAGACTTATATAGTTCTTTTTGTGTGTATGGCAGCAAAGGCGTTTCATTTGGAATTGGCATATATAGGCTTATATAGTTCTTTTTGTGTGTATGGCAGCAAAGGCGTTTCATTTGGAATTGGCATCAGATTTATCGTCAACTACATGTATTGCTGCAATACGTAGATTCACCGCTAGACGTGGGAAATGCCGTACAATTTACAGCGATTGTGGAAGCAATTTTCTGGGTGCCAACAAACAATTACAGGAGCAGTACAAGAAAATATTGCAAACAAGTGGCGCTGAGTTAGCAAATGAGGGTATTGAGTGGAAATTCATCCCTCCCGGTTGTCCCCATTTTGGTGGACTATCGAAAGCCGGTGTAAAGTCAATGAAGAAACATCTCTACAAAACAATCGGACATCAACTTGTGAATGTTGAAGAGTTTACTACCCTCCTTGCGCAAATAGAAGCTTGTTTGAACTCGCGTCCGCTTACTCAAATTAGTGATGATCCAACAGATCTGGCTGCTCTTACTCCAGGTCATTTTCAAACCGGGGACAATCTGTTCGAAGTGAAAAGCGATCCAAGTGAAACTGCTGCCACACTGCTAAAGAATTGAAAGTTAGTACAGCAAATGAAGCATTCATTCTGGCGACGATGGAGTCAGGAATATTTACATCGACTCCAGCAAAGACCCAAATGGCTCAAACAATAAGACAATCCTGAAGTAGGAGAGCTGGTACTGGTTAAAAATGATCACATTCCATCCATGCAATGGCCATTAGCAAGAATTGTAGAGACTCATAAAGGGATCGATGGTCTAGTCCGAGTTGCCACACTCAAGATGAACGGAAAACTTACAAAGCGGCCAATCACCAAAATTTGTATGCTTCCTTTTTCAAACAAACAGCAAGAAACCAACATACCAAAACCTTTGACAATTCATCATTCAGAACCAATAGTTTTGTCTGGAAAGAGGTCTCACTCGATTAATAATAAAGAGGATAATAAACGAAGGAAAAGGATGTTACCTTCAACAGCAAAGAACTTGCTAAGAACCGTTTTATTCACCATGTTAATGGTTCTTGGGTCAACAATTTTACCGTCATTTGCAGCAGCTAACATTATTCAGTTAAGTGGCGGAATATACATAGAACATCTTGGATCAGCAAACTTATTACGAGGAAGTTTACAGATAAAAATTCAAGTACCATTTGGAGACTTATCAAAAGACGAAAAACACATACAAACCGTAAATGAAAGCATCCGATCTATGTGCTCACTTGGGAAAAGCATAACAAACGAAATACATTGTTGGGACTTAGTCAGCCATGTGCCAGAGTTAAGTCAGGAGGCGATGCAAAAAATCAACACATTACGTTTTATGCGAGCCCGCACTAAACGAGGCATTTTTGGGCGAATGCTTACGGCTGTGTTTGGAGTAAATGAAGAAGTGATCACTGATGTAAATGATTTAAAAGAAAATCAAGATAGCTTGAAGCATTTAATTCATCAACAAGGAAAAATTGTGCTTCAGGCGACAAAAACTTTCAACACAACATCCAGCAAAATCAACAAGCAGCTTGAAAGATTTCAACAACAGCTTCAAAATGGAATAGATCAAATCAATGGATTCAGAAAATGGTATAGTATGACAGTAGACCACAACAAAATTAACATCCAGTTTTTGGCGACATATCAAAGAGCGATAAATTTTGTTCAAGAGGTCCATAGCAAATATAACAGCATTTTGACAGCCATTTACACACAGAAGGGAATCTGGGATTGTATAAAACTGGCAGAATTTGAGCCTACTATAAGGAACACGCAAAAATTATTAACAGCACATTTGGAAATTCTGCACATAACAACCACAAAATTATCGGTAAAAAACACTGACAAGGCAATAGAAATATCTGGATTTTTGCCCATCATTGACAATCAAAATTATGAGTTAGTGAAGGCAACGGCAATCCCACAGCAGCAGAATTTGCATACTTTTGCTGCTTTGAATTGTTATATACATTTTCAAACCACTTGAGTTTATAAAACTCGCAAGACGACACCAACGTAAACAATCGTAGACGTTCACATGATTGTAACATTTATGCACACTAGATGTGTGGCATATCGAATTTGGATATTTCTCGGTCCAAGAAGATGACCATTAAAACTCAAGTGAATGTTTATGTTTGGTTCGTCTTTCGGATGCTTTTGCATGCATATGCATAGCAACATAAAATTTTGATTTCGTTGCACATGTGTACACAAACGATGCTCATAATTCATATTGTTTGTATACACATGTGAAACCAGAATATTTCCATATAGAAATTGAAATTCTTAGTTAAGATAAAATTCATAAACTCAGTTGTAGTCCAGACTTTGACTCGAACAGTCAACTCCAGTTAAGAATATTAAAGAAATATTAAAACGTGTAACATGCAGAAATTTCTTTCCGATTTCTTTCAGCGCGCACTGTCGTGCCCTTGAAGTAACCAAATTATTTTTCAGTCGGACTAGCGGTACCTTGTTGTTGCACTGAAAAATAACAGGGCACAGCAAGTCCGATTTGACATTGCCTGGCTTGATGCTCGATACGAAAGCGAGAACCGGTAACGGGATTTTGTTTTCGCGTCGAATATCAAACCAGTGCTCGGGACAGTCTTTGTGAGGCCTTCGTGGTGGCGTGACGCTGTGCCCGAGTCGAGGTGCCCGAGTCGCGGTGCAGGAGGCGAGCTAGCGAGTTAGCTCAGCGGTTAAAGAAAGGCCCGACGATGAAAACAAAACTGAACATTTAATTGTGATAGACGGGGTCGTATAAATCGCGAAAACATCCAGAGTTATGCTTGACGTGATTCAGAAGAAACGAAAGCATTTTTTTCGGTGCAATCGATTTGAATTCGGTGCAAACGTGTTCCATTAAAAACATCGAAAGAAATTAGCATAGAAGTTATTTTTGGCATGAAAATAAGTGCATTTGTGTTGCCTATGTTTCTAAGCTGGTTTCAAAGCTGTTCAATCACAACAGCAACAGGATGGCTGCACGCGTAATCTAGGCATGGAAGAAGAAGTGCATACGCGACGAAGAATTGAGAAAAGTTTTTGGTTCGAATCCAACTGGATAAGTGCTGTTATTCGGCGCAGTGGTAATTTCGCCCAAAATCAATTCGATATCAATACGTTCGAGAGTTTCGGACGCGAGTGCCCAGTTGTACCACCTGGTTTTCCTAACTGTGAAAAGAAATTGAAAATATCCTCTCGTGCATTGCGACAGTGGTTTGATCTGAAACTTGGTCTTGACGAGAAAGTGTCAAAACAGTGACCAGCAAGTGCTTTATAGTGACTCCATGTGCATGAGGTTTCGCTAATGTTATCAATCGAGTGTGGATCCTCTCTTCTTGGTTGTGTACTTTAACATTGTGAAACACCCACTCCTTCTTCGTAAACCTGTGACAGATACAGCGAGTTCATCTGGTGTGGCGCATGTTTTTTTTGTGACCCGACACGCGCTTTGATGTTAAAACTCGTGCCCGCGCATTACAATCAGTTAGTGTTACGTTCGTGGGGTTTTGTGTGTAAGCATTGCATGCACCACATGGTTTAGAACGCGAGGTTGGGTCCAGATGACCAGTGAACAACCAATTCTCGAGCCTGATATTTGTTTGGGGGAGCATTCTCTGGCAGCAGCTGTTATGCACGCGGCACCGACAAGAGCAAGGACGATACCGCGAATTTCATCTTGGATTGTGGCTCAGTTTTGTACCTGTCTTTCAAACAATGAAGTAATGAACGATAATTCTGGTAAAGTTAAATTAATATTTATGCTAAATATCGAGTAGAGTTTGTGAAGTGCGATGTTCAGAACACGTTTTTCAACAGCAATGATCTATTCACCGTGCAACACTGTATTATCTTGGTGATGATTACTCCCCAAGAATAACAACCGATGGCAAATGGAATTACATTTCATTGTTTACTGGCTTTCAGTAAATTATTTTTCGGACGAAATTTCCGCGATGTCAATCAATATTACTATCCCATTTCATGGCCAGAAGTGGATCCGTGAATGAACTGACCCATCACTGATTTGCCTTCAAACGACATTTGATTGCTTATTATGGGAGACCGGGCATATTACCAGTTTGCGGCTACGAATTCATGACGGATGAATATTCCGTAGCATCCCGTTTCTTTGAAAGCAAACCATCCCCATTTTTCATGAACACACCCCAGCCACAGCGAGCTAGCAAAGCGGCACCCTAGAATCCGTCAGGGTTGGTTAAAGGGTGCTCCGCTAATGCGGACGAGGGGCCTTCACGGCCATTTCTAGGGCACCCTGCTCTCGGGGCAATTTTTTTTTTTGTTTTGCCTCTTGAATGGCAGCAGCCATTCCACTTTTTGGACCTTAGCACTCTTGGTTCTGAACTTCGGTCTGGTTCTAAGTTGTGCTAAGACCACTCCCAACCACATTTTCGCTACAAACGTTCACAAAGTGTTTGATATAGTGAAAGAGTTTGCAGTTGCTGCTCTCAACTGGATTTCAGTAAGTTTGTGATTGCAACTCACCTTTTTTCCTTTCACATCCTTTTAATCATCACCCTCATATCCTTTTTGTAAAACATATTGCGCTATTGATTTATTTATGTATTAATTAAATCTTTAATTGAGTCCACGAAATATAAGGACAAAATAAATAAAATAAAAATATTTATGGGCTTATCTTGCATTTAAAGTCTTTTTCTTCAAATTTCGATTTTTGAAATTTTATGCATTCAGCTTATTATATATACTTTACAAAACTACTTATTTATTAGCATAAGTTACTAATAAATTTTATGTATCTGTGCATTTCTAAGTTCAACGAAAGTGAAAGTGAAAATTACGGTATAGTGATATCGTGTTACGTGTTTTAAATCCATGGTGTGATTCTTTTAACGTTGTCTCTTTCAAGAGCAACCAATTTTATTGCTCGCTTTAAATAAACGCTTTATTGTTCGGAGAAATTATTAATTTTCTATTTCACGTTCACAATTCGTTCCATGCACACGTTCCAACTACGTTATAAATAATTAATTATAATAAATTGCAACTAAATTTTATTATTGCAAAATCTTTAACTATTGAAAAAGTGAATAAAAATGTTCGATCTTTTGAAAGCAGAATCATATGAAACGATCTCGATACTGTTTTGTGATTAAATATTTAAAATTTTGTTCATTCCTCTACAAAATTTACTCCTTTCGAGCTAATCTTTGGTATTAAACCAATCCTTCCCAGTTCAATTACATCAAATCCTGAATTCAAGTATACATACGATTCATACTTCGATCAATTGAAGTACAAAATGAACAAGTGCCACCAAATCGCACGAGAAAACTTGGTGCAATCTAAATTAAGTTCAAAAACTTACTACGATAAGGTAGCGAATATTCCTCAATATAAGGAAAACGACTTAGTATATCTAGAAAATAATAAAGTAAAAATAGGTCATTCTCGAAAATTAAGTCCTAAGTTTGTCGGTCCTTACCGAATAATTAAATTACATCGTAACCAGAACGCGACTATTAAAATTAGAAATAAGTATGTCAGAGTACACTTAAATCGCCTTAAACCTTCTGAATAATAAATAATTATGCTAATTATATTTCTCTTTTACTCATCCAACGAATAAGTTAGCTATTAATCTCTTAATATTACACTTTTTGTAGGGTTAAGATATACACATACGTATCCGTTGATGATCTGTAATGATAACTCTTGTCTATAATCTCTCATTTCAGATGCATCTCGATTTTCTTAGTTTTAGCGAATTCTTATAAAATTGATCCGATTCAAGTTGGTAGTGGACTATTTTACGAGCAGATAGGTCACGTAAAATTTTACTCGGATCATTGGCAACTTATCGTCTGCACAAACATTTCTTTCTATTCGAAGAAATTAGAAGTTTTGCGAAATACTTACTCTAAAACAAAAGATATATGCCGGGAAACGTCTATTAAATTCCATGCTTTACACTGTAGCCAAACGTTAGATTACCTTTTTTTTTTGCAAATTCCTAAACTTTCACAAAAGGAAGAAGCGTTGCTACAACTCTTAAGTCACAAAAGAGAAAAACGCGGTATTTTCAATGGCGGTGGAAAAGTTTTGAATTGGTTATTTGGAACCGCCGATGCTGATGATATTAATTATTACAATGAAATTATAAAAAAGGTTGAAGATGACGACAAATCACTCCAAATACTCATGAAGGAACAGATTCAAGTCATTAAAAGTACTATATCAAATTTTAATAGTTCTATCACAAGTTTAAAATTTCATGAAGAAAAATTCAACGAAAACGTTCAGAAGCTTAATGAATTTATTGATAACACTATACAAAGGTAATCAACGATCGAACATTCAATAGATCTTCTAGAACACTTAAACTTTTTTACTTATATTTCAAATGAATTAAGGGGGTCTTATCATGTAACATTTTCAAAAAATCTTTTTTTTTTTTTTACATTTTTTTCATCTAAATAGTGTCAGAAATACGCTGGTACAAGGATTTAATTGTTTACGGGCTCGTTTGGCAGTGACAGAGCATTTTTGACGGTCACGCGCGGTCATTTTTCACGTTTCTGCTGTAGTCCCGCGTGGGACCGTTTTTCAAGATGCGGAACTGGTTTTGTAGACTTATGAAAACTATTTCACATTTTTCTCATTAATTAGTGTTCGAGATGCTCTTTTGTAAAAAAAATTCTTTGTTCCTTACATTTTATTCAGTCTGAAAATAACGTTTGCACCTTGAACATCTCGCTTGTTTCGAAAGTGTTTCGGTCGGAGTTTTTATTCAGTTTTTTCGCTTTTTTTCATTTTTTACGGAAAATGGATAACAAAGGATCGCGAACAGTGCGTCGTCGTCGTGTTGGCGGTCGTATCAAGAACAGAAAAACGCCGAATGTACATGTTGCGGAGAAGGAAACAGCGTACGCAAGCACATCGGCGAAAAAACTCAAGACCAGGCGATCAGTGGAAGTGAAAACTACTCCAGGTTTTTTGTATTGCATTTTGAATTTCATGACTGTTTTCTCTGCCATTGCGGAAAATGCAATATGCAAGGTGTGCAAAGGAAAATTGAAATTTTCTCAGAGTTCGAAACGTGGCGCGGGATTTATTATTATCATGGAGTGCATATGTGGTGAAAAATCTATTCCTTCATGTCCATTTATCAACAATGCGTATGAAATTAACCGCAGATTAGTTTTTGTATTTCGTTTGCTGGGAATCGGTCGAGGAGGTATTGACAAATTTTGTGGTTTAATGGACATTTGTAGTGGAATTTCGGTCAGTGCTTACTACGCGTGTGTGAAAAACATTGAAACCGCGGTGTCGGCTGTATACGAGTTTGTTTTAAAAAAAGCTGTTGACGAAGAAAAAGAACTAAGTGTGTTGCACGGAAACGATGAGAATAATTTGACAGTTTCGGGGGATGGAACGTGGAAGAAGAGAGGTTTTTCTTCTTTGTTTGGTGTCTCAACACTCATTGGAATCTACAGCAAAAAAGTAATAGACGCGATAGTGAAATCTAGTTTTTGCCAAGCCTGCATATTCCAGAAAAGGTTGACAAACGAGAGCTCAGATGATTTCGAAGAATGGTATAAAAGTCATGAACAAGATTGTCACGCAAACCACGAAGGAAGCTCTGGGAAAATGGAGGTTGACAGAGTAACGGAGATGTTCAAACGATCCACAGAAAAGTATGGCGTGAAGTACGTTACGTATGTAGGCGATGGTGACAGCAAAACTTACAACGGAATCATTTCATCAAAACCATACGGAGACAGTATTCTCGTTCAAAAAAAAGAATGCGTTGGCCATGTTGAAAAGCGGATGGGCACGAGGCTGAGAAACATGAAAAAATCCAAGAAAGGTCTCGGAGGAAAAGGAAAGGGAAAGCTGACTGACAAAATCATCGGAGAACTTACGAAATTTTATGGTTTGGCGATAAGAAGAAATCCCGATTCCGTTGAAAAAATGAGGGAGGCAATTTGGGCTACGTTAGATCACTGCAGCTCAAGTGATGATAATCCTAAGCACTCAAAGTGCCCACCAGGCAAGGAGAGTTGGTGCAAGTGGCGTCAGGCCGAAGCAACCGGAACTTTGGCAACTTTTGAACATACACGTGTCCCTCTGAGTCCTCAAGTCATAGAATCTATCGAGCCAATTTACCGAGACTTGTCCTCGACCGATTTGCTACAGCGGTGCATCGGAGCTTTCACGCAGAACAGCAATGAATCCTTGAATAGCTGCATTTGGCTAATGGCGCCCAAACATTTGCACTCAGGTAAGCAGGTGGTCGACATTGCTACCTGTTTGGCAGTAATGGTATTCAATGAAGGTTACCGAACGATCCTCAAAACCATGAATATTATGGGAATCACGCTGGGGCATGAATCAGAGGCGTGCGCCGCGCGACTTGACGAAGAACGCATCGAGCGCTCGGAGCGTAGGGTGACTGATGCAGCAAAAAGGGCCAGGATCGAGCAAAGAGAGGAGCAAGTGGCTCAACGCGAATTCCTCCTCGAACAAGAAGGTGAACTCTACGGACCTGGCATCGCAGATTGATCGTAAGAATTTTTAACAATATTTTATTACGTTGTCAATCTTTAAACGCATTTTCCCAAAAGTCGTCTTTTTTGAGGTGGGGTGAACGTTTTTGAAAAATCTACCGGACCAATCTTGTCGAAGTAGACATTTTTATTTTCAGGAAACGTGTCGCAACAAATAGACACAAGCTTTTTTCAAAATTCTTGTCAAAAAATTTTTAACAGCCTTGAGTAGCAAAAAAAAAGTGCAAAAAAAAAAGTTTTTTGTTCAAAATTCGATTACTTAAAAAATTTTTCGAATTTTAAAAAAAACTCGTGTCTATTTATAGCCAAGGGGATAAGAAAAATAAATTTCCATGGTTTTTTGGTTTCAGATCATCTGATCGGTCAAAATCGTTCACCCCGTGCACCCTGGACATTTTTGACGAGGACGCAGTGAAGGACGTGCAGCGGTCACATCTGTGATTTTTATGTAAAACAAAAAAAACTATGTAAAGTTTAATAATGAACGATAACATTACAAAAAACCGTTTCCCGAAATCATTTGTAGTTTTTTAGTAATGAATTTTTGAATATAGCGCTCGAAAACGAGGTTTTACATGATAAGACCCCCTTAAATGAAGAATTTGACTTGTTAACACATTCTATGCTATTTGCAAAAAACAACGTTATACATCCAAGTGTTATTACACCTAAGCAACTTATTAGAGTATTAAGTACAAATACAAAATTATTAACTGACGGGAAAAGCTTCCCACTACCATTAAGTAATGATTATGCCCATAAGATTTTAGAAATTTCTAGTTTAAAGGTATATTATTTTAATAATAATCTAGTTTTTGTAATTAAAATACCTTTAACGAATACTCTAGTTTATACAATCTTATACCTTTACCTATCCCTCAAAGTCGAAACACCTTTGCTTTCATAGTACCTATACCCTTCCTGGCAATCACAAACAATAAAATAAATTATGTTCATTTAACTAAATTGGATGATTGCACGAAAATCACCGACGAGGACTACCTCTGCTTCAACAATGCATTCTATTCTGCGCTGGAAAAACCGATTTGTGAAACAACTTTACTCACTTCTGTTACGGATAAGATTCCGTCATCTTGTAAGACAAGTGTCGTGCAAGGCACATTGGAAATTTGGCATCGTTTGAAATCCAACAAGTGGATTTTCGTTCTGAGTGAACCTCAACGAATCGCTATTGATTGTCGAAATGCTGATGTTATTGATGAAGTCATCAGAAATACCGGAACTCATACGTTAGAGGAAGGTTGCCGCGTTTTCTCCAAAACAACACAACTTGTTGCCACCGGAGACGTAACCATGGATTTTAAAAACATAATTCCAGAGGTTAACATTGTCGAAGACGAATGCTGTTCCAGGAAGTCTTCAAATCAGACAAATTTTAATTTTCACATCTCGCCAATTCATCTTACTAACGTTCGATTGGACGAATTGAAACACGCATCTCATCGTTTGGATAAACTAGAGGAGCACATCGATATGGTTATCCAAAAGGAAGACATTGTTCGTCATTCCAAGTGGTATATAACTACACTAAAAATTATTAGTGCCATTACTGCTCTAATATTACTCCACAAACTTTTCGATTGGCTTGGAATTTACATTTTCATTAAATTACTTCTACGACGTTGTTTCTGCTACTCTGGCCAGCGTAATCAACCGAATTCTGGATGTCTTGTCAATATATATAATCAATGTCTTGATCATTGCGAAATCGAACACCAGCGAACTCAATTTAATTCTCATCGCGAAGTAGACTCATCTCGTAACTACGTTCGGGAATTCACCCGTCGTCCTTTACGAAGTCAACACGATGTTAATCGTCAATCAATTTCATTTTTTCAAAACGACATTGGATTCTCAACCGCCGATTAGTCACTTAAGTTATCAAATACTTATGTCTTCATTATTTTTCTATTGTACTGTTAAAAAAATATATATATTTATTTTTATATACATTATTTGCAACATGTAATTCATAATTTGAAGTCAATTTAACTTCGGATTAATAAGACTAATCCTTCTTTTAAGGAGGGAGGTGTTATGTACATTCTCAAACCACTTGAGTTTATAACACTCGCAAGACGACACCAACGTAAACAATCGTAGACGTTCACATGATTGTAACATTTATGCACACTAGATGTGTGGCATATCGAATTTCGATATTTCTCGGTCCAAGAATATGACCATTAAAACTCAAGTGAATGTTTATGTTTGGTTCGTCTTTCGGAATGATTTGCATGCATATGCATGGCAACATAAAATGCAACAACGATGCTCATAATTCATATTGTTTGTATACACATGTGAAACCAGAATATTTCCATATAGAAATAGATATTTTTAGTTAAGATAAAATTCATAAATTCAGTTATAGTCCAGACTTTGACTCGAACAGTCAACTCCAGTTAAGAATATTAAAGAAATATTAAAACGTTCACAAAGTGTTTGATATAGTGAAAGAGTTTGCAGTTGCTGAAGATATATAACAAAATATTAATCTGATATCCTTGGAATTAATTATAACGAGCAATTATACTTTGAAATTTCTGAAACTTCTGTACTTGCAGCTCCAGAGATTGACAACAACAAATTTCTGTTGTCGCTACCAACACTAATCGACATGAAGACCTGACCTAATTGCGTAATTAAAGAAATGTATGCTGCTTACGGAATGAGCAATTGTTCTTCGCACAGATTTCGAATTCACACACTACTTTGGAAGCAGATGATCAATGCGAATTCTTGGCTCTTTGTTTCACCAAATCCCGTCCCAGCACAGACAGTATGCCTAGGTGTAAGGTCAGACATAATGTTGCAGGGCACAGGTATACTAAGATTATCGAAAGATTGCACGCTGTTCACCAAGGATTTTATACTGACGGCGCAGCAAAATTATAAGGGATCAGAGTTTCCAGTATATATCACACCAAAAATAGCTTCATTTGACAACATTTCAATGACAACACAAGAAATAGAAACCCTTAACATTAAATCAATCATAAAAACAACAGATTCGTTCGCATCGTTAGTCACCGCTCAAGAAATGATGACTAGAGACATCGACGAGATACCATGGAAGTCCGTACGCCATCATGTAACAACTGGTAGCATATCTACTGTGATATCATGTCTAATCTGCGCAACAGCAGTTATAGCGTTTTTGCGTTACAAATACCACAACAGACATTGCAGCAAACAGGACAGTGGCCCACATCAACCTGGTATGAGGAACATGAAGTATAATAGCCAAGAGGCTCTTGGTGGGCGGTGATGTCAAAACTTAATCTGTAAGCTTAATTTTAAGTTAACATGCATTGTAAAATATTGATGCTAACATGCATTTATTCATATTATCATGTTGCGCAATATATGTAAAATATAATCAATGTACGCATTAAGAATTTGCTCTACTTAATTTGTAAAGAGCAATATGCACAAAATGCAATAATATATCAAAATGCATATACAGTATCAATGTACGCGCTAAGCAGTAGCTCTAATTAATTTTGAAAAGAGCAATATGCACAAAGTGCAATAATATTAAACTAGAGCAATGTACGCGATATGTAATTATGCTTGATTGACTCCTCAATGAAATATGTGAAAGTAATCAAATAAAAAAATCAGGTTAGCGATGTGCGGTTTGTCGACACATTTTAAACATTTTATTTGAAAGCAAAAATACGCATTGCAATTTTTAAGTCAATGAAATAATGTATATAAACATAGGTGTTTCAATAAAAAATTCATTCGGTCTAGTAACAATCAAACAGTATTTGATTAATTTTACACCGGAACAGGTAGACATGGCCAGTCTCATTGCAACGCAGAAACTCAACTTCGACAGCATCAACCGAGTCATAGCGAATTTCAGGAAGGATGGAACCAGCCGCCATTCTCTGGCATACTTTGAGACCAGGTTGCAGCGGCTTGAAGAACAATGGAGCGCATGTGAAGGAATTCATGCTCAAACACATGCTCATTTACAAGCAGAGGACAAAATATTGCTCCAAAAGTACGCAGAAGACTATGGAAAATTGAAGACCTCGCCTTGGAGTACATGACAGTATTCAGAGACGGAGTGAGCCGATTCTTTACTAAACTTCCACGGGCTGGATTGTCAATCAAACAATCGCAGCCAATAGCAAGTGTGGGAGACAGTAATGCAACGTTAGTGGAATGCGAGTTTATGTCAACCAAATGATACAAATGGGTTGAAGGACATGGTGAACACCACCAACCAGCTCATAGCAAGTTTGAAGACACTAAAGATCAACGGTTTCGATCTTGCCGTTATCTTTATTCTGAACAGCAAATTCGATAAAGAATCGAGGGCTGAGTGGCAGAAAGCGATAAGCGCCAGCAAAGAAGTGCCAACACCTGAGAAGTTCATAGCCTTCTTAACGCAACGGTTCACGATGTTAGACGCATTAACATTGACAGGCCCATGTGCGAATGCAAGGCCGTCCAAGCAGACTATAACGCAAGTTATGTTAGATAACATTTACCCAATAATTACACCCAGACTCCAAGCAATACCATAAATCTAATAAATATACTTTCTCATCCGTAAAGATATTTTCCATATCATAAAAATATTTCTCAAGCCATAAATATATTTTCCATATCATAAAAATATTTCTCAAGCCATAAATATACTTTCCAAATCATAAAAATATTTCTCAAGTCATAAATTTCAAATCCATAAAATGCACGATCAGCATATATCCAAATAAGTCATCCACTTCAAAGAATCATAATGTTGACATAAACAATCATTGCTAACCAAGACAAAATTTTTTTTCAATCAATTAACTCGAAGAAATCTCTCAACGAAATCGATCCATAAAGTAAACAACAAACGTACAAACGCAACACTTTCCCACAGTTAATGCTTGCATCGCATATCAAGAATCCTATATAAGAAATAGGATTGTTTAGGATTAAGCTAGTTTCTTTTCAGACTAGATCGAGATTAAGATCGATATTAAATAGAGCGTGTATTCAATCAGAAACACTTGTTTTATTTGAAACTCCTGTTCCGCGGAAGGAACAGTAACACATTTATATTTTTTGCATCCAACAGGAGCAATTAATATAACTGGCGCAGTCGCTCCGTCAAAGGAGGGAGGAAGCCCTTTTGACTGGAATCTACGAAAGTGAATCTACGAAAAGTTAAAATCGCGGTACCGCTAAGTCTAAAAAGACAAGGTACAATAAACGAAAATTAATAACAACCCTAGTTGAAGTGTAATTCTCTAGGAAGAAAACAAGACAGGAAGTTGGAGTCAAGCCTATAACAACTTTCAAAACCCTACCAGAGGCTGGGCCGGGGACCTGTCTAATTTAAAAAAAACAGTTAATTAACAAACAAGTGAATAAATTATTGTCTTAAAAATGGCAAACAACGAGCTACAACTACCACCGTTTGAGCTATCCTTCGAAGAAATCATAAAAGAAGCAAGAAGGAAAAAAAAATTATTTGAAAACTTAAATAGCGAAGAAACCGCATCATTGAGGAAAATACTGAAAGATAATAAGGATTTATTCTATAACGAAGGTGACAACCTGACATGCACAACACAGACCAAACACAATATCATTACCAAAACCAATAAACCACTTTATACAAAAATATATAGATTTCCGCAAATACACGAGGAAGAGGTAAAAGATCAAATCAACGATGTGCTAAAACAAGGAATTATTCGTCCCTCAACATCTCCCTATAGTGCTCCAATCTGGATTGTACCGAAAAAATTGGACAATTCTAGTATAAAGAAATGGAGAATTGTAATAGACTACAGAAAACTTAATGAGGAAACTATTGATGATAAATTTCTTATCCCTAACATAGATAGCATATTCGACAAGTTAGGAAATGCTCAATATTTTACGACGCTTGATTTAGCGAAAGGTTTCCACCAAATTGAAATCAATGAGTGTGATCGTTTCAAAACTGCTTTTTCAACACCACAGGGTCACTATATATAATCGTATGCCCTTTGGATTGAAGAACGCACCAGCAACCTTTCAGCGAATGATAAACGAGGTACTTTCAGAATATATCAATAAAAACTGTGTAGTTTATATGGATGACATTCTAATATTCGCAACATCACTTCAGGAAATGGAAGATAACACAAGAAAAATACTTAATGCATTACGCAAACATAAATTAAAAATTCAGATAAATAAATGTCAATTTTTCACTAAACAAACTGATTATTTAGGACATGTTCTTTCTACACAAGGAATAAAACCTAACCCCGACAAAATCAAAGCCATCCAAAATCTTGTGGGAACACCAAATACACAACATAAATAAACATCCACAATCCACAAACACCTTTTTTTATATAAATTTTATAAATTCAAAGTAGGCTAAGATAGTTTTTTTTTTCATGTCCGTAGCATGTAAGTTTAGTAAGTATTTTACTCTTTTCTATTGAATAACAAATATATTTTATACAAACAATTACTTTTCTATTTATTATTAGGAAGCCAAATACGCTTCCCATATTGGTGACCCCGAAAAGGCACGCTTGCCTACTGAATCATATCATACGTTTGATGAGGAGAAGAAAACACCAACAGTTTGGCCGCCGCTACAACAACAGCCCAGCTGCTACTACTCCCATAGCCCTGCTGCTGCTGCTGCACCAACAGGACAGCCGCCGATGCACAAACAGGACAGCCGCCGCTGCACCAACAGCACAGCCGCCGCTGCGCAATAACCGAATTTGAAAGTTACGAAAATTCGCCCGAATAGCATTGCCTCGATGCATCACATGGTGCATAGGGAAGCGAATCAATGCCTCAATCATCCTCCAATATTCTGCATGACACGAGGAACACATTTTCCGTCAACGTACAAAACACGTCGGACACGTGTTCCACCAATGCATCCGTCCTCGGCTGCTGTAGTTGCGATTGATCCCTGCCATCCTCAACTAATCGGCCACTGATGCTGCTCCTGCAGGAATGTTCATTCAATTCAGTCAAACTTACTATGCACATCCATCAATGGCACTTTCAAATAACTGAAGATCTCCGCTGAACGATATGCGACCACAACAAACCACATTAGG
Organism: Nemotelus pantherinus; assembly: GCA_963978885.1. NCBI lineage: Eukaryota > Metazoa > Arthropoda > Insecta > Diptera > Stratiomyidae > Nemotelus > Nemotelus pantherinus. The sequence goes on along the minus strand of OZ022265.1, from coordinate 70,554,630 downwards.
AATATACATTTAAACAATTCTATTTAAATTAGTAAATAAAAAGTAAAAAGTAGTAAAGTGTTACAGAAAAATAAAAACACAGATGGGGAACAGCCCCAATACAATACTTTATTTAGACAACACGCACATCCGTCATCAGTAGCGGTAGCCACCAGCCCCGAGACCTGGCCATCGACCATCTCGGTCCCGTACAGGCAGTCGCCACGGTATTTTTAAAACAACCGTGACTGATGACGGCAGCCACTAGCCCCGAAATCTGGTCGTAGACCATCTCGGCAGCACTGCTGGCAACTGCCTCAGCCTTGTGAGCCTTGTGAGCACGCTGTTTACGAGCCCCGAGAGCTGGCCATCGTCCATCTCGGCACGGCTCGTACAGGCAGTCGCCAAGGCTAACAAACCACGCTACTCCGCCTCCTCGACCTCAGCGTCATCCTGACACTTGGGGGGGAGTGGTGTGGGAACACCAAATACACAACATAAATACACATCTACAATCCACAAACACCTTACACTTAAACAAACATCAAAATTTTATAAATTCAAAGTAGGCTAAGATAGTTTTCTTTTTTAATGTCCGTAGCATGTAAGTTTAGTAAGTATTTTACTCTTGTCTATTGAATAACAAATATATTTTTTTATACAAACAATTACTTTTCTATTTATTATTAGGAAGCCAAATACGCTTCCCATATTAGGAATATACATTTAAACAATTCTATTTAAATTAGTAAAGAAAAAGTAAAAAGTAGTAAAGTGTTATAGAAAAATAAAAACACAGATGGGGAACAGCCCCAATACAATACTTTATTTAGGAATATACATTAGGATTTAGTTAGTGTAATTTAAAATACAAAATTTATTTCATCCTAATTTAACATCATTTATTGTATATATATTTAATATTATCTAGCAACATTTATTTTCATATTTTCAAAAATCCTTCCTCTAACAACCAACTGACGTTAATTGACATCACATTCTGCCGCACCAACAATCAACAACAACAATTCTGGATGGTAAAGAAAAAAGCTATCATTTAAAAAAGAAATCGAAACCGCAGTAGCAACAGCGACAAATTGGACGATTTTTCTTATAATAAAGGTAATTCAATTTTTTTCTTGCTCTCGCCGTTACCTTTGACAAAACAATTTGGCACTCCCGCTTGGCTTGAAGTACTTTTCCAATCCATTGGGCGGAGGCTTTTCACAAGACATTCTCAAAGCATCCAGTAAACTTTTGAGTGTTCGATTGCAAACTGCTGCACTGCTGTATAGCCGTAGATTTTAAAGCAGCTGTCGGCGGATCGCCAAATTTCCAACTAAAGTGTTCCGCAAGCATCGCTTCACCAGCCAGACTGACGCAATAAATCGATGTACTATTTCGTCGTTTTAAAAATTGGAGCCCAGGTCTTCACACAAAAATTTAATCGTCGTCAAATTTTTTGCACTGTTGTTGCGATAATACTCGAAGAAATTATTTCAATTATTGAAATATTCTCAATATAGATCGTGTGTTGCTGCGTTACTATTTTCTTTTAAATATTTTTACCAAATTTTCTGTGTAATATTATTATAATCATAATTACGAACTACACTATCTGATTTGCATATATTGTTATAATTGTAATTACACAATATTCATAGTTATAATTACACATTTCACTTCTCTATATATTCAATAATTACAAAATTTTCAGCCACCCTATTTCCTTGCCGCGTTCCGTTTCTATTCGTCCCGTCGCGTAACTCCGTTAGAATGTCGTTGGACAATGAAGATGCGGTTCCCTCAGGCGCGTCCGCGACACCGCAAATTAGTGCGACCTCCATAAAACCGCCCGTGTTTTGGCAAGCAGAGCCAACTTTGTGGTTCTCTCAATTAGAGAGCCAGTTTGCGAACGCACACATTAAGTGTTCGTAAACAAAGTATCACTATGTGATTTCCTCGCTGGGTCCTGAGCAGCTGAAGGTGGTCAGGGCCGTGGTCGCGAGCCCGGACCCTGACACGCCTTACGAAATCCTCAAGAGGGCGCTTATATCGCAGCTTTCAGCCAGCGATTCGGCAAAACTTAAGCACCTCTTGGGGAACCTCTCACTAGGCAATAGACAACCTTCCCAGCTGCTTCGTGATATGAAGCAGTTGGGAGGTTCCGCGGTTGGGGACGACCTTTTGAGGACCATCTGGCTGCAGCGGCTTCCGGAGCAGACTCAGGCTATTTTAGCCTGCTCTCCGGAGGCCAGCCTGAGCAAGTTGGCGGAGACGGCAGACAAAATAGCGGAGGTTTTTGTCACGCCACAAGTAAGCTCAGTTGCCGTTTCACCTCAACAGTCAGAGGTGGCCACTTTGACACAGCAGGTTGCTGCCCTCACGCGGCTCGTCCACCAAACACTACGATCGCGTTCGAGGTCCCAAGGGAGATCTCGCTCGCAGCCACGTCGCCGAAGCCAGTCACGAGGGACTGGTATTTGTTGGTATCACTTCAAATTCGGCTCCAAGGCTCTAAAATGCATCTCTCCATGCGCCTTCAAGGCTGGTTCATCTGAACCAAAAAACTAAGTCGCTGTTCTCTTCAAACGGTAAGAAAACGCGACTTGTCACCTAGCCGTCGTCTAATTATTCATGACAACTTGTCTAAACGACACTACTTGATTGACACAGGCGCATATATTTCGGTGCTTTCAGCACCTACTACCGGAAAACTTCCACCTTCTGGTATGCGACTTGCCGCGGCAAACCAGTCGACCATCAACACATATGGACGAAAGGTGATCAAACTAGACCTGGGACTCCGTCGTGAGTTTTCATGGGATTTTATCATTTCCGATGTCTCTAGACCCATTTTAGGCGCACACTTCCTCTGCCACTATGGGCTAGTCGTCGACTTGGCGAATGCTATCCTTGTGGATCCTCTTACTTCTCTTTCATCGAAAGGCACGTACACTTCGTACAAAGGTCCAAAACTAAGTGTTTTGTTTGAGCAAACCTCTGATCCACGGATACATGCCCTTCTCAACAAATACCATACCATCACGGTCAACACAGGGTTTTCACAACCCTGTAAACACAAGGTGACACACCACATTTTGACCACAGGCCCTCCAATAGTATCGAGACCACGTCGACTTGCACCAGATAAGCTCGCGGCGGCTAAGAAAGAATTCGATTTCCTGCTACAGCAGGGAATTTGCCGCCCCTCCAACAGCAGCTGGTCTTCTCCGCTACACATGGTACGCAAGGCTAATGGGGAATGGCGTCCTTGCGGCGATTACAGACGCCTAAACGCCATAACCGTATAATATACTAATATACTATCTCCATTATTCAAGATTTCTGTCATGAATTACATGGCATTTCTTAAAACAACCCAATATGGGAAGCGTATTTGGCTTCCTAATAATAAATAGAAAAGTAATTGTTTGTATAAAAAAATATATTTGTTATTCAATAGACAAGAGTAAAATACTTACTAAACTTACATGCTACGGACATTAAAAAAGAAAACTATCTTAGCCTACTTTGAATTTATAAAATTTTGATGTTTGTTTAAGTGTAAGGTGTTTGTGGATTGTGGATGTGTATTTATGTTGTGTATTTGGTGTTCCCACAATCTAAAAATCCCAGACACAGTTAAGAAAATCAAATCCTTTTTGGGAATGACATCATATTACAGAAAACTCATTAACAACTATGCAAAAATAGCCACTCGACTAACAGATTCATTGAAAAAAACAAATAAAATAAATATAAAAGACCCTAAATTTGTAGCAGCCTTCGAGAAACTAAAAGAAATGTTAACAAACTACCCAATACTGAGATATCCCGACTTTAAGAAGAAATTTACCTTGACGACGGATGCTAGTGATAAAGCAATCGGAGCAGTATTATCACAGGAAGGATATCCAATATCGTATGCGAGTAGAACTCTTAATGAGCACGAAAGGAATTGCTCTCGATAGTAAGAGCAACAAAATATTTTCGACCTTATTTGTACGGAGTAAAGTTTACTATCCAAACAGACCATCGACCTCTAATCTGGCTAAGTAATTTAAAAGAACCCAACAGTAAGTTGCAACGTTGGAAAGTTAAACTGAATGAACGCGATTTCGATTTAAATTATATTAAAAGAAAAGATAACAAAGTAGCTGATTTCTGGAGCAGAATCAATAACGAAACTCCTGAAATTAACGCACTTACGGAAGAACACAAAACTGGTTACTATAAAAGTGATAATGCAACAATTCACTCTGGGGAAGAAGATCAAAACGACTTCATTCCAATTAAAGAGGGAATCGTTAACATATATAGAACACAAATTATAATAACAAAAGACAACAGATATCGTAAGGAATTCGAATCCATAAATAAAAAGAATAAAATATATATATATAAACAAAGGTATTATAGAAAACGGGAACTTATCAAACATGCTAAGAAAATATATACCAGAAAAAGGATACATCGGAATATACTGTGAATTAAGCGATAACTCATAACGCTACAGATTTATTAGATAAAGATCAATGTTTGAATGAAATAAAAGAAGTACGTGAGAAAAGTAATCATAGAGGTATAAACGAAAATTATGAAGAAATGAAAAACGAATACTATTATCAAGGCATGACAACATTAATAAACATGTATATAAACAATTGCGATTTATGTAACACCGCAAAGTATGAAAGAAATCCAGTTAAACCCAAATACAAAATGTTTGAAACTCCTGATGACATAAATCAAATAATCCACATTGACATATTCCATATTAGCAAACGACAGTTCTTCACCGCCATCGATAAATTTTCGAAACATTTGTACATAAAAGAAACAATGGACAAAAATGCTACTACATTTCTCGATCTTATACAGGAAAGAAATGCAATAATGGGAAAACCTATAAAAATAATAGCTGAAAACGAATTCAACAATATATTTATAAAAGATACAATGAAGAACTCCGAGATAGAAATTCACTTTACCGCCCCAAAATCCCATACAGGAAACGTCGACATGAACAGATGCCACAGCACTCTAATTGAACACATTCTAACAATCTCAAAAACCGTACCAGAACTAAGTACAGCAAGAAGAGTATTAAAAGCCGCCGAATATTATAATAATACTATACATACAACTGTACGATGCAAACCCATGAAAATCCAGTACGGCAAAGTAGATAACGGAAAAATTAATCAACTTCTTACACATTTGAAAACAAAATGGATTGATTACCACAACAAAAATAGCGAAGAACCTCAAGAAATAACCTCCGATAAAGTATACATAAAAAACTATGCAAACGAAAGACATAAAGACCAGCAAAAATATCGAAAAGTCGATGTAACTAAAGATGATAACAATGATATTGTTTTGGTAAAAGGGAAAAAACGACGCAACAAAATTCATCCGTGCAGAATTAAGAGACAAAAAAAAGTATGCAGACCATAACCACCCTGAATCAAAAGAAGAACCGAAAAATGCATTTACTGACGAACAAAAATTCGATAATGAACAACAAGACACCAAAACTGTAAATAAATCACAATCAAGAAACCTAGATACAATCCTAATATCAAAATTCAACATCGATATTACAAGAGAGGATATAAAAACATTAGAAAACGGAAATTGGGTAAACGATCAAATTATTAACTTCTATCTAAAATTATTCAATGAACGGAACAAAAACAACCCTAGACTACCAAAAGTGTATGCAATGGATGTTTTCTTCATCAAACAATACCTAAAAGAAGGGTACCAAGCAGTTCAAAGATGGACAAGGAGAGTAGATATATTCCCATTTGACATTATACTAATCCCAGTACATGTAAATGAAAATCATTGGTGTTCAGCCGTCATTGATTTCCGAGAAAGGAAAATATCATACTACGACTCATTAGTAGGGCTGCCAACTCAGTGGATTGGAAATCCGGGAGGAAAATAATAAAATAAGTGAAAAACAATTTTATTTATTTAAAATGATATTTCTTTACACAACGAGTTGCTTGTAACGTCTTTTGATTCGCAAGGATAAATTTATAGAATTCTTTACATGTGTGATTAAAATTTGTGCATACCTGCATTTCTGATCTTACATATGTTTCATTAAGCCGATTACGATTTTTTGACCACAGTAGATATATAATACCAGTTCTGGCGCACTTAAGAGGAGCAAAAGAGGAGTAAATAAGAGGAGCAAAGAGAAGCAATAAGGACATGGTACCTGTCATAATCGGCACGCGCATTCCACGCATGACGTAAGCGATGATCTCGAACTGATAAACAGCCCAGTTGAGCTGATAATTAGCCTAGTTGAACTGATAAACACCCCTGTTGAGCTGACAGCACAGTTGGGCTGATAAATAGGGTAGTTGAACTGATAAACAACCCTGTTGAGCTAAAAGCCCAGTTGAGCTGTTTATTAGTTCAAAGCTGTTTATCAGTTCAAAGATCATCGCTTACGTCATGCGCGAGCCGATAATCGAAGGCACCATGTCCTTATTGCTCCTCTTATTTGCTCCCCTTTTGCTTCTCTTGAGTGCGCCAGAACTAGTATTATATATCGGCTGACTACAGTTCGTTTACTACGCTAAAAACACTATCAGCGGCAACATTGTGATAGAGATCGATAGAGCGAATGTAACAAGTTTTTTTATTTCTTTGCCCGATTCTTCTTTACATTTTTCAAAAAAATTGACCCAACGCAAGTTTTCACTTTTTGTTTCACTTGCGACAAGGTCATGCACTTCTCGCAGCAAACAGTAATTTTCGTACAATTTATCCTCATTTATTAGCTCATTTAGAGAAGCACTCAGATCTTTTATTTAATCAATTGTACAAATCTAGTGCAATTTAAAATTTTTAATCGTTAGTATTATTTACAAGCATATAAAAGCGACCATAAAATATAAATAAAAATATAAAAATACCGCGAAGGCACTTTTTGTTAAATTTCCGGGAGAATTTCACCGCATTCCGGGAGCCGGGAGATTTTTTAAGTGAACTGTATTTTTCCGGGAGAATCCCGGAATTCCGGGAGATTTGGCAACCCTACTCATTAGGAGGAACAAACGATCAACTACTCGATAAACTAGGTGAATACCTTTAACAAGAACTTTTAGATAAACATATCAAAATTCTTAACATATTAGTCTACATTAAAGAAAATGTAAGAGACAACCCACAACAAACAAATGGAAGTGATTGTGGAATATTTACTTGTATATCAGCAAAATACATATCAGAAAATAAGGAATTAAATTTTTTAAAGTCAGATATTCCATTCATTTGAAAGAAAATGATCTCAGAAATCTTACAGGGAAAAATACTTACGTAATATATGTTTGTATTTACAGAGTCTTACCAAACTAACAAAAAACATTGCAACATGGATGCTTATGATGACACTTATACTGATTGTTATTCAAACCACACACGCAGAAGTAACTATAGAAGAAGTTCAATCAGAATCAGGAATTATTTTAATAAAAAAGGATCCAATAAGACTTATTCAAGATTACAAACGAATTTACCATAAAGTTGATTTGAAGTTATACGAAATGGCACTAACTGAAATACCAAAAGAAATAAAACCAAACGCTTACACTGAGGTAACTATAAAAATCATAAAAGGAGAGCTAAGACTTTTACAATTTAAACACGTAAAAATGAATGACTTTAATACTTCAAAACAAGTAATCGAACACTGTAAAGGATTCATAATGCCAACAAAACCAAGCACATCTAAAATAGAAAGTACTAATAATATTATTCAAGCATATAAACCCCATCCATTAACCGAAACATGCAAATCAGAACTCAGAAATAACCCAGGATATAAAGAAATATGTGATAACCTCGAAATAAAAATTAAAAAACGGAATAAACACGGTTTAATACACCCAATAGGAACGGCATATAAATGGTTATTTGGACTAATGGATGACGACGATCACGAAGAAATCATGCAACATTTAAGAATAATTGACACTTACAATCATGCAATTATCAACAATATGAACAAACAAATCCAAATCAACAATGTATTTGAAAATAATTTGAATAAAATAATAAGCAACATAAACCAAACTAATGAGCAATATAAACAACTAGTAAATGACATTAATAACACTACCAGGCAAATAAATGAAATACTAACTGTTACTCAATTGAACCACAATTTAGATTTGATCAAAGATGAACTAGAAAAAATAATTGACAATGTCAACTCAGCTAAAAACGGAATAATGACTAGATCTATTCTTACTTATGATGCAATAGATATAAACGCAATAACATTTGATGAACTGAAAGATATTACAATAAATGTACTTGTAAAAGAAGAAACAATTATTTTTAAAATCAGCATTCCTATATTAACACAACCACTGCTTGCATATTACGTAAGAAAAATACCAAACGAGAAGTTCGAAGCATTAAACATAAATATAAAAGAAGCTGTATCTTATAATAAAACATATTTCGAAATGCAAAAGCATAGGAAGTTATTGAAGAAAGTTTTAGAATGTAAGAGAAAAAATTGTATCGAAAGTATCAAAAATAATACAATAATAGAAGAAATAGAAAAAGAAATTATTAGTTGCAACTAATGTAAACGAGATAATTAAACAAAATTGTAACGAAAAGCCATACAATCTCAAAAGCAATTACATTATAAGATTTGACAATTGCAAGTTAAAAGTAAACAATCAACCATTTACTAATACAATTATTTATTTAAAACAATTATTAATATTAGATCCTATTAAAAATATATCAGGATATACATATGAAGTAAATATTGAAAAGCTACAGTTGCAACATATAAAAAATATTAAGAAAATACAAGAAATAACATTTACCCACAAAAGAAACACTTATGTAAATGGATCGATACTTACAGTAATCATTATTATAATAATCTTATAAATCATATTTTACTACTATCTTTAACGAACAAACTCAATTGAAATTAATGTAAACAAAGAAATAAACAAAAATATTGAAATACCTACCGTAAATGTTGTTGAGGACAACAAAGAATCTAAGGAGGGAGGATTTGTGTTAGATAACATTAACAAATACCCAATAATTACATTCAGACTCCAAGCAATACCATAAATCTAATATCAACTTAAAATCCGTAAAGGTATTTTCCAAATCATAAAAATATTTGGTACTTTTCTGTTACTGGGAAACAGAAAAGTACCAAATATTTCTCAAGTCATAAATATACTTTCCAAATCATACAAATATTTCTCAAGTCATAAATATACTTTCCAAGTCATAAATTTCAAATCCATAAAATGCACGCATAAATCCAAATAAGTTATCCACTTCAACAATTCAAAGAATCATAATGTTGACATAAACAATCATTGCTGACCAAGTCGAAATTCTTTCTCAATCAATTAACTCGAAGGAATCTCTCAACGAAATCGATCCAAAATGTAAACAACAAACGTACAAACGCAACACTTTCCCATGCTTGCATCGCAATATCAAGAATCCTATACAAGAAATAAGATTGTTTAGGATTAAGTATAATAATAATATTAAATAGAAGAATAGAAATAATAATATTAAATAGAAGCACTTGTTTTATTTCAAATTCCTGTTCCGCAGAAGGAACAGAGATACTTATATTTTTTGCATGCAACGGACCTTTTTACACTTGTATTCTTGATACACTCCTAAAACTGGTTTTACACAATCAACATTTCCACACTTGGTGTGCATCAGCAATGGAAGCGTTCATATACCGATTATGCATATGAATGTGTGCGTGTTGTTGTTTTCTCATTTTGACTTGAGTGTTTCATGAAAAATTCCTGACCCGTGAACTATGTTTATAGTTATGTTAGTGATTTGCATCAGTTTCAATGAGTCAGCCGTGAGCCGCCGAGAAGAGCACACGTAGTAGACAGTGAAACAATCAGCAATTCTAATTGCTACGACGCCGAGGAAGCAAGTAAATGCCACAAACCGTTAGATACGAAGCAGGTAGACGAATAACGAAAGGTTTTTCGAGCCAGTCATCATCCGTTCCAGTCATCATCCGTTCAACACAGGGCAGGAAAATTCGAGCCCATCGTGTGACCGTGACCGATTCGATACATCAGCAGCAGAGATTAGTACCAGCACATGTGCTGGCATTGCATTTTTCTTTATATTATTCTATTTCTTTTTACAAAACAAGTGAACATCAATTTTTAAATTATTAGTAAAATATTTTGTGAAGGCAAACCCTTTTCTGGGTTAGCCACAGGCCAGGAAAACTTTTTACAGGCACACGTAGTAAGTTTGACTTCATACACAATGAGTTCCATAGAAATTTCCCCTGCAGCTGTAGACTTTCAATATGGCCCGTCCCATATTAATTCAACGCGAGTTGATATTTCAAATAAATTGAACAAACTTTTAGAGGAACTTCAGAAAACTCAAAGCGAGCTTTCCGAACAACGTCGTCTTAATGCAGATCTCATGAAACAAAATAATGAGCTGCTTAATAAACTTAATAAATATATTGCGAAAGGAGAGAATTCAAATTCTCAAAAAAGGAGAAGGCTTCAAACCTCCTTCTCAGAGACAACCTCTTCTTCCCACTCAGGGAAAGCCAGCTCCTCAGTCTCGGAAGACTGTTCAAATTCTGAAGACAGTTCCTCTGATATGTCAGTTTTCGAAGAGAACCAGGACCCAATTGAAGAAGCTCCCTCCACCAGCCCAGAATCTGCCGGCAAAAAAGGCTCTAAATTAGCCAACACCAAAAAAGTTACGCACTCCCTGCCTAGCGAAGATTTTCCTCCTTTAAACTCCTCCAAGCAAGCTGGAAAACCAAATAGCACCTATTCTGCCGCTTCAACTTCGCAGCCTAATTACCAGAATCCGGCTCAAACTGAAGAACCACGAGCAGCCACGAAGGCTGTTCCAATAATTCTTCGCCAATCTGAACAATGGACAGGACTGGCACGAGTTCTTAAACAAAGAAATGCAGAGTTCATTTCAGCGAAAAGAGTCTATTTAGGCATACAAATCATGCCGAAAACTCCCATCGACCACAGGAAAATAACAAAAATCTTCACAGAATTAAAAGCTCAGTACCACACGTACTACCTTCCCGAAGAAAAACAGCTAAACGTTATCATTCGTGACCTATACGGACTCACTCCTGAAGAAATTAAAATAGACCTTGAGAGGCAAGGGTTCAACCCAATAGAAGTTTTTTACCTCAAAACTAGGAAAGACCCTCCTAAGCTAATAAAAGTTCTTCTTCCAAGGGAAGAAAAACATATTTACAACATACAGGCTTTATGCCACCTAGTATGTCCAGTAGAGTCCCAAAAACCAAGAGTCGGCCAAAGCCAATGCCATAATTGCCAACAATTTGGCCACTCCTCTAACAATTGTCATGCCCAATCTCGTTGCGTTAAGTTTGACGGTCTTCACCACCACAAAAACTGCAACAAGCACCCAGAACAGAAACCAAAATGCGTTAACTGTGGTGAGGAGCATCCCGCAAGCTATGGTGGTTGTCCCAAAAACCCCAAAAATATTAAAAAAAACCTTCGCACAAATAGCCCGTGAAAACCCAACTACTGCCCAACCTGTGGCATCCCCCAATACCATCCCTAAACCGCAGACTAAACCCTCAAAATCACCAGAACACATGGGGTAGTTCCTAGAGGTCATGCAAGTCCAGCTTCACTCAATGATGAAGGACCTAATAGCAAAAATGGTTCAGGGCATGTTTCCCATTCAAACACCCCCAGTATTCTCTCAATCACTTAAATGAACAGAGATGACCGAATCTCTATCCTCAGTTGGAATGCAAATTCCATTTTATCCAAAAAGGGCGAGTTATTACAATTCCTTAGCGAGCGAAGAATAGACATCATACTCATACAGGAAACTTTTCTGAAACCGAGCAGAGAGTTTCGTCTCCCAAACTATCAGGCATATAGAAATGATAGACTGACAGGCAGAGGAGGGGTACAGCAATCTTCATTAGAAGGAACATTAATCATCACGAGCTATGTATCCCGCCCCTCATGGGCATGGAAGCTACGGTAATCAAAGTCCAAACCAGCTTTCAAGAGTTTACTGCCATTTCCGCATATAGAACTCCTACTGCTCAACACTTCTTAGAAGACCTTAAAACACTTTTTAACTTTGAGGGCCCCATCTTTCTAGGCGGAGATCTCAACGCCCATAATCGCCACTGGGGAGCTGTTAAAAACAATCTCACAGGTAAAGAGCTTCAAAGATTTTCAGCAGGGTCCGCCTGCTGCCTCCATATTCCTGAGGAACCCACCCACTTTGGGCCATTGTACAGCCATATCTTAGATATCGGGATTTCCTTCGACATCTCCCACAACATCCAGATCAGCGTTCTTGATGAACTGCCGTCGGACCACAAACCTGTGCTCTTTCAAATCGAGAACATCCTCATTGTCCCTCCGAAAAAAGAAAAAATAAGCACAAACTGGCAAGAATTTCAAGTCACCTTAGCTAACGACGATAGCTTCACCATGCCGGCAACAGTCTGTGAGCTGGAAAAAACAATAGAGAATATTACCCTACGAATCTCTGAAACAAAAGAAAAATGTACAACTACATCCCCTATTGAGGATAACCATGATCCTTATGAACTTCCATACTCAATTAAGATTCTCATCAGGAGAAGAAACCAAATTAGAAGACGCGCAAGAAGCACGGGTTACCCAAGACTTCGAACAGAAGTAAACCGGTTAACTAACGTTATTCGTACCCAAATTAATCAGTTCAAAAATGAACAATGGGAACTCTTCATGAAAAGTATCGAACCCGGTAGCAACACATTCTGGAGGTTGTCCAAATATTTCAGGACAAAATCAAAACCTACTATGCCCCCTATTCATAGCACAACTGGCCTCAAATTTAGTAAACCTGACACAGCTGAAGCATTTGCGGACGCCCTTGAACTACAGTTCCAGGATAACTCTTCTCCAGACGACGATCTTGACAACGAAGATCGCATTGAACTAGCCGCTTCGAACATACTAAATTCAAGAACCCCTAGCAACGACTCAATTCCCCCTACCAACCTAGAGGAAGTCAAAAACTTGGTTCGCAAAATCAACAAACGCACAGCTCCAGGCCCTGATAATGTCACAAATTCGTGTCTCACACACTTACCTGATAACATTCTCCAGAACATCGCAGATATCATAAACTGCATATTTCTGTTTAAAAAGTATCCAAAATGCTGGAAACTGGCCACAGTGATAGTCCTCCCCAAATCTGGTAAAGATCTTACATTCCCTCAAAATTGGAGGCCTATCAGCCTTCTCTCAACATTGGCCAAACTAACAGAACACATCTTCCTCTCCCGGCTAAATGAGATCTCCATCTTAACAGCATCCTACCTGATGAGCAATTCGGCTTCAAGCCTCAACATTCCACCGAACTACAACTATACAGAGTTGTACAGCACATAAAAACAGGGTTCAATAGACGACAAAAAACCACAGGTCTGGTCATGTTCGATGTGGCCAAAGCTTTTGACAAAGTTTGGCACGCAGGTCTGATCGTTAAACTTATCAACCTTCAAATCCCTAAATCGTACTTGCAATTAATTGGCTCCTTCTTACAAGAGAGATCTTTCTAAGTCAGAATAGACAGCCATCTCTCCTCAAAACGCCACATCCAAGCTGGAGTCCCCCAAGGCTCACCCCTCTCGCCAATTTTGTACAACCTGTACACTGCAGACATCCCTCGTTCCAATAGAACAAATATATCCCTGTTTGCTGACGACACATGCATCTTCTATTCCTCAAAACAGGCACATATCATCACTTCAAATCTTCAACACTCCATTGATTCCCTTCTAGAATACTTTCATAAGTGGAAAATAAAGATAAACACTGACAAAACACAAGCCCTCTTTATCACCAGAAAAAGAAACCAGAGACCTCGCACGCTAACGGTAGACGGTGAATCCATATTATGGCAAAGAACAGCCAAATACTTAGGCCTCACGTTTGATGATAAACTACAATTTACATCACACATTGCTGCTAAACGAGCAACCATAAGGAACACGATCAAATCTCTAAATGCAATCATTAGCTCCAGAAAACTTAATATGACTAACCGAGCGCTTCTGTACAAACAAATCATTAGACCCCAACTTCTCTACGGATGTGTAACCTTCGGTCAAACGACCAAAACCAACATCCAAAAGCTTCAAGCATGCCAAAACATCTCTTTAAGAAAGATTTTTAATATTCCGAGATACGTTAGGAACATAGACATTCACAAGGACTTGAGAAAAGAAACAGTCAAAACATACATCCGTGACAGAGCACTCAAACTTTTTGATACTATCAATAGACACCCAAACAGGTCCTTAGATATTTTAAAACACCCTGATACGCTTATTCGACTAACATATCCTGGCCTGAGACAACTCAGAGAATAAAAGAGTAAATGCCTAAATATAATTTAAATAGCTAAAATAGAATAATACCCACGGCATTGCCAGTCACATTGTTCGGGCTATCATAGCTCACCGCCACAAATGGAGTAAGAGTGCAAAATCAGCACTAACTCCAAGGAAAACACAGATCACAGTCAGTCAGTCATCAGTTTCAATCAGTTTCAAAAGTGATGAAAAATTCTCTCCAAGTGCATCACTTTTTCTAGAGATCTCCCCTCGATTCTTTTGCCTCTTGCCCAGAAAACCGGTTATGGGACTGTATCAAGAGTACAAGTGTAAAAAGGCCCAAACAGGAGCAATTAATATAACCCACGCAGGTACCATCTTTAACTGATGGTAGACAATATCGAAATTATGGGATCGTGTCCTATGAAATCGTGTTTAATAGAGTGCAAGAAATGGTTTACGAATGGTATAAACTATAGAAATGATTCGATCGTCTCATAAAATCGTACTGCGTTGTTCATATGCAGATTGCATTAACCGTTTGGTCATTAACCCTGCATCACTAAATATTAGTCTCTCAAACTACACACCCCACACGGTTACGATATTAATGCATGTTCCCGATACTTGCCCACACCGCCGCGCACAGTACCTTCCTTAATTAGCTATTTAGTGACCCGCCGGTTATCATTATGCGTGTACGTCGTTTTGTTTTCGAGATTTTGGGAAATATTAGTTTCTCAGACTAATATATAGTGACTACGAGTGAAAATTGAGCCAAGGTATGTTACATGTTATTGTTATTAAATTTTTTTGTGTGTGTAAATAAATTATTTTTGAATTAAATTATTTCTTGTTATTATTCATAAAATATGTATGTAAAATGTAATGGTGTAATTTTTTATTATTATATGGTTATTTTTATGAGCTAGAAAATTTATGACGGCGTTTATTTTGCCTAGATGAATTTGGTAAGAAATCAAGAAAAGATTTTGCAAATTTTGAATCAGTCTGACAGCGAGACCGATGAAGAAGTTCATCAGCAAATATGTGGTGTTTCAGATTCAGATTGCGAAGACAACGTGGAAATCGAGTTACATTGGTCGACTGACGAAAGTTGAAATGAGTCATCAGTTTCATCGGATGAGGATTTTCTTGTTATCAGACGTAATCGAAATATAAATCGTACAGAAGACTCGGATGATGATTCTCCTCTCAGTGGGGAGTCCATCAACCTTCAGCTTCATCGTCACGATCAAGCTATGTAGTACATCCTGGTAAGAGCTACATTTATGGAAAAAATAGACATAAGTGGGCATCTAACCCACGTAATTCGAGTACTCGTACATCAGCTCGTAATATTACCCACTTTATACCTGGACCTGTGAATGGAGTCAGAGATACAATTGAGCCAATATCGTTATTTAATTTGTTTATATCCAATGAAATGATTGATGAGGTTGTATTGTACACAAATGCTGAAATTGGAATAAAAAGGGACAAGTATAAGCAACTGTCTCATACTACTTCTGATACAACAAGTAATGAAATGAAAGCATTATGGGTCTCCTTCTTCAATCAGCAGTTGTCAAAAGTAATCATTTGCCGACAAGAGTGTTATTTGATTCTAAACGAAGCGGTAATATTTTTAAAGCTTGTATGAGTGCTGACCGATTTGACTTCCTACTAAGATGTTGCCGATTCGATAATCGATCCACCAGACAGCAGAGAACACAATCAGATTGATTCGCACCGATAAGAGAATTTTGGGAGAAATTCATTGATAATTGTAGGAAATCTTACGAACCTAGTTCTGATTTAACTATTGATGAGCAACTAGTTGGCTTCCGAAGGCGCTGCCCATTTCGCATGTATATGCCTAATAAGCCAAATAAATATAGCGTAAAGATTGTCATGGTTGCTGATTCAAATTCAAAGTACATATATAATGATATGCCATATTTAGGAAAAGGGACAAATAGTGGTAACATGCCCCTGGCTACATATTTCGTGAAACAGCTTTGTGAACCTATATACGATACAAACCGAAAGATAACCATGGATAACTGGTTTACTTCTGTCCCACTCGCTTCAGAGTTATTACAATTTCCTTACAAATTAACTATCGTCGGTACGTTGCGCAGCAATAAACGAGAAATCCCTCCAGAGATGAAAAATTCGAAAACACGGAATATCGGCACTTCTATGTTTGCTTTCGATTCAGAAAAGACTTTGGGTTCGTATAATTCTAAGTCCAATAAAGTAGTTTATTTACTATCAACTGCTCACGACCAGTCGAATATAAACCCCGATTCAAAAAAACCAGAAGTGATTCATTTCTACAATAGTACTAAAGGAGCAATTGACACCATAGACCAAATGTGTACAGTCATGAGTTGCAGTCGTAAGACCAATAGATGGCCTCAATGCATATTTTATAATATTTTGAACTTGTGCATGGTGAACACATATGTACTCTATATGTCCAACTTGGTAAGGATGAGACAAAAGCCGCAAAAAAGACGAGAGTTTGTACAACGACTGGTGAATGAGCTCACTGGACCGTGGTTACGAGAGCGCTACAATACTGTGACTTTGAGGAGGGATATTAGAGCAAGTATCAAAGATATTTTAAAAATTGAAAACATGTTACGATTATATTCATGCGATAGTGTACCACGAATCTTGGGCCCTCGATGAGGCCAAGAATGTAAATTCCGGGCGGCCTTCGCTCACGGAGAAAGGGGTGGGTAGGCGCCACTCGCTTCTTTACCGAAATTTACCGCACACCTGCCGTCCCGAAGCGAGAAGGTGACGACAGACTCCTTGATAGCCCAGTGGAAACAAAAAGGTCGAATTATACGAATTCCTCGCGATCACGCGAAGAAAAACCGGAGTTCCGCGATTGTGCCACAAATCTAGCTCACTGAATCTTTTCTTGACCAATTCACTTTTATTCAACTTCGCTTATCTACTAACAAACACGTTTGAGTCGTTCTACCACTGGCTGGTAGGATGTTTTACATTGACACCTTACTTTTGTTACTCTCTACTCTCTACCGCGATACTCTAACATTTCTTCATCAATTCGACTAATCGGACACAATCAACTTAACATATACCTCGATATATAAGATTTCCTTAAACTAACTAACCTGACTTTATCGTTTCGGCGCTGACGATTCTTGAGCTGGTTCGTAACATCCCGCGCTGGGGCCCTTTCGCTTGATGTCCAGTTATCCTCACGTACCGCGTACCACCAATTACAATTCCGTCCAAAGGGAGAAAACTTCGCTTCCTTAATTTAGTTTCAGTTGTCGCAGATCTATCTCGATGCTCTTGCTTAATTCTTCGCCAGTCTCCAGTCTCAATCCAATCACCAAAGTGTACCGGGAATAATAAATGTTAGAATTGTCTCCGCACAAACCACACCATCCGACTCCTTACCAGTCTCAAACCAAAAAAAAGCTCTTCACAGAGTTTTCGCCCAAAACTCAACTATTTCCCGCTAAAGCGGCTTTTCCTCGACCGTTGGGGGTATCGACATTTGGCTTTATCTGATTTGAAAATTCGCACTTTCCAATTCCAATTCAATTCACATCTAATGTTTTGGTATCATTATCGTTCCGACTTTTTAGTACTATTTTCCCCTGATCTGTCATCTGACATTCCAACCGGTGACATTCTGGAATCCGAATTGTCAACACTTCAACTGCATGACGCCAGCATGAAATATCATCAAATCGCTGAAGTTGCGATGAAACCAACATACTATCCGAGTCGTTCGGGGAAACTTTATTTCTCAGGTGAGTACAATGTTTATTATTGTGTGTGCATCGATCAGAAGTGTCGCGCGTACGCCTTTCACTTCGTCATTTTTCCGCCGGTAGTGTGTGTGCTTTCCGCGACTGATTGCACTATTTTTCCGATTGGTTCACCGTCGATCAATCATCCCGTGTTGTTCTGGATATCTCTTAAACTAATCTCCGTGGCATCTTTTGAATCTCGTCTTAGTTTGAGTAGTGCATACACTGCTTGATCTATCTGGGTCAAATGTTGGCCCAGGTCAGGAGCCGCCAGCCCGGGCAAACAAAATTGTGCGATGCCCTGCGTGTTCATGCGTCGAAATTACATTTTCACTTTAGATTTGCAACTATCTATGGGTCGTTTACTCCCGTCTTAGTTCGGCTGCGATTGTATACATTTGAGTTGTCTCAATTGATTCGACTTCAGTTATCTCGGGTGTCTTGAGACATCATTGACCTGTCGCTTAGCTGCCTGCGGATTTCGCGTCCTGAGCTACTGCCCTAGCCCTTAAGTTAATAATTAGACCCGGTGAGCTGCTTCTTGGCACTTAACTACCCTCTACCATCCTTTCCTGCGAAGATTGGTAGAGGGTATTTAATTTTTTTTTTTTTTTTTTTTTTTTTTTTTTTACACTTGAAGTTCGGGCGTTCTACATTCGACCGTGACACCCCCCTCTCCTCAGAGAATTCCCTGGGAATTCTCGATGCTTTTTCTCTAAGGCACCGCGCGAAATTACATTCTGACTCGGAGTTTCTTTATATTTCGGTACGCTTTAGTTTCTCGTAAAATTATTTCCGGTCGTTGACATTGCTTATTTGAATTCTGAATTACACATTCACGCCACGAATCACAGACATACCTTATCATGCATGCTTATGTGTCTCAACTAATAGCTCTAACGGGTGTTGGTATCTGTGCCCTCAATATTTCAATATTCTAATACGACCTGAACTCGATTTTAGGATAAAAACCGAGGGAAATTAAGGAAGGAAAAAAAACAAAGATAAAAATTGAGACGCGCAAAAACAAGACGAAAAAGGAGAAAAGAAAAAGAAAAGATAAACATCAAATCTACTCAACAGAAGCACGGAAGTCACGCCCCAAATTATGGTATATTATTTCACTTTTTTTAATCCCTATAATAGCTCATACGACTAACTCCTCAAAATTTAACTATTAACTAATACTAGGCTTACTTCTACTAACCCTTCACCAAATATTTTTTTTTTTTTTTTTTTTTTTACAACACTTAATCGACCCTCCACGGAAGTTACCTAATAATATTAATTCTGCTCGCTGTAGCCTACCGATATTGTAAAACTAACTCCCACCACCTTTCTTTTTACAATATTTACTGCGTCAGCATCCCACCACCAACATAACCCTCTTATCTGTTATTTCAACCACCCCGAAACCTTGCTACTACGCTGACTCTCACTAAATCCACCCAGGTTAAACCTTCTTGATATCAGCTAGCCAAAAACCCCGAAGCTCACTTTTTCCTACGTTGGATGACTCCTTCCTCCGGTTCTCCTCCAAAGAACGGCTTAAGGTCTTTCGCGTGCCAATTACCTACCCCCTTTCCCTTCATATCGGACAGTTCGAAAGTCCATGCCGATGTTTTCGCCTTTACGATAAAAGGCCCAACGAACGCCGGAGCTAGCTTGGCAGAAAATTTTTTGCTGGCATCGGACAGCACATAATTCCTTTTCCACACCTTGTCGCCTACCTGAAAGGCCACTGTTCGCCGGCGAAGATCGTATCGACGTTTACTTGTTGACGCAGCTCGCTGCATCCTGCGGACTACCTCTTCTCGGACTTCTGCCAACGCTCTTGCGTTCGACACGGGGGAGAAGTCTCTTCCAGACTCCACCGGAGGCTCCATTCCGTCCCGAAAAGTGACCATCTCCCTCCCAAAATTTATGAAATACGGTGAGAAACCCGTGACCTCGTGTTTATACGTACGTAAGGCGCAAGCTATCCTCGCCAGTTGCTGGTCCCACAAGCGGTGGTTTTCGGATGTGTAGCACCTGAGCATACACTTGATATCCTGGTTTCTTCTTTCCGCAGGATTGGCTTGAGGGTGATATAGTGAGGTATAGCTCACCCTGGTTCCGTATTCTTCGACCGCTTTCTTAAACTGGTTGCCCCTGAACTGTACCCCATTGTCGCATACGATTACCCTAGGGACTCCATATACCAGGAAGACGTTTTCCTCCAAGAGACGAAATACGGCTGATGCCGTAGCGTTTCTCATGGGTAACAGCACCGAATACTTGGATACGTAATCAAGAATGGTTAGGATGTATGAATTGCCGCGTGTTGACCTGGGAAGCGGGCCTACCAAATCGATACAGATCATCTCCCACGGAATTTTTGCGTCCCCCGCTCGAGTCGCCATCAGCCCTACTGGTGCCCTCCTCTCCACTTTACAAGCCTGGCATACCCTGCATTTCTTAACATATTCCCTGATGTCCGCCCTCATCTGAGGCCAATAATAATCTTGAGCAACCCGGGCTATAGTCCGATCTGCCCCCATGTGCCCCGCCTTCGGGTCGTCGTGGCATCGATTCAGTATAATCGCTCTTTCTGCTTTCGGAACCACCCGTTTCCAACCCAGACTGTTCTTACCGCCGCCTTTGCCGTCCGAAGTCTGTTTCCACAGCGCCTGCTCCGACCACCGCCAGCTCCCAAATCTCTGGGGTTCATTTCGAACGCTGGCTACCATCTTTTCGAACCACTTGTCGGGTACAGTGGGCACCGCAATGTCCCCTACCTCCGCAATTGCGCGGGACAACGCGTCGGGTACAACATGCTCCTTGCCTCGTCGATGAATCACCTCGTAATCGAACTGTTGAAGGCGTACGGCCCACCTCGCCAGCCTACCGTTTGGGTCCTTCAGTTTATTGAGCCAGACCAAGGAATGATGGTCCGTGATCACCACGAAGCGCGTCCCCTCAATATACGGTCGAAGCTTCTCTATCGCCCATAATACACCTAAACATTCTCTTTCTGTGGCCGAGTACTTCCGTTCTTGTTTCGAGAGCGCGCGACTTAGGTAGCACACCACCTTTTCACCTGTTGGGTGCGCCTGGCTCAACACTGCGCCTATTCCTACATCCGATGCGTCTGTTTGGACCTTGAAAGGCAGGTCAAAATCGGGGCAGGCCAATACTGGAGCCGACGTGAGTCTCTGTTTACAATCCTCGAACGCCCGCTCACATTCGTCGGACCATGCGAATTTACGACCCTTCTTCAGCAGGTCGCTAAGTGGTGACACCATCGTCGCATGCCCCGGGATGAATCGGCGGTACCAGGACACCATTCCTAGCAATTGTCTGACCTGTTTTACGGAGCCTGGTCGAGGAAAATCCCTAATGGCTTGGACTTTCTCTGGGTCCACGCGCAGGACTTCTTCGTCTACCACATACCCTAAATATTTAAGCCTCGACCTGCAAAACTGACATTTTTCTTTGGACGCCCTGAGTCCCGCCTCTCTCAGCCGTACGAACACCTCTCGAAGGACCTCCATATGTCGCTCGAACGTTTCAGTCACTATAATCACGTCGTCCAAATATGTAAAAACGAAAGGCTCGAGTGTGGGCCCCAGAACCGTGTCGACTAATCTTTGCCAGGTGGCCCCCGAATTATGTAGACCAAAAGGCATACGTCGGAACTGAAATAGACCTCTTCCGGGCACTGTAAAGGCCGTGTACTGTTGGGACTCTTTGGACATTGGCACCTGCCAGTATGCCGATTTTATGTCTAAGGTCGACAGATACTTCGCGTTACGCAGTTTATCGAGGGTTGCCGTGATATATGGTATCGGGTACGCGTCCTTTTCCGACACTGCGTTGAGCTTCCTGTAATCTACGCAAAATCTGAAGGATCCATCTTTTTTCCGTACCAATAGTATAGGAGAGGACCAGGCGCTCGTTGATGGCTCCACCACCCCCATTCGTAACATCTCGTCCAATTCCGCATTGATCTGTTTTTGTACCGCTGGCGAAACCGGATAATACCTTTGTTTAATCGGTGGTGCCTTTGTCTTGATGACATGGCATACCGACTTTGCGCAGCCCAGACCATCTCCCATCAACGCAAATTGCTCCTCCAGCAATTCCGACAAGGTCTTGGCCTCATCTGCTGTCAGATGAGACCAGCTCCGCAGCGTCTTTCCCGGCATCGTTTCTACAGCGGCTACCGAAGTCCACTGCTGACCCTTCATATCAAGGACTACTCCGAAGCATTTCCAGAAGTCTATCCCCAATATTAACTCTTGTGGTACTGATGGGATCACCAGCACCTCTAACTCATGTCTACGATTTGATGTCTACTCATGTCTACGATTTTCAGCAGGTACCTCTCAAGCACAATCAAATAAGCGCAAAATTTGCACATTTTGTCCCTATCAAAAGCATAGAATGACAAAATTCGCATGCCATGCCTGTAGAAAGGCAATTTGCGGAGAACATACTGTCCCAGTCTGCAATGAGTGCAAAGAATAATTTTTTTAAAGCTTTTTTCATTATAATCAGTTAAATTTGATAAATATTCCTTCATATTGTTTACTTTTCAATAAATAAAAACGAATAAAAAAATATAATGAAGTTTTATTTTGTTAGTCTGTGAGACTAATATCTAGTGACAACGTAACTCGAAAATATGATTAGTGATCTAGGGTTAAGTACAGTGGCTGTGTTCCGCTTTGTTATATCGTTATTGTTTCGGTCTTACTTTGTTATATCGTTATGTGTGAAAGATACGTGGAGTGCTATGTAATAAAGTGGATTTCGAAAACAAAAGTGTAGAATCGGAAGTGAATTCAATCGATATTTCAAACGCTGTGCTGGAGTATATTTATTTAAAATCGAGTGAAGATCAGGGGTTCCGCGCTTTAGTTTGTGACGAATTTGGATTCGATGTAAGTGTCTACAGCTTACTAAAGTGTTAGTAAAATATGTACCATAATTGAATAGTACCTATATAAGAAAGTTCTAAGTTAAAAGTTATTTAAATTATCGATTAATTTAAAAAAATGTTGGTATTACCACAACGCACGTGATAATAAATTTACAATGTTATACAAAAAATTTGAAAATGTATTCTCGTCTAATTGCTTCGGATATATCTAGTTCAGAAAGGAAATTCGTGAAACAGCGAAAGTAACATAATACGGTTGTAATCGATTTAGTATTCTTAAACTAATTGAACTCAATTTTATTTGTAAAATGGTTTCGTGCAAGTTATTGTTTATTATTTGTTCATTTTCTGTTCTTTAAGCTCATCAAGTAGATATCGAGGCTCTGCGATATATTCAAAACGATAATACAAACGCAATTTTTGGTAATAATATTGGCTTCCGGGTAAAACTGAAGGAAAAATTGCGCGTTTGGAAGGAAACAAACGTAATAATACAATTTTTGATAAAATAGTACATATTGTATTGTCATATATTTAGGCTTCAACAGAATCTGTTGCTAGTAGTGAATCTCATTTGCAATCATGGCTTGAAGCATCTTCAAGCAGCTCATCATCACTGGAAATATATAATCGAACCCCACTCAAAGATATACGCAAAACGAGGACTCGGTAGAAATTCCGTTGGGAAGCTTCACGACAGAGCCGTGAATTCGAGGAAAGAAGAAAATACATTGTTTCCTTTTTCCATCGGGAAATCTCCATCTCCATCGTTGGAATCTGCTTGCCAAGCACAAAGCGCTAAATGTGCAAACGATGACAAAAGTAGATTTCTGAAAAAATATTTAAGGACAAAAACATTTTCATGCTAATCATTTTAATAGATATTAACGAAGGTATAAAAAATTGGCTGAAATGTCAATGCGACATTAAATACGACAACAAAGAGTTGGAAGAAAAGTGGCGTATGGTTTGGAACGAACGAAGAAAGGACATTTTGAATCCTAAATGTGACATTTTGAGTGAATGGCCTCTATATCGAAATTCCTTCGGATCAAATTTGGTGTGTTAGATTTTTTGGAAATTTAACTTTTAAGCTAAAACTTGAAAATCTTAGGTTGATCTTGATTACCACTCACTAAAAGGTGATAAGGATGATTTATTTGTGAAATGGAGCTTCTTTTCTGATATAATAATTGAATTTTATCAAAAAACTATCAAGCGAACATCTTCCGTAGCATTGTTAAATAGAATGGGAAAAATGCGTAATGATTGTAAGGAAAATATATTTCTATCATATATAATTAAGTAATACATTTTTCTTTTCAGCTTACAAACATCAACTTATCATGAAATTACTGCACAATGTGCTAAAACCGCCAGCAGTAATTTCAATTGTGGATGCAAGCAAAATCAAAACAAGATGGAAACCATCAATACACGAGAGCCAAGAAGCAGTGGTGACCAGTATTTTTAAGGTTAATGATCTCGAACGGACTATTTCGCAGTTAAGAGATAAGTACCATAGCAAAGGTTTGACACTGCAGCCAATCTTTATAAGCATTGGTAAGCAAAATAAAACTTCTGGATAGTCACTGTTCGATACTTCGCCGATTTCGAACGATATCTTTAGCCCATTTGCTGACCATGCATGCGCGTCGGTTGATTCCATCCACAAGCAACAATGTGGTCGCGATTACATTGTATTTGCTGACTATGCACACGCGCATAGTCACATCATGAAGAATTTCACCCACGAGCTACAATGTAGTCGCGACTACTTCACGTTTTGCTGACTATGCACACGAGCATAGCATCAACCATCAAGCAACGATGGGATCGCGACGGCATGAAATATGCTGACTTTGCATGCATTCTATCGTTCATGCGCGATTACGTATCCATCGCATGGGATGGAATCTGCTGACGCTCTTGGATGGTTTCGAATATTCAGAAGTTTTGTTCATTATTATAATTGTTAGGATAAGCAATTTTTTCTTATTTAAGAACTCGTCAGTAATAAAGAGCTCTCTTTCTCGTATCAGAATTCAAACAAGTTGTTTTCATTCAGTACCAGGCGATAGTAAATACGCAGACCAACGACCAAAGGATTACCAGCGGATTAGATAGTGGATCTAGTTCATCGCAGAACATCGACGTATTGAGGTATAAGTACTGCACTTACACCTTACCGTGGAAGTCCAGATCTTGCATCTGGGCTTCAAGCGGCCTCAGAAATCCCTGAGTCGCTATATAAAAACATTGGAGGCCCCGGCGAGATTCATTTAACATTTCTTTGGTTCTGCACTCCAGGCGATAATTTCAACACTTTGCTCTTGCGATTCTCAACATGGCGAGTTTCGAGGAGCTGACACAGGAACAGTCGCAGTTGGGCGACGTTATCCAAGCAGTTCTACGGCGACTGAAAAAGGACCCCCCTGACAGGAAGAATAGCGCGTACTTGGACAAGGCGGAACGCGAGCTAAACGACGCTTGGTCCCAATTCCAAGCTAACCATCAGGCGATGGTGGAGCAGCAGCTAGTGGATGCAAACCCATTGCATCCGTACATTCAGCAGAGGTTCTTCGAATCCATGCAGACCGTTCACGAGAACGCATCTGCGCTTATTGCAACCTTGCGGGAACGTTTGGCCCCCGGCCCACCTCGCGTTCGCAAGGCTTCACCAGTTCCCCCTGAAAGGTTCAGGGTGGCGAACACCGATGATGTCAAAGTTGATGCAACCGTCATCAAATCAATTCGACGACAAATGGCTCTCATACGCAATATTCGCTTCGCTCTGCGAGATGTTCATGAGAAGTCGTCACAACAGCATCCAGAATCATACTATCAGCTTAAGTTGCAGCTGATAGAAGGTTACAATCAGCAGCTTTCCAGTAACGACAATGAAATTTGGGAGAGTGCTGCGTCAGACGAAGTCGAAGCCATGGGCTACAGCGCACAAGAATTCAACCAAGTGCAGGTTGAGCTACTGGAATGTATTAGCAACCTGCAGCGGAAGTTGTCCCATCTCCACCGATCAGGCGACCAACACGAGACGCCGCGCATACTGGCTGAGCCAATTAAACTGCCCAAGATTACGCTGCCCATCTTCGACGGGGATTATCATCAGTGGACCCATTTCAAGGAGCTCTACACGCAGCTGGTCCACTGTCAACCTATAAGTCCTTCACAACGGATGTACTATTTGCTTGCCCATCTAACTGGTGAAGCAAAGCGATTGATCCAACATCTTCCAATTTCGGACGGAAATTACAACGATGCGTGGGGCATTTTGAACGATCGATATGGCAACCAACGTCTGCTAGTCAATAGTTTACTGAACAAGCTATTCTCACAGCCTGCTTTGTCCAGCGAATCTATATCGGCCATCAAGTCTCTTCACGACGTCACTAATGAGTGCCTTCTTGGACTCAAAAACATGGGGATTTCCATCGTCTCGTGGGACCCTCTACTGTTGCATTTATTGCTGAAAAAGTTAGACAGGAGTACGTTGCTGCTCTATGAACAGAAGCTGGAAAAGCCGCGGGAAATAGATACCATTCAAAACTTTCTCAAGTTCCTGGAAATGCGATTCCAAAGTTTGGAGGCGGCAGGCAACCGATCGCCGTCCGTTGCCTCCCCCAGAACAGGCAAACCATCCTCACTGGTTACAGCCCCTGGAAGCGAAGTGTGTCCAGTTTGCAGTCAGCCACATTCGATATACCGATGCAGTACCTTTGCATCGCAGAGCGTCAAGGCCCGAGCGCAAATAGTACAAGACAAACACCTGTGCTACAACTGCCTCAAACAGGGTCATCTTGCCAGTAATTGTCCAGCCAGCCACTGCAAGAAATGCTCAAGCAAACACCACACATTGCTTCATCCGACGACATCAGGCCGGCGCAGTACAAATCACCAGTCGCAAGAGAAACAATCGGGCATTACTCTACAGAGCACCACCCAACCGTCGGGCAACGGTAACCAACGCTCCTCTTCAGAAAACAAAGTGGTGAAGAGTGCAACCACATTAGCAGCGGACCTAGCCCCAAATCATTCACATAGCGTGTTGCTAAGCACCGTGCTTCTGCAGGTGAAAGCTGCAGATGGAAGGTTAAAAACGTGCCGTGCCGTGTTAGACTGTGGTTCACAGCTCAACTTCGTAACCAAAAAACTAGCCTCGCAACTAGGATTAACCAGCGTTCGAGAGGAGCTATGCGTTCGTGGTATTGGACAAAGTAGTCAAACAACCCAGGCTCGGGTCAGTCTTGACCTACACTCCAGAACGACAGGATTTACCACACGGCTAGAAGCTTTCATACTGCCTACCATCATCAACCAGCAGCCAGTGCACCCGATTAACCCTTCATCGTGGAAAATTCCCGCTAATCTTGAGTTGGCCGATCCACACTTCCATCAACCCAGATCAGTTGACCTACTAATTGGCGCCGAACTGTACTTCGATCTTCTGTCCATTGGGCAGATCAAACTAGGGGAAGCACTTCCCACTCTTCAAAACACCGTCTTCGGCTGGGTGATCGGTGGAAAGGTGACCAATTATCCATCAGCTCCTCTGGTGTGCGGCATAAATAGTCAAGAGGCCATGCAAATGGAGCAGCAAGCGACATCCTATTGGCAATTAGATGAAGCCAAGCCTACCTCCACCCTAACTCCTCACGAACGAAAATGCGAGGCATATTTCGCTCACACAACTTCTCAAGGAGATGATGGTCGTTTCACTGTGAAGCTACTTTTTGTGTCAGATCCCACGACACTAGGTGAATCCAAGGACCTAGCGTTATTGCGTTTTCGGGCATTAGAACGAAAATTAATGAAGGACTCGAATCTTCGGTTGCAATACACGGAGTTCATGCAAGAATACTTGCGGCTGGGTCACATGCAACTAGTCGATATAAGCTGCATCCAACCTCCTTATTACGTGCTGCCTCATCATGGTGTTCTGCGGCCTGAAAGTACAACTACTAAACTCAGAGTAGTTTTTGACGCCTCTGCCAAAACTTCGGCCAATGTGTCCCTCAACGACATCCTGCACACGGGACCTTCTCTTCAACAAGACGTGTTTTCTATTCTGCTGCGATTTTGCGTGCCACGATTCGCTTTTACCGCGGACATTGAAAAGATGTACCGGCAAGTACGAATGCACAAAGATGATCAGAAATATCAATTAATCATCTGGCGAAATTCACCCGCAGAACCTATTCGGTACTATAGGCTCTGCACTGTCACCTACGGCATCACTACAGCACCTTACTTGGCCATCAAGTGCTTGCAGCGCCTCGCGGCCCAGATAGAAGGGTCAATGCCACAGGGTGCGGAAGTCATTCAACGGCACATTTACGTTGATGATATCATGGCGGGATCGGACAGTCTGCGTCAAAGCCTCGAAACAAAGGACCAGCTCATCGAGGCTTTGAGACGCGGTGGATTTCACCTGAGGAAATGGTGTGCCAATCATCCTCAGCTCCTTCAAGATGTTCCAACCGAGGACCGCGCAGTTCAATTTGAGCTCGAAATGCCTGACGAAACTCATGTTAAAACACTGGGGCTAACTTGGTTGCCCACATCCGACGAATTTTGCATCAAAACTTGCTGGCCTGATCGTCTAACCGTCACGAAGAGATCCATCTCGTCTGACATCGCTCATCTCTTCGATCCTCTTGGAATGCTGAGTCCCGTTATTATCAGAGCAAAGATCATTCTCAAGAATCTCTGGATCCTGAAACTCGACTGGGATGCAGCAGTACCACAAGAGATCCATTCTCAATGGACCAGATTCCGGGAAGAACTAAGAACTTTAGCCGACATAAAATTCCCAAGGCACTTGTTTGCCCATAAGACGCCCCATAATATACAGCTACACGTGTTCAGCGACGCTTCAGAAAAAGCTTACGGAGCTGCAGTGTATGTTCGAGCAGAAAACCCAGATCACACGATCACCATCCGCTTGCTGTGCGCAAAATCAAAGGTAGCGCCAACGGCTACCACCACCATTCCCCGGCTGGAGCTACAAGCGGCTCTCCTGGCAGCCGAATTAGCTACTAAGGTGCAAAGGGATCTACGATGGAGCGACCGCCCTTGCACTTTCTGGACTGACTCAGAAATCGTCTTGGCTTGGCTGCATTCGCAGTCTTCATCTTACTACACTTATGTGGCAAATCGCGTAGCAGCAATTTTGGAGATAACATCGGTTAGGCAATGGCGTCATGTGCCTACAGCTCACAATGCAGCTGATCTAGTGTCACGAGGAGTGTCGCCCGGAAAACTGAAAGAGCACCCAACTTGGTTCTATGGCCCTTTCTTCCTGCATGGACCAGAAAGATCATGGCCATCTCAACCACAAAGATTGGAAACTACTTTGGAGATGCGACCGTCCAAGTCAGTCTTAACCAGCTCAGCAGACGACAACATCTGGGAGCGCATCAATCACAAAAATTCCTTTCAGCGGCTGACACGAATAACCGCGCTCCTGCTCCGGTTCAAGGCAAGAGCCCAGCGAACACCGCAAGTAGCTTCCAAACACTTAACGGCCGCTGAACTAGACGCAGCTACAAAAACAATACTGAAGGTTGTCCAAGCTCAGTGTTTCGGTGAAGAATTGGCGACGCTTAAACAGAAGGGATCAGTATCGGCACAAAGTAGTGTAGCCACCCTTACGCCATTCCTGGACGAGAAGGGGATCATTAGGGTGGGCGGTCGTTTGGAAGAGTCCCAATTACCTTATGACGCTAAACATCCCATGCTGTTACCCTACAATCATCCCGTGTGTAAAATGTTGATGACGGACATACATTGCAGCCACGCTCATGTCGGGCCACAAGGATTGTTGGCGATCACACGCCAACGATTCTGGCCAATAAAGGGCAAGACTACTGCACGGTCAATTGTCCTTGGTTGCGTATTGTGTCAACGAGCCAAGCCAAAGCTCTTGTCGCAATTGATGGGAAACCTACCAGCCAGGAGAGTGCAATCGGCCAGACCTTTCTTGAATGCAGGTGTTGACTTCTGCGGCCCGTTCAAGACCCATTTCAAGATAAGAGGAAAAGGACCAAAAAAGACCTACATAGCGGTTTTCGTCTGTTTTTCCACGAAGGCGGTCCATCTAGAGGTCGTAGGCGATTTAATCACTGAGGCATTTATCGGAGCCCTTAAGCGCTTCACCGGTAGACGAGGAAACTGTCGCCACTTGTATTGCGACAATGCCACCAACTTTATGGGGGCACACAACCAGCTCAAAGAACTTCATGAAGCAATTTACACTGCGAAAGGTGAAGAAGCTATCTCACGGTTCTGCACCTCAAAGGGGACAGACTTTCATTTTATCCCACCTCGAGCTCCACACTTTGGAGGATTGTGGGAGGCAGCAGTGAAGTCTGCAAAACATCTTCTGCCCGCAAGCCTCCAAAACGTTCCACTGACCCATGAGGAGTTGGAGACGGTCGTAACCGAAGTTGAGGCTATTCTAAACTCACGCCCACTAACACCGATGTCCTCTGATGCTAATGACCTAACAGCCCTAACTCCTGGTCATTTTTTGATAGGAGAGCCTCTAACTAGCATCCCTGAGGCTGATTGCAAGCTTCACAAGGGAAGCTCACTTCATCAATGGCATCGAATTCTCCAAGTCAAGAACCAATTCTGGCAGCGATGGACGAACGAATACCTCAGTGAACTTCAGCAAAGGCACCGGTGGAAAGAAGTATGCCAGAACGTTACACCTGGCACCATGGTTATACTAAAGGAGGACAACCTCGCTCCTCTTCAATGGCCACTCGCTCGAATTGTCAAAACCATCAAGGGCAGAGACGGGTTGGTTCGGGTCGCCATTGTCAAGACCGCTAGTGGCACTTTCAAACGCCCGATTCACAGGATAGCTCCATTGCCTGTTGAAGTCGCAAGCGATGAACCCATCAGTGACGACCAGTCCATGAACGAAGCGAGCCCATCAAACGAATCCGCAACTCCAGCTGTGGACTGTGACATTCCGACATCGCAAGAGCAATATGATCCTGGCGAAGGCCCTTCTCGCGGTCCGAAATCACACCCATCTTCCGAACAGCCCAAGGTTTCCTCACACCCAAAACGAAGACGACTGACAGGCACTAATGCACTATGCTTAGTACTTATGTGCTGCTTACTTCCAACCGCTCCGGCACATTCGCCGATCACTATTACACCTTTCCAGCACAACCCGGGCTTATATTTTGAGAAAATTGGCTACACTCACTTAGTGGTAAATCATTGGAATCTTATTGTCTACTACAATATGACCAACTATTGGAGGGAGGCATACACGATAGAACAGGGCATCAGAAATCTCGATAGCCTTTGTGGAAAACTGGCGGATGGACACTTTTGTCACTCTACGGTCCTGCTATTCACCGAAGCGATGCAAGAGTTAAACCGGGGCAACGAACTTTTACATAATGCCCCCAGATCAAGAAAGCGAAGGGCCCCTTTCAACATAGTAGGCAATGTGGCGTCTTCACTATTTGGAGTTCTGGATTCCACTTATGCGGAAGGAATGGCCGCTACTATCCAAAACTTAGAGGACAACGAAATACACCTACATGAGCTATTGCGCAACCAGACTTCCATCATCGACTCCACGATCAATATCATGAGAAAGTCCCATCAAGTTCTTCAAGAGCAGATGCAGGAATTCGAGGATTACCTCAACAGAACCAGCCTTCACCTAAATCAGATCGAGTCCGAGTTGCAGGAGCATAGAATATTGGAGCACTTCAACTCATTATCCGCCCGAGTAATTCTCCTCGTGTCAAAATACAGCCGCATGCAATCAACACTCATAGACGTCGTAACGGACTCCCACCACGGCAAGGTCAACCCGATGCTCCTTGCACCCAATCAACTCGCAAAGCAATTAACGATTATCAGAGACAATCTTCCTCCTACGCTACGCCTACCTACAACTCACAATAGCCTGGCAAAAACCTACAGCCTCCTCTCAATCCAAGGAGCAGCAGTCCGAGAAAAATTGATCTTCAAGTTGGCACTACCATTGTTCCCGCAAGATACGTATGAGCTGTTCCGCATAATACCGATGCCGTCTAAGATCAACAACACATTTATGACAATAGTTCCTTCATCATCGCTACTTGTGGTCAACTTACAGAGAGATCTTTTTTATCCCATGTCAGACGCTGAAGCATCCCACTGTACTGTATTACACCAAAACCACCATATCTGCATACAGCAACATCCCCTACTCCGCAAAACATCCAATGTCAGTAGATGCGAGATGGCCATCCTCACTCAAATGCCAGCAACCGCGGTTTGCCACGCAACCACTCATTGTGAACTTCCCACCTGGATACAACTATCCACCCCGAATCACTGGCTTTACGTCTTGGCACAAGAAACCAACCTTCGAATAGTATGCGCGCACACGGTCATCACGCGGACCCTTAGCGGATCCGGTATCCTCAATATTAGTCGCGGCTGCACACTAACTGACGAAGTAGTCATTCTGCAAGCTAACGCTCAACATGCCGGCAGGCTGGACTTCTCGTTCAACCTATCAAGCAATATCACCGATTTCATCGCCACCACGAAGTCCCCGCTACACCCAGCGCTCCTGAAGATCCACTCTAATACCACCGAAGATCTTCTGAGGCTGCAGTCTCAGCTGAAACAACTTCACCAGAGCGAAACCCATCTCACAAGGGGAACGATCCACGACACCCATCATTACAGTCTTGGTTACACCAACCTGTTGCTAATTGGAATCATCGCAGGTGTCTTTCTTTATGCGTGGCTCCAGTATCGAGGACAGCGATCGACCCGTCGTGAAACGATTCCCATCCCAGCTCCTCGGATTGCTTCCCGAGCTTCATTCAATATTGATCCCGAGCTCCATCTTTGAACGATTGTTCAAGGCGGGGGAGAATGTTCGATACTTCGCCGATTTCGAACGATATCTTTAGCCCATTTGCTGACCATGCATGCGCGTCGGTTGATTCCATCCACAAGCAACAATGTGGTCGCGATTACATTGTATTTGCTGACTATGCACACGCGCATAGTCACATCATGAAGAATTTCACCCACGAGCTACAATGTAGTCGCGACTACTTCACGTTTTGCTGACTATGCACACGAGCATAGCATCAACCATCAAGCAACGATGGGATCGCGACGGCATGAAATATGCTGACTTTGCATGCATTCTATCGTTCATGCGCGATTACGTATCCATCGCATGGGATGGAATCTGCTGACGCTCTTGGATGGTTTCGAATATTCAGAAGTTTTGTTCATTATTATAATTGTTAGGATAAGCAATTTTTTCTTATTTAAGAACTCGTCAGTAATAAAGAGCTCTCTTTCTCGTATCAGAATTCAAACAAGTTGTTTTCATTCAGTACCAGGCGATAGTAAATACGCAGACCAACGACCAAAGGATTACCAGCGGATTAGATAGTGGATCTAGTTCATCGCAGAACATCGACGTATTGAGGTATAAGTACTGCACTTACACCTTACCGTGGAAGTCCAGATCTTGCATCTGGGCTTCAAGCGGCCTCAGAAATCCCTGAGTCGCTATATAAAAACAGTCACAATACATTGTTTTCTTTAATGACCTTAAATACAAATATTCACATCCTTTCTAAATGCTTTTGACATATTATTTAAGATTTTTCACGTTATGAACCTGTGGTATCCAAAAAAAAAGTGAAAATTTCTACTATTTTATAGAAAACTATTTTGACAATTTAAATATAACAAAAAAAATATCAAATTCAAATTATACTCATTTAATGGAATATCTTTCGACTGAAAATCATAACGACTAATATAACACTAAAAATTATTCCCATATTTGCTAAAATGATGGATATGTTTCTTTGCTCCGTTTGTCAACAAAAATTCGCAAATTGGTCTTTATTGATTGATCACTTGAAGTCAGATCATTCACTAAACAATTTGAATAAATTTACATGTTGCCAAAATTCAAGCTATCAAACATTTGATAATATACATACATTTAAGCGACATTTAATTTGAAAACATAATCTGCATTCAGAAGCTTCTAGAATGATAAATAGTCGTTTGCATCATCAATCACCAGAGAACACAAGTATCAATTCAAATTATTTTATAAGTAGTAATAGAATAAATTCAAAGCATATGGTGCCGAAAAATCCTCCTCAAAATGTTGTTGATCAAAATTTTGGTCTAAGTGTTGCATTAGAATTACATAACAAAAATAACTTCAGTCGCAAAGATGTAACGCTTATAATTAGAAAAGTATTTTATAGGGTTATTGAACCCATTTATGAATCAATACATGATTCTATTCTCTCACTAATTGAAAACGATTACGATAGAGACCAGACAACTCAAATGTTACATAAAATGAAAACATCATTTTCTCAAATAAAAACTGAAGCAACTTTGAGACATTATTTAAAGCATTTAAACATGCATGAAAACTCAACTGCATTTACTATAACCAACGAAATTTCATAAGTAATAATTCATAGCACCTCAGATTTAGAGCCAAATAGAATAAGAGGAATGATAACGCCAATTGCTTTTCAGTTAAAAAAATATTTGGAATCCGAAAACGTTTTTGATTTAATTTTATATCATATGAAGAATTTGGATGAAATTCATTTAACTACTGGCTATATGTATAATTTGATAAACGCAGAAAGTGGGAAAGAAAAGATTCGACCATTTCACGGAGATTACCGTTGCTTTTATATTTAGATGATTTTTCTATTGCCAATCCTTTGGGATCTCATACTGCAGAACAAAGCAATTGTGGTATTTATTGTTCGATAGCAACTATTCCTAAGCAGTATACTTCTAGGCAAAAAAATATATTTGTCGCTGGTTTTTTTATAAACTAGAGATATTCAAGATTTCGGTACACAACTTTATCTGAAACCTTTCATAACTGAAATTCAAAGGTTGGAAGAAAGTGGGATCGATATAACTGTAAATAAGCAATCATATCGTATTCGCTTTACACTAGCTTTCGTAATAGGCGCCAATGCTGGCCTTAATAAAGTGCTAGGATTCTCTAAGGGTTTTAATGCAATGCATTATTGTCGAACTTGTAAAAGAACAAAGCAACAAATGCAGAATGATAATTACGAACACTCGAATTTTCTTAGAAATAAAAAGAATTATGAAGAAGTTTTATTAAAAGGCGATGAAAAAGTATCTGGTATCCGTGAAAATTGTGCATTTAATTCTATAGAATCATTTCATGTTACCCAAAATATATATTATGATATCATGCACGACCTGTTAGAAGGAGTTTGTAGATATGATTTGTCATATATTCTCTTGGACTTAATAGAAACTAAAAAATACTTTTCAATTGAAATTTTCAACTATAGAAAACAAATGTTCAGCTATGGTGAGCCGGAAATTTATAATGTATCCCCACCTTTGCAAATGCCCTTGTTAAAAAATGTTTCATTCAAAATTAGTGTACGTAAAGTGTTCACTTTCGTTCATTTTCTTCCTCTTATCATTGGTGACTTAATTCCTGTTACCGATAGCTCATGGAAGTTTTTCATTACACTGCTCAAAATTATCGACATAATTTTATTGCCCACTTTATCATCTAAAGAAATTGATATACTTGCAAATTTAATATCAGAACATAATAGTTTGTACCAAACACTTTCTGGACAGCTGTTGAAACCAGAATTTCACTTTCTAGTGCATTACCCTGCAGCTATTCGAAGCTGTGGCCCTTTGAAAAATATATGGTGTATGAGATTCGAATCAATGCATAAAATATTTAAAGATTATTGTACTAGTAATCATTCTCGCGTTAACGTTGCAATGAGTCTGTGCAAAAAAGCAAGCTTAATATTTTCAAATTCGCTAATTAATAAAAATTTCCTCGTAAATAATATGCAAGTATATGAAAAAAGTATCGCTATTTGCAATGTTATAAATAAATATCTACTAAAAAACGTTGGAAATAAGTTAAGTTTTGATCGGTGTACTAAGAAAATTCATATTCGTGGATTACCTTACAAACATGGATTTTATTTGGTAAAAATCAAGGAAGAATTTCCTTATTTATTTGAAGTGGTAGATATTATAATTGTTGAAAGTATAAAAACCTTTTCATATGGCAACACTCGCCCTATTACTCTCTGTAATATAACTCGCTAAAATGCAAACTTCATATTTGTTTCTCTAGTTATAAGTCAGTCCGCAATAAACCTTCGAAACGGCAACAACGTGATTTTATCTGCCAACAGGTTATGGGCCCAGGTCGTGCGTCGCCTGCGGTTATATCGTGTGTCGTAGATAATTAAATAAAAATAAAAAAAAATGAGTGTGCCTAGTTTTCAAATAGACAAATTGGATGGGTCCAATTACTCATCGTGGGCCATCCAAATGCGAAGTGTGCTCGTGCATTCTGAGCTATGGCAAATTGTGTGCGGTGAGGCCGTAAAGGCAGAGAATTTTACGCGTGAGCAAGCGGCAGTTTTCGACGCCAAAGACGATAAAGCCTTGGCCAGCATAATTTTGTGCATGAAACCAAACATGTTAAATCATGTAAAACATTGTACGACATCAAGGGCTGCGTGGAAAAAATTGGAGGAAATTTTTCAGCCACAAGGGCCTGCAAGAAAGGTCAGCCTGTTTAAAAGGCTTATGTATCTCCGTTGGTCGGAAGGGGGAGATGTATCACAGCATTTAGATACATTTACAGATATATGCGAGCAATTGTTTTCGGCAGACATAAATGTGCCCGACGAATTACTCGTAATAATATTGCTATCTAGCTTGCCAAAAAGTTTCGAGAACTTTGTCGTTGCGATTGAAGCGCGTGATCAATTGCCATCTTCTTCAGCATTAAAGGTAAAGCTGCTAGAAGAAGGAGCGAGACGGCAAGGCACAGATGCAAGTCCCGAACACAACGAAGCATATTTCGCACAAGCGAAACCCAAGCGAATGCAGCAGCCAGAAAAATATCGCAACACAAACAACAACAAAGAAAGGCAAAATGTTGACAAGCAACAAGGAAAATGCTTCAATTGCGGACAGCGAGGGCATTATGCTGCGAAATGCAGAACAAAAGGAAACGCTGATAAAAAACAACAGCAACATCGGTCATACACCCTTTTAGCGGCAACAGCTTCTCCACTTGAAAGAGATAGTTGGTGTATTGACAGCGGTGCCACAACTCATATGTGCTACAACAAATCTTTATTTTGCAAATTTACTGAGCACACAGAGAGCGTTGGCTTGGCGGGAAACAAATACATCGAAGCCAAAGGCATCGGCAATGTTAAGATACAAACTGAAACAGAATGCATCACACTGAAAAATGTTTTATATATTCCTGACTTGAAGGCAAACTTTATGAGTGTGAGCAAAGCAGCAGATAGTGGCTTAAATGTAATATTTAATAAAAATTGTGCCCGCATAATAGAACCACAAGCTAAAGAAGTGTTAGTCGCACAAAAGGTTGGTAACCTATATTTCTTTAAAGAAAATCGAAACAAATGTCTGTTAGCTAAT
The DNA here is from genome assembly GCA_963978885.1 of Nemotelus pantherinus. NCBI lineage: Eukaryota > Metazoa > Arthropoda > Insecta > Diptera > Stratiomyidae > Nemotelus > Nemotelus pantherinus. The sequence continues at coordinate 70,516,946 of OZ022265.1, read as the reverse complement.
CAAAGTGATGCTTATAAATGGCATTGCAGATATGGCCATCTGAATTTTCAGAGCATGAAGCTCATTGTCGAAAAACAATTGGCAAAAGGAATTAATGAATTCAATTTAGATAACGAATTCAAGTGCATAACATGCATGAAGAGCAAAATTCACGGTTTGACATTTCCGAAGCAAACAGAAAGCAGAGCAAAGAACATACTTGATCTGATTCATTCAGATGTATGTGGTCCATTTAAAACCTTGTCAGTTGGAGGTTCCAAGTATTTTTTAACATTTATAGACGACAAGTCGCGCAAAGTCTTTGTTTATTTTTTGAAGAAAAAGTCTGAAGTTTTGGAGAAATTTAAAGAATTTCATAAAATGGTAGAAAGACAAACCGAAAGAAAAATAAAAGTTCTTCGATCAGACAACGGCGGCGAATTCATAAACGAAGAATTTGATCTATATTTAAAAAGTAATGGAATTACTCGTCAGCTGACTGTGCCACGAACACCTCAGCAGAATGGCGTTGCAGAACGGTGCAACAGAACAATAGTTGAAATGGCTAGAAGCATGTTAACGCAAGCAGAGTGTCAAGAGTTCTTATGGGCGGAAGCAGTTGCGACAGCTGTCTACATACGCAATAGGTCACCGAGTAAAGCCTTGAATAATGCTACTACGCCTTACGAAGTGTGGACAGGTAAAAAACCAGTGGTGAAACACCTGAAAGTTTTTGGCTCAGTGGCTATATCATTAAACAAAGGACCAAAAAATAAATTCACAGCCAAAGGCAAGCAATATGTGATGGTAGGCTACTCGTGCACCTCAAAAGCTTACAGATTGTACGACCCTAGCGGCAGATGTGTGATTGAACGCAGGGATGTGTTTTTCGACGAGAATGTATGCGTAAATATCCATGATAGCAAGTCAACTCCGTTCCAAGCTACTTATGTAAGTGACAGTGCAGAAGAAGGTGAAAATAACGACGCAGATGATGGAATAGTAGAGGCAGCAAATGAAAATCTTGATCCAGCTGAAACAGATGGGGCAACAAGCAAGGAGGAGCAACAGCAAATACCTTCAGAAATAAGCCAACAGCAATTAATTCCTGTCAGAGGCAGAGGTAGACCTCAACTTATTCGAAGTGGCACAAGAGGACGACCAAAAAAGCAATATAATATGCTGTCCGCAATAAACCTTCGAAACAGCAACAACGTGATTTTATCTGCCAACAATAATTGGCGATGAAAGTGTCATACATTTTGTTTGTAAAGAGTGGTCTGTCAAATGTTTTTGTAATCATATCCAATCGTACATAGTTGCTGACGATAAAAACACATTTGCTCTTCATAATATTGAAGATTTTTCAGGACCTCTAATTCATGTTTATTTGACAAATGCCGGAAAGAATGTTATTCGCCTCAAAAGGCATTGAAACTTAGATTTTTGTAAGGCTATAACTCTGTATTAGAATTTTATGCATTAAGTTTAAGTATATACCAAATAAGATATGTTGGTTAGTGTACTAAGGAATTCAGTTTATATTATTTTTAGAAGAATTAATAAAGTTTTTGTATCTGTGAATGATAGATGTAGATTATGGAGTCTTTAATTTGACTATACATCATTGAAATAATGAGATCATGTAATAAACGGGTTTTGAGTTTCTTAATAGATTTATAGGCTTCTACGTATTACTTTAATTAGAGATAATAATAGAGGATAAAGGTTGTATATGATCTATTTAATAAGCATCCCCATTATTTTTATGAGGTATTCACGTTATCTCTGTAGGAGATAATCATATGGAATTAATATGAAGTAATAATAGATAATACAGTTTGTATCTCCTTAAATTTATTAGCCTACCCATTGTTTTTATTAGTTATTCACATTTGTTCCATGGGATATACAAATAGTAACTTTCATGATTTTTAAAATGTTGAAATAATATGATAAAACCCATAGACCATATTTAATGGGAAAAATGGTTGAAAAAAACTATTAAATTTGTATTAAATGCACATTTTCTGAAAATATTCGTTTTTATGCGTGCTCAATTTGCATGGAAATACAAATTCGCCTAACCATCAGAGCGAATTTCCATGTAAATTGAGCATGCAATACAAATGAAGATATTTCGGAAAAAAACCCAGCGCTGCGAATCGAGGAATTCCCCGAAATATCGACGGGCCTGAGAATGTTGCATTTGACATTCTCAGAACTCGCTCGTGAGCCTGAGAATGTTGAATGTGACATTCTTGGAACTCGCTCATGAGCCTGGGATTGCTATGTCACATATGCTGGAGAGGAGATTGTGAATTGAGTGGGAGAGTCGCGTTTCAGAGCTTGGTGCGCATAGACGAGTGCGAAATTTCGCGACGTTCAAGCGAAAAACTCGAGAAAAGGCATTAAAATTTCGTGTCGGAAATTGATGAAACGGGTTGTCCGAAGATAGTTCGAATTAGGGTGGATGGTAGGGGCTATGGGCGGACCCGTCGGAAGTCTGACCTATAAAATTTTTTTTTGTAGAGATCAGACTTCTGGCACCGCTATAAGGTAGCATAGGATTTTTTTTCAGGTCGACGAATTTCGTCAGTCGTGCGCGGATTTTGTTCGGTATAAAGTGTAAAGTAGTGAATTTCGTATCGGTATCCGCGTATACCTTATTTTTGGAGTTATTGTAATTTCGCGGTTTCTTGTTGTTTTGCGTGCGTATCTCTCTCGTCCCCGAATTCAGCCACCAATTCGATCCCTCGCGTGTAATTCTATTCGTCTTCGCGTCGAGTTGCTTCGTAGGAAGCACAGACTCAAATTGGTGGTCTTATTTTTTTTGTTGTGCTGGTGATCTTCGGATCCCAGTCACTAACAAAAAAAATACCCATTGTCAGGGTTAGCCTTCACGGCTCATAAAGTGAATCTTGAAGAAGATCACTTTTAATTTCGCGTTTGTTTTCTTGTCAGGCACATGAATAAAAATGTGATGATGGTTAGGACGCATGACAAGAAAAGAACCCCCTCACATCTCCCGATTCGCTAGATGGCAACCAGCATGTGCCGCCGTCCTGTCATGTGAGAGTTGTAGCTACCCGGCGTAGTTCAGTCCTGCACGGACTAATGACTCGATATCCGTTGATGGTCATTTGTAGACCTTCACCCAATTTTTCTCAGGCACTTTGTGTTTGGGAAAAAAAAATTAATCCATTTAACCATTTCATTACAAATTCTTATTGATTTTGTTGGATCGTTTTCTGAATGTAGCTAATAAACGCCTTGCACTTGATATTTGAACCAGTAAGGAGTGTTGTTTACTCACTCGACGAAGCTTTTAATATTATGAGTGATCGTGGATATCTAAAATATCAGGAGAAGAGAAGTTTTAAGATCAATTCGTCAAACTTTGATAACGTCCAAGATTCAAACAGCCCTAGAGAAAATACTAGTTTTCAATCACGTAACACCAGCAATAGAGATTTCAGACCAAACAATTTTACTAACAATGATGGTTTCAACCCGAATTTCCAAAGTTCTTTGAATTTTAGATACAATAGTCAGAATTGCTTTGGATCGGGAAACCAAAAAAAACTCTTCTCAGTCACGAATTCAGAGATACCGAAGACCGATTACAATGGACATATATAACAGTGTCAAAAATATAAATTATAATTCGGATTGTCTGCTTCAGAAACTTCACAGCCGGAAGACTCCCATACATCAAAATAAATAGCTACGGCGTATCCCTTAAATTTTTTATCAACACAGGTGCGTCCATGAGCGTAAACAAACCTGGCCTGCGTGCGCGCCACTTCAGGAAGCAAAAACCAAAGTCTCCAATTTACGGCTTAGGGCAGAAAACCGAGTGTACTCCCACAGTTGAAATAAAGCCATTCGAAAAGTTTGGGGGTGACTCAAAATTTGAGTTCATAGAAATTCATTTCAGCAATATTTTTCACGAACTACTTGGGAATAATATTAGATTAAATTATTCGACTATAACTGACTTAAAAAACTGCATATTTACAATTGACAATAAGTCATTTCTCAGTAGAAAACTTTACTGCAGACGAAAGAAATTTAATTTCACAGGATCCTCTTAATCTAATCAGAACAGGGGACCTTAGCACTGAAGAAAAATCAAAGTTTTCGAAACAAAAATAAATTATTCGGCTATAAGAAATTCGCCGAACAATATTATGCAGAGATATCACGAACCAACGAGAACTAAGAGCGCGCGATGTTAGTGATCAAAAACATGACTTCAGTCATCAACCTTTCGACAAAGGTGCTTGAGACTCAGGAACAGCGGATGGCTGAATTCGCGTCGAACATTGATGAACAGCTACAAAGGAGGGAAACACAAGTCAACATGGTAAGGAATGAAACTGAGCCCTTCATCCATCTGTTTTCACTCACTGAGAGTATCTTATTTCACCTCTGGGAATGCTATCGCACTCAAGACATTATAATCAACAGTGTCGAAGATGCTCAACATGGAACCATAAGCTTAAAATTTCTTCCGGTAAAATTGTTGCAGCAGAAACTTTCGCTAATTCATCGCAACTCATCGCAAAATTGCGGTAGGAATTAATCGTGAATAAAGTGGGCCCAATAATTGAAAAAAAAAAATTTTAATGTGATAGATCTGATTTCTGCGCCGACAAAACTCGCGATAGCTCTTAGGTTTTTACCTAAAAGTATTTCGATTAGAAATTTCATATGCCAGTTCCGAGTGTCCGATTCCTATATTTCACGCTTCATACCAAAAGTATGCAAATCACATCTTCATATTCTACGTGAATCCATAAAGGCAAGAAATTGTGTACATTAGTTAAATTGATGCACTAAATAAATTGGATCTCATTACACAACTAACAGTAGGATCTCATAACACGGTTAATGTTTAAGATTTAATTGATTAAACAAAACTTAAGTTATTTTTTTATTTTATAAATTAGTGTATGTTTATTCCGTATGTGTTTGTGGCTCACAACGCATTCCGGCTTTCAAAAAATATGATTAAACCATATACGTGTGATTTGGAGAAAGGCTTACCAAAAAGGGTGTGCAATTATAGAATTTCAAGAGCTCACTGCATAGCGGAAAATGTTTTTAGATTGTGTAGCTCGGTATTTCACATCTATAACAGAAGTATGGAAGTAGACGTCAAAACAATGAAAAGTGCATCGTTGGCTACATGTCATTTGCATATTTTATGGAAGAAATAAGCCAGCTCAGCAATTACATACACCGACGGCAACATTTAATTAGGAATATAATGATGCTGGCTTAATCTTTCCCGGATCTTGGAAACAAAATAATGCGAATTCTAAAGCCTTTTCGTCTTTGGAAAAAACAATAAAAAATTTAGCTACACAGTTTAAATTGAGCTGGAATGAGCTCACGGAAATTTTGTTGTCTGAACATGGAAGAGTGAAATGGAAAGATTACTATTTGTGATTTCTCCCCATTTATTTTAGTTAAACCCATGACTGCGATTTTAAAAAATAATGTGTTATTGAAATATCTTACGTTTTCAGATTCCAACTCAGCGTCTTTACCTGGGTCGGCCTTTAGGCGGCAATGTGTCGCTACATTGTAAACATCGAAACATAAACTTGGACGAACGCGCCTGTTTAAGTGCGAGCGTGGTATTCTTTCAGTCGCGATAGTTTTGCACGTAATCGGACACACATGGCTATCTGTCACCAAGCAGACGCTCGTGTTTATGTTTCCAGACTCAAGCTCCGTATACACACACATGTGCTGACGAGGCATTTGTGTTCATGTTTCCAGGCTCGAGCTCTTTACAGACGCACAAGTGCTAACGAAGCATTTATGTACGTCTGAATGAAAACTGGAGCTCTGTACAGGCACACAAGTGCTGACGAGGCCATTGTGCACGTCTTAATAGAGACGCATTCGCGTCTGCGTGGCCAGCACTTATGACCTTATGACCATCAGTTGCATGGAATTCTAAGTTATGTCCACCTCAGATACTGCACAGCAGAATCTCAAGGGAACACCACATCCTCTACCCAGTAACTTATCCATATTCTAAATGTCTTAATTTACATATACCTTACCTAAATTGCACGAATATTCGCTCCGAATCATAAAATATCATTTTTATTGCTCACATGCCAAAACGTACTTTAACTTGACTCCGCAAACCCATAAATTATAATCCTACACCTCTTATCCACTTCCAATTATTCATCTATTCGAGCCCTTTTATAAACACACATTTCATTTACACGGCATGAATATCGCTCTGAGATTCATTAATGCGATCATTTGTGTAAACACACATTTCTTTAACACAGCATGCATAGAGCTCTGATTTGCGTTATCTCAAAACCCATAGTGGACTTGGACCAAATATCTTTTGACGCATTTCGAATATCAATCACAACACAGATTATATTTCTGATGATGCATTCTTTTTCGTTCCGCAAGTACGTACCTACATTAAGTTCTTTTAGCTCGTAAGAAAAATCTTTTAAAATATAAGTTGAGTTTGACTTTATTCTCCGGCCCGGTCGCACGTTTGTACAAGATATTTTAATAAAATTCTGATTATTGTTAAAGGAAGTTGTTTTGATTTCAAGTTGTTTCAATTCAAACATCCATTCTGATTATTGGCGCAGTCGGTTTTTCCAATCACGTGGCTTTTTGTCCGACTATATCAGGATTTAAATAAATTTAAATTTGAAATAACGTGACCGGGTTCTACACAAAAAGAAAAAGTGAAAAGTGCTTGAAGCTTGAAACTGATTCAAGCACGCGACAAAATCAGGAGATTAGAGCCATTAAGTGCCTTAATAAAGGAAGAGCGCTAACTTCGTGAATTATTCACAGAAGTTAATAACGCTAACCACATTTTTTGCACACATCAATTTTATCACACACACAAATATTATCACACGCACCACTTTTACTACAAACACCTTTTATTACACACACGCACCATTTTTATCACGCACGTACATCTTTTGACGCTTGTCAAAAATATGGCACACGCAAACAACGGGGGAAACCAGCGTGTCCTTGAAATTAACCTTTCGGAGTATTTGAGGACATTGCCCACATATGATGGAGACAGAGCGACGCTCAAAACCTTCGTTGATGCAGTAGATTGCTTAACACCAACCTTGGCGCAATACGATGCAGCTTCAAAACGGATTTTTTTGTCTGATAAAGACAAAAATGACAGGTATGGCGAAACAGATTATTGACATTAATCCTCAAGTTATCCTTTGGAGTGATATAAAGTCACTTTTATTTGCTAATTTTTCGGTTAGCCGAAATAGTTTTACTTTGATAGATAGAGTAAGAAGTGTTACGATCAAAACTAATATTCTCGATTTCTATAATGAAATACAAGCCAAATTGTGGCAATTGAATTTAAAAACCGAAGTGGAGTCTGAAAATAGAATTTAATTAGAACTTAAGTATGTGTTAGCAAACAAACGCCCTGCACTCGATGTTTTTAAAAGTAAATTATTCGAACCGGTTAGAAGTGTTATTTATAGTAGAAATCCTGCTTCACTCGAAGAAGCTTTTAATATTGTGAGTGATGGTGGATATCTGAAATATCAAATAAATAAAAGTTTTAAAAACAATTCGTCAAATTTTGATAACGTCCAAAATTCAAATAATCGTATAGATAATAATAGTTTTCAATCGCGTAACACAAGCAATATAGATTTTAGACCAAATAATTTCGGTAATAATTATGGTTTCAATCCGAATTTTCAAAATTCCTTGAATTATAGAAATAATAGACAGAATCGCTTTGACTCGGGAAACCAACCAAACTCATCTCAATTACGAATTCAGAGATACGGTAGGCCGACTCCAATGGACGTAGATAACAGTGTCCAAAATATAAATCAGAATTCGGATTTTCGTATACCTGCCTCGGAAACCTCACAGCCGGAAGACTCCCATATATTAAAATAGATAGCTACGGCAAACCCCTTAGATGTTTAATCGACACAGGTGCGTCCATGAGTGTAATTAAACCTGGCCTCTGTGCGCGCTACTTGAAAAGGCAAAAACCAAAGTTTCCAATTTATGGACTTGGACAAAAAATCAAGTGTGATCACACAGTCGAAATAGAATTGTTCGAAGAGTTTGGGGGTGACTTTAAATTCGAATTTGTAGAAATTCATTTTTGTATGCTATTTGACGGATTATTGGAAAATAATATTTTACCAAAGTATTCGACGATAATCGACTTAAAAAACTGCACGTTAACAATTGACAACAAGCCGTTTCCCTTATATTTTAACGAAAATGAGGAAACCTACCAGATAGAGGCACAGGATCCCCTTAAACTAATCAGAACAGAGCACCTTAACACTGAAGAAAAAACAAAGTTTTCGAAATAATTGCGGAATATAGAAACAGTTTCTACCAAGAAGGTACGGATCTCTCATTTACACACTCCATTAAACACGAAATTAAAGTAACAAATAATAGCCCAATTTACACAAAAAACTACAGATAACCTCAAATCCTGAAACAAGAAGTCGAAAGCCAAATCCAACAGATGTTAGAACAAGGTATCATTCATCCTAGTTGTTCGCCTTATTCCTCCCCTCTCTGGGTAGTCCTAAAAAACTGGATGCATCTGGTGTCCGCAAGTGGAGACTTGTTGACAAGTTACCAATTTCCAACATCGATGACATTCTAGATAAACTTGGCCGTTCAATGTAGTTTTCCACTGTTGATCTCGCCAAAGGCTTCCACCAAATCGAAATTCATGAGTCTGATATACAAAAGACCGCTTTCTCAACTAACAATGAGCACTATGAGTTCACTCGTATGACGTTTGGGCTCAAAAATGCACCAGCAACCTTCCAGAGGCTAATGAACTCCGTTTTGCAAAATTACATTGGAAAAATATGTTTTGTATATCTCGATGATATTATTGTCGTCAGCACGTCGCTCGAAGAACATTTAGTTTCATTAGAGAACATTTTAAAAACCCTTTGTGAACACAACCTTAAGATCCAGGTCGATAAATCGGAATTTCTGAAACATGAAACCGAATTTCTAGGCCACGTTGTCACACCTTTCGGAATAAAACCAAATCCAAACAAGATAAAAGCCATTCAAAATTATCAGATTCCAAAAACACCTAAGCAAATAAAACAAATTTTTAGGCCTTGTTGGATACTATCGGAAGTTCATCCAAGACTTTGCTGAAGTTGCGAAACCCCTAATATTACGTTTGAAAAAGGGAGCCAAAATTAATATTCAAGATAAAGATTACGTGGAAGCTTTTGAAAAATTAAAACTCTTAATAACAACCGATCCCATTTTGAAATATCCCGACTTTAATGAGAAATTTGTGCTAGCTACCGACGCCTCGAACTATGCCGTGGGTGCCGTCTTGTCTCAAAAGGAGCATCCAGTGTGTTTCGCAAGTCGAACTCTCAACGAACATGAGATTAATTACTCCGTGATTGAAAAGGAATTGTTCGTTATTCATTGGGGCGTAAAGTATTTTCGACCATATATCTATGGAAGAAACTTTATTATCCGTACAGACCACAGACCCCGTACTTGGGTCGCAAGTCTCAAGGAACCCAACCCAAAATTACAAAGGTGGAAGGCAACACTTGATTAATTCAATTATACTGTCGAATATATAAAAGGGAAAGACAATGTAGTAGCCGATGCCTTGTCACGACCTGAAATTAACTTTAGCGAACTCGAATGCAGTTCGGCAGGTGCCACAGTACACAGCGCACAAGAAGATAGCTCTCAATATATCCCAATTTCCGAAAGACCTTTGAATCTTTACAATCATCAAATCATTTTAAAAAAGGGTAAATCAAACAATACGTCAAAACAAAAGTTTTTTGGACGAACTAGATGTACCTTTGTTTCCGTTGACCACGATGAAAAGTTTATGAGATATATTCTACAAAATCACGTTCTAAGCAAAAGAGCAATCTAACTCTACATTCCAGATATCCATATTTATAGCACCTTTCAGAATGAATACTTAAAATGGAAAACTCCCCATTCCAGAATAAAAATTTTCAAATGCTCATACATACTTTTCGATTGTGAAAGTCAGTCGTAAATTCAAGAAAAAATATTCAGAGAGCATGTCAAAAACAACCATCATGGAATAGAGGAATTCTATTTAGAAATCAAGAACAAAATTTATTTCCCTAACCTCAAAAACGAAATAGCTAAAGTAATAAACAATGGTAACACCTGTAACATAGCGAAATACCAGAGAAAACCATACAAACTTCCTTTTTTCAAAACAGAAATCCCAGATAAACCACATCAGCTAGTCTACATGGATATTTGGTTCGAAAACAAATTAAAAATGTTTCTAACGATCATAGAAAAATTTTCTAAATTTGCCCAAGCGTAATTGGCTAGACATAAAGGTGGTCCTCAACAGTTATTTCGGTTCATGCTCTAGGCCGAATAAAATTGTTACGGATAACGAAGCAACAATAACTTATAACTTAAGAAATTTTTTGGACAATGAGAAAATTGAACTGCTCTTTACGACTCCTGGGATGAAAACAGAAAATTCAGATATCGAGCGATTCCATTCTACATTTAATGAACTCATTCGAATTATGAAAATAGAAAAGCAAAGCCAACCACATAATTTCGTAGACGTACAGGAGACAGTAAAATTTTACAATTACACTATTCACTCTACCACAAAAGAAAAACCCATTGAAGTTCATTATGGAGCAATTCCTCAAGAAAAATACCCTGAAATTACAAGTAGGATTGAATCTTCTCAACAAAAACGTCTTAGCTATCACAATAAATTTCGAGAAGAATCCGACCTTAATCCAAATTTTGTAAGAAATGTCCATAGAACCCAGAAACATAAACCTCATTTTAGGTACAGACCAAAATTAAAGAGACCTGTGCACAAAAAACGTTTGATGAAATAAAAAAATCATCAGCCTAATAGACTATCTTTTCAGCCCTCATCTTTGCCCTATGTCTCACCATCTCAAGTTGCCAGTACATCGAAATTAACGAGTTGAAAGAAGGAAATGGAATTGTCCTAACCCGGATGGAACCAATTAGTATTATCGATAATTTTACGAATACTATCCATATTGTAAATATAACTCTTTTCGAAGAAGCTTTAAGTTCTCTTAGGATAAGCCTACAAAACACAACGTTCAATAATATTTTAGCACTCAAAATCCTTGATCACCAAATTGTTGACAAGTTATATACACTACAGCCCCATAGAACAAAACGTGGTTTAATTAATATTCATGGTACATTTTTGAGATGGATCGGCGGAACAATGGGCAATGACGACCGTATCGACATTAACAATCACTTTAACATAATAGAAACATACGTAAATACAATTGCAGACAACATAAATAAATAGATAACAATTAACAACAACATTAACGACAATATACAGAAACTAACGAACCATATTAACATACAACAGTCTATTATCGAGAGGAAAATTAATGAAATTTCGGCTGAAACCAATAATTTGAAACAAAATTTTGAATAGTATAAGTTGAAAGAGGAAATTAAAGAAAACTTCAGAGCAATCCTGGACGAACTTTCAAAAATTGAAGACAAGAAGTAATGGCAAGTAAATTAGGAATACTAAGTAGGAGTATCTTAAATACAAACGAGATCCAATCTCATAAAATCGACCTTTTAAAACTACGACATATTAGAACTTCTGTTGCACAATACGACAACACTTTACTAATTATCATTCAAATCCCTAATTTTTCTAGTAATAAATACTTTAAGACTTATCTCGTACCTATACCAACTAAAGAATCAAATTTCGAATTATTTACTACATATTTTGAAATACTCAATGTATATGAATTCCCAACCGAAAATATAAAAAGAAAACTCAAAATTGTTACAGACCAGTGCATCCAAAACATTTTGAAAATCCGACATACATGATTGTAAAATGATAAAAAATACTAAATCTGAATTTATTAAAGTAACACCGAATATCATAGTAACGAAAAATTTAAGTAAAACGTACATTCATCAAAATTGTAATGATCACCTCCTATTCAAGGAAATAACCTTATAAAATTTGAAAAATGTAAAATTTCAATAAATAACGAATCATTTATAAATAAAATCGAGCAATTCAATGCATATGTTATTTTACCTAATATTATAAAAAATATATCTTATGTAAAACAAGATCCTCTTATGTTAGAAAAGGTACAATCTGTAAGCTTAGAAAACCTAAAAGAAATTAAAATTTCGAAATACGAGCACTTCAGAAATAGCTGGATTAGCATATCTACTGATATTTTTATCATTCTCAGCATTATCACAATAATCGCAATAACATACATTAAACTCAAATTAAAATTTCACCCTTCTGTGGTCCAAAATATAATTCGTCAGGAGCCGAATCTTAAGGAGGGAGGAGTAATGTCCACCTGAGATACTGCACAGCAGAATCTCATGTGAACACCATATCCCCTACCCAGTAATTTATCCACATTCTAAATGTTTTATTTTACATAAATTGCACGAACATTCGCTCCGTATCATAAAATATCATCTTTATTGCTCACATGCCAAAACGTATTTTAACTTGACTCCGCAAACCCATAAATTATAATCCTACACCTCTTATCCACTTCCAATTATTCATCTATTCGAGCCCTTTTATAAACACACATTTCATTTACACGGCATGAATATCCCTCTGAGATTCATTAATGCGATCATTTGTGTAAACACACATTTCTTTAACACAGCATGCATAGAGCTCTGATTTGCGTTATCTCAAAACCCATAGTGGACTTGGACCAAATATCTTTTGACGCTTTTCGAATATCAATCACAACACAGATCATATTTCTGATGATGCATTCTTTTTCGTCCTCAAGTACGTACCTACATTAAGTTCTTTTAGCTCGTAAGAAAAATCTTTTAAAATATAAGTTGAGTTTGACTTTATTCTCCGGCCCGGTCGCACGTTTGTACAAGATATTTTAATAAAATTCTGATTATTCTTAAAAGAAGTTGTTTTGATTTTAAGTTGTTTCAATTCAAACATCCATTCTGATTATTCGGCGCATATCGTTATTGTATTAATTATCTAAGTAAATATTTTCAAAAAAAATATATTAAATAAAACGCGCTTTTATTGTAATAGGACCATAATTGGCCGACGAACGATCTCAATCCACGCTTTTTCGACCAGATAAGCAGCCAACGAAAAGACACTCGCCACAACAGGACTTCCCACGAATGGGAAACACCCAGATGAAGCCACTTCAGGGAGACGTCACGAATACACTTATCGTCAATTCGGCATTGACGGTCGAAAGCCAGCGGCTTGAGTATTTGCTTATCTGCATACTACTCATCAGCCCCGCGACCCTGCTGTACATGTTGTACAGGGACCACGTCCGAAGCGTGAAAAAGCGCGCTCAATTACCAGCCAGCCTATCGGTATAAAAACCACGATGACGGACAACGAAACACCGAGTTAAAACTCAACAAAGGGTGAATCTGCGAGCACTGCTCACAACGTCTAGCAGTCCGCAGCCAACGAACACGAACGAACGGTAACATAGAAAGCAATGCGCAAAAATAGTTGATCATCTCCGGAAGTACGCCCTCACAACCAACACAGATAAATGCCAGTTCGGACAATCCAAATTGCGCTTTTTGGGCCACACGCCGCATGCTGCTCAGAACCAACGCCCACTGCGGAAACTGATAATCGGAAATTGGAAGCGAGATAGGACAGCTCTGGAATGGACTGACGAGGCAGCAACAGCATTTGAGAAGTGTAAAGCAGATGAACGCAATGCGTCATCGCTAGCGCATCCTGATCCATCAGCAACTTGGTCACTATCCGTAGACGCTATAGATGAAGAAATCGGAGCCGTACTACATCAGACTACAAAGTCTGGTACATCACCTCTAGGATTCTTTTCACCCAAGCTGACTGACACCCAGCGAAGATACAGTACCTACGATTGGAAACTACTGGCGAAGGCCGTGTTTTCACCGCATTTTTCGACCACAAGCCACTACAATTTGCTTTCCAACAGCTGGAGAAAACATCACCGAAACAACAACGTCAACTGGACTTTATCTCTCAGTTCACGGTTGACATCCGCCACATCCTGGGTTGGGATAACACCAGCGCGGATTAATTGTCTTGCGTAAGTGCTATCAACACCATCGACTTCTTTTCTCTTCCTAACTAAACAACACTATCAGGAACTCCAGCACTTGGTTGAAGGTCAAACGCAGCAGCTCGAATGGAAGAAGCAAGAGTTGACTGGCTCGAACGCACCGCTACATTGCATTGTCACGAACAAGGAGGTTCAACCATACGCACCACAGCAATTGAGGAAAACGATCATGCACATTATCCATGGCCTTGCGCGTCCTTGTATCTGCACGACGAGAAGACTCATCATCGACCATTTTTTCTGGCCAGCCATGAAAGTTGACATAAATAACTTCGTCCGAAGCTATATCGTCTGCCAACAAAACAGAGTCGGACGCCACGTGAAGTTCACACTTCAACGCTACACGCTTCCAGATGCCAGGTTCGAGCACATCAACGTCGATCTCATCGGACTACTATCACCAAATGAGGGATACCGATACTGCTTGACCATCATCGACAGGTTCACACGTTGTCCTGAAGCTATCCCACTCCCGAACATCATCGCAACATTAGTCGCCGAGGCGCTAGTCAATGGATGGATTAGCCACTTCGGAGTGCCAGAAGGGATTTTTACTGATCTGAGACGCCATTTCGAGAGCCAAATCTTTGCTGAGCTGACACGGATTATGGGGATAAACCACCTGCGGAAAACACCATACCAACCTGTTGCCAATGGCACCGAACAGACAAAGCCGCCGTCCGCTGCCATGACATGCTTGAGTGGGCGAAAGCTCTTCCAGTCGTCCTATTAGACCTGCGTACTGTATTGAAGGAAGACATCATTGCCACGCCCGCTGACGTGGTATATGACACCAGCCTAAGACTTAACGGAGAATACTTCGCCTCATCACCACAAGGCACGAACGAAACTGACATTCTGCGCGACCTTAGGTCACGCATGGCGAAATTGTGATCACAAAACACAGCGTACCACGCATCCACCTCAACATTCGTACACAAAGGTTTACGTACCAGCACTACTCGTACGAAACGACAAGGTAAAACCATCGCTAACGCCACCTTACGACGGTCCGTTCCCTGTTCCAAACAGGAAAGCCAAATATTTCAAGGTGAACAGTCATGGCACCGTCAGCACCTAACCGTCAAATACCTACATCCGGTCTAAATCTATACCCGTCAATCGAATGAACAAATTCAATACTATTCATCTTACCATCAGAAACAAATTCAATATTATTTATCTTACCGCATCATGAGTTCTCATCCGCAACCATCATATGTTTATCTTTTAGCATCAAGTTCAATAATATCAACCTAAATGTTTATCAAAACATATTTGTTCGAAACAAAAATAATGTTTACTTTAGAAAAGAACTCATGTTTATCAATAATAAGATCAAAGCGAAATTCGCACGGATCAAATTACAGAAATCGCATTTAGCAATTTCTGCAACCTCAGTAGTTTCTAACCCTATATAAGTCAGATTCAATCAAGATTACAGTTTAGTTTTCGATGCAGTATAGAACAGTGTGAAATGAAGTCGAGGTTAAATCAAATATAGTACAGTGTAAAATCAAATCGAAGTTAAAGGATACATCAAAGTGAAAACAAAACCAAAAACAAAATGCTGAAAGAAATTCGTATAAAAAAGGCCAGAGTCCTTATTAGATATAATGATAATTTAATTGTCCTATTTTCAACCCATTACAAGATTAACGGATTATCTTTCTTGTAAAATTATTATGAAATTATGAATATGATAAATCAAAAAATTTGAAGATGTTTAAAACTTGTGTGTAAATTAGTTAGACCACGAAAGTTAACTGAACATTAATGGACGTCTAGCCTCCATCTCCATTGACAGACTAAAGTCCGCATTTATACTGTCGGAACCAGTTACCACCAGTCTGGCCAATTTAGCATTCTCAATGCTAGATTTTGCACCAATTTCACCTATTTAGCATTGTAAAAGGAACTTTAGCATTTAGCACTTTTTATTAGCATTCAAATTTTACGCTAGCACTGCTTTACACGAGATTTCGATGGCTTTAAATATTGCATACGAACAATATCATTCAATTCCCTTGACGCAATCTAGTCTAAAAACTTAAGGAGTATGCTGCCATAACTTTGAAGTATCAGAGTCAATTATTAAAAGTCTAAGCTTGGTTTATGCCAATTATAGCGATTTACCCGCAGAGTCAGATTCAAACGATTCAGATACTGAAGATGATTTCCAAATGTGAACATTGCCTTCACTTAAAGTAAAAAAAACTGAAGTGTGTTTTTTATTATGAATTATTTTTATCATATATGGATGAATTAAACGCGTAAGCTCTCCGTTTCTTGTTATTTGCTTACAAAGGCACTCATAAAATCTACTTGATTTTTAAATCTATTGACACAAAAAGGACTTTAGCATCAATTTTTTCGGTTTAGCATTGCTTTTAGCATATTGCTTGGAGTTATTTAGCATCATTTCAAAATTTAGAATGGCCACACTGGTTACCACAGCAAGGACATATAAAAGCGATTCCACGACACACACAGCCACCCGCATATAGCGCAGATTCCGGCCACCCGCACGTATCAACATATAAATAGTGGCCAAACTACCGCTGGGGGAGTACTGTGGTGGCAATAGCCCGTATTGCGGATGTCGTGTCGACGACCGTCACGTCACACCGATTGAAAATCCCGATTGTGTAACTGCATCAACGTGACTCAGTAGGATTGCCACATTGATGTCAGTGTATGGGGAGTAAATTGTGAATTGATGCTCATGTAAATGAGTTATTTTACAATTATGACTGTATTTTTCCTGTCAAACACGACATTGACATAGTGAAATCCTTGAGGAAGTGGAAGTTTATTTAGTGAACGAAATGAGTTTGTTAGACAATTTGTTCAGTTCGGAGGAAGAGAGTGACGAAGGAGCAGTGATTCAGATTCGAAGAAGGTGGAAGTGCCAGTGAGATTCTTCGAACCCATTTGAAATGGACGACTTACGGTAAATCATACATTTTTAATGCAATTGTAAAGTTTAACTAACTTTATTAATATTTTATAGCTTTGTGCAAAACTTCAGGGTGTCAAAGGATGCTTTCCTTATTATACTGGAAGCTATTGAGTGTCATATGAAGGCGTCAGTGCGATCATCCGCAGTGCCAAACATATTAAAGCTAGCTGCCTATTTGCGATTTTCCGCTGAAGGCAGCTACCAGCGTGAGACGTAACCATTGTAATTTTTATGTAAAAGTTACTATACTTTCTAAAAGTATAGTAACTGTTTATACAACCGAGAAAGGGTTGTATAAACAGTTAATAGCTCAAGACTTAATTTACTGGAAAATAGATTTTAGAATTATACAATAGAAAATAGACAAATTACAGAGAAAACTGGTATGTAATAAAATCTGTTTCTAATATATTAAGCACACGTGAAAATCATTGCAGGTAATGATTTTCACGTGTGTTTGGCGAAACCAACGATATAGCTAATTTTCAAAGAGATGTTTGATGTCCTCGAGTAGTATGTGTGTCCTAAGTGGATATCGTTCCAGTATAGTGAACAGGAAAAACAAGAGGCGAAGCGGTATTTCTTTAACAAATGTCGAATCACGGGAGTTTTAGGTTGCGTGGATGGAACGCACATAAGAATTATTCAGACAGCAGAAGATACGCGTCATCATTATTATAATCGAAAGGGATTCTATAGCATAAATGCGATGATTGTATGCTAAAATTAAATCCAATTCCAATATTAGTATTTATTTATTTATTTGTTAGATATGTGACCACCTTATGAGGATTCGGTACATAAATGCGAGATACCCCGGAGCAACCCAGGATTCATTAATCTGGAAACTGTCGCAGGCAAGTCATGTGATGCAAGCAGCATATGATTGCGGTGAGAGAATTATATGGTTACTCTGTAAAGACCATCATTACGCTATGGCTATAATCAAATTAATATTATTTTCTTTGCAGGAGATGCAGGATACGCCTTGCAGCCGTTCTTAATGACACCATATAGATTATCTCCGAGTGGCAGTATTCAAAGTGAATACAATAAACTACATTGCAAAGGACGCAACATTATAGAAAGGATAAATGGAGTACTCAAAAATAGATTAAGATGTCTATTGGGAGCGAGAGAGCTGCATTATTCTCCCAAAAAAGTATCACAAATAACAAATATTTGTGCGGCGCTACACAACATCTGCATCCATTACAAATTGGATTTCGTTTACGGAGGCGAGATAATGGAAGACGTTGAGAATAACGCTATTGATATGAAAGACAATTTAGATGCCGTTTCTATTAGAGAAAGAATTTTGCAAATATTATGAACATTGCAAAATTAAAAACATTGCAACATGGTTCACCTTAGTTTTTACTAATTGTAAAACGGGCGCTTGCGATGTAAGAAAATACTAATTTTCCCAAATTATAATCAAAAGTTACAAATATTAGTGTGACTCTGCAACACCAATGCATTTATTTCATTACAAAATTTAAATACACAATGAAGTGTACCATTTTGAAGTATTTATATGTTTTTAAAACTTAACATCAGACTTTTTGTCTTAAATAATTTTATAATATATGAATTTTGAAAAATAACAGCAAAATATGTATCACTCAAATTAGAGACACTTATTTTAACTCATATATAACATAGTTGAAAACATAGCGATCTTATATAAAGTAAAGCTTAAGTTTGAGCATAGATTTTTTTACTTCCAATCCGACCAAAACTCGTTGCTTCTCCAATAATTGTTTTTTAAAAAATTTGAATTTTTCTCATTTCAGTCTTAAGTTTTCACTGCTGATCTTCAGCTGTTTTTTTTTTAATAAATAAATGTTTCTCGTATACCGTGCAGTTTGTTCGGTTTTCACATTTATTTGCTGCTGTAGGGCAAGGTGTTTTTCCATGAGTTGAATGCGCCTGTTTTCCACAACACCTGTTTTCATTGTAGCTTTACGTTGCAAGCGAGAAATGCCTGCATTCTCATCAATTCCTGGAAATTCCGACACTTTCGACGTTGACGCTTCACAACCTATCTCGGCGATTACTGAAACCGAGTTTTCGAATGACGATACCTCCGAGGCTTTCATATGCTCCGGGTTGGACGAAATAGAGTCTTTCAATCCAAATTCACAGCCAGGAGAATTGAACACTGCGTCCAAACTTAAGATTAATATCACTCTGTCCTCTAAAGCTGAGAATAAATGGAACTTATTCGGTCCACCACCGGTTGAATTTACTTCTGCCTTATTTTGGGACAGCTTCTTCCTCACCTTAAACTTGAGGTCAGTCCATACCTCAAATAAAAGCTATATTAATTTTTTGGATCGAACTAAATATTTTTGATAAAATTAATGTACCTTCATCCAGCCACTAGCATTTCGTGAGGGGGGTCCCAATGCATTTAAATGTGCGGCAAATTCGCCCCACATCTCCTTCACATCGATCCTATACACACCACTTTTCATAAATTCTCGTGCGATATCTATATTCAAATCCATCAGATCCACAAGTACTTCAAATTGTTCTTTGGTTGTAAGTTTTGCCCTAAAATGACAAACAAAATAATAAACAATATCCATTCAACTAAAATCCATACTTACATTGTCGCCGCTTCCTGATGTCACGCGAGAGTTTTTATTCTTTTACCGTCTTTCGCGACGATTGCCGATTGCGAATCAATTAACGTACTACTAACGTTCATTACTATCGCCCGTGCGGATCAGAACGAACGGCATTACCTTTCAAAACATGAGATTCTAAAGTAATGGCGCTCGTCCTTTTTTCAAATCTGCGACATACATTTTGCGCTTTCCTCCTTGTGTCACGGACTCAGTATCGATTGACGTAAACTGTCGATCGAAGTGATAACTGTCGATGTAGATCGACTTCCACAGTCGCTTTTTCCGGTATCGACAGTCAACCGACGTCGGCGTGACGTGGCATTCACAATCGGGGTGAATGTGTTGCTATTTTGTCAACAGCGAAACGAACGGCATTACCTTTCAAAACATGAGATTCTAAAATAATGGCGCTCGTCCTTTTTTCAAATCTGCGACATACATTTTGCGCTTTCCTCCTTGTGTCAAGGACTCAGCATCGATCGACGAAAACTGTCGATCGAAGTGATAACTGTCGATGTAGATCGACTTCCACAGTCGCTTTTTCCTGTATCGACAGTCAATCAACGTCGGCGTGACGTGACGTGACATTCACAATCGGGGTGAATGTGTTGCTATATTGTCAACAGCGAAACATAAACTTGAACGACCGCGCCTGCCTCAGTGCGAGCGTGGCATTCCTCCAGTCGCGATACCTTTGCACGTAATCGGATACGCATGGCTATCGTCTCAGTTGGAATGCCATGATCTGTCACCATAGACATATAAAGAATGCACTCGCAATCATAATTCATGAACACGTACGTGAATGAAGCAATTTTACTACATATGCAATTTATTCTCTGCAAAAAAGCCTTCCCTTCAATGCCGCACAATCTACCCTTCTGCGCTGTAGACTCTCTATGCAAACATACATTTCCATACATTTCTATTCTTGTCAACATGGTCAATTTACGGGTTAGTTGGAATAACGGGGAAATTAAAATATGTTTCACATGGGGCACAAATTTCCAAATTAATCAAATTTTTTGAATGAAATTTGATGTTATTTTGTAAGGGGAGGTCAAAAATGTTGCTTGCACACATTTAACAACCATTTCTTTCCACGAGTTGAAGGCTTTCTATGCTAAATCCAGTAAAAAGACATGCATTGGTTCGAATTGAATTTGTACTCACATTACACATTCTAGGGCGAAATATTTTGTGCAATTGGTGCAAAACACGTTTTACTTTTGCACTGTTTATTGAGCAATTTAAACATTTGCACTTTTAATTGATGAAAACACGAAAATAAAACATGTGTCAGACCGCCCGACGGCCATTTTTATTAATTGCTTTTGTTCATAGGCGGGGAAAGCTTGATAGCGTGTAGGGGCATTAAGTTTGATCAACCATATGAATTGACGTCATTTAGGTGAAGAAAATTGTTCGAATGATGAGAAACGGTGTGAATGAACGATTTAAAGCAAACTTTGGAATTGACTTGGGCTACTATTTAGGAATGTTATGTGCAGATTATGATGCTAAATAATCTAAACGCGTCGTTTGTATATATTTCATGTGTAGATGTTTTATGTTACGTTGGCAGGCAAACCGATTGATTGAAATTAAATTATGAAGTGTTTTGGTCGTGAAAATTTAATTCGTAGTTTTAAACGATATTCAGTTTGATTTCAAATATATCATTTTTAAGAAATTTAAGGGAATTTTAGATTTAATGGCTATGTTTGTCTGCAAATTAACTTTTATAAATGGTATTTCTTATACTATAGTTAACCTTTTTATGCTAAAAGAAAATACGTTGAATAAGGTGGCTAATCAAAAAAATATCTTATTGCTCTTACATTATTTGCATCAGCACAAAAATGAATATTCATGCAAAAAACATTTTCCTCTCTAGCAAGAATGACAAGAAGTTATTCAGTTTAGACTAGAAAGCACATCCGATCACAATTAAAAAGAAACCTTCATGTAAATCTGAATGTTTTTAGTATTTTATTTAGAAAAAGTTGCGGTAAAAGACTTGGGTAGACCAAAACCCAGACTTAATTTAGTTCAAGTAACTCGTGCGAAATTTCGAGAGTTTAAAAGAAAATTTAAAGAGGAAATGTGAGTGATATATGATTGGATATGCGGTTGCTTCTCTGGCCGAAATCTGGCACTGGAGATTTAAACTCCATTTCACAAAAAATGAAGAAAGAAAACATGAAAATTCGGTATAACATCCACATTCTCAATTAGAACTGAGAAAGATTGGAAAACAAGATATTCGACAGCATCTTGACACTGCCAACAGAAAAAGTATCCAGCATCATAATGAGCAAGTGAAGAAAAATAGGTGTATGCTCTCGAAAATTATCGATTGGATAAAGTTTTGTGGTGCTTTTGAGCTTCTTCTTCGCGGTCAAGCCTAGTACTATACTCGAACGAAACGAATTGTCGCGAAAAGTACCCTTTCAGCAGCAGCAAAAAAGCATGCCGATATTGATAATAGATGGCGCTATTTTGTGAGTCAAATGCGAGCACTAGTCAAGTTTGAGGCCGAATATAGTTGATTGTCGAATATGTCTGCTCGAAAGTAGTTCAAACGTAAATTATGCGAACTTGCTTTAATCAGTTTAACAATAATAAAACAAAGGCATCAAAGCTTTTTTAGCGAGGAACATTATTGAAATGAGTAAACTAATTTATTGAAAAGTCAAAGTAGGTTTTAGCGTGACTGGAACGACAGATTAAGTTGATACGGCATTGAATTTGGAATTTCATCGAAAGTCTCAGTTTTTTTTGCATGACAATTGAAGCGTTGGTTTCTAAGCTCAAGAGTGAGCTTCAATTTGAAAGTGTATGATAAATATCTATTGATCCTTCTTGCGATTATGGACTATACCAGGAATATATTAGTAATAAATATATTTGGGAATAAGAAACCAAATGACATTTTTGCTCTTATAAGACACTACAAGAGTCTTATAAGAGGAAAACTGAGAGGACAGTTCTAGTAATATCAACCTTGTAGGTAATTAGTGTGCTACTAGTATTAAATGGGTAATTTATGAGAGCTATTTTAGCCTTATAAAAATGTTTCAATTTTTATAATGAGATTAATAAAGCTCTTATTGTTTAACTTTTAACATGCTTATTAGTGTACACAAGTACTTTTGTGAACGTGTAATTGTGAGATCAAAAGTCTTTTTATAAAAGTTGCACTCTCCGTACAAGAGTCGCTATGTTTCAAAAAAGGCTAATATAAGATTATAGTTTTTATAAAAAGTTTAATATTAGATTATAATTCTTCTCATATGGATATAAATTTACCTTGTCATTACATATACCTCTAAAAGATTATCAGTCTCACACTGAGAGTGTTATGAAAGTCAGCTGAAATGTCCCTACAAATGCTTAGCTCTGGAGACTCTCAAGTGGATTTGTAGAGTCTCAAGTGACTTAGCAGAGTCATGTAAGACATCCCAAAAGCTGAATTCTGGAGATTATGTTGGTTGGGATTTCAGTTGTATTTTTCAGTCCCTAACTACAAAAAATGTCTGAACATGATTAATTAATGTCCACTATGAGAAGCGGATGCATTTTCATATACATATAGTCTCAAACAACAGAAACAAGATATCTATGTCGGCACCAAAACGCGTATTTAGCCACACTTGAATAGTTTCCGTATATTGTCATCTAATTAAGTGTCCTGACTATCTACATACAATTCAGCATACCAATGTATCAAAATTAATTATATATCATGGTTCTTCCCTTCGTAAATCATCATAGCGTAATGTGCTACTTAACCAGCGTGTCAACTCAGTATAGGTACATATACGGCTCAAGTCTTCCAGGAAACCGGCCTAGTTTTTCATGTTTATACTATGTCAAAATGAACTTTTTGTCCTCAACAATAAATGTAACATCCTCAAAAACAATTAAGAAATTTTTCATCGGCATGCAATAGTATATATTTAAAATTTTATCTGTCGCACAGACTATCTATGTTTGAAAACTTTTATAGTTTTCAGTGATTATTAGTCAGTTCAGCTTATTATACGTAGTGTTAAATAGAGATACATTTGTAGCAAATCTACCACCGGCATTTCAATGGGGAATAAATACACGCAAGACAGAGGACATACTATAAAAGTTCAAAATATAAAAAATATAAAATACACACGAATATAAAATACAAACGTTACACATTTTCATTTTCAACTAGCAACCACTTTAACCAACAAACATTACTTATTTCGCTGAATTAAAAGGGATCCGACCCATTGAAAAGCTGCGAAATATTACTTACCGACACCTATCAGCATTTTCAGTTCGCGGTTTGCGCCTTCGATCTCGTTCATTAGAGTATAGTACTTGTTCGCCAGCGAATTGTTCACTGACGAATTGAAAAGCTCTTTTTGTATCGGATTTGACGGTTGAATTCGTTTCGCTCGAGTATAGTACTAGGCATCATGACGAAAGAAAAGACACGCTTAGCCCTGGAATAAATACTTCGGAGTCTCGTAAATTTCAGTGCTGAGTTAGATGAAGCGCTGCGAGAGCATATTGAAAATGCGACTGCTTTTAAAGGCACAGTAAAAACCATTCCAAAATAATGTATTAGTTTGCATGTAGACATGCTACAGGAGGAAATAAAAACCCGAATAACGCTATCTCCTTTTTTGGCTGTTTTAGCAGTTGAAACAACAGATGTGTCATCTATGTTTCAAATGGCAGTAGTGTTCAGATACGTTTTATCAGATGGAGCGCCTGCGGAATGTATTCAAAGAATATTGGACAATTTGCTTTACAATCCAGGAAAATTGATTTCTCAAAGATACGATGGTGCAAGTGTCATGAGTGTCTGATATTACAGAGTTCAATTTTAATTTGCAGAAAATACTAATATTATTATTTTATGAAATATTATTTTCACTGCTATGCGCACCAACTGAGCTTAATAATTTTGCAGACAAAAAGTCAAAACCAACAAATTCGAGTTTTTTCTCAAATTTAAATGGCATAACTAATTTTGGTGCTAGCTCTCTTCAACGGATATCCGTTTTAGGCAAAAGCGTTGCGTCGACGGATTCCTCCAGCTTCAAATACAAGATGAAATTTCAACTGCAGAAGGGTCACGACCATTTACAAGCCTAGAGTAGCGCTTTTTGAATGTAGAAATGAAATAGCAAACTCTACTATCAATCAAGTTGCTGCTATAGCGCACGTGCTTTAAGGTGATACATTTGTATTTTGGCTGTCTCCAATCGTATTATGCCGCATCCAGATATATTGTGTAACCAGATACAAAAAATTAACAACGATCCAGTGATTACTCAAAGTTATATCGAAGCATCCGAAATGAGCATTCAAAAAGAAACAGATTGCGGGAACACGTAATACACAACCGTAAATACGCATCCACAATCCACAAACATTTTACACTTCAACAAACACCAACATCAATATACACAAAGTAGGCTAAGACAGTTGTGATTTTTGATGTTTGTAGAAGTAAGTTCAGTATACTTTTAATCATATTGTACATAGAAGTAGTCTATAAATTTTTATTCATAAAACATTTTCTTTTTACTTATTTATAGAAAGGTTTCTATGGCTTCTAAATGATAATTTAAGGAAATTATAATCAGTGTAATTCCAGCTGTTGTACATGCTGGGTAATATCATTAGTGTGTAAGAAACAAAATTTATGCCAAAAATATAACCAAAAAAAAAACGATAAGAGCCAGCAGGCCAAAATAGTTTAGCCGCTAGATTTTAAGTTTTTTTTTCTTGTTAATTAAACTATAAGTTAGGTTAAGATTGTTCAAATAATTCATCATAAAAATATTTTTCAACTCAATTCAATTCAATGATAATATTGGAAATATTAGACTTCCGGAAGGAATTCAATTGTAAGAACAACACGTAAATAATGATCCCTAAATTTCCAAAGCTTTAGTACCGAAGGAAATTTGTAATATTATTATCAGTCACATGAAAGATAGGTTTTCATTTCCGGCCCACTTAAACGTTTTAACCCTATTTTTGTCTGAAAACTTTCATCTGTATGAAAATAATGCCGCTCAGATCGGTCGTCGCAATATCTAACCAGCATTTCTTTTAACAATCGAATTTTGGAAACCTTAAAATTATTGACACACGCTTAAATTCAAGCCCAGCTGATTATTTTTCGGAATTAGACGAAATGGCCTCAATAGGGCAATGCACTGAAATAGTTGTCTCATGTCCATCAAATCAATTGAAACACAAGTGGTCTGATAAAACCCCATAGAGTGAGTACTTTAGCTTTCCCCAATCAAGCTCTTATATATATATATATATATATATATATATATATATATATATATATATATATATATATATATATATATATATATATATATATACTGATGTGGCCAAATTATTATCACCCTATTTAGAATCGAGGAACTATAGTTATTTTTATTGTTGGTTTGTAATTAGATTAGGTGTCCTTAACTACGAAGATTCGTGGAATGAAAAGATCCTTTTCCGCGGAATTACCTCCGTAATGGGTAATTAATTACCTGCAGCCATTTTGAGATAAATATGAATTCTGAGTTTTTATTGCCCTCTTAATTTGTTTGAGCTGCTAATTGTTTCTGTTTTATGGTTTCTAAGTAGCATTTAAGGTGAAGTATTTTACCGAAAAATTTCAGTCTCCTTTTTGACTTTTGAAGGAGAACGTAAAAGTGGCTTTTGTAAAAGTAGTGATTTTTCAATATGGGTAAAGCAAAAGATATCAGTTCAGTGGTGAAAGCTAAAATTTCTACGTATTTGGAAGTAGGACACTATACTCATGCGCAAATAGCTCAAAAAGTGGGAGTAAGTAGGTCATTTGTTAGCAAATTTGCGAAAAGTAGAGTTGTCCGGCCGTCAGGAAGTCCGAAAAGAAAGGGGAAATGCGGTCGCAAGCCTAAAACAACAACCAGTCAAGACAGATATTTATTGCGAAAAGCGAAAGAAGACCGAACGCTATCCAGCAAGTCCCTAAGAGGTACTCTACGCGACGTTGGTGTGGAAATATCGGAGAGAACAGTTAGGCGTCGACTTTTCCAATCTGGGCTCTGTGCAAGACGCCCTCGTCAAAAGCAAAAACTAAATGCTAAGATGATACTACAAAGGAAAACGTGGGCGAATGAACATTTATCATGGTCTGCAGTCGATTGGGAAAAGGTATAAACTAATAATATCTCTTTTATTACCTTGTCACACTTGAAATGACACAAATGACACTTGTCAAAAAGTTCGTCTTTTGACTTTATCCTTTTTTTATTTTCTGATCAGGTTATATTCAGCGATGAAACGATGATGAGTTTAACACTACCAATGGTCAGGACTGTCCGCAGATACAAAGGAGAGGAATATTCAGCTTCGTGTGTTCAGCAACGAGTCAAACAACCAGTCAGGGTCATGATTTGGTCGGCAATTTCATCGAAAGGACTCTTCCCACTTTACGTAGTCGAGGGAACAATGAATGCCAATCAATATTTAACTGTTCTACAGACACAATTGGTACCGACTCTCAACGAAAAATTTAATGGAGAAGCGATTTTCATGCACGACAAGGCTCCATGCCATACGGCGAAGAAAATCATTGAATTTCTAAGAACACAAGGTATCCAAATCCTTGATTTGCCAGCAAATAGTCCAGATATGAATCCGATCGAAAATATCTGGGCTATTTTTAAACAAAAAGTGGCAGAAAACTGCCCCCGGACAAAATCAGACTTGATTGCAGCAATGAAGGAAGTCTGGCAAAATGATACGGATTTAATCGAAAAAGCCAAAAATACGATAAGTGGAATGCCTCGTAGAATACAGCGTTTAAAAGATGCGAAAGGAATGTTCACTAAATACTAATAAATATGTTAATTACAATAAGTTTTAGTTTTTATTTGTAAAAGGTGTAATTTAGGACAAAAAACTTAAGATTTTCAGAAGGTGATAATAATTTGGCCACATCAGTATATATATATACATATATATATATATATATATATATATATATATATATATATATATATATATATATATATATATATATATATATATACATATATATATATATATATATATATATATATATATATATATATATATATATATACATATATATATATATATATATATATATATATATATATATACATATATATATATATATATATATATATATATATATATATATATATATATATATATATATATATATATATATATATATATACATATATATTAGGGCGGGCCAAATTTTGTGTCGATTAGACCTGCCCCTTAAGATGATTATATGGACAATTCTAAGCAACTTTGCCGAAGGAACCATAGGTCTATCTCGATTTTCGAGTCTCCCACTTTTCAAAAAAAGATTTTTTCCCTATAACATCATTTTGATTCAAAATTCGTTTTTTTATTCATCGTTATATTATCTTTTTTATGTGTATATGGGGGGTTTTTGGGGTCGAGAAATTCATTTCTGATCTTTATTTTTACCTATAACTACCGCCAGAGGGCGTTTCATGCATATTTTAACTATTTTTCGTCTATTTTCCGAGAAAAATTACAAGTTTTTCGGTAAAATTGATCTTTATTTTATTTTTTTCAACAAAAATTCAACTTAAAAAATAAGAACATGTGTAAAAAATAAAAAAAAAAATGAATTTAGTGGAAGAAAAGCGAAATAACTTATTTTTGAAAGTCTTTTTTGCTTTCAAGTCGGGGGTATTTTGCACGGCTTTCTGATGTAACTGCCATAACACTGTGTCGACTCTTTTCTAAAACACGTTTAGAAACGCTAGCCAGCAATTGAACATGTCTTTCCGTTGCTTGTATGTGTACCGGAATTCTTGGATCAGGCAATGGTGGATCATCGCATTCTAAATATTGTTCCAAATGATCATACGGAATGCTATACGTAAACGGTGGTTCGAATAAGACATCATCTCTATTTAAATCAATCATATTCGTATAATCTGTACAATTGAAGTTTATCAAAGGTTTTTGATAAACTCTAAGATGTGCCGGGTCGTACAGATTTCTTCGGTAGTGTAAAATTTTCTTGATTGCGATTTTTCGTGTCTCTTTTTTATCATCAAATAACATCGCTAACAAAATATTTTCGGAATGTGCGTAATATGAATTGTTTTTAATGACATTATTCACAACTCCGCGTAGATTTGTATCCAAATATTGTGTCCAACGAATGAATTTGTAAAATAATACACTACCGAAGACCACCGAATTATAGTACTTGATGTTGAAGTACATCGGCACATACACTTTCATTATGTATGTTGCCAAAATTTTCAAATTCCTTGATAGATTTTCAGTTGACACATACAACCGCAACAATCTATTCGCCTTGGTGAGCTAACGTGAATGTGCTATTGGTCCTGGTTTATTGTGAGATAAATCCGCAGGAACAACACCATTCGAAATTGCATTGGCCATTTTGTATAAGTACTTTGAATCGGTGGATAATTCAAATGGATCTAAATCAGGTGGCATGTTCTCTAGCACGATTATCTCGAATTCATCTACAAGCTGAAAAAAAAGAAATGAGATGAATTAAATTTTACCATTTAATAATGGAAAAAATCGATGAGAAAAATGACAAATGATACATACCGGAAGATTTTCACAAGTTTCAATTTGTTTGCCCAACGTTCCAGTTGTTGTTCGTGGTCCAGTGGTCGATGATCTTTCCAAAGTGTCAAACAAATGACGAAATGGCAGCTCGTTAAAGTGCAGCATGCACACAAACCAATGCAGCGGTCTATTCAAATGCAATTCAAATCGACGCAAAATCCCATTTCTTACGCCAGTATTTGTTGGCTCACCATCACAGCATATGCCGATTAATGCATCGAGAGCAATTTCTTTTTCGACGAAGAATGCATTAAATGTCATCAATTTGTGTTCAGCATCTTCATTTTCGACTTTTGTGTAGCCTATCAATTGAGAATTTGGTTCCTTCAAAACAACTAGATGTGGTTCTTTCACCATCCTTGCATGCAACTTCTCATCGATTTTTTCCATTGTTAAAGCATCATTTTTTCGGCCGTCGAATGAAAATGCTATCAAATTGGATGCATCATACTGCTTACGAAGCAGTTCTTCTCTGCATTTGGCCTTTTCTCGACGCACTTTATTTTTATCCATGATGATAGGATTGCCATGTGCATCTTTTACGTCAATGTCTTGCATAAGAGATGTTGCGAGTGCTGCTGCTATTCTATCAGACACACCAAATCGATCACACATCGCAGCGAAGTTCGAAGCATCGTATCTGGGAGTATACGGTCCTCGTATCATTGGCGGAATATCTTGTGGATTTGAACTTGGCTGATCTATATCAGTACTTGGTTCATATGCTGAATGGCTCTGTTCAACGCTTGTTGGTATTATTGTTGACGTTGGTGCTGGCTCTTCAACTTCTAGCACGAATTCCGGTATCGTCAATCTTCTGTCATTATTTTGATCTCGCATGAACTCTTTCAAATGATCTGGAATCAATCCACATGAGCATAATTCTGCTTTCAAGTCACATTGACATTTGCCGATGTAAAATAATTCTTTTGTAGATTGCTCGAACGTTCTGAATGAGGCGATATTTGAATGTTTAGTTTCGATTTGATACTTGTCAATCAATGTACCCAATTTTCTAACAACACTTTGTTTGGTTAGAATTTCAACATTAAGTTGACTCCAAATTTCAATCAATTTGTCTGTTACGTGCGGTACGAATGTTTTATACGAAAACATTTTGTTTTGGAGTTTAGCACGTTCGGCCAAGAAAAAAAAACATCTTAAAATATCCTGTTTCGTTGGCAGATCGAGTCCACTCAAATCACAAGATGCACCAAAAACAGCAACATCGTGCGAAGGTAAATGCTTCAAATGACTTTCGGTACTTGTTGATGTTGTTGCGGTTTGAGATGTAGACGGCAATGCATTTGGATCCATTGTATAATTTTACTAAAAAAATTTTAAAAAACTGAAATTAGTATATTTCAAAACATTTGGTTCGAATATATTTTTTCCACCTACAAATTGGCATAACTCATATGTGATCAACAGCATTTACTCATATGTCAACCGACATTTCGCCTCTAAGGACCAGTTAATACATTATTCCAACGCACATTATTCCTACATGCTATACATATAAATACATTACAATGTATTACATATTTCAGAAAAAAGTAACCAAGCAAGAGAACAACATCGATGCCTATGTGTATTAAATTACAAAATTTTAACACATACCTTTTAATTCTTTTTGAATTTCACAATTATTCACTGGCAGGAAATTTATAATTCACTTTCACTGAAATGATGCTCAAACACTAATGAACTGAACACTCATAAATGTCATTGTGTTGTGCTCTTTCACAAAATATGTCGGTAATGATGTTTTACCGATGTTTTTTTTTAAATAAATGCGTTGTTGACTTGAAAGCAACAACACTTTGTCGCTTTTTTTCTCACTAAATTCATTTTTTTTATTTTTTACACATGTTCTTATTTTTTAATTTGAATTTTCATTGAAAAAAATTAAATAAAGATCAATTTTACCGAAAAACTTGTAATTTTTCTCGGAAAATAGACGAAAAATAGTTAAAATATGCATGAAACGCCCTCTGGCGGTAGTCATAGGTAAAAATAAAGATCAGAAATGAATTTCTCGACCCCAAAAACCCCCCATATACACATAAAAAAGATAATATAACGATGAATAAAAAAACGAATTTTGAATCAAAATGATGTTATAGGGAAAAAATCTTTTTTTGAAAAGTGGGAGACTCGAAAATCGAGATAGACCTATGGTTCCTTCGGCAAAGTTGCTTAGAATTGTCCATAGAATCATCCTAGGGGGCAGGTCTAATCGAATTTTTCGGCTCCATACAAATTGGCCCGCCCTAATATATATATATAAACATATATATATATATATATATATATATATATATATATATATATATATATATATATATATATATATATATATATATATCTATATATATATAAATATATATATATATATATATATATATATATATATGTATATATAAATATACATATATATATATATATATATATATATATATATACATATATTTATATATATATATATATATATATACATATATATATATATATATATATATATATATATATATATATATATGTATATATATACATATATATATATATATATATATATATATATATATATATATATATATATCTATATATATATATATATATATATATATATATATATATATATATATATGTATATATATATATACATATATATATATATATATATATATATATATATATATATATATATATATATAAAATGATTCTATATGATATCTAATTATTCTATAGGAAATATATGATTAAATTACTGATCAGTCACATGGTGTATACATGCGTAGGTAAATGATGCGGGTGAGCATTTTCTTGCTACTTTCATTGTTTACTGAAAATTCCTGTCGCTTGAATCATTGACCCATGCAAGTTACGACATAGCTACACACTCCTGATTCATACCAACCACATAAATAAATCAGCTGACATATTCAATTAAATTAGAGTAAACAAATCTGTTTGTAATGCACAGATTATAAGTTATTTGACAAACATAAACCAGACACAGATAAACCTAAATTTAATTATCAGACATCCTAATATATTTCAGTAACATAAAACAGATTCTGGTAAACCGAAATTTAATAAACTAAATGATCATGTGTCGCTTAAAAGGTTTTCAAGTGGTCACTTGAAAACCATTAATGTAACAAATGTTTAATGTAACAAATGTTTAATGTAACAAATGTCGTATGAAGTTAAAATAAGATATATAGAAATACTCGTATATATAAGAAAATACATAACAGAAATAAACGTATAAAAGGACTTGATCAGGAGTAGGATAAGTCAGTTTTATGTTGAATTCAAGAACAGGAGAGTTTTAATTTCAGAACTGGTGCAGTCGGTAACTGTTACTTAGTCGATGTTATTTCAAAAAGTAACAAAGAAAAGTACTCTAACTTGCTTGTTTTAAAATATTTAAAGTGTGTACAAAGTGACTTGTAAAGCCAGGTTTAATAAACCTAATTATCGTGCACAAATAATACTAAAAGTTAAGTGCAATATTGAATTAAGCTCACCCAGCAACCGAGCAAGGAACCGCTCCATCACAGAGTTGAGGAACATAAACTCACCCAGCAACCGAGCAAGGAACCGCTCCATCACAGAGTTGAGGAACATAAACTCACTCAAGAAACGAGCAAAAAAATACTCCATCACAACAAAGAACCGCTCCATCATAGATATTAAAGCATAAACTCACCAAGTTATACCTATGACACCACAAAGTTAAGCAGCCCGAAACCATCAGAAAACGAAAATTTTCAACAGATTGCAGCGAAATTCATAGCAAAACCCAGATGTAAAAAGCAACAATCCTAACGTAAGTCAATTTGAATTTAATATTATTTAAGGGTATCGTTTGATATCGTTTAAGTTTATCATTTAATAAACAACAGTGTGTTCATATATAAGTGAAAAAAAATAATAAAATACTAATGTCAACTCCGGGACAAACCGCAACCCAGCTTCGAGCTTGGGAACAACAAAAAAATAATGTAGAGCCAATAAGTGTTGATCAGCATACAGAAAATTTAACAGTAACTGAAACCCCTGTTAAATTATTGTTCGATGAAATATTACGCGAAATCGGGCGTTTAGATGAATTTTCAAATTGTGAACATAGTATTTCATTACAAACTTTTTGCTACCGTGTCGATCATTTATTAAACTTTTGCGAAACAATATGTAGAACACATTATTCAGACAAAAATTCGCGGAGAACCACAAAACGTAATAAACCGATTTCCCTCGGCAAAATGGTCACAAATAAAAACGGTTTTATACCAATACTTTGGAATTTCAGAGCCTTGCCATGCTCTTATTAATCAAATCAATCACGTGCAAATAACACAGATGTGGAAAAAGTATATAATGAAATATCTCATCTTCTTAATAAACTTAACACTAAATACCTACAAGACCCTAATAATCATTTGTTTCCACAATTTCATCCTCAATATAACGAAAATTTTGCTCTATCACGCTTTAAGTCCTGTATTCCCGAATACAAAACAATTCTTATAGAAATGCGTCAATGCTTAACTCTATATGGTGCATATTCCATTCTTAAACAAGTTCAACAACTACGTGATAGCAATATAGCTCAAGACCGTAAAAACTTAAATGATTATAATAGAAATAAAATTTTTACAAATAACAGGAGTAACCCAAATTCCAAAAATCAAAATAATACTCCTGCTCTCCGCAATAGCTTTTACCATAACAATGAAAATAATAATCAACACCGAAGGTATTATTCGCAACAAGTCCAACGAAATCAAACTATGCGAACGACTAGAAATTTTAATAGTAGAAATAACCCAAACTTTGGAAATAATAATCGTAAAAAACATCAAAATAATAATGAAAATTGCGAAGTTCCTATGCGTAATATTCATGTAACCGAAGCTTAAAGTTTTCCAGCATTAGCCTCGGAACAAACATCGGAACTTCAAAAATTTCACAAAATGGGAACTACCAATAATACCCATTACTGTTAATAATAAAACTATTCGATGTCTTATCGATACAGGATGTAATACATCCCTAATTAGCAATAGAATATTCCCAGAATCTAACTATCATACTCTCAATAATCCCATGAAATTAATCAGTCTTCATTCTAAAGAAATAATACACAAAGGCATATGGACAAATTTTCCACTGGAGTTTAAATCCTCCAAATCCAATATTGAATGGAAAATTACTAATATACCGAATCCAAAATTTGATGCGATTCTTCGACAAAATGTATTAGTT
This sequence comes from Nemotelus pantherinus, assembly GCA_963978885.1. NCBI lineage: Eukaryota > Metazoa > Arthropoda > Insecta > Diptera > Stratiomyidae > Nemotelus > Nemotelus pantherinus. The sequence continues at coordinate 70,482,183 of OZ022265.1, read as the reverse complement.
CCTACTCAAGCCATAATCAACAATTTCGATGGCTCAATTATGATAAATAATATCAAAGTCCCATTTATCACCGAAGAACAAAATCCATAAATAATTTCTAGAAGCCTATGTCTAACTTTAGATCAACTCACTCCCATAAAAAGTGGATGTACTAAAAACATTAATATTGATCACTTAAATCCTGAAGAGAAAAACATATTAATAAAACTGTTAAACGAATATAGTGATTTATTTTATAAGGACGGAGATATGCTCACCTCAACTAATATTGTTACTCATCAAATAAAAGTAACGTCAGAAAAACCTATATTTACTAAAATATACAGGTTCCCACAAACCCACCAAAAGGAAGTTGAAAAGCAAATTTCAGAAATGTTACATAATAAAATTATTCAACCGTCACACTCTCCATATAATGCACCATTGTGGGTTGTACCAAAAAAGGTAGACAATTCCGGGCAAACTAAATGGAGAATAGTAACTGATTTTCGTAAACTAAACGATATCATTGTTAGTGATAAATTCCCAATCCCAAATATTAAGGATTTATTTGACAAATTGGGTAAAGCAAACTATTTCACAACACTAGATTTAGCAAAAGGATTTCATCAAATTCTGGTAGAACCAAGTGATCGAGCAAAAACTGCTTTTTCGACACATAATGGACACTATGAATATCTGAAAATGCCTTTTGGGCTTAAAAACGCTCCAGCAACCTTTCAACGCTTGATAAATACTGTTTTGAAAGAATACATTAACAAAATTTGTGTCGTGTATTTGGATGACGTTCTTATATGTAGCACTTCACTCGAAGAACATATAGATTCCGTACGCAAAATATTTAAAAAATTCGAAAGTTATAATTTAAAAATACAACCAGATAAATGTAATTTCTTTACACACCAAACTGAGTTTTTAGGTCATATTCTAACTAAAGGAGGAATAAAACCAAACCCGGAAAAACTGAATAAAATACAAAACCTACAAATACCGAAAACTATAAAACAACTTAGATCATTTTTGGGTTTAACTGGTTATTATCGAAAATTTATTCGAGATTACTCTGCATTGACAGTTCCAATAACAAAATGCTTAAAGAAGAATGCTAAAATAGACATAAATAATTTTGAATATAGAGAATGTTTCTCTAAACTTAAATTAAGCCTTACAAATCCACCAGTTTTAAAACACCCCGATTTCACAAAAGCTTTCACGTTAACAACTGATGCATCTCAATATGCATTAGGTGCTGTGTTGTCTCAAAATAATCACCCAATCATGTACGCTTCACGCACGCTTAATAGTCATGAAATCAATTACGCAGCAATTGAAAAAGAACTTCTTGCTATAGTTTGGGCAACTAAAAATTTTAGACCGTATTTATTTGGTCGTCGTTTCAAACTTGAAACAGACCACCGACCTCTACTTTGGCTAAATTCATTAAATGAACCAAATCAAAAATTAATCCGTTGGAAAATTAAACTTAATGAGTCCGATTTTGAAATGAACTACATTAAAGGTCAAAATAATAAAGTGGCAGACTTTCTATCTCGCATTCACAATAACAATATTGGAATTAATATAGGAGTAGGAATACCGATAATTACTGACTCTACATCGACAAATGTCTGAAACACTTCTGATGAAACACTTCAAGAAATAATAGATATTTGCAAAGAACAAAAGATTCAACTTCCAGACAACATTAGAGCCTCAATCACAGAAATTCCAGATGAATCTACATTTAATCCACCTGAACTAAATAATAATTCCTCTATTTCTTCAAATATAGAAAATCAAAATCTTTCAATTTCTGTCAAAGACGACTATATAACTAAATTTAAATATCAAATTGTCCTCTCAAATAAAAACTACCCCAAACCAGTCAATAAAACCCGTTTTCAAATAAAAGGCACAAGATTTGCAACTACATGAATATATTACAGAATTAATTAATCAACTACCTCCTTACAAAAACATTGGAATTTACTCAGATCTTAGCGAATATTCCTATGACAAATTGCAACTGAAAAAAAAACAATAATTATAAATTTATCAAAGTCTCCCAAATTCTTCAAGATCTTCAAACTGAAGATGAAGCCATCTATCAAATCCATATGTATCACACAAAAGAAATAGGACATGGAGGAATCGAAAAAACGTCCAAAGGTATACTCAAATTCTTTTACTATCCAGACCTCAAAAATTTCGTCACACGATATGTTAATAATTGTGATACTTGCATCAAAGCAAAACACTCTACCAACCCTATCAAACCCAAATTTAAAATGACCGAAACACCCGAAGATATTAATGAAATATTCCACATCGATATATTTTTCATTAATCGTATAAAAATAGCAACATGCATTGATAAATTTTCCAAGTACGCCGCTGGCTTAATCATATCAGATCAGTCAAAACCATCACTAAGAGAAGCAATTTTTTTTTCCTGTTAAGTTTAGGCAAACCTAACAGAATCATTGCTGAGAACGAATTTAATAATTTTTTCATTAAAGAACTTTGCAACGATCATAATATTCAAATACATTTTACAAAATCACATTCCCACACCGGAAATAGCGATATTGAAAGATTGCATCAAATACTTGCTGCAAAACATAGAACAACTTCCTCTCACGAATCCCCTAAATCACGACTATTCACATCGATATATTTTTACAATCGACAAATCCATTCATCGATCAATATAGAACCCTTTAAAGCCCATCACGGCCTAGCAAATAAAACAAAAATACTTGAATTAACGAAGTTCAACAAACAAAAAGCAATCAATCAAAAAAACCAACATCGCGAAGAATATGAAGAAACTCGAACAATAGGCTATGTCAAAACACCTAATCGTACTCCTAAACATTTACCCAAATACACAAAACGAATTTTAGCAAACTTAGCCCCAACTAATATAAAACGTTCAAAACGTCTTTTCGTTTCAGATAAAACAAGCAATGAAATTCTTGCAAGGAATCCTTTCATTCCTAATATTAAAATCAACTTTGAGCTATATCCAAATTGAGAGCTTGGAAACAGACAATAGCATTGTATTAATCAGTAAACAACAAGTACATTTAATTGCAGACCAGTATCGCATTTTTCATAAAATAGACTTAACAGATTATTCTAATGCAATTATTCAATTGAAACATATACAAGTGAAAATAAATCACCATAATTACAACCCCGTAATAGAATATTACACTGACTTAAAACGAGAACTAGGAGATCTCGAAACAAAAATTAACTTATTAAAACAAATTGATGCTTTCAAACCATTAAATACACTTCAATTACATAATTTAACACTCTCAACCCCTAATCGTTCTAAAAGAGGTCTCATTAATCCCATTGGGGGATTATACAAATGGTTATTTGGTATAATGGACAACGAGGATAGACAAGAAATCCTTCAACACCTCGAAAATTTAGATAATAACAATAAAGAAATTGCAACAAAAATTAATAAGCAAATAAACAATGAAATTTTCGAAAAAAATCTAGCATTAATCAAAAACCATCCTAAATTAATACAAGAACAAATTAAGCAATTTTCCACTTGGAGTACTAATCAATTAACCAGCCTCCATTTACAAATATATTACATAAAATTCAAAAATAATTTAAGAGACTTAACATATGAAGTCGATAAAATAATTGACAATATTAACGCCGCCCGCTTCGGAATAATGTCTCGTTCAATTCTTGATCGTATGGAAATCGAGCAAAATTTAATAGGCTTTCACGAATTGCAGGAATTATCTATTTCCATCTGTATCAAAAATGAAGATGCCATTGTGTATGTTGTATTAAATATTCCCATATTCTATGAAAAAACTGTATCAACATATTATTTGCGCACCATACCTACTCGTAATTTTACAAAATTAGATATACCAGACCAAGTTCTGGTTAAATTTAATGACCAATATTATTCTGAAACCAAATACATTAAACAACTCAAAACCCCAATCAATTGTAAAAGCATTTGTAAATTTAGAAAAACCAATAATGTTACTTATGTTGAAGAAATTGAAAATGGAGTTTTGCTAGTAGAAAACTCTTTTGAACAAATATCACATAATTGTAATGAAAAACAATTTAAGACAACCGGCAACTTTGTTATAAACTTTAACAACTGTACAGTATAAATAAACCAAAAATCGTACACAAACAAAATTATAAATTTCAGCCAAAAATTAATAATGTCACCATTAATACCATTAAACTTTACAAAATACGATGTAACGTTTGAAGACATAAAATTAGAAAGAACCGAAACTATAAATAAAATAGAGTTAATTGAATTTGTTCACAAACGTTATACAATAATTTCCACAATTTATATCATAGTTCTTATTATTGCAATCACTGCAGGCAGTTACCTATATTTCAAATGTAAAGGTAATGCAATCAACATTAACGTTAACTCACCCGGAGAAAGACTTGCTCAGAAATTTGACAAACTAGAAAAAAAACGTGTAAAGTATGAAAAAGAAATGAATAAAATCATTCTCCCTGAAGCAGGAGCTTCAGTCTAACGGTGAGGGAGTTACGACATAACTACACACTCCTGATTCATACCAACCACATAAATAAATCAGCTGACATATTCAATTAAAGTAGAGTAAACAAATATGTTTGTAATGCACAGATTATAAGTTATTTGACAAACATAAACCAGACACTGATAAACCTCAATTTAATTATCAGACATCCTAATATATTTCAGTAACATAAAAGAGATTCTGGTAAACCGAAATTTAATAAACTAAATGATCATGTTGTTGCACCGCGGCCTCTCAGCCGAGCCGCCGTCAATACAGCATATTTTTTTATTCTTTAAAGCACTCCTTTTTACCTTGCCCAGCGTGCCTTATTTTGCCGGCTAACGCAGTCTGGCGTGGGTCCTTTAGTTTATTCCTTTGGCAAAGAAGGAGTCTTTTGGTGCTACGGCACGCGGACATCACACTTTACATCACAAAACATGCAAGGACAGACAATGGTGAGGTGAAATCATTATTTTTTTTTCTTTTTAACAAATTTATTTAAGCATCATAATATTCAAGAACATGCAATAAAAGTAGATGAAGAAAAAACAGGATAAGAAAATATCTAACCCACAATTATGAGATAAAGGTATCTGTATATATATGTTATAAAACTTAATGATCCTTACAACGAAAGAAACGGAAACAAGGCAATTCAATAGTTGAGTAATTCAGAAGTAAATAACATAGTTAATATAAATTCTTTTCTTTTAATTCCCCAAACCCGGCCGGGATCGGTTTACACCAATGATGACAAAAAATTGTTGTTTTTTTTTTCTTTACCAATCCAAACTAGAAATACGATATTTATTCCAACTGATTAAAGTAATTCAATAGTCCACACCAATAGTAACAATAGCGATACATAAATGAGAATATTTTAAATAATAAGAAGAAAATTGTAATAAATTATTCTGATGCATAAATTCAAATAGTTTCGAATTCAATTAGTTATATTTTCATCTTCTCATGCTTCTATACGTTAGGTATGATACGGAAGTATTCGAATAATAATTCTGTTGCTTGTCGATTGAAAAATTTACTCATATAATCAAAAGGTACTTAGCTGAATTTTTCCCAATACTATGTGTATTTCTTTAAACGTTCGCAAGCTCGATCATCTGCATACTTGGCTGCTTCAACATCTTTTGCCTCCGACACCAACTAACGAACATTCACGGCTCGAAGAAAATTTCCTTGTTCGCCAACTCCTGAGTAGTTTTTACAATTCCACTTTCCGTTGCATTATACGCCCCAAAGACATCTTCGTTGCCTCTTTAATTTTCGACATTCCTCACTTTTCTTTCGAAAATAACTAATTTGAAGTTATCCACCCGTCGTTCGATAACAGGTCGTTTTTCTTCTTTGTTTTTCCACAATTCAGTTTTTTCAGCCACAATTTTGCTTTGATTTCAAACAATCTTTTGAAATTCACTTTCAAGTACTTTTTCAAATTTAATTTCAAATATTTTTTCCAATTTTAGGTTCAAATAATTTTTCAAACTTAATTTCAACTGTTATTGCCTCTCAACCACGAGCACGACCCTCACTTTTCAGCTCTCCAAACCAAAAAGAACCCAAAAGCCCTCGTTTCTTTGTTCAGAAATTTTTCAGTGAACCGCAAGAGCGGTTCCTTTCCAAATTTCCCCTTTTGAACGCTATTTTGCACTATTAGGGCATCACCAGGCCTGTTCGTAAAAACATGAGACGCCATCTTTGCTGCCATAAATTGATGGGAAATTCCAAAGAGCTTTCGCTGAGCAGCTGGATCTGTCAGAATGACAATTACCCAGTATGGTTTGTATTTTGTTTATATTTAATTTTCAAAATCTAATTGAAAATTGTTTCAGGGAAGTGAACATTTAATTAGTCTACAACAAAGTGTCGCTTAAAAGGTTTTCAAGTGGTCACTTGAAAACCATTAATGTAACAAATGTTTAATGTAACAAATGTTTAATGTAACAAATATCGTATGAAGCTAAAATAAGATATATAGAAAAACTCGTATATATAAGAAAAATATATAACAGAAATAAACGTATAAAAGGACTTGATCAGGAGTAGGATAAGTCAGTTTTATGTTGACAAGACTCTAAACATAAATTGTCTAGCAGGCAACCCAGAATTTGAGCCATCAAAGGTAAGGTTCCATTTGGACATCGGCAAATTCGCCCCTAAACCATTATTGTTTACTGTAGGTTCCCGAAACGCTACCCTTGGAGGTTCCTGACTACCAGAATCAACTATATGATCCACCAAGTGCGGTTGATTGATGGATCTTTTTTCTTGTTTTTGTCTTTTTTCTAGACGATTAGTATTGACCATTTGAGTGGCTTGTGCGACCGAAGGAGATAAGCTCAGGCGTTCCAGTTGGTGTTGGAAGGGCGTATAGCTGGGATCCCAGCTATTAGTTCTACGCCGCATTACGCCTGATGTTGAATAAACCAAAATTCAAACAGGAAAATGCTTGCTTCAAAAAGTAACACAAGATTCTACACAGTAATGGGACCAATCCAGCTGCAAAAATGAAACGTAATATTTCGCAGAGCAAATGTGTGTATAGAAAAACTCGTATATATAAGAAAAATATATAACAGAAATAAACGTATAAAAGGACTTGATCAGGAGTAGGATAAGTCAGTTTTATGTTGAATTCACGTACAGGAGAGTTTTAATTTCATAACTTGCATGCATGATTATGTTAATATGCGATCGTGCAGAAATTGCCAGCTTACAGAAATCGGGTGTTTTTATTTAACCTTGCTCTGGTTTGTACAAAAGGGAATAAATTAACGCTAATATTTACATGGCATGTAATTTAACTGCTAAGTGAATCTGACATATGCGTGAATTATTTGATGTATGTATGAACTTAGGTAGAAAGGCAAAAAAGAAACTTGAGAGACATAAAATATATAGTAATTACTAATTCATTAGTACCTACAATTATAATTGTTGGTTCATATGAAGTTGAATAATATATTCTGGTAAACCTCAATCTACTTCATACATTTCAGACGCACCAATCAGTGCGGCAAAATTTGAAAGACAAAATTATTCATTTAGAAGCAACATATATTTCGATTCCTCGACAGATATCCGTATATCATTTGTTTCAACCTTTCAAGAACTTACTTATCTTTGCCTATATTTAATTATATGTAACAGCCTCGAAAGATCGATAAAAAAACGAAATAAATTTTCTTCGAATGGAAACACTGGACTTCCAAATAAAATATTTTACTTTAAATGGTAGAACAATCCTACAAAGTTAATATAATCATTAATTCAGTTATTGCAAACTTACACAAGCTATTGAAATTGAGTTTTTTTAAACCAAACTAAAAAATTTGTGTTTAGAATTATAGTTTTGCTAAGAATAATAATATATTATACAAATAAGATAAAATATCATGTATATTTTAAAAAAGAACAAAAGCCATCATCATACAAAATAACAATAACAACATAGTAAATAATTGTCCGTAATGTCCAATATAATCAATTACAATCGTAGCTCATAAGATAGAACTATAAATGCTGAATCATCATCACAAGGTCGTTTCAGTATAAGAGAAATTACATTATTTGTCGTTTTGACTATTTCGCATTTAATTATTAAATGGCACATTTGATGACTCCTATGGGTACATGGGCCATCAAGTTCGCACGGTCCCATGATGTAAAATCAGCATTGTTCGCTTAACTTGTTTATATCGTAAATAGGTCAGTAAGCAAATCGATCACCTCGTATGTCAGCAATTGCAAAGTGCAAATAAGGATGATGATGAGTCCACTTTCTTTGTAATAATTTACTCTATAAGGTCGTACCAAATGTGAAATAAATGGATTAATCATAACGAGCACTCAAGTCTTTCGTTGGTTGAAGTTACTATAGTGAAGTTAAAGGTTAATCTAGTGGTGCAAACCAGTTCGAGTGATTTGGCTATACAAGTGTAGTAGCAGTCATTTGAACAATTTGCAAAGTATGCTCGAATTCATATTGTCACAAGCTTATCCTATCAACGACCTTGTGTCAGGGACAGTAACCATCAGTTTTGAGCCTTCTTCAGCAAGTAAAAATTTCAATGATTTCCATTCATATATATAAGTATATATATATATATATATATATATATATATATATATATATATATATATATATATATATATATATATATATATATATATATATATCTATCTATATATATATATATATATATATATATATATATATATATATATATATATATATATCTATATATATATATATATATATATATATATATATATATCTATATATATATATATATATATATATATATATATATATATATATATATATATATATATATATATATATATACAGTATGCAAAATCCGTATTCGTACCCCTACAATTTTATGTGAAAAACCTCTATATTCTGAAACAAGTTGCTACCAGTTGAAAAGATATGCAATAAAATCATTGATAATATGTATATCAAACAAAATAAAACAAAATAAAAAGTGTAGATATCACAAGTTTGGAAAAATTAACAATATTTCGGTTATAACTAAACAAAATTCGTATTCGTACGCTTTAAGAACCTAAATATAAAACGCGTATTCTTAAGTTTTAATATTTGGTTGCATAGTTCTTTCGTTTTATTATAGCTTTTAGCCGTGTTGGCATCGATTCCACAAGTTTTGAAGTTAAATCCTTTTGAATATTGTCCCATTCTGTCCGTAGAGCATATTTTAACCCTTGAATGTTCCGAAGGTCGTGTTTGCGAAAATTCCTCTTAACAATCGACCACAAATTTTCGATAGGATTGATGTCGGGGCTTTGAGGTAGAGTTTTTAAATATTTGCGGCAGTTGTATAACATCCAGAGACGAGTATTAAAAGCTGTGTGTTTGGGATCGTTGTCCTGTTGGAAGATGTAGTTCTGTCCATAACCTAATTTCCTTGCGCTTTCGACCAAATTTCTCTTTAAAATGTTAATATACATGTGCAAGTTCAAAATACCGTCGATAAACTGCAAATTCCCAACGCCTTCAGCACCAAAACAGCTCCAAATCATTACCAAACCGCCTCCGTGTTTGAATGTCGGCAAGAGGTTACACTTAGCCAGTCTTGTATTTCGCTTACGCCTAATTCGTATGCATCCGTTGGACGCTTTAACGTTAAATTTACATTCGTCAGAAAAGATAACACGTTTCCAGAACGAAAACTCCTTGCTAAGGTATTGTTTTGCGAAAATTACCCGTTTTTTTCTATTGACTGTACTTACAAATGGTTTCCTTACTGGGATTCGGCTTTGAAATCCAAGTTTCTTAATGTGATTTCGAACCGTTTGTGAAGTTATTTTGATGTCATGGTACTCCTAGAGCAATGCTGCAAGTTTTACATCGCTTACTCCTGGATCCTGCTGAATATGTCGTCGTAAGAAGGATCAATGCCTTCTTATGAGGACTGACCGGTTTTGGTTTCGCTGTTTTCGAGTGATTTGGCCACACTTCTTGTAATTATTTAAGATTTATTGCACAGTTGACTTACTTCTTAAAACAATATCACCAATTTTCTTCAATGATTTGACCTTTTTATGCAAATCTACTATTAATTTTCTTAAATCGTTTGAAACTTCACTTGTCTTTCGTCCCATTTTAGATTTAATTCCTTTACGACTCGAAACGATGTATAAAACTAAAAACAAACGACTTTCCTAAAACTCAGCTGTCAATTCTAACGATTCGCAGAACAACAACACGTGCACGATTCGCAGAACAACAACACATGATGAAATTATCATGGGTACGAATACGGATTTTGCTGCTATTGGCAATCATTTTTTTTTATTTTCATTGAATGGCAAGAAGATTTAAGTTAATTCTGCATGGTTTGCTTAAATTTAAGTATTGTGAAGGAAGATAATAAATTCTGAATGGAAATTATTCTTGTTTTAATGATATAATGCAATTTACCCATAAAAAATTGGCCGTACGAATACGAATTTTGCATACTGTATATATATATATATATATATATATATATATATATATATATATATATATATATATATATATATATATATATATATATATATATATATATATATATATATATATATATATATATATATATATATACAGTCGAACTTCGATAACTCAAACTTCGATAACTTAAATTTTCGATAACTCGAACAAATTTTAGTGGCAACAGCGCCAAAGTCAATAACTGCATACATTTTTTCCTTGCTAAGTCAAACTTCGATAACTTGAATTTCTTGATAACTCAAATAAAAGATAAGGCAACAACCTTCGAAAAGTCGTATTTTTCGGGGAATCACCAATTTACTGTAGATGCATTTTAGGTAGATCTTGTGCCAGGCTTGTGAACTCAAAGCAATATTTGCGACAAAATAGCGTTCTGGTAACAGTCTTCTACTGCGTTTGCTGCGATAAACTTCGGTCGTGTTTTCTAGCGAATTCGATTTATTCTAGTTTTGAGCGATTATATATAAACGATTTTTTGTTTTGGTCATTATTTTGTATTTTAAGATATGACATCGAAGCGAAAAATTGTTATAATGCATATACATAATAATGCATATACAGTGCCGAGAAAAAGTGATACAAAAGCTCATATTTAAGAAATTCTTTGGGTTAACGTTTTCATATTTTTGAAGGTAGTGATAAAAAGTCCGTTGGTTTTTTTATTGCTATTAATATATTTCCAAACAGTGATTAGATATAAAAAAAAATGAAAAAAAATAACATTTCTGTAAGAAAAAAATTAAAAAGTAAATCAATTCATTTTTGGCTACCGAGAAAAAGTGATGCAAAAATTAAACTTCGATCATATTCTACCAACTGTATTGAGTAACTGATAGCAGCTAATGGTTCTTAATATTTGGTAGGATTTCCTTTTCGATCTTTGACAGCCTGAAGCCTTCTTGGCATAGATGAAAACAACTTAGCGCAGTATTCTTGAGTGATCTTGCCCCACTCTTCGTTTATTATTTCCTTAGCGCGGATTTGCTGCGGATGTTATTTGTTGCAAGTCGAAGCGACAGTTCTTCCCAAATATGCTCAATTGGATTGAGATCAGGTGATTGTGGGGGCCATTTCAAGCAATTTGGAATATAATAAAGTATCCACATTCGAGTTTGGGGGGCGGTATGCTTAGGATTATTGTCTTAGATGAATATGTAGTTTGTTCCCAAATTCAACTTTTGAACGCCAGCATCTAGCCGCTCCTTTAAAATCTGGATGTAGACTTTGTGATCCATCGTTTTTTCTTCTATTATATGAAGTTCGCCAACTCCATTGAAAGCCATACATCCCCATACCAAAATAGAACCACCACCATGCTTCACAAGATCCTATCATATTTTTCGTGACCTAGCTCCGTAAGAAACTTTCTGCGCTATTTTGCTCGTCCATCGTGAGAAAACACATTAAACTTGCTTTCATCCGTGAATAAGACGCGTTTCCGAAATTCGACATCCTTATTCAAATATTCTTTGGCGAAATTTAATCTTTTTTCACGGTTTATGTTGCTAACGAAAAATTTCTTTCGTGGAATACAACACACGTAACCCAATTTCCTTAAATGACTTCTGACTCTATGAACGCTAACACCTTTTTTATAAATAGATTTTAGTGTTGCTTTGATTTTGGTCGCTGGTATAAAAGGGTCTTTTTTTACTTTTCGGTCGATTATTCGCATATCACGTCCTGATAATATTTTCTTCCTCCCTGAGCGCTTTTTATTTTCTAAGCTTTTATTTTTGCGGAACCTGTCTGTTATCCTCCAAATAGTGGAAATGGGTGTATTAACGATGGATGCAATTTCCTTGTATGGAACGGTCTGGCTATAAGCCGAAGAATAATTTTTCTTTCATCTAAAGAAGTCTCTTTTCTCATGTTGATCGACTGAAAATTGGTTAAATAGTAATATTAATGAAAACCTAAACCTGAGGTTTCAGGAACTACTTTCTTTTACGAACGTTTTGCTCCAATCGCCTCTAAAATTTATTTCCAATGATGAAAACAACTAACAATGGACTGCATCCCCGGAAAAAATTACACATTTTCAATGAAAAGCAATTATTGCATCACTTTTTCTCGGTCTGTTTTAAGCTAGAGGTTAATCTGGAAGCGTAAACAAACTTTCAGTAACCGGTTCTTGAGAAAATGTTTAAAAAATTTTACCTATGACACATAGGACCATCCTCCGAAACATCAATTTTGCCGATATCACTTTTGAGAGTTCGCAAATAAGCTATCAAAGCCGAAATTTTGTATATTTTCATCTTTTTGCATCACTTTTTCTCGGCACTGTACATATATGTTATAATTAGGTACACATATAATCAGCCGTGTCGCCCTGTAGCGTTCTTAACCAAAATGCTATCGCGCGTATTAAATTTCATTCTATTTCAAACTCAGCAATATCTCTTAGTAGCAATCTTTACACGCGCAGAATATGAATATGATATGTTGACTAAATGGTTGCGCTATGTGCTGATCATGCATGTCAGCAACATCATAAATAGAAGCGAAGAAACGACATAAGTCCCTTGTTTTTCGGTAGACGGTCGAGTTGATAGTATGTAATATAACAAATGCGTTAATAAAATTTATCAAAACATCTTATAAAAGGCTATTTTTATCTGGAACTTAACAACTGGCGCTGCGGACAGGATCAGACGGATATTACACGGTATCGATTACGCCGTATATCGCTGATATTATTATTATTCCAGAATAGCAAATTATTTGATGACCGACCCAACCGACAGAATAACACTTAGGAGCGGAAAATTTATTGGACCAATGAGTGAGGAGGAGCAGCAAAAATTTGAAAATTGCCCAAGAATTAGCCTTGAAGGAGATCTCAGCGTTCCAGCGTGCGGAAACTTTAACATGGATTGGAAGAAGATGTTCAACGACAACATTCCAGTTTTCTCAGGTGAGAGCGAAAATTGCCATCATTTTTTAGCGTGCTGTGAAATTGTTCACGACATGATTATGAACTCAGCGGAAAAGTGTGTGTTTTTAAAATAACTTAAGTGTAAGTTAAGAGGTGCCGCTTATGCACAAGTCATATATAATAGTTTCGCGAACTTAAATGAGTTTATACAACATTTCCAAAAACAGTTTTTAGAACATAAAACCATACCACAATTAATACACGAAATAAATTCTTGTATACAAAATCCGGGCGAAACTGTAAGGTTCTCCTCTAAAAAAAAACTATAGCGGTCAATCAGTCAATTGCAATCTCTGCTTTTGAAGAAGGTCTTCGCCATCCCATAAAAATGATCGTTCAAGCAAAGTGCTCGGCAACATTAAATGACGCTATTTCATTCGCGCTTACACGTGAAACCATAGAATTGAACAATCGCCGTAGGGAAAACGTTCCATCTAATTCGAAACATCATAGTCAGTTTTGTTCTCGTTGCAAAAGTTCAGGTCATTCAGCATTGCAATGTCGTTTACCAGTGATTTGTCGTTCTTGTAATAAACCAGGTTATATTGCTCGAGATTGTAAAACTTCAAATCCAGTTAAATTTAGAAACACATCCAACCTGAACCAAATTAAAATTACTTGTGCGTTTTGCTTTAAAGCAGGCCATACTGCTAATGATCGTAGTGCTCTAAAGCGTCGAAACTCTAACCGGCATCCAGGCTCTAATGCAATTCCTGAAAACAACTCGATCGACCGATTTCAAACAGATCCTGAAAATTCTAATCCAACCGCTCATTCGTTTCAATCCATTTGACTAGAAAATTGTAATTCATACCCCAGTTTCGTCAATCTGAAGCTAAATATTTGCAAAACCTACCAACCTAGCAAAATTTTAATTGACACGAGAGCAGACATTAGTATTATAGATGTTGATAAATTGAAACCTGAGACTTCTATCAGCACGTCCGAGAAAATCACGTTGCAAGATGCTCAAGGCAATCATTTTAAGTCTATCGGAACAAGCGAATGCCAAATAATCAATTTAAATCAAAGTTTCAAGTTTCAAGTCGTCGCAAGGCTAAAGTGTTTACAAGACAGTGATCTTACAGGCAGTATCGGCAGAAATTTTCTGTCTGACATGAAAGCACAAGTTTGTTATAATACAAATAAATTAAACTTCCCCAACATTAGAAAATACGTTGATATCCATTCAAATGTACAGTCTTCTATTTCGAATAAAATAAAATCTTCTCAAATCGTGATTCCACCCAGATGTATTTGCAATGTAAAAATAGATGTTGACAGTGATAGGGACGTGATTTGTTGTTCAAACGAAATTATAAATGGAGTTTATGTCGGGAACTCTTTGCATACACCTAAAAATAGAGCAATCGTGATAAATATATTAAACACAAGAACGGAATCAGTTACGTTGCCAGAATTTGAACCGGAAATCGAAACTGTTGACGAATGTAGCCTACTGCAGCTCAACTATAGTTTCGAATCCCCGAGTGAAAAATTAAAAACTGATGATTCGTTTCGAGCAAGGAATATTAGAGACCTTTTAAAGCTACCAGATCACCTAAACTGAGAAGAAAAGGAATCTATACTAAATTTATTCAAAGAATTTAGTGATTTGTTTCATCTAAAGGGTGATGTACTTCCTACCACTTCTGCTATTGAGCACGTAATTCCTATCTTGTCAGATAAGGGACCCATCTTTGTAAAGCCATACAGATTGCCAGAAAGTCAAAAAGATATAATTGACGAGCAAATTAACCAATTATTAAAAGACAATGTTATTCAAAGGAGTAGAAGCCCTTTCAATGCACCACTACTTGTTGTTCTTAAAAAAGGACCAGAAAAATATCGCGTGGTAGAAGACTACAGAAGATTGAACGATATAACAATTGGTGACGCTTATCCCTTGCCAAATATTTCTGACATATTTGATCGTTTGGGTTTTGCCCAGTACTTCTCATCGCTTGATTTAGCTCATGGTTTTCACCAAATACCAATGGCATTGAAAGATAAAGCTAAAACTGCCTTCAGTACGCCGACGGAACATTATGAGTTCACCCGTATGCCATTCGGTTTGAAAGGGGCGCCGGCAACTTTCCAACGTATGATGAACCATGTGTTAACTGGTCTACAAGGTATCGAATGTTTAGTCTACATAGATGATGTAATAGTTTATGGGAAAAAATTTAGAAAAACATAATAACCGACTAAGAAATGTTTTCGAAAGGCTGAGAGAATATAAATTAACTCTAAACCCAGAAAAATGCAATCTTTTGCGTAAGGAAATACTCTATTTAGGCCACATAATTAATGAACGAGGGATAAAACCTGATCCAGCTAAGATTAAAAGTATTGTGAACTATAACCAGCCGAAAAACATACTAGATATTCAGAAATTTCTTGGGTTAGCAAATTATTATAGGCGGTTCATAAAAGATTTCTCTACAATAGCACAACGGCTGAATCATTTACGCAGAAAAAACGTTCCTCTTAATTGGTCATCTGAGGTTGATAGCGCTTTTCAGAAATTAAAATCAGTCCCAACTAGCGATCAAATTTTACAATTCCCCGATTTCACTAAAGAGTTTAATCTAACCACGGACGCGAGTAATAGTGGATTCAGTGCAATTTTATCGCAGGGTCCTATTGGAATGGATCTTCCTGTTAGTTTTGCAAGCAGATCTTTAAATAAATCTGAACGCAACTATTCCACAATAGAAAAAGAGCTACTTGCTGTGGTTTGGGGTATTCAAAATTTTCGTCCCTATCTATTCGGCAGACATTTTAAATTAATAACAGACCATATGCCACTAAAATAAATAAACAGTTTCACTGACCCATCATCCCGACTGATGAGATGGAAGCTAAAACTATTAGAGTATGACTATGAAGTCCTCTATAAAAAGAGAAAGCTTAATACTAACGCCGATGCACTAAGCAGATATCCAGTGAATGCCATAACTCGAAGCCAAAACAGAAATTTTAGTCTTCCAGAGGAGAATTCAATAAAAAGTTCCGATAATAAATTACATGAGCCAGTAAACGAAGCTGAAAAACAATTAATTTTGAATGAATACCACAATTCCGTTATTGGAGGTCATATGGGCGTGAGAGAACTCTCAAAAGGTTGAAGCAAAAATATTGTTGGAACGGAATGACAAAATGTGTTTCCGAATTTATAAAAAAAATGTAAGAGCTGTCAGATAAATAAGGCATCAAAAACTACAAAATTACCTCTAAAAATAACTACAACATCATCAGCTCCATTCGAACGTGTCGCTATCGACATAGCGTCAACTTGATGAGTCAGTCGTGACCGAACCGTCGACTGCGACGGCCGTTGTTGTACGTTCCGACGAGAATTGATTGAATTAATAAAGTTTGTTTAAGTGTACCATTCGTTTTTCCTATTAATCTGCCATACTTGACATCTCAGAAGTGGGATAAAGGATATACGACATATAAATATATATATTAAAATGCCTAACGTAAACATTGCGGATTTAAATTGTAACACGCTCCGAAAGCTACTTTGAGAACGCGACTTAGCGATTGGAGGACGTAAGAGTGAGCTGGTGACTCGCCTCTCAACGCATATTGGCGAAGAAGTTATTAATATCGATGACCACGATACTGCCGCGACAAGGGCAGACGATGACAATTTACAGTATGAAATTGGGGATTTACGAATTCAGATGGATGCTTTAATGGCCGCTATTAAAGCAGTTTCAGTTCCAGCCGTTCCAGCTGTTAATGCGAACACCTACCCTATCATCAACGACGAATGCCATCGGATAGCGGCAGCGCAGGCGAATGATAATGGTATTGGTGCTGGAATGGTGGATGCGACACGAATTACGGAGCCATTCGCGTCTACAATGCATCAGGAAGTGACAGCTCCTCCGCGAAGATCAGACCAGTTCGTTCCGCAACCAACGATTGCAGGGGAAGTTTTTACGAATCGGTCTGGGGTGCATTTCCAGTCGACTCCAGAATATGCTCCGACAGTGTCAGCTTTGCACTTACCTAGATATCGCGGCATGGGTGATGCAGGAGTTGGAAATGAATACGACACATTTTCACATTCACGCCGCGCAGACACAAGTTTGTTCCAGGTGCGAGATGTCGTTAGTGTGTTGCCGTGGTTCGACTCATTGTACGATACGTCGCCATCAGCCGAACAATTCATTTTGCGTATTGAGCGACTAGCTCGTATTTATGGTTGGAACGACGAAGTGATTCTTTTCGCTGCCCAGGCAAAGCTAAAGGGGCACGCGAAGCAGTGGCCTGATGGAGTTCAAGATGTTTTCGAAACATGGGAGCAGTTTGCGCGCATGATTCGTTCCGACTTTCCTCCACGTCGGCGTGATATTGACATACATCGAGCAATGATTGGGGAACGCCGGAAACACAACGAAACGCCGGAAGAGTATATTTACCGAGCCTGTGCTACGGGACGTCGTGGAGGGTTGACGCAAGAAGATATAATCCACTATATACGGAGCGGATTGAACTTCCCATTACTACAATCCTCTATCGCCGGAACTGAATTCGCAGCTATTAGCGAACTACTCAATACGATACGCCGATTCACCGCAGCAAATGAGTATATTGAACCGCCACAAATATCTCGTCATCCACAGGATCGTCGTATACCGCGAACCAGTCCGATACTTCAACGTCGCCAGGGACTCGAACTTCGTTGTTTCAATTGCTCGGAGAAGGGGCACATATCGATTCATTACCCCAAGCAACAAAGAAGAACGAGGTGTACCATTTGTCAACGTACGACACATGGGTCAGCGGAATGTCGAGAAAATGACAAGGGGAACACGGAACTACGTGAAAAGGCGAATATTAACAAAATCGGTGATCCAATCACAAAGACTGTGAAAATTAATGGGGTGGAAACGGATTCGTTTGTTGACCCGGGAAGCGATCGTACGCTAATACGCCGTTCATTCGCCATAAAAGTGGGAACGCTGGAAGACAGTTGGGTAGTGTTAAATGGGTTTGGCGGTGGTCAGTACGTGGCACGAAATAAAATTTTTGCTGCTGTAGATATTGATGGGAACGTTCTGGAATCGGATCTACTAGTCGTCTGTGACGAACATATAAATGAGAATGTGTTGCTGGGGAAAGATGTGCTGCGCCGACAGGGGAATCGATTTGTAATTGAAGGAAAGGATTGCTGGATTGAGAGTATCGAGCACGTTAAAACTGGGGAGGATATAACTCCAGCCGATATCGCCCAACTGAAAGCGATTTTGCAAAACCACCGTAAGAGTTTTGCCAAGAATGTATCCGAGCTGGGTCGGTGCCGGTTGAGGAAAATGACAATAAAATTGAATTCGAATGTTCCGATTGCTGGCAATGCTACCGGGTGCCATTTCCGAAACGTGCCGTGGTCACAAATATTGTCTCGGAACTTCTCAAACATGGAATTATACGACACTCCGAATCTCCGTATGCCGCCGGTGTAGTATTAGTTGAGAAGAAAAACGGGGAACATAGACTTTGTGTTGATTATCGGCGGCTCAATGAAGTAACGATTAAAACACCGTACCCGATGCCGATACTTGAGGAGCAGTTTGCGCAACTGGCCGGGAACAAATTTTTTACTACTCTAGATTTACGTATGGGCTACTACCAAATAGAAATCGCGGAATCATCAAAAAAATATACTGCGTTCATAACGACCGAGGGCCACTATGAGTTTAACAGAATGCTCTTTGGTCTCGTCAACGCTCCGGCAGTGTTTCAGGAAATCATGGATGAGGTTGCCCTGATGCTACCTCCAGGAGAAATTCTCACATACCTCGATGATGTAATCATACCCATCCATCCATCCATGATCAAGAATTAAAACGTTTGGCCAAAATGCTCGCGATTTTTGAGGAAAGTGGGTTAACACTTAGGCTGGATAAGTGCATTTTCCTCAACACAAATATAACTTTTTTGGGTCACGTTATCAGCGAGGAAGGTATAACTCCTGGAGATCATAAAGTGAGAGCTATTAAAAACTATAAGGAACCAACTAATGTCTCAGAGGTTCGTCGATTTTTGGGGCTCACCGGATTTTTTAGAAAATTTGTAGAGGATTATTCTCTTATATCTAAACCGCTGACAATGCTACTTCGGGATGGAGGGAAGCAATTTATTTGGGGTCCAGATCAACAAACCGCATTCTCAGAACTCATACAAATATTATGTTCACAACCTGTCCTGGTTTTGTATGATGTGAAGGCGATGCATGAAGTGCACACTGATGCCAGTGCTATCGGTCTTGCTGGGGTACTGCTACAGTCGGCGGATGGCGAACAATGGCATCCCGTGGCCTATTTTAGCCGTCATTGTACCGAGGCCGAATCCAAGTTCCATAGCTATGAGCTAGAAGTACTTGCGGTTGTAGAAACCTTGGAACGATTTCGAATATACGTCGTAGGAAAACGGTTCCGACTCGTTACAGATTGCGCTGCAATCACTACGATCAAATCTAAAAAGGAACTGTTACCAAGAATCGCTCGCTGGTTATTGAAACTGCTTGAATTCGATTGTGAGCTTGTATATAGATCTGGGCAACGACTAGCGCATGTCGATGCTCTTAGTAGGTCACCAGATTTGCCTCATTCTGAAGTCGAACCAGCTGGATTCATTTACCAAGTAACCGCAATTACCGACGACTGGTTACTGACAATGCAGCTTCAAGACGAGAACCTGTCCCGCATAGTAAAAGTATTAAGAGGTATAGCGAAATCTGATCAGGAAAAGTAGTTACGAAAGGAATACCGGCTTGTGAATCATCGTTTATATAGACAAGAAATGGACGAGTTGAAATTTGTGGTTCCTAAAGCGATTAGATGGCGAGTTGTGCAATCCTTCCATGATAATATGGGCCATTTTGCGCTTGAAAAAACTATGCAGCGGATTCGGGAAAAATTTTGGTTTCCCAAGATGCGAAAATACGTAAAAGAATATATTGGTGCCTGTATTCGATGCTGCTTTTATAAAATGCGTGGCGGAAAACCGGAAGGTCGTATGTATTACGGGAAGATGGAGCCGATACCGTTTCGGTTGCTACATTTAGATCACCTTGGGCCATTCGTCCGTAGCAAGAAAGGAAATGTGTATATACTTGCTATTTCTGATGCGTTCAGCAAGTTTTTGATTGTGAAACCGGTTCGAACCACGAAAGCGGTAGAAGTTATTAAGGTGATCAATGAAGTTACCAGCTATTTTGGGTTGCCAAAATGCATCGTCACTGATAGGGGTGCCGCATTTACCTCGAAGATATTCGATGAGTTTTGTTGCTATAACCACATTCAGCACATCAAAACAGCAGTACGGACTCCATATGCAAATGGACAGGTAGAGCGTGCCAATGCAACAATTCTTAATTACCTTCGCACATCGACCAACGATCCGAAAGAGTGGGACCTCGAGCTACGAAATTTGCAGTGGACTATTAACTCACAAAAAAATTTTACATCTGGTTTCACACCGAACGAGTTGGTTTTCGACTTTAACTTGTTGAACGTCACGCAAAACCACCTACTACCTGTCATCCACGACGATGGAGAAGAAAATTTGATTGACGTCGCTATCGACACGAAACGACAACAGGCTATCGAGAACATCATGAACGAGACAGCGAAATGGAAAGTACGTTTTGATCGGAAGCATGCCGCACCGACCAAATACACCATAGGGGATCTTGTGGTTATCGAGAATGAGCTACAAGCTACCGGCGAATCACGGAAGCTGGAACCCAGATTTCGAGTACCATATATAATTGCGGAGGTCCTTGGAAAAGACCGCTATGTCGTAAAAGACATTCCTGGTATTCGCGAGTCCGCTCGAAAATTTTCATCTGTCTATTCGTCAGAAAAAATTAAACCTTTTTGTAGAAGCGCTCCCGAATTGGAAGACTTAACCAATGATAGCGATACTGAAATCGAGGACGATTTCCAATCAGGATTGGCCGAGCTGTCAACTTGATGAGTCAGTCGTGACCGAACCGTCGACTGTGACGGCCGTTGTTGTACGTTCCGACGAGAATTGATTGAATTAATAAAGTTTGTTTAAGTGTAACATTCGTTTTTCCTATTAATCTGCCATACTTGACAATAGTAGGTAAATTACCAACTTCTACATCCGGCAATAGTTACATTTTGATAATTCAAGACGACCTCACAAAGCACTCTGCCGCAATCACTCTAACAACTATGGAAACACATGCTGTAGCCAAGGCTTTCACAGAAGGATACAGATGCCTTTACGGCATACCTCAGTCTGTTTTATCTGACTAGGGCTCTAACTTTTTAAGCTCACTATTCACGGAACTCTGAAAATTACTAAAAATGAAGAAATTAACTTCAACCGTACACCATCCTGAAACAAATGGAGCTCTTGAACGCTCGCATCAAATGCTTAAAAATTACACTGAGAAAACACATGGCGCCAGACGCCATAATTTATAGAGTTCTGGCGCCATGTACATAGTCGATTTAGGGATTGTGATAAAATATGGCGCCACGCGCCATAATACATGGCGAAAAGTACATAGGCCTCCACGCCATGTACATGGCGTGGCAGACTATATTACATGGCGTGGAGGACTATACTGTATGGCGTGGAGGACTATACTGTATGGCGTGGAGGACTATACTGTATGGCGTGGAGGACTATACTGTATGGCGTGGAGGACTATACTGTATGGCGTGGAGGACTATAGTACATGGCGTGGAGGACTATAGTACATGGCGTGGAGGACTATAGTACATGGCGTGGAGGACTATAGTACATGGCGTGGAGGACTATAGTACATGGCGTGGAGGGCTATAAGCATAGCGTCTGCTCCTATGCACTATGGCGTGTGGAATTATGTGAAATCGATTATGTACATGGCGCCAGAAGTCTATAAATTATGACTTATGGCGCCAGAAGTCTATAAATTATGACTTCTGGCGCTATGTGTTTTTTCAGTGCATCTGAAGATGCTCCAGTTCACATCGAACAAAACGCCACGAGTCTTCTCAGTTCGATGCTCCGAACTGAAAATTCCCGAGGGATAAATAACTTTAAGAAGCTTGCTGACATTTATACATCTCCTCACACAGCATGGCTGCGAGTTATAATTGTAGTGCCATGAGCCATATTACATGGTTCATGGCACCATGTAATATGGCGTGTGGGGCCATAATTTCTGCGCCATGTAATTATGGCGCTGGGAGCTATACTGCATGGCTCAGGGTACTATGTGCATGGCGTGTGGCACCATAAATGCTGCGCCATGTAACATGGGACCACGCGCTATGTAGATTCTGACAATATGGCGCTGGGAGCCATATTGCATGGCTCAGAGTACTATGTACATGGCGTATGGGGCCATAAATAATGCGCTATGTTACATGGCTCTGGGCGCTATGTGGATTTTTTTCAGTGTACTTACGACATTATGTCGATAAACATTTAACTGACTGGGACACGTGGATCCCATATGCAATGTTTTCTTATAATTCAACTCCTCATACATGCACCGGCTACACACCTTTTAAACTACTGTTCGGCTCCGAAGTAAACCTTCCCAATTCAATTTCACAATGTCGATCTGTAGAAAATACATATGAAAACTATATAAGCGAATTAAGAACTAAATTAAAGAAGTCGGATGAGATCGCTAAGGAAAACATTATGAAAAATAAATTGCGTTCAAAAATATATTACGATAAAAACGCGGCAAGTCTAGACTTTCATGTTAATGATCAAGTTTTGTTAAAAATTCATAAAAGAAAATCTCTAGAACCCTTATGGAGTGGTCCACATATAATAGTAGAAATTAACTCCATTCAACCATTATTATCAATAATAAACGGCGAAAAGTTCACAGCAATAATCTAAAACCCTTTTATCCTACTCTTAAAAACTAGACGAAAATAGAGAATTTTTAATATCCGTTTATTTCACCGTTATTACTTATTTAACTACAACGAGCATCTTAGCTCAGCATGATTCATTGGAACCACTGCCATTAAACGGGAAAGCGTTCGTTGAAACAATGGGACGAATGTTTTTCAGCCACAGTCATTGGAAATTGATAACTAGTATCGACATTGAAAAACTGCAGGCCAACCTAGAAAAAATTCGAACTCTTATTTTAATTCTCAAATCTTTGTGCGACAAACATTACATTCTTATCTATTCTTATCATTCTTATTTATTCTTATTATTCTTATCATTCTTATTGCTTTACATTCTTATCTGAAATCGAACACACAATAGCCACCCTTGATAACAATCATCACACCATCCAATCTCTAATCCATAGTAACAGACAAAGACGGGGTCTCATAAATGGAATCGGTAAATTATCACACTTATTGTTTGGAACGTTAGATAATGACGACGGAGTTTACTATGAAAATAAACTAAACACTTTAGAGAGACAAGCGGAGCAAGCATTTACTGTTATAGAGAAGCAAACCTCGCTATTTCATTCTACCTATGAACTTCTGCACCGAAAAGTAGATACTGATAATAAAAATTTTTTCAAAATAAACAGAGATATGAAGCAATTAGAAAATATTACAAACAACCATTGGGCCTTTTCACACTTATATTCTTGATGCACTCCTCAAACCGGCTTACTGGGCAAGAGACGGAAGAATCAAAGGGAATTCTCTACTTTTTGTAGAGATTTCCCCTTGATTCTTCCGTCTCTTGCCCAGTAAACCGGTTTGAGGAGTGCATCAAGAATACAAGTGTGAAAAGGCCCATTCTCAGCAATTGTCGCTACTAGATCAAATATCCATTCACATTCCCTACGCATTACTAATAACCACGCAATTTGAATTCGAACAAGGCAAAATTATTACAATATTGCAAAGCGCTAGAATGGGTCACATACATCATTATCTCCTATCTCCCATTCATTTACATAGTAAACTCTACGAATTACCTATTACCAACTACAAATGGCGAGCTCGATACAGATTTTATTTATAAGACAGCTCGCGTTACATATCAAAAAATAACAAAACACATCATATTCCAAATTCAAGTACCCCTCTGGGACACAAGTTTTTATGCCATATATGAAATTGTACCAATCCCGTTTACAGCTCTATTAAAAACAATGTTAATACACATAGATCACATATATATTGCGATAAATAAAGACAGAAAATTGTATAAACTACTAAAATGATATCCAAATTAAGGAATGCTTTGTTAAAAATAATACTTACTACTGCCAAAACGAAGGCCTTGCATATAATACAAACAATTTCAAACCATGTGAATTGAAACATTACACTGAAAAAGAGCAATTGAAAGAATATTGTAGAATCCTAATAATTGATGTGAACAGTCCTGTGTGGACACAACTAGATGCTAATACATATATTATTTATACATTAAATAAATTTAGGCCGCGTTTCCAATGTTGGAGTGAGCTTTCGCCGAATCTCAGAGTAGAGCTGGCCTATTCTCATGATGGATTTTCGAAATTCGAAAATTGTCATGACATTTTGTGCTTTGAAAACTCAAAGCTGTAGGACTCATTGCTAGTTTGGGGGCATTTTATGAAAAACTAATATAATCGGAATTTTTTCTAGATTCCTTGGAAACAAACGATTAAATCGATCAAATGAGCTAGTAACTTGTCTAATATATATAATCAGTTGTAATACATATGTTATATAAATAATAAATTTATATGTTGTATAAATCAATAATTTGAATGTTTGCTTGGAGTTTAAATACGATAAATTCACATTTAAAACTAGGCCGCGTTTCCAATGCTGGCTTGCAGTGTAATGTATCTGCGTACGCATTAGCTGTCATGAACTAAAGTTACCCTTTTAAGATTTCTTTACTTGTTGATCGTTCGATATCGACTGAACTTATCCTGCGAGATTTTGTATCAGGAATTTCTGTAGGAATAAAATGAGTGGACAGTAATCGGTGCTGCCAACCTTAATTATTTCGAAGCAATGATTTTGGGACAGGTTTGCCTGAAGGTAAAAGTACGTTTGGAGTTGAATGTGCAGATGGAGGTAACTGAGCTGAGCCTATTAATGTCATATAAAATTACTCTTGGCCATTTACTAATTTCCAGTATTTTGCTGAGCAAAAAGCACCCTACGTCACTTTGAATCCAACATCTAGCTAACAATGGTGCTTAAATGATGCGAATTACTTTGGATGAAAAAAATTAAACCATGCCCAGATTACTTGGCTGGGATGCACATGACAGCATGGCGAAGGAATTTATTACAATTTGATCAAGAAAGGTCGAATCATTTACCATTTAGATCTGTGTAATGTGCTTTAGCAGATTTTCAGATGATCATTGATGCTGAACATTAAGTAAGTTTGTAGCAGATAGATTTGACTTTCTTCGAAAGGCACGTAATAATATATGTTTATGGTATGTACGATTATGATATATAAAAGTAATATAAAATTCTAATATAGAATAATCATGTATAACAATTTTTTTCAATCGATGTATTATTGATTGTGTTTTTTAAAGGCAAACTATTCTCATTTATTCCGTGAATTTAATTTTCAGCAGTATCATTGTCTTTATCAAGGGCTATATTTGCTTCACCTTAAAATATCAAAAACTCTGGTAACGTTAATGGAACGTAATAATTATAACATTTCACTCGAAATTTTGATGAGGCAAAATTTAAACACTTTTAAATACCGCATTTTATTCTTGACCCCCAGGAGAAAAAAGGCAAATTGAAATCGCATACGCCTTTGGTTTGTCCATTTGCCGGCAATGCCTACTCCAACTTCACAACTTTCAACACATGAAATCATTCGAATTTCGAAGGAACATCTGTCGTAACATATATTTGAATTTAATTTTCAATAACTATTTATATCACAGATGGGCTATGAATTTGTTTCATTATTAATTTCAATGCACAAATCATTCATCCAACTGTATTTTCTATGACATTATCTTTTTTTAACGCGGAAAACAACACTTTACACTTCATTATAAAAAGAGCTTTCAGCAACGCTTTCTATTGGAAAGTAGTGAATTTAAAAATTCGAAAATGTCCGAAAAGCTTCAGGTCCCATTCTTGAGTTCAAATACAGATTTAAGAGATTGATTAGAGAGAGAGAAAGATATGTGAAAGTGCATGAGAGCAAAAGTGTACGCAAACACATTTCACTCCAAGCCAGCATTGGAAATGCGGCTTTAAACTTAAACTAAATTGTAAATCAGACTCACACTCTTTAGAAATTAATGCATCAACAATACTACATTTTGATTCATACTGTTTCCTAGAAAGTGACTTATTAGAAATAACAGAAAATAGCTATCTTACCAGCAATTTTACATATAACATAGCTTCCTTTCGAAACATAAACATTACCAATCTAGCAGTTCAAAACATAAAAATCCAATCCAATGTGCATACGACAGATTATAGAAATTCAATAAACAAACTTGGGAAAGAATTAATTGAGATAGAAAACCGAGAGTCTGATATACGTAAAATGCACACTATTAGTGTCGTTCATTTTTCACTCTACTCAGTTCTTGCTGTTATCATACTAATTCTTAGTATTATCTATTGTAATAGAAATAATTTCGTTCGTAAGTTTAAAGTCTGTTGTAACGACCCGAAACCGGAAAAATCACAAGCTCTTCAGCCTGAAAATTTTGCATCTAGTCAATCAGATTCAAGTAACAGAATTTGTAACGTAGTCATTTAGTAAAATTCAAACAGGTGCACACGGCTTAGGGGGGAGGTGTTATAATGCATACACATTATAATGCATATACATATATAACCACACATATAAGTTAACGACGAATTCCTAAAACTCGTGTAATTAAATAGCACACCTGCACGAGCATGCAAAAGTACAGTATTGCACTTTCCATGAGAACACATTCTCAGGGGAAAATGATTAAGCAGCAATTTGACCAGACACGTTCGAATCAGCAAATTTAGTTTACTTAAGGTAGAACTTAGTAAAAACATGTTGAGTTGTATTTCTATTATCAAGCAATAAAGATCAGGGAACCGAAAATGCATAAACTAATAAATATTTTTTTTAGTGTCTTCTCTTCGTAAAAGCTTAACTGGCGCCCAACGTGGGGCCGCTTTCGCGCGTTTCAATTGGATTGATCAGTTTTATTCCGATACCGGTGTTTTAAATATATAGTAACACGGAAAATCCGTAAAAGGAGCAACGCGAATAACTCGTAAAAGAAGTGAAGTAGCAATATTCCGTAAAAGGAAGTGAAGTAGCAGAATCTGGTGCAAAAATCAAGCATCTAAGGGAACGCGGAGTCCAAATAGGCCCCTTAGTAGCAGCATACGCAGCAAACAGGACGTCCTGAAAACGACCGCCTTTGGATCGGAAAGCAGCCAAGAACCACAAAAACACTAGCAGAACAACTCCCGACGAGAAGCGGATCAAAGATCAAGTCGAGAAGCGAAATAATGAAGCACACACTTATAATAACGTAAGTCGATTAAAGATTGTAAATCTGACTATTTTCTCTTAAAAGAAAACGAATAGTATCAAAATAATGAGTTTAATCCTACTAATTAAATCTTTATTTTACTGAAAATATAAGTAAATAAAATTAAATAAAACTTGACAGTTTCAAAGAATTTATTTAGAATACATTATTGATTTATAGCTATATTCAATTATCTATCATTATACAAATTGATACTAAGTGTGAAATTTATTCATCAATTGAGTGAGAGTGAAAAGTGAAATTGTTCATCATCGTGAGTGTCGACATTTATTTGCAAGTGCTTGTCGTTGTTTTTCATTTCATATTTCGCGTGGTATCCGAGAAAGGATAGAACAAATCCTAGAAAATAAACCAGAGCCTTAGAGTTCTTTTTGAAAATTTAGATTCCTCTTTTTACAAATTTAACGCTGTGTTGTGTTTGTCGGAAACTTCCTACTATCTGCGCAAATTTCTTTCAAAATCGCGCAATTGTTTTTGGCTCGTGGATTGTTCAGGATTCGAATAGCTTACATAAAAACATCGTCTAAATTTGTGATTTTAGTAATAATTTGCCTGTTTTGCGTGCTTAGACCCTGTGATTCTTCTGAAATCCGACCAGCGGGTTGAAATAGTTGCGGAAAGACAAAACCAGTCATGTCGGACCCAAATAATTTGCTTGGACCTAGCCGGCTGGAAAATGTTGGCGCAGGTCCATTTGTTCCCCCAGCTGTTGACCAGGCCCCTGCTCCACCCAGTAACCCAACCAATGTAAACAACCGTGAACTTATCCAACTTGTTACTCGACTTATAACAGAGACCTTCGAGCGACAAGGAAGAAATTTATTCGATTCTTTAATGAATCCTACTGCGGACGAGAGTAATGAGATAGATGTCCCTATCAGAATCGGAGGCGATGGGAACTTATCCGATATGGATAAAATCCCTGACGTAGTTAAGAGTCTTAGGGTATTTTCGGGAGATCGAGGAGAATTTAGCTCCTGGAAAAAGAGTGTTGAACGAATCCTTAAGATTTACGATCATCTTAGAGGAACTCCCAAATATTACGGTATTTTATCGGTTATCAGGAATAAAATTGCTGGTCACGCCGATATCGCATTAGAGTCGTATAATACTCCCCTAAATTGGCCCAAAATGGGAAAATGTTTAACTCTACACTGCGCGGATAAGCGAGATTTCGATACGCTGGAGTACCAAATGACCACCTTGGTACAGCGGACAAGTTCTATCCAAGAATTCTATCAGGAAGTATATCAACATCTTTCGCTTATTCTAAACAAATTATCCTCAATGGAGCTGAGTATTGAGTCTGCCAACATCATGACTCAAGCATACAGAGATAAGGCACTCGATACCTTTATCAGAGGGTTACGTGGTGACCTCCCAAGGCTTCTGAGTATTCGTGAGCCAGCCAACCTACCTCAGGCATTGCACCTTTGTCTGAAACTCCAGAATATGGACTATCGGGCACAGCATGCTAACAACTCTCAGAAAATGTTGCGAAAGGCCCACTATCAACATCCGCCTCCAATCCCTCTTCGTAGAAACGCACCTCCTCAATCGAAGCCAACACCGATTCCAGCCCCTAGACAAACCTTCTACCCTGAACTGACACATCTGCCACGTAATACACAGCCTCTACAGTTCAAACAGCAGCCCGTCTATCAAAGACAGGAACAATTCTTCAATCCTAGACCTCTCCCACCTAAACCACTTCCAAGACCCGAGCCTATGGATGTCGATGTTTTCCTGAGGACAAACGCAATTAACTACACGAATACTGCCCTACTAAGCGCAAAACCGGTATCTCAAAAAAAATCGAAAATCTGATTTTGATAGCATTAGAAAACTTAAAACAATACGCATCTAATGAACTCAACCTTTCAATGGTATCTTATTTTAAACATATGGAAAACACCTTAAGAAAATTTTCTAAATCTAAGTACCCGATGTATCCATGATTCATATACTGCTCACCGAGAAAAGTGGAGTAAGGAGAATCCTCCACCAGCTCCAAACAAACCTAATTCCTCGTCGCTTATTTCAATTTTACCTTAAATTACTAAGGAAAATAGAGGTATATCAATATTACTACTTTTACAAAACTTCAATTATCTCGAAACTCGCTTTCATTGAGATACCGCTTTTGCGCTTAGTAGGGCAGAATAGACCCCGTAACCAACCTTTATTACAAAAACGTCCGCAGCCAACACAGAACCACGCACCACAAAAACTGCAGAGGATTTACCACACGGAAACTAATGATTTTAATGAGGCCTCTCCAGACGACTGCCATACTACACAACAGGACAAGGAACACGACCAAACCTTGGACGGATACATTAACGAAATAGACAGTTATGACACTACACAACAAGACGAAGAACATGAGCAAACCTTGAGCGAATATATCCACGAAATAGACGACGGATATCTAGACTTGGCTGAAGAAATAGAAGACATATATTTTTTAGGATAAGGCATTCTTCGCTCCCTTACTACGAATATAAATTAAAGAGCGGAGAGATCCTAAAATTTTTAATTGACACTGGATCCAACAGAAACTATGTCCAGCCAACACACATAAAATATACCCTACCCAACCAAAAGAACTTCTTTGCAAAATCCGTCGGTGGAAACGTTAAGATTACCCACCATTCGCATTTTCGGCCCTTTGGCAACTGTACCGATAAATTGAAATTTTTTATTTTACCGTCACTTATCTCTTTCGATGGAATCATTGGAAACGACAGCCTTAAAAGTCTCAAAGCCGTCATTCACACACAAGACGATTTTATGACAATAAACCACAATATATGCATCCGTCTTAAACAATGAGCCACTGACCTGGAAAATAAAATAGCAATGAAAACAGAACACCTCAGCCAAGAATCATCTGGAAAATTAAACGCTATTATACGAAAACATTCGAGCCTTCTCTCAGACCCAGACGAAAAATTAACCTTCACAACCAAGGTTAAGGGTGACATCAAAACAATGACTAGTGATCCTGTCTACTCTCGATCCTATCCATACCCTATGTAACTAAAAGCAGAGGTAGAGAAGGAAATTAGAAAGCTTCTAGAGGACGGCGTTATCAGACCGTCGAGATCTCCCTATAATTCCCCGGTCTGGATTGTGCCAAAAAAATCGGACGCATCCGGGGAAAAGAAATTTCGAATGGTCATCGACTACCGGAAGCTGAATTCGGTAACCATACCCGACAAATATCCGATTCCCGAGATCAATGAAGTTCTCGCTAACCTTGGTAAGAGCAGATACTTCTCTGTCTTAGATCTCAAGAGCGGCTTTCATCAGATACCGCTCAAAGAATCCGACATCCAAAAGACCGCCTTCTCCGTGAACAATGGAAAGTTCGAATTCACCCGCCTACCTTTCGGTCTTAAGAATGCACCCTCAATTTTTCAGCGAGCATTAGACGACATTCTGAGAGAGCTCATTGGGAAAAGATGCTATGTTTATATCGATGATATAATCATATTTGGGGGAAACGAAGCAGAACATCTCAGCAACCTTGACAAGATCTTTCAAACTTCAGCCAATATGAAAATTCAAATCGACAAGTGCGATTTTCTGAAAGAAGAAGTGGAATTCTTGGGTTATATCGTGAGCAAGGAAGGCATCAAAACCAACCCTAAGAAAGTCAAAGCCATCATAGACTTTCCCTTGCCAAAAATACTCATGGACCTTCGATCCTTCCTGGGAATGTCAGGCTACTATAGGCGTTTTATCCAAGACTACGCTGAAATTGCCAAGCCCCTGACATCCCTTGGACGAGTGTCCAAGAACCTCTCTAAAAATAAGCCCATCCACTTGAATCCGTTGACACTTAAAGCCTTCAACAGCCTCAAAAATGCGCTTGTTTCTATAGATGTGACGCTTGCTCACCCAAACTTCGAGAAAGAGTTCGAGCTCACGACTGATGCTTCCAACTACGCGATCGGGGCCGTTCTCTCTCAAGACCTCAGGCCCATCTCCTTTCTTTCGCGAACACTAACCCAAGCAGAAGAAAATTACGCAACTAATGAGAGGGAAATGCTTGCCATCGTCTGGGCCCTAAATTCTTCAAGAAGCTACCTCTACGGATCACGAAAAGTAAAGATCTACACCGACCATCAGCCACTCAACTATGCTTTTAGCAGTAAAAACACGAATAGTAAGCTGAAGAGGCGGAAGGCAGCGCTTGAAGAGTACAATTATGAACTCAAATATAAGCCTGGTAAAGCTAATATCGTTGCCGACTCACTTTCAAGACCTCCACTAGTCACTCAGATAAATTCTATGACACCCACTGTACACAGCGGCGAAAGTTCATCGCAGAACTTAATCCCAACAGTAGAAATACCTGTCAATGTTTTCCGCAACCAACTTATTCTGAAGACCGGCGAAGAGGATAGCTATCAGCTCACTAATCCTTTCGAAAATTACAAACGACATATCTTCATAAAACCACAGTACTCAGATACAGACTTGATTAACATATTTAAAAGGTATCTAAACCCGAACACAGTAAATGGGCTCTGTACCAGTGAAGAGTTAATGGGGAAAATACAGCAGATATACCCCGACACTTTAGGGACTATCGGATTCGCTTTAGTCAAAAGCTAGTCGAGGATATTTCTAGTGAGGTCAAACAAGAAGAAAAGATCCTTCAAGTTCATAAGCGAGCCCATCGTAATGCGGTGGAAAACAGATTGCAAATATTGAACACCTTTTATTTTCCTAATATGGCGGCAAAAATTGAAAACCTTGTTGCTCGCTGTAGAGTCTCTAAAGAAAATAAATACGAATAAATGGTCATTGATAACGAAGGAGCACTCACCTCGGCTTCAATCACTTCCCTATTGGAAGACGATTTAAAGACAAAAGTGTACAGGACGCCTCCTTACAAAAGCGAGGTGAACGGCCAAGTCGAACGATGGCATTCAACCATTATGGAGATAATGAGATGCCTAAAAAGGGATGGGCCACAGAGAACATTCGAAAACCTTCTGGAGCATGCCACCAATGAATATAATCACACAATTCATTCGACCACCAATAAAAAACCCGTCGAACTATACCTGGGAAGAGTACCCGACATTGACTTGGAAGATTTTGAGAGAATGCGACAGACGAACATTGACAAAATTAAGAAAAAATAGGAAACTGACATTAAACATCATAATAAAAATAGGCAACCGATCAAAGATTACAATGTTGGGGATACTATCTTTGTAAAACATAACAAAGGAAGGGCTCGAAATTATCTCCCAGGTTTAAACAGGAAATATTCAGAGAAAACAGAAATTCTGCCATTCTTACCGAAAGCGGAAAAATTGCTCACAAGAGTAATATTCGAAATTAATTTCCACTTTCAGATTTATTCTACAGACCATACTCGCTAAAGTTCAAATTCTGGACTATTCAGGTTCACAAATTATTTCATTTTATGCCGGACCAACTAAAATTCAAAATGGAAACTTTAAAATAATACCTGAATACGAACGCTTAATAGGAAAAAATCGAACCTCTTCTGAATGTTTCAGGAATACAACACAGCTCGATTATACCTCTCTTATCCCACGAACTACTGAAAATCCGGAGTCTAATCGAGAACATAATACCCCGTCGGTTAAGACGATCTCTCAATTTCCTGGACAGTGCTTGGAAATGGCTAGCTGGTAGCTCCGACCACGAGGACGCTGTCACTATTACCGAAAAATTAAATAACGTATTGCAAAACAACAACAAACAGGTCATAATAAACCGAATTTATAATGACAGGATGAACAATATCACTCGAATGGCAAACAAAATACAAGAATTAATAAAAGAAAATAGTCAGATCAATAATAATTATCTATTTGATGTATACCTTAGGCTAACTCTAATTAAAGGAGAACTAAGCAACATTGATTACGCCATACACTGGGCTAAGCTTGGTGTTGTAAATTCTCTTATCCTATCAAAATCCGAAATCTAATTTGCAACAAATATCTTAGATAATGAAATGTTGCCATATGCAACTGTTGAAGAGGCCTTGGATTTCGCAGAGATCACGATAATAACGAATGGAAACTCACTCTTGTACATTGTGAATATACCATCAACAACAAAAGATATGTTTCAATCTATGATAATTAAACTAATTAAAAGAAATTCATTTCTTAACGAAATTCCGTTCAGCCTTGTAATTAGAAATGACAATGTAATATTTGGTGTCAAGGACAAATGTACAAAGTTTAATCAATTATCAATTTGCAAACAAAATTACCTAATAGATATAAGCAATAGTACCTGTATCCCTAATCTCCTTAAGAGCCTAAAGCCAACTTGTAATACAATCAACGATAAGGACGTACCATCAGTGGAAGAAATTTCAACCGGAGTTGTTCTACTCAACTAGTTCACTGGAATCCTCAAAACCGAAGACACATCCCACAATCTCAATGGAACCTTTTTAATTAAATTCGAAAATACTAGCATCTCGATCAACAACCGAACTTTCATCTCACAGGAGATATCATCGTTACAAGTCCTACCTGCAATACTGCAACCAGCATCTAATGGGATGATTGGACTTTTTACCGGAAAGCCCATGAAGGAATTGACCATCGACAATATAAGGGAAATTGAACTACTCCAGAACGAGAAAAGGGTACATCAATATGCAACATAAGCACTCGCAACAATTCTCCTGTTCATCCTAATTTTACCTACATATCAAAAACTTCGTTCAAAAAATAAAATTAACGCCGTTTTTAATTTAAAAGAGCAAAAAGCGTTAGCTGAAACTCCCAGCAACCTGCCACAAAGTGCCACGACAACTTACCTAGGCACTGAAAGACCTCAACGAATGAAGTTCAATGACCTACCCTTTTTCTAGAAACAATTGAGGACAATTGTATTTAACGGAGGAAGAGTTAACGAGGAATTCATAAAACTCGTGTAATTAAATAGCCCACCTACACGAGCATGCAAAAGTGCAGTATTGCACTTTCCATGAGAACACATTCTCAGGGGAAAATGATTAAGCAGCAATTTGACCAGACACGTTCGAATCAGCAAATTTAGTTTACTTAAGGTAGAACTTAGTAAAAACATGTTGAGTTGTATTTCTATTATCAAGCAATAAAGATCAGGGAACCGACCCTGCATAAACTAATAAATATTTTTTTTAGTGTCTTCTCGTCATAAAAGCTTAACTTATAATCAGCCGTGTCGCCCTGTATCGTTCTAAACCAAAATGCTATCGCCAGTATTAAATTTCATTCTATTTCAAACTCAGCAATATCTCTTAGTAGCAATCTTTACACGCGCAGAATATGAATATGATATGTTGACTAAATGGTCGCGCTATGTGCTGATCATGCATGTCAGCAACATAATAAATAGAAGCGAAGAAACGACATAAGTCCCTTGTTTTTCGGTAGACGGTCGAGTTGATAGTATGTAATATAACAAGTGCGTTAATAAAATTTATCAAAACATCTTATAACAAAATGAAGTGTTTGTCTTTAGAAGAAAAATTAAACTAATAAACTAGACTTGGCAACTAAATATGAAGTATCGACTAGTACTGTTTCTTCTATTGTAAAAAATAAGGAAAAGTTAGAAATGCTGTAGAAAGAGGCTCATATAATGAGGAACGATTGAGAAAACTCATGTATGAAAGTTTGGATAAAGCCGTTTTTAAGTGGTTTGAAGCAGCCAAAAACGAGAATTTGCCCATATCCGGGGGACTAATTAAAGAAAAGGCTTTAGATTTTGCAAAGTTATTGGGAGAGTCAGATTTTAAGGCAAGCATTGGTTGGTTCGATAATTGGAAGCGAAGGTAAGATAATGGCATTTATTTTCGAGAAAAAAACTATTATTGCTATGCGTTGGTTCAGATATGGTATTTGTTACAAGAAGATGTGTGGTGAGAGTAATGTACTGTTCTACCAAAGTTATTGGAAAAATGTGAAATGCGCAATGCATTCAACGGGGATGAAACGAAGTTGTTTTTTAGATGCTTGCCGAATAATACTTTAACCTTCAAGTGCGAAAAGTGGCACGGAGGGAAGCACAGCAAGGAGAGAGTCACGTTACTGTTGGGACGGATTCAATATGGACGGGTCAGAAAAACTTAAAATTTTGCTAATAGGAAAACGTAGGAACCCCCGCTGCTTCCGAGGAGTTAATTGGCTACCAGTTGATTATAAATTAAATACGAAAGCATGGATGGCAGGCTAATACTTTGAGGAATGGCTTTTGAATTTAGATAAAATGTTTTCACAAGCGGGAAGAAAAATTCTCTTACTCATTGATAATCATCCGGCTCATCCTCAAAGTATTCAATGCAAGTTACGGTCAATTGAACTTGCGTTGAAGAAAATCATAAAAGACATGCGGAATTTGGTCTACACTTCGCGGAATTTGCAGTAGCGGGATTTGCAGTAGCGAGATTTGGTCTACACTCTGCATGGGAGGCTGATGACGATATGCCATTACATTTTTTTGAGAAAAAACCGAAACGCAACGGAAGCTGATATTCGAATCTTGGAATCTGAATTCCAGACTTGGCTGCATTTAACAAATCAGTCGATAAATGAAGACTTTTTCCGCGACTATTTACAAATTGATGAAGATCTAACAACGACAAAATTTCCAAGTGATAACGACGTAATCGAGGATATTCGTACGAAATTCGTGGAGACGTTTACCAACGAGCCTGCGAGCGATGAGAAGGACATAGAATGCGAGATTGCTCGAAAACCGACGAAGAAATCAACCGATGAGTCTAGTCTAATGCAGACATCAGACCAGTGCAGAACAAGCATTTGTTGTAGGCTAACATAATAAAGCAATAGTGAACGCAAAACCAAGTGTGTTTTAAATAGCGATTATAACTCAGGTGTGGGGTTTACAATCCATCATCATGTCATCCAGGAAGACAAGACAAACTGCTACGGCAGAGACGAATGACGATAGAATCGACGAAACTGTTTCATTGCTGGAATGCCGCGACTGTGAAACACCGCAGTCGGCAAAGGAGTCCATGTCGCCATTTCTTGAAATTAATAAGTAAAAGTGAATGGAGCCGATTTTGCCTCAAGAGCTGAAGCGTCTCAAGAGCTGAAGCACCTCGAAGAGGAGGAGGCAATCGTAGAAAGGAAGCTGAAGTTGCTCAATCGTAAGCATGAACTCATGCTGCTACAGAAGAAAGTAGCCGAGATGGAGGAGGCCCACGTCGCTGGGCAACAGGCCAATATGGCCGCCGAAGACGCCACCCATACAGAAGCAAACCTAACCGATGCCGTTGTCAATAAAACTAATACTGCTGCTGTCACCGAGGAAGCCGCCACCATTGAAGTTAAAGAGAAGACCACGAGGCCTGCTGCCAGGGAAGTCGCTGCTGAATTAGGAAAAGGCAGGAGAATGATGGAAAAGACGGAGCGTGATTCAATTTGTGTCGCGGAAAGTGAAGTGGAAGTTAGAAAGTTAAAAATCAATCCCGGAATTGATAGTGTGGACTTCCGACCGACGCTACCAGAGTTCTCCGGTAAGAATATCCACCAACCGGTTCGATGCTTTTTCGAAGAGTTTGAGGAAGGATTAAATTTGGTGGAAATTGAAGATCTTAGGAAGTTGATCTATCTGAAGAAGCCTTTGACAGGTTCGGCCAAAGTTTATTTAAGGCTGTCTAAAGCTAGAACGTATGCCGAACTCAAGGCCGAATTGATAAGGGAATTTGCTGTAGTCACCACCGTAGAAGAAGTTTACCGACAGCTCCGAAGTATGAGGTGGAACCAAAATGACGAGCCGATACACCGATTTATTTTAAAAATGCAGGATGCTGCCAAGATTGGCAAGATCAGTGAAATGGAGCTCATCGATATCGTAATCGAAAACTTGAGGATGGGAGGTTACGATCCGACGCCCCTTTTAGGAAGTAGTTCGATGGAAGAACTGAAGCAACGTATACATCGATATGGGAACCTGATTATGAGGAAAGTCAAGGTGCCTCGTCAAATTTTTGTCGCTGCTCGTTTACCGTTTACTTCCGAAGGATCATCGTCAACTACCGTAAATGCTATGTGGAATACGCCTCATTCTAGTGTATCTGCTGTCCGTCTGCTGCCAAGGAGTCAATGACCTATCGGTGCCACCTCCCCACCCACGAGACTAACGGAGGAAGATGCAGAAATCGGATGCTTCAATTGTTCTTAGATGGGGCACTATCAATCTCGATACCCGTTTGAGAAGCGACCGCCAGGAAGTTGCTTTCGATGTTGGGAGGTGGGGCGCGATAGGTATCAATGTAGAAATCAGAGGAAGAAATTGCAACCAGTTGATGCTGCGGCAAGGAGGTCCTGGCCATCGAATGTTTCGACTCCAAACGAGTCATTATGCCTGATGCCCGAAGAAGAGTTTGAGGAGGGAGCCGAGCGAGTAGACTCATCGAACTTGGTAAGTGTCAATGTTAATTCCACGACTGAGCACGGGGAAACCCAGAAACTGACGTGTCTTTCCTTATTTGATACCGGCAGCCCTATTAGTCTGATGAGTCGAGCGTTAGTTTCATCAACTGTTCAACTTGAGAAGGAGAAACCGAGGTATTGAGGTCTGGGGGGAAGTCAGATAGACATCCTGGGAACAACTGAGGCCCGAATTGAATATCGACGACAACAAACGAAGATAAATATTAGAGTAATGAAGCAATGTAGTCTCGCATATCCATTAATTTTAGGACGAGATTTTTTTAGCCAGAACAAAATTTGCCTTATGTCCAAAAAAATAATTAGTTACGATGGAAATCAACTATTGAAAATAAAGACTGATGTTAGAATAAAACCTGGCGTTTTTCCTAGTGCTCAAATAAGCGCTATGTATATATTGACGAAATTTGATTTAATACGTAAGGAACAAAATGATGAAACGCTGCCACTTCAACCTGCCCCGTCGCCTCAAGTATTAGCTTGCCAGATATTTTTAGTATTGAAGTTGATGAACAGAGAAATTTTCCCGATATCAATAATGAGCTTTCTCCTGAAAATGCTAGTCATCTATTATATATTTTTGACAGAAAGTATGCCTCTGCTAAGGAAGTTAGTGCTAAGCCTATAGAATATGAAATGAGTATTCATCTGACTTCTGATGTTCCATTTCATTGCCCTCCACGAAGGCTTTCGGTGCGTAAGAAAACCGAAGTCAAAAACATGACTGATGGGCTGCTGCAAAAAGGTATTATTAGGCCAAGCAGCTCTCCATACGCTTCCGCTGTCGTGTTAGTGAAAAAGAAGAATGGAGAAACTCGTATGTGTGTCGATTATAGAGGCCTGAATAAGCTGACGAAAAGGGATAACTACCCATTGCCTTTGATTGAGGACTGTTTAGAATACCTTGAAGGAAAGAAATTCTTTTCTGTCCTAGATTTAAAGAGCGGATTCCATCAAGTGCGGGTCACTGCAACTTCAAGGAAATACACTTCATTCGTAACGCCTATTGGTCAATACGAATATCTAAGGATGCCCTTCGGACTGAAGAACGCCCCTGCTGTCTTTCAGAGATTTATTAATGAGATATTTCTGGATTTGATTGGAAGTAGAAAAATTGTGATATACATCGATGACATTATGCTGGCTACCAAGACTATAGAAGATCATTTTCAACTGTTGACGACAGTCCTTGAGATAATTAAGTATCGGGGCCTGGAAATGAACCAAAATGCCGAATTGGGCACACTAAAATAGACTTTTTGGGTTATCAAATAACTTCAGAAGGAATTGCTTCTAGTAAGGCACATCTAGATGCCATAAGGAAACTGCGTATGTCAACCAGTGTCCGGGAAGTCCAATCTGCCCTACACAGAGAAAAATGCTTTCTTAATATCATATAATCAGTGTTCTTCAATGAAAAAATATTTGTTTTTCCTAATTATTTCACAAACACAAACAATTAATATTAGACTTATCTGATTGTAAGATCTTAAAAGTTACTAATCGCAATAACATGATATCTAACATTATTTTACATAAGAATTCATAAACTCTTTCTATATTTGCAGAAACGTGATTGTTTGAAAAATAAAATCTTGGTATAGTTTTAAAAGAATTTTGCATCTGACCAATCGTATGTTTTATATAGTTAATTCTACACTTATAAGAATATATTTCATGATAGTGGCAACCTGATTCCACAAATCAAATAAATATTTACATGCTATTTCAGATACATCGAATGTTGTGGGTGAAATCATACAAACTATTCTGAAAATGCATGTATTAGCTGCAACGCAATCACAGATCAAAGAAAATCATTCTGCAAGTCAAAGTATTCATTTTATCAACAGTAGAAACTGCGTATATACATTTATACTTATAGCTTATTTTGTGCGTGCGATTCTATGAACGAGCATTGTCTTTGTGTTTATCGGTTAATGAAGTGCGCTTGAATATAAAGGTGTTAAGTATTTCAGTAGTGAAACAAAAGTGAGTTTCTGATTCGAGTGAGTGTTTAAATCTTAAAAAAAATATGACGAACAAAGACTGTATTTTCGAGTTAATTGATGAAAACCTCTTCATCACGGAGAACATTATTGCCTCAAGTTTGGAAATTGTCCAAAGAATATTGGACGAATGGGGATTTCCAATTTTAAAAAAAGACTTTTTAGATTAAGAGATAGATTTAGAGTGTTTGAAGTCTATGACCGTTGAAGACATAAATATCTTAGTCCCACCAGAAAAGTTGGGCCTTCGCATTAAGTTTCGAATGCGACTCTTTGAATGGCCCCGTCAAAATGTAAATTTAGATGACTTAAAATATTCAGCATTATAATTAAGACATTTTGTTTAATAATTGCTTTAGGGCTATTGCACCCCATTGGCAGAAACAATATCTGTGACATCATCTGCGTCAGACTGGAACTTAAGCTCCTCAAGTCATGCTTCTCAGGCGCCTACTTCTCCGTCACCTGCTTCTACAGCATCTGCTTTACTGGCACGAGAATCTGATCACCACATCAAGCATCTTGTATGTACTTTTTGTTTACATTAGAAAATAACTGATGACAAAATGTCCGGAAATTATTTTAGCCACCTACTCTGATTTTCCTCTTCTTAACCATGACCCAATATCATGCTGTCAAGAGTTGTTAGCTGATTTCCGTACTGCGATTGTTGTTTTGTGAAATACTTCAACTATGCTAAATATTACAATATTATAGAATTACAAACATTTTTCTAGAATCTGGACGAACTTTTGAATGAAACTCTCTTAGGAAGAGCGATTAAAGAAAATTTCACAGTGAGAAATAATCTTTCTCACTCAGATCGAAATGATCTCTGCACTGTAATTGCAGATTTTTGGCTTTCAAAAGGCCACAAAGCAACGCAGAACGATTACTCAGAGGCAGTAACGGAAATTAAAAAGTTATTTCCAAAGGAGAAAGAAGTATACTTCACCCAAGCAAATCTACATTTTTTAGGCTATACGAATATTTTTTGTAGGAAACATATATTTCAAGTACGGCAAAACAGAAAGGAAGGCTCGTGGCTCGTTTTTATACCTTGTCTAGAAAATATCAACAAAAAGGTATACTTAAAAGTCGCTACAATTTGAAAAAAAATGTGACGCTTTCAATGATGAAAATATTGCCCCAACTATATCAGAAAGTGCAATTGAAGATATGAAATGGCTTCGTAAAAATTTTGAGCCAACCCAACTTGTTGTTGATATATGAAAGAGAACCCATTTGTATCGGATGTCTCAGATGAAAGACCATTCAGTTGATATTTTAAAGGAGTGGCCTATACTGAGACAACAAACTATTGGACTTGCACTGGTATATCCTAACAAATATGTTTTTGCTTTATTTCAACACAATCAAACCTTTCATTTTTAGATTGAAATCGATTTCGAAGGGCTATTTCCGGGTAAAGATCGGCTTCTTTCATCAAAATGGGAAAAATATACGGAAAATATTATAACTCATTTTAAATCATCACTCAGAGACAAAAGCTGCAGGAGCATTTTAGAAAAGGGTCAAGATCTTTTACAAGGCGATACTCTGGGTTTATGTGTCATATATTTGTTGCCAGGAATTTTGGTTCCTACCGTAATCCATTCGCAAAATAAAACAAAGCCATAGAAGCCATCTGTTTTAGAAGCACAGAAATGTTTAGTGTTGCTTAGTGAGGTATTTTATTATAGGTCCGTTATATGTAGATCCTGATAATGAATTATTCTTCACAAATAGACAAACAACAATATTCACACAAGAGCCGAGCAGCATGGAAAATTTCTCAGTGAAAAAAGATTATGCCTGCAACCATTCGTCATTGCTGTAGGGGATATATTTTCGCTGCAAGAGTTTTATGTATACTAGAATAGTGTTTTGTATAAGTGCCAAACATTTTTCAAAGCATTTGCGCTTACTTTTAAAATATTTCATGTTTTTAATCTCGAGTACCCAAAACCGGTTAAATCTGTCTGGGAATTAATTCAATTGTACTTGTACGAAATACCACTAGTGGGTAAAAAAACAAGTGCTCTATACGCATTATTGTCTGACCTAGAAAACTAAATCTTTAAAATGTATAGATGCTTTATTTGCAATTGCCCCAGTGGAAATACCAAAAAAAAAAAACCAATATATTAATCATCTGAAATATTTACATAAATTGTCATATCATACAAATTATTTTCAATGCACATGCTGCCCACAAACTTTCCAAAATATGTATGCGTTTTGGCGACATTTGTTGAGAAAACATTCAGATGAAAAATCGTGTAAAAATTTCAAAGAAAATGAAGAACTAAACAGTTCAACATAGCAAATTGAAACTGCAGGTAAGAAAAGTAACATGTCTGAAACGTTTGGGAGTTCTATTTGTGATTTTAAAATAGAAGAAGAGCTCTTTTCATTAGTATTAAAACTATATGGCAGCAATAGCATAAACAGAAAAGTAGCAAGGGATGTAATTATCGATATGGAAAGTTTTTTTTAATAACTTTATTACACATGTATTACAGCTCTCGGATATAAAAAGCAAGTTAATGGAATTGAAGGCATATTTTGAACTTTTTAACAGTGAATACAAGGTTGAAAATTATTTAAAAAATAAAAATCTGGTCTGCAATATAAAAGAATATATAATTGATGATAGCATAAATGTTCAAAATTATGATCATGAAATATCTAAAGGAGTATTATTACCCATTCAGAACTATATTGTGCATTTTTTGCAAAAACCCGGCATTTTATCTTCGATGAAACATAATCAAAAATCCTAAGAAAAACAACATTCAATTTCAAACGTTATACAAGGAATTGCGTGGAAAAGAAAAATTGCAAATTTCCCCAATAAATTCGTTATTCCATATATGCTATACCAGGACGATGTTGAAATTAATAATCCGTTAGGATCAAAGTCCGGTATTCATAAATTGTCGACTATTTATGTTGGTACTTCACAACATAATTCAAGCCGTGCCATATGAATTGCAGCATGGCAGTACCAACCGCTGAACTAAAATTCTTCTTCATCATCCGAGTGAACGAGTCAGTCGCAGAAGAATTCATTTTTGTGTGTAAAATAAGGTTATTGTCAAAATAAGAAACTGTGTGTAAACTCTTGAAAGTGATAATAAAACACTATTACTCAACTTGGAGTATTCTTTTCCGGAAAGGTACAAACATAAAGTGGTCCGTCGAGCCGGATAGTGTAGGTATTATCATTTTTGTGCGGTAGCAAATACTTTGCGAAATTCGGAAAGCTAACATGGCGGACATCTTGCGACTAAAACGCACCCGGACAACCATCAAGCGGAGCATCATGCGGCAAGTTGGTGAATCTATGGAAGACGTGTCAGAAGCGGAAATCGGTTGCCGTATAGAGCAACTAGACAGGACATATAATAAGTTCGACGAAATCCAGCTACAAGTGGAAGCGGCAGTAGGAGATGACAGCGATGCCGAAGGTGCGATTGCAGAGGAGGAAAATACACGTGCACTCCTGGAGGAGGCTTACCTCAAAGGGAAAGCCAAATTGAAGAAGAGATTAAAGGAGATGGAAAGGGTTTCATCCCCCAAAGCGGAAGACAACAATTCGGTACTTCGGTGCATCGGTACTACGTTAGAAAAGCTATCATCAGTCGAGACACGGAACAGTTCGAGCACAGCGGTTAAACTACCAACTATAAACATCCCCAAATTCAGCGGGCGATATGAGGAGTGGGTTTCGTTCCACGACTTATTTCAGAACTTAGTGGACGGAAATCCGAATCTGTCACCAGTGCAGCAAATGCACTACCTTAAAGATGCGCTTGTTGGCGAAGCAGCCTCTGCCATAAAGCACATGGCCATATCGGAATCAAACTACAACGCGGCGTGGTCCCAGCTTAAGGCCAGGTACCACGAAATACATAACGGAAGCACACCTAAAGCGGATGATCGAGTACCCACCCATTACCAAACCTTCGGCGCAAGACATAAGAAAGCTGGTCAATACATTCGAAGAAGCGACGAGAGCATTGGAGGCGCTAAATTACGATATTGGCACCTGGGATTGTTGGCTTCTTTACACAGCTTCCTCCAAGCTCGATAGTATGTCACGGCAACTTTGGGTACGAAGGTCAGCGGCCGATGATAGGCCTACTTTCAAGGACCTGATAGAGTGTTTGGAAGAGCGGCAACATGAGCTCCAGTCATGCACCACCACAGCGGAACGACACTTACCAC
The DNA here is from genome assembly GCA_963978885.1 of Nemotelus pantherinus. Lineage (NCBI taxonomy): Eukaryota > Metazoa > Arthropoda > Insecta > Diptera > Stratiomyidae > Nemotelus > Nemotelus pantherinus. Next base: position 70,437,396 of record OZ022265.1, on the reverse strand, counting down.
AGTTACATACAGCGGAACGACACTCATCATATTCACAACGGCCACCTACATTACGGCAAGTAACGACTACATCAGCTACATCAAGTAGCGCAACCAAATGCCCTCACTGCGGAGAAGCCCACGCATTATACCGGTGCAGCAAATTCCTGCAACTTAATGCGGAACAACGAAAAGTAATCACCATACAAGCCAATATGTGTTACAACTGTCTCACACCAGGGCACGTTGCAGCGAAATGCCGAAGAATAAAATGCAAAACTTGCCAAGACACTCATCATACTCTGCTCCATGACGCTCGAGGCTCAATAATTAAAGAGAATAAAACGTCATACACGCAGAGTACGGATAACGATCCAGACGGCGGGCGGCAACAATCTTCGGCTTGACTAGCAAAAACTGCGGCACAGACTTACATTTTACCAACGGCGATAGCGAACTTCGAACTTCCCAACGGACTAAGGGTCCCATGCAGACTGTTACTAGATACGGCTTCGGAAGTCTCCCTCATCACGCGAGTTAATAACCATTGTCCACTCTTATCGCAAAGAATGTATGAGTACTAGTCATAAGCAACGAATAATAAGTTAATAACCATTGTCCACTCTTATCGCAAAGAATGCATAAGTCATAAGCAACGAATAATAAGTTAATAACCATTGTTCACTCTTATCGCAAAGAATGCATAGGTCATAAGCAACGAATAATAGTTATGTAAACATGAGACCATCAGGAAATGAGTTCATGACAAATACTACTAATCATGAGAATTGTAAATATGAGATAAAACTCATATAGATAAAGTTGTCTTGATCTTGCTATAAATACTGCCTGCAAGCAGAGCAAGTTGCTTCTTATTATACGAATCGTTCATAAGTAAACGAATAGTATTTAGCCAGAAGTTTGAATTAAAAGCTAGAGTTATAGGAAATAAAGAATATATCAAATCATATTTCTTGTTTTTATATATAGCTCGGTGACACAAACTTTAATTGGGGGCTCAACCGGGATGCACAAGTCAAGTATTCCCGCAACGATATATCAACATCCAGAAGTATAAGCTAGGACTGATTACAAGGCACGCATCCTGACAATCGAATATATCAACTGCGAATCAACAACTGTGTATCCAGCCAACCTCAAGTGAATTGTAACAGCAAAGGGACCATAGTAATCCAGCGAAGTATTACAACACTCGAGAAGCCACAACTTATTCCTCAGGCTCAGAACAAGGGGAATCGGAAACTGCACGACTCCACTACGATCATCACGACAAAATAGTAGAGATCCAGTAAGAGCGCCAGCAGCTCCAGATAAATCAAGGTACGTGAAGAATTTCACATATATAAGTGAAAAGAGGATAAAGTGTAAAACAAATAAATTGAGAAGAAAATAGCGAAATACAAGCATCTTACAAAAATCATAATAGTGTACTACTAGGTGGGGTGAAAAGTAAGCTCCTTGGAAATGAAAAAATGTTTTTTTTAAATTTTTTTTTTAATTTTATTCAACGTAGTCCCCTTTTAGGTCGATACACTTATTCCAGCGATTTTCCAACTTTTTGATCCCGTCCGAAAAGTAATTTTCCGGGAGGCCTGCAAAATACTCCTCCGCGGCGTCGATGATCTCCTCGCGCGAGCTGAATTTTTTATTGATGAGCCATCTTTTGAGGTTTGGGAACAGATAATAGTCCGAGGGAGCCAAGTCAGGCGAATAAGGTGGATGGGGAAGCAATTCGAGCCCTAAATCGTTGATTTTAGCCATTGTTGCGATGCTCTTGTGTGACGGCGCGTTGTCTTGTAAAAGCAAAATTTTTTTTCGCTTCATGTGAGGCCGTTTCGCATTGATTTCAGCTTTCAATCGCTCCAATAATGCGCAGTAATACTCGCTATTGATTGTTTTTCCTTTTTCGAGGTAGTCCACGAAGAGTATGCCATGACAATCCCAGAAAACCGACGCCATGACCTTTCCGACCCATTGAGCCTCCCTTGGCCGCTTCGGAGCACTCGTGCCGGCTTCAGTCCATAGCCGGGCACTCATTCTGTTCTCTGGCGTGAAATAGTGGATCCAGTCACCAATCGACGCCAAAAGTCCACCCGATTTCGCCTCAGCATGGCCAAACACGCTTCCGAAGTGCGCTCGCGTTCGTGTTTTTGGTCCGGAGTCAGCATGCGCGGCACCCAGCGGCAGGATAATTTTTTCATCTGCAGAATCTCGCCCAAAATATGGCGTGTGCGCTCAGTACTAATCCCTGTGGCATCTGCTAGCTCACGCACTTTCACTTTCCGGTCGGCCAACACCATTTCATGTATTTTTTTGGAATTTTCCTCTGTAACCGCTTCGGAGGGCCTGCCACTGCGGACTTCATCGGCAGTGGAGTTTCGGCCACCACGAAATTCTCGAAACCAATATTTCACGAAGTAGTCTGAAGGAGCACTAGCCCCATAATATTTGTTCAACTTTTCTTTTGTTTCCTTCGCCGTTTTGCCTCTCAAAAAATAATGTTTTATGAGAGAACGAAAATCACTTTTATCCATACTCAACATGATGCCAAACACGTCAACAAAAATCGGCTGTCAAAACAAAACAAATGACTGTGTCGCTCTGAAATTTGACATGTCCGCCTAAATATAAATGGACTATAAGGCACAATAATCTTTTTGGCGATTGCAGCGCATTCTGGTGGTCAAGGAGCTTACTTTTCACCCCACCTAGTATAATACGGAAAATCAGTGCGTGATAGAAAAATAAAATTAAGTGAATATTGAAAACCGTAAGGGTATTGTAGAAACCCGAGTAGAATTTTAAAAGAATTCGCTCCCTTCCATTATTTATATGAGAAGGACAATTAACAAGTAGACTCATTGCAGAAGAGTGACAGAATTTTACGAGAATTCGTCACCACCCGTCCTTTATACGAGGTGGAATAAATAAAACAAGGTTGAATGAAGTAAGAAGAATTTGTAAACGCACAATATAAAATTTCCGAAAACGGAAGAATTAATAAAAACCCTCAAAGAATAGGTAAAATACCAATTAAAATGGATATCACTCGACTCGCCGCCAAATGCGAAGTATTAAAAACTCAATTGTCTCAAATGCAACTTACGATAGATGCACAAACTCTGAAATTGACGGAAATAGAGCAACAGAATCTATCTAGTCCCATGTGTGACTATGAGGATCAGCTTTGTCAATATCGGACTCATTCACAAATAAATTGTGATATATTTAAAAATCTGCACACATTCTCTGGTATCGAAACGGAATACCGGCCATGGAGGAAAATGGTGACATTATTACACGTTTCAATAAAATCTTTTCAATCTTCAAATCAATATCGGGAAGTATTATTAATAATCAGATCAAAAATTATCGGTGCAGCAGCGGAAGTGTTGATAAACAACAACACGAAACAAAACTTCGATGCAATCATTGAACGATTAGATCTTACATATTCAGATAAGAGACCACTGTATGTCTTAGAGAATGAGATGTCATCTCTAAAACAGGGTCCAGGTACTATAGAAGCATTTTATAATAAAATTAATGTCCACTTAAACCTCGTCATATCAAAAGTCGAAATGACGTACAGAAACGATGAAGCAATCAAGGCATTGACCATTGAAATGGAGTCAAAAGCTATCCGTACATTCATCGCAGGATTAAATAGTATAGCTACAAGAAATATGCTATATGGACAAAACCCAAGGACACTAAGCGAAGCTTATGCAGCAGCACAAACCATGTTCCATGACACCCAAGTTCACGGACTTGATAGTCATTTCCGAACAACTTATCAACCGCGTCCAGTACCTTTTCAACATCATCATAGATTTCCACAATTAAACAGAAGGCATGATTTCCAACAGAATAGAAATCCCTTCAATAGAAATACACCGAGACCCGAACCGATGGAAGTAGATTCTACAAATCACTTCAGGCAAAATAATAACGATATGAATGGAAATAATAGATTCCAGAATAACAACCAAAATAATTATAATCATTTTAAGCGAGAAAGAGAGTTATCTTCCCAAAGATTTAGACATCCACAAAAAGTGCATAGATTGAATGAGGCAAATCGAAATAATACCGAATCTTTAATAAACAATGTACCAGGGGAACGCGAAGAAATCGACGCCAGTAATTTTTTAGAGTTATAAACGGCTTACCACATTTAAAGCTAAAATCTAGATCGGATTGTAAGCCGTGTGAAATATTAATGTTGATAGATTCAGGTAGCACAAGTAATTATATCAGTCCAAATGTAAAAATAGGAAAAAATGTAAAATTATCTCATCCTATTGTAACAAAAACGATGCACGGCACATCAAAAATACATTTTAAACGAATATTGAACATCCTAGGGGTTGAAACCACATTTTTTGAATTAAAAGAATTAACGGAATATCAGGCGATATTAGGGTTCGATGGGCTTAAACAATTACGCGTAGATTTCAACATAGGTAACATGAGACTTAAATTATTCACTCAGGCAAATAGTGAAACTCATCAAATCAACTATACGGTTCATGATAAGACGTACGAGAAAGGAATTGAGGAGATAATGAGAAATAATTCTAACCTTAAGACTCTACCATTTACTACAACAATTGAAGCAACCATCCGAACAAAAGACAAGGAACCTATTTGGACGAAACAGTATCCATACCCGTACAGCGATAATGAGTTTGTAAACAAGGAAATCGACAAACTACTACAAAACGGAATAATAAGACCCAGTAAATCACCTTATAACTCACCAGTTTGGGTAGTACCAAAAAAGGGAACCGATGATGAAGGAAAGCCCAAGAAACGTTTGGTTATAGATTTTCAGAAATTAAACTCGAATACGATTACGGACAGATACCCTATTCCGGATGTGAATATGACGATCCAGAATTTAGGCAAAGCAACAGTCTTTTCAACGATAGACCTTGAATCAGGATTTCACCAAATTAAGATAAAAAAGGAGGATATTGAGAAAACAGCATTTTCCATAAACGGAGCAAAATATGAATTTTTACGTATGCCATTCGGATTGAAGAATGCACCCTCTTTATTTCAACGATGTGTGGATGACATATTGCGACCTTACATAGGCAAATTCGCATACATTTACATTGATGATGTGTTAATATATTCTTCCTCACCCGAAGAACATATTCAACACATTAAGACAATAGTAAATGCATTAAGAAACGCAAATATGAAGATATCTGAAGAGAAATCTCACTTTTTCAGACCCGAAGTTGAATATTTAGGACACATAATTAGGCACAACAAGATTACAGTAGATCCGGAGAAGATAAAGACAATGAATGAGTATCCATTACCACAGAATTTAAAATCATTACGAGGATTTCTAGGATTAGCCTCATATTACAGGAAATTTATAAAGGGATTTGCACAAATAGCAAAACCACTAACAAAACACTTACAAGGAGAAAATGCCACGATAGGAAAGAATAAAAGTAAAAATGCTAAAATTGAGTTAGATGGGACGGCTATAAAAGCTTTTGAAAAAATAAAAGAAAAATTATGTGAACAGGTGGAATTGTACCAACCTGACTATTCAAAACCCTTCGAATTAACCACTGATGCTAGTAACATTGCTATAGGAGCAGTACTTAGCCAGGAACGAAAGCCAATAATATTTATATCAAGAACACTAAGTAAAACGGAACAAAATTACTCAACAAATGAGAAGGAATTATTAGCAATAATTTGGGCACTACAGAAATTGCGCAATCACCTCTACGGCATTGCGGACTTGACAATCTATACAGATCATCAGTCCTTGATATTTTCTATATCTAACAAAAACCCAAATACGAAACTTAAGCGATGGAAAAACCTCATAGAGGAATATGGAGCTAAGCTTTTGTACAAACCAGGAAACCAGAATGTAGTAGCTGATGCATTAAGCAGACAGGAAGTAAATAACTCAACGGACCATAGCATCCACTCGGAAGAGAGCTCAGAAAACGAAGAAATAAAGACTACACCAAAAATAGTGAATGAATTCAAGAACAGAATCATATTAAGGAAAGGATTGAATGAAAACGTACAACTTACACAACCATTTAAGGACTATACGAATTGGGAAATAACTTTTAACTCAGAGGAATACATAATAAGGCAATTAAAAACTATAATGAAACCCAAGATACGAACAGCATTCCATACGGATCAAGAAATTTGGTATAGAATAAAAGATGTTATACAACAACATTACATGGCATATAAAAAAGTATTCTCTCAGCAGTACGTGAAAGATGAAACTGATATTGAAAAACAAACATATTTAATAGAGAAATGTCATAATAGGGCACATAGGAATAAACACAATAATGTGAAAGAATTGAAGGAAAAATACTTTTGGCCAGAAATGAAAAAACAAGTATATACCTACGCGGATAAATGTGAAAACTGCTTGACCAATAAGTACGAACGCCATCCAAAAAAGCATACAATGGGAAAAACACCACTTCCAACTCAGCCAGGAACACATATACAAATGGATATATTTTATATGAACAATCAAATGTATATATCATGTATTGACAGATATTCAAAGTATGCATATTTCCACTACCTACCAAACAAACTAAATACAGCGGAACATTTGAATCAAATTTTCAGGACAATTTTCCCACGAATAACACATTTAACTACGGATAATGAGAGTATTTTCACGAGTAATACCACAAAAAGTATATTAAATAATCTAAAAATCGAACACTATTTGACACCAATACAGCATTCAACAACTAATGCATCCATCGAAAGATTACACTCAACTATAATCGAGATTACACGACTACTCAGTAAGCAAAATAAAACAAACCCTCAAGATGAACTATATAACGCACTATACGAGTATAATAACACAACTCATTCTGTAACAAAGGAGAAACCGATAAACGTATACTTTAATCAAGACAAATACAAAGACATTTCACAACTATTGATATCAGCACAAGAAACCATGATTCAACATGAGAATAAACGTAGAATCTTTAAATCCTTTCAGCCACACGAAGTTGTATACACGAAAAATAATCAGCGAAATAAAACAAGTAAACGTTTCACCAAACATACCGTCCAAGAGGATCGCGGGGACACGATTTTGTCAACCAAGGGGAAGATTATCCATAAAGATAACATACGAAATAAAAAACAAGATGACAAAACTCCCACAAATAACGTCAGTAATAATACTAACAATATTAACAAGAACCATACAGACAATTAACACGATCAATATAACCAACGTACAAGGAAAGAATTTTTTATTAATTAAAGAGAATAATGCATATACGTATCAGAAAACAGACTTCTTATTCCATATAGTAGACTTAGCAATATATAGGACAACCTTAGAGGAAGTAAAAAGTAATAACAACCTAGAAGAGATAGACAAGCATACAATAGAGCGTATAGAGAATATCCTCGAGCAATTACAAGAGCACAGACATAAGAGAGCAATCGATTTCCTAGGGACCATAATCAAATTTATAACAGGTAATCCCGATAACAATGATTTGATAGAAATAAAAAAGGCTCTGAACCAATTAATAACAAATAATGACATACAAAAGAATATAAACAACAAGTTCAACGAACGCCTATCAAAATTACAACCGATTACAAACCACTACAGTTTCATATTAAATGAAATGTACTTAAGTTTAGAAAATGTGATGGAAGCTATAAATCTTGCTAGGAACAATATCATTCTATCCTCAATATTAAATCTGAAAGAAATCAAGAAACTAATAAAGAATGAGATAATTCGTATACCTATAATAAATGTAATAGAATATGCCGAAGTCTATGTAATGAAAGTAAAGGAAAACATTGTATTTACCTATAAATACCCAATAATAACTAAACAAATGGAATTTTATAAAATTGTGACCATAGCACATAAATTTGGAAAATATGTAATGTACCCCTATATTGGGAAATACCAAAATCAATATGTATCGTTAACAAAATGTAAAGAATACCTAAACAAAAATATATGCTATGAAAAAATACAGAAAGATAATTGTACTATACCTTTGTTAGAAAATAAGCTAACTGAATGTAAACTCATACAGGAAAATAATGCAAATTTTGTAAGGTTAAACCCTCATGCTATATTATTGTCAGGAAAACATACAGTAAATGATAAAGAGGTAAATGGAATAAACTTAGTCGAATTTAAAATTAACGTAACGATAAATGAAGCAATATATGAAAATCATGAAGAACAAATAAAAGAAATATTGCATAAATTCAGGCACGGAGAAATTAAAATCTTAGAAATACTTGAAGCAGAATCAAATTTAAAGTTTACAAATATACAGGCATTAAATAAATTCTTAATACCTATAGAGAAAAACCCTACTACAAGTACAATAATTTTGATTGCAATCATTATAACAATAATAATAATAATCTTCTTAATAATCAAAATAATGAAAAGATACAATGAATACAAAAGGGTAAAATTTGAAAAGGAGAAAAGAAAATTATATTTGCAATTATTAAGAAATAACGGAATTGAAAGTGAGGACACTTTGTTTTAACAACGGGGGGAGTTAATAACCATTGTCCACTCTTATCGCAAAGAATGTATGAGTACTAGTCATAAGCAACGAATAATAAGTTAATAACCATTGTCCACTCTTATCGCAAAGAATGCATAAGTCATAAGCAACGAATAATAAGTTAATAACCATTGTTCACTCTTATCGCAAAGAATGCATAGGTCATAAGCAACGAATAATAGTTATGTAAACATGAGACCATCAGGAAATGAGTTCATGACAAATACTACTAATCATGAGAATTGTAAATATGAGATAAAACTCATATAGATAAAGTTGTCTTGATCTTGCTATAAATACTGCCTGCAAGCAGAGCAAGTTGCTTCTTATTATACGAATCGTTCATAAGTAAACGAATAGTATTTAGCCAGAAGTTTGAATTAAAAGCTAGAGTTATAGGAAATAAAGAATATATCAAATCATATTTCTTTTTTTTATATATAGCTCGGTGACACAAACTTTAATTCGCGCGACACAGTCAAGAGCCTGCAATTACCATGGACGCCATTCAAAATACCAATAAGCGGCGTCGCCAACCAGCGGAACTCTACAACCATCGGTGCAGTAAACGTAACACTGCAATCCACCTACGGCAACGAAACAATGACTATTATTGCACTCATTGTTGCCAAAATTTTAAATCCGATACCACCGAAGCGACTAACTCTTGGCGAAGAAACGAACATCCACAAAAATCGGCGATTGGCGGATCCTCATTTTTATAAACCGGCGCCAATCGATATACTTATCGGAGCCGAGCCTACCATGCGCTTATTCACCGGCACAGCTGTCATACGTGATCGCAACTACTTTGCACGGGACACCATTTTCGGATGGGTCGTAACTGGAACATCAGAACCACAGTCAGCATCACCAACAACCATTACGACAATGGCACATAGCGAAGACATCGACAACGTTTGTGTAGATGACATACTAAGGCAATTTTGGCAGCTAGAAACCATTACGGAAACAAAGAAGCTCACATCAGATGAAATGCAGTGTGAAGCTCATTATGCGGCCACAACCAAGCGTATATGTGGATGTTACTTAGTACAACTCCCATTTAAGGAACATTTACAACTACTTGGTGAGTCCAGAAGTCAAGCGGTCAGACGATTACATCAGCTCGAAAAGCGGCTACATCACAACACGAACATGCGGATAGAATATAACAATTTCATGGCGGAATATATTGCATTGGGGCACATGACTCCTCTCACATATCAAGATCGGCAAAGAGACGTTTCTCAACATTTTTATATCCCACACCACGCGGTACTGAAACCGGCAAGCACAAAGACAAAACTACGAGTTGTCTTTGATGCCTCTGCAAAGTCATCCTCCGGAATTTCACTTAACGACAATTTGCTTATTGGACCTACCATACAAGCGGACCTCGTAACCATCCTCTGCAGATTTCGGTCTTTTCATATTGAAATGTCGGCTGACGTTACAAAAATGTATCGGCCGGTGCTGGTGAATAGCAGTGATGCGAATTTCCAGAGAATAGTTTGGAGATTCTCCACCAGCGAACCTGAAACAGATTATAAACTCAACACGGTCACATACGGCACGGCATCTGCCGCGTACCAAGCCATTCGGACGTTGAACCAGATAGCGGATGACGAACGTCATATATCTCAACGTGCTTCGGAGTCAATAAAAAACAACTTTTATGTTGACGACTTCTTGGGTGGTGCTGAGAACATTGAATCAGCATCACAACTTAAGCATGATATTTGCGGTATGCTTCAAAACGGCGGCATGGATCTACGCGGGTGGATTTCGAACGTACCAGAACTGTGCGATGCGGAACGACAAGTGCTGCTCCTCAGCACTGAACATACTTCAGTATTGGGACTATTGTGGAATACAAAGTCGGCATCTTTGGATTCAACGTTCAACTCCAAATCCCGTTTCAACTTACTAAACGGACGTTCCTTTCAATCTCGGCTAAGGTATTTGACCCCTTGGGATTCTTATCTCCAGTTACGATCGTCACGAAAATACAATTTCAACGGTTGTGGACTTCAGGAATTGGTTGGGATGATCCCATACCCGAAGAATTGGCGAAACCATGGCAGGCTCATGTCAATCAACTCAGGGACTTGTCATCCATTCAAGTCAAACGTCTATTGGGAAAAAGCATGCTGACATCGGACCTCATAGGTTTCGCGGATGCGTCTGAACAAGCCTTTGCAGCAGTTATATACATGCGGAGTCTCCAGCCAAATCACTACGGTCAGTTTGACATCACTCTCGTAGCGGCACGAACTAAAGTAGCTCCTATTAAGCCAATAACTTTGCCGAAGCTTGAACTATGTGCGGCGGATCTGTTGAGCAAACTGATGAAAAAGACGGCAGCGGCTTTATCCATCGACCTCGGCAACTGTTACGCATTCTCGGATTCGCAGGTAGTACTATCTTGGCTTTCCGACAACCCACGTCGGTGGAAAACATTTGTAGCCAATCGGTCAGCAAATATTACCGACATACTCCCTGCGGACCGCTGGAAATATGTTAAGTCCAAAAACAACCCAGCTGATTGCGCGTCTCGAGGCATAGAACCATGACAACTTATCCAGCATAAACTTTGGTGGAATGGACCACCATTTCTAGCAACTGAAACTACTCTACATTCAACGGCATTGCGGAACACCACATCTACAGAAGAGCGGAAAGTTCTTGTGATTGCATCAACTCCAGAGCACATCAATGCGGCCCACTATTCAAATCTCAGAAAACTATTGAGAGTTACGGCCATCTGTCTTCGTTTTTCATATAATTTGCGGTGCTCAGATGTGACTTCTCGTCAAACAGGCCCACTAAAAACGGACGAGCTACAGCAGGCACTGAACGTGTGGATACGAAAGTCACAGGCCGAATCATTTATTGCGGAACAGAAACACTTACAAAGAGACCAACATATACCCTACAAGAGCCAATTAAGTTCTCTCGATCCATTCCTGGATTCAGACGGAATTCTTCGCGTTAACGGTCGGATTGAAAACGCAAAACTTACATACGCGGAAACTCATCCAATAATCTTACATCGAAGACAGCATCTAACTAAGCTTATAGTTACACACGAACACGTCGAAAATCTACATGCAAGCCATAGATTGCTTCTTACAATTTTATCTTAGAAATATTGGATCATAGGCGCACGATTAGTGGCAAAGCAAATCATCCATCAATGCACGACATGTATTCGACATCGCGGGAAGGTTTCTAACCAGAAAATGGCTCCATTGGCTACGGGTAACTCCGGCCAGACCTTTCTCGAACCGCGGCATAGACTATGCCGGACCCATCATGGTAAGGTCATGGCGCGGGCGAATGGCTAAATCTTATGAAGCCTACATTGCCTTATTCATCTGCCTGGCTACTAAGGCAATCCACCTTGAAGCGGTCACAGAGTTGACAACCGACTGCTTCTTAGCGGCTTTGCGGCGTTTCATCGCTCGACGCGGATACCCACTCAACCTCTATAGCGATAATGGGACGAATTTCGTCGGTGCTAGTCGAGAACTAGACAAACTATTCGAACTCATAAAAGCGGATAAAACACAAGAACAAGACACTCTATCGCGGTTCCTGACCATCAAGAAGATAACGTGGCATTTCATACCACCTGCGGCGCCACATTTCGAAGGCATTTGGGAAGCGGGTGTGAAGGCCGTCAAATTTGATCTATACCGAGTGCTGGGACAGACTTCATTGACGTTCGAGGAGCTTTACACCCTGCTTTGCCAAATCGAACATTGCCTTAACACGCGGCCTCTGTGTGCATTGTCAGCACAAACGGACATCGATGCTCTGACGCCGAATCATTTTTTAATCGGTTCGTCAGGCGGCCTACTCCCTACATTGGAGGACACAAACGATAAATGGAACTTAATACGACGATGGAAATACATACAAGCCCTGTACAATGACCTGTGGAAGCGGTGGCGTGACGAATACATGCGACAGCTACAACAGCGGACTAAATGGAACTCATCCATCAACAATTTAGAGATCGGCAACATTGTTCTCATCAAGAATGAGAACACACCACCGGCAGCATGGCCTTTAGCCAGAATCATTGACGTCCACCCTGGAAGTGACGGCTATGTCCGAGTTGTAACTTTAAAAACTCAAGGCGGAATTGTTAAGCGGCCCATCACCAAGCTGGTCTATTTGCCAGTTGACAGCGGAGTGACTGACAGTTGAAACACATCTTTCAAGGCGGGCGGCATGTTGGTACTTCACAACATAATTCAAGCCGTGCCATATGAATTGCAGCATGGCAGTACCAACCGCTGAACTAAAATTCTTCTCCATCATCCGAGTGAACGAGTCAGTCGCAGGAGAATTCATTTTTGTGTGTAAAATAAGGTTATTGTCAAAATAAGAAACTGTGTGTAAACTCTTGAAAGTGATAATAAAACACTATTACTCAACTTGGAGTATTCTTTTCCGGAAAGGTACAAACAATTTACATGAGTTTTCCTTTATTACAAACTTCGTTAGCTTTGAAATTGGATTCGATACTTATTTGCACTCTAACTAAATCAAAATATGCTCTTTATGGTTTTTACAGGAATTTAAAACCACTAATTAAACTTTTAAAAGAATTTGAAGAGAATGGGCTGAATATTACTGTTAAGAACATAAACCACAAGGTTTATCTAGTGCTATCGAATATAACAGGAGATAATCTAGGACTAAATTCCATATTAGGATACCCAAAATCTTTTTCAGCTAATTATTACTGTAGAGTATGTGTAGCGCACAAAAGCCAACTTTAAAATTTGACAAAAGAAAACATTCCCTTTTAAGGATTGAAGAAAGATGCTCTTCGCATTTAAACGATACAGATAATAAATTTAACGGACAATTGTGCGCTTTTTCAGATCTAAATTCATTTAATATTTTTGAAAATGTTACATGTGATTTGATGCACGATATCTATGAAGGAATTTGTCATTTTGAAGTTACCACAATTCTATCATATTTCATATTTGAAAGAAAGTATTTTACCCTTTCTCAACTCAATAGTAGAAAATCTTCATTTAATTTTGGCAAGAATGCATCCAAGAATAAATTTATGGATATTTCTTTAACCCACTTAAATTCTAAAATGCTAAAAACGTCTGCTGCTCAAATGAAAACTTTTATACATTTTTTGCCTCTCATAATTGGCGATTTAATACCCAAAAGAGATAACTTTTGGAAACTTTTACTACTATTAATAAAACTCATCGAAGATGTTTCACAGCCAGAATTTGACGAAAATAGTTTATCAGCTTTAGCTTACACAATACAGAAGCATCAACAATGCTATATTAATTTGACTGGCGCAAACCTTACACCTAAGCATCATTTTATTACCCACTATCCCACAGTAGTCAGATCGTTAGGACCAGTGAAAAAGTTATGGGTAATGCGGTTTGAAGCCAAGCACAAACAGTTGAAACAATACGCTAATGTATGTTGCTCAAGAAAAAATATATTGAAAAGCTTAGGAATTAAGTTGAATTATCAGTTTGCATTACGACATTATAGTGAATTTAGCAGCACATTACACAAAACTAACATGGTAAAAAATGACATTATTGACTTTACTCAGCATGAAATATATTCAAAACTAGAAAATATCAGCCCTGAATGTAATCTTGCAAATGTTTGGTCCCTTAAAAATATTGATATAAATAATACCAAATATCAAATTGAAGATATAATCGCTTTTATCGGCAAAAAAAATGAATTGAGTTTCCACCGTACACAATTCATTTTGTTTGGTTTCGATGAAAAAATTGTTTTCATTACTGATATGTTGAATGTGAATAAATTCGATGAGCATTTTCAGAGCTATATTGTAGACAAAAGCAATATTCTTGCAAGGCAATATAATGTTGTCAGTTGTGAAACCGTTGGTTATCCTTCGATGCATTTAATTAAGTTGAGTAATGGGTACTTGACAATTAGATTAAGTTTACCTTATGTATGAGTGTGAGTTTTTATGTTGTTTGTTTTTGATTTCAATAAAAAAATTTAAAAAAGCAATTATTTTTTTATATTTTACTATACATATATATATATATATATATATATATATATATATATATATATATATATATATATATATACATATATATATATATATATATATATATATATATATATATATATATATATATATATATATATATATTAATACGTTTATATAATGCATATATTATAAATATATGTTATATATACTATGTATAAATATTAATATATAGTGCGTTTTCATATCTCTTCTTCAATGAATTCGATTCACAACTTCTTAGCTACTGTAGAAGCTAATTAAGGAAACATGATTCTTTGATTGAAAAGTTTTATTCTTAGCATTATAATACCGTTTTCACAGTTTTCAGAATAATTTTCAAAAAATTATATAATCGTTTTAGTGGAAACAAGGAAATCTTTCTATGAAAATGAAATAACATTATTCTTCATAATCATATAATCTCAAATTGCTTTATAATACAATTTAAAGTTATGACCAAAAATCATTGCAAACATTCATACAAATCATAGACAACATTCAATAGAATCACAGAATCTTTTTTTTCTGTGTAGGATTGTTTTCCTACTTCAGACGGTTTGTACCGAATTTTCCGCGAATAGCAAAACCCTTGCAGAACTTATTGCGTAAGGATACCCGATTTGAAACTTCCGAAGCAAGCTGCATCGCCTTTACGAATTTGAAAAAATTGTTAATTGAGTCTCCAGTATTGGCCATTTATAATCCACGTTATGAGACTGAATTACACGCGGATGCTAGCTCTATCGGTTTCGGAGCTATTTTGGTGCAGAAGCAGCCTGATGAACGTTTTCACCCTGTGGCGTACTATTCTAGGACCGCAAGGGGGCCTGAATCACGGTATCATAGTTTTGAGCTGAAAACGTTGGCTATCATTTATGCCTTACGTCGTTTCAGAGTATATTTAGAAGGAATACGTTTCCAAATAGTTACTGACTGTAATTCTTTAACCCAGACTCTTATGAGAAAACAAATTTATCCAAGGATTGCACGTTGGGCGTTAGAGTTAGAAAACTACGACTATTCTATTCAACATCAAAGAGGAACCAGTATGCCCCCATCATTGCTGCAGTCACAGAAGAAGAGATTGATTATCGCTTGCAAATAGCGCAGGCTCAAGATACTGCTGTCAAATTAATCAAAGACAAACTTCAGATTTCGTCTGTGGAAAATTATGATTTGATAGACGGGTTGGTCTTTAGAAAAAAAGCTGATGAACGTCCTCTGCTGTGTGTACCGGTAGCCATGGAAAATAATATTATTCGGATGTCTCATGAGTTGGTCGGACATCAAGGAATTGAGAAAACATGGCATAAGATAAAATGTAGATATTGGTTTCCGGGAGGTCGCAAGAAGACCGAAGAATTCATCCGAAATTGCGTCCCGTGTATTATGTACGCACCAGTTGCAAGTCCGTCTGAACGAAATTTGCACAATATTCCTAAGAAGCCATTGCCCTTTGATACTTTGCATATTGATCACTTTGGTCCACTGCAGTCTTTGCAATCTAAAAGGAAACACATACTAGTAGTAGTTGATGCTTTCACCAAGTACGTCAAATTATATCCGACGAATAGTACTAGCTCTAAAGAGGTCATTGCAGCCATGAAAAAGTACTTTGATTACTATAGTCGTCCTAGACGAATTATTTCAGACCTGCTTTACTTCATTAGAATTTGCTGCATTCATGCAAGAGAATAATGTCAAACATATTAAAGTGGCCACCGCCGCCCCGCAAGCCAATGGCCAAGTTGAGCGGGTGAATAGGACTTTAAAGAAGATGCTAGGAAAACTAACTGAGGCAGTGAATCATGCAGATTGGGTTTCTCGCCTAATTGATGTCGAGTTCGCCATCAATAACTCCGTTAGCGCCGCTACAGGGTTTACCCCTAGTCATCTACTGTTCGGTGTATCTCAGAGATGGCATATCATCACTGAATTGGATGAGTATTTGGAAGATAAAATCGGAAGTGAAGAACAACCCTTACAGCAAAATCGGAGTACCGCTGCCGAGAATCAATCCAAGTCCCAAGAGTACAACTTTAATTATTTCTTGAAACATAGTAAACCTGCTAAAACATATAAAACTGGTGACTTTCTCGTACTCAGAAATATAGATACTCCAGTAGGCACTAACAAAAAACTGATTCCAAAATTTCATACACAACCCTGGCCAGAATCGGTTCACACCGCTCATACAAAAATATATATATTTTTTTGTGAAGAATTGTTAAATAAGCAATATAGTATCTATTCATACAGAACAAAAAGAAGCACTGTTTATACATATATATATATATATATATATATATATATATATATATATATATATATATATATATATATATATATATATATATATATAAATATATATACATATATATATATATATATATATATATATATATATATATATATATATGTATATATATATATATATATTTATATATATATATATATATATATATATATATATATATATATATATTTATATATATATATATATATATATATATATATATATATATATATATATATGTATATATATATATATATATATATATATATATATATATATATATATATATCAACTTTAAAGAAAAGACATTAAAACAAATTTCCCACACCCTGAATTGTAAAAAAAATAACAATCAATTTACGCCAGTTTAACAATAAATTGTTGAAAAAGAATTTCATTCATAATTTGGTATTATTTCTTTAAATTAATTTTTTTCCTCTAATTCCACGGCTTTTAGACATGCAGTTGTAACTTTATTTACTGGATAGCATCCACGTGATATCAGCTTATGTATTTAAATTATGAAGGATGCTAGAACGCGCAGTCGTCATATTAAGGTCTGCATTGGGCTTCGTATTAACTGTCTTTTTTTGTAATTTTTTTCTCGTACCCGCTTTCGTATTTATTTTCGTTGCGTACCGATCAAGTAATAAAAGGAACCAAGAGTTACTTATCTGATACTTGATATTTCACATCCACGATTAGGATTTTCGAGCCAACTCAGCTAGCCTGCTAATTCCAACTAATAGTTGCCAGCACTTATACTTTGGTTTTTTTCGATAGTTATCTAACGATTTTAAATTTTCATCCAACCATCTCCTTTTCTTTTCGATATTTTTCCCAAAGAACACTACAAAGCCTTCAAATGTTTAATTGCTGTTCACTATATCTTTCAATTCCACGTCTTTAACTAATTTATCACTTTTATTCTTGATAACTTTTCAATTTTTACTTTCGCTCAATTTTTTTAGCCGCCAAAATTCCCTGAACTTTTTCTTTTCGCCTCTAAGACCAGAATGCCCCTTTTTTTTCGTTCGGAAATTTTCACGGAACCGCTAGAGCAGTTCCCTTCTAAATTTCTCGTTTATTCCAATTTGCCACACCATTAGGGCATCACCAAACCATATGGTACAAGAATGAGACGCCAGGTTCGCTGTACAGCTGTATTTGCCATTCCATCTGTCAGTGATGACAGTTCAGGCAGTGGCAATGCGATGAAGTTTGATTCGGTAAATGTTCGTTATCTTACTATTTACTAACCTATTACCCTGCTTATTACATGCATATTCATCAAGGAATTCATTCTCATTGAAGCACAAAGGAATCTGTCTCACAATTCCAAATCTGTATATAAAGTTATTCGGAATAAAAATAATATAACCTTTTAATACACTCTCTCTTTTTGCTACAAACTCATTTACCTCTTCGGCTCTATCAAAAATCACCTTAACTTTATTATATCCAACACTTTTAACTACAATTATTCCTTTAATAACAACTTCTTTTTTCAACTTATATAAAATCACCGGGTCAAGTCTCACTCTCTTGTCATTTATATTTTTCGCTATGATTAAAACCGGGTAATTTTTTTTTTGAATTTGTTTTATATTGAGGACTTTGAAAGAATTCGAGAATTTTTCGAGTTGAAATATCAAAGAGCAATCGATGTGTTTACGCACCATTATATAACATGCCACTCTTCAAAAATTCGAACGTAGCCGAATACTCCACATACTATTTAGACCATTCGTATAGACCGCGTGCTGACAGAATCATGAGAAAAGATAAGGAAGATAAAAAGAAGCTAGTACCAACAACAACGATTAAGGTGACATTTGAGGGTCATGAATTGCCATACGGGATTAGGCTAGATTTTCTAAATATTAAGGTTGATTACTTTATACAGAGACCGAAGCAGTGTTTTCAATGTGGTAGATTAGGGCACTTTGCGGCACAGTGCAAAAGCTGGATTAAAAAATGTTTAAACTGCGCTTCAGAGGAGTGTGACGGAATCTGTGGGGAAATAAAATGCTTACTATGCAAAGCGGAAGATCATAATGCCAGAGATAGAAACTGCCCAATATGGGTGAAAGAAAAATTGAATTTAGAAATGGCATCTAAACTTAATGTATCAATGCAGGAAGTGAGAAAAATGCAGTATAGCAATAGCTTTGAGAGTGTCAGGGAGGTGGACATTGGTGATGAGGGGGTTTTCCCGATGCTGAACAGAACGAAATATTCTAACAATAGAAACCAGCAGGATGCATTCAGGACGTCTATTAAAAAAAGCTACAGAAACGTGTTAAACCTAATAAATTAATTATAGGCGATTCAATTGGTGTAGACCCATTAGAAACTGTTTACGAATCAGCAATGAAACTAAAAGTTACGGAAATCGAAAGATTAAAAAATAACTTAATAGTAACTTTAAAGAAGGAACAAAGTGGTGCTGAGAGAATTGTAGATGAGGAAATTGTAAATAATAATTGCAAATTAATAAGTCAGGATAGTGCAATACAAAATAGTAAGATTGAACATTATTCAGTAGGAAATAACTTAGCTAGTGAGATTTAATAAGGATATTGTAAATATATATTTAAAGTTAATAAATGAAAATTATGCAATTTAACATTCAGGGATTAAGGAAGAACGTTGATAGTTTAATAATGTTTCTTAATACAAATAAGATTGATTTTGCACTAATTGCGGAATCGTTACTACCTTTTGAGTATAATAAAGTGAATTTAATAAATGGTTATAAAGGAATATTCAAAAATCGATATAATAGATTAGGAGGAGGAGTAGCAATGTTTATTAAAAATGATATTAAGTTCAAAGAAATAGTGTTTGAGCGGGAAATAGAGTTTATATGTATCAAAACCTTAAACTTAACGAGAAATATAATAATTGGATCTGTGTACATCCCACCAAATTTTAGTAATTACATATTTGAAAACAATTTAAGACAATTTCGAAGTAAACTTGGGGGAAATGACGAATTTATTATTGGTGGGGACTGTAACGCGAGGAGTAAAAAATGGGGAGACCATTCCCAGAATGCGAGAGGAAGAAAATTAATGAAAATTATAAATGATCGTGATTTAAGAGTATTAAACAATGGAATGTTCACATATAACTGTAATATTAATGGGAGGAAGGGAAAATCGGTTCCTGATATCACAATAACAAACATGGTAGATAGAATAAACTGGAAGTGTGAGGGAAATTGTCTTGGTAGTAATGGTCATAAAATAATAACTATAGAAATAATATGCAGGAGGGTTAGTTCCACTAGAAATATGAATCAAAAAAATTGACAAATTAAATCAAAGAAACTAGGATATCAAATGATTTGGATGAGATTATGAAAGAATTTGAAATAATTATTAATAAAAATATTCAGGTTAGTAAGAGCAGGAATTTTAAGGAAGTATATTGGTGGAATGAAACGTTGAGCAATAGGTGGAAGGAGAAGTTGGCCAAGAAGAAGCAGTTTAATAAAAGAAGTACTCCAAATAATTATATGATGTGGAAAAGGTCATATGAGATGTGGTGTTGCAACTGACTAAACTTTGTCGAGCAGTCGTCAGTGCAGCATATATTTATTAAGAATTCTTCCTGTTCTTGCCCGGCGTGCCTTTTCCCTGCCGACTAGCTCAGCCTGGCGTGGGTTTGCGGGCGGAAGATTTCTTCGTGCTATGGCACGCTGACAGTACAACATTCATCAATCACAAACAGAAAAAGGAGGGAAAACAAAGAAGTCCGTAGGAAACATTACTGAATTATTTATTTTTCATGCATTATAACTACTAAAATAACTCAAAAAATCAAAATACAAGCAAAAAAAAACTAAAATAAAAAAAAATGATCAAATCAACTAAATCCAATACAGTAAATTCAATTCACAGCTTCATGCTAATCATTCAAATCAAATGGAAATCAGATAGAATAAATACAATCCAAACAGTTTCGAATAATAACTAAAATGCCTGAATAAATTGGATGGGGGGTTTTCTTTTCGTACTCAACCCCGGCCGGGATCAGTTTACACCGATCATACAATAATTCTGAAAATTGTTAGATATATAATATGCTATGCAGACCAATATATATATACGTAAAGCAATGTTTGGTATAAACATATAACTATGATATTGTAGTATAAAAATACAAATTCCCACCCACAGAATTGAAACAAGAAAAAATAAGTAGTACTCGATTTAACAATAAATGTTTGAAACAAATAATTTCATTTGTGATTTTTCTTAATTGTCTAAATTCAACCGAAATTCCGTTAACTCCCAGCTCTGCGACGTGTAAAAGTAGTTTTATCTCCTTGGTGTCTTATGCGTGCATTCAATCTAGGTTTTTAAATTAAGAAAGGAATCCCAAGATGTGCAGTCTTCATATTTTGTCGCTTCTTTGACCCCACACTGTTCATGCATGCCTTTCAAACAATAAAGGAACAAAAGCAACTTATCTGGTCCGAGTGGTTTTTTATACTTCAGGCGAAGAACGATGAAATCACTCAATTAGCCTGCCAATTCTGTCCAAAGTTGCCGTCACGCATATATTGAGTTTTTCCTCCAGTCGTTAATCAATGAATTAAGATGTTTCTGCCAACTAAATCTCCTTTTCACTCTTTCAGGTGTTTAAACTTTCTCACTTTGAATTTATTCAAATTTCTTCCAAACCGCCGATAATTTTCACCTTTCTCCTTCAACAGTTTATTTATTTAATTAATTTCTCACTTTACTGTAATAATAATTGACTGTAATAATTCGTACACTTTGACTTTTATTCAAATTTTTTCCCAAAAACCGCCAAAAATTTTCAACTTTCTCCTTCAACAGTCCATCTTCAACTCCACTTTCTTTGTTCCGAATAGAAAATTTTTTCATTATCCCGCTAGAGCGGTTTCTTTCCAATTCCCGCGATTTCCACGTGATTCTGAATCATTATGGCATCACCAAAACATAAGGTACGGCAATTCGGCACCAGGATCGCTGTACAGCTGAATTCGTTCAAATGTCAGTGATGACTTTTTTAAGAAAAAATGTAAACCTGGGGTTGTGCTTCACGATTTCGGACTTCAGCTTCGAACATTCTCAACTCCTGTTCGACTTTTCGTCCTGGCTGTTCAGCGACCTGTTTAGCGTCTTATCGTTCCGCGATGTACAAATGCCATATGTCCTTTATGGCCTTCTTTAAATTGCTTGAACATAACATCTAATGTTGCATCACAAAACACAAAATGACAAGGGTTCTGATAGAATTCGCAAAATGTTTTCAACGGTGTGTTATCGTCTGGATCGACGAGCGCTAAATCTTTAATATAAAGCAATGTGACAATGTTGGTTCGTGTCCCATCGTACACAGGAATACGTGAGAATCCCGATTTCATTATTTCAGATACGGTTTCAAAATTCAAAATCGCATCTAGTGACAACATAAATGCATCCTCAATAGGAGTCATTACTTCACCAACGGTCTTCTTACGAAGCCCTAGAGCACCCGAAATAATATTCACTTCATCCTTGTCCAAGTCGCCTGAGTTCATTTTCAACAGCTCCTTCAGACGTTCCCGATTGTATACGCTGCCGATTTCTTCGCCCAGGATATGGTCCAGACTTTCCGCAATCGGAAACGACATAGGAAATGTCAGACCCATGATGAGTTTTTGTGACATTAACAGTTTTCGCACCAACAGCCAAACCATGTCGGGAACATATAGCCTGTGGCGTGATTTCACCAAATATTACAATTGAAATCGTTGAGAATACGACAGCGAATATTCCAGAAGTCAAATCATCCAAGAGAATTGTGAAAAGTGAATTGACCAGTACGTTAGACCCAAATTCAAACCGGAAAAAATTGAAGAGAAACACAAGCAGGTAAGGATAATACAAATCGAAAGACATAGTGGTAGCATTGAACCTTCATGTATTAATGGTTTCGCTAACGTGGGATTATGCATTACATCACTGTCATCATTTTTGGTACAAAGAAACAGTTCGTATTTGCCTTCGGGAAATGTAGTTTTAATTAAAGCAGTATGACCGCTATCGGAGACATCCATAACACGAATCGGTTGTGTTAACGACATTATATACAGACCACCGTGAATTAGTTGTTCAGGAGTAAATGCGATGAAGGTATTATTTGTAATGCCGCTACTGAATATTCGTAGCAGAGCTTCTTTCGAGGACAGTATACTTGGTACACCATCGTCACCATATTCGGCGGATTAACTGTTTTCTACACGAATTCCATCGATTTTTAATTTTTCCTGGTGCCGCGTCGAAGTATGATGATGGTGATTGAGTTCGAACCGTGTTTACTGTCAGCATTGCAACACTCGTGGGGACGACTCCGACCCTGAGATGTCTCAAAATGCCGGGCAGAATTCACTGGAATCCGACTGTGTACATCTTCCGTTATCACGCTTTGATATCTTTGGCGTGGTAATTTCCCAGCACCTTTCCTTTCTCGTCTACCAACTCGTAGATGACCTGCCCCACTTTACGCTTGACCGTTGCCTTAATGAATTTTGGGGCGAGTTTAGCAGCAAATCGGTCAACCGCACAGCTTAACGAATGATTGCGTACCCATACGTCTTGACCAATGGCAAAATCTTTTACACGGCTTCTTAGATTGTATCGTTGCGAACCCTTGTTGTATGCCTCAGTCATTTTGGTTTTGACCTGACACTGAATTTGACGTAACCGGTCACAATTTGGTACTGTCATTACCTCTCCATCCTCAAAAGCCTGTAAAGACTTCAAAAGTGCGTATTCAGAACCATGGCGGATAGGTTGGTACCCGAACATCAGGAAATGGGGCGAACAACCTGTGGCCTCATGTACTACATTACGAAATGCGGCACATGACTCCAGCAGGTTAGCGTCCCAATTCCGGTGGTCGTCCCCTATGTAGACTCGAATAGCGGTTAGGATAGACTGGTTGGCTCTTTCGGAAGCATTAGCTTGGGGTGAATAGAAAGGGGTGTAGCAATGGTTCACCCCATATTGAGCTAGGAATCCCGAGAAGAGTTTAGATACAAATTGGACTCCATTGTCAGTATGGACGATTTCAGGCACGCCAAAGGTCAAGAATATGTGTTCTTTTAAAAATTTCACCATCGATTCAGCTGTTGCTTTGGGTAGGGCCTTGAGCCAAATGAATTTGGTATAGTGATCGAGCACCACCAGCAACTGAGTGTTACCTAGCTTCGAACGAGGATATGGGCCCATAAAGTCAATAAACAAGCGTTGCATTGGCCGATCGGTAATCCTGGCAGCACCCATAGGTGGTCTCATTGTAGCATTCGTGGCCTTAACTTGCTTGCAAACAGAACAATTGTTGACATAGCTGGTGACATCTTGACGCAGCTTCGGCCAGTAATAATAGCGTCGCAAGACTTCTAGTGTTTTACGAATCCCACAATGTGATCCCAAAGGACTGTCATGACTACGTGCCAGCAACACTTGTCTTCCTCCTTCAGGGACCCACACCTTTGCACTGGGAATATCTAAGTCAAAACCTCCGTGTGAACCTAGATGAATATACACAATTCCGTTCTTCGTGTACAAGTTTTCGAACTGATCCGGATGTTGCTCAATCTGATTGACGAGATTCATGTAATCAGGATCCTGAAAGGCCTGTGATGGAATGTTCCCTAGCAATTGGTGATGCTCAGGAAGACAAACAACGGCACAATGAGGCCCCCCTTCAGAGTCGCGTGCTCGTGATAACGCGTCTGGTACGACATTTTGAGTGCCTGCTCGATGTTCAATGTTGCAATTGAACCCTTGTAATTTTAGGCTCCACCGTGCTAACCTCCCCGACAGATCTCTCTGGCCCATTAACCATTTCAGACTGGCATGGTCTGTGATAATGGTGAAAGTGTTACGGAACAGCCTTGCCGCCACCACGCACGCACACACCTACAGACGTTGCGTATGCAATGCTGCATTCGATGATCAAATGCATTCCATGGCCATCCGAAAACAGGCTATGTATATGCGTTTGATTTTCGAATGGTGCATTGCATTGCATTAGGTTCACTGGCCTGAGCGCAGGTGATTTGCAACAAAACTTGTATCAGCTGCGTTATCAGGCCAATGAAACTTGTAATGTTGGGTGTTGGCTGCGTGTGCTGTGCAACAAGTGCATAACGGATAACGGCTGGTTGGAACCGGTACGTGGCGGATCGCTGAGCGATCAAGGGAAATGCTGGCTGCTGGGGCAGTCAGGTTTGAGCTTTGATTCACGGCGGCAGCGCAGGCTGCCGCCGTGGGAATTTAAGAGGAGTTGAATTTTGGCGCTGAACCGAGAGGTTGGTTTTTGGTGCTTGGGCAAGGGAGATTGGTTGAGTGTTGCGGAATGGCAATGAATTTATCTGTCGAGTTAAACTAAGTGATTTGAATATTTTCGGATCCTGAGAAAAAACTTATTGGAAGTGCAGTTGAATTATTTGTGATCTAATTAATTAATTGTGAACTGTGCGCAATTGGCCTGTGGCTAGATCTACTACATCTAACATTATGGCAGATATTTAAAAACAAGAAAGTGAATATGTGAGACCAATGCAATTGAATATTTTCTGATCCTGAGAAAAAAACTTATTGAAAGTGCAGTTGAATTATTTGGGGTCTAATTAATTAATTGTGAGCTGACCGCAATTGGCCTGTGTCTAGAACGATTCATTAGAATCCATATTTGGTCGATTCATTACTACATCGAACATAGTGGCAGATATTTAAAACAAGAAAGTGAATATGTTAGACTAGTGCAATTGGAATTAATGATGTGAGGATGATCTATAGCTAATCCCAATAAAAACAATCGCCGTTTAAATTAATAGATACCGAAAGGTCAAACGGAATCTGATTTGCTATTGTCGGAGTTTCATATAAAAATATCAAAATCAACGATATATCGAAGTGGTCGTGTCAATGAAAAATTTATGGGTGGAAGCGATTCTAACCAAAATACACATGTTTTGCTTTGCATTATAATATACAAAACCATTGGATGTCAGCAGGCGGAATCAACTGAGAAAGCAGAGTGTGATATTTTTTTTTAACTATTGAACTGATTAATTATTGAATTTATTTAACTTTCTGAGCTTAAATTTAACTTTCACAAATCACATCAACAGTTACAGTGCTCCAGCTTCGGTACCGTAGTGTGGATATCACTGGTAAGTGACAAATTTTGTTCTAATTTCTTTGATTTAGTAATTGAAACGGGTGCGTTTTTATCAAGACTTGTTTATTTATGATACCCAATTAATATATTTATTTGTTTATTTATTTAATTTCAATTTAGTCTGAATTTCTATTTATTTGTCTTGGTTGAATTTTTAAGCGATTATTTATTAAATTTTAATTTGTTTATAGTAATTTTATAGTACGCGAAAATGGGATTGTATATTTGAATATGTTTTAACTGAAATATTATATTATATGAATTTATTTTTTTATTTCGTTAAATTTTTGTTTTTTTTATTGAACGGTTGACCATGGAGTTTTAATTTCCTCATTTAGGTTCAGTGAAGCCATTGATTGAAGTGGGTTCCTTTTTTTTCCCTTGCTTGTTTTTTTTTCTTCTCTTCTCTGGTGATTATGTTTATTTATGCGTGACCCAGCTAGGGCTTGACCTGCCCCTCAAAATACCCACGACACCGGTGACTAGCCGGCACCGCAAAGTCACGCGAGGGTAGCAGGTCGAGCTACATTTTCTGTTGTGGTGGCGGCTGTTCACAGCTGTTCCGCAACAAAAGGCAGCCCCTCGACATATGCCCGAAACCTTTTGACACTCTGCACCGCAGCCAAGCATTCTAGTTCGGTAACGCTATAGTTGCGCTGCGCAGCATTCAACTTCGATGACATAAAGGCGATGGGATGCTCCCCACCTTCATCATCTTTCTGAAATAAAACACTGCCGATGCCGGTGGCACTTGCATCGCACTGAATATAAAAATGCCGAGAGAAATCTGGGTTGATCAACACAGGTGCAGACACTAAAAGTTCCTTCGTCCGATCGAAAGCCTTATTAGCAGCCTCAGTCCATACGAACCTTCTTTTACCCTTCAGCAGATCCGTCATAGGTGATGTGATAGATGCAAAATTTGGAATGAAACGCCTATACCACCCAGCCATCCCCATGAATCTCCTCACGTCCTTTACCGTTTTGGGTCGTGGATATGCTATGATGCCGGACACCTTTTCAGGATCCGTCTTTAGGACACCATCACTTATCACATAACCTAGGTATCGAATTTCTTTTTGGACGAATTTGCTCTTCTCAACATTGATGGTCAAATTCGCCTGCTGTAATAAATTGGCCACAATAGACAGCAATTTGAGATGGTCATCAAATGTTGGACTTGTTATCAGCAAATCGTCCAAATAAACGAATACCTGGTCATGCAACTCGTGAGGGATGACCTTATGCATCAATCGACACATAGTCTGTGGAGCATTGCACAATCCAAAAGGCATGACGGTGAAGTGATACAAAGGGCGTCCAGGTACTGTAAACGCTGTCTTTTCCCGTGATTTTGCATCCAAAGGAATCTGCCAAAAGGCATCTTTCAGGTCCAAACTGGTTATAAAGCGTGTGGACTGCAGACGTGCTAACAGACCCTCGATCAACGGCAAAGGGTACGCATCTTTGACAGTCACCTCGTTCAATCGTCGAGCGTCCAAACATAATCGCACCTTACCGGGTTTTCTTACAATAGTGACTGGAGAGCTCCAGGAACTCCTACTCTCCTCAATTACCCCCAAAGACAGCATCCGGTCCAATTCGTCGTACATCAATTTCTGCACCACTGGTGACACTGCATAGTGACGTTGCTTAATTGGTTGAGCATCACCTGTGTCTATCACGTGTGACAACAAATTGGTTTTGCCCAATCCTAACTGGTTAAACGACGGAAATTGACGCACGATTTTATCGAGCCGTTGCTTATCCCTCGGAGACAACTGATGAAAACCAGAGTCCTGTGGAACTAACTCAACAGCGGAACAATGCGGTGCAATTTTGAAGGCGTCCCAGAAATCTATGCCCAGATAAACTGAATTGGTTAAACTGGGGCATATTAGGAAGCGTATTAGCCTCGTCTTTTCATTGAATTGCACCAATGTGCTTACATACCCGAGAACAGGCGCCTTTTGACCAGAAGCGGTATGAACTTCAGTAGGCATTGAATGTATATTCAAGCCCAACTCCTCAACCAGCTTCAATGCTCCTGCTCCCAGGATGCTTACACTTGCTCCACTGTCAAGCAAGCCAGTCAACTGCCGACCTTTGATGGAAATGGTGGCAAATGGTCGGTTATCTCCATGGATGGATACAATAGAGTCCAGACAAGCTTTCCGCAAAAATCGCCGAAGGGTGAAATATCTCCAGGCGCGATTAAAACGCCTTGATGACTGTTTAGGAGCATCATGTTTTGAGTTGGTAGACGTAACAGAAGGACATGAATTTTGGGGTGTATTTATTGACGGCGTTGCAATTTGGGGTCGACATTGGTGGCAACGTCGGTCTTTTGGGGTCTGGATGGGTGAATAGCCAGCGGAATACGCATCCTCCCCGGTGAAAGCGCATTCCTGTTGGAGTTTTCCGCTTGGCATCTAGGGCATTTAGGTTTGAGTACTCCTTCCTTACCACATCCGAAACAGAATATTCGCTGAATAGGAGCGGGACAGTCCATAAAACCATGCCCCAGGTCACGACAATTCCAACACACTCGGTATTCTCCTTTTCCTTCTACTTCACGACCTTTATTTAGGAAAGTGCTGGAATTTGTTTGTACGGCGTGCACTTCCCGTTTCGTCAACACATTTGAGGGCGTGGAATTCACAAATTCCGAAAAGTAACGAGGGGCTGGTGGATTTGAAACTACGTGCGAATAACTTTCACCATCAGGTCTGGATTGATTTTCTTGTGCAAACCTTGCATTATAATTAGACGGTCTTAAATCGGGATCATTAAAAGAGACCCCTTTAAGACCCGATTGAATCACCTGCACATTGTGTTGCACACCATCATCAGATGACGCATAACCCTGATCCCATAACGGATGACGAGCGCGCAAAATGGGTTCAATCAGTTGACTATTGTTAAGGTAATCCGAGTCAAAATGCACCTCTTGCACTTGACGAGGCCGACGATTGATGTCTCGGTCTGAGTTCATTCTCAAAAGTCTCCATTCGGATTCCACCAGGCAACAACGTCTGACTAACTCTCGAGTTGAAGTGAAGTCCACTCCAGCTAAATGTGCTCTAAGAGCAGGAGCCATATTTCTAAATACCACACATTGAAAATCTACATCTGATAGAGGGGTATTTAATTGTAAAGAAATATTCTCGAGTGCGTCAAAGAACTCCTGAAAGCGCTCGCCGGGTTTCTGCAGTCGCCCATCTAGCATTCTTCGTACATCTACATCGGACCTAAATGAGCTAAATCTTTCCAAAAATTCTGTACGTAATCTATTCCACACCAGTGGATAATTCATCTCGCGGAAACGCCAATACCAGTCGGCAGCTTGCCCCTTTAAAAGTAAATGAAAGTCTGTGGCAAGTGTGGTATAAGAAACGCGATAATCCTCTGCCAAGGACAGCACTCTGAACATAAACTGTCTGGCCGTCAACCCAGAAGTTGAGCCATCAAATAATAAATTCCATTTCGAAATGGGCAGCCTTACCGATGACCGCTCACCTGAATCCATCTGATCTCTGAAAGTTACTCGTGGTGGTTCGTTATCAGCTGACGTATTTGGGTGAGGTGCTCGCTCCTGGTGAATAAATGAATTTTCTCCGTGAGTAACCCGTCTCCGCGATGGTTCAGTGGCAGTTACTCTCATTGACTCGGAAACTCTAGTGGCTTGAGCAGCTGAAGGCGACAGACTCAGGCGTTCTAACTGATGCTGGAACGGAGTGTAGCTTGGATCCCAACTATTTGTTCGGCGACGCATTGTTCAGGTATGATATATTTTCCTTTCAATTCAAACCGAATTGCTTACAATTAAGTATATTTTTGCAGATAAATATTACCAACAAACGAATAAGATTCTCAATACCGAAATCTTAGGATTCTTCTCACATATGCCAATAATTCTGTGTAGTATGAAATAGTTGAATACACTCGTGATGTAACGACGGAATAAAACTACTTCGTATCTAATGAATATTAATTTCAATTCAATTCATAAAAATAATAATGATTCCTACGGATCTTCTTTGTGACAGGAATTTAAGACAGGAAGGGAAAAGGTATAAAATTTGACATTAAATGATGAAATGGGACTGGGAACTCAGGAGAATACAGATCTCTTGTAGTTGTCTTGAAAATGTCCCAATAAACATTTGCCTTGATCCTGCTCAATATAATTCAATTGACTGAATAACATCTTGCAGATGGACAAGAATCAAAACTAGCTCATGAGTCATCTCAATGGACAGCTTCCTCCAGATGCGGCAAACTCAGATTAATCTTTCTACAAGATTGATTCAGATAACAAAAGATATTGCCCCGTTCTAATTAATTAATCTGGAGGTAATCCTACAACTACAAGAGTCTGGTTAGCACTTAAAGAGACGAGCTCTGTTAAACACATAGAACGAATACAATAGCACGAGATGGGCGCCAATGCTGCATTGACGACCGCTCGGCAAGATGATGGTAACAAATAGGAAAAGTCAGGTATAGTCAGGTATATGACTGCAACCACAGCCAACGAAAAGAAGAAAAAAAAATGGCTGAGGCAACAAGATGCTCCTAGTAAACATTTGCCACCCCAGTCGAAAGCCTATCTGCCAAAAGAAAATCTATAAAAGAAAGCCAAATTGTGGTTTGGGCGCCATTTGTTGCAACTGACTAAACTTTGTCGAGGAGTCGTCAGTGCAGCATATATTTATTAAGAATTCTTCCTGTTCTTGCCCGGCGTGCCTTTTCCCTGCCGACTAGCTCAGCCTGGCGTGGGTTTGCGGGCGGAAGATTTCTTCGTGCTATGGCACGCTGACAGTACAACATTCATCAATCACAAACAGAAAAAGGAGGGAAAACAAAGAAGTCCGTAGGAAACATTACTGAATTATTTATTTTTCATGCATTATAACTACTAAAATAACTCAAAAAATCAAAATACAAGCAAAAAAAAACTAAAATAAAAAAAATGATCAAATCAACTAAATCCAATACAGTAAATTCAATTCACAGCTTCATGCTAATCATTCAAATCAAATGGAAATCAGATAGAATAAATACAATCCAAACAGTTTCGAATAATAACTAAAATGCCTGAATAAATTGGATGGGGGGTTTTCTTTTCGTACTCAACCCCGGCCGGGATCAGTTTACACCGATCATACAATAATTCTGAAAATTGTTAGATATATAATATGCTATGCAGACCAATATATATATACGTAAAGCAATGTTTGGTATAAACATATAACTATGATATTGTAGTATAAAAATACAAATTCCCACCCACAGAATTGAAACAAGAAAAAATAAGTAGTACTCGATTTAACAATAAATGTTTGAAACAAATAATTTCATTTGTGATTTTTCTTAATTGTCTAAATTCAACCGAAATTCCGTTAACTCCCAGCTCTGCGACGTGTAAAAGTAGTTTTATCTCCTTGGTGTCTTATGCGTGCATTCAATCTAGGTTTTTAAATTAAGAAAGGAATCCCAAGATGTGCAGTCTTCATATTTTGTCGCTTCTTTGACCCCACACTGTTCATGCATGCCTTTCAAACAATAAAGGAACAAAAGCAACTTATCTGGTCCGAGTGGTTTTTTATACTTCAGGCGAAGAACGATGAAATCACTCAATTAGCCTGCCAATTCTGTCCAAAGTTGCCGTCACGCATATATTGAGTTTTTCCTCCAGTCGTTAATCAATGAATTAAGATGTTTCTGCCAACTAAATCTCCTTTTCACTCTTTCAGGTGTTTAAACTTTCTCACTTTGAATTTATTCAAATTTCTTCCAAACCGCCGATAATTTTCACCTTTCTCCTTCAACAGTTTATTTATTTAATTAATTTCTCACTTTACTGTAATAATAATTGACTGTAATAATTCGTACACTTTGACTTTTATTCAAATTTTTTCCCAAAAACCGCCAAAAATTTTCAACTTTCTCCTTCAACAGTCCATCTTCAACTCCACTTTCTTTGTTCCGAATAGAAAATTTTTTCATTATCCCGCTAGAGCGGTTTCTTTCCAATTCCCGCGATTTCCACGTGATTCTGAATCATTATGGCATCACCAAAACATAAGGTACGGCAATTCGGCACCAGGATCGCTGTACAGCTGAATTCGTTCAAATGTCAGTGATGACTTTTTTAAGAAAAAATGTAAACCTGGGGTTGTGCTTCACGATTTCGGACTTCAGCTTCGAACATTCTCAACTCCTGTTCGACTTTTCGTCCTGGCTGTTCAGTGACCTGTTTAGCGTCTTATCGTTCCGCGATGTACAAATGCCATATGTCCTTTATGGCCTTCTTTAAATTGCTTGAACATAACATCTAATGTTGCATCACAAAACACAAAATGACAAGGGTTCTGATAGAATTCGCAAAATGTTTTCAACGGTGTGTTATCGTCTGGATCGACGAGCGCTAAATCTTTAATATAAAGCAATGTGACAATGTTGGTTCGTGTCCCATCGTACACAGGAATACGTGAGAATCCCGATTTCATTATTTCAGATACGGTTTCAAAATTCAAAATCGCATCTAGTGACAACATAAATGCATCCTCAATAGGAGTCATTACTTCACCAACGGTCTTCTTACGAAGCCCTGGAGCACCCGAAATAATATTCACTTCATCCTTGTCCAAGTCGCCTGAGTTCATTTTCAACAGCTCCTTCAGACGTTCCCGATTGTATACGCTGCCGATTTCTTCGCCCAGGATATGGTCCAGACTTTCCGCAATCGGAAACGACATAGGAAATGTCAGACCCATGATGAGTTTTTGTGACATTAACAGTTTTCGCACCAACAGCCAAACCATGTCGGGAACATATAGCCTGTGGCGTGATTTCACCAAATATTACAATTGAAATCGTTGAGAATACGACAGCGAATATTCCAGAAGTCAAATCATCCAAGAGAATTGTGAAAAGTGATTTGACCAGTACGTTAGACCCAAATTCAAACCGGAAAAAATTGAAGAGAAACACAAGCAGGTAAGGATAATACAAATCGAAAGCCATAGTGGTAGCATTGAGTTGTGTGTATTAATTTTAACCCACGAATCAGAACCTTCATGTATTAATGGTTTCGCTAACGTGGGATTATGCATTACATCACTGTCATCATTTTTGGCACAAAGAAACAATTCGTATTTGCCTTCGGGAAATGTAGTTTTAATTAAAGCAGTATGACCGCTATCGGAGACATCCATAACACGAATCGGTTGTGTTAACGACATTATATACAGACCACCGTGAATTAGTTGTTCAGGAGTAAATGCGATGAAGGTATTATTTGTAATGCCGCTACTGAATATTCGTAGCAGAGCTTCTTTCGAGGACAGTATACTTGGTACACCATCGTCACCATATTCGGCGGATTAACTGTTTTCTACACGAATTCCATCGATTTTTAATTTTTCCTGGTGCTGCGTCGAAGTATGATGATGGTGATTGAGTTCGAACCGTGTTTACTGTCAGCATTGCAACAGTGGAAGATGGAAGTGAGAGAGGCGAAAAGTGTAGCTTGGGAAAAGATAATGATGTAGATTATGAAGAAAGGAAATATTAAGGAGTTCTGGGATTTCATCAAAAGAATCAAAAAGAGCTTTGTGGCAACTAACCCTTCAAATTGGGATGAGGACAATAGTAATAGTTATTTGAATTTATTGGGGAGTAAAATTAGTAATAATAATATCATCCTATCTAGGTTAGAAGGTACCAGTAGAGTGGAAAGTTTTAGTATAAGACAACTAAAAAGTGTTCTAGCTAAACACAACAGGAAATCTGCTCCGGGAGTGTATAACATAACATACGAAATTGTCAAATCACTGAATGATGATAATTTGGAAAACTTAACGTGTGCATTAAATGAAGTGATTAAAGGAAAATATCCGGATAAAAAACTGCTGAATATTAGAATTTCTCCGATATTAAAACCTGGAAACGATCCAAATAATTTAGATAGATAAACTCCTACTATTAGAGATAAACTCCTTAAAAATAAGTCCTTATACAGTTATATACCAGAAGATAGTCATTCTTACTTGGGAAGAAGGTCTACGCAGACCTGTAACAATCATATAGAACATGTTTTAAGAGAAAAACTAATAAAGAATGAAAAAGTTATGGCGGTGAGTATAGATATAGTAAATGCCTATGAGAGAGTGGATGCTCAAATTCTGAAGGATATTTTAATTGCGTTAGAAATACACGTTGATTACATAAATTGGATAATATTTTTTCTTAATAATAGAACGCTAGTTTTAGGGAATAATAATTATAAGGTGAGAAATGGGTTGCCTCAAGGGGACGTTCTAAGCCCTCTACTATTCAATATTTACACGGCAGATTTACATGTTAAAGATAGACTAAATATAAGTTTTTTCCAGTATGCGGATGACTTTTTCATTGTTTCACATAATAGAAATTACTTGAGTTTTTTGAGAATTTGCAAAGGGCCATGAATGAATTTATAAATAGGTGTAATAATAGAAATCTTTTCATTAACGAAAGCAAATGTAATGCAATATACTTTGGTAGGAATAGTAATTTACGACAAAATATTAGAATTAATAGTAATACCTGTATAATACAATGGGTTAACAAAATTAAATTCCTAGGATATATGTATAATAAGAATTTAACTGTTTTAGATGGGCTATCCAACAAAGTAGAGAGGAATGAGAGTTATGCAAGACCGTTTAAAATCCTAACAGGTCTAAATAGAGGGTTAGATGTAGAGAAAAGTTTGTTAGCATATAAGGCTTTTTATAGGTCGAAGTTAGAAGCGCAGATCACGAGTTATTGAGGAGCGCCTAGGTATTTTTTTAAGAAAATGGACGGAATGAAGTGTAAGGTTTTGAAGAGATGTTTAGGAGTGCATCAATACACGGCAAATATTATAACTTTTGCGATTGCAAATGAATTTTCGAGTTATTTTAGAGCATTGAAATTGGCAGCAAAAGTATTATTAAAACTTAGAACAACGAATGTAAATAGATATGTATATATAATCAATAATATATCAAAGACAAATTATAGTATAGTATATAATAAATTTAAGGAGCAATTTGATCTATTGAGTAATTTTAGCCCAGAAAATAAGCCTAAGAATTTGAAGTCTATATGTAAAAATGACGGCGGTTTTGTAAATATAAATGTAAAAAGTCATAAAGCTGTAAATATAGAGTTAGAAAACATTATTAATAGAAGCATAGTGGAAAAGAGTACTGTATTACTGTGTAATGGCGCTAAGAATATTTTAGGAGTTGGAGGAGCTGCCTGTACCTGGAATATGAGTTCAAGAATTAAGCTAAGAAATAATTCGTTTATAGTAAATTGTGA
This sequence comes from Nemotelus pantherinus, assembly GCA_963978885.1. Classification (NCBI taxonomy): domain Eukaryota; kingdom Metazoa; phylum Arthropoda; class Insecta; order Diptera; family Stratiomyidae; genus Nemotelus; species Nemotelus pantherinus. The sequence goes on along the minus strand of OZ022265.1, from coordinate 70,401,851 downwards.
GCTTATAAGCATTTTGGAGGCAATTAAGTTAGGAATAAATTTAGGTTTCAAAGATTTAATAGTTCTAACGGATTCTAATATAGCCTGTTTGGAATTAGACAGTAATTTGAGTAAAAAGAATATTATAAGTAAGATACATAAATATAATAAGGAGAATCAGGATCTAAAAGTAAAAGTTATGTGGATACCTGGGCACTCTGGACACACGAAGACAATAAGATTGATGAATTAGCAAAATGTGCATTTCTTGAGGATAATGAAATAATTTATGAATATGAGGCTGATGAAATTTTCGATAACATAATGAAGAATATTTTGGACGAATGGAAAAGTGAATTTTTAGTTAAAGTAAGAAACTTAAAACCATGTACATGGGTAAATACTGATTTAGTTTTCAGAAATAAAGTGTGGTGTAAAGAACTAGGATTAGGAATTAAGGTAATAAAAAAATTAAATAAGTTAATGGTTAATAACGCACTAAATAATAAGAATAGAGTCAAGTGAAGAATTAACGAAGATATCAACTGTGAGATTTGTGGAGAAGTCGATGATATGGGTCATAAAATTTTTGAATGCACCGAATATACAAGGAACAGATTAGATTTTGAATTGTTTAAAGCAAATAGAAATGTTAATGAGATACACAACAGAAACCATCTGAAGCAACTTAGTGAATTCCTCGAAAAATGCGATATTAAAATATGATATTTGAATTATGTTGTAACAAACCATAGAATTAATGCAACCAGACTTCTTGTTTTTCCTTTCACTCCCAAACTCCCGTCTAAGCATATGTAACAAAATAATATGTAGTTTAATAAGTTAAAGTTAAATCAATACTAAATGGAAAGGAAGCTATATCTAATCGTGTAAACGTTGGCTGATGCCTGTTGGTCAGGAAAAAACCGGAGGAAAAAAAAAAGATGAAGTTTGAGCTTTTCAATAGTACGAGCGAGTTTAGTGCAGTCGGCGGTGTAAGTTGCATTGACAATAACAGTATTAATAGTATTCGCGAATATCACCCTTCGCAAGTACAAAATACAGTTTTAAATTCGCTACGCGAAAATCCTATGCTTACGACAGCATCGAAACAGTAACGAATCGGACTATTCGTTATCGAAAATAATGGTGGATTTTCCGGAATTTGGGCTAGATGCCTTAGAAGTGACATCACTATTACCCACTTCACTTCAAGATGTCAATTTAAACAGCATAGGCAGCACGCAGTTCAATGTGAATAATGCGGGCCATTCAAATACAGGTATTTCCTTGCAATATGAAAGTTAGAATGGTACAAGCAATTCAGGCATAATGTGGAATGACATCGGCAATGCTATGACCGCGATGAAAGCAGAACCATTTCATATGGATGATGATTATATAAGGTAATCTTGATGAATCAATTATATAATCAAATAGACAGTATGTTTAATACACATCACTAGGTCCTACTTTAGCGGAATTGAACGATGAGGCTTTATTAGATAATTTGATGACTTAATACCCGTCGAACAAGGGTATTCTGTGATGAGCTCAGGACAGCTTAATCAAATGCATAAGTCATATGAATATGACTGAGTCTACAATGCTTTCAACGAAGCTTTTGCAACAACACTAGCAACAGCAACAAAACTCTTCGCAGCAACAGCAACAATCGCAGCAAAATGCGTAGCCCTAGAATCTCAATGAACGTCAGATAATCAAAATTTGTTGTTTTTATTTTTACAGATACAAGTCAAAAGCTCATCTGATCAACTTACCGGACGGCATTTGAAGGTGAAAAAAAGCGAGAGCAGAGTGAGTTTGAGAAATGTAATTTATTTTGATGAAGAAAAGTAATTTTCAAAGCTAGGATTAAATTCGAAAAATGTAAGTGTGTTAAGACATCAATAATGAAAAATTAGCATATAATAAAAATATTAGCATTTATTTTTGGATTTGGTTTTTCATTGGAAAAATTAATCACATATAAATTATAATTGTCTGTACTATTTCAATATAGCTAATGTTACATTGAGTTAATCAGATTCAATTTTCCTAGCATTTACACCAATTCATTTTGCTAAAAGGCCCATTTCGCATATTGAAGCTGTATATTTTTCAATTTCTTGCCAGATATCGATATTTCGATAGTAATATGCCCTCTGTCTATTAGTGTTATAATAGACGTAATTATTTTTTTTTCTTCCCCTATCTGTCACAGAACAATGGTACCTAGGACATACGCATTGGAAACAATAGGCGTGTTTTTTTGCTCCTCTATCCAGCAGAGAATAGAGTATATGCATTGGAAACAACAACACTCATGTACCAGTGAATTCACTAGTACAGAAATTCTATTCCTCATTTGTAGTTCAAGGGCTGAACTATAGAATGTGCTGATAGAAAAAGAAAAGCTCATGAGAAGTTGTCTTTTTTGCTGTGAGGTGGCTTGGGCTTTTTCATGGTTATGTTGAATGTTTTGGTAGTTAGGAAATTAGAAAAAGCACTCATAACGTGTAGAAAGTTAAAAGAGGTAATTTTCTGTTAGTTCTTTTCTATTTTCTATCGATTGTTGTAGTTTATACTTGTTGTTTTCTTCCTTTATTTTCAGCTGTTTTGTGCTACCACAGCAAATACAGCAACCTATGTCAGTCTTAGCGAATTCACTGCTGTTTTATACTAGATCTTGGTTTTTGCGGCATAGTTCTATTCTGTTCTGTATCGGAGCAAAAAAACGCACCTAATAATAACTCCTGTCCCAGTGACTGGGTCAGAAGTTGTTGTTGTCTCCAATGGGTCTGTCCTAGATAGCATTGTTCTGTTGCGGATATGGGAAGCAGAAAAACACGCCTAATATATACTAAAATGGTATTTATAGATAATTAAGCCATACTAATAGATACTCTGAACATACTAATAGATAATTTAATGTTTATGTATATCTACTACTATACCCAATAGATATACGTAAACACTGAAGAAGAGGGTAGGTCACCCTCGAAACATCAAAATCTGTCAATAAATTTAAATATATGTAGCTTGTTAGGCAAAAATTGGTCTTTTAATAAAATCTTTTTAACTCACATCCTGGCTCATTCTGGAAGTCCTACAATGCTCCCCCTAAAGCAACTAAGACTGATCTAGGCAGCGGGCATTGGTACTTGTTCCTGGATGATCGACTGATTGCTTTGGATGTATATATTTATTTGTGTCATGTTTTGTTGCATTGTCCACAATTAATATTGTTGCATGTAAACATAATAATAGCTGTGTTTAATGAGCACGAAAAAAAAGCAGAGCATCTCAAGGCAAGTTATAGTAGAGCGGCTGTCAAAAAAAGTCGAGCAAACCAGAGCAATTAAGAGGCAGAAAAAAGTCGAGCAAGTGAGAGCAGCTGAGAGGCAATTCTCAAAATTCATTACTTGTCAGAATATCAACCTGTCAATTCACTAACAAAAAACTGCACTTCAGTAATAATTTTCAGTTGAAAGTAAGTTCCGTGACAGTTGGGAAACAGCTGGTTGCTTGCCTGAACTCGCTCTTCCAAAAAAAGTAGAGTATAAACCGTACTCTAAAGTGCTCTAGTTCAACTTGAAGCAGACTCATGAAACACAAATCAGAGCAACTTCGGGCAAGTTAGAGCAGCCGAATTGCTCATTAAACACATTTTGTTGAGATATCTCAACCTAGCTCAACCTAGAGCAGCTCATTAAACACAGCTATTAGTATAATGAATGTTCAAATAAATATGTTGGAAAGGGGGGAGGCAGTTAAGCGATGTTAAGGAGTTACCCCCCTTGTAACTTTGAAATTTTTTGTAAGTACAACTATCTGAGAATACGTCCTTCAAATGTCAAGTCGATCCGAACATAATTGACCGAGATATGAGCGTTGAAAGAGAAGAAACTGGTACTTAAACAACCTTACTTATACTTATAATCGCGTTTTTCTCGAAATGATATTTTTGAAGTCGGTGACCAAAATTACTCAAAACTACTGAGCCGATCTTTTTGAAACTTGACGGGCTTATTTAATACATAAAAATTTAGTTTTTGATCGTTCGGTTTTTCTTTTTGATAAAAAATGGCCGTTTTATAGCAAAAAGACGACAATTTTTTTAAGTGAAAAACGAACCATTAACTTTGACTGTCCGCCATTTTGTAATAATTGGATATCGTTTAAAATCCTTCGATCAAACACAAGTTTATACTGTTTTTTAACTAAATCCATCGCTATTTTTTGCTTCAGATGATCCAGTTCGACACAATGTTGTTCACCGCAAAAAGTTAAAATTAAAATACCATTGCTTTGACGGCCATTTGTAATTTAACGATGTAATATTTTTCAATAAAAAAATTACTGAATGGTGCCAAATGTATGTACTTTAAGATAACATAATAGTCGTTCAAAAGAATTTCGTAGTTTTCTTAAAAAATATTCATGAAAATGACCAATTTTTTCCACTACAAGTGGGGGTAACCCCTTAATCCGTTGAAAAAAATGGAATAAACGGAATTTAAAGTTAAATATATTGTTTTTATATTATAAAGCATATTTTATCAAGACATTAAACTTTTCTTAGGCGACAAATACACGCCCTGACATTACAAACATTTATGTTAGACAGTTGGAAGCCAAAATTAGAAGGCAGCAATTACGTATCAATCAAAAAAACAAAATAACACATAATTCAAGGCGGCAAGTGCAGCGAAGAGATAGCAATCCCACTACAGCGTCGGAATTAATACAGAAAGAAAAAAACTTAATTTTGAAAGAAAAAAACTTAATTTGTGAAAGTACAAGTAAGCAGCTAAGCAACTTTGGTGGAATAAACCTAAAGTTACTGAAAAAGCGATGGGACATGACAATGCGAGCGCATCTCCTCGAGCCTACAAGTTTGTAAGAACAACCTTCAGTGGCTTACTCCAACACAGTAGAACATTACGAAGATGGTACGAAAGAGTGGACTGTGAGCCTGGATTCATTAAAGAATCTTTCGACGCGATTTGAAACGTAGTTATGGGTGCGAAAAAGAGAATATTTTTATAAATGTTGTATTTGATGAGATGCACATAAGGTAACATGTAGATTGGGATGGAAAAACATCACACAGCTTCGTTGATTTTGGTGACGAGAGTAATAGCAGCATTTTGGCTACGCAAGTCTTAGTTTTCTTGGCAGTGTGTATCAATAAACCATGGAAAATTCTGCTTGCCTATTTCCCAATCTCCAGCATTTCTGCCGAACAAAAGGCGAACTTAACATCACTTTGCATCCAACATCTGGCCGAAACTGGCGCTCAAATAGTAGGAATAACTTTTGATGAGCCTTGAACAAATTTAACTATGTCCAAAATACTTGGCTCAGATGTGCGTGGTACCATGACCAAAAGATTTGTAACATTTGGAGAAAGAAATGACCGAATCGTGCTCCATCCGGATCCGTGTCATATGTTGAAACTTGTAAGAAATGCCTTAGCGGATTTGAAAATAATCATTTACTCTGAAGAAGAGGAAATTATATGTGCATTTTTTAAATCTCTTCTAAAGCTGCAAGAAACAGAGGGGCTTCATCTAGGGAATAGGCTGCAGAAAGCTCACTTGTACTATCATTATCAGAAAATGAAGGTAGCAGTGCCAACTTTGAGTAGGTCTGTAGCCGATGCACTGGACTTTTGTCGAGAGGTCCTACAATTGAAAGCATTTGCAGGAAGCGATGCAACTTCGATATTTTACCGCCTTTTTAATGATTTGTTTTCAAATTTTGAGCCTCTTAAGAAAGCGTTATGTGAAAATAATGCTGAGGTGGTATTGAAATTTTGCGAAAGTGCTATTACTTATATAAACCAGCTAAAAATTGTTTCGGAGACACCTTTAATAGATTCTAGAGCAGGGGTGGGCAAACGGTCGATCGCGATCGACCGGTCGATCGCAAACAGTTCGACAGTCGATCACAGACATTTTAAATAATATACTAGGTTAATTTAAGATGTTAGCTCAAAATTTAGTAGACGATTTATTCAGTACATTTTGGAATCGGACAGTTCACGCAGTTTCAGTTCACACAAAAGCTCGCAGAGCCTTGGTGGTCGAGAAGCCAAAGGGAAAATCCGAGATAGCTATGCTCCCGATTAGTTCAATTTATAGATTTATATCATTGTAGTAAAACTGCTTCACTAAATCTCGTATACGGTTGTTTAATTTCTTTAAACCTCTCTGTTCTAAAGTACGCACTTTATATTTATGCTTCTTGCTATATACCTTGCCTGCATTTGCATTCGTCTCTCTGCTACCGAGGTAGTAAATTGTCGCGCACAGCGCAACAAAGGTTAATCTCAATTTTAGATAAAATAACATTTTAAATTAAAATCTTAAAATCTAGGTTGTGCAGTTCATTCTTTCGAGTTAAAAAGTAACGCTTGGTGTCTGAATTTGAAAATTTAATTGTGTAAATGTCTTTTCAATAACAAAATCGATCGAAAATTGAAATTCTTGACATTTTATCCGTCAGAAATGATACGTGTCTCCGCTTTTCTCCATTTTCGAAAGAATGACCAGATAATGGAGACATGTCAAAATTTAGCTTCACGATTAACTCAGTACTAGCCTAAAGAATGAACTGCACATACTAAATTGTCGTGAAATGATTGGAGACCTGTGCTAAAGCCATCTGCATTTTCAAAGCGAAAGCATCTTCCAAACAATTTTGCAAGCTTAAAAGTGAGCACAACTCTTGTTTATTTTTAAGCTGAGTTTTCGCCAAAATAAATTTCACGTGAAAATTTGCATGAAAATTTAACGTGAAATCGAAAACAGTACTAAGCTTTAGATGGCTCAGCTGAAGAAGCTTTTTGCAAAGATTTCTAAATCTTTTGCCTGAAATTATTGCATTTTCAGTCACATTGGGAGAAAAACATGAACTATTGGAAGATCCAGTATGGGTAAAGAAATAAGCATTTTTTACGGATTTTATGAGCCGTTACAGCTCGCTTAATTTACAATTACAACTAAAAGGAAAATCTTGTTGACTTGTTGAGTTCGGTAAATATTTTCTAAGTAAAATTAAAACCTTTTGCTTCACAATTAAATAGGCAAAATGTTTAAATATTTTCCTGATTTAGAAAAACATATTAAATTTGCTGGTGAATGTAAAATGCAAAAGCTGAAACACATCCTTCAGTTCCCGAAAAAGTTCGGGGCCTTCGATGGCCGCTTGGACTGAATTTTTTTCTCCTGGCCCATTTATCTGGTATCATTATGGACCAATATTGTAATGTCTGGCCTTGTGCCAACCGGTACAACCTAACCTAAGCTACTGGTGAATATAATTTTGAAATGTTTTGTCCTGAACTGGAAAATTTTTCATCAAGAATTCGATAGACGATTTGCAAATCTCAATAACCTTCAACCGATTTTTGAATTTATTTGATTTCCTTTTGGAGAATTCGATAACGAGGATATTTCATCAAATTTAGCTCATACTTCACAATTGAATTCATCGGATCTAGAGTTAGAAATTTGACAATAGCACGTGCAAATGAAAATTATTTTTGGATTTTATTACCATAAAAATATCCATTATTGAGATTGGTGACAATGAGGATATTTGCATTTTTTTGCTTCCATTTATCTATGTGAAGCAACGCTTTCTCAAATGAAAAACATCGAATCGCAACTTAGAAGTTCTCTGACTGATAACCAGTTAATGGCATCTATTCGATTGTGCATCAGTGCTTACAAGCCTAACTCTACAAAACTTTTTGATGAAATGGAGTGTCACGCAGATACATCAAAAATTAATCCAAAATATTTATTAATAAAGTACATTGCACAAAGTAGTAAATACAATGTATTTAATATATTAATATCAATAAACACCTTAATTAAATTTTTGTTTGTTTTTAATTTAACCCATTTTTCGAAGTCGATCGCGTATAAATTAAAAAAATTAATGTCGATCATACCAGTATTAAGTTTGCCCACCCCTGTTCTAGAGGAAGTGTAGGCTTCTTGGCTCTTATCACTTCGTTAAGAAACTTGAAGGTGATTTATGACCGATTAATACTTACGAAAATGCTGAAATTTGTGCCTTTGTACTAATCAGGACCACATTGAGCTCCTCTTTGGGTCGATACGTGCAGGTCTTGGGCATAATAACAACCCTGAAGCAATGCAGGTTCGAAGCTGCTTAAAAAACGTATGGTAAGATGCCAGATAAGGGAAGGTGGAATTAGAAATACTCTACCATTAGAGCAAATTTCAATTTTGAACGTGAGTACAGTGCAAAATATTAATAAAACGTCTGAACGTCAGACCATGGGTGAATCGAATGAAGTGGATATATTACAGTTCGACCGTCAATTTATGAATGAACATAACTTTACAACAGATCCAGCAAAACCTTCGCAATACGTGAACTATGCTGTGGAATACATAGCAAGATTCGTAGTATGTAAACTTTGCAAAATCCTGAGCTGTGATTGTTGTATTTCAGGTGTGCAAGGTACGCTTAACAAGAAATCACTCATCAAATACAAACGTAGAGGTCTTTTGAAAGCGCCTTCAGCAAGTGTAGTTGATATTTGTAAAGAGACAGAAAAAAATATTCGAATTTATGAACGCCGTAGTGAAAACAATATTTTATCTTTCATCAACATTACAGTCTAATAATAAAATTAATCATCGAGAAATATTCAAAAACTCGCTATAATTTCATGACCAAAAAGAGAAGCGAAAAAATTTCGATGAGGCAATATTATAATAAGATCGTACATTTTAAAGGAATGTAGAATATAAGGAATTATTTATAAGCAATATAAGGAATTATTTCTATTCACGGCTAAAAATTGCATGATCGGAGATATGAAACAAGTTTTTTTGATGCAAAGAAATAGGAGGAAAGAGGGAGGGAGGCTCTTGTTCCGTACAAAGTTTTAATTCGTTTTTCAGACATCGAAATGAAGTCTTTGTATGCAGGCTTGATAGCTCAGTCACATAAGAGACAACGTGATTTGCGGTACTGATCGCTTCACTCTGCCAACTATCAAGTAAATATCCATTTAACTCAGACCATAAAAAATGACACACGCTCGCAGTTTTATTTGATGTATCAGTTTGATTAAGGAAATTCTCCAACTATACTACATTTGCTTTATTGAATATACTTGAGTCAAATGGTTTACTTTACATAAATAGTACTTTTTGAAAAAAAATTCCATGTATGGTACAATTGAGTGTTTTGCAGATATGAATAGTATTTTTTTGCATATATGTAAGTATTTGCATATATGTATACTATGACTGTAATTTCCTGCAATACACTATTGCCTGCACATTATTTGCTTTGCCATTTAATATTTGAAACAACGACTATATTTGCTTATGGAAATCTAAGCCAAAATAGGTCACTGCAATTAAAATATATCAATCGAATTTTTCAATAGACAGTAAATATTTCGAAATGCCACGCTTTTTCCTTTGCCCCCAACAGAAAATGAAAAATTGAAATCTCATACGCCTTTGGTTTGCCCATTTGCCGTCGGTCGCGCGGGCAGTGTATTCGTGATGCACTCCTCAAACCGGTTTACTAGGCAAGAGACGGAAGAATCAAAGGGAATTCTTTACAAAAAGTAGAGAATTCCCCTTGATTCTTCCGTCTCTTGCCCAGTAAACCGGTTTGAGGAGTGCATCAAGAATACAAGTGTGAAAAGGCCCAATGGGATACATCATTTGATTCATATGAAACTGGCAGATAGTGAAAACCGCAACAAACGAAAATTATTCGTAGAAGTGCCCAACAAAAAGTTGAATGAAAAAGACGTTCGGAAAGTACTTGAAAGCTATGTTCATAGCAATTGTTTGTTGCTATTTCAAACTTTACCAATAAAAATCACATTTTATAGAATTAACTATATTTTATAAGTTCCCTAAAAGCAACGAATTCCTCATCAGTATCGAAATTTTTCCGTAATAAAACTTTTCTTTACTCATCCTCCTGGTGAATTTAGTACTTGCAAATACTTCTGTCTACTTCCAACTACTCGCGCTCTTGTTCCCGATTAGCTCATGAGTAGTTACGTCTTTTTTGCCGTGATGTGGCTATTTAGTTGTCAATAGGTGTTTTTGGTTTTTTTATGGTTATGTTGAATGTTTTGGTAGCTAAGAAATTAGAAATAGCCCTCATAATGTGTAGAAAGTTAAAGGAGATAATTTTCTGCTAGTTGTTTTTATATTTTTTATCGATTGTGGTAGTTTATTCTCGTAATGTTCTCCCAATTATTTTCAACTGTTTTACATTTGAAAACTGCATACAATTTGACAGGTTAGAGTTTGCTCGTATGAACGAAGATGGCGTTCTTTCTGTGCTCTATTCCCAAGTACTTGCAAGTACTAATTAGTAAAAATGGAACACGGCAATTATCGAAAATTCCGTATCATGGATTCAAAATTCAAAACATTAACTAAGACGTGACTCCAAAATTAATCTCGGATATATATGATATGAAATCGTTCGCGCAGTAATGTACAAGAATCGTTAAGTACTTCATCATATATAGCTCAATGATCGACATGTATTTTCGAGACGAGTTTGACAGATCTCTAAAAGGGCAACTCGATTCGAGTTTCACAGTTCCACCCCTCAATACACAATCGATGTCTTGACTGGTAGAAACGTTAAGTTTTTGTTGAAAACTTGTTAGTTCTATTTCACACTATTCAGAACTATTCTAACAAAAGCGGGTGATATATTCGATTTGCAGTATATACAGATACATATTCACATAATTTGAACATGAAATTTTGCAGTTTTCACGAATTTGAATCGCGATCATTCAAAAATAACTTCGAAAATGTTTCACATATGGAACACATTCTATAATCCAAACATGAGTTGAATTTTCACGTACATGGCACTAAATATGGCACCAATTTGCACTAATTTCTCCTCTTTCTCATTCACAGTGGAGAATTTCATAAAATACCGGCCGAATACAAATATTCGCTACAAAGTTTTGAAAACTTACCTGAATATTGATATATCGGCATGTTAAGCTCCCAGTTTTCAGTCCACATCAC